>CM077307.1:112923696-114173696 GCA_039655065.1 Glossophaga mutica
CTTTCCAATTTGGATGCCTTTTACTTCCTTTTCTTGTCTAATTGCTGTGGCTAAGACTTCCAATACTATATTGAATAGAAGTGGTGAAAGTGGACAGCCTTGTCTTGTTCCTGATCTTAGTGGGAAAGATTTCAGTTTTTGCCCATTGAGTATGATGTTGGCTGTAGGTCTCTCATATATGGCTTTTATTATGTTGAGGAATGCTCCCTCTATTCCCACTTTGCTGAGTGTTTTTATCATAAATGGGTGTTGTACTTTATCAAAAGCTTTTTCTGCATCTATTGATATGATCATGTGATTTTTGTTTTTGCTTTTGTTTATGTGATGTATTACATTTATGGATTTGCGAATGTTGAACCATCCTTGCATCCCTGGGATGAATCCCACTTGGTCATAGTGTATGATCTTTTTAATGTATTGTTGGATGCGGTTTGCCAATATTTTGTTGAGGATTTTAGCGTCTACATTCATCAGTGATATTGGCCTGAAGTTTTCTTTCTTTGTTATGTCTTTATCTGGTTTTGGGATTAGGATGATGTTGGCTTCATAAAAAGAGTTTGGGAGTCTTCCATCATTTTGGATTTTTTGGAATAGTCTGTGAAGGATAGGGGTTAGCTCTTCCTTAAATGTTTTGTAGAATTCTCCTGTGAAACCATCTGGTCCAGGGCTTTTGTGTGCCAGGAGTGTTTTGATTACTGATTCAATTTCACCAGCTGTTATTGGTCTGTTCAGGCTTTCTGTTTCTTTTTCATTGAGTTTTGGAAGGTTATATTTTTCTAGAAACTTGTCCATTTCACCTAGGTTTTCAAATTTCTTGGCATACAGTTCTTCATAGTAATTTCTCACAATCCTTTGTATTTCTGTGGTGTCAGTCGTAATCTCTCCTCTTTCATTTCTGATTGTGTTTATTTGAGTCCTCTCTCTTTTTTTCTTGATGAGCCTGCTTAAAGGCTTGTCGATTTTGTTTATCTTTTCAAAGAACCAGCTCCTGGATTCATTGATCCTTAGGATTGTGCTTTTAGTCTCTATGTCATTTAATTCTGCTCTGATCTTGGTTATTTCCTTCCTTCTACTTGCCCTGGGCTGTCTTTGTTGTTGTTCCTCGAGTTCTTGTAGGCGTAGGGTTAAGTCGTTTGTTAGAAATGTTTCTGTCTTCTTTAGGTAGGCCTGTATTGCTATGAACTTCCCTCTGAGGACTGCCTTCATTGTGTCCCATAAGTTTTGGGTTGTTGTGAGTTCATTTTCATTTGTTTCCAGAAACTTTTTGATTTCCTCCTTAATTTCATTCTTTACCCATTCATTGTTTAATAGCATGCTATTCAATCTCCATGATTTTGATGGTTTGGGGATTTTCCCCATCAAGTCGGTTTCTAGTTTTAGTCCCTTGTGGTCGGAGAAAATGCTTGGTATGATATCAATTTTCTTGAATTTGTTGAGACTTGTTTTGTGTCCTATCATGTGGTCTATCTTTGAAAATGTTCCATGTGCGTTTGAAAAAAATGTGTATTTAGTTTCTTTGGGATGGAGGGCGCTATATATATCAGCTAAGTCCAATTCGTCTAGAGTATTGTTCAATGCCACAATATCTTTGTTGATAATTTGTTTGGAAGATCTGTCCATTTTTGACAGTGGGGTGTTAAAATCTCCTACTATAATTGTGTTGCTGTCAATATCTTTCTTGAAGTCCTCTAAGATTTTCTTGATGTATTTAGGTGCTCCTATATTGGGTGCATATATATTTACAATGTTTATGTCTTCTTGGTGGATTCTTCCCTTGAGTATTATGAAGTGACCTTCTGGGTCTCTCTTTATAGCTCTTCTTTTGAAGTCTATTTTGTCTGATATGAGTATTGCTACCCCGGCCTTTTTTTCCTGTCCATTTGCTTGGAAAATTTGTTTCCAGCCTTTCACTTTGAGTCTGTGTAGGTCTTTTGTCCTGAGGTGGGTCTCTTGTAGGCAGCATATGTGTGGGTCATGCTTTCTTATCCAGTCAGCTACTCTATGTCTTTTGATTGGAGCATTTAATCCATTTACATTTAAGGTTACTATTGATAGGTACTGATTCATTGCCATTTTCGTATCTGTGTTCCTCACTCTCTCTTTTCCTTTTTTTCCCTTAAAGCAGTCCCTTTAGTATCTCTTGTAGTACTGGTTTGGTAGAGGTGTATTCTTTTAGACTTCTTTTGTCTGGGAAGCTCCTTATTTGGCCTTCTATCTTGATTGAAAGCCTTGCTGGGTAAAGTAGTCTTGGTTGTAGGCCTTTGGTTCTCATTACTTGGAATATTTCTTGCCATTGTCTTCTGGCTTGGAGCGTTTCCATTGAGAAGTCAGTTGCTAACCTTATCGGGGCTCCCTTGTATGTTACTTCCTTTTTCTCCCTTGCTGCCTTTAAGATTCTCTCTTTGTCTTGGAAGTTTGCCATTTTAATGATGATGTGTCTTGAAGTGGGCCTGTTTGGGTTCCTCTTGATAGGGACTCTCTGTGTTTCCTGAATTTGTGTGACTTTTTCTCTCACCAAATTAGGGAAGTTTTCCATCATTACTTTTTCAAATAGGTTTTCTATCCCTTGCTCTTCTTCTTCTCCTTCTGGTATTCCTATTATACGGATATTATTACGTTTCATGTTGTCTTGCATTTCTCTTAAACCCTCTTCATTCTTTCTGAGCCTCTTTTCCTTTTCTTGCTCTATCTGGCTGTTTTTATCTACTTTGTCCTCCAACTCACTGATCCGATCTTCTGCTTCATCGATTCTGCTTTTCATTCCTTCTACTGTGTTCTTCAGCTCAGAAATTGTATTCTTCATTTCCTCTTGGCCCTTTTTGATAGTTTATATTTCCTTTTTCATGTTGATATAGTTTGCACTGAGTTCATCGTAGCTTCCCTGTAGTTTCTGGTAGCTCATTGAGAGCTCATGGAGCTTCCTGACAACCATTTCTTTGAACTCCTTATCTGATAGTTGAGTTGCCTCTGTTTCATTTAGCATTCTTTCTGGGGCTTCCACCTTTTCTTTCATTTGGGGATTGTTTCTTTGTCTTCTCATTGTTGGTGAGACTCTTCTTGTAAACCTCTGCTTCTTAAGTTGATCTGTTCTGGCTACCTGCGTTTATGGTGTGAACTTCTGTGGTGGAATACCTGTGAGATTCAGTGTTATAGTCTTCTTCAGGTATCCTGGTGTTCACAGCTTCCACTGTCTCAGCTGTGGGAATACCCCCTCTTTCGGTCCAACTCTGGTTTTTTCACAGTTCTAGGATTTCTTTGCCTCACTCGTGGGTATTCAAAAAGAGAAAAGAATAAAGTGAAAAAAAGAAGAGAGAGAAAAAAGAGAAAAAAAAGAAAAAAAAAAGAGGAGGGAAGGAGAGATAAAATTGGAAAGAAAGGAAGAAGGAATAAAGCCAGAAGGAAGTAAAGAGAAGCAAAAGGAATTGAGGGATAAAAAAGGTAGAAGTAATAACGAAATAAAAAATATATAATCAAAACAAAACAAAAAGAACCCCACAAAAACGAAAAACGAACCAAAACAAACAAACAAAAAACCCAACTAAGCAGACAAAAAACAACTATCCAAAAAAACCCCACAAAACAAAACAACGCCCCCCCAAAAAAAAAAAAAAAAAAGAATAAGAAGGGAAAAAAAAAAGAAAAAAAAAATCTCTTGCTATTTTCACACAGGCCAAACTGGATTTTCTGGACTTGCTGGCTGTAGCAGGCTGGGAGGCGACTCGTACCGCTTTTCTCCCTGTTCCTCACTCAGTCAGCTTTGGGCTACTGTCCTCAGTGCCAGCCCAGCACTGTCCCCAGGGCTAATGGCGTACTGTCCATGCAGGGCCTTGGGTGTGATTTCTGAGCCTCCTGCAGGGGGCGAGCTTTCCAGAGTTTATGGGTTTCAGCTGGAATCTCTTACAGATCCATCCCTCCCCGAGCCTATTGCTGTGAGCTCCGGGTCTCCTACAGGGCGCAGGCGCCCGCCTGAGACTACGGGCGTGGGCTCCGAGAGTTTCCCGAGTTGCGCGCACTCACCCCAGGATCACAGATGTGAGCTCCGGGTCTTCCAGAGTCCCCTTCTCTAGTTGCAGGGTCGCCTCTGGCCGCAGGGCTGCTTCCAACCCGGTCGCAGATCCGCCTCCGGTCGCGTGACCTCCTCCGTTCGGTTGCAGAGCCCCCTCCGGTCCCGCGGCCGCCTCCGGTCGTTTGCAGAGCCGCCTCCGGTCGCCGGGCCGCCTCCGGTCGTTTGCGGAGCCGCCTCCGGTCGCGCGGCCTCCTCCGGTCGGTTGCGGAGCCCCCTCCGGTCCCGCGGCTGCCTCCGGTCGGTTGCAGAGCTGCCTCCGGTTGCCGGGTCGCCTCTGTCCCGTCTCAGGGCTGCCTCCGGTCGCTCGGCTGCCACGTCTAGTTTTCCAATGTCTGCTACGGATTTTGATCTCCTATTTTCATATATACTGTGGTATTGTTGGCTATCTGC
Source organism: Glossophaga mutica (assembly GCA_039655065.1). Classification (NCBI taxonomy): domain Eukaryota; kingdom Metazoa; phylum Chordata; class Mammalia; order Chiroptera; family Phyllostomidae; genus Glossophaga; species Glossophaga mutica. The sequence goes on from CM077307.1 coordinate 112,928,153, forward strand.
TCTGTTCCTCTGTAGATCAGTTAGGTTTTTCTCCCATGTGCAGGAGGAAGGACAATCTGCGTCCTCCTACCATGCCGCCATCTTGAACCTCTCGAGGGCAGGATTTAACAGTGACATCACAGAGATCTTTAAGTGGTAGCATCAGTAGTAGCAGTAGTGGTATAAGTAGTAGTAGCAGTATAGCAGTAGTAGTAACATTAATAGTAGCAGCAGTCATAGCAGCAGCAGTAGAAGTAGCAGCAGCAACAGCAGCAGCAGTAGAAGCAAAAGCAGCAATAGAAGCAGCAGCAGTAGCAGAAGTAGCAGCAGCAGTAGCAGAAGTGGCAGCAGCTTGTAGCAGCAGTAGTAGTAATTGTAGCAGCAGCAGCAGCAGCAGCAGCAGCAGCAGCCGCCGCCGCCGCCGCCAGGGCAGCAGCATAGTAGTAATTGTAGTAATTGTAGCAGCAGCAGTAGAGGCAGCAGCAGTAGTAGCAGTAGTAGTAATTATGGCAGCAGCAGCAAAATAGGAGTGAGATTGCTGGGGTTCAAGTTTCAACAACTCTAGTACTAATTATTTAATCATTATTTAATTGCCATTCTGTATCTCAGTTTCCTTTGCTGTAAACTGGAGATTAGAATATTACTTACCTCTTAGTGTCACAATGAAAACTTAATGAGAGAACATATAGAAAGAATTTCCAGTGAAACTGAGCTATTAATGGTATCATTATGGAAGAGGTGGCCAGGGTTTCCATGGAAAAGCTGAACATATCCTCATTCTTTTCTGTGATGTTGTGCACCTATCTTTCTGGGTATGGTCTTTAAAAGCATCACAGCAGCTGGGGGAGCATTTCTCATCTGTCCAAAGCCCCATATTATAGGCATCATGTACCACTTACTATTCATATCACTCATGCAGGTACTTAGAGTTGCCTTCTGAGGGAGAGGAGAAGACATGTCTTTGAGACCCATTGAGTTTTTCATATACAGGACCCTGCTCACCAGAGACCTTCAGTAGGGTAAATGGGGTGGATCTGTTAAGAATGTAGGTCTTAATTTGCATCTCTCTGATAGCTAGAGATATCGAGCATCTTTTCATGTGTCTCTGGATCCTCTGTATGTCCTCCTTGGAGAAGTGTCTGTTCAAATCCTTTGCCCATTTTTTAATTGGGTTGCTTGTCTTCTTAGAGTAGAATCTTGTAAGTTCTTTATATATTTTGGAGATTAATCCCTTGTCTGAGGTATCATTGAGATACCACTTGACACCAGTCAGAATGGCCTTCATAAACAAAGCAACAAACCGCAAGTGTTGGAGAGGTTGTGGAGAAAAGGGGACCCTAGTGCACTGTTGGTGGGATTGCAGATTGGTACAACCACTATGGAAAACAGTATGGAATTTTCTAAGAAAACTAAAAACGGACATACCTTTTGACCCAGCAATTCCACTGCTTGGATTATATCCTAAGAATCCTGAAACACCAATCCAAAAGAATCTATGCACCCCTATGTTCATAGCAGCACAATTTACAATAGCCAAGTGCTGGAAGCAACCTAGGTGCCCATCAGTTAATGAATGGATCAAAAAACTGTGGTACATTTACACAATGGAATTCTATGCAGCAGAAAGAAAGAAGGAGCTCCTACCCTTTGCGACAGCATGGAAGGAATTGGAGAGTATCATGCTAAGCGAAATAAGCCAGGCAGTGAAAGACAAATACCATATGATCTCACCTTTAACAGGAAGCTAATCAACAAAACAAACAAACAAGCATAATATAAACAAAGACACTGAATTTGAGAACAGTCTGACAGTGTCCAGAGGGGGAGGGGAGGGAATTTCAGGGGAAAAGGGGAACAGGTTGGAGCAACAAGTATAAAGGACTCATGGACAAAAACTATGGGGGGTGGAAATGGGAGGAAGGTGGGGAGGGCTGGGGTGGTGGGCTGGGGCGGGGTAAAAGACAGAAAACTGTACAATATCAACAATTTAAAAATACTGATTAAAAAAAAAAAGAACCAGAAAAAAAAAAAAAAAGAATGTAGGTCTTAACATAAGTTAAATGGTTCTAGAAGCCTTTTTATAGATTTATAAATAAAATGCCTTTTTAAAAGAATATCTTTGTTGCACTTGCTTCCATGTGTGGGACAATGATGAAAGGGAAATGTGGGTTTATTTACTTGTCCTGCCCAGTAACCATTTGGGCAGCTTGTAGATTCATCCCATGTATAAGCCAGTCTCTTCAAGTTTCCTTAGTAGCTATTACCTCTTCTTTTTTCCTTAATGATGGTGTAGAAGGCAAACTAATTTCTACTAGCCTCTGGCTGTGAGATTTATCGAGGAGATTCTGACATGTTTAGAACAACCAACTGAAGAAAAAAACATTTATGCTACGGATTATTAACTTTGTCTTGATGAAATTAATGAAAATCCTTTTGGAAATGGAGCTCTCAAGTCCATCTTCAGTTTCTACCCCTGACAGCTGCTCTTAGGATGATAATTCTGGGTTAGAAGTTTTCACAAGGACCATCAAGAAAAGGGACATTTTATAAGATCATCTGTCTCTTGGTTTCTCCGTGGATTTGACCTCAGAAACTCCATCTTCTTCTATTAGGTGTGTGGTCAAGGCTTTCTGTGCTGTAAAGCCAACCAAGCACTATTATAGCAAATCAATTTGGGTCCTATTTAGTAGAGAGGAAGTCCCTTGGAAGAAAATACCTAAATCAGTGTCTTCTAGTAGCTTTAAAAGCATTGCTTTTGCCAATGTGCAGTACTGTTGTATAGTTTTCCCTATCAAGCACTGTCTTATTTGGGTATTTCCATTCTTGTTTCCTTGACAAGCTAGTTTAGGGCTTGTCTGATTCAGCCAGTAATAAAAGTGATAACCAGTCCCTAACAACCCTGAGACTTTGCTAAGATTCCACGGGCAGCAGTGTTCTGAGGAGAATCTATAACAAACTCAGTCTTCAGAACTGCACTACCTGTCAACTTCCAGGCTGTAATTAAAGGAACAGACATATTGTCATATTGACACCCCATTTATATTCAAATGAGTTTCCAATGGAGGACAGGCAAATGATATAAGCTGTGTTGTCTGGTCACTTTGGAGCCTGATTCTTGAATTAAGTTGTGGGGCCTGATGTGGTTTATGATAAAATGCTCCCTCAGGTTGGAATTTCTCTTCCTTGTGCATCTAAAATTGAGTGGCTGGATAGATGGATTCTCCCCACCTTAATCTATTAAAGCATTTTAAAATTCTACTTCCTGCATGTGTCTTTGTTTCTTTAAGACTTTTTTGTATCCTTCCTTGGTTACACGTGTTTTGTCAACCTGCAAGTAGAATCCTTTCCTGTGGAGCAACCCCCTCCAGAGCTACCTGGGACTTCATGTCACTTTCACTGGTTACTTCATCCTAAAGACCTAGATGGAACCTTTAGCAACTAGAGTGGGGAAGCATGATCATTGATGCCTTTGTCAGAAATAATTGCACAAGTAATCTCCTTGGGTACAACCAGTTGCCATTCTGGCTGCAGGTGGCAACATGTGCATTTGGAACTAGAAATTCTCTGGTATGGACAACTGCTCCTCCTCACTTTCCACTCCCTCCCCTTGGATTCAGCTGTGAGCAGCGCTCCCCATTTCCTTTGCCCTCTGCCACCATCTGCTCCCTCCTCAGGCCTGGCCGTGGTGCCCTCTCTCTAGACAGGTGGGCTGGCAGCAGTTTGGCAGAGAGGCCTGGCCTGGGGATGGATTTCTCAAGCTGTGACATCTGGGCATCAGCTTGTCCTCCCAGCTGGACCCTCTGCTGGCTGCCTGTCTGACTTTTCTGGATGACCAGAGCCTGTCTGAGGGTCTAGTCTGAGGTCAGGTCTTTCTGGTTGCTTCTTTGAGTTCTCCCTGAACAGTCTACTTGGCTTGATTAATGACAGAGGGAAGAGAAAACTGGTTTTTTTAGAAGCCTAGAGGAAATGCAGCCTTTCCTAATGAAAACATTTCTCAGGGTTTCAGCTTTGGCGTGGGGCAGATAATGGTCTGGTGGCAAGATGCAGCTGGCCCATGTGGCCCTCATCGTGGCCTGCTATTAATCTTCCTTTGCCTTCAAGGATGACTCTTACCTTGATAATGTGTATGCAAAACAGTTTCCAGAGCCCCTGGAATACAGTATAATGAGTCAAGGCTGGAACACCTTAATCCGACTTGCATAAATTCTCAGAGCACAGAGCACCAGGAGGACAGCCAGCCAGCTACAAGTAGGTCCTCCAGAACCTCTCCCTTCCAGTGTGATGAGGGTGGGCACAGGTCTCAGCCTGTTGAAGTCCAGGTTGGACTGGAAGCATACAACTCTCCTGAATTGCTCAGCACATTTCATGGGGGAGGGGGGCTTATAGTTTTATTACTTCTGGCTCTAATCCTGTTTCTGAGGACATAGTAAGTAAACAGATCATCTGAGCCCCTGATGGGGCTGCCTTTACCCCACCCGGTGCTGACCCAGATGGGAAATCAAGGCCTTTCCTGGCTCTAACAGGACAACAAATCCGAGTTCAGAGATGGTGTCACATGTAGGGGTCGGGGATCTCTGGTGGGCTTTGTGCTGTAGCTGCACAAACAGCCTCTGTTGTGCTAAGTCCCCTCTGTCCATCTTGCTGACTTCCTTATCCACCCTCTATTTTATCCTTCTGGGTCTTCACACCAAAGTGAATTCTCCTTATTTTTCTCATGAAGATCAATTTAACAATCTTGTTGGTAGCCTTTGCTCCTGCTGACCCAAGGTATATTTCTTAATAAAATATAGTTACTGATGAAATGGGGATGCTGGTTCTATTTTAAAAAAAATCAAACCTGTTTTTCCATCCCTGGTTCTCAGTTGGCCTTGTGTGATTGCTCTTTAATTATTCAGGAGGGTGTACCTAGGTATCTCAAGAGCTGCAAGGTCCAGTCAAGTGTTCTTGGCTGAATTGTCTTTTCTGCCTCCCAGTGATGTGGCTTCACCTTCTCTTTTTCCCTTCTGGGGACCCACCTCTTTTATAGGTAAATGGCTTTGGAAATCCAAGCCTTGCCAGGATCCCACATATCATGGAAATGCATACCCAGATTCCGACTGGAGGTGACAATTCCACATGGAACATACTGGTCTAGAGCTCCTATTTCCTTTTCCCAGCATGGCTTCTGGCCTCTATCATTCACATTCTAAGAGGCATCCTCTTTGCAAATACCTTGACATCTCTTTACCTTGGTGTTTTTCTTTCCTAAGAACAGGTTTAAAACTATTCATCCAATATTCATTAATTCCACAAACATCAATTATCCACTTATTTGGTGCCAGCTCATATGTTGACATTTCACAAATGTTCTCTTTCTTAATTCTCACGAATTCCAAATAAATTGGGAATATTAGTCAGTATGTTGTAGTGTGTTCCAGTTACAAGAATGGCGTAGGCAAAGCCCCAGAAGCCCAGGTGAGCAGGGGCAGATTTCTGTGTGTCTGAGGCAAGAGGTGAGAGGGAAGAAGTTCAGTTGGAGAGGAAGGCAGCTTCCAGGGTGCCAAGGGCAGGGTGTAACCTTTGGAGATGTGTCAGGGCAGGTCATGCATCCAAGAAAGACAATTGTGTACTGGGCAGAGGGGCAGAGCCTGAGGCTGGTAGACAAGGTCACTAGTGGTTACCATCTCCCTAAGGAGAAATGAGGGTACTCAAACCATGCTGTGGTGATGGGAGGTGACCATGTAGAGAGAATAATAGGGAAGCTTCTGGGGACTGAAATATCTAAGCCTGAGCAGGAGACGGGGAATATGGTGCCTCCCAAAGGGCTGGGTGGCAGCTGGCCCTTATTCTAGTCATGTCCTGCCTGCCTGCCTCTCTCTCTTGCACACCTGGGTGGTCTCATTGCAGTGTTGCCTGTGCTGGAGTCTCCCATGGCTGAGCCAGCCCTGCAGTGCAAATGTCAGGCTTTTGATTGTAATGGACCAAGCCACCTCCCTTTCAGGAACTGGGGTCAGGGTATTATCGAGGTCCCCACTCTGGGCCATCCTGCACTCGCACCTTTTATGGAACATCCCAGGGACAGAGATGTGGCCTTTCCCTCACCTCAGTGCAGGCAGCTCTGAAAAGGCCCTGCTCAGGGGCAAGGGGCTGTGGCAGCTGTGACTTTGCATCTGGGGTTGGAAGGAGGCCAGGGACATGTGTCCAGGTCAGCAGATTTTAGGCAGTGTTGGGAATAGAATGCTCGGGGCTGATCCTTGCTCAGTCTTCTGAGCCACAACCTGCAAAAGTCAGATATGATCCCTGTTTGCCCTTGAAGAGCTTTTGGACTAAGATGATTTGGAGGAGAGGGTGAGTGATGTTGGCAGATTCAAGTTCATTTCCCCAGTAGGTCCTGTGCTGTGTGCACCAGATGTATGCTGGTCCCCAGTGACTGCAGACACCCTGGAGGAGCTCTCAGCTCACCCACATTGAAGTCAGATGGAGAAGCCCGCTTAGGTCCTTCATTTCCTCTTCCACTTCTTTCTGTCTCTGTCCCTCCAAAATGGAAAACACATGCAAATTGCTTAGGACAATTGCTACCTGCATTTCATAGAGGGTAAGTCAGGGCCACCCACAATATCTCTTCAAGACCCCTGAACATATTGTATTTTATTATCATCAACATAAGACTAGAACAAGTCTTGACTTGTTCAACAGCACTCAGCAAGTGAATGCAAGTGGAGATTCAATTAACTCATTCAGTAATTATTTATTGAGCACGTTCTATATCTATGCACTTCTGTCCAGATGGGAGTTATAGCAGTGAACAGAGCTGACTCAGGTTGTGGTGAAGCCAAAACTTTGCCTCATCCTACCATGCCACCAGGCTAAGCTGCACACACAGTGGAATAAGAGTCGTACAGTATGACAGTGAAAGAGGAACTTTACACACACAACAGTCTGTCCAGAAAGTATCCAACCATGTACTATGAAAAATAGAGATATTTATTGAAGAATATACAAGATACAAGAAACATTGTACGTAGAACAATAACACCTCCGTCCCCTTCAAAGTAGGTACCTTGGGACCTCACACAGTTCTCCCAGCAGCTCTTCCACCGTTGAAAATCCTCTGCAAAATCCTTTGTTGGAATCGCCATCAGCTGCCCCATTGTATTTTCCTGAATCTCACCAATGATCTGAAATCTCTTCCCTTTCAAAGGTAGTTTTAGTTCTGGGAAAAGCCAGAAGTGCCAGGGCACCAAATCTGGGCTGTAGTGGGGCTGAGTGACCTGGATAATTTGAGGTTTTGCCAAAAAACTCTGCATGAGACATGATGCATAAGTTGGGTGCCTTTTTGTGATGAAGCTGCTAATGACCAGTTGCCCATAGCTGACAGTTTTGTTGTATTGCATCTCAGCTGACAAATAACATTGAGGTAGTACTCCTTATTAATTGTTTGGCCTGGAGGGATAACACCTTCCCAATCAAAAAATACAGTTAACATGGTCTTGATCTTGCTATAACTTTGCTGTACCTTCTTTGGGAGTGGACTCATAATTCATCTCTGGTTCATAGTCATGGACCCATGAGATATCTCCAGTTATGACCTTCTTGAGGAAATCTCATTCATTGGTAGTGGTTTGAATCAAGCCATTGGAAACTGTAGCACAATGTTCCTTCTGTTCTGGTAGCAGAAGTCACAGAACAAATTTTGCCACAGCACATTTCATGCCAAGATCTTGCATCAAAATCTCAGGCACAGTAGTTTCTAGAGTCCCCAGATCAGCTTCTAGGTCTTGCACTGTCAGTCACTGATCTTTGTTGATTGCAGCCCATACACGTTCAACATTCTCAGGTGTTCTGCTTGTTGCAGACCTTCCAGAACATGGATCACTTTCAACAGATTCTTGACCATCTTTGAAGCGTTCGTGCCACACTTTTACTTGTGCTGCATTGATTGCATGATCCCCAAAAGCCTTCTGATCATCCAGATAGTTTCTGCAGAGAAATGTTCAAGCTTAATGCAAAATTTGGTGCAGATTTGTTGCTCTACTTGCTCGGGCATTTTGAATGTGACGGCCACACAGTACACATGCTCACTGGATGGCATCTACAGCCCCCGCTGACTAGTACAGTGAAGTCATCATTGTTCATGCATGCACATTCCAGTCCACTCTCCTTGGCTGCCAGGTCACATCGGTGACACACAAACTGTTCTCGTTACATTAACAATGGCTAGATTTTTTCTGGACAGACCTTGTATCTCTAGGATGGTCAGCTGAACCAGCTGAGTTCCTGCCAGCTCTGCCCCCACCTAGAATGAGATCATAGGCTTCTAGGAGAGCTTTGGGTCCTTCTCCTGATTCTGGTTCTTGTTTACCTCTGACTTAACTCCCTCTGGCATCTCTCATCTGGTTCCATTTCCTTTGCATCCAGGTCTTTCCTATACCAAAACCTTGGCCCCAACACTTTGGCTTCTCCTTTCTTCTCAAGAACTCTCACCTGAAATGCTTTTTTTGGTTCCTTGTCCCTTTTGTGCTGCAGTATAGATAGGCTAGCCAGAGCCTCAGACTCTCACTTGCAAGGGGATGAGGGTTGAAATAATGACTGTATCTGCTCTGCTTGTCTTTTTGCAAATGAGCTTTGTGATGTGCCTTACCTGAAATGTGAGGGAGAAATGCAAGGACTTCTTTAGCCAGCTCCTGCTGTTGCTCCTGGCCCTGTCTTTTGTAGCTCCAGCTTGGGCTGTTAGCCCTCAAGACCAATGGTGAGGAGAGTCCACACAGCTGGGAGCCTCTCTCCTTCCACACTGCCCCTTGTGGTTCAAGGCATGGCATAACTAAGCCCTGACTCTAGTCTTCACTTACCTGCCCTGAGGAAAGGTGTTTCCTACATTTTTCAGGACCCAAGGGAGCCCCAAATAGAAGATGCCTTTCTACTGTCCATTCTTGATCTTTTCCCCCAAACTTCCCTCTCTGGACAACTAGATTGTGAAGGTAGCACTCCTTCTTTTGCATCCCCAGCAGTGAACCCAGCAGGTCACCCAAGTTAGGACACTGAGGTTGAGGAGGAGCTGCAGAGCAAGGCAGAGTGTCAGCTTGTGTCTGAGGCAGGAAGTACTGAGACAGCACCTCACCAGAAGAAGGGGTGGCAGGGAGTGGAGAAGATTGGACCAGCTCCAAGTAAAGATTAAGACATTTCGAGTAGGCTATACGTGAAAAACAAATAGTCGGTTAAACAACGGAGGTTCCCTCCCAAGTTACAGATGGAGGCAGCAAACCTTTTTTCCTGATATATTTATGTATATTAGGAAAAATATATATAAATATATATTTGTTTTATATATATATTTCTGTCTATATATATTTTTCTGTCTTTATATATTTTATGCATATATATTATAGAGAGAGAGAGCAGGGGAAATATATATATATATATTTTTTCTGTCTTTGTATTTTCTTTCTTTGTGAACCAAGATTAATATGTGTCTTCTTATCAGGAGATCCATCCATGCATCTATCCATCCATCCATCCATCTCCCCATCCACGCATACCTATTCATCCCTCTACACACTCATCCATCTATCTATTCATCCTCCCATCCATCCACCATGCATCTATCCATCAAACATACATTAAGTACCAGTCATGTGTCTTGGGTAGTGCTGGATGCTGGGTTCTAGAGATAATGTATATATATATAGAGAGAGATATCTTGAATAGTGGGAAAAAATCCCCTGTGCTTAAGAAACTCAGAGTTCAGTGAGTAAATGCACTTATGAACTGACAGTGTGTAGATCATGGCAGAAGGTGCCCAGGGTGATAGATGTGGGGCAGTGGGAAGGCCTATCCATGCCTGGTAAAGAGCATTGCTCAAGCCTGTTCCCTTGAACTGAAATGCATTCACCCTTCCCAGAAGACACACTTGTGGGAGGGCTCAGGGCTTCCTTTAGCCTTTTTGCATCACATCCTGTTTTTTCCTCTTCATTGCAGACCTCTCTGTATTCATACATTTGCTAAATACCTCAATTCATTGTGAATCAAAATGCTGGAGGGAAGAAGGGAAGTATCACTGGGTGCTGGTCTGGGCCACCCCTGTGTGTGAGTGCATGATGTGTCAGAGCATCCCACTGGTTGAATAGCATCAGCTATGAATGGGTGGTTGGGAAATCCATGAATGTCTTGAGAAGACAAATCTTCAGATCATAAAGGACTCTCAACTTTGAGTTATCCTTTCGGAAAAAAAAATAAAACCAAGCTAACTCTAAGTGGCTTACATTCTCTTCTAAAACATCTCTATTATGACTTTATTCTAGAGGGGAGGCCAACATGTCAAAGATAATTTTGCAGTGGTAGCAGCTCCTGAGAGCTGGGGTGCGGCGGGGGTGGGGGGGTGGTGGAGGCTGACAAGGGCAGGGAGTGAAATACTGTCCCAGGGATGGAGGGATGGGAGATGTGGCTCTGTCCTGATGTTCCCTGTAGGGTAGAGGGTGAATTCCAGGTGGTTGGAATCATTTCTCTCTGCTGTCAGATAAGCACCTGTGTATTGCAAGGCCCTGAGAAAGGTTGCCAGGTGCTGACATGCCTGTTTCCCCTTGGCCTGAGGCTCTTGTTCAAGTCAGCAGGGGTCAGTCATCCCAGGCATTCTCCTGCCACCACTGAGGCATCTCCTGTCCATCCTCCATCCACATCTTACCCCTGCAGCATACAGAGGTGCCAGGAACACAGACCTTAATGGCATACATCCCTGTGCCTGCTGCAAGTACACAGGTTGAAAGCAGATAGGCCAGGGCTCTGTGGGAATGATCAGTGCACAGGGACACCACCTAAACAGTCAGCTCTGCTTGAGAGTTAGCATGAGTCTCTGGGTAGGCATGATATAGCAGATGTTTTTGATGTCCTGCACCAACTCCCTTGGCCTACCTCTGATTTCAGTTGCAGAGGACAGTTCCCTTAACACAAGCTCTTGTCTTTTTTGGGGGTACCCAGACTATGTGAAGACAGAAATTCCAGGCTGAGAAGAAGGGACAGGAGTGTTGGGAGTGCAAGGGACATTCTGGGGAGTGGTGGGGGTCAGGCTGGGAGGCAGCAGTGGTTTTGCCTGAAGCCCAAGGATCTTATTTGATCTTCCCAGGAGTCCTGTGAGGCCAACATATTGTCCTATTTCTATCTGGTGATTTTGTTTTCTTGAAATATTTTTAGCAGACACCTTGCTGCTTAGAAGTGCAGAGAATCATCCCTTTGACCCGTTTTGGCTGATGGTTGGTTGTGCAATAACTCCCCAGAGGAGGGGGTGTGCTGAGGGGTAACAACTGAAAACAAGGCTGCCCCCCTCCTCACAGAGGGCCCTTGCTGGGCCCCTAAGAAGGCAGATGTTGGTGTTTGAGATCCTCTAGATTATGGTCAGGGGAGTGAGCCAGGACCCACCCCTGGACCACACTGCCTGTGGTGCAGCTCTTCTCGCTGTTATTCCAGCTTCTTCCTCACACACTTGTTCTCAAGAGCTGAGATGGCTAGATCTCCTCTAGGGCTCAGCTGTACTGTGGACAGCTAAGCAGAGGGCATGTTCTCAGATGTGCATAGTTGCAAATCTCCTAAGTGACCTCTGGCTGGCTGTGATGCCATTGCGAGCAAGCTCTGTGGCATCTGAATCTCCATCCCCACAAGCTGCCACAGCTCACACAGGCCACCATTGTCCCCAAGCCCAGTCAGGGACCAGAGCGGTTCTGAGGCACAAATGTGATTTCTTGGCATAAATCTTCTGCTGGAGCCCTTCTCCCTAAACGCCCCAATGTTGTTACTACTTACCGCAGCAGACCAGACTCAGCGTGACTCAGTCCCTGCCTCTCTCTTGATCCCTACTCTACCGATTGGATCAGTCACCTTGAACTGTTTTCTTAACCAGGGGTTGGCCCATTGTCTGTTCTTACGAATAATATTTTATTGGCACATCCTTTGTTTATGTATCTTCTACGGCAGCTTTATACTATAACAGCAGGGTCTGAGCAGTTTCAAGGAGGCTGTAAGTCCTACAAAGCCTAAAATCTTTACCTTTGGTCCTTTACAGGATATTCTGATAGACTATGCCCTAACTGGCCCTATTCATTTGCACAGTCATGCCTTTGCATAATGGTGTGCCTTCTCTACAAACCTCTCCACTTTTTATCCTATAATTTTTCTAGACTGAGCTTTCTGTCCATCCTTCCCTCCCACCTTTGCTACCTGAGCAGGATGTCGCACTCCAGTTTCCCACAGAACTTGCATGCAAGACTCAACTGTGGGAATGACCCCTCTGGTTCTCCTGTTGATGTTCAGATCCACCCCCAATTCTAGCTCCTAAAGCAGGGCTAGGTCTTACTGTATTCACCTCCTGCCTGGGGTTTTGAATGCACACCTGGAAGGCTGAGGATCGCTGCATAGATAGTGGGTACCACTTCTTAGTGTTACCATCCTGAGTCACCCCAGCCCTCCACTGGTTTCTTCCCCTCTCTCTGGAAGTGTACCAGTGGAAAAGGTTTCACCACCTTTATCTTTGCAGATCTCCAACCTCTACCTGTACGACAGTGTTCTGATGCTGGCTAACGCCTTCCATAGGAAGCTGGAAGACCGGAAGTGGCACAGCATGGCAAGCCTCAACTGCATCCGCAAGTCCACCAAGCCATGGAATGGAGGGAGGTCCATGCTGGACACAATCAAAAAGGTGTGTGGGAGGGGGAACCCTCCTGGGCCAAGGCCTCCTCACACCCCCTTCTCACCCCTGCCTCCTGCAGCAGGTGTCTGAACGGAGCTCTTTTTGTGGTTGCCCTGGCAGGCCCCTCCCAAGCCCTTCTCCTTGCCACTCTTCCTGTCCCAGTGCTGGAGGGAAGAGTGAGCGAGGGCTCATGTCTCTGCATTATGATTGTCTCTGTTTTCATATATGAAGATTGAACATCACAGAGGTTAAATAACTTGCCCAAGGTAATAAGTACAGTAGTCCCCCCTGCCCTTATCCAGGGTTTCACTTTTAGCAGTTTCAGTTACCCATGATCAACCATTATTGGAAAGTATTAAATGGAAAATTCCAGAAATAAATAATTCATAAGTTTTAAATAGCACACCATTCTGAGTACCTGCTTCATCTCATCACATTGGCATTGTATTATCTCACATCATCACAGGAAGAAGAAGGCTGCATGCAGTGCAATAAGATATTTCAGGAGAGAGAGAGAGAGAGAGACCACATTTACGTAACCTTTATTGCAGTATGTTCTATTTTATTATTAGTTATTGTTGTTAATCCTATTGTGCCTAATTTATACATTAAACTTTATCATAGGTACATGTATACAGGATAAAATCATAGTGTATATAGGGCACTATCCATGGTTTGGGGCATCTACTGGGGGTCTTGGAATATATTCCCTGTGGGTAAGGGGGAACTACTGTAAGTAAAAAAATGGAAGCAACTGCCTAGCTCGTATGTGCCACGGTTTATGAGAGAGGCTGTCTCAGTTGGCAGTAGGTGTGCTAATCAGTCAAGACCTCAGCCTCTGTGTGTGCACATGCACGTGCATGTGGGTGTGTTCATCTGGACATGTGTGTGAATGTGCATGTGCAGGCATTCTGTACTCGTGATATGTCCCGTGACATGCTAAAGCATGACACCAAGTTAGAAAGCTAGATTTGAAGTGAATTGGGTAATCTACAGAAGATTTGTTAGTCTGAATTGGCTTTTAGAGGCTTCAAAAGAGCATTTAAGGAAATCTGCAGTGCTAGGAGTTTTAGTCACAATAAATTGTGTGTGATTTCAGTAGCTGCGAACATATTCTGGTGTTGGTTTAAATCTCCTGCAGCCCAAGCCAGACCTGGGTGCCCTGATGGGCTAGCTCAGGCCCTGGGACTCTCCCAGCTCACTGACTATGGGGGATTAAGCCTGGATGAGACCCCATCCCCCAATCTTGAAGAAATAAGTGGTTTTACTACAGGGTAGTTCAGTCCCTCTGCCACCTGCTCTTACAGAGCCCACTGAGGCACTGGAGAGAGGTGCTGGTCACGCACACCCCCCACACTCAGTCTGTGCCCATCACCACGCTCCGTGCACAGTTTCTCCTTCTGTCCTTGCAGGATCTGTGATGTGGATCTAAGTAATCTAGGCTGCTGCTGGGAGGTGGGCAGTGACTTGCCTAAGGTGGCACAGGTGGCGAAGCCAGGATTGGAGCTGGGTTTTGGCTTCCAGGTCTTATGCTTGCTGCCTTGCAACTCCTACCATGTGACTATCATGGCTCTTGTTAACCTTTGACTTGCTGCTTGGCTCAAGCTAAGGTGAGCCCCTGGGGCAGGCTGCAAGAGTAAGCTCCAGTGGGAGGGCACAAAAGTTATCACTTTTTAATCTCACGGCTAGCACAATGTGTGGCACAGAGCAAGTCCTCCAATCATATTGACTGCATAAATGACAGGTGCAAGCCTTAGGGACTTTTCCTGTGAGCCATTACCTGGGAAGTGTTGATCTTGCTCAGAGGCCCTAGGACTGCCAGAGACTCTTTTCTCATTACAGTGTACCCACTACTCGCCCAGACCTTGATTGTTCACTTTCTTGGTGACCACTTCTGTTTTTTTTCTTGCCTTGGGCTTTCCTCCTTTCCCCTGTCCACATCTGCCTTACCCTCAATGATTTTTCCTTCTCTCTGCAGGGCCACATCACAGGCCTCACAGGGGTGATGGAGTTTCGGGAGGATAGCTCAAATCCCTACGTCCAGTTTGAAATCCTTGGCACAACCTACAGTGAGACCTTTGGCAAAGACATGCGTAAGGTAATCCTCAGGTGGTGGCACAGGCCCTGTGTTCTGAGCAGTGCTGACTAGCACAGAGCCTCCACCTTCACTCCCAGTCTCTGCCGATGTTGCCATGGTGCTGGTGTTTATGGGGTAAGGTGGGGAAGAGGCTCAGAGAGTTCCAAACAGAATGTGCCAAAGTGCTGCTGATACAGTCTCTAAGTACAGTAGGGGCCTGGAGGGCCAGCCCTGTGGTCCTGGGCAAGCCTGGGAGGGCAGTGTATTTCTCCAGAATGGCTGAAATCAGCCCAATGGCAGAGACAGGTGTAACTGGCTGAGGCAGGAGTCAGAGGCTATAGCCAGAGAATGTTCTCTAGATCCAAGAGTGAGACAAGGCCGTAAGCAGACTAGTGACACAGGAGAAGGATAAGAAGTTGGGAGTGCTGGGGCCCACTGGAGAGAAGAAAGAGGCACATCGACTTTATCACTCAGGGTAGGCTTTGGCTGTTTCATTTCGTAGCCCTGCAAGTGGTGGGCCTGGGGGCTTTTCCAATGATACTTCCCTTCTCTTATGAGGGACTTTAGGATTGAGAATTGGGGGCTGGCATTGCCCAGAGCTGGGATCCCTGGAGTGAAGGCACAGATGGATGTGTTCATGTTCTGAAGGGGTCACAGGTTCAGTCTAATGAGGATAGCATCAAAGCATTGGTTGGTTGGCATACACGCAGGTACAGACTCACACCGTGGTTACACACATTCAGTCACACTCACATTTCCATACACTTAAGAGAAAGATGTTTCTTCTAATGACAGTGCCCAGGAGACAAAGAGCATGGTGAGCTCTCAGCAGGGCAGGGTAAACCCTTGGCAGAGATCCCTCCACCCTGGATGCTGGCGCTGGCTAAGGGCAGAAAAGAGCTCCATGATGCAGGGTTACTGAGAATCTAGGTGAAGGATTCTCCGCTGTGCTCTTGGAGGGCCAGATGGAAGGATGCATGTGTGGGGTTGTGGAGGGTGTGAGAGCTGTTGAGCACTTAAGGACTGTCATCAGTTACAACATGGGAGGAGGACCGTTTCCCCAGGGAGAGTCTTGGGAGACTGAGAGTCCATGTGTGATGTAGGGAGGGGGCACTTTCAGCCCATCCTGTGACAGCAGGTAGAATCATGGTTTGATCATACAGTATGGAAGGTTCAATAATTGATTGAGATGCAATGGTGGTACACATGGTTTGATGGCATTTGGGGGCTCAGAGGTTTGTTTGTGGCATCATAGATGGGGTGGATGACTGGTGTGATATCCTGGTGGGCCAGGGTGTGACCTGCAGTGCCAAGGATGCCAGGGATGTCAGTTAGGCATACCCAAAGCTGTGAGGCCTGGCAGAGGGCTGGGGATGGGCGGTCAGCCTTGGTCTGGGACATTTATGGCCACAAAAGAAGGTGACTTGTATTGGGACTCCCACCTAGAAAGGGGAAAGCAGGACACAGCACCCTTTCAGTCACTCTGATAGGAAAGGAGCTTGTCAAGCATAGCTGCCTGAGGAAGTGACCATTCCTCCTTAGTGTTCCTCCGCCATTAATGACAGGCTCTGTCTGCCACCTCATTCACTGCCTTGTCCTCTTCTGTCAGCTCAGCTCTAACACCAAGGTCCCCATAGTGGGTGGGAATATGGGGGTCTCTGCCTCATCTTAGGCAGCCGATGGGGGGCATGCTGATCACTCTAGGGACCTGAGAGAGTGGGAGGTAGTGTCCTCCACTTCTTGCTTCAGGTGTCTGGGCCTTCTGTGTTGCCACAGCAACACTCCTCCAATACCCTGAAGTCAATGGGAGCTGGAATCTCTGAGTAAAAGGAGCTTCTGAGCATAAAGCCTGGATGTAATTGAGTTGAAAAAGAAGCTGATTTTCAAGTGGGCTTTATTTTAAAATGTATCCTTTTGTCATTGTAAAATCTGCCCTTAATAACTGCATATCCCAGTTATCTGCCTGCCTGGCAGCTTATCATTGTTAAAGAGAAGTTATCTGGGAAGCAGGAATGGATTTACCATAGCAAATGTCTGTTACTCAGTCCCAGAGCACATTAAAGCGAGGTCTGGGAGATGTCAGGATGAAGCAAGGAGAGCACCACTGGGGCAGAGTGTGTCACGGCTATCCATCATCATTTAAAGGCAGGGCTGAGCTGGGCGTCTTGGTGGAAGATGGGGTTGTGAGGGGTAAGGCTAGGAAATTGGGATGGCATAAAAATAAAGTTGGAGTGGGCAGCAGATTTGAGGATAGGGTTAGGGTCCTGAGGCACACAGAGGCTGTGCAAAGATCAGTGAATCTAAGGAGGCAGGGGCACTCTGAAGAGCTCCCTCAGCTGCATGTCTGTGGTCACGCCCAGTGTGGAGCTGTTAGAACAGCCAGCGGGGTGGATTACTAGATGCTGTCATGTTGGAGCAGAGGCAGGGGATCCCTGCAAAGGTCACATGTATCTTAATATATGTATATGTCGTAATACAGTATTCATCTATCATCTCTCTGTGTCTGTCAGTCTATCTATCTGTCTACATACATATGCTAATTTAAAAATAACTACAGCAAACAAACAAACGAAGACACAAAAACCCAAATTAAGTAGCTTCTTTAAGATTTAAACCAAGAGTGCTGATTTGAATGGATGCAAATGGATCATTTTTCAAAGTAAATAGTCTGAAGGGAGATCTCAGGGAGGGTGAGTCACCCAGATGTTTTAGATTAAGTGGCACCAGGAGACGGTGATTACTCAGCCCTTTCAGAGGATGGAACAAGTGGGTGATCACCTTTCACTGCAGGGTGCTGGGCAAATACTAATGAAATGATCTCATCCAGGAAGTGTGTTCTTGTCGAGGGTGTGCTGGATGGCAGAATCAAAGGTCTGTGTCTCCAGCTTGCTGTGTAACCCTAGGCAGAACATTATTCATGTCTGTGTTCTGCTTGCTGTCCAGCAAGGGAGATGACCAAGCAACCCTGCCAAGGGCAAGCTTTGCTGGAAAGTCCAGTCCAGTTCCCACAGGGTTTTGTCCTGACTTCCATCTTGGGGGTGCATGCTTGTTCCTGTTGGAGCCTTAGAGCTTTCTATTTGGCTTTCTCTTTGTTCAGACACAAATCTCTAAAGGGCGTTCCCATGGACCTGTACCTGTCCATGCAAATGTTCTTGGATTATGACATGAGCTGGGATGGGATTGTTGGAGGGACCCTCTAGGAAAGTTTCCAATGGTGGGAGCATGGAAAGCTGTTTAGGACAGGACAAGAGGAATCTGAGCAGGGACAATGGGCCACCTACAGTGGGCAAAGGCACCTCATATGTATGTCCTCTCACTATCTTGGGAACCTTTACATTATTCCTGGCTCTGCCCCCACCCCCAACACTTTGCATCCACTTCCTTTCAATGACTCTTTATTTTCTCAGGTGGAAGATACAGGTGCTAGGAATCTCCTGGTTAATGAGAAGGGTCAGTATAATGACCCTGCTGCAGAATTTGGCAGAGAGGATTCTCCCTTGTGGCCTGGAACATTAGCTTGGGGCGGATAAGGCTTTCTTCTTGAGCATTCTACCCCAGATCCCACAAGAGCAGGGAGGCACAGGCAGGCTTAGAAATGGCCTTGTGCCTCAGAGTGTCCTGGACTGCATGCAGCTCCTCCCCACACCAGGTGCCCCTGACTCAGGCCAGAGGAAGTGGGAGGGCTCTGCATGCCGGGGCAGTGCCCAGCCCTGCTTCCATGCCCATGAGTAGATGTCCTCTCATAAAAACCAAGGACCAAGAGGGACCTGGAAGCTTCACCTCTGATAAGATTTTATTTTAGTACTGTTTTGATGTGATTAATGGAAGAAGGAAAACACAGTTGTATTTTTTTCCATAAGCATGACTTGCCTGGAGTATAACATCCACTACAGCACTGCAGAAACATTTCTTCATGGCATGATTGCTAAAGGATGTCTGCCCTTCTCCATCCTAATGCTACTGGTGTGGGAGACTCATTTCCCTCTTCCCACTCACACAAGGTTTCTGGTGTAGTGAAATCCTGGGAAAATTGCCAACTTCTTGCAGGTCCTTTGAATCTTATTTCCCATGGGCACCATCCACCTGACTCACTGGCTCAGTGGAAGGCAGCCTGCCTTCTTGGGCAGGAGGGTGGGGAAGTGGGCAGCAGCATCTGGAAGGCCTGTGGGTCTGCTCTACGGGTTGGTATTCCAGGACAAAGGACATCCTGATAAGAGAACAGGACTGTATTCTACTCCTTTCGATAGAATAGAATTGAATTAGGACCAAGAGACTGAGAAAGAAATTTGTTCAGTGGTTTCAAGCTTCTCTCTAGTCCTAGAAAAATCTGTTCCAGTAGAATCTTACTGCAACCTTAGTATATTAAATAGCGGCAAAAGTGGACATGTGGTGGTTACAATAGGTGGGGAATTGCAGTAGTGGACCTGAGGTTCCCCTGTATAGTCTCCCCTAGCCCCAGCATCTCTGTGGTTTTTTGAGCATCTCCACCTGGGAAATTGGGGCCCCAAGACTGGAAAGTCTTGATTATGCAGCACCGGCAAGTGTGTGGTTGTGCTGGGCTGGAAGGAAGATATATTGTACTGGGGTGGAGGTGGGATGATTTGTGGCACAGGACCCATAACATCCTTCCTGAACTCCCTCACTCCCCTCAGCTCACTTTCCACTCTGTCCTCCTGTTCTCCTCACTCCCCCAGCCAATATTAAGGCCTCATGATCCCTTCCCAGTGGTCTGGAGCCTGCTGACTTGGTATTTCTCTGTGCCTTGGGCCAGCCTTCTTGTCCAAGCAGTTACCCAGGGAGATGGGAGGGCTTCATTCTCCTTTATTAGTTTAAGATACTTCTGTTTTCTCTGTCAATTTAGATTCTTCATAAAAGCTGGCTTTGTATAGGAATCAAATGCTCCCTTGAGGTCATGTCCTCAGGAGGGCCTTGTGGCTGCTGATAATTTAGAGAAATAATTCCTAATCATGAAGTGATTGCCATGCCATAGGACCCCAGCCCTCCCTGGGCTTAGAAATGCATATGCCATTAACATTCTGGCCCAGGTCTGCTACTCTCTGTTACAAACTCTCCCACATTGTTCAAAGCAGTGAGTCACAAGTTCTAAGCAGTGAGTCCAGGTGGACAAAGCAGCAGCCAGAAGACAGGATAGCTCTTGGTAATGAAGTAGAAGCTGCCTTGCACAGCACAGGGGGAATCCCTTACTGGTGGCTCCAGCTGCTGGTGCCAGAAGCTGTGCAGTGGGTTCAGGATTGAGCATGGGGAGGTGGGTGGTGGTGGAGCTAGGAGGATCCAGCCTGAGAATTGTGCGGGGTCTCTATTAAACTGCTGATAGAGACTCCCAACTGTGCACAGTGAGTTACAGAAGAGAAATAAACTTCAGCCTTTTCATGGATTAGCATTCTTGCAGTATATTTCTTGAGAGCTGAGAACCAAAACAAATGCTACTTCATCTGAGTAAAGGGATAAGGAAAAGATACAATTAAGTACTGTTTCATTTTTGGAAATAGCACCAATACATGCTCATTTAGGGGACAATGTTTAGAAAATACAGATAGATGGAAATAAGAATAAAGACGTCAGCTATAATCTCTGAACTAAGGAATAAACACTGTTAATATTTCTGGTGCATTTTCTTTTCTTACTTTTTCTTTTTTTCCCATTCTCTATATGTGGAGGTAGAGATAGTGATAAGTATGGTTTTCAAATTAGTATTCATCGTACACATTTTATATCCTGACTTTCCCACTAAATGCTGTATCGGGAGCATTTTCTCATTTCTCTATCTTTCTTCACTATGGTTTGTAATGGGAACATGTTACTCAATTTACAGGGAGCCATCATTTATTTTATCTTCCTATATGATAATTGTTGAGGTGTTTTCACCATATTATTATATAATAAAGTTGTAAAGAACACCTAAAATATATACAATTTCATTACATCTATGTTTATATCCTTGTATTTTTGGAGAAATAAAGTCAAACCAAAGATAATAATTTTTTGGTTCTTTCCGTACTTGATACATATTGATTATAGAAAGATTTAATAATTTTCGCATCTACCAGTTGCATATAGAAGTCTCTGTTATTGTAGCTCAGTGGATTGAGCGCGGGCCTGCGAACCAAAGGATCGCGGTTCGATTCCCAGTCAGGGCACATGCCTGGGTTGCCAGGCCAGTTCCCGGCAGGGGACATACAGGAGGCAACCGCACATTGATGTTTCTCTCCCTCTCTCCTTCCCTTCCCCTCTAAAGATAAATAAATAAATAAATAATAAAAATAAATAAATGAAATATTTAAAAAAAAAAAAGAAGTCTC
The DNA here is from genome assembly GCA_039655065.1 of Glossophaga mutica. Taxonomy (NCBI): domain Eukaryota; kingdom Metazoa; phylum Chordata; class Mammalia; order Chiroptera; family Phyllostomidae; genus Glossophaga; species Glossophaga mutica. The sequence goes on from CM077307.1 coordinate 112,949,181, forward strand.
TGTTATATCCTATGCTCAAAAAATTGAGTGCTATATATTAAATGTTTTGCTAACTTGGTAGTTGTATGAAAAACAACGTTGCTAAGTTTGTATATCTTATGGGATTATATTTTTAAAAATATAATCATTGGTCATTTAAATTTCATATTTTGTAAATTATACCTCAGGTCCTTTACTCTTTAATATCAGGGGTGAAATTTTTCTTGCCAACTGATACAACCTCTCTGAAGGGAGTTAGTACTTATTTGTGTCAAATATTTTGTACTCAAATCGTTTGCCTTTAAAAAGACAAAATCTTTTCTAAGAAAAGATTTTCAATATAAATACTTAATATTTATGTGTTTATATTTCTTAGAAAGTCACTCCTAACTTGTAAAGTAGATACTATTCATTCAAACTTTCTTCTAGTAGTTTTATGGTTGGTGCTATTTCAATGAAATCTGCCATCCACTTGGGATTCATTTAGGATAGATTGTGATGTGATGACCTAGCTTTTACATTTTTCAGTTATGTTTCCTACTACCATTTATCTAGAATCCTTCCTTTCCCCATGGATTTGAATGGCACATTTATCATGTGCTCTATTAATTTTTAAAAAAATATATTTTATTGATTATGCTATTACAGTTGTCCCATTTCCCCCCATCATTCCCCTCCACCCTGCACACCCCCTCCCACCCACATTCCCTCCCTTTAGTTCGTGTCCATGTGTCATAAGTTCTTTAGCTTCTACATTTCCTACACTATTCTTGCCCTCCCTGTCTATTTTCTACCCACTGTCTATGCTACTTATTCTCTGTACTTTTTCCCCCTCTCTCCTCCTCCCACTCCCCTGTTGCTAACCCTCCATATGATTCCCATTTCTGTGGTTCTGTTCCTGTTCTAGGTGTTGGCTTAGTTTGCTTTTATTTTAGGTGTGGTTGTTAATATCTGTGAGTTTGCTGTCTTTTCACTGTCATATTTTTTATCTTCTTTTTCTTAGGCAAGTCCCTTTAACATTTCATATAATAAGGGCTTGGTGATGATGAACTCCTTGTAGTTGACCTTATCTGAGAAGCACTTTATCTTCCCTTCCATTCTAAATGAAAGCTTTGCTGGACAGAGCAATCTTGGATATAGGTCCTTGCCTTTCATGACTTGGAATACTTCCTTCCATCCCCTTCTTGCCTGTAAGGTCTCTTTTGAGAAATCAGCTGACAGTCTGATGGGAACTCCTTTGTAGGTGACTGTCCCCTTATCCCTTGCTGCTTCTAGAATTCTCTCCTTCATTTGAATCTTGGCTAATATAATTATGATGTGCCTTGCTGTGTTCCTCCTTGGGTGCAACTTCTTTGGGACTCTACGAGCTTCGTGGACTTCCTGGAAGTCTATTTCCTGTGCCAGATTGGGGAAGTTCTCCTTTATTATTTGTTCAAATAAGTTTTCCACTTGCTCTTCCTCTTCCCCTTCTGGTATCCCTATAATTTGGATGTTGGAATGTTTAAAGATGTCCTGGAGGTTCCTAAGCCTCTCCTCAGTTTTTTGAATTCTTGTTTCTTCCTTGTTTTCTGTTTGGCTGTTTCTTTCTTCCTTCTGGTCCACTCCATTGATTTGAGTCCCAGTTTTCCTCCCATCTCTATTGGTTCCCTGTGCGTTTTCCTTCATTTCACTTATTGTAGCCTTCATTTTTTTCATCTAATTTGTGAGCAAAATCAACCAATTCTGTGAGCATCCTGATCACCAGAGCTTTGAACTGTGCATCTGATAGGTTGTCTATCTTTTGCTTGCTTAGATGAATTGGATCTGGGGCTTTGATTTGTTCTCCAGTTTGAGCCATTTCTTTTCTTTTGTTTTTTGGTCTGGTTGTGGCTGTTACGTAGTGAGGGGTGGAGCCTTAGGTGTTCCCCAGGGCAGTGCAGCCCAGTCACTGGGTAGTAACGCTGTATGTGGGGGTGGGGTCCAAGAGGGAACAATGGCGCTTGCTCCACTAGGTCTCTGATTCCAGTCCCCTCTGCTGCTTCCCCTTCTCCTGGATTATGTGTGCACGAATGTGGGACCGCCTGGTCAGCCAGCCATCTTGCAGGGCCTCACTGGGTCTGCCCATTGCCACCCTGTGCCCAGGGTCTGCTAGCTGCCACCTGCACACCTGGGATCTGCCAACTGCTGCTACCTGCATGCCCGGGTCTGCCAGCCTCCACTTTTTCGTGCCACCACTTTGCCCCTCTTACTAGTCTGGATGAATGGTTGTTGGATTTATGTACAGTTCAATTTTCTATTCTGGTTGTTTTCTTGTTTCTAAATCTTTGTTGTCCTTAATTTTGGTTGTGCCAGGAGGCACAGTGTGTCCACCTATGCCTCCATCTTGGTGGGTGCTCTATTAAATTTTACATATCTCCTCATTGATTAAAAACTCTCAGTCCTTTTTCCCTCTCATTTTCATTTTATTCCATCTTTGTACATTGTCAGAATGCACTTGCTGCAAGTAACAGAATGCTTACCTTGAGTGCATTAAATGATACCATAAACTTAGGCCTGCAGCTAGGGTGGCTCCCAGCTTGGCCAATTCAGGTGTTCAGTGCCCAGATCAAAGGCTTTGGTCTTTTTCATCTTTTTACTTGCTCGTTCTCAGGGCAAGTCTCAGCTAGCCTGTTTCACCATGGGTATGGCAGGTGGTTCCAGTTGTTGTACCCCTAAAGACAGCAGCACATGGAAGAAAAGGGTGATTTCTTTTTGAGCATCTCCTTTATATAATAAATGGGGAGATCTTCCCCAGGAGTTGACCCTGGATTTTTGTTTTTATATAATGATCATTTGCTTTTTTGTTATTGCAGTTGAAATTGAGGTTTTCCACCAAATGCATATATGACATTGACCTATAGTTTTTCTCTCAGACACCTGTATTCAACTTATATTGGGCTTGTACTCCCTTTGTAATATGAATAAGACATCACTCATTATTTTACACTTGTGTGGACAGAGCCTTTGGAAATTGGAGAGAATTTAACTTGTAAAATTATCTCAGCTGGTTGTTGGTCTTAGGGCTATTAACTTGATATCTTGGAGACTCTTTCCCCTTGGTTTCTAGATTTCCTTGGGTCATTTTTAGTAATCTACAGAAAATCTTGCATATCATTGACATTCTCAAATTCATTATTAAGCTCTATATAGTGTTTGCAAATAATGTAAAAAATATTTCTCTTAAACTCTCTTTTCAATCTTACTATTGTGTATTTGTGTTGTTTCCTTTTATTTCTTCATTGGACTCCACAGAAGATTTTTTTATTGATTAAAAAAGTCTCATTTGTTTAATCAGTTTTGTTGTGTGTTACTCTAATTAATGGATCTTTTTATATTCCTGCTTTCTAGTGTTTCTTTTATTATTAATTTCAAAACTTATTATATGAGGTGTTAGATAATTTATTTTTATTCTTTCTAGCTTTGGAATGCTATTTTATTTTGTATATAATTGTGGCTGAATCCTAGTAGTTTTTCTAATATAAACTAATACTGAAAAGTGCCCCAAATCATGAGTAAATCACAGTGAATGAAATTTTCAGAATCATCCACATGATCAACAGTCCACATCCAGAAGTAGAACATCCACAGTACCCCAAAGGTCTCTCTGGTGCCCCTTTCTGGTCATTACACTCACCAGCAGAAACATTTTTTAAAAATTTATTTAATTTTTACTGTTGTTCAAGTATAGTTGTCTCCATCCTTCCCACTCCTCCCCACCCCAGCCATCCCCACCTTCTACCCCTTATCCCACCCCCCTTGGTTTTGTCCATATGTCCTTTGTAGTTGTTTCTGAAAAGCCTTTCCCCTTTCCCCCAATTATCCCCTCCCACCTCCCTTCTGGTTACTGTCAGTTTGTTCTTAATTTCAATGTGTATGGTTATATTATGCATGCTTGTTAGTTTTGTTGATTAGGTTCCACATGTAGGTGAGATCATATGGTATTAGTCTTTCACCTCCTGGCTTATTTTGCTTAGCATAGTGCTTTCCAGTTTCATCCATGCTGTTGCAAAGGGTAAGAACTCCTCCCTTCTTTCCGTTTTGTAGTATTCCATTGTGTAAATGTACCATAGTTTTTTGATCTGTTTATTTACTGATGGGGACTTAGGTTGCTTCTAGCATTTGGCTATTGTAAACTGTGCTGCTATGAACATTGGGGTGTATAGGTTCTTTTGGATTGGTGTTTCAGGGTTCTTAGGATATAATCCTAACAGTGGAATAGCTGGGTGAAAAGGCAGTTCCATTTTTAGTTTTCTGAGGAAATTCCACACTGTTTTCCACAGTGGCTGCACTAGTCTGCATTCCCAACAGTACACTAAGATTCCGTTTTTTCCACATCCTCTCCAATACTTGTTTGTTGCTTTGTTTATGATGGCCATTCTAACTGGTGTGAAGTGGTATCTTGTTGTGGTTTTAATTTGCATCTGTCTGATTGAAACACTTTTGACAGCTAAAGCACAACTCCATACTCTTATATAACTGCCACCTTTTGCTCAACATCATGTTTGTGAGGTTCATTGTGATTATTGTATGTACTTTTAGTTCATTCATTCTTACTGTGTTTTAAAATGTAGATTTTATTATTATTCCACTATGGTGAGGCCAAGAGATCAGCAGATGCCTGCCATGAAAAGAGTATTTTCAGGCTGAGTCAGGCAGGGGAAGCAAAGCAGCCAAGAGATTAGGAGATTTTTTACAGATAGAATGAGGGCCCAGGCTACGACAAAGCTGAAAGGTGAGGGTCTTTCTGCCCCTTCTCTATGATCCCCTAAGTCCTTCCCTGATGGTCCCTTAGCAACTGTGCCTGTCTTAGGTTGCCTCTCCCTTGAGGAATCTTACCCATCATTGGCTAACCAGTCATCCCCCTCACCCTGGACCAAGGAGGGAGAAGTGAGGGAGGCAGGAGCTGCGCTTCTGCCAGGAGGATAGGTTCTGTCTCCTTAGTGGCTCATGGCCCCAAGGCCTTTTCACTCAGCCCTAGCTGTAGGACTCTCTTGTCCATTAATGAGGCTACAGTCCCTGAAACCAGACAGGACGGCTCCCAGCATCTTCCCCTTTTTTGTTTGTTATGGTGGACATGGTGGTAAGTCCGATGAAGTGTATACAATCCCTGGAAAACAATTTGTATATGCATTTCAAGGTACAAAAGACCATGATGATTAGGAGGCATCTCGTAGCTCATGCAAATTTAGTACTTCAAGCCAAGTTTTTGGATTGAGCCATTATAAGTTGTCATGCAGGGTCTGAAAGACTTCTAGTTCAGTGAGTTCATTAATCTCCTGAAGTTGTTGATGTAGCTCAAGCTGGACTCAATCAATTTGTCCCTTGAGATTGGAGGAAAAGGTCCCTTGCAGGTAATGTTCAACTTCCTCCCATGAGTGCTGACTGGAGTTCCACTTCAGGGGCATGACACACAGCTTAGAGAAGCCTGGATCACAAGTGAGTTATTGGTAGGTGACAAGAGCATCTTCATTATCCATACTATTTCTTCTCTTCCTACTTCCTGAGGTGGGTAAAGATGGTCCAACTGGTGTCTATGGTTGAAGGAATGGAATTGCTGGCCAATGTAAGGTGAGGAATACTTTCCAGTCTGGGTACTTATGACCAGAGCACTTCCCTATCTAAGTTCTGGTTGTGGCAGGTTCCACCTTGCTAATGCTCCCTGGTGGGTCTAAATGGAGGAGGGTATTCTCAGGTCTATGAAAACAAAGAGACTTCATGGACTGGCCACTTGCTGTGGTGGAATTTCCCTTGCCCACGTACCCAAGTGTCTCTTGGTGGGTCATGGGAGGCTCAGGCTGGTGTGGAAGGAGAGTATTTCCTTGGATGGGCCATTTGTTGCCAGAAGATCTCCTGAGGATCAGCTTTGCAGCTATTCCTGGGCTGGGCTGGATTGGGGAAGAATGAGCCTACTCAGGCTACCTTCCGTTGCTAGACTGGGAGTTCCCAATTCCAGGTCCAAGTTGTTTTCCTCTGTTGTTTGGGGATCAAAACACTCTGTCACTATGTTGTTCCTCCAGTCCTGGGTTCCCTAACCTGTTTGCCATCTTCTTCTTCAGAGCTGTCCTTTGGTTCCCTCCTGCATTATTTCCCAGGGTTTAATAGTCATACTTAACAGAGAAGAGTGGGGAGAAATGTGACTGCCCCATCTTGTTCAGAAACTCTCATGCTGATTGATTTTTGAAAGTTAAGCCATTTCTTATTGCTCAAATAGACCCTGCTTGGCCATAATTTCTTAACCTTGAATATCATCGCATTTAACTTTCTAATATTTTATTAATAATTTATGTTCATAGAAAGTTTGTAGTTTTCCTATGTGGTAATGTTCTTATTAGATTTTAGTACCAAGATTAGAGGGCTGGAGCTCTTGAAATGAGATGGAAATCATTTTCTTTATTTCTATCTTTGAAAGAGTTTGTGTGAAGTTGCTTCAACTTCCACCTTAAATGTTTGAAAGCACTCACTATGAAGCAAACTCATGTTGATTACACACACATACACAGGCATACACATGTTAGTGTGTCTATTTAGGTTTTATAATCTTTCTTTAGTTAATTTTTTTAAGTTGTGATTTTTTAGGAATCTGTCCATTAAATTGTCAAGTATCAAGGCACAAAATATATTGTCCTTTTTATTTTTGATTTTTATTATTTGCACTTTGTCTTTTTAGTCTTTGCAAAAAGCAAATTTTGACTTATTACTTTTTATGTTTAAAAATTTTAAATTTGTATGTGTTCTTATTTTATTTTCTAACTTCTTTTATTATGATTTGCTATTTTCAATAGCTTCTTGATATGTATAGTTAGGTAATTAATTTTTTTGTTTCTCTTCTTTTCATTTAAATCTATGAATGTCCTTCTCAGTACTACTTTAGATATACTCTACAAATTTTGACATATTTACTTTTAATATTATCCCACTTAAACATTACTTGATTTTCTTTTAATGTTCTTTTTGATCCATGGTTTTATTTAGAATAGTGCTTATTTTCTAAGTGGAGATTTTTAAGTCGTTGTTATTAATAGTATCTAACTTGTTTCCAACATGATCAAAGAAATTGTGAATGAGTTTTGCTTTCAAAATTTGGGTCTTACTTTGTGACCATCTAATGGTTTACTTGAGCCAATGTTCCACAAGTCCTTGAAAAGACTGTGTACTTGGTCTTAGTGTCTCCTGTAGTAACTATGAGTTTGCCTCTTTCTCCTCTTATATTAATCTAATTTTAAATGATATGTTTTGAAACTACATTATTGGGTACATACAGATTTAGAATTTTGATATTTTTTGTGGACTGATGTAGACTGATCTTTTATCATTATGAAATGTTTTTTGTTATGTGTACTAATGTTTCTTGCTTTAAAATTTATTTGTTTTATAATATACCTGGTATATTTGATTTATTATGGGTAATGTTTATTGGCCTATCATTTCCATTATTTTATTTTTAAACATTTTTTCCATGTTGAAAGAATGTTTCATTTAAGCAGCTTGAGATTGTTAATTTTATTTTAAGTAAATATTTATTTATTTATTCATTTTTCAATTACAGTTGACATTCAATATTATTTTGTATTAATTTCAGTTGTATAGTGTAGTGGTTAAACAATTATATAATTTGTGAAGTGATCCATTCAATAATTCTAGTACCTCCTGGTACCATACATAGTTATTACAATATTACTGACTATATTCCCTGTAGTGTACTTTACATCCCCATGACTATTTTGTAACTGCCAAATTGTATTTCTTAATCCCTTTACCTTTTTCACCCAAACTGCCAAATTCCTCCTTCCTGGCAACCCTGTAACTGTTGATTTCTTAAATTCACTCTGACAATTCTAGACTACTGATTGGGATATTTCGTCTATTTACATACAAAGTAATGGCTCATTTATTTGGGCTTATGATCATTATTTTCCTATATGTTTTTTATTTGATTCATATGTTTCCTATTATTTTTCTCTTCTTTCTTGCTTTTATGTAAATTATGTACAGTATTTAATTTTCTCTTTCTTCACTCTGGAATCTACATATAGTTTTAAACCCTATAAATTATTACTATTTGGTTTATATAATCAATGTTTTTTGTGTTATACTCATTAAAGTATTCCCTCTTCTTCTATTTTCTGGAAGATATTGTATAAAGTAGGTATCATTTCTTCCTGTAATGTTTGGTAGGTTTCATGAATGAAGCCTTTTGTGTCTAAAGTTTTATCTTTTGAAAGATTTTTTTATTTTAGCTACAAGTTAAATATCCTTAATAGATATTTGGTGTACCCTAGTTATCTGTTTCTTTATGAATGGATTATGACAGTTTATATCTTTCAAGGAATTAGTTCTTTTCATCTAAGTTATTTATAATATTTCCTTATTATTTCAAAGTATGTGGTTTTTTTGATTCTACGTACTTTGTGTTAATTTATTCTTCTTTTTAGTCCCTTTGTCAAAATCTTGGGTTAGTGATTTTATGCCTTTTTCTTTTTAAAATATGTAACTATTTACCTACTGGATACTTACACATATATTTTAAAACTTTCATAATTTAGAGCGTTTTTGGGAAAAGATTGTTATTCTGAATTGATTTTGTCTTGATCACATAATATTCTCTGTATGATTTTAGTCCTTTTAAATTTATTGAGACTGATGGGAAAACAATAACTCTTCCAGGTGAGTAGTCCATTTGTACTGCATTTGTAGGATGTGTTTGTGTTTGTACATGGTATTGTTCAAGTCTTCTATATATTTACCAGTATTGTGTTCCTTTTTAATGCCAATCACTGAGAGAAGAGTATTGTCATTTTCTGTCATTTTTTGGTTCATGTATTTCAATATTTTTATCATACATGATACACAGAGTATGATGATTTCTTGGTAAGTTATTATTTTTACTATTATGAAACTCCTGTTCTTTCCTCTGCAGGGTACTTAATCAGATATTAATATAGCCAGTGTATCTTTCTTTGTGAGCGGGTTTGTTTGCTTTTCTTTATTTATCCTGTGACTTTTAACCTGTTTATATAAATGTAAATAACATTTCTTATAGACAACCTATTTGGCTATAAAATTCATCCAACAATCTTCTTTTATTTGTGTATTAATTTTATTTGCATTTAATGTACTAATAATTATTTACATGGTTGGTTTAAGTCTGTAACTTTGCTGTGTGTCTATTTGTACCATATGTTTTTTTTACTTTAAATAGTTTTTTATATTTCAATTATAGTTGACATATAATATTATTAGTTTCAGGTGTGGAAGCAGTGATTAGATATTCTCTAACTTACCAAGTGATCAGCCCAATAAATCTTGTATCCATGTGACACTATATATAATATTTACATATTATTGATTATATTCCCTATGCTGTACTTTACATCCCTGTGACTATTCTGTAACTGCCAATTTGTAATTCTTTTTAAAAAAGATTTTATTTACTTTCTTTTAGAGAGAGAGGAAGGAAAAGAAAAAAAGAGGGAAAGAAACATCAACCTGTGGTTGCCTCTCGTGTGCCCCCCACTGGGGACCCGGACTGCAACCCAGGCATGTGCCCCAACTGAGAATTGAACCAGTGATGCTTTCATTTGCAGGCCAGTGCTCAATCTATTGAGCCATACCAGCCAGGGCCCAATTTGTAATTCTTAAGCCCTTCATCTTTTTCACCCATCTCCCTAACCCTCTCCTATCTAGCAATGGTTAAAATGTTCTCTATATCTGTGTCTGTGTCTGTTCTGCTTGTTCATTAATTTTGTTTTTTAGATTCAATTGTTGATGGATATGTATTTATTGCCATTTTATTATTAATATTTTTAAAATTATATTTGATTGATAATGCTATTACAGTTGTCTTGATTTTTCCCTCTTTGCCCCCCCTCCATCCAGTACCACCTACTCCCTCAGGCAATCTCCCCACCATTGTTCATGTCCATGGTCATGTGTGTAAGTTCTTTGGCTGCTCCATTTCCTATACAGTAATTTAAACCCCCTGGTTATTCTGTAACTACCTATTTGTACTTCTTAATCCCCTCACCTCCTCACCCATTCCCGCACACACTCCTCCCATCTGGCAACCATGAAAATTTACTCCATATCCATAATTCTATCTATGCTCTTCTTGTTTGCTTAGTTTGTTTTTTAGATTCAACTGTGGATAGATATGTTTTTTTCCATTTTATTATTCATAGTTTTGATCTTCTTTTTCTTAAATAAGTCTCTTATTTCATATAATACTGGTTTGGTGATGATGAACTTTAGTTTTATCTTGTCTGGAAAGTTCTTTATGTGCCCTTTGATTGTAAATGATAGAGCAATCTTGTTTGTAGGTCCCTGCTTTTCATAACTTCGAATGTTTTTTTGCCAATCCCTTCCAGCCTACAAAGTTTCTTTTGAGAAATCAGCTCACAGTCTTATAGGAACTCCTCTGTAGGTAACAAACTTCTTTTTTCTTGCTGCTTTCAGATTCCCTCTTTATCTTTAACCTTTGGCATTTTAATTATGATGTGTCTTGGAGTGGGCCTCATTGCATCCAACTTGTTTGGGACTCTCTCTGCTTCCTGAAATTGCATGTCTATTTCCTTCACAAAATTAGGGAGGATTTCTTTCATTATTTTTCTCTTTTTTTAAACAATAAGTTTTATTGATTCTGCTATTACAGTTGTCCCATTTTCCACTCTTTATACCCCGCCACCCTGCAAACTCCCTCCCACACACATTCTGCCACCTTAGTTCATGTACATGGGTGTACATATAAATTTTTTGGCTTCTACATTTCCTATATTATTCTTGACCCCCTCCACCACTGCCTGTCGATTTTGTACCTACCACTTATGGTAGTTATTCCTCGTACCTTTCCTCCCATTCCCCCTTCCCCTTCCACACTGATAACCCTCCATATGATCTCCATTTCTGTGATTCTGTTCCTGTTCTAGTTGTTTGCTCAGTTTTTTTTAAGGGTTAGTTGTTGATAGTAGTAGGTGTCTTGTCATTTTACTGTTTATAGTTTTTGATCTTCTTCTTTTTCTTAGATAAGTCCCCTTAACATTTCATGTAATACGGGTTTGGTGATGATGAACTCCTTTAACTTGACCTTGTCTGGGAAGTACTTTATGTGCCCTTCATTCTAAATGATAGTTTTGCTGGATGGAGTAATCTTGGATGTAGGTCCTTGCCTTTCATGACTTTGAATACTTCTTTGCAGTCCCTTCTTGCCTGTAAAGTTTCTTTTGAGAAATCAGCTGATAGTCTTATGGGAACTCCTTTGTAGGTAACTAACTTCTTTCCTCTTGCTGCTTTTAAGATACTCTCCTTATCTTTAATCTTGGGTAATGTAATTATGATGTGACTTGGTGTGTGCTTCCTTTGGTCCAACTTCTTTGAGACTCTCTGATCTCCCTGGATTTCCTGGAAGTCTATTTCCTTTGCCAGATTGGGGAAGTTCTCCATTATTTTTTCAAATAAATTTCCAATTTCTTGATCTTCTTCTCCTTCTGGAACACCTATGATTTGGATGTTGGAATGTTTAAAGTTGTCCCGGAGGTTCTTAGGCCTGTCTTAATTTATTAAATTCTTGTTTCTTCATTCTGTTCTGGCTAAATGTTTATTTCTTCCTTCCACTCCAAATCATTGATTTGAGTCCTGATTTCATTCCCATCACTGTTGGCTCCTATACATTTCCCTTTATTTCACTTTTTATAACCTTCATTTTTTCCTCTATTTTGTGACCATACTCAACCAACTTAGTGAGCATCCTGATTACCAGTGTTTTGAACTGTGCACCTGATAGGTTGTCTGTCTCTTCTTCACTTAGTTATATTTTTTGTGGAGCTTTGATCTGTTCTTTCATTTGGGCCCTTTTTTTTTTTTTTTTTTTTTTGGCTCTGTGCACCTGTGATGTAGTAAGGGGCTGAGCCTTAGGTGGGCCAGGGTGGGGCAACCTGTCACTGTATGTGGGGAGGGGTCCAAGAGGGAACAGTGCCGCTTGTTCAGCTCTCCACTGGTACTCAGTCACTTCCGCACCTCCCCACAAGCCAATTGGGCCCCTCAAGTGCTGATTCTTAGGTGGGTGGTTTTGTGTACATTCTATGACCCTGTGGATCTCTCCAATGAACTCTCCTTTGAGGCTGGGAATTTCTCCTGCCGCGTCAACCCCAAAGGTTTTTTCAATCAGAGGTTTTGAGGCTTTGTTTCCCTGCACTGGAATCCTGGGTTACACAGCCTGTGTCCTCCCAGTTGTTCCTCCCATTTTATCTGCATGCAACTGTGGGACCACTCACTCCGACAGCTGCTGCCTCACCTAGTCTGTCAGCTACCACTTTGCCATGAGTCTTCTCCTCCTGGCTGCCCATCTTTGCCCCTCATACAGGTCTGGATGAATGTTTCCTCTTTAACTTCTTGGTTGTCAGACTTCTATATAGTTTGATTTCCTGTCAGTGCTGGTTGTTTTTTTGTTTTTAAATTTGTTGTTGCCCTTCTTTTGGTTGTGCAAAGAGGCACAGTGTATCTAACTACATTTCCATCTTGGTCTGAAGTCCTCTCCTTATTTTTTTTTTCAAATAGATTTAAAATTTCTTGGTCTTTCCCTTTTCCTTCTGGCATCCCTATGATGTGAATGTTGGACCTCTTGAAGTTGTCCCAGAGGCTGATTAGACTATTCTCATTTTTTTTGGATTTTGTTTTCTTGTTATTGTTCTTGGTGGTTGTTTTTTGCTTTCTTATATTCCAAATCATTGATTTGAATCTCAGCTTCATCCATTCTACTGTTGTTTCTCTGTAAATTGTTCTTTAGTTCCATTAGATTATCCTTCATTTTTGACTGGATATTTTTTATGCTTTTGAGGTCCTCGCTAAGTTTTTTGAGCATCCCTATAGCCAGTGTTTTGAACTCTGCTTCTCATACTCTGCTTACCTCCACTTTATTTAGTTCTTTTTCTGGAATTTTGATCTGTTCTTTCATTTGGGCCATGTTTCTTTGTCTCCTCATTTTGGCGGCCACCCTGTGTTTGTTTCTATGTATTATGTACAGCTGCTAATATATTTGACTCTTTTCTTGTTCTTCTTCCTAAAGAAGACAATTAAACATATCATGTAATACTCATTTGCTGATGAGAACTCCTTTAGCTTCCTCTTGCGTAGGAATCGGTTTATAGGTCCTTCACTTCTAAATGGTACCTTTGCTAGGTAGAGTAATCTTGGTCATAGGTCCTTGCTTTTCATCACTTTGAATATTTCTTTTTTTATTATTATTATTTTTTTAATCAGTATTTTTTAATTGTTGATATTGTACAGTTTTCTGTCTTTTACCCCGCCCCAGCCCACCACCCCAGCCCTCCCCACCTCCCTCCCATTTCCACCCCCCATAGTTTTTGTCCATGAGTCCTTTATACTTGTTGTTCTAAACCGTTCCCCTTTTCCCCTGAAATTCCCTCCCCTCCCACTCTGGACACTGTCAGACTGATCTCAAATTCAGTGTCTTTGTTTATATTATGCTTGTTTGTTTGTTTTGTTGATTAGCTTCCTGTTAAAGGTGAGATCATATGGTATTTGTCTTTCACTGCCTGGCTTATTTCGCTTAGCATGATACTCTCCAATTCCTTCCATGCTGTCGCAAAGGGTAGGAGCTCCTTCTTTCTTTCTGCTGCATAGAATTCCATTGTGTAAATGTACCGCAGTTTTTTGATCCATTCATTAACTGATGGGCACCTAGGTTGCTTCCAGCACTTGGCTATTGTAAATTGTGCTGCTATGAACATAGGGGTGCATAGATTCTTTTGGATTGGTGTTTCAGGATTCTTAGGATATAATCCAAGCAGTGGAATTGCTGGGTCAAAAGGTATGTCCATTTTTAGTTTTCTTAGAAAATTCCATACTGTTTTCCATAGTGGTTGTACCAATCTGCAATCCCACCAACAGTGCACTAGGGTCCCCTTTTCTCCACAACCTCTCCAACACTTGCTGTTTGTTGCTTTGTTTATGAAGGCCATTCTGACTGGTGTCAAGTGGTATCTCATTGTAGTTTTAATTTGCATCTCTCTGATAGCTAGAGATATCGAGCATCTTTTCATGTGTCTCTGGATCCTCTGTATGTCCTCCTTGGAGAAGTGTCTGTTCAAATCCTTTGCCCATTTTTTAATTGGGTTGCTTGTCTTCTTAGAGTAGAGTCTTGTAAGTTCTTTATATATTTAGGAGATTAATCCCTTGTCTGAGGTATCATTGGCAAATATGTTTTCCCATACAGTTGGTTCTCTTTTTATTTTAATACTGTTTTCTTTAGCTGTGCAGAAGCTTTTTATTTTGATGAGACCCCATTTGTTTATTCTTTCCTTTATGTCCCTTGCTCTAGGGGACGTATCAGTGAAAATATTGCTGCGTGAAATATCTGAGATTTTCCTGCCTATATTATCCTCTAGAATTTTAATGGTGTCATGGCTTATATTTAAATCTTTTATCCACCTTGAATTTATTTTTGTGTATGGTGTAAGTTGGTGCTCGAGTTTCATTTTTTTGCATGTAGCTGTCCAGTTCTCCCAGCACCACTTATTGAAGAGGCTATTTTTGCTCCATTTTATGTTGCCGCCCCCTTTGTCGAATATTAATTGACTGTAGAGACTTGGGTTTATTTCTGGGCTCTCTGTTCTATTCCACTGGTTCACGTGTCTGTTCTTGTGCCAGTACCAGGCTGTTTTGATTACAGTGGCTTTGTAATACAGTTTGGTATCAGGTATTGTGATCCCTCCTACTTTGCTCTTCTTTCTCAAAATTGCTGCCGCTATCCGGGGTCGTTTATGATTCCATATAAATTTTTGAAGTGTTTGTTCTATGTCTGTGAAATATGCCATTGGAACTTTAATAGGTATTGCATTGAATGTGTAAATTGCTTTGGCTAATATGGACATTTTGATAATATTAATTCTTCCAATCCATGAACATGGTATATGCTTCCATTTGTTTGTGTCTTCCTTGATTTCATTCTTCAGTGTTGTGTAGTTTTCTGCATACAGGTCTTTTACCTCCTTGGTTAGGTTTATTCCTAGGTATTTTATTTTTCTTTTTGCTATATCGAATGGGATATTTTTCTTGATTTCTGCTTCTGCTGTTTCACTGTTGGTATACAAAAATGCCTTTGATTTTTGGATATTGACTTTGTATCCAGCTATTTGGCCAAATTCATTTATTACGTCGAGCAGCTTTTTGGCCGAGTCTATAGGATTTTCTATGTACACTATCATGTCATCTGCAAACAATGATAGTTTTGTTTCCTCCTTTCCAATTTGGATGCCTTTTATTTCCTTTTCTTGTCTAATTGCTGTGGCTAAGACTTCCAATACTATATTGAATAGAAGTGGTGAAAGTGGACAGCCTTGTCTTGTTGCTGATCTTAGTGGGAAAGATTTCAGTTTTTGCCCATTGAGTATGATGTTGGCTGTAGGTCTCTCATATATGGCTTTTATTATGTTGAGGAATGCTCCCTCTATTCCCACTTTGCTGAGTGTTTTTATCATAAATGGGTGTTGTACTTTATCAGAAGCTTTTTCTGCATGTATTGATATGATCATGTGATTTTTGTCCTTGCTTTTGTTTATGTGATGTATTACATTTATTGATTTGCGAATGTTGAACCATCCTTGCATCCCTGGGATGAATCCCACTTGGTCATGGTGTATGATCTTTTTAATGTATTGTTGGATGCGGTTTGCCAATATTTTGTTGAGGATTTTAGCGTCTACATTCATCAGTGATATTGGCCTGAAGTTTTCTTTCTTTGTTATATCTTTACCTGGTTTTGGGATTAGGATGATGCTGGCTTCATAAAAAGAGTTTGGGAGTCTTCCATCATTTTGGATTTTTTGGAATAGTCTGTGAAGGATAGGGGTTAGCTCTTCCTTAAATATTTTGTAGAATTCTCTGTGAAACCATCTGGTCCAGGGCTTTTGTGTGCCGGGAGTGTTTTGATTACTGATTCAATTTCACCAGCTGTTATTGGTCTGTTCAGGCTTACTGTTTCTTTTTCATTGAGTTTTGGAAGGTTATATTTTTCTAGAAACCTGTCCATTTCACCTAGGTTTTCAAATTTCTTGGCATACAGTTCTTCGTAGTAATTTCTTACAATCCTTTGTATTTCTGTGGTGTCAGTCGTAATCTCTCCTCTTTCATTTCTGATTGTGTTTATTTGAGTCCTCTCTCTTTTTTTCTTGATGAGCCTGCTTAAAGGCTTGTCGATTTTGTTTATCTTTTCAAAGAACCAGCTCCTGGATTCATTGATCCTTAGGATTGTGCTTTTAGTCTCTATGTCATTTAATTCTGCTCTGATGTTGGTTATTTCCTTCCTTCTACTTGCCCTGGGCTGTCTTTGTTGTTGTTCCTCGAGTTCTTGTAGACGTAGGGTTAAGTCGTTTGTTAGAAATGTTTCTGTCTTCTTTAGGTAGGCCTGTATTGCTATGAACTTCCCTCTGAGGACTGCCTTCATTGTGTCCCATAAGTTTTGGGTTGTTGTGAGTTCATTTTCATTTGTTTCCAGAAACTTTTTGATTTCCTCCTTAATTTCATTCTTTACCCATTCATTGTTTAATAGCATGCTATTCAATCTCCATGATTTTGATGATTTTGGGATTTTCCCCATCAAGTCAGTTTCTAGTTTTAGTCCCTTGTGGTCGGAGAAAATGCTTGGTATGATATCAATTTTTTTGAATTTGTTGAGGCTTGTTTTGTGTCCTATCATGTGGTCTATCTTTGAAAATGTTCCATGTGCGTTTGAAAAAAATGTGTATTTAGTTTCTTTGGGATGGAGGGCGCTATATATATCAGCTAAGTCCAATTCATCTAGAGTACTGTTCAATGCCACAATATCTTTGTTGATAATTTGTTTGGAAGATCTGTCCATTTTTGACAGTGGTGTGTTAAAATCTCCTACTATAATTGTGTTGCTGTCAATATCTTTCTTGAAGTTCTCTAAGATTTTCTTGATGTATTTAGGTGCTCCTATGTTGGGTGCATATATATTTACAATGTTTATGTCTTCTTGGTGGATTCTTCCCTTCAGTATTATGAAGTGACCTTCTGGGTCTCTCTTTATAACTCTTCTTTTGAAGTCTATTTTGTCTGATATGAGTATTGCTACCCCGGCCTTTTTTTCCTGTCCATTTGCTTGGAAAATTTGTTTCCAGCCTTTCATTTTAAGTCTGTGTAGGTCTTTTGTCCTGAGGTGGGTCTCTTGTAGGCAGCATATGTGTGGGTCATGCTTTCTTATCCAGTCAGCTACTCTATGTCTTTTGATTGGAGCATTTAATCCATTTACAATTAAGGTTACCATTGATAGGAACTGGTTCATTGCCATTTTCGTATCTGTGTTTCTTACTCTCTCTTTTCCTTTCTTTCCTTAAAGCAGTCCCTTTAGTATCTCTTGTAGTACTGGTTTGGTAGAGGTGTATTCTTTTAGACTTGTTTTGTCTGGGAAGCTCCTTATTTGTCCTTCTATCTTGATTGAAAGCCTTGCTGGATAAAGTAGTTTTGGTTGTAGGCCTTTGGTTCTCATTCCTTGGAATATTTCTTGCCATCGTCTTCTGGCTTGGAGCGTTTCCATTGAGAAGTCAGTTGCTAACCTTATCGGGGCTCCCTTGTATGTTACTTCCTTTTTCCCCCTTGCTGCCTTTAAGATTCTCTCTTTGTCTTGGAAGTTTGCCATTTTAATGATGATGTGTCTTGAAGTGGGCCTGTTTGGGTTCCTCTTGATAGGGACTCTCTGTGTTTCCTGGATTTGTGTGACTTTTTCTCTCACCAAATTAGGGAAGTTTTCCATCATTACTTTTTCAAATAGGTTTTCTACCCCTTGCTCTTCTTCTTCTCCTTCTGGTATTCCTATTATACGGATATTATTACGTTTCATGTTGTCTTGCATTTCTCTTAAACCCTCTTCATTCTTTCTGAGCCTCTTTTCCTTTTCTTGCTCTATCTGGCTGTTTTTTTCTATTTTGTCCTCCAACTCACTGATCCGATCTTCTGCTTCATCGATTCTGCTTTTCATTCCTTCTACTGTGTTCTTCAGCTCAGAAATTGTATTCTTCATTTCCTCTTGGCCCTTTTTGATAGTTTCTATTTCCTTTTTCATGTTGATATAGTTTGCACTGAGTTCATCGCAGCTTCCCTGTAGTTTCTGGTAGCTCATTGAGAGCTCATGGAGCTTCCTGACAACCATTTCTTTGAACTCCTTATCTGATAGTTGAGTTGCCTCTGTTTCATTTAGCATTCTTTCTGGGGCTTCCACCTTTTCTTTCATTTGGGGATTGTTTCTTTGTCTTCTCATTGTTGGTGAGACTTTTCTTGTAAACCTCTGCTTCTTAAGTTGATCTGTTCTGGCTACCTGCGTTTATGGTGTGAACTTCTGTGGTGGAATACCTGTGAGATTCAGTGTTATAGTCTTCTTCAGGTATCCTGGTGTTCACAGCTTCCACTGTCTCAGCTGTGGGAATAACCCCTCTTTTGGTCCAACTCTGGTTTTTCCACAGTTCTAGGATTTCTTTGCCTCACTCGTGGGTATTCAAAAAGAGAAAAGAATAGAGTGAAAAAAGAAGAGAGAGAGAAAAAAAAAAGAGGAGGGAAGGAGAGATAGAATTGGAAAGAAAGGAAGAAGGAATAAAACCAGAAAGAAGTAAAGAGAAGCAAAAGGAATTGAGCGATAAAAAAGGTAGAAGTAATAAAGAAATAAAAAATATATAATCAAAACAAAACAAAAAGAACCCCACAAAAACGAAAAACGAACCAAAACAAACAAACAAACAAAAAACCCAACTAAACAGACAAAAAACAACTATCAAAAAAAAAAAAAAAACCCCACAAAACAAAATGAAACAAAACACCCCCCCCCCAAAAAAAAATAATAAGAAAAAAAAATCTCTTGCTATTTTCACACAGGCCAAACTGGATTTTCTGGACTTGCTGGCTGTAGCAGGCTGCGAGGCGACTCGTACAGCTTTTCTCCCTGTTCCTCACTCAGTCAGCTTTGGGCTACTGTCCTCATCGCCAGCCCAGCACTGTCCCCAGGGCTAATGGCGTACTCTCCATGCAGGGCCTTGGGTGTGATTTCTGAGCCTCCTGCAGGGGGCGAGCTTTCCAGAGTTTATGGGTTTCAGCTGGAATCTCTTACAGATCCATCCCTCCCCGAGCCTATTGCTGTGAGCTCCGGGTCTCCTACAGGGCGCAGGCACCTACCTGAGACTACGGGCGTGGTCTCCGAGAGTTTCCCTAGTTGCGCGCACTCACCCCAGGATCACAGATGTGAGCTCCGGGTCTTCCAGAGTCCCCTTCTCTAGTTGCAGGGTCGCCTCTGGCCACAGGGCTGCTTCCAACCCGGTCGCAGAACCGCCTCCGGTCGCGTGGCCGCCTCCGGTCCGTTGCAGAGCCGCCTCTGGTCGCCGGGCCGCCTCCGGTCGGTTGCAGGGGCCCCTCCGGTCGCGAGGCTGCCTCCGGTCGCTTGCAGAGCCGCCTCCGGTCACCGGGCCGCCTCCGGTCCTGAATATTTCTTTACAATCCCTTCTGGCCTACGAAGTTTCTGTTGAGGAATGAGCTGAAAGTCTTATAGAAGCTCCCTTGTGGTTAACTAAGTGCTTTTCTCTTGCTGCTTTTAAGATTCTTTGTCTTTAATGTTTGACATTTCAATTACGATGTGTCTAGGTGTAGGCTTCTTCGAGTTCCTCTTGTTTGGGCATCTGCACATCCTGGACTTGTATACCTATTTCCTTCACCAGGTTAGGGAAGTTTTCTTTAATTTTTTTCTAAATACTTTTTAAAAAAATTTTTATTTTAATTGTTGATCTTGTACAGTTTTCTGTTTTTTACTCCCATCCCAACCCACCACCCCAGCCCTCCCCACCTCCCTCCCATTTCCACCAGCTGGCTACAAAGTCAATATCCAGAAATCAAAGGCATTTTTGTATACCAACAATGAAACAACAGAGGCAGAAATCAAGAAAAAAATCCCATTCGATATAGCAAAAAGAAAAATAAAGTACCTAGGAATAAACCTAAGCAAGGCGGTAAAAGACCTGTATGCAGAAATCTAAATAGGTTTTTATTTCTTACTCTCTTTCTTCTCCTTATGACACCCTCATGATGTGAATCTTAGTATGCTTGTAGTTGTCCCAGATGCTCCTAAGACCATCTTCATATTTTTGGATTCTTTTCTTTTTTTGCTCTCCTGATTGAAATTGTTTTTTTGCTTCCTTATCTTCCAAATCTCTAATTTGATCCTCTGCTTCATCTACTCCAATGTTGATTTCCTATAATGGATTATTCATTATTTCCATTTATTTTATTTTATTGTTCAATTACAATTGTCTGTCTCTCCCCCCACCTCTCTCCCAACCCAAGGCATCCCTATTTCCCTCCCCTGATTCCATCCCCTTGGTTTTGTCCTTGTGTCCTTTATACATGTTCCTGAAAACCCTTCACCATTTTCCTCCCATAATCCCCTCTGATCTCCCCTCTTTTTTACAGTGCATTTGTTCTTCCTTTCAATGTCTCTGGTTACATTTTGCTTACTTGTTTGATTTGTTGATTAGGTTCCACTTAAAGGGAGATCATACGGCATTTGTCTTTCACCACCTGACTTACTTCATTTAGCATAATGCTATCCAGTTCCATACATGCTGTCGTGAAGGGTGGGTGTTCCTTCTTTCTTTCTGCTGCATAGTATTCAATCATGTAACTGTATTATGGTTTTTTGATCCATTCATTTACTGATGGGCACTTAGGTTGCTTCCAGCACTTGGCTACTGTAAATCATGCTGCTATGAACACTGGGGTGCATAGGTTCTTTTGGATTGGTGTTTCAGGGTTCTTAGGGTATAATCCCAACAGTGGAATTGCCAGGTCAAAATGCAGTTCCATTTTTAGTTTTCTGAGGAAATTCCATACTGTTTTCCACAGCGGCTGCACCAGTATGCATTCCCACCAACACGGTACTATAGGTCCCTTTTCTCCACAACCTTTCTAGCACTTGCTGTTTGTTGATTTGTTTATGATGGCCAGTCTGACTGGTGTGAAGTGCTGTCTCATTGTGGTTTTAATTAGCATCTCTGATGGGTAGTGATGCTGAGCATCCTTTCATATGTCTCTGGGCCCTCTGTATGTCCTCCTTGGAAAAGTGTCTGTTCAAGTCCTTTGCCCATTTTTTTAAATTTGATTGTGTTCCTGGAGTGGAGTTGTTTGAGTTCTTTATATATTTTGGAGATCAAATCCTTACCTGGGATATTATTGGCAAATATGTTTTCTCATATGGTTGGTTCTCTTTTCATTTTAATGCTGTTTTCTTTAGCCATGCAGAAGCTTTTTATTTTGATGAGATCCCATTTGTTTACTCTTTCCTCTATGTCCCTTGCTGTAGGGGACATACCAGTGAAAATATTGCTTTGTGGAATATCTTAGATTTTCCTGCCTACGTTCTCTTCTAGGACTTTTATGGTGTCATGACTTATATTTAAGTCTTTTATCCATCTCGAATTTATTTTTGTGTATGAGATAAGATGGTTTTGAAGTTTCAGTTTTTTTGCATGTAGCTTTCTAGGTCTTCCAATGCCATTTGTTGAAGAGGCTATTTTACTCCATTTTACAGTTCTTCCCCCTTTGTCAAATATTAATTGACCATAGAAACTTGGGTTTATTTCTGGGCTTCATGTTCTGTTCCATTGGTCTATGTGTCTGTTCTTACCATGACACTATCATGTCATCTGCAAATAATGACAGTTTTGTTTCCTCCTCTCCAATTTGGATATCTTTTATTTCTTTTTCTTGTCAGATTGCTGTGGTTAGGACTTACAATACTGTGTTGAATAGGAGTGGTGAAAATGGACAACCTTGTCTTGTTCCTGAGCTAAGTGGGAAAGTTTTTAGTTTTTGCCCAACATGGGCTTTAGGTCTCTTGTATATGGCCTTTATTATGATGAGGAATGCTCCCTCAATTCCCACTTTGATGTGTGTTTTAACTATAAATGGGTGCTGTACCTTATGAAATTCCTTTTCTGCATCTGTTGATGTGATCATGTGATTTTGTCTTTGTTTGTTTGTTTTTTTTTTGTGATTTATTATGTTTATTGATTTGTGAATGTTGAACCACATTGCATCCCTGGAATGAATCCCACTTGGTCATGGTGTATGATCTTTTTAGTGTATTGTTGGATGCGGTTTGCCAATATTTTGTTGAAGATTTTAGAGTCTATGTTCATCAGCCATATTGGCCTGAAGTTTTCTTTCTTTGTTGTATCTTGGTCTGGTTTTGGAAAGAGGATGATGCTGGCTTCATAGGAGGAGTTGGGAAGTCTTTCATCTTCTTGGTTTTTTTTTAATAGTCTATGAAGTATAGAATTTAGCTCTTCCTTAATTACTTTGTAGAATTCTCCTGTGAAACTGTCTAGTCCAGGGGTTTTGTGTGGTGGTAGTTTTTTGATTGCTGCTTCAGTTTTGTCAGTTGTTATTGGTCTGTTCAGGCTTTCTTCTTCTTCTTCATTTAGCTTTGGAAGATTGTATTTTTCTACAAATTTGTCCATTTCACCTAGATTTTCAAATTTCTTGGCTTATCAATCTTCATAGTAATTTCTTACAGTCCTTTGTGTTTCTGTGATATCAGTTGTAATCTCTCCTCTTTCATTTCTGGTTGTGTTCATTTGGGTCCTCTCTCTGTTTTTCTTGATAAGTATGCTTAAAGGATTGTCAATTTTTTTTATCTTTTTAATGAACCAGTTCCTGGTTTTATTGATTCTTATAATTGTGCTTTTAGTCTCTATGTCATTTAATTCTGCTCTGATCTTGGTTATTTCCTTCCTTCTACTTGCTCTGGACTGTCTTCGTTGTTGCTCCTCATGTTTTCGTAGATATAGGGTTAGGTTATTTATTTGAAATGTTTCTATATTTTTTAGGTAGGCTTGTATCTCTGTGAACTTCCCTCTCAGGACTGCCTTTGCTGTGTCCCATAAGTTTGGGATTGTTGTGAGTTCATTTTCATTTGTTTCTAGAAACTTTTTGACTTCTTCCTTAATCTCATTCTTGATCCATTCATTGTTTAATAGCATGCTATTCGATCTCCATGAGTTTGAGTGTTTTTGTTTTTTTTCCTTGAGGTTGGTTTCTGGTTTCACTTCTTTGTTGTTGGAGAAAATGCTTGGTATGATTTTGATTTTCTTGAATTTATTGAGGCTTGTTTTGTGTCCTATCATGTGGTCTATATTTGAAAATGTTCCCTGTGCTTTTGAAAAGAATGTGTATTTTGCTTCTTTGGGAAAAAGGCTCTCTATATATCAGTTAAGTCCATTTGATCTAGGACATTGTTCAATGCCACAATATCTTTATTGATATTTTGTTTGGAAGATCTATCCATTTTTGACAGTGGGCTATTAAAATCCTCTACTATAATAGTGTCATTATTTATATCTTTGTTGAAGTCCTCGAAGATTTTTCTTATGTATTTGGGTGCTCCTATGTTGTGTACATATATGTTTATAATGTTTGTGTGTTCTTGATGGATTCTTCCCTCAAGTATTATGAAGTGACCTTCTGGGTCTTTTTATGTTCCTTGCATTGAAGTCTATTTTGTCTGATATGTATATTGCTACCCTGGTTTTCTTTTCTGTCCATTTGCTTGGAATGTTTTTCACAACGCTTCACTGTCAGTCTGTTAGGTCTTTTGTTCTGAGGTGGGTCTCTTGTAGACAGCATATGTATGGGTCATGTTTTATTATCCATTCAGCTACTCTCTGTCTTTTGATTAGAGCATTTAATCCATTAAAATTTAAGGTTTATTATTGTTCATCCCCCCCCCTTTTGGCTGTGTTAGTCTCTCTTTCACTCCTTCCCTTTTTCTTTTTGTAGTAGTCCCTTTCATAAATCTTGTAGGGCTGGTTTGGTGAAGATGTATTCTTTCAGCCTTTTTTTGTCTGGGAAAATTCTTATTTTGCCTTCCATTTTAGTTGAGAGCCTCGCTGGGTAGAGTAATCTTGCTTACAGGCCTTGAATTGGATTGTTTCTTTTGAGAAATCAGCTGCCAGCCTTATTGGATCCCCTTTGTATGTGACCACTTGCTTCTCCCTTGCTGCTTTTAATATTCTCTCTTTGTCTTTAATACTTGACATTTTAATTATGATATATCTTGGAGTTGGCTTCTTTGGGTTCATCTTGATTGGGACTCTCTGTGCTTCCTGAACTTGCATGGTTTTTTTTTCTCTCCAGGTTTGGAAAGTGTTCTGTCATTATTTTTTTAAACAGCATTTCTATCCCTTGTTCCTTTTCTTCTCCCAGTATTCCTATGATTTGAATGTTGTTGTGTTTCATGTTATCTTGGTTTCCCTTATGCTATCTTCATATTTTTTTAGTCTTTTTTTGGTGCAGTTGCTCTACCTTGGTGTTTCTTTCCACCTGTCTTCCAGCTCACTAATTCGGTCCTCTGCTTCATCCAGCCTGCTTGTAGTTCTTCCTAGTCTGTTTTTTTAATTTCCAAAATTTTATTGTTCATTTCTTCCTGGTTTTTGTTTATAGTTTCTATTTCCTTTTTCATACTGTTGTACTTGTCACTCAGTTCCTTGTAGTTGTCTGTTTATTCCTTGAGCAGGTTTATAACCATTATTTTGAATTCTATATCTGATAGCTCACTTACCTCCATTTCATTTAGCTCTTTTAGTGGGAAGTCTTCCATCCCTTTTGATTGCATGTTATTTTTTTGTGTCCTCATTTTATGTGACTCTTTTTATTTGTTTCTGTGCTTCCCAATGTTTTGTTTTGCTAGCTGTCTTTGTAGGATGAACTTCTATGGTAGGGATCCTATGAGGTTCAGTGGTGTGATTTCTTTGATCTCTTTGTCTGTATGCTCTAGGTTTGCCCTTTCTTGTGTTTGTGTGGGCTCTCTTGTTGTACTTGGGTTTTTGGTGGTTCCATCTTTGGTGGTTTTTCTCTTCCAGCAAGTATACTGATGTTTGCAGCTCCCACCTATTCTTGTATGTGGTCAGTGGCAGGGGGTACCGCAAAATGGATTAAGACAGTGGGAGAGTATTCTATGGGATTTAAAGTATCAACAAGTAGAGAAGAGGTAGGAGATTCTTTGGATAAGTATAGTATAAACTGTGATATTTCACCAAGCTAGGCAGTTTTCATAAAAGGTGAAAGAGAGGTAAGACTCTTGTTAGAGGGGAGGAGGATTGTGAGCTGAGTCCAGAAAACAGAGTGCTTGCGCCACCTTAGATGATGGGATACAGTGGAATAAACAATAGAAAGAAGGAGTAGTGTATGAGAGAACAGAGTTAACCACAATAATAAAGGTCAGGAATAAAGTGAAATGGGCTAAGATCAGGGAGGGGTGCTGTGTAGTATTTAAAATTGTACTGAACAACAATTATTTACAGTAGTACTGGAACAACAATAATATGGCAGTTAATATATGATTTGGAAAACCAGAATAGAAAGTACCCGATCAAGAGTTGTGTGTTATCAGTACACGAGTGAAATGAAAAAAGGAAAATCAAAATACAATAAAGAGAATAAGGAAAACTAGTCGAAGAATGCAATTAAGCAGAGCAATGAAATGAAAACTAAAGAGGAAGAAGAGAAATAAAAAAATACTAATAAAATAAAAGAAGTAAAAATAATGAAATAATAATAATAATAATAAACAATAAAATGCCAGTTCTATGGGACAGCAAAGTCCAATTTGTTTCAGTTTCTCAGTTTTGGGATTAGCCTTGTGCTCCCCCTTTGGATCTGTCTCTGGACCTTTCACAATTCCAGGTCCTATTGTCTCATTTGGGGGAAGAAAAATAAAAGAGAGGGGAACAAAAAAAAATAAGCCTCCTGCTGACTTTAAACCTGTTGAGTGAGTTCTGATGGTCTTCCTGGATGTCTCAGGAAGAGGTGGGCTGGGCTTCACTTTTCTCCCTTCCTATGGCTTTTTGAGGATGGGGGCCAGGTCTGGGCCACAATATTCACAGTTGCCCAGCCTCCAGCCCAGGTCCTCCATGAGCTGCTGGGCCCTCAGTGTCCATCTGCACCAGGCCTGCACCTTTAATTCACCAGTTGCACTGAGGTCTGTGCGGTGCACCTCCTCCTTGCTCTTTGCAAGCCCACCATGGCCAGTCTGTGTCTGGGCGAGCAGCATGAGTCAAGCTTGTGTGCATTGCCCAAATCAGCCTCTGGGGGAGTGGTGCCTCAAGCAACCAGAATCAGCTGCAGGTCAGTGGCGCCAGTCAGCCTCCAGGTGAGTGGCTCGACTCAGCTGGCAGGCTAGTGGCCTAAGCCAAGGGCAGGCAGGCAGCTCAAATCACCCTGTGGCTAAGCCAGCTGCTGCAGGAGAGTTCCTTACAAAGCAGCTGTGAGCATTTTTTTTTTTTTTTTTTTTTAAGTAAAAGGCTCTTGTTTAAGCCCACCTTTCTTAACAAGCGCTTTTCACACAGCCCAACTTTCTAACCAGACTGGAGACTATTTGGGTCAGGGTCCAATGTGGCCCAACTCTTCTCCCTTCTCCAGGTGTCACCTGGCTCCCCAATTTCTCTGGTAATGACCTAGCTGGTATCCACAGTCTCAGCAGGTATATAGCGCCTCTGTGTGTCTCCCACTTCATATCTATTCCCCCCAGAGACTTCAAGCATCCAGGTCTCTCCTGGTGCCAGACTGCCCTCCCTGCTTTGGTAGGGGAGGGAACTGGTCATGTAACTCTCCTCTGTGTATCCTGTGGCAGGCGCTAGGCAGGGGGCCACAGCAGCGTAAGTCCCTGCGCAGATCCCAAGGACCTTACCGTCCCAACATAATCTCCTCACCATCTGTTTTTCAATGTCCTCTACAATGTTTGGCCTGCATACTTCATAAGCTGAGATTCCATTGGCTGTTCATTCTGGTTCTCGGAAGATCAGCTAGGTGTTCCAGCTGGGCACGGGGAGAACTGGGCTCCACTCCCACCTATCTCACCACCATCTTCTGTCTTCCGGATTATTCATCTTGGTTAATGTATTCTTCTCTGCTGACTGGTACTTTTTTAGGTTTTCTGATTTCATTTTTATATTTTCTATCTTTGTTGAAGTTCTAAGTTTATCTACTCTTCTCCTAAGTTCATTGAGCATTCTTTTAACTAGTGTTTTGAACTCTGCATGTAGAAGATTGCTTGTCTCCATTTATTTTATTTTAGTTTTAGTTTTCTGAAGTTTTGTTTTGTTCTTTCATTTGGGACATGTTTCTTTGTCTCCCCATTTTAGCAGCCTCTCTGTGTTTGTTTCTATGTATTAGGTAAAGCTGTTACTTCTTCTATGATTGGTAGAGTAGCCTAATGTAGTAGACTTTCTATAGGGTCCAGTAACACAGCCTTTCTGGTCACCTGAGCTGGGTACTTCAGGTGCACTGCTCCCCACCGCTCACTGGCCTGGTTTGGGCTATTTATACCCTACTGTTGTAATTGATCATGACTGTCATTGGCATGTCCATGGGAGGGATTTACTACTAGACTGATCAGCTGCAAGAGTTGGATGTGACCACCCAGGAGGATCAGCTGTGCAGGGGCCCTCTCCACAGAACAGAACTTACTTTAGCAGGGCTCTTGTGTCCGCTGAGTCTGCCCCTTGAATATGTTGCCTACAGGGTGTTTGGGTGGTACTTTGACATGATTTGAAGCTGTCCACTGGGTACTCTGGCTCTGGTGCCTCCCAGGAGGTGCAGGCTAAGGTCAACCACTGCCTATATTCTGTCCAGAGCCACCCAACATGAACTACAAAGTTATTTGCAGATGGCTGCTGTTTGTGCTCAGCTTGGAGGTGCCTAGGCAGGGCCAAGCTGCAAATCAAGGATGGCTGCTGCTAGTGCCAGGCCTAGGGCCACTTAGCAAGAGGTATGGGCCATGCTAAGGCCAGATGTTGCTTGTTTGAGAGATTTTAGGAAAATCTGAAACATGAGCCAGGACAGGCCATGGAAAAATGACTGGAAAGCACCTGGCTGGGCTTACAATTTGGGTGGAGCAGTGTCTCAGGGAATCAACAAGGCAGAGCTAACAGTGTTATCCAGGTTGATGGAGTCTCAGATATGGTGCCTGCCTGCAGTGAGAGGGCTCAGAAAAGGAACAATGGCTTGTGCCTGCATTTATGTCTGGGAGAAAGCTACCACTCCAGCTCTTGTCTTGATACCAGACACTTCAGTTCCTCCTGTATGTCCATGGTACCTTTCTTGCTGCTTCCCAACTGCTGGAGTTTATAGCAAGTTAGACCAGGTAAGTCTGTGCATGGGCTCTTTAAGAGGAAATCTGGAACTTCAGAAGCCTTCTTTCTCATTTAGCCACAATCTCTGCTGGGTTTTTACAGCCAGAAGTTATAGGGACTTCTCTTCCCAGCACTGAAACTCTTGGCAGGGGAGCCTGATGTGGGGCTGGGAATCCTCCCTGTTGGAGGGGACCTCTGCATCCAAGATATCTCTCTCAGTTTTTATCCAACACAAGTGGGTGTGGGACTAGCCTGTTCTGTGTCTCTGCCACACCTACAGTTTCCTTGTGGCTTCTTCTTTATATCCTTAGTTGTAGAAGTTTTTTTAAACTGTCATACTAGGGATTTTATTTTTTTAATATATTTTATTGATTATGCTGTTACAGTTGTCCCATTTTTCCTCCCTTTATTTCCCTCTGCTCTGCACCCCCCTCCCACCTGCGTTCCCCCACCCTTGGTTCATGTCTATGGGTCATACATATAAGTTCTTTGGCTCCTCCATTTCCTATACTATTCTTGACCTCCCCCCTGTCCGTTTTGTACCTACCATTTATGATACTTATTCCCTGTACCTTTTCCCCCATTACTGCTTTCCTTCTCTTCACCGTTGGTTCCCTGTACATTTTTCTTTGTTTTACTTTTCATAGCCTTCACTTTTGCTTCTATTTTGTGGCCATACTCAATGAATTCTGTGAGCATCCTGATTACCAGTGTTTTGAACTCTGCATCTGATAGATTGGCTATCTCTTCATCACTTAGTTCTATTTTTGGAGCTTTGATTTGTTCTTTCATTTGGGCCATATTTTTTGTCTCTGTGCAGCTGTTACATAGTAAGGGGCAAACCCTTGGCTACTGGCCATGGTGGGAAAACCCACATCACTGCTCTGTGGCATTGTAAGTGGGGGAGAGGTTTAAGAGGGAACAATGCCACTTGCTCAGCTCTTGGCTGGGTTTCTGTCACTTCCGTCACTACCCACAGCTAATTGGGCCCTTCTGGTGCTGATTCCTGGATGGGTGGGTTTGTGCATGTTCTAGGGCCCTGAGGGTCTTTCCAACAAATTTTCCTGTGAGGTTGGGAGTTTCTCCAACTTCTGCAACCCCCACTGGTTTTTACCTCCAGAGGTTTTGAGGCTTTATTTCCTCACGCTGGAACCCTGGGTTGGGTGGTCTGACTTGTTCTCCAGTTGTTCCTCCTGGTTTATACACATGCAAATGTGGGACTTCCCGGTCTACCAGCCAGTGCCTTGCTAACCTGGTCCTCCACCTGCTGCCTTGCTGTGAGTCCTCTCCACCTCAGTTGCCTGTCTCCGCCCCTCCTGCTGGTCTGGATGAATGTTTCTTCTTTAACTCCTTGGTTGCTGGACTTCCATACAATCTGACTTTCTGGAAGTTATGGTTATTTTTTGTTTTAAATTTGTCATTGGTTGTGCAAGGTGGCAAAGTGTATCTACCTACACCTCCATCTTGACCGGAAGTCTAGTTGTTGGACTTTTGTTTAGCTCTATTTCCTGTGTCTCCAAATGATGATCGTTCTGTAGTTTAGTTACAAGTTTGATGTGGTTGAGGGAGGATGCAATAATGCATTTACCTATGCTACCATCTTGACCAGAAGTTCCTTCTGGGGTTTTTGTTGTTTTTTCTTTCTTTGTTACTATCTTATTTGCATTATGTTTTAGTTCACCATTTAATCTCCTTTCTTCATTTATTAGATATGTGTCTTCATTTTTAAAATGTATTTTTAGTGCTTGTTCTAGTGTTTATTATATGCATCATTAATTTATCAAGTAGTAATCTACCAATTCATGCATAATGTAAGAACCTTACAACTGTATAGTTGCAATTTCCAGTATCCCATACTTTATTACTATTATTATGTTTATTTCTATTTACATTTTATACTCACAGTTTATTGTTAGTAATTTTTTTGCTTTACACACTCAAATACCTTTTAAAATTGAAAAAAATTATATTTACAATTTACTTTTTATTGATGTTTGATTCACATTTCCATGTGATATTATTTTCAAGCAGCCAAAAAAAACTTCATTTAACATTTTTTGCTGGGCATTCGTTTGTCTATAAATGTGTTTTATTTTTCCTTCTTTTTGAGGTATTTTATTTTTGCTGCATATAGAATTCTACTTTGATCATTAATTTAATTTTTATTTTATTACTTTTTATTTTTCAATTTCAGTTTACATTTAAAATTAATTTCTGTTACTCAAGTGTACAGAATAGTGGCTAGACAAGCATATCTTTTACAAAGTGTTCTTTGTATTATTTCAAGTATCCACCTTGCACTGTACACAGTTATTATCCTGTTATTGTCTATATTTCATATGCTAGCCTCCACTTCCTCATGACTACTTCGTAACCACCAATTTGTACTTCTTAACCCCTTCATCTTTTTCACCTAGTTCCCCAAACTCCCTCCCCTCTGGCAACCATCAGTCTTTTCTCTGTATCTGAGTCCGTTTCTATTTTGTTTGTTTACTTTGTTCTTTAGATTTCATGTGTAAGTGAAATCATATTATATTTGTTTTTCTCTGACTAACATTTCATTTAGCATAATATCCTCTAGGTCCATTCATGTTGTTGCACATGGTAAGATTTCATTTCTTTTTATGGATGAGTAATTCCACTGTATATAAGTACCTTATCTTCTTTATCCCTCATCTATTGATGGGCACTGGGTTGCTTCGATATCTGGGCTCTTGTACATAATTCTGCAGGGAACATAGAGGTGCATACATATTTTTGAATTAGGACTTTGGATTTCTTCAACTAAATACCCAGAAGTGGATTGCTGGATCATATTGTCGTACTATGCTTTAATTTTTTGAGGACCCTGCATACCATCTTCATAATGACTGTACCAATTAGCAATTCTGCCAAGAGTGAATGAAGGTTCCCTTTTCTCCACATCCTTGACAACACCTGTTGTGTGTTAATTTATTGATGATAGCCATTCTGATAGATGTGAGGTGATATCTTATTGTGGGTTTAATTTGCATTTTTCTAATGATTAGTGACATTGAGCATCTTTTCATAGGTCCATTGGCCATTTGTATGTCCTCTTTGGAGAAATGTCTATTCAGGTCCTCTGCTCATTTTCTAATTGGATTATTTTTGGTGTTAAGTCATATGAGTTGTTTATAAATTTTGGATATTAACCCTTTATTGGATCTATCATTGTTGAATATGTTCTTGCATTCAGTAGGTTGCTTTTTTATTTTGTTGATGGTTGCCTTTGACATGCAAAAACATTTCAGTTTGATATAGTCCCATTTGTTTATTCTTTCTTTTGTTTTCTTTGTCCAAGGAGAGATGTCAGAAAAAAAATTATGAAGAGCAGTATTAGAGAGGTGTCTCTCTGTTTTCTTCTAAAAGTTTTATGGTTTCAGGTCTTACATTTAAGTCTTTAATCCATTTTGAGTTTATTTTTGTATGTGATATAAAAAGATGGTCAGGTTTCATATTTTTTTGCATGTACCTGTCCAATTATTCCAATACCTTTTATTGAATATACTGAGTTTACCCCATTGTGTATGCTTTCCTCTTTTGTCATAAATTAATTGGCTATATAGATGTCGTGTTTTTTTCTTTCTGGGCTTTCTCTTCTGTTTCATTAACCTGTGTGTCTGTTTTTATATTGGTACCATGCTGTTTTGATTACTGTAGCCTTGTAGTATAGTTTGTTATGAAGTAGCATAATACCTCCAACCTTGTTCTTTTTTCTCAAGATTGTTGTACCTATTTGGGTTCTTTTGTGATTCCATATAAATTTTAGGATTATGTTTCTAGTTCTGTGAAAAATGCCATTAGTATTTTCATAGGGGTTGCATTGAACCTACTGATTGCTTTAGATAATATGAACATTTTAACTATGTTAATTATTTTTATCTATGAGCATGGTATATGCTTTTATTTATTTGTATTTTCTTCGATTTCTTTCTTCACTGCCTTATAATTTTTCAAATACAGGTCTTTTACATCCTTGGTTAAATTTACTTATATGTATTCTATTTTCTGATGCAATTGTAAATGGTATTTAAAATTTTTTTTTTGTTCAGAATCACAGAAATGGAGATCACATGGAGAGTTATCAGTAGGGAGGGGATGGGGGAAGGTTGAGGAAAAGGTACAGGGAATAAGAAGCATAAATGGTAGGTACAAAATAGACAGAGGGAGGTTAAGAGTAGTATGGGGAATGGAGAAGGCAAAGAACTTATATGTATAAGGCATGGATGTGAAGTAAGGTGAGGGAATGCTGGTGGGAGAGGGTTGCAGGGCTGAGGGGAATAAAGGGGAGAAAAAATGAGACAACTATAATAGCATAACCAATAATATATATTAAAATTTTTTGTGATTGCTATTGGTGTGTAAAAATGCAACCAATTTCTGAATATTAATTTTGTATCCTGCTACTTTACCGAATTAGATTATTTTTTTATTAGTAATTTCCATTATATTTTGGATTATATTGTAATTGATTTCAAGAAGTCTACAATAATTTTTATAGTTTTATTTTTACTCTGAATAGTTTTTCCTTTGTCAGATTTTTAAAAGATAATCTCTTCTTTTTAGCACTTTGATTATAATGTGCCTTAGTGATTGTGTGTGTGTGTGTGCATACACATGCACGCACACCTGCCTTGTTATTCTGGTGAGTCTCTAAGGCTCTCTTTATCTGTCACTTCTCTTTTATGGGTCACAGCCCTATAATACCTCTTGTTTAATATCTTAAAATAGTTGTTTTGAAAATTAAGTCCCACTTTTTTAGTTATTTATGTTGGAAGTGCTTGTGTGATATCAATCACTTTGTTATAACCAAGATTAAGAGTTCTTTTTTTAAGTTTAAAATTTACCCTTTTAAACTTTAGGTCTCAATCTGTCTGGAAGTGATTTTAATGTATAACATGAATTGGATATAATTTCATGTTTAAAAATTATGAATAACCATTTACCCCAGTGCATTTATTGCATAGGCCTTTCCCTAGTGATTTATTTACGTATACACAAACATACACAGTACTGGATTCTCTATTCTTCCAAGTTCCTGGGAAAACAGTGTTTTTTTTGATTAGCATTTTTGCATGTACTGATCAATTTAGAGAGAACTTATTATAATCATATCATATTATCTAACATATGTCTTTCCTTGATCATTGATTAACTTCTGTAAGGTCTTTTTTTTCTTTTCAATTTTATCTTTTTATTTTTTTAGATCTTTTTTGTTTTGTTTTCTTTTAAATAATTTTATTGATTATGTTATTACAATTGTCCCATTTCTTCCCCATCATTCCCCTCCACCCTGCACACCCTCTCCCACCCACATTCCTCCCCTTTAGTTCATGTCCATGTGTCATAAGTTCTTTAGCTTCTATATTTCCCACACTATTCTTGCCCTCCCCATCTGTTTTCTACCCACCATCTATGCTACTTATTCTCTGTACCTTTCTCCCCTCTCTCATCCTCCCACCCTGCTGTTGCTAACCCTCCTCCATATGATCTCCATTTCTGTGATTCTGTTCCTGTTCTAGTTGTTTGCTTAGTTTGCTTTTGTTTTAGGTATGGTTGTTAATATCTGTGAGTTTGCTGTCTTTTCACTGTCATATTTTGATCTTCTTTTTCTTAGATAAGTCGCTTTAACATTTCATATAATAAGGGCTTGGTGATGATGAACTCCTTGATCTTGACCATATCTGAGAAGCACTTTATCTTCCCTTCCATTCTAAATGACAACTTTGCTGGATAG
The DNA here is from genome assembly GCA_039655065.1 of Glossophaga mutica. Lineage (NCBI taxonomy): Eukaryota > Metazoa > Chordata > Mammalia > Chiroptera > Phyllostomidae > Glossophaga > Glossophaga mutica. The sequence continues at coordinate 112,983,132 of CM077307.1, forward strand.
AGCAATTTTGGATGTAGGTCCCTACCTTTCAAGACTTCAAATATTTCTTTCCAGCCCCTTCTTGCCTGTAAGGTCTGTTTTGAGAAATCAGCTGACAGTCTGATGGGAACTCCTTTGTAGGTGACTGTCCCCTTATCCCTTGCTGCTTCTAGAATTCTCTCCTTCATTTGAATCTTGGCTAATGGAATTATGATGTGCCTTGGTGTGTTCCTCCTTGGGTCCAACTTCTTTGGGACTCTCTGAGCTTCCTGGACATCCTGGTAGTCTATTTCCTTTGCCAGATTGGGGAAGTTCTCCTTTATTACTTGTTCAAATAAGTTTTCCACTTGTTGCTCTTCTTCTTCCCCTTCTGGGACCCCTATAATTCGGATGTTGGGACATTTAATGATGTCCTGGAGGTTCCTAAGCCTCTCCTCATTTTTTTGAATTCTTGTTTCTTCCTTGTTTTCTGTTTGGTTGTTTGTTTCTTCCTTCTGGTCCACTCTATTGATCTGAGTCCCATTTTTCCTCCCATCTCTATTGGTTCCCCATGCATCTTCCTTCATTTCACGTATTGTAGCCTGCATTTTTTTCATCTAATTTGTGAGCAAAATCAAGCAATTCTGTGAGCATCCTGATCACCAGTGCTTTGAACTGTGAATCTGATAGGTTGGCTATCTCTTGGTCGCTTAGAGGAATTGGCTCTGGGGCGTTCATTTGTTCTTCGGTTTGAGCCATTTTTGGTGGTTTTTTGTTTTGTTTTGGTTTTAGTCTGGTCCCAGATATTACGTAGTAAGGGGTGGAGCCTTAGGTGTTCCTCAGGGCGGGGCAGCCCAGTCGCTGGGTTGTCACACTATAGGTGGGGGCGGGGTCTGAGAGGGAAGAATGGCACCTGCTCCGTTCTCTCCTGGATTCTGGTCCCTTCCACCGCTTCCCCTTCGCCTGGATTATCTGCGTGCGCACGTGCTGTTAGGTAGTGAGGAGTGGAGCCTCAGGGGCTCCCCAGTGTGAGGCAGCCCAGTCGCTGGGTTGTGATACTGTTTGTGGGGGCGGGGTCTGAGAGGGAACAATGGCGCCTGCTCTGCTCTCCCCTGGATTCAGTCCCTTCCGCCACTTCCCCTCTACCTGTATGGTCTGAGTGCTCGAATGTGGGACCACCTGGTCAGCCAGCTGCCCTGTGCGGCCTCACTGGGTCTGCACAGTTGCCCTCCTGTGCCCAGGGTCTGCCAGCTGCCGCCTGTGGGCCTGGGAACTGCCAGTCGCTGCTGCTTGCGTTCTGGCTGCACCTCTACTTTTTCCTGCCGCTACTCGGCCCCTCTTACCAGTCTAGATGAATGGTTGTTGGACTTCCGTACAGTTAAATTTTCTATTAGCTCTGGTTGTTTTCTTGTTTCTAAATATTTGTTGTCCTTAATTTTGGTTGTGAGAGGAGGCACAGTGTGTCCGCCTACGGCTCTATCTTGGCCGGAAGTCAACTTCTGTAAGGTCTTTAAGATTTTTAGTAATTTTTATGTTTCTCCATGTGGATCTTGCATGTATTTTGTTAGATTTATCTGATATTATAAATGCTGTCTTTTAAAAATGTTTTTTTTTCTAATTGCTTAAGGCATAAACGTACATTTCACTTTAGATGAAAAAGATTTTGTATTCACTCATCTTGTTAAAGTCACATATTACAACTAATAATTTTCTTCAAGGTTATTTTATTTGTTTAATATATATATTAACAAGTAAACTACAAATAATAACTCATTTTCTTCTTTCTATTCCTTATATCTTTTTTCTCTTATTGTATATTCTAGAAATTGTAGTATAATATCAAATAAAATTGATAATAGTGAGCATCTTCCATCTTTCTAATTTTAAAATAATTGTTTTATTATTCTCCCATTTCAGATTATGTTTATTAAATGTACTTTGCAATACCTTTTATCAGATTAAACTTTCCTTCTGTTCTTAGTATGTCATGGTTTTTTTCATCAAGAATAGATGTGAACAGTATGGAAACCAATACCTTTTATCAGATTAAACTTTCCTTCTGTTCTTAGTATGTCATGGTTTTTTTCATCAAGAATAGATGTGAACAGTATGAAAACCAATACCTTTTATCAGATTAAACTTTCCTTCTGTTCTTAGTATGTCATGGTTTTTTTCATCAAGAATAGATGTGAACAGTATGGAAACTCTTCTGCCTTTGTGAACTGATGACATGTACTTTCTCTATTAATTTGCTTAATCTAACTTGTATGTTATTATACTTAGTTATTTAGAATTTTGTTTTAGATATTTGCATCTTTATTTATGAATGAAGTAGTTTTGTAAAATTCCCTTCTGGTACTGATTTTGTTTCTTTGGGGATCAAAGTTATAGTGGATTCATAACATGATTGAGAGTCTGCTTTTTCTTTGTATAATTTCTAAAAGGACTTTATAAATTTATTAGAAATTGCTGGGTAAGGTGTCAAGAACTGCTCTGTGGAAAAATTTTTAAGTATTCCTTTATTTATTTATTTATTTTAAATATTTTATTTATTTATATTATATTATTTATTTATTTATTTACTTACTTATCTTTAGAGGGGAAGGGAAGGAGAGAGAGAGAGAAACATCAATGTGCGGTTGCCTCTTGTATGTCCCCTGCTGGGAACTGGCCTGGCAACACAGGCATGTGCCCTGACTGGGAATCGAACCGCGATCCTTTGGTTCGCAGGCCCGTGCTCAATCCACTGAGCTACACCAGCCAGGGCTAAGTATTCCTTTAAAATTACTTCAAAAGCTATAGCAATTTTCATGTTTTACTTGTTTTTGAGTCATTTATATATCAGCTTCAGCAAATACATTTTTTAACTTTTAAGTTTTATTAGCATAAATTAATTAATAATATTTTCTAATATTTTATCTCTGCTATATTGGTAATTATTACTTTTTTATTGATAGAATTTATTTGTACCTTCTCTCTCTGCCTATCTTTTTCTTGAAAAATTAATAGTCACTTATTAATAGAAACTTATTTTGTTATTCTTTTAAAAAAATTAACTTTATCTTTGATTCTTTCTATTTTAACAAAGCAAATAGTCCAACTTTGTAACCAGATTCTGCCAGAAGTGGTTACTAGCTGTGTTGTCTTGTGTACATTACATAAGTTCTTTGATATTCTATTTTCACCTCTGTAATGTAAGTAATCATTATACCTACATCACATAGTTGTTATGAAGATTAGCTGAGTTGCTAATTGTAAAACACTTAGAATAGTGCTGGGCAAATAGACAGTGATATGTTAACAATTTTTTAGTAAATAAGTATTTCTGTTATTTTTATTATCTCCTTTCTTAAATATCTTGGGGATTACTGTTATCTTCTTTTTAAATTTTTAGGTCTTGCTTCTCTCCTAATATATAGATTGGAAACTATTTCTTCAAATTACCATTTTTGCTATATGGTTGCTGTGTTGGTGTTGTTGTTGTTATTATTATTATTTGGTTAGTATTATTAAATTAATTCTGATCTCTGAGTTATTTAGAAGTACTTAATTTTTCATATATATCAGGATAGCTTCCTTATGTTATTTTCATTAACTTGTAACCTTTGATTAAGAACATAGCTTGTTCATGTTTAGTATGTAATCAGTTTTTGGAAATGTGCCATGTGTGTTTGAGAAGAATGTGTATTTTTACATTATCGAGTGCATAATTATAAGTTCATTAAATTGTGTTATTCACATCTTCTTATTATATCTTAGGTGATTATTTGGTCTGCTTGACCAGTGATTGAGAAAGCTGCTCAGAAACTGGTCATTATGTTGCCATATTTTTACATTTCTTTTTGCAATTCTATATGTTTGCATTATACATTTTGAGGCTAATTTATTAGATGCAAACTTATTTAGATGTATAAGTTTTTGATTAATTAAACTCTTTAACATTTCTAGTAACTTTCTTCATAGTCTTTATACTTTTGACTTAATTTCTATTTCTGATATTGATTTAGGTTTTCTTTTTATTAGGATTGCTTGACATTCCTTTTCTCATTTGTTTACTTTTAACCTCTTTGTGTCTTTAAAGCACAGTTTATAAATGACACCCAGCAGATTTCCCCCAATCATTGCTTTTAAATTAGAAATAATTATTATGATTAAGACATTTGCATTTTCTATCATTTGAAAGGTTGATTTAAATTATCCAACTTATTTTGCATTTTTAAATCTTTTTTTTTTTTTTTTTTTTTTTTTACTTTTCTCAAATGATTAGAAGTGTAGCTGCTTTATACCATTAACTTCCCTATCACCTACAGCATCTTGCTATTTTCTAGAATTTTCATTTTGGTTTGTTATGGGACTATTTGCCTTTTCCTTTTGGAAGTGTACTTAGCTTTTTGAAAGACAAAAGGAAACTACAGGTATGTTTTCATTCCTATTTTATGAATCTCCTCAGCATCTGCTAGGTTTGTTCCTTTTCTTATTTTAGTGTTTTCTCACAAAATCTTTTTTAAATGGACCTTTGTGTGACAAACCTAAAGCTTTGTATGTCTGAGGATTTTTTTTATGACGTTTGAAAGGCAATTTAGCAGGATGTAAAATTCCAGGTTTAGTGTTCCTTTGTCTCAAATGCCTTAAAAATACGACTTTGTTGTCATGTGAGGCCAGCGCTGCTTTTGAGAAGTTTGCTGTCAAATGGTGCTGATCCATTATTTGCTCTTCAGAAAATGGTTTGAATTTTTCCTTGGTTCTGGATTTTCTTAAATTCATATAAGTACCTTTTTATTTCCCTGTATTTCATCCTGTGGCACTTTCAACCGAAGGTCGCAAATCTTTCTTTAAGTCTTAAAAATTTAACTGTAGAATTCCCTCATTTACTTTCTCCTTACCATGCCTCAGTATCTCACCCATAGTGGGCTTTTTGTCTGTCTTCCTTAGCCTTCTTCTTCTGATTTTCTGTGGTGTCCAATGTGGTCCATGGATTCTTTTACTACTTCCCTAAGCCTTGCATTACTGTGCTTCAAATGAAAACAGCATTGTTTCTGATATTGTACCTGCTTTGAGAGGAAAGTGGCAGATTGGCATATAATTATTAGACATCAAAAAATTCGTGTTCAGATGTATAAACTGTGTGCTTAAATCATTTCAGTGTTCGGTCTTGTTGCTCTTTCTCCATGATTTGCTCATCTTGATTTCTGAGCTCTGCTATCTCTTTTAGGTTGCTAGATTATATAGTCATGCTATTTTTTAATATGCTGGATTACATATTCATGTAATTTTTTTCAAGTATGTCACTTTTTATTAATTTCTGAGCCTTTTAAATCTTGCAGTGTCTTCGTTAACCTAGATTGTACTTCTTGTGTCATTATATGAACTGGAGGAGACATTTACTCCTTTTTCTCTTTTTAGTGTATAAAAAAGTGAAAGTCTGAAATCAAACTGGCTCTAGTCAACATCATTTTTTATCTGTACAAATTTGTGGTAGTAGGTATTTTTTGTTCAATTAAATTTTTTTTAAGCAGCAGCAGTGTTTATTCAAGACACAAAAGACACAACAGTGAGGGAATCTGGTCATGTTCTCTTCTCCCTGGAGGGGGTGGATGTCAGGAAAACCAATCCCTTTGCCTGGTCCCTTGTTTTACCAGAATATATCAAGATTTATTTTAAATAATTTTCTTTAGAGCATTTTAAGTCCCTTTGATTTACAATAGTTTATTCAGTCTGTTTTGGTTCTGCTAAAGTTTTTGTGCACTTGCAGGTGTGTGTATGTATTTCCTAAGCATCAGCATTCTGGTGTTGCTCCCTTTCTCTATCCTCTCCATACTTTCCACCTTGGCCCTTGTCATTGCTGTCTTGGTCATTCCCCTCACCTTGCCAGGAAGAGGAGGCATCTCCTCACCAATTCAGCCTTCTTTTCTTTGATTCCAATGTAGACTTGAATGTGGGAATTAGAAGTTTGGTTTTATTTGCAACCCTCCATTCCTTAACTAATGAACTCCCCTTTTAAGGTCAGCTTATTTTTCTTTCTCTTCCTGTGATTTTCCATCTTAGTCCACTTTTTTTTTTTTAGTTCTTTGTAGCAGTTTCAAAAAGAAATGTCCTAAGAATGACTTTACAGATGTGGTTGACTACATTATCTGTTGCACTGTCTATAGTCACTTTCTCTGGCACTCTAATCAATTATTTGGTAAGCAACCTCCATCCTGGCTGTAAGAGGGTAAGATTTTTTTCTACATGAGCAACAAGTGCTTATTTCCCAGGGTAGAAAGTGGCCTTGCCTTTTCCCTTTCTTCTTCACATCTCACCTGATAGTTCTCCAGGAATTGTTTTCCCTGAATGGATTCAGAGCATTTTCTGAAAATATGTTTCAGGGAACAGTAGTTCTTCCAAATGGGTATAATGTTAAGTGAAAAATAAAATTCTGTGCATTCAAATGCTTTTAAGAATCATTGAGTGAAACAAAACTGTCAAGAACTGTCTTTACTGTCTTCACTGAATGGTTTTTCAGAGCCTCTGATGGCTCTGTAGCTGCTCGAGATGGAAGCTCTTTGAAGCATGTCTTCTGAGACTGGTCTTCTGCAGCACAGCTTTGGGAACATTACCATCACATGTCTAGGTTGATGCAGATATTTGTCTAGTTGCCCAGGAGCAGGAAGATCATACTACAGGAGTTGATGGAAACCACCCAAGTTGGAATAGACCCTGGGCTCCAGAGCAGGCAGAGAGGGCAGGGGGAAGTTAGCATATCTGCCTTGGTGTTTCAGAAGGCAAGGCTGTCTTCTCTTCTGCTGAAAAACATAGGTAGTTCTAACTATATTTCTCAGTTCATATCTATAAACCTTATATTCAATGGAAATTCCCCTAATACTTACAATAAAATGACTACCAGTATTGTCTTCCTCTTTTCTCTTTGATCTTTTCTTCCTCTTCATAAATATTTTAGTAAGAAGTTGGGAGAGAATGTGCTATCTTCCATTTTAAACTAGAGACATAAATACTGCAATAGTTTGGTGAATCATCACATTGAGTTTGCTATCTCTTTTGGGGCAGGAAAAGCAATCATTTGGAAGTATGCCAGCTTTATTCTTCTCCAAGAGTGTGTGACCTCAAGGACAGGGCTATGTTGCCTCATGATTGCAACAGGAAAATGCAAGGTCATATCTCTGGCTCAGCAGCCTTTGTAGTATATGGCTCTATTGGCACCCAGCAGTAATATTGGCTGCACATCTGGCACTTGTTTAGAAGTAAAACTTTGAACTTGCTACTACTTAATCCCCATCAAAGGTAGAATGAAAGAAACAATACTTCTAGTGGATTACCTGAAAGCTATTCAATCTGTCAATCATTTGGACACTAAAGTTTATAATCTGGTGAAACTGGGTATTGAGCGAGCTTCCTCTGTTGAGAATTGTTTCTCTATGGAGACCCATTTTTGGTATGATGTCATTGGCTGTCACTGAAGGACATGGTTAGAAAAACTCATTATTGACTTTATTGTGAGCATGATCTTAGAAACATTTGACGCCTGACACTTTTCTCTATAAGCACTGAAGCACTGAGATTCAGTCTCAGGGATAGAAATAGCTATGTTTGCTTTGCTCTATAGTATTACAAATCATGTAAATGATTAGGTTACTGATCATATTAAGTAGTTAAAATGATGGGTGACAAGAGTTGATATTTAAATTATTATAGCAGGCTGATAGAGGCTAACTAAGTAACCTCAGCAGGGGATAATCCACAGCCTTCATTTGGATGAAAACAATCAATTGAAACACCTGTCCTGACAAAGAGTTTAATTAGGCATTTCCAAAAAATGTGTTTTGAGCAACAGTACTGGAAGGAGATATTTCCCAAAGGAAGGGGACCCTGGGGAAAAGTGAGTATGGGAATCATTATATGTTAAATTTTTCTTATGATGAGTCATAACACATATTAGCATATTAAAATTTATAATAAAGAAATCTGTTTAATTTCTGTTGTATCTGGTTTTTTTTCCTCCCACAGGACTTTCCTTTCACTGCTGTTATTCCCCATAGGACCTAGAACTGTTTGAGAACTGCTTAGTAGAATTCACTTTGGAAAGTGCTGGGTTAAGTCTTTCCACTTCAGACCAATGAGTTTTTCCTCACACTGTTGACTGTCTCTCCCATTAAAATAATGCTCTTATTTTTTCATGCACTCTTTATTATTTGCCTGGAACTTTTTCTTTACAATAGCAGTAATAGTTACTATTTCCAGAGTGTCTAGGACATGTTATACTTTGTACAAAGTTAAATCAATGAGCATAACAAGAATGCTGAAAGATGGGGCTTTGGGGCGACCATCCAGCACTGTTCAGGTTGCGGAACTACATGTGATAGCTGGAGGTCCAAGAGCAGGACTTGATTCCTTCATTCATATTTTTTTTTGATTTTTTAAATATATTTTATTAATTATGCTATTACAGTTGTCCCATTTCTCCCCCATCACTCCCCTCCACCCTGCACACCCCCTCCCACCCACATTCTCCCCCTTTAGTTCATGTCCATGTGTCGTAAGTTCTTTAGCTTCTACATTTCCCACACTATTCTTGCCCTCCCACTGTCTATTTTCTACCCACCGTCTATGCTACTTATTCTCTGTACCTTCCCCCCCTCTCCTCCTCCCGCTCCCCTGTTGCTAACCCTCCATATGATCTCCATTTCTGTGGTTCTGTTCCTGTTCTAGTTGTTTGCTTTTGTTTTAGGTGTGCTTGTTAATAGCTGTGAGTTTGCTGTCTTTTCACTGTCCTATTTTTTATCTTCTTTTTCTTAGATAAGTCGCTTTAACATTTCATATAATAAGGGCTTGGTGATGATGAACTCCTTGATCTTGACCATATCTGAGAAGCACTTTATCTTCCCTTCCATTCTAAATGACAGCTTTGCTGGATAGAGCAATTTTGGATGTAGGTCCCTACCTTTCAAGACTTTAAATACTTCTTTCCAGCCCTTTCTTGCCTGTAAGGTCTGTTTTGAGAAATCAGCTGACAGTCTGATGGTAACTCCTTTGTAGGTGACTGTCCCCTTATCCCTGCTGCTTCTAGAATTCTCTCCTTCATTTTCATCTTGGCTAATGTAATTATGATGTGCCTTGGTGTGTTCCTCCTTGGGTCCAACTTCTTTGGGGCTCTGTGAGCTTCCTGGATGTCCTGGAAGTCTATTTTTTTTTTGCCAGATTGGGGAAGTTCTCCTTTATTATTTGTTCAAATAAGTTTTCCATTTGTTGCTCTTCTTCTTCCCCTTCTGATACCCCTATAATTCAGATGCTGGGACGTTTAAAGATGTCCTGGAGGTTCCTAAGCCTCTCCTCATTCTTTTGAATTCTTGTTTCTTCCTTGTTTTCTGTTTGGTTGTTTCTTCCTTCTGGTCCACTTCATTGATTTGAGTCCTAGTTTTCCTTCCATCTCTATCAGTTCCCCATGCATCTTCCTTCATTTCACGTATTGTAGCCTTCATTTGTTCATCTAATTTGCTCACAAAATCAACCAATTCTGTGAGTGTCCAGGGCTTTGAACTGTGAATCTGATAGGTTGGCTATCTCTTCGTTGCTTAGAGTAATTGGCTCTGGGGCTTTCATTTGTTTTCCAGTTTGATCCATTTTTGGTATTTTTTTCCCCCGGTCTGTTTGGCTGTTACATAGGGAGGGGTGGAGCCTTAGCTGTTCCCCAGTGCGGGGCAGCCCAGTAGCTGAGTTGTGATGCTGTATATGGGGGCAGGGTCTGAGAGGGAACAATGGTGCTTGCTCCACTCCCTCTTGGATTCCAGTCCCTTCCACCGCTTCCCCTTTGCCTGGATTATCTGTGCATGAATGTGGGACCACCTGGTCAGCCAGCCACCTTGGCATCCTCACTGGGTCTCCACGGTTGCCACCCCGTGCCCGGGGTCTGCTAGCCGCCTCCTGTGCACCTGAGTTCTGCTTGATGCCACCTGCACTCCTGGGAACTGCCAGCCACCACTGCCTGCGTTCCCAGGTCCGCACCTCCACTTTTTCCTGCTGCAACTCTGCCCCTCTTACCGGTCTGGATGAATGGTTGTTGGACTTTCATACAGTTCAATTTTCTATCAGTTCTGGTTGTTTTCTTGTTTCTAAATATTTGTTGTCCTTAATTTTGGTTGTGAGAGGAGGCACAGTGTGTCCACCTATGCCTCCATCTTGGCCGGAAGTCAGATTCTCTTCATTCATATTTATACTGACCTTCTTCATGTCTGTCCTAGATGCTTTTATTTAAAAAAAAATTTTTGCAATTGCAGGTTACTTTCAATATTATTTTGTATTAGTTTCAAGTGTATAGCACAGTGGTTAGATAATGAATCATATCATTTACAAAGTGGCCCCCCTGATATTTCCAGTATCCAAGTGGCACCATACAGAGTTATTACGATATTAAGGTCTACATTCCCTGTGCTATACTTTACATCCCCATCACTATTTTGTAAAAACCAATATGTACTTGTCAACCCCCCTCTCACCTGGCAACTCTCAATCTGTTCTTTGTATTTATGAGTCTGTTTCTGTTTTGTTTGTTTATATTGTTCTTTAAATGTCACGTATAAGTGTAATCATATTATATTGTTTTTCTCTGACTTATTTCTCTTAGCAAAATACCCTGTAGGTCCAAGATTTCATTCTTTTTTATGGCTGAGCAGTATTCCATTGTACACATGTATCACAGTTTTTTGTTTTTCTTTCTTTTTGTATCCATGTGTATACTGATGGGCACTTTGGCTGCTTCCATACCTTGGCTATTGTAAATAACACTGCTATAAACATAGTATAGTTTTTTTAGTTAGTGTTTTGGGTCTCTTCAGGTATCCAGAAGTGGAATTGCTGGGTCATAAGGCTGTTTCACTTTTGAAATTTTGAGGAACCTCTATTTTCTCAAAAATGTGTGGGCCTGTCCTAGATTCTGTGAATACATTTATGACTAAGAAATAGGCATTTTCTCCAAAGGGTTAATATCTGGAGTGGTAACTGGAAATGAACATACAAGGGCCCCACATGTGACAGGAACGGAGGAGAGACTCCAAAAGAGGAAGTGATTAGTAGAGGACTCTGGCTTCTAGTGTCTGATGACCTATTATGATATAGAGGTTCAGGTAAAACTTGATTGAAAAGAGCTCACCTGAGCTGCTGGATGGACAGGAGCTGCCAGGTTGGTAGCAGGTTAAGGATTTCCGGAAGCAATGCACAAGCCATGTCTCTGCAGGGTGTGGCACCAAGATGTGCATAAGGAACTTCCAATAGTTGCTTTTGCTTGAGGCACTGAAGTTAGTGTAGCTGGACCCCAGAACCCTTGGGGAGAGGAAGATGAGTGATGGACCTGAAGAGGCTGCCAAGGCCCATCCTTATGCTAAACTACAGTGACTGGGTGTGTATTCACTCTATGCAAGAAACACTTGACTGGGATCTAACACCAAATCTACTCAGAGAGTTGGGAAAGGCTTTTATCTTCACTATGTAAATGGGGATAAAAGTGGAACTCACCTCATAAGACTTTTTGCAAGGCTTAAATAAGACAGTGTGGGTTTAGCCCAGTGCCTGGCACACCATCTGAGTTCTCTAAGTTGCCTGTATTATATAAAAGCTAGTTCTCCATTATAGAAATTCTTACTGAGGAATGTGGGTTTGCCCAAAGGCAGTGGGGAGCCACTGAAGGATAGTAAAAGGATGATAACATGGTCAGTTTTCATTTTAGAAAGATCATTCCAGGTGGTGAGGGGTTGAAGGGAGGAGAGATCAGAAGCAATGAGGTCATTGAAATAGTCTAGGAGGGAGATATTGAAAGGGTGGGCCAAAGCTCCAGCAGGGAGGCTAGAAAGGACCACAAAGGAAGTGTAGAAGGGAGATGGGACTTGAAACTGCTTAGGATCACTACGTTACCATTAATAATTGAGGCCTTGCCTTTTAAAAGTGCATGTTGGTCTAGAAGTGGTGTTGAGACAGTATGTCTTATAGAGGAATGGGGGTGTGCTCTGTGTTGTTCCAGAAGGGAGAGATTATAGGGAGACAGCTTGAAACTAACATAAATTTCTAACCAATTGGCCAGAAGATAGCACATGTTGTCTTGTGAGATAGCACGTGCCCAACTCTGGGGTGTTACTTCTATCATTCTATTGGGATATCAGGAACAGAGGCTTCAACTTCAAGGGGGAGGAGAAAAATTCCTTTGAGAAGGCTTCAGAACCTCCCTGTGGATCTGGGTACTCAGGGCTGTCACCTGTCATTTTGTTTAGCCTGTATGTGAGGAGGGCGAGGGGTGAGGGTGGAGAGACCAGGGTCCTGAGGCCTTCAGTAACTCTAGGCTGAGATGCTGAGCTGGATTCCTGATTAATAAACCCTGCCTCCTGCCAGAGAACAAATAATTTCAGCAAGAAAGAGGATTCTGGCTTCTAGTGTCTGATAATTTATTGTAATGTAGAGTCAAGAGGAAAGATCATTCAAAAAGTATCGAAAGGCACCTCACCAGGGCTCCTTCCACTGGTGGAAATAGTAATACAAAGTCTGAGGCCCTGAGTCTAGAGGCATCATCCAGGGACAACAAGTCTGCATTTTGGAACCGACAGCTACAGCTTGTTTCTCCACTTCTGCCACCACCACCATCATGGAGAACTTTATCTGTCAAAATGGCTTTCTGGTGACGCTAACAGTGGGGACATGATTGCCCAGTGAAGTGGGAAGCCATTCTAGGGTGGTTTAGGTTTTGGAAAAGGCTGGGTGGACAGAGAACTTTTGCTATATTCTAGCCTGTAAACGAGTTTTCTCTGGTCCTCTCCTCTGCCCAGCTCTTTCCTGAGCTTCACAATTTGCTTTTCATTTGTGTCCATTGTTTTATAATCTCCTCTTTGAACTTTTTTCTCTCTTCCTAGATTTTATTTTTCCTTTGAGAGACCATGTTATCTGTAACTTATTCGAGACAGAGGAGGATATTTGTCTCAACTCTTTATCTTTTTATTTTTTTCCCCTAAGAGATAGTTCTAGTGATGGATTTCACATTTTCTTTATCTGCTCTTTCTGATGTTTCTTTTTCCCTTCATGCCTGCTTCCACCTGCCACCCATTTTGGGGAGAAATTCTGCCCCTATGCCCATTGTTGCCCCCTTTCTGGTTGTCACCCATCTTTGAGGAGTGCTTGCTTCTTGATAAAGGAAGTGGGGTGGGGGAAGATAAGAACTGGGGATAGAGGGGTGGGGCCATCTTGGATGTCCCTGCACTCTGCTGATACTCTCACAAGTCTGCAATTTACTTTGTCCTGGGCGTGTGTCTCTCCGTAATTTTCAGGATTCAAAATATGAAGGGATTTTCAAACAATGCCCTTAAGATCCCCATTCTTCTTGTTGTGACTTGGGCCATCTGCCCTCAGCTCCTTTACTCTGCCTCATCTCGGGGCATCTCTCTGGGCTGGGGCATGATGGGAGACCACAGCATGGACTTTTCCTTGCTCCTTCTCACACCTTCTGTGGAATCCCTGTGATCCTCTCCTCTGGGGATACCTGTATTCTGCTCATTAGCATCTGTCTTTTCACTCAGGTGTACCCCCACAGGTGTCCTCTTGGAACTGTGTTTTGCAGTCTCTGGGGTGAAAGTCACTCATTGTCTTTGGGAGAAACATGATTAGAAGGGAATCAGGTTATGGGGGTGGCAGCAGAGTGTCACCTCCAGGCCCTCAGGGAGACTAGGACCAATGTTAGTGAGTTGTCACCTCTGCTTCAGAAAACCTCAGGCTGTGGCTGGCATCTTGGAGAGCTTCTCTAATAGGAGATCAGGGACTGGGTGGCATCAGGGCTCTGCGCAGCCTATAAAGAGGGCTGTGATGGGGCTGTGGCTGGAGGAGGAGGAATGACACACTGGGATGGCCCTATGTGGACCATCCCACTCCATGGGCCTGGACACAAGGGCCTGACCAATAGAGCTAGGAACACCTCCATTCTATGTCTGTGGATGTCCATTCACCAAGCAGAGCGGTATCCACCCTATGTGTACCTGACCAGCCAGGACAGGACCAGGCCCAAAGCCAAGGACCCCTGTGTATCCTGGTCCCCCATCCTGATGGGGCTTGAACCCTCTCTATCCTATGCTATCTGTTGCCCTCATCCAATTAGCCCATTTCCTAGGATAGAGCTTTTCTTAGACCTAGCTCTGAATTTCCCTTGTAATTTCTCTGTCCTGAATGCAGTGTCCTCTCAGATGCAGAGAGGACACTTGTTTGTTTCTTGCCAGTTTCCCCTTTTCAAGGCCTGAAATGGCCCCCCGGGTATAGAGCCAGGTCCCCTGAGGACAATTGCCTAGTAACAAACTGCTGGTGCTTTGCCAACTGAGTGTCATCTCATTTAATCATTCTTCTGCTCAATCTGTGTTTATGAAGTTCCTGGTATCTGCCAGTCATGGGGTTAGGTGTAGGGAAATGACAGGGACAAAAGGAGACACAGCCTTGTGCTCCCACATTTGGAGTCTGGTGGCTTGTCCCCACCCCATCCAGCAGACACTTTCGGTGATGTTCTGAGTGCTGTGATTGGGGGAGGACAGGGTTGCTGCAGGAGAACACAGAGCAGTGCCCACAGTTTGGCTGGGTGTGGCCTCAAAAGCTTCCTGACAAGGTGACATCTAAGGTGAAGGCTGAAGTAGAGTTAGGCAAAGGAGTAGAAAAGGCAGAGGGCTCCCTACAGATGGGAGAGTGATACGGACACCGGCATGCAGTGTCCGTGTCATTGTGGATGAAATAAAACATACACACGGACTACTGAATCTGGTGGAGGAAAAAGGACAGCATGGCTTTTCTCTCAAGGGGAGCAAAAACCCACGACCTCTGCCATGACAGGCCTTTATTTTATATCTCCTCACATTACAAGATGGTCCTCACTCACTATCCCAAGTTACAACAAAGGAACCAATGCCCCTCATCACATTGCAGAAGAAGGATACTAGCAAATGAAAAGGGCAAAAGTAGTTGAGCCGGTTGCACTGGTCCCTGCAAGGTTTAGCATGGATTTTAGGAAGTTACAGTAAGCACTTGCAGGGTGAGGGAGTTATCAGCAAAAAGCAAGACTCAAAGCAGCCTAGGTATATTGCAAATCTGATTACCCACGAGAGAACCCATCTGTGGGCATCCTATGCATCTCCAAGTGGGAGCTGGGCCCACGCCATGCAGAAGGGTCTGCCACAGGAGAGTAGGTGTGAATGGCCAGAGGCATGAGAAGGGTGGGTGCTGCTATCGAAGAACTGGGTGCTCTTCAGTGTGGATGAATAGGGAGATTAGCAGGGCCAGTCACTCTAACTCTTACACTTGTACCTGTGTGTTTGGACTATATTCAAGGGAAGTGGGGAGATTTGCATTTTTATAAGATTACTGTACCACAATGTGGGTATATTTAGGACCAGTTTAGCCTGGAGCCTGGGGTGCTGCTGCACCTCTGCACTGTGCCTCTGCCACCTGTATCATGAGGCGCTGAAATTCCCTTGGTGCCTTGGGGACTGTTTACCCCACTTACGCAGGTCTGAAGTCAGCCTAGTTCAGAACCTATGTTCTGAAACTTAAGAGCATTTGCTGCTTTAAATGTGGCAGAGGAATTTGTAAGGTCCTGCTAAGGCCCCATCATCTGAAGCCCACTGGGGAGCTGGAAGGGCTGGTTGATATTTAGAACCACACCTTGTTGAAACAAGGCACTAGGGTGCTCTGAGAAACCCACTTTTCACTTTCAGAAATGATCTTTGTTCAAAACCCCTATTTTCCATAAGTTTAAGCTGAGGCACAGGGGGAGATGTGACTATAGACTATTCCTCTTGATTCATGGTGCCACTCAGGCCTGGCATGCTGACAGTCCTACTGTGGAAGCTCCCACATCTTCCCAGGTCCCTGGGCTGGTTTCAGCTTGCACATGAGCAGCAGAGCTCTGTGGAGTGTTGGTGTTGGCAGGTGTTTTGGTCCCAGAGCCGGCTCTGTGGTTCCTGCTTACACAGTCAGAATCCTGAAATTCAAAAATAGATCATAAATAGATGACCTAAATCCAAGTGGAGTGGGGCACCCAGGGGGGAGACAGAGCCGATTTATTTATTTATATCCTGCCTCATATCAGGAAAGGATTAGTCGCAGCTTACAGAAATAATGTACAATGAGAGGGTTTTTTTATTTTTATTTTTTTGCTTATTTTTTTGTTTTTGTTTTTGTTTTTGTTTCTTTACCTTAATCTAGGAATGGAGGAAGTCTGGAAAAACAGTAAATGAGGTCAGGGATGCAACATGAAGCCATGGAAAGACTAGTGTATAAAATGCATGCAACCCCTAGTCTTCTTACTCCAGGCGTTCTCCAGCCCAGTTGTATTTCCCCAGTGAGTCTTGACTTGGACTGAAGCCTTAAAAGCAGCCACATTCTCCCTGCTGGTATAGATGATGCTCAGTTACTCATCTGCTAAGAACTTGACGGGTTACTGGAGGTTAGCACCTGATACTCTTCTTGTGCTCAGGGGCCTCCTACTGGCCACAGAGGAGAAGGCGACAGTTGCTGTTGGTGTCAGGCTATCCTAAGGCAAACATAAATCAGGCATGGGAGAAGATGAGCCCTTCCAGATACCGAGGACTGAGGAAATCTTTAGTCAATGATTTATATTAAGAAACATTAGTGTTTGCCTTTCACCAGAGACTGAATTCCTGTGGCCAGACTACAAATCTTCACTGACCTGCCTCTGAGTAATCCACCGTACTTAGGTGCTCTCAAGGAGGGGACAATGGGGAGACTGCCCATAGCAAGAAAACCCATAAATATACAAATAAAAGGTCAGGTAGATGCTAAGAAGGTAACAGGAAGGGCCCTGGTGGAGATGGGGCAGTGCTGGAGGCAGGGATGTGTTCTGCAGAGGTCTTTCTGAGGAAGCAATGTACAAATCGCAACCTAAACATGGAGAAGGAGAAAACCTCATAAAGATTCATGGGAAACATATTGTAGGCAGAAGAAAGGGCAGGGCAAAAGCACCAAGATGTGACCAACCTTGGAGAGTTCTGGGGATTGATGGAGGTCCACGTGGCTTCAATGATGTCTTTGACTTCACAATTTCTATCTTTGTCCTAGGGCTCCAAGGGCCTGTACCAGAGAGCCTGGCTTGGACTAGTCCAGGTGAGTGGCTGGCCCTGGTGGAGGTAGGAGTGGCTCAGGTGGATCCAACAGTTCTGCCTTTTAAAGCAGAGGGCATTCATGAGGCCTGAGTGGACATGGGGTTAGGGCAGCAATGTGTTGGAGGACACTTCTTTTCCAGTCAGGATTGGCCTCACCTGATGAGAGGGGAGAAGAACTGGAATAGGGGCTGCATGCCTGAGAGTTTGGGGATGAGGACTGGAAGAGAGAACCAAGGGCAGGAATTAGGTATCCTCTAATAGGTGCCCTCAAACTCCAGAGATCAGGTGCTTCCTTCAAGAAGTGTCCATGGCTCTTGTTTCTAACTCATGACGTCTCTGTGGTTTTCAGGGAAAGGAGATCCATGTAAGGACAGTCTAGTCATTGCTTCAGCTTACCCATTACTGGAAAACTCCTGGTCCCCCAAGCAGAGGATGGAAGGCCAGACTTAGCATTATATTTAGGACCTGTAAGAAAATGACCTTGCCTGGCTTCCCCCACCAGTGAGATCTGATCATTGGCAGTGCGTGATGTGCAGGGACTGAGATCATACTTACTCTGCTTTCATCTTATCAGATACTCTTTGAAAGAGAGCAACCGTTGTGATGTTGTGAGCATGCTACTAGAGTCTGCCTTGTGCGGGATCTGTCCCATGCTGAGTGGTTCTCCTTCTGAGGTTCCGCATCACTGCAGATGCTCCCTGAGTCAAGGTTGGTTGGGGTTTTGACTGTGCAAGCCTTCAGATGCCTGACAGTGGGAAATAGGTGTGTGAGCTCAATTGTTTGGACCATGTGGCAGCATTGTGACTGGTCTGTGTTCATGGATACACCTGTACTTTGGTTCTCTATCCAGAAGGCAGGGGCCAATAGGCAAACTTAGTGCTGAAAAACAAAAACTGGACTGGTAGCACCTTGCAGATTTTCAGAAAAGCATTAAGTTGGATTCAGTTTTTCTTGGTGAATGTAGGGAGTAGAGATAATAATCTAGCAGCACTGGCTGAGCTGTGTAAGCCCCATGTCAAGTCCAGGGATTTCCACCTTTGCAGGGCTGGCTACCAGCTAAGAGGAAACCATGTGGAAGTACAAAGCTACTGGTTTACTTACACTAACACCAGTATCCATAGCCAAGGCTTTTTAGCACTTTTGGGCTCTGTTCAAATGTGTTATTTCCCAGTGTCTACACAGACAGAATGGGGGTCATGTTTGTAATCTGCCAAACACTCCTTTCCTGCCTTGATGAGCCCAACTCAATGCTTAACAGTGCAATGAGTGCCTGTCTCTCTAGCCAGGTCTAACTGTATTCCATAAGGAAAATTTCTCCCTATAAAGAAGGGGTATACCTAGAAAGTAAAATGCAGGCAAGCTTCTAGGCATTAATACTTTAAAAAAATTTTCCTTCATTCATCAGCTCTTAATTGGAATCTACTATGTGTCAGACACTCTGCTAAGGGGTAATTAAAAGCAAAATTATTTTTTTTTCATGAAGTTTTATAGCTTCCTGAGGGTGACCAATGAGTAAGAAGATAGTTATGATGTGATAAGTATTTTGCAATAGGCTAATAGGAGATAAAAGCGGAGAGCATAGTTGGGAGCAAACCCTGAGGAGTGATTGTAGAATGGATTTCATGAATCTTATGGACCCTTCTCAGACCCAGGAAGAAACTAGTGGGGAATGACTGGCAGCACAGGCCCTTGGCTACTGGTTGTCAGCTGGACAGACAAAATCAGAGGAGGGCTGGGCTTTGGTAGACCTACCAGTTTGGGGATGGTCTGGCCAGGGAGATGGTAGAGGTCTAATGGTGGAGCCATGCACTCAGGTGGTCATGTGCCTGGCTCCACCCATGGTTTGGAGAAGTGGGAAGTCCTTTGGTCTGAGTAGTGATGGTGTCACTGAACTGGGGCAGCTCTGGGCAGGGAAATTGGGTTGGTTGGGCAGGAGATATCCATGACATCAGCACCCAGTTATCCTACCCCAACATTCAAAATTCGTACAGACTTCAGTTCCTACAGGAGAGATTAGTGAGAGGGAATGAGGCCTAGACATTGGAGGCTAATAACTGAGGTTGGTACCCAGCCTGTGGACAAACAAGGAGCTACTCAGGTAATGGCCTTACTCATGGGACTTGTTTTTAATGGGGTCTAGGTGGACAGCGGAGCTGTGACTCAGAGGGCAGTGCAGATTTCATAGCCAAGGCAGCTGTAGGCTACCTTCTACCCAAGGTCGGCATTGTTCAGCCTAGGCTGGGCTTGAGGATGGGAGCACTAGCAGGAATCATGGGGGACAGGGAGTGGCCAGCCAGGGCAGGGAAGGACTAGGCAAATTTTCCAGACCTTCCTCCTCACCAGACACAGTCTCTCCTGGATGTTGTATGTCTGTGATCTCACTACAATGCTACATGAATGGGAATGGTCTCCCTACCCACCAGAAAGGCAGTGAGACTCAGAGAGAGTCTAAGGCACTTGCTAGTGTCTCAGCAGTCCTTGGTAGATGCTGCTTTCTAAGCAGGCCTTTGTGGTCTGATGGGAGATGGCAGATCAGAGCTGAGAGACGGGGGAGTGTCCCTCCATAGCGGAGGATGTGGTCCCTGACTGTGCTGGGCATGGTAAGAAGCCCAGCCATGACTCTGCCCTTCACAGGGCCAGCCTGGTTGGCTGGGTGTGACCCCCAGACAAACTGGCAGGAGGCCTCATTCTCTAATGGTTGGTTTGTTTCAGGGTTGAAAGCTTCTCCCTCCCACTGCCCCTCCTCAGCTGCCCTGTCCTTTACAGCCTGGGCCCTGGGAGGCCTTAGTGATTTCCAGCAGTCACAGCAGGTGCATCAGCCTCTGCACAAATCTCCTTCATTGACTGGGTCCTGGTGGGGGAGTGAGTATGGTAATCTAATTGGCCCTTTCCCCCTCTGTAATTACTGTAATCTATAACAATAATTACAGTCCATTTTATTTTAGTGCCACTTATCTAAATGTGGATGTGCACTACTGAGATTGCCAATAGAATTAAGCCCCTGGGTGCGGCAGCAGGGTGGGGATAGTGTGTGGGGTGGGGAGAAGCTGCCTCACAGCTGTGGAGACTGCCTTTGCCTTTGCAAGGCCATTGCTGCTCTACCGGAACACCCCTCTCTCTCCTACAGTTCATCATGCTTCAGGGCCTGGGCCATTGAGCCACAGGGAAAGAGGAAGGAGTATCATGTCAACTCTAGGTGGAGTGACTCAGGTCACTCTAGGGAGGGAGTGACCTGAAAGCCAGAGCAACCATTGGCTACAGCACCTGGGAGGTGGCCACTGTAGTCTGGTTGCAAAATTCTTCAAGGTCAGGGGTGGCATCTTCTACACTCACTTTTTCAACTGCCTAATATGAAGTCTGGCACATGGTAGGTGTCTAATGAGTGTTTGGTGAATGTCGTAAAAGTAGCATAAAAAAATACTGTGTCATTTACAATGGCCATTGATCTAGGCAGCTTTCTATTTATGAGTCCAGACTCACTGCCTCTGTAACCTGGGAAAGATGGTTACTTGGAGAAATATGTTATTTAACAAAAACATTTTATTTTACACAGCATTATGTGGAAGAGACAGGGTGTGGGCATGTGTGCATGCACACGTGTAGGCAAGTGTAGTCTGTGTGTGGGTATGTTGTATTTTATGTGTATATGTGCACTTGTTTGATATATTTCTGTGGACATTTTTCCTTTTCCTTCTATTGGAGGGGAGCTAATCTCCTGTCTTGTCTCACTCTGAGCCAGACAAATTTCATAATTTCTTTCCAGGGTTTAGAGGTCTGGGGGACAGAAGTTGTCGTGGTGCTGGAAAGTTGGGTATAATCCATTTATTACTGGAGGTTTTGCTAAGAAGTCCAATGGGGCGTCTTTACTGAACTCACTAGATATCACCAACAGAGACAGATGAAGTCAGCATACCTGTTCTTGGAGACTGGTAGAGACAGATGATTTCATTCTAGCTTGCAAGCCTGAGACTCTGGAGGTCATGTTTCTGTCAATACGTAAAAGTGTCTGAGTCCTCACTCAAATTTAGGCAGCAACCCCACACCTCCCCTGCTCCACACCAGGAGTGCTGGGCATCTCAGAGAACCTTGCTTTGTCCTATTCACCCATCTGTCTTAGTCTTTCCTGCCTCCATTAAATTCATACGATGTTCATTTTATCTCCTGCTGTGGTCTCTTTCCTTAGTGTTGCTCTGAACCACTGTGTAACCACACTCTTTTCCTTTTATACTATAATACTTTGTAGCAGAGTTTCAGTAAAGGTTTGGGGATGTTCAGAGACCAGCATAGGCATTCTTTATCTCAGTTTTTAGCCTCCAAGGTTAAAATCTTTTCCACCCCAGTTGAGTTTATTTCTTACTCATATGACACCTACAATGAGTGTTTCTGACTGCTAGCAATGTGTGGCAGCATGTGTGTGTGTGTGTGTGTGTGTGAGAGAGAGAGAGAGAGAGAGAGAGAGAGAGAGAGAGAGAGAGAGAGAGAGAGAGAGATGCTGGGCCACGGATTGAATAACTGGTCCCAAAGCAACACTGGGCAAGAGTATTCTGTCTTCAAACAGAGGAGGATAGCTTGGGGATCTCCTTGGAGAATCATTGGCAGGCTTAGAAGTGTCACGTGTCACATATCATTGAGCAGAACTCAGTCACAGGGCCATGCTAAAATGGGAGTGAGGCTGGCAATGCAATCCCACTGTGTGCAGAGAGAAAAAGAAGAGAATCCTGTAATCAGCTGCCACAGTTAACCCTTCTGAGCACTATTATAATATTTCATCTTTTCCTCACACAAAATCTATACACTCCATCCTCAAAGGAGACAACAATCCCAAATCCCATGCAGCTTCTGGGTCTGGCCAAAAGGCAGGAAATTCTAGACTCCATCAGCTTATGCTGAGGCTCCTTGTGGTCCTGTGATGGAGCTAAAGCAGACAAACTGAAACCTCTGGTTGTCAGCAGTCTTCTCCTCAAAACACTCACATATAGTCCTCAAATTGGGACCAGACAAATGCAACAAACACTCTTTTATTATTATTATTATTATTATTATTATTATTATTTTATTTTTTTATCAGTATTTTTTTATTGTTGATATTGTACAGTTTTCTGTCTTTTACCCCGCCCCCAGCCCACCACCCCAGCCCACCCACCTTCCTCCCATTTCCACCCCCCATAGTTTTTGTCCATGTGTCCTTTATACTTGTTTCTCTAAACCGTTCCCCTTTTCCCCTGAAATTCCCTCCCCTCCCCCTCTGGTCACTGTCAGACTGTTCTCAAATTCAGTGTCATTGTTTATATTATGCTTGCTTGTTTGTTTTGTTGATTAGGTTCCTATTAAAGGTGAGATCATATGGTATTTGTCTTTCACTGCCTGGCTTATTTCGCTTAGCATGATGCTCTCCAATTCCATCCATGCTGTCGCAAAGGGTAAGAGCTCCTTCTTTCTTTCTGCTGCATGGAATTCCATTGTGTAAATGTACCACAGTTTTTTGATCCATTCATTAACTGATGGGCACCTAGGTTGCTTCCAGCACTTGGCTATTGTAAATGCAACAAACACTCTTACTCAGCAGTAAGAAGTAAATGAAGTACCCAAAACACACTGAGAGCAATGCCAAATTCTTGGGAGTCCCTATGAAGTCCTCTCCTTGGCAGTGGATGAAGTTATGTGGTGGAGCTCAGTTTTGGGGTTTTATTCTCTGGGGGAGCATCCTTGATCCTTGTCCTCTGCAGTCCCTCTCTAGAGGCTTGTTCCTTACCCATCAGCTGCTATGGTCACATCAGAGGTGGGTTCTGTAGCCTGCATATGGGCTTGAGGACTGGTTTATACAGTCAGGGCTTGTGTTTGATATATACATGTATTTAATCTCAATCATCAAGCACAAATAACACCCCTTTTTATCACAAAATCATAAGCATGTAATTCTGTAACATAACACTATCACACTCAAGCACACTATATGACATTTCAGCTGAAATGTTCAAATTAAAACTATAAATTATTACACTCATGTTATTATCCTACCAACCACACTGAAGCAGAAGTGTGGTTGGTATGGTAATAACATGTATATATATGTACTTTTTATTTTATTTTAATTGCTGTTCTTGTACAGTTTTCTATCGTTTACTCCCATCCCAGCCCACCACCCCAGCCCTCTCCACCTCCCTCCCATTACCACCCCCGCCCCCTAGGTTTTGTTCATGTGTCTTTTATAGTTGTTCCTGCAAACCCTTCCTCTTTTCCCCTGAAATTTCCTCCCCTCTCCCCTCTGGTCACTGTCAACCTGTTCTCAATTTCAGTGTCTTTGGTTATATTTTGCTTGTTTGTTTGTTTTGTTGCTTAGGTTCCTGTTAAAGGTGAGATCATATGTACCATAGTTTCTTGATCCATTCATTTACTGATGGGCACCTAGGTTGCTTCCAACACTTGGCTATTGTAAATTGTGCTGCTATGAACATAGGGGTGCATAGGTTCTTTTGGATTGATGTTTCAGGGTTCTTAGGATATAATCTAAGCAGTGGAATTGCTGGGTCAAAAGGTATGTCCATTTTTAGTTTTCTTAGAAAATTCCATACTGTTTTCCATAGTGGTTGTACCAGTCTGAAATCCCACCAACAGTGCATTAGGGTCCCCTTTTCTCCACAACCTCTCCAACACTTGTTGTTTGTTGCTTTGTTTATGATGGCCATTCTAAGTGGTGAGAAGTTGTATCTCATTGTGGTTTTAATTTGCATGCCTCTGATAACTAGTGATACTGAGAATTTTTTCATGTGTCTCTGGATCCTCTGTATGTCCTCCTTGGAGAAGTGTCTATTCAAGTCCTTGGCCCATTTTTTAATTGGGTTGCTTGTCTTCTTAGAGTGGAGTCGTGTAAGTTCTTTGTATATTTTGGAGATTAAACCCTTGTCTGAGGTATCATTGGTAAATATGTTTTCCCATACGGTTGGTTTTCTTTTTATTTTAATACTGCTTTCTTTGGCTGTGCAGAAGCTTTTTATTTTGATGAGATCTCATTTGTTTATTCTTTCCTTTATGTCCCTTGCTTTAGGGGACATATAAGTAAAAATGTTTCTGCGTGAAATATCTGAGATTTTCCTGCCTATGTTCTCTTCTAGGACTTTAATGGTGTCATGGCTTATATTGAAATCTTTTATCCACCTTGAATTTATTTTTGTGTATGGTGTAAGTCGGTGCCCAAATTTCATTTTTTTGCATGTAGCTGTCCAGGTCTTCCAACACCACTTGTTGAAGAGCCTATTTTTACTTCATTTTATGTTGCTGACCCCTTTGTCAAATGTTAATTGACTTCTGGGCTCTCTGTTCTGTTCCACTGGTCCATGTGCCTGTTTTTATGCCAGTACCAGGCTGTTTTTTATTACAGTGGCCTTGTAATACAGTTTGGTATTTGGTATTGTGATCTCCCCTACTTTGCTCTTCTTTCTCAAGATTGCTGCAGCTATTTGAGGTCATTTATGGTTTCATATCAATTTTTGAAGTGTTTGTTCTATGTCTGTGAAATATGCCATTGGTACTTTAATAGGTATTACATTGAATCTGTAAATTGCTTTGGGTAGTATGGACATTTTGATGATGTTAATTCTTCTGATCCAGGAACACGATACATGTTTCAATTTGTTTGTGTCTTCCTTGATTTCTTTCTTCAGTGTTGTGTAGTTTTCTGAGTATGGGGTTTTTTCCTCCTTGGTTAGGTTCATTCCTAGGTATTTGATTTTTCTTTTTGCTATATTGAATGGGATTTTTTTCTTGATTTCTGCTTCTGCTGTTTCATCGTCGGTATAGAAGCATGCCTTTGATTTCTGGATATTGACTTTGTATCTTGCTGTTTGGACAAATTCATTTATTAGGTCAAGCAGTTTTTTGGACGAGTCTATAGGATTTACTATGTATACTATCATGTCATCTGCAAACAATGATAGTTTCGTTTCCTCCTTTCCGATTTGGATGTCTTTTATTTCCTTTTCTTGTCTAATCACTGTGGCTAAGACTTCCAATACTATATTGAATAGAAGTGGTGAAAGTGGACAAACTTGTCTTGTTCCTGATCTGAGTGGAAAAGATTTTAGTTTTTGCCCATTGAGTATGATGTTGGCTGTAGATCTCTCATATATGGCCTTTCTTATGTTGAGGAATGCTCCCTCTCTTCCCACTTTGCTGAGTGTTTTTATCATAAATGGGTGCTGTACCTTATCAAATGCTTTTTCCACATCTATTGATATGATCAGGTGATTTATGTCTTTGCTTTTGTTTATGTGATGTATTACATTTACTGATTTGCAAATATTGAACCATCCTTGAATCCTTGGAATGAATCCCACTTGGTCATGGTGTATGATATTTTTAATGTATTGTTGGATGTGGTTTGCCAATATTTTGTTGAGGATTTTAGTGTCTATGTTCATCAGCGATATTGGCCTGAATTCTTTTTCTTTGTTGTATCTTTATCTGATTTTGGGATTAGGATGATGCTGGCTTCATAAAAAGAGTTTGGGAGTCTTCCATCATTTTGAATTTTTTCAAATAATCTGCAAAGGATAGGAGTTAAATCTTCTTTAAATGCTTTGTAGAATTCCCCTATAAAACCATGCATTCCAGGGCTTTTGTGTGGGGAGTTTTCTTCATTACTGCTTCAATTTCATCTGCTGTTATTGGTCTGTTCAGGCTTTCTGCTTCTTCTTCGTTGAGTTTTGGAAGATTATGTTTTTCTAAAAACTTGTCCATTTCCCCTAGGTTTTCAAATTTCTTGGCATACAGTTCTTCATAGTAATTTCTTACAATCCTTTGTATTTCTGTGGTGTCAGTTGTAATCTCTTCTCTTTCATTTCTGATTATGTTTATTTGGGTCCTCTCTCATTTTTTCTTGAGGAGCCTGCTTAAAGGCTCATCAATTTTGTTGATCTTTTCAAGGAACCAGCTCCTGGATTCATTGATCCTTAGAATTGTGCTTTTAGTCTCTATGTCATTTAATTCTGCTCTGATGTTGGTTATTTCCTTCCTTCTACTTGCCCTGGGCTGTCTTTGTTGTTGTTCCTCGAGTTCTTGTAGACGTAGGGTTAAGTCGTTTGTTAGAAATGTTTCTGTCTTCTTTAGGTAGGCCTGTATTGCTATGAACTTCCCTCTGAGGACTGCCTTCATTGTGTCCCATAAGTTTTGGGTTGTTGTGAGTTCATTTTCATTTGTTTCCAGAAACTTTTTGATTTCCTCCTTAATTTCATTCTTTACCCATTCATTGTTTAATAGCATGCTATTCAATCTCCATGATTTTGATGATTTTGGGATTTTCCCCATCAAGTTAGTTTCTAGTTTTAGTCCCTTGTGGTCGGAGAAAATGCTTGGTATGATATCAATTTTCTTGAATTTGTTGAGGCTTGTTTTGTGTCCTATCATGTGGTCTATCTTTGAAAATGTTCCATGTGCGTTTGAAAAAAATGTGTATTTAGTTTCTTTGGGATGGAGGGCGCTATATATATCAGCTAAGTCCAATTCGTCTAGAGTACTGTTCAATGCCACAATATCTTTGTTGATAATTTGTTTGGAAGATCTGTCCATTTTTGACAGTGGTGTGTTAAAATCTCCTACTATAATTGTGTTGCTGTCAATATCTTTCTTGAAGTTCTCTAAGATTTTCTTGATGTATTTAGGTGCTCCTATGTTGGGTGCATATATATTTACAATGTTTATGTCTTCTTGGTGGATTCTTCCCCTTAGTATTATGAAATGACCTTCTGGGTCTCTCTTTATGGCTCTTCTTTTGAAGTCTATTTTGTCTGACATGAGTATTGCTACCCTGGCTTTTTTTTTCTTGTCCATTTGCTTGGAAAATTTGTTTCCAGCCCTTCACTTTGAGTTTGTGTATGTCTTTTGTCCTGAGGTGGGTCTCTTGTAGGCAGCATATGTGTGGGTCATGCTTTCTTACCCATTCAGCTATTCTATGTCTTTGGACTGGAGCATTTAATCCATTTATGTTTAAGGTTATTATTGATAGGTACTTATTCATTGTCATTTTCATACCTGTGTTTCTCCTTCTCTCTCTCTGTCTCTGTCTGTCTTTTCCTTCCTTTCATTAAAGCAGTCCCTTCAGCATGCCTTGTAGAGCTGGGTTGGTGGAGGTGTATTCTTTTAGACTTCTTTTGTCTGGGAAGCTCCTTATTTGGCCTTCTATCTTGATTGAAAGCCTTGCTGGGTAAAGTAGTCTTGGTTGCAGGCCTTTGGTTCTCATGGCTTGGAATATTTCTTGCCATTCTCTTCTAGCTTGGAGCGTTTCCATTGAGAAGTCAGCTGCTAACCTTATCGGGGCTCCCTTGTATATTACTTCCTTTTTCTCCCTTGCTGCCTTTAAGATTCTCTCTTTGTCTTGGAATTTTTCCATTTTAATTCTGATGTGTCTTGAAGTGGACCTCATGATTGGGACTCTCAGTGTTTTCTGGATTTGTGTGAATTTTTCTCTCATCAAATTAGGGAAGTTTTCCCTCATTACTTTTTCAAGTAGGTTTTCTATCCCTTGCTCTTCTCCTTCTCCTTCTGGTATCCCTATTATACAGATA
Organism: Glossophaga mutica; assembly: GCA_039655065.1. Classification (NCBI taxonomy): domain Eukaryota; kingdom Metazoa; phylum Chordata; class Mammalia; order Chiroptera; family Phyllostomidae; genus Glossophaga; species Glossophaga mutica. The sequence continues at coordinate 113,010,769 of CM077307.1, forward strand.
TTATTGCATTTCTTTTAATCACTCTTCATTCTTTCTGAGCCTCTTTTACTTTTCTTGCTCTTCCTGGGTGTTTTTTTTTCTACTTTGTCTTCCAACTCACTGATCCAATCTTCTGTTTCATCAATTCTGCTTTTCATTCCTTCTACTGTGTTCTTCAGTTCAGAAATTGTATTCTTCATTTCCTCTTAGCCCTTATTGATAGTTTCTATTTTCTTTTTCATGTTGATATAATTTTCAGTGAGTTCATCGTAGCTTCTGTATAGTTTCTGGTAGCTCATTGAGAGCTCATGGAGCTTCCTGACAACCGTTGCTTTGAACTCAACATGTGATAGTTTAGTTGCCTGTTTCATTTAGCATTCTTTCTGGGGCTTCCTCCTTTCCTTTCGTTTGGGTATTGTTTCTTTGTCTTTCTATTGTTTGTGAGACTCTTCTTGTTAGCCTCAGCTTCTTGAATTGATCTGTTCTGGCTCCCTGGGTTTATGGTGTGAACTTCTGTGGTAGAGTACCTGTGAGATTCAGTGGTGCAGTCTCCTTCGGGTATCCTGGTGTTCACAGCTTCCACTATCTCAGCTGTTTGGATGCCTTCTTTTTGCGACCAATTCTGTGTTTTTTCACAGTTCCAGGTTTGTTTGTTTTTTTGGTCTTAGTTGTGGGTATTTAAAAAGAGAAAAGAGAAAAAAATTAAAATAGAAGAAAAAAGGAAGGAAGAAGAAATAAAATTGGAAAGAAAGGAAGAAGGAATAAAGCAAGAAGGAAGTAAAAAGGCAAAAGGAGTTGTGGGGTAAAAAAGATAAAAATAATAAAGAAATAATAATTAAAAAAATATTGAAACAAACAAAAAACCACCAAACAAAAAACTCTTGCTGTTTTCAAACTTGCTGAGGTGGTTTTTCTTGTCTTGGTGGCTGCACTGGTGGAGGGGTGATGGTATCACTTTTCTCCCTGTTCAGCATTCAGTCATCTTTGGGCTACTCGCCCCAGGGCTAGCCGTGCATTCTCCCCAGAGGTAGCCTGGTGCCTCTGCACAGGGCCTCGAGCATGTGTTCTGAGCCTGCTGGGGAGTGGGCACTTTCCTGAGTTTATGGGTGTGAGCTCAAGTCTCCGGTTATACACAGCTGTCTGTGGTGGCGGGTGGGTGCCTATGGTTGTGTGGCCGGCTCCGGTCACGCACGGGTGCTTATGGTCAGGAAGCCCATCTGTGGTCTTACATGGGCCCCTATTTTCACGCAGCCATCTGTGGTCACGCGAAGTCGACTATGGTTGCTCAGCCCATTTCTGGTCACACTCCCACGCCTCTGCTCGCGAGCTGCCGCATGCACTCCTCCCAGGGCTATGCATGGATGCTCACAGTCCCAGCATGTTTGCCATTCAGACCTTAACTCCTCTCTCTGAGACTTCAAGCAACCAGGTCTCTCCCGGTGCTGTTCAAACCTTGTTTGGCTGGGAAGGGAGCGGTTGACCTGGCTCCCTCTCTAGAGCCCTGTGGCAGGTTTTTCAATGTCTGCTACAATTTTCGATCTCCTATTTTCAAATATGTTGTGTTACTGTTGTTTGTTTGCTCTGTTCTTCTGTAGATCAGCCAGGTTTTTCTCCCATGTGTAGAGGGAAGTGGAATCTGCTTCCTCCTACCGCACCACCATCTTCCTTCTCCTGTATATATTAATATGTATATAAATAGGTAAGCACATGATGAAGTGCAAGCCAACAAATACAGAGCTGGCACACTTAAAATCTTGAACTGGGAGATTCCTAGTCAAACAATAAACCCTCCAAAATAATTCCTCAAAGAGAAGAGCCATATTTCTTCAACTTTCCTAAAATTTACGTTATTATCTTTGCTCACTGTCCCCCAGCTCTTTTTAATCTGTAGCAGATTTTACTCAAGGTTTGATGTGATAGAGGGAAGTTACATAACAGACCCATGCAGGAAACCACACAGATACTGATCATTACATGTTCTTGTTTTTATTTTTTAATTTTTAATTTTTTAATCCTCACCCAAGGATGTGTTTATTGATTTTAGAGAGAGAGGAAGGAAAAGAGAGAGAGAGAGAAACACTGATGTAAGAGAAACATCAACTGGTTGCCTCCTCCTCTACATGCCCCAACTGGGGATCGAACCTGCAACCTTGGTGTGTGCCCTAACCTGGAATCAAACTCATGACCTTTTGGTGTATGGGATGATGTTTCAACCAACTGAGCTACCTGGCCAGAGCTGCATGCTCTTGGTTTTGAAAGCCCTAAGCTCCTCGTTATGCCAGGGGCACCAACTGACTTCAACAAACCAATCCATCCACATCACCTGTGTTTCCTGTTATGTGCTGGTGTGACTGTCCTTTTTCAAAGGCCACAGTACTCTGGATGCTCTTGGGACATTTTATTTTGACTCAAGCAAATGTCTGGTGGCAATGCCTTTATATTTTTTCAGAGTAAAATCATTGTGTCCTTGCTAGAAGAAAAGGAACATTGGGTCCACCCTGATTGCCCATTTGTGCCCTGAAGAAGTTTTCAGATGTTATTCCTGGCCTTGCCAGTGGTAATCCTCAGCTCACCTCATGACACAAGTGGGGTGTGTTCCTGTTAGGACCTGTGGCTTCTATAAAAGGATTTCATCTCCACCTGGCTCTATTTCCTCCTATGTCTCAGAAGTCACTACTTAACTGGTGGCAGTAAAGCTGTACTCCATGAGTTTGCTAGGCATTACCAGGAAAATTGCAAGTATACCATTGACCTTTCTCTCTATAAATCAGCTTCAAGAAAGTCCATTCATTGAGGAATACATGGAGGATAATTGATCTCTCCTCTCTTCTTGATGTTATAAACTACATTCTAAAGGCAGTCTGTGTATTTGAGGGTGACCCCTTAAATGCCCAGCCCTCTATACCTTCATGAGGACTGGTTTGAGTGCCTTGTACTTTGGCACCAAAGAAACAGAATATAGGAAGCTTCTTACTGCATTTATTTCAAGGCTGCTGCTAATGATGCTGTTGGCCACTTTGTTCCACAGAATCTGAATTTATGATCTCCCAGGAGACAGTCTTCTGAATGATAATAGCAAAAACAGGTGTAATCTCCAGAGCAAATTGTTTGCTTGTATCATTAGGATATGAGGAATCAGGTGACTAACAGCCTTTCCCTCTCTGTGCCAACTCCTAGGAGGTTGAGAGCAAAAGTGAGGCTCACCTACTGGAGATGTGGAGATTATCTTTGAATTCTAGTTAGGTTCTGGTTCCAGTTTATTTCTATTCTTATTTATTTTCTTTCTTCTTTAGATCCCATGTCAATATATGCTATTTTATTACAATTACTTTGTAAGCTGCCTCAAATCTCTCCTGGAGGAAGGTTTACACATGCACATACAAACACACTGACTTACACATGAATCTTTCCAGAAGAGGTTTCAAGGCTAATGTGTCCTGTCACCCCTGACCTTCCTGACTCGCTGCAGCTGCCCTGGCCTCCTTGCTGCTCCTTTTATTTACCAGGCATGCACCTCAGGACCTTTGCAGTTGCTCTTTCCTCAGCCTGAAATGCTCTTCTCCCCTGTATTCATGTGGCTTACTTTCTCAATATTTTCAGGTTTTCATTCAAACATCTCCTTTTCAGTAAGGCTTTTTTGCCCACTTTACTTAAAATTTCAAGTCCTAGTCAGGTGACCAGATGGCTTGGTGGGTTGTAGCTTCATCTTGTACATCAGAAGGCTGCAAGTTCAATTCCCAGGCAGGGAACATACCTAGATTGCAGGTTTGATCCCCAGTCCAGGCATGTGTGGGAGGCAACCTATTGACGTTTCTCTTTCTCTCTCTGTCTCTCCCCCTCTTCCTTTCTCTAAAAAATATCAATAAACATATCCTTGGATGAGGATTAAAAAAATTAAATACCCAAACATGCACTCTGCCTCTTCTTAAATGATCATTTGTATTAGTCTGTTAGGGCTTTCCAGAGAAACACCAGAGAAGCGATAGATAGATAGATAGATAGATAGATAGATAGATAGATAGCAAGCAAATGTGATTATGGAGGCTGACAAGTCCTAAAATCTGCAGGATTAGTTGTTAAGCTGATGAAACTCAGGAGAACTAATGGTGTAGTTTCAGTCAGGAAGCCCTGCAGACTCAAGAATCAGGAAGAGCCAATGTTTCCATTTTTTTTTTTTTTGTATATTGATTTTTTTTACAGAGAGGGGAGAGAGAGAGAGAGAGAGAGAGAGAGAGAGAGAGAGAGAGAGAGAGATTGAGAGATTGAGAGATTGAGATTTGTTCTTCCACTTGCCTATGCATTCATTGGTTGATTCTTGTATGTGCTCTAATGGGGGACCGAACCTACAATGTTGGCATATCAGGACAGTGCTGTCACCAATTGAGCACCCAGCCAGGGCAAGAGATCAATGTTTTAGTTCAAGCACAAAGTCAGGATAAAGACAATGTCCCAGTCTGAAGGTAGTCAGGCAGGAGATATTCTCTTTTAGTCAGAGAGGGTCAGCTTTTTGGTTCTATTCAGGCCTTCAACTGATTTCATGAGGCTCACCCACATTGAGGAGAGGAATCTGCTTTATTAGAGATTGCAGTGTTAATTTCATTCAAAAACACCCTCACAGAAACACCAAAAACAATGTTTGACCAACAAACTATAAGGCTACCTGCTGGCTGAGTCAAGTTGACACATCAACCATCATACTAACTAACACACTCTTTATTTTGCCTTGTTTCGCTTTTTGTCTGTATTCCTCCATTAGACTGTAGCATACAGAGGAGCTGTAATTTTTGCTTGTTTCTTTATTTCTGGACCCCAAGGTTTAGAACAGAGCCTGGAATGCTAAGTCAACATTAGTGGACTAAATGAAGAAATTCTGTTTTCAAGCTGTCAATAGATAATATTGCCCATTCCACAGATGTCCTGTGAAATACACTGATTGTCAATAATTCAGGCCTTTCCTTGGCAGGATGTTATGATGTAGATTTAGACTGCTTGGTGGGTACACATGTGTGCATGTGCACACACATTTCTGGGGTGGGTTTTTTTGTTAAGGGTTGTATTAGTGTTGTTGCAGTGGTTATCATTCTGTCCTGACTGTAGTAGTTCTCTACTGCGGTAGACCTAGCTGGATTTCAACTTAGAATGTCATGCAGTTCTTAAAAGAATATTAATTTGGGTTTATTATAGTTAACTTTTTAATTTGTGCCTTGAGGAAGATTAATTTTAAAACAAAAGACTGACAAAAATAGGTCAAACCCATGCTAACCTATGGAGAATTTTTGACCTTCTGAATTATTGCAAGTGTATAAGAACTTGTCAGGGCTTGGTGATTAAACTCATGGCTTCTGAGACCAGATATTTTGAGGTTCAAATTCAGTCCCAAGCAGTTACTGATAATGTGAAAACTAGTTTGAATTAGTTTTTTTATGCACAAAAAAACCCATTTGTTTGCTGGAAAATTGAGGCAATGATATTTACTTCATTGACTTATTAAATATGATCGTTTGTATAAAATGCCTACTGCAAGGCCAGGCACATTGCAGGTGTTCATTAAATGCAGGTTTTACTCAAGAGGCTTAAAGGAATACATGAACAGTTCTCGAGCCAAGCCCTGTGATTGGAAAGTCTGTACCTCAGTAACCTGCCTATTAACTACATCATACCAGAATTTTCTCAACTGAAGTACATGTTTACAGTGGGGAACCACCATTATATTACAGCTTATGTCATTGACAGTGCTGCATTTTACAAAAGGAAAGATTATTCATTTGTCAGAGACACACTATAAAAAAAATCCATAAAAAATTATGGATTTCAGAAGACAAATAATTAATTTCTGGTGGTACCAGAGCGCTTATGTGTTGTAGCAGGAGCATCTAGAGGTTTCTCAGTATTTGAAGGGAAATGTTCTTCCCCAAATGAAATTATAACTAAGGAATCCAGGAGAATTAGCTTTTGTTCTTTGTAGTAGAGGAAAAATTACACTTGATTTGATATTGATTTTTTTAAAATAGTGTTTTGCTGCTTTCACACTTACTCTGAGGGCAGAGATTCAAATGCTGGCTTTTACTCCTACAAACACCTACTCTTTTCTCATCTCCTCTTTGGCTGGTGGAGCTGGGAAGAAGATCCCAATGATGTTCTGCAGGGATTGGAGGAAATACTTACTAGGATACAGAGAACCATTCACTTCTTTGCCGTCTGGGTGTCTAAGCATGGAACCAGTCACTGGGTCAAGCAGGACATCCAGTCTCTCTTGACAAGACCATGCACATGGGAAATTATAATGGCAGCAACTCTTTATTAAGCACTTAGAACATGTCAGAAATGTGGAGCTCCAAAGCCCCTGCTTCTTTTGTTTCAACCTGTTTTGATCTGGCACTATTTGAGGTGTGAGGGAGAGAGTGCGCAAGTCTGGGCTAGTGCCTCTGGAAAGTAGGTACAATGAGATTTTGCTTAAAGATGTCACCTCTTACCATTCCCTGGCAGGCATCTTTCCATCATCCCAGACTAGTGTGCAAAGCCAACCAGGTCCCAGTGCAAAGGACTACCTTCCTGAACGCACTGGCATCAGTGAAGACTCCTACCGTTTCTGCATTTCACTTCCCCATGCTCTGTCCATCCTCATCTCTGCAGCTGCTTTGTCAGTGTCTCTTGAGTGAGATTAGCTGGTATTACTGACTGCTAGCTCAGGGGCAAAGTGATAGGAAAACATGCCTGGAAGGGGCAGTTAGGACCTCTTTAGACACAGTAATTAATCTCATCATGTTTGTACCTGTAGAACAGATACACTGTCAGATGTTTTCCAAACTTTCTGGTATTCAACATGTGTTAATTAAAATGGAAAGTCATGGACTGGGCAGGGAGAGGAGCAGTTGAGCCTGTCCTTTTGGATTTTCAGAGGAGTTCATTGTCCTGTTGGTCTCTGTTTTCCTGAAAGCTCTGAGAGTAGGGTCTTCTGGGAGCACAGGGTCTGGCACCGAGCAGGTGCTCAGTAAGCCTCTGACTGAGGCAAGTGCAGTGGGGAAACCCTGGCAGGAGAACGGAGCTGGCTCCCACTGGTGAGAGAGGTTCCACCCCCCCAAGGCAGATTGTGGATTTTCTGATTGAGTGAGGCAGGGGAAGAGAAATCAAGCCCTGTTTTCTTTTGATGTGTTTTATGTGCTTGCCTGGAGGCATTCACGAAGCAGAAATACCAGCAAATGAGACAAGGCATTCTGGGACCCGGGGTGTCTGAGCTACACATTTTCCTTACTTGAAAGGTATGGACTTTTCTGTTCAATTTTTCTCCAGCAGCAACTTGGTTACATGAACAGGAAGAAAGGACAGTATTTCACCTCTTAGAAAATATTTTGGAAAATGATAAAACATTTCTAGAACTCTGTTTCGATAGTCATCTCATTCTCAGACTTCTTAGATGCTTTCTCCTCCATATCTCTCTAAATGCTGCTATTTCCTGAGGATATTGTATCACCCCACCCATTTCTCAGTTAATAACTGTCATGCCCAACCTTGGAGGATCTTCCATTTTCTTCATTTTTACCTCAGGAATCTTCCTAAAGTACATTGTTGAGGTCTTTTATTTTTCCTGCTAGGAATCCTTGGTTTCCTATTGACTATAAGTTAAAATCCACAACCTCAGCACAGCACATGTGGTAGACTTGTGCCCATTTTCTAATGTTATTTTCCATAGGTCCCTCCCCATCCACTAGACCACAGGTGGCAAACACAAGGCCTGCAGGCCAAATCAGGCGTTCCACCTAGTTTTATCTAGCCCAGCACCTTGTTTCTACCTGGCGGCAGTGCCAAGCTCTTGCTTACCTGTTAAGGAGTAGTTACATTTACACGGTCCTAAAATTACATTCAGCCCTTTGAAGGCAATCACATGGCTGATGTGACCCCTGGTGAAAATGAGTTTGACACCCCTGCACTAGACAGTGAGCTTCCTAAGGTCAGGGACCACATCTTTTTGCTCACAGCAACCCACAGCAACTAGCAGAAAGGAAAACCCCATTTTTTGTGTGAATAACTACATAGTTCTTGACAACCTGGGCCAGAGGGCACATTGCCAGGTGTTGTCAGTTGCCATCTCACCTTGGTGCCTGCGTCTTACTTCACAGAGCCATCTACTCATCTTCTGGTCACTTCGTTCCTCTCCTTCCCACCCATGAGTCCCATGGCTTTCCTTCCTGCCTCACAGGGGTGTCTGATGTGGGCTCATTCCATGAGTCTGAGCTCATAGTTGCCCTCATACCCCCAGGATGCCTTCTGCCAGAAGTGGTGCTCTCCATACTCCTCTGTTTTAGCCCTTTTAGCCCATTGTTTCCTGCTTCCATCTTCTGTTTTCTCATCTCTGAAATTTTATAGGGGGGTTGGCCCCTTCTGGTAGATCCTGTGGGCAACATGGAATCTAGCCTTTCAATACCCAGGAACTGGTTAAATGAATGAGTCCTGAGATCACAGATTATGGACAAATATACTTGGGGTGTGGATTCATTCTTCCCTCAATATCTTCTGTGTACCAGAGTGTCTAATGATTGCTAAATGTCTGTCTACTACAGATGAGTGATGTGATATCCTGAATTAAGATCACTTCCTGATTTGCCTGGCATTAAGGGGCTTCTTGGGATGTAGGACTTTCCATGCCAAACCTGGGTTGATTCATCCTTCTATCCTGATCTGTGGACAGTTGAGAAACCTCATTAGTAGATAAAAGGCAAATAGAGTTGGGTGTTAGCTGCTGTAAGAATCCTTGCTGCCTCTTTCATTGGATTACTAGCTCCATGAAGATGGATAATGAGAAGTTTAAAAAGTGGTAATGTGGCATAATTGAAATTTGTATGTTGGTTATCCTGCATGAGGCTGTGTATATCTCCAACATTTTTAGGGACTTTTGTGTTACCAGCTCAAAATCTATTTGCCCAACATTTCAAAACATCAGAGTTTGGAATATAGAGAGTTTCACTGATTAAGAAGATGCCCAGTTAAGAACATGGGGGCCTCAAAGGTTTCTCAAATCCATCTTGACTCCAGAATTCAGGCTTATTTTCATCAAGGAAAGGGAGAATGGGAGGGGCAAGAGGTGAGTGACAACTCCATACATCTGGGCACCAACAGGGATCCAAGGAGGAGCAGGAAATTTCTAAATCTCTTTGTTCCCTGTCTGCTGAACCCTGCTAATCCGAGTCTGGTCTTGAGGCTCCTACAAATCTTTGATAAACAGTCATTATTTTATACAGGTTTCCCCATCTCTTTGGGAGAGATACCTTCTGACAAGGGGCTGTTCCTCTAAAAACTCAAGCCTCAAGAAGAATTCCTCTTGTAATTAGCACATCTGTAGCAGGAGCTATTAATGTGAAGGCCATGGGAAAATTGCAGACAAACTAAGACAGAGTCAAAGACAGCAAGTATTTCACTCTGTTGGATTTGATTTACCTTTTCCATTAACTGCTATTCATATAATATTTCCATAGTAACAATTGGGTTGTTGATGTGTCTCTTTTTTGTTGATTTGTAGAGGTTTTTAAGGATCAGGGAGATTAACCTTTTTGTTGTAATCTCAGCATTGCCAATATTTACCCCAGAATATTGTTAGATTTTTTTACTCTACTTATTATCATTATTATTGTCACTATTATTTTTTAACTGCATGGAATTTTTTTAAAAAATTATTTATTTTTAGAGAGAAGGGAAGGGAGGGAGGAAAAGAGGGAGAGAAACATCCATGTGTGGCTGCCTCTCACGTGGCCCCCATAGGGGACCTGACCCACAACCCAGGTATGTGCTCTGACTGGAAATCGAATTGGTGACCCTCTGATTCGCACAATCCACTGAGCTACACCAGCCAGGGCTGGAAGGTTTTTTATATAGTACAATGGCCATTCTTTCTGGTGTGCTGTGTGCCTTGTGTGAAGACTGGATCCCACATAATATTTTTGCAGATGGTCACCCAGTTGTCCCAACACCATTTATTGAATAATTCATATTTTCTGTATTTTCTTAGGGCTTGGTTAAGGGCAAAACATTCTGAACTTTCATCCTGCTGTAATGGATTTTAGCCTGGGATTTCCAAGGAAGGTGATAAATCTCTCTGTCAAGGTCTCTGGTGTTTGCATTCCCAGTTCTGTTTGGTATTATTATGCAGTTCTTAGGTGTGTCACTTCCTTTCCAAGTCTTTGAGGTTGTTATCCTTGGCAAAAGGATTCTTCCCCTACAAAAAGCAATTTAAAGGCCACTGTGTCTGATGTGCTTTCCTAGTGGCTACAGTTACAATGCCAGCCACTGCCATTTGCAAGCAGAGAGCTCTCAACAGATAGCTCATGGCTTACTCGTCTCTACTGGATAATTCTGCTTCAGGACAGGATGGGTTCTGCCAGCTGAATGAAATATTTGCAAGTGGGATTGGGTCTGCATCTGGGAAAGGAGAGCTTAAAGGCAGAGGACAATGCCAGCAGTCGGACATATGGAAGTACCCAGGAGATGGCCACTCTCCTCCCCTGAATTCTGCTCTACCCCTTTCCCACCCACTGCAACAACTCTTGCGGATGGAATAATTAACAATAAGCTGAAAACTACAGCAAAATGTAAACAATTCAGGACTTAAGAGTCCTGTTTGTCTATCTTATGCATTTTTATATAAAGTTTATTTCCTCTTTATAAAACCAAGCATGCTTGTTGCATATAGATATGCTTTTTTTAAATAGGAAGTTTTTAAAAAATTTTAATTATTCAAGTACAGTTTTCTGTCTTTTACTCCCATCCCAGCCCAACCCCCAGCCATCCCCACCTCCCTCCCATTTCTACCCCCCCCCCCTTGTTTTTGTCCATATGTCCTTAATAGTTGTTCCTGCAAACCCTTCCCCTTTTCCCCTGAAATTCCCTCCCTTCTGCCCTCTGGTCACTGTCAGCCTGTTCTCAATTTCAGTGTCTTTGGTTATATTTTGCTTATTTGTTTATTTTGTTGATTAGGCTCCTGTTAAAGGTGAGATCATATGGTATTTGTCTTTCACTGCCTGGCTTATTTCGCTTACCATAATGCTTTCCAGTTCCATCCATGCTGTGGCAAAGGATAGGAGCTCCTTCTTTCTTTCTGCTGCATAAAATTCCATTGTGCAAATGTACCATAGTTTTTTGATCCATTCATTTACTGATGGGCACCTAGGTTGCTTCCAACCCTTGGCTATTGTAAATTGTGCTGCTATGAACATATGCTTTTTAATGTATTTGCATTTTTGATAAATGTGATTCAATAAAGAATTTGAAGCAGCTAAAGACACCAAAAATTTTAGAAAATAACTGGTGAAATTAGAGTCTAGACAATGAAGGACAAGAAATTAATCAAGCTGGGGCTGGGAGGTGATGGTACAAGAGGAGAATGGGAAGTGTGAACTCTATAATATAGAACAAGAGCAACATTGCACACAAATTTGGCTGCATATTTCCTAATGAACAAAGCGAAAAGGGGAATATTAGTTACAATCTTTACAATAAGTTAAAGGCCCTAAGTCCGGAGGCCTAATTCTCCCAAAGGTCCAAATGATCATTATAAAGAAATTTCAGACCTTAGCTAGATTGACAGTCATCTATGTGAATTTGATTACAGGAAATAGGAGGACCATAGATGTGTCTGTCCTAACCTGGTGAAGGAGAAGATCCTTCACTTCTGGTTAGCTTTGCTGGCAGGGTGGATCCAGTTTTCGTGAGACATAGAGTGTGTCCAATTTAAGAGGATTTTTTTTAAAAGGAAGGAAATGAAATATAAATATAAAATCAGGCACGAAAATGAATATTTACTGAGTGTTGTGGACCGTTCAGCCTGGTTTCAGGAGTTGTAACCCTCACCCCATGGTGGGCTGTGTAAGAGCCCAAGGGACCCACTTCATCTGGGTCTGTTCTGTCACAAGGATGTGACCTACTAAGAAGACAAAGCTTATCTCCCTGGCAGGGGCACTGCTTCTGCCTCATCCATCTCTGGCCCCATTGCTTGGTTATTAGTCAATGATGGGTAAGACTCCTCATGGGAGGGGCAACCTAAGCCAGATGCGACCACTTGGGAGGCCTCATGGAAGGACTCGGGGGGTTGCAGCAAAGAGGATGTGATGGACCCTCGCCCCCCGGCTATTCTGACATAGCCTGAGTCCTCATTTCCATCTGGGAGATGTCTCCTGCTTCCTAATCGACTTAAAGCCTGAAACTGTGGGGGTGAGCGGTGCAGCCCTATCCTGGCCTGGACAGCTTCCTGGGTGATTGGGCATAAGAATGAATTCCTAAAGTCCTGTGAAACCTGCTTTGCTAAGAGTGCTCTTCCTTAGGTGATAAGTGTCCCAGGAGGAAATGAGTATGTCTCCCAAAGTTTGGCAACCCCCCTTCCTGACAAACACTGGCTCGGATTAAGCCCTCAGATTTCTTTGACATGTTAAACCTGTATTCCCGTGTATTTGAGCCCAATAAAAGCCTAGTGAGGATGGGGCTCTGGGTCATTCTCCTCTGAGAGTTTGACCCCTTTCCTCCCCAAGCAGAAGATGTCTTGGTAGTTTTTATTTTCATCCTTGATGGAGGGATGGGGCTCTGTGGGCGGAGCCCCCCCCACATCTGGCGCCCAGGACAGGGGCCCCCGCAACTGAGAATAAAATTCATAAAATATATCATTAAAATATATGGAAATGCTGACAAATACAACAAAATCATACACACACAAACTGCCTAGCACACAGTTCTATAATACTCTTTCCCCTATCTTTATTTTTCTGGCTACTATTGATCTTCTTTTCACATGATCTTTTTTAATTTTATTTTTTATTTTATTTTATTTTATTTTATTTTATTTTATTTTATTTATTTATTTTTTTTAGAGGGGAAGAGTAGGAGAGAAGGAGAGGGAGAGAAATATCAATGTACGGTTGCCTCTCGTGTGTCCCCTGCCGGGAACTGGCCCGCAACCCAGGCATGTGCCCTGACTGGGAATCGAACCGCGATCCTCTGGTTCGCAGGCCCGTGCTCAATCCACCGAGCTACACCAGCCAGGGCTAATTTTATTTTTTTATAGTGAGACTAGAAAGATAATTAAATCTTTTGGTATGGTTGATTAAAAGTTTTTTTTTTTTAATTAGTAATTGTTAAGAAAAGTTTTATTCAGCTTCTCATTATTGTTAAGGTCTTGCAAATTTACGATTATTGTCAAATCAGGGTTTTCAGATGTGAATTGTAAGATGTGTAAGATTTTTCCACGGCTGGATTCTGACTGGGTTTATTTGAAATCTTATCTCTTTTCCACTGCCACATGCTTCAGGTGCCAGAGGCTGCAGGCATATGCTGCCATGACACAGCCTCACCTGTGCACTTTCATATGAAGGTGAGTTGGCACATAGGGTGACTAAAAGAAACCGCGGATTGCCATCCTGGGACAGCTGGCAATAAATTAACTATGCACGGAAGTGATGTTACACCATAGAAATGTATCCTGCTAAACTCAAACCAAACATATAAAAACTCAGCTTCCCGAAATTTCTACTAGTTGCTCTAACAGCAGTAGATGTAAGAGAAAGTGTGGCTGAAGGGATTTTGAGTGGAACATTGGTCTTAATTAATTTCAGTTAAGTATCTAACTTTTGCAAATTTTACAAAATCAAAGGAACGTGAAAGCCCATAGCTAGGGCCCATTGCCAGGAGTTGGTAGGTCCAGAGCAATAAAAAGGCCCTGAGGCCAAAATCATTCCCTTTAGTTAAATCTTACTCTGCCTCCAGAGCTCCATGAGGTAGCCAGGATTACTTCCTACACCTCCTGGGGTTGGGGGTTGTCATATGGGATTTGGAGGCAGACACCAGGTTTCATTTTTTTGCAGTGGGACACTGAGCTAATTATTTAACATCTCTGAGACTCAGCTTCCAAATTGAGATCATTAAGATAATACGTATGTATGGGATTGTCCTGAGAATTAAATGGCATGTCTCAGTTGTTTTGTGCAGCACTTGGAACATCATAAGCTTGAAATAAATATTAAGTGTAAAAATACACTGGGCATCCTGAAAGAGACCATCCAACCACTTGCTTCTCCTCATTGGGACCAAGAAGAGATCCTGCTGCATTATAATCCCAAGACCTTTCATATTTTAGAGCCATAAAGGTGTGCCCTTCAGATAAGTAGAATTTTGAATAGTGATCCCAGTTTTTGTTTTCAATTTTCCTTGAACTGTGCTTGGCTCCACACTCTGGCTACATTAACCAGAAGTGTAAGCTCAAGATTGGAGCAAATTATAGCTGCTTTTTGTGAGTGGAGTGAAGGCACTGACCTAGCATGGCTGGAGGAGGACTAATTGAGGGTCACAGGTTTACTAACTTAATCAGAGTGGATTGGGGAATAAAGTCCAAATATGTTTTTAAGGGTTTTGGACAGCCGCTTAGTCTGGATTGGACATTCATCTGCTTCTGTCTACCCACTGTGTCCTGGGCACTAGTTTGCTCTGGACCCTTTGCTGCCTATGGGCTACCTGCCGCAGCCCAGGTGGTCAAGTTTCTTCACTCCAAGAAGGCTGGCTCTGAAGGGGATTAGGGAAGCCTTTTCCACCTGGATTTTTCTCCTTGTCCCTGTAGGGTGTAACTGAGAGTTGGTGAATGCTGCCAAAAAGCACTAGGTGGGGCTGGGGAGAAGTCCCATATTTATTCCTGAGGCTCTGCTGTGAGTTGATTTGCCAGATGTACCCTTACTAATCATTAGGGGGACTCTGTTGCCTTTTTAGAAACGATCACTTTGAGGACAGGGCCCAGCAGTGTAGAAAGACACTGGACCTCTCTGATTATTAAATTCTGCCGCTCTTTGGCTGAGGAAGGATTTATTGAGTGTTTCAGGTCACCTCTCATCATTCTTTCTGAAAAGGCTCACCATATCATCCTGTTCCTAAACAAACTGGATTTCTGCAACAGAAAACATGTTTATTTAACTTTTATTAAGAACTAATTTGGAAGCATCCAGCAGTCTCCAGAGGTCTTTTCTGTGGCCGCCTCTGCAGCTTATGTATTATTTAATCGCAAATGCAATCTCACTGAGACTTTGCTGGATTTTCCTCATCTGCCTCCCCACAAAGAAATGAAATTATTCCCTGAACATCTTAGATCACGAAATGGTACCTTTTGGAAATGAAAAGATAATACTGTTTATGTATGAGCATGAGAGAATTACTTAACTTCTCTGTAGTAACACTGATTAAATTGAAATGTCAGAGCTAATGTTACAGTTAATAAATGTTATACATATTCAAATCTGTCTAAATACTCAAGATTCTAACTAATGCAGAGAATGCTGTTTAAAGTAGCAGGAATGTCCATATTTTCTTGCAAATGTCATTTGTGCTGTCCATCTCCATTGATGAAAGTAAACTGTATTATAGGTAAGACCCATGTTGGTGATGTCTGCGGGTACTATTTTGTCACTTAGAATTTTCTTAGCCAGATAAATTGGTATTGCTATAAGTTGTTGACCTAGCATTTGGGAATGGTTTTGTGACTGGTTACATTTTGTAAATCAGAAAGTGGTGGGGTAGTATGTAATGGGAAAATGGAGCATCAGACATCAGTAAGCAGGAGCCTTCAGTTGGGGGTGGCAGGTAGGCTGAGGAATTCTTCCTCAGCCTGCTCTGTGCTCCCCTCTCACAGCCTCTCAGAGAAATTTCATCATTGTCCCTTCTCTTCTTCATAAGAGAAAGTGTGTAGGTGAGAACTGTTATTTCTGTGGCTCCGTGGGCCACAGATGTTTGGGCTGATGGCCAAAGCACCCTCTCTTTAGAGGAATAGAACATAGAACATGGAGGGGCAGGAACCCAGAGGAATGGGGATTAGGGCTGAAGTATGGGCAGCTGGCTCAGGGTCACTGACAATGCAGACCAAGACTTCAGTCTTAGAGGACCTGCCTGTCCTCTGGAAAGTAAAGTCTTGATTCCTGAAGAAGAGTGGCACCTCTTCCTCTGGCCACAGGAGATCATTGCCAATTGGTTGTCTACCACCCCCTCTCCCCAGATGCCATGTTCTGTTTCCAGAGAGAGTATGAGATTTCTAGCCCCCAAGATATAGTTGCAAATTCTACCCCTGCCTCATGTTAGGTGTGTGACTTTAGGTTAGGTTTTAAAACTAAGGTTGCTCAGAGGCCTCATGTGTTGGGGTGGGGCAGGGATAGTTGTCTCATGGGATCATTTTGCTTAATCAGTGAGCTGATGTATATCAGGCATCTGGGAAATCACCTGGTTCATGCCAGGCACTTCTCCCACATGCTCCAACCTGACCTGTAGTTATACAATGTCTAGACTAGGGGTTCCCTTCCCCTCTCCCTACTCTCTGTCCTGGAAAAGTCCAGTTACTAGTTTTTTGGTCAGAAGGTGGGGAGCAAGCAGTCTGTTCCTGCTCTCGTTGGCATGTGGCATAGCCCAGGGCTCAGCTGGAAGGAGGAAGGCGATTGAGTCAGAGTCCCCGCATCCAGGCAGATCGGGTGTGACTTGTTTGTTCTAGCTCCACAGTGGATGTCTGTGACAGCACAGCTGGCATCCGAGGACAGGTAGCTCATCACCCTTGGAGAATTCTAATTCAGTGGATTTACCAGCAAATGGCTGGAACAAAGAAAGGATATATTAAAGTGTGCATTAGGGATTATGGTTATTATAAATCACATTCTTTGAAATCTCATTTAGACCCAGGAAACAGACTGTGTTTGGAAGGTTCTGAAGATTAATCCTTTCAGAACAATGAAGTGTCAGTGATCATTTGGAGAAGTGATTATGCCAAATTTAATTATCATGCACGTGCATTTCATCAACATCACCATGCACACCCAGAGGACAATGGGGAAAAGACTGCCCCAGTACTGGCCCTTGATTGAGGAACGTGGTGCAAAATTATACATGTAGTAATTGAGCATCACTTAATATGCGGCTTGATGCATACAGAGATTGTGGGTGGAGTGAATGGGAGAGGGCATTTGGCACACTCAGCAGATGTGTGAGATATTTGGAAAGGCTTTTCAATGTTTTCAACATATTGGAGAGGAGCAAACTACATTTCAAGTAGGCTGGTAAAAATGTTTCCCTGTCTTAAGCAGTTCTTTTGTTCTCTGTTCTCCTGGTACCCTCACCTCTTCTGAGTTGCAGGACTCTGTTTGCAGTGCTCAAATGAACATCTCAATGGGACTTTGAAAGTGTGTGTGTGTGTGTGTGTGTGTGTGTGTGTGTTTCCGTGAGCACAAGGGAAGTCCAGGGGTGTCTGGTGGGGCAGATGGACCACAGCTGTGTGGATCCGAAGGTTTTTGGAGTTGTGATATTGCAGGCTGACCAACTGGGGTCCCATGTCAGGTTTATCTGTGTCCTGCTCTTCCCAGCTTCCTCCCTTTTGTTGTAGAATGTATTGTTTCACCTCTTCTTTGGAGGGCTTCCCCTGATGAACCCAGGTTGGGTTGGGTACCTGGCACTAATGTGCATAGCAGAACAATATCATTGCTAATTTATATACCTGTTACCTTTCTACACTGTGGGCATCTACCATGAGAGCAGTGACCATATCCTTTGCACAGCACCTGCCTTGTAAAAGGCTCAGTAATATTTGTTTGGTAAATGATCAAAACCCAGAAAGAACAGAAGTCAGTTTCTCTCTACACATCCCTAACTTTGCTGAAGTCTCAACAAGCTGCCTCCAGAGCTGCTTTCTTTGATATGGGGGTGTGATCTGCAACACTCTGAAGATAAAACCATTAGTGTCTGAAATGTGAATCTTCCACTTGATTTGCCATCAAGAGCTAGTGAGTTAGCTTATCTGGGTCTCAATGTGAATTGTAAAACTGGCATAGGCATCCTTGAAGGAAAAAACTGAAATCATGTGTGGCAGATGCCTGGCAGGTGGCAGGTGTTCTGTGCTTCCTGGGATACCCATGGAAAGTTACTTTTTATTTGCTGAGCTGAGCTCAGAGTCTTTTTATCTTTTGAAGAGTTAGCTAAGAATTAATTAAGGATCCAAAGGTAGAAACTAACTTCAGGTTGGAATAGCTGTTATTGCACTATCGGTGCTATGGGGCTGAAGCCACATCTCATGGGCAGTGGGAAAATATGCCCATGTTGAAGAAAACCATTTTCCTGGCTTTCAGCTTAGAATCTTGCTGCCTCAGGTGGATTTTGATGATCCTGATGGCGTTTGGTATCCATGAGATGCATTTTTTTCCCCAGACAGGGTTTTACCTTCAAATTGCTATGGTCAAGAATGGCTACCACACAGATAATCCGGGCATAATTCCCATCTCACAGAGCACTTAGAAGAGATAAATGGGAGCACTGGGGAGGCTGTTCTTGAGAAACCATGGAGAGTGTTACAAATACACATCTGTTGTTGACCTCTATCTCACTAGCTGATGCAATGAGTGTGACCAGCCTCAGTTGTTTTTTAAAGAGATTGACAGGCTTAAAGAGAAAGGGGTGCAAAGCCTCTGTGACTTCTGCTGAGTTAATCTGGTTTTCCAGGCAGCAAACCCCAAATTGGCAAAGTGGCTGGTGTGTCAGGCAGAATTCTAAGCACATTATCTCGTATAATTTCATCAAATTCTCCCAAGAACCCAGGAAATAGGTGGTATTGTCTCCATTTACAATTGAGTTGCTCAAATAATGCATTTAGTAATAATAATAATACCATCTCCAATCCACTGAGTGCTTACCATATGTAGCCATTTAATAAAGGTGAATTATATAAAATTGCCATCCATATATAGCCATTTAATAAAGGTGAATTATATAAAATTGCCATCCATATAGGTCAAGAACAGTTGAAGGTCAGCACTTTCCATGCTTCTTATTTGTGGCTGAACTAACTTAAGTCAGACACCACTGTCTAACTCCAAGTTTTCTGTTATGTCACCATTTTCTAAGAAGGTAAGCAAGCTACAGTGCTACTGACAAAAATGTTTGTCAGAATTCTGTTTTATATACTTACAATGATAACAATGGTGATGATTAAAGGTCCCACTGAGAAGGCTTGGGACTGGGGATTGGAGGAGAAGGCGGTGGTATGGGGCAAGAGAGCAAGCTCCAAGGTGCCACGCTTTGGGGACCATTTCTTTCTTGCACTCATTCTTTACCTGGCATGGCAGGGTGCCCTCAGAGGGGGAAGGCATTTTAATGTATTAAGTTTAAGATAAATACTATATGATCTCACCTATAAGAGGAACCTAATGAACAAAACAAACAAATGAACAAAATAGAACCAGAGGCATGAAAACAAGGAACAGACTGACAGTGACCAGAGGGGAGAGGGATAATGGTGGAAAGAAGGGGAAGGGACTAGTCAAGGAACATGTATGAATGACTCATGGACATGGACAACAGGGTAGGGATTGACTGTGGGGTGGTGGGGCAGTGGAAAGCAATGGGGGGAAAATTGGGACAACTCTAATAGAACAATAATAAAATATTCAATAAAAAAAGAAGTCATCAATAATTATCTAGGATTTTAGGCTGGGGTGATACCGCACCAGGCCTGGGGAATTCACTTTGTAGACATAGAATTGAAGGGAAAATACATTTTCCAAACTCATTCTTAAAATAGTTTCCCTTGGAAATTAAAACCATTAAATGTACATCATTATGCAGATTAGTATTCATGCTTCAAAGACACATAATTTTGCCTTCACTTAATTTGTTTCTCCAAGACCTAATTATGGATTGGGTGAAAAAAATGGGTTTTTTTTCCCTATTACTCTGCAAATCGCCTTTTACCACCCAAGAGGACAGTTCTCTCTGGTTATCAAGTGTTGTTTCCATATAGTGGTTAGTCAAGAGAAAGTCAGGGAGATGTATTCTAAGAGGGACTTGATTGTTCATGAAGACAAAGAAAAAAGTGTGATCCTTGTCAGTAAGGCAGAGTGGTGGGGACTCCCTGAGGGAGGTTGCAGACCTTCCCCCAAGAATAGAAGCATTTAGCTGCTTGGCCAGGCCCCAGGGTTATAAGGATGCCAGCAGGCCCTTGGGTTATAAGGATGCAAGCCAGTTCAGGAGCCAGCAGCAAGTCCCATAAGACCGGACTGTCTGGCAGTGAGCAGCAGGGTGGCAAAGGGCAGGATGACCTTGATTGGCACTCAGGTACTAGGCAGAAGACAGGGCTTCTGTAGAAGTCACTTTGCTTTGTAGGAAGTGCTGATGCTAGTGACTTGATCCACAGAAAAACTCAGAGATTTGATTTGGCTTTGATTAGGATTAAAATAACAACAAACACTTCTGTCACATTTACTGTGTCAAGCACTTTAGTGCCCCAAACGATAAAAGGTTAAACACTGGTGTTAAACTTCAGTGTTGTTAAAGTGTTGCAAACACTTTACAAACATCCACTTATGTAATTCCTACAGCATTCTAGAGGCAAGTGCTTATTATTATCTATACTTTACAAATGAGGACTTTGAGGCTCATGGGGGTTAAGTAGCTTGTCCCAGATCACATTACCAGTGAGTGGTGGGATACCTGCAGTTTGGCTAGAGTCTCTAGATTTGACACTCTGCTGTCCTACCTCTCAGTTTGAGAGGGTCCCTTAGGACTAGGCAAGTACTATAGACTCATAGAGACATTTAATCCCCTCAACAGCCTTCTGAGAGAGATGGGACTGTGGTGAGCTGTCCTTCTGGTGGTCCTCAATGATTCATACCTCCAGATGGTCATGCCCTTTTCTAGTGCCCTCCCCTTAAACCTGGGTGGCCCTGTGACCTGCTTTAATCAACACAACAGGACAGAACTGATGCTGAGGCAGCTCTGACTTTAACCATCAGACACCTGACAGCCTTCACTTTACACTCTGGGGGACACCAGCAGCCATACAAGAAGTCTGACCACCCTGAGGCCACCATGCCTAGCAATGATAAGAAACTATGTGGAAGGAAACTGAAGCACCCCAGCCAGTAGCTCCTGCTGAGCTCCAGACAGCCCCACCACCTGTCCTGCCATGTGAGTGAAGCCATTGTGGAAGTAAATCCATTGATCCTCTCTGACTAATGCTTCATGGAACAAAGATGAGCTACTGCTGAACTCTTTCCAACAGCAAAAACATGAGAAAAAAGTAAAATGCTCGAAAATGATTTCTGTCTTAAGCCACTAAGTTTGATAATTGTTTTAATGTGGTAAAAGATAATTGAAACAGCTATTAACTTCACTTTACAGGTAAAAAATCCTAGGTGCAAGGAGGCTGTGGAACTTGCTCAAAATGATTCAACTAGGAAGTGGCAGATGCGGAGACTGAGTCAGGGAAAGTCAGCGCAGAGATGCGCTCTAGCCACTAATCTGTACTACCCCCTGATGGCGCATCTGCAAGGATGCCCTCAGTGCCTGAGAGAGGCTGTGCAGGGAGTGCTGTGGCACAAACAGGTTGTCCTGGCCTTCTTGGTGCTTCCATTCCCCCTTAAAATATTTCCCAGCTTAGGGGCATGCTACAGGCTTTACTGAGGTCCAAGAATGCATCAGACACTTTTTAAAGAGCCTCATCGTGTAATCTTATAGAAGATGATTGTCCCCACCTTTCAGATAGGGAAACCAAGGCTTGGAGATTTAAATAATTTGCTTAGATTCACACAGCATGTTTGGAGTGCACCTAGAGTTTGAACCTGATTCAGCTCTACCTCCATACATAGTACACGGCTCAGCTCTGCCTCCTCTACCCAGTCTTCAGCGTTCCTGGAATGCTCTGTCACACTATTCAAGCTGTTGGTGACCTCTGTCCAAATTCAGCTCCTTCCTAACCTTCCTTCAACAACAAGGTCAGCTACTACTACCTGGGAATGCTTTGAAAGTTTGTAAGACCACCCACACCTAGTAGTCCCTCCTCACCTCCTCAGATCATAGACCATATGTGAGTTTTCTGTGTGTGCCAGCCCCCACAGAAGATAGCTGGGGGGATTTTCTGCCCTCACCCAAGTGCATAGTGGGCAGCAGTTCCTCTAGGCCTCTGGACACTGTTCTTTCCACAGCTACAGCAGGGCCAGGTTCTCTTAGCTAGGTCAGGATTGGGCTGGGGCATGGGAAAGTTTTTTCTTCTCACCCACAGATAATGAGCAGGGACTTGTTCCGAAGCAAGGGCTGGTTTGTCCTAGGGAACAGGGACAACTGAGCCTCAAAGGGAAGTTAGAGGCACTGAAGCTATGCCAGAGAGCGGTGAAGGAGCATCTGTTAAGTAGGGTGCTGGAGGGGCCAGAATGGGAGCCCTAATCACATGTGTTTGCAGGTCTGCTCTGTCATCAGGGCTCTGGCACAAGTATCCAGGTGTGTCTTAGCAGAAGTACCATGTCAGATTCCAAGAAGAGAGGATGGCACAGTCACCTGCTGTGTTCTGTTCTATAAGGGTGGCAGGTTCCTTAGTTCAGCATGTGTGCCCTTTGGAAAAATGCCTTTACTGCTCCTCCCTTCCAGACAGGGAACGACTCTGAGGGCCCCATATTTTGGTGACTTGGATGAGAAAGTCCTGAATAGGCTCATGTGAATAGCACAGGCCTCTTTCCTGGCTCTGGCCCCCAAGTCATCCCATTGTAAAATTAAACCGTGGCACTCTGACCTCTCAGAGCCCTTCCCACAGCCACAAGAACATATTGCTACCCAGTCATGGGCTGAACACCACTGGAACCTTCCTCACTGGGGTGATCTCTCCCGCCCCCTCCATCCCTCTACCTCTCATCCCCCACCTACATATATACACAGACATCCAGCCACTTGTCCATTTTTCCTGTACAGTGCGCTATTCATCCCTTCTTGCTTCACTTAATTGGTAAGTATATGGTGCTGTTCTGAGCACTGTACAAATAAGAATTCTTCTAACCCTTAAAATGCACTAATGAAGTAGGCACCATTACTAGCTTTGTGTACAATGGGGAAGACAGAGGCCATTAGTAGCTTTCCAGTTTAAGGAGAGGTGGCTGCACTTTTTCATCAAAATGTGCTTACAGTTTGCCAACTACGTGTGTGCTGTACCTCCAGAGATCTACTAGCTATTGGGATGTGCCCTGAGCTAAGAGTAGGATCTAAGGCATGAGAACTAGACCAAGCCAATAGAGGAGAAACCCAGGGACTAAGGGTTTCAGTGGACGCTCCTTCACTGGCCTCTGGTAGAGCTGTGCTTTGACCAATAGACACAAATGACTTTGCAGGAGTTCTGCAGCCTGAGGGGGTAGCTTAGATTCAGCTTTGTGCTCTGGGAGCACTCTAGGAGCACAGTGTGTCCTACTTTGAGCTGGACACACTGGAAAGAGCTCAGGATGAAAATCATTTGGAGAGCAAGGCCCAGTCCTTTCAGCCTGTTGCTGATCCAACAACTGAATGAAGTCCCACAAATGAGCCCCATTAGCTCATTGAGTTATTTGAAATGATAAAGTGACTGTTTTATGCCACTAGGTTGTGTGGTAGATTGTTTTGGTGCAACAGATAACTGAAACTCCTACCCAGGTCAGACCATGCTTGGAGTCCTGGCTCTTTCTAGCTGCCCCTGTGCCAACTTATGAAGTCAAACTGCATTGTGTTTGGAAAAGGACAACTCAGACATGTGCCTCATAAGGAACACTGGGAAGAGCTGGTGAGAAGACAGAACACTTTCAGGCACACCAGTAGCCTGTCTTGGACAGCAGGAGGGCTGTTGCGTGCTGGAAAGACTAGACTTATTCAAAATATCCTGAGTACTTTAATAAAAGTAATAATAATAAAAATGAGCTCAGCACTTCCAATATGCCAGCCATTTTATATACAGCCTACCCTAATCCTGTAAAGACTCTTTAAGGTATACTTTAACTATTTTGCAGGTGAAGAAACAGAATCAAAGAGGCTAAGTTACTTGCCCAAGATCATGTGGTATGTAAGGGGAAGCAATAGAATTTGAGCCTGAGTTTGACTCTCGAGCGTAACAACCTCTTTCTGTTATGCTTTGCTCTCTCTTTCTTGGCCTACTGGATGAAACTCAAGGAAAGGAGGCTCTTTCTTTGGGGAAGGGGGGATCTATGAGCATGCTGTGTTCTTTTTCATCTCCATTACTTTACACATGCTCTTCCTTTAAGGAGCAATGGCCTTTCTGTAGTTCTCTGGTTGGAGAAATCCTAATCACTCTTTAACATCATGTATCCCTCTCTCTGTCATATTTTTCATGAGCTTTCTAGGCCTAGAGGATTGTTCTTTCCTCTGTTTTTCCACAATGCATTCTACAAACCCTCTTCTGATGAGCAACCCATGATTTTAATTACTTTCTATTATTGTACTTTTTTCCGTCCAAGGCCACAAATTTCTCTAGGACAGGGACTATGCTTCATTCATCTCTGTGACCTATGCTTTCCAGATTCTGGCATGTGGTGGGCTTCAATAAATATTTAATTAATCAATCTTTTGATGATTCGATGGAAGAAATCACTCTGAATCATTGCCCAAATTTGGAAAATGACACCTGTGATCGAAGTGAGGCCGTCTTCCCCTCCATCTGTTGACTAAATAGTCATTTAGGCTGCTATGATGTGGATTTTAACATCATATGGGGATTTCACTAGATCAGTGATCTCATGAGTGAAATAGGCCATTAAGTGAATGTCTTAATATAGGTCTTTCATTTCCTAAAACTAGAGAAGGAAATGACAACCTGCAATATTTACTATCTAGATTGACACTGGTGCCTGTAAGGAAATGGTTCTGCCATGATGCACTGGTAGTCTTGCATGTATCCAGACAGGCCACACAGGCAAAGGCTTGAACTGCAGCTAAAGTAAGTCTTACTGGAATGCCTTGTGATCCTTCTGGAACATGAGCAAAGGGAGGCCTGTGAGGAGTCGCTCTGCAGTCATCTCCCACTCTCCTCCGTATTTGCTTTGTGAGGCTGTCCTGAGACAGTTTCTCCTTGCCTCTCAGGTTCTAATAAGTTATGAGACTCTCTGTATACTGGGTTTAGCTGCAGGCTATATAACTACTTAGCTGAAGTCTAGAACTGGCTCCTCAGCAACGGGCCACCCTACCTCTGTGTCACAGTTCTCCAGACCCTTTTGTTTCAGTGCCATCATGTTTGGTATATGGTAAGAAGCACCCAGGGAGCTAGCACATTTGGCTACTCTTCTTTCTCTGCCTGTATAAATAATAAAACTGTATGAATCTAAAAATGCCTTGTTGTATCTTTACTAGCCCAATCCATCAGGCATGGCCGGGCTTTGCCTGTGTGCCTGACAGTCCTGTTCACATATGGCAGAGCTGCCCAGTGATCTGCAGTAACAAACAGCTTCCTTTGATTTGCAGTCTGCCACCAACCACTCTTTTCAGGAAGTATAATAACATGAATTTCTAAAAAGATAAAATAAAATAAAAGGCATACAAAATAGAGAAGTTCCTCCCTCTTTTAGTTAAGTTAGATTACTCAGTGTAATCTGTCAAATTGCTAGGTGTTTATAAACACTTCTTGTTTTTCTACTTATCTTATTGAGGACTAGAAATGGTTTAAGGGCTGGTGTTGGTCCATGGACCACACTCCACCCAGTGCTGCTGTGTGGAATGTGAGGTGCCCAAGGGAAGAGTAGGGATTTTAGAACACAGATGGTTTGCCTGTGTGCTCAAGTTTTTATTTGATTTCAATAAATTATAATGTATTATAATTCATATTTGCAAGTTAAGGGATTCATGGGTAATACTGAGTTCTAAAAACAGCTTAAAAGTTACATGTTATAATTTATAGATTGGAGATAGTGCTAATAAGGCAGACACAGCTAACCATATGAAAATGAAGGAGTAGACATTTCTCCAGATCTTAGTCTTTGCTCCCTGTCAGCTATATTATAAGGTAAAAACAATAACAACATTTTCTTATATTATAGGAAGTTGGTTAAAAATTCCAAGTTGTTAATAGAACTATTTAAGATATTAAATTCAATTTATAGTGGGTTAGGCATATATATGGTCTTGAAATATTCCCTAATGATAATATGATTTATTGAGTCTGGCAAGGCATTTAAGAATAATTTGTTGTATCTGTATCTCCACTTGTAAAATCCCACTTTATATATGTAATATATACAGTATGTTAGTATATATATATATAGTGTTCATATATAATTATTCATATATTGTTTTGAGGCTTAACACTCCTTCACTGATGGAGTAGTGTCCAAGAAATGTGAGACCATGGCACAAGGTCACCTACAAGGCTTTGTCAAACCTTGGAGAAGGTGGTCAGGCACATCTCAACCTTTACCCTGTAAGCCCAGGTCAGCATTTCTGGACTTGATCCAGCTGTAGTGTGCCTCCGAGAGCATGAGCTCAGTGCTGGCCCAGGGATGTGTTTCCCAACAATTCTACATCATAAAGGGCCTGAGGGCTGGGATTGTGTGCTTTGGTCCTGTACCAATTAGAAGGAATCTAAAGATAGATTCAAGGGGTGCATTGACTCTTTCTCCAGTTTGTTTATTCCAGGCTTCGTTAAAGAATGTGGATTGAAGAAAGGCCACTGTGGGAAGGCCGATGCGCCTCTGTCCTGGCAGTCAGAGTAGGCTGACCTGCATAAACAAGGTGGTGATGATGACTTTCAGTGGGTCACTGACATGGCCATACCATGGGCTTCTCAGCTTCAAACACTGCCTTCCTGCATGAAAGCATGACTTAATTTAAAATTACAGTTTATTTTTCTCACTATAAAAGCAAGTCAAGCTCATTATAAAATGTTTTTAAATATGTTAAATTCTATTTTATAACTGGAAGATTGTATTTCTTATTCTCCTTTGCCTGTTTCACCCATCATAACCTCCTTCTTTCTGGCAACTATCAGTTTCCTCTTTGTTTCCATGAGTCTGTTTTTTTTTTTTTTTTTGTTTGTTTTTTTAGAGTATTAGAGTACATGTGTAAGTGCAATCATGTGGTCTTTGTCTTTATTGTCTTACTCATTTCACTTAGCATAATATCCCCTAGGCCCATTCATGTTGTCACAAATGGCAAGATTTCATTCTTTTTTTATTGAGGTAAATATTCTATTGTATTCACATCTTTTTAAAATCCACTTATCTATAGATGAATACCTAGGCTGCTTCCATATCTTGGCTATTGTAAATAATGCTGCAATGAACATGGGGGACAAATACATTTTAACAAAAAAGATTTTTTTAAAATGCATTGAATTCTAAAGAAAAAACCCCAGCAATAATTTCATTCCTTAAAAGGATCCTTGTTAACTTTTGTATGTATCTGTTTATTTTAATCTATCTACTATCATCTATTCCATATCCCCATACTACATAACATATATTAATATTAAATATATATAGTTGTAATAAGAATATGTATTTATCATTTATCTTTTTTTTCTTTTTAAAATCGTGTAATCTCAATTCCCTACCTCTTACCTCTACTCACCTCAAAAACCACTGAAAAGATTGAGCTATACCATTTTTTGGAACTGAGGTTTTCTCTCCTATGTTACAAAGCTCAACAAGTGAAGGCATGTGGACTCGCTGAAGTGATGGGCAGTGGTACATTCTTATTTTGAATGTGACATTGTCTCCTAATGTCACCTTTGTCTCCTGTATAAACCCTTTCCAAATTCTTTCCCAGACTTGCTCCACTGCAGAGCTTGTTAGAGCCACCTCTGTTCATCCCTAATATCTGCTGATTTCATTTGCATGTGATTTGGCCCATTTATAATACCATTACCAAGAGAAGGTGGCCTGTAACCAGGGCAACCAGAAGGGATGCTTTTGCAATTCACACTTAGCCAGAGTTTCTGCTCTGCTTAGTTGGTTTCTGATCTACTCTTGGCTCCCTCCTTTCGTGATATGGTAAGAATGTACACACCCAGAATACCCCTTTCTCTCATGTCCTTTTCTCCCAGAGCCTTCCCTCAATCCACTGACACAGCACATTCTATTTCTACTGACTAAACGTTTCTTCAACAGTTATAAAATTTCCCTTCTAATTATAACTACCTAACATTTTACAGGCATCATGTTTTCTAATGTTATTATAATCTTTAATAATAATTTTTAACACTGCACAATAATTATATCTCTTAACTAACAATTCTTTAACTTGGATTTTAAAGTATTATTTTTTGTTAGTTTTTATCATTATATTTAGTTCCCTGATGATCATCTTTGTTGATAATTTTTCTGTTATTAATACATAAACTTCTTTCCCCATAAAGTCTCCCAGAATTGAAATGACTGGTCAAGAGGTGCAGTTGCAAGGCTCTTGATGCATACTGCTAGGTACCCTCCACAGAGCATCAGTGTACCCTGGATTATATTGTTCTCATTTTACTTTATCATCACTAGGTATATTACTTTCAAAAATATTTTTATAAGCAAGAGATAGCATTATCACTACAACTTGTCTTGTGTTGTTAGGTTGAACATATTTTCACACTTGTTAGGTAATTGGATATTCTCTTTTGTGGAAATATTTGTAGTTTTTTCCACATAATTATCAGTTTCCTCTCTTTTTAGTTTTTACAAATATTTTATGTTGCAAGGTGTTCTGTCTATGAAGGCAGGACAGATGCCCTGTTTTTGATACAAAAGTATTACACCTTTCAACCAATCATGATGATGGCCAGATGACCAAGTTCTTAAGTGAAAATGGGTTGGAGGTATCTTGTACCTCTGAGCTGAATATTCTCTGAATTTTGGGTGAGGAAAAGCACTGTATGAGCTTATTTCAGGATTCTTCCAGATCCATATTCTATTCACCTGTCTGCACTGAGATAGATGTTCCTGTTGGAATTTAGCTAGCTATAAAAATAGGCATGAATAACTACATTATTTGTTATAATGACAGTAATAATCATTAGCTTCTAGTGAGTGCCTGCTCTGTTCCAGGCATTTTAACAAATGTGGAGGGTACTGCTGAAAATGGGTCAAAAATATTCTGTCCTTATGTATCATATAGTCTAGTGAGGGGAGATAAACTATGCATGTATAAAAATTTTAGCAATTATATAAAATAGTTTGGGTAATTTCATGTATACTGTTCAGAAATGAAACAAGAGAATAAAAGAGACTGGAACTTAGGGAGTCTACTTGGATAGAATTGACATGGATTCCCTTTGGAAAAAATGAGGTCAGACTGATACAAAGAAACCAATGCAAAATACTTCAGGGTAAAATGTTTCTAGAGGAAAAACATGTACAAAGACTCTAAACTAGGAACAATTTTGGAATGTCTGAGAAACAGAAAGAAGGCCAGAGTGGCTGTTTTAGATAACTAGGAGGAACTAATAAGATGTTATTAGAGGACTGAGCAGGGATCATGGAGAATGTTGTAGGGCATGCTTAAGAGTATAGATCTTTCTTTAATTGGGAGCTAATGAAGCATTTTAAAGTAAGAGTGATATAAAATCATTTATGTTTCTGAAATGTCACTCTGCTTGCTGTGTGATGGATAGACTAGAGTCAGGATAAGTTAGATTGTGCTATTGTCAGAGACTTAATACAATATGAGTTTATTTCTTGTTTATGCCAAGTTAGTTGCTTAAGCAAAGACTTCAGAGATGTCCTTGACTTCACCTTCCATGTAAAATCCACATGCTAGTAATGAGACCATGCATCAAAGTTCTAACAAATGTAATGTTTGCAAAGTGCTTCTTCTTTTGGTCCAGAGGGCATAAGAGTTTGTGTGTTTATCCTTCTATCTCTTCTTTAGTGCCATGGAAGTCACATGTTTGTAGCCTATAATCACAAGATAGACATTGTCAGAATTCCTAAGTCACTGCATAGAGAAGATATTCTCTAGAAGTGACTCCAACCTACTAAATTGGGGCTTAGAAATTTAAGGGAACATATGGATATTTGGTAAACAGTAACTACCGATAACCATGTGCAGCTGGCATGGAAATAGTAATAATAATAGGGATACTCATTACAAGGCAGCTTCAGTGATCTTGGTAATGATGGCTGGGATGTGGGAGGCAGCAATAGAGGTAGTTCAATTTCAGGATGTATTTCAGGATGATGTAGAATCAAAAGCAGATGGCTTTTATGTGGGAGATAAAATCAGGAATGACTCTGATGTCTTTGACTTAAGCAACTAAGTGAGTGATGGTACTTATAACTGAGGTGAGGAAGAAAATAAAACATTATTGCATGATGTGTATTTAGAGAGTATGGGGATCAAAAGTTATGTTTTGGAGATTTTTGACTCTGAGTTTTCTATTTGGTATTCAAATGGAGATGTCAAGTTGGAACCTGAACATTGGAATCTGGAGCCCAGGGAAGAAATCTGTTCAAGGAATATAAATTTGGAAGTGATCAGAACACAGGTGGATTTTAAAACTCACAAGAACCTGCCATCCATGCTATTATATTCTTTATTTTTTAAAGAAGCAAAACCTGAGACTAAAAAGGATTAAGTAGCTTTCCCAAGGTCATAATTAGTATGTAATTGAGATAGTGTTCAAATTCAAGTCTGTCCAGACTAATTCTGCCAAAGGTAATGATTGCTATAGAATTATTTTTTTAGTTTTTATTATTATTATTCTATTACAGTTATCCTGATTTTTCCCCTTTGCCCTCCTCCACCCAGCCCACCCCCCTCCCACAGTCCATCCCCACCATGTTGTCCATGTCCATGGGTCCTTCATACACATTCTGTGACTAGTCCCTTCCCCTTCTTTCCACTATTATCCCCTCCCACCTCCTGTCTGGTCACTGTCAGTCTGTTCCATGTTTTTATGTCTCTGGTTCTATTTGCTCATTAGTTTATTTTGTTCATTAGATTCCTCTTGTTAGTGAGATCATATGGTATTTATATTTCACCAACTGGCTTATTTCACATAGCATAATACTCTCCAGTTCCATCCATGCTGTCACAAAAAGTAGGAGATCCTTCTTTCTTTCTGCTGAGTAGTATTCCATTGTGTAAATGTACCATAGTGTTTTGATCCACTCATCTACTGATAGGGACTTTTACAATGTCAACTTATTGTTCCATTTTATAGCTCTCAACCCTCTTTTTTTTTCATACAAGTTTTCACTGGTGGATAAAGTATATGAAAAATTCCTACCATCAATTTTTGGGTGATAACTATGAGACATAGGATATTCAAAGTAATTGTCTAAGGTCATATAATATTTCTCAGGAAACATTATTCTTGATCTGCAAGTTTTTCAGCTGTACTGCATTAGACTATACTGTACTGCCTCTTAATCAAAAAGGAGTCCTGTGAACATTTACTCCATTTCATTCATTTCCATTCAACTACAAATGCCCTTACTGAATATTTGCTCTGGGATTTGGAGGCCAGAAATAGGCAAATATTCTCAGCTGCTAACCTCCAGATGCACGCAATGGAGATGGCCATATGCCCCTTACTCTTGAGACTTATTTCCCTGCACATAGCCTTAGCTTACCAGAGGCAGAGCCCTCTTCAAATTTTACATGGTAGTGTATTGATCATTTTCTGTTTTTTTCTGTTGTGGAAATAAAGATGCTTTATTTGGGTTACCTTCAGATCTGAGTTACATGTGTAATCTAAAGAAGAATTGCCAGTACTAAAAGCAAATATCATTTACCTTCTGATTATGGACTATGAAAGGGTAAGTAAGAAGTGGGAAGAACCACTCTTCTCCTATACTGTCTACATAGTCAGCTCAAGGAATCTACTATCCCATGTAAAGTTTTTGAAACTCTGTCCCTTGGTTTCTGTTTCCTAATATCACTCTCAGGTTATATATACTAATCACTTTTATGAGTAGATTTTAACTCTTCATTGTAACCTTTATAATACATTTTGGGGTTTAATATTAGCTGTTTGACTCTAGTGCTGAGGGGAATGAGGATCCATTTTCCTTCTGAGCAATTGGAGAAGTCTCTGAAGTGTAGGGCTAGAAGGAAGGGACAGGATGAAAGAGATATGAGACCTATGAAGATTCCAGGTTGCTCCAGTGTAATGATCTCACTTCCAAGAGGTCAATAAAATGTTGGGAGAATGGGAGAATGCTGTCCTCAGGAATGTGTCTGGCTTCTGTGCCTTATCAGTAGCCTCAGAGTTTAGATGAGAATCCATTACCATGGAAGCTAACAACCTTCGGGACATTTGTTCTTTCTTTCTTCCTTTATGAAATAAGGAAATGCTTATGTAGGCCCTACTATGTGCAGAGGGAACATTTTACAAGGAAAGTACAGTGGTCTTGGATTTAGAAGTCTTGAGTTTACAGCCTTCCTGAAATATTTAGTAGACACTCAGCAAGTCTGAGCCTGTTTCTCTACTAGCAAAATTGAGGAGAGTAAATACTATTCTGCTTGCCTCACAAAGTGTTTGTGGCAATCAAATGAGATGTAGCGTGTGACAATACTTTGCAGAGTAAAAACAAGTCCACCTATTATACGGAAGGCATTACTTTAGATGCTGTGAGAATACAAAGGAATGAATCGGCACTTTCCTTAAGATGAGCATGAGGACAAATGCATAGGAACCTTATCATTGATGCACAATAAACTATCCCCAAACTCAGTGGCTTCGAACAGAAACCATTGTATTATACTTTACAAATTCTGCAGGTCAGGGCTTTGGTTGGGCAGGCCTTTGCTGGGTGATTTTTGCTTCTTGTAGTATCAACTGAGATCACTTAGTTATACTTAGCTGGTGAGTTCAAGAGTTTTTCACTTGTATGTCTAGCACCTTGACAAGGTCATAGAAGCATGAGCCTGTGTGGAACTATCTTCCAGGGCTGCTACATGTGGCCTTATCAGCACAGTAGTCTCAGGGCTATTGGATATATTACATGAGTAAGTATTACAAGAGAACAAATTGAATGTTGCTTGGCTGCTTAGAATGTAACCTGAGAAATCACAGTATTATTTTCACAATAATTAATAAATTTCAAGTGCAAACAGTCAGAATTCAAGGAGAAGAAGAAGGGTTAGGCTCTACATGTTGATGGGTAAGTGACAAGGCCATGTTCTAGAAGAACATAGGAGATAGATGATGTCGTTGCTACCCTTGGAAGATACAATCTGCTGTAGTCCTTCCTCTGGGCACTATGACCCACACCCCTCCCAAATGCAAACTACTCTTAGTCCTTCCCTCAAGAACCTTAGGGTCTCACTCCATAATGGTATCAGATCAAAGTCCAGGATCTTATCTTGTAAATCAGGTCAAGGAGAGAATGAAGCTCTTTGAGTGCAGATTCTTGGATTTGGCTCTTCAAGTATAGTTCCTGTCTGTCTGAAGACATCAGTGTAAAAAGACAAGTTATGTGACCTCCCCATAGTTAATATATTAAGGTAAAACAGTGATAGGATAACTACAATAAACATTAGCATTCATAAGGGAAAGAGGTGATGGGAAGCACATAATGGTTGCTGGTCTAAAGAGTAATTCTGTTATCCATCTGGATTAATGTTATTAACATCTTGATTAGGGCCTGTTCCTGCTACCTGGGAATGATTCTGCACCTTATCCATCTTCTGAGCTCTTGATCCTGTCATCTAAGCCATCCTTACTTTTCCATAAAAATGCATACTGTGTTTACAGGTGAACAGTTTTCTTAGCTACTTCCTGTACATAAGAAGTTCAGGGACCTAATTTGCATCTCTCTGATAGCTAGCGATATCGAGCATCTTTTCATGTGTCTCTGGATCCTCTGTATGTCCTCCTTGGAGAAGTGTCTGCCCAAGTCCTTTGCCCATTTTTTAATTGGGTTGCTTGTCTTCTTAGAGTGGAGTTGTGTAAGTTCTTTATATATTTTGGAGATTAAACCCTTGTCTGAGGTATCATTGGCAAATATGTTTTCCTATATAGTTGGTTCTCTTTTTATTTTAATACTGTTTTCTTTAGCCATGCAGAAGATTTTTATTTTGATGAGATCCCATTTGTTTATTCTTTCCTTTATGTCCCTTGCTTTAGCGGGCATATCAGTAAAAATGTTGCTGCGTGAAATATCTGAGATTTTCCTGCCTATGTTCTCCTCTAGGATTTTAATGGTGTCATGGCTTATATTTAAGTCTTTTATCCACCTTGAATTTATTTTTGTGTATGGTGTAAATTGGTGCTCAAGTTTCATTTTCTTGCACGTAGCTGTCCAGTTCTCCCAACACCACAATGAGATACCACTTGACACCAGTCAGAATGGCCATCATAAACAAAGCAACAAACAGCAAGTGTTGGAGAGGTTGTGGAGAAAAGGGGACCCTAGTGCACTGTTGGTGGGAGTGCAGACTGGTACAACCACTATGGAAAACAGTATGGAATTTTCTAACAAAACTTAAAATGGATCTACCTTTTGACCCGGCAATTCCACTGCTCAGATTATATCCTAAGAACCCTGAAACACCAATCTGAAAGAACCTATGCACCCCTATGTTCATAGCAGCACGATTTACAACAGCCAAGTGTTGGAAGCAACCTAGATGCCCATCAGTGAATGAATGGATCAAAAAACTGTGGTACATTTACACAATGGAATTCTATGCAGCAGAAAGAAAGAAGGAGCTCCTACCCTTTGCAACAGCATGGATGGAACTGGAGAGCATCATGCTAAGCGAAATAAGCCAGGCAGTGAAAGACAAATACCATATGATCTCACCTTTAACAGGAACCTAATCAACAAAACAAACAAACAAGCATAATATAAACAAAGACACTGAATTTGAGAACAGTCTGACAGTGACCAGAGGGGGAGGGGAGGGAATTTCAGGGGAAAAGGGGAACGGTTTAGAGCAACAAGTATAAAGGACTCATGGACAAAAACTATGGGGGGTGGAAATGGGAGGAAGGTGGGGAGGGCTGGGGTGGTGGACTGGGGGTGGGGTAAAAGACAGAAAACTGTACAATATCAACAATTAAAAAATACTGATTAAAATAATTTAAAAAAAGAAATACTTTTATTGTTGAATTCAACAAATCATGGTTTCTATATATTTCCTCTAAATTTTTGAAAGAAAAGTCCTTTAGTCTCTCTATGAACTATCTATGCATGTATGCTTACATTCTGGTATACAGCTAAGAGAAAACAGAATACTTTAATATTCTGATTGATATTTTATTAGCAAGATCTATCAGTTTATTAAGTAGATTTTTCTATTTTCCATATCACTGCTGGTGACAATTTTGCTAATTTTTCTGTCATGGTATAGCAAGGGTACTCTTTCCTCCAGCTTTGAATAATATTTTCCTCTTTCATTTAAGCTGTTACAGTCAGTTTCCTTGAAGCCCATTGTGTTTCCACTAAAAATTTAAGGTCCCTCTATGTTCCTCCTTCTACCCAGTCCCAAAGGCAATCCCACTTATATTTTCTTTATAATGCCACTATACTTCCATCCATGTATCAAGTTCTGTTCAAATGTCCTAAATTTGCTATTGTAAACATAAACTTTTTTATATCTTAAATAGCCAGCATGTCATCAATTTGGTCAGGGCTTGGCTTGATGGTTCTTTTAATATCAACTGAGATCACTTGATGATTCTGCACTGGCTGATGGGTGGATCCTAAGGGTCAACAATGGCTTCATTCACAAGCCTAGTGTTTTCATAGAGGTGGCTGGAAGTCTGGATGCATTGGGGACTGTTGCCAGAGTAACTGCATGTGATTTTTCCAGCATGGTGGTCTCAGGGCAGCTGAATTTTTTCCATGGCAACCGGCTTCTCCTTAAAAAAGGGATTTTAAATAGTAAGTGATTCTGTCTTCCAAGGGATATTTGGTAAGATCTGGAAATATTTTTGATTCTTATACTGGAAAAGGGAATGCTATTGGTATCAATGATGCCAAGGCTGAAAATCCCTGTCCTAGAGCAAGCATCCCAAGAGTCAAGCAGAAGCCTTGATGGCATGTTCTAACAGAATCTCAAAGACATACAGCCTCAGATTAAGAATAGATTTTAAGAGAGCAGAATTAAACTTCGCTTCTTGATAAAGAGGGGAAGTCACATTATAGAAGAGCACATGAGATGAGAAATATTGTCACAATCACTTTTAGAAAGTACAATCTGCTGTAGGAACTTCCAGAGAAATCTGGATGTGATTAGTGCCATGAATAGGGGCAAGTGTATGCTATAAGGATGCAATGGGACCTGTCACTTTCTGTCAGAAGGATAAAATGGAGTTTCCTAAAAGCATGAAAATTAAACAATTTTTTATAATGACAAATTAAACCTGAAAGGATAGTGTTTTGAAAAGTAGTCTCTTCCACAAATGGTGCTGGGAAATCTGGAGAGCTACATGCAAAGGAAGGAAGGAAGGAAGGAAGGAAGGAAGGCAGGAAGGAAGAAGAAAAAGAAAAAGAAAAGAAACTCGACCACCAACATATACCATACACAAAAATAAACTCAAGATAAATAAAAGACCTAAATATAAGTTGTGATACCATAAAAGTCCTAGAAGAGAACGTAGGCAGGAATGTCTCAGATATTCCATGCAGCAATATTTTCACCAATATATCCCCTAGAGCAAGGGACATGAAGGAAAGAGTAAACAAATAAGACTACATCAAAATAATAAGCTTCTGCATGGCTAAAGAAAATATCAGTGAAATGAAAAGGGAACTAACTGAATGGGAAATTATATTTGCCAATGATATCTTGGACAAGGGTTTGATCTCTGAAATATATAAAGAACTCAACTTCACTCCAGGAACACAATTCAATTAAAAAATGGGCAAAGGACACTTTTCCAAGGAGGACATACAGAGGGCCCAGAGACATATGAAAGGATGCTCAGCATCACTACCCATCAGAGATGCAAATTAAAACCACAGTGAGACACTTCACACCAGTCAGACTGGCCATCATAAACAAATCAACAAACAGCAAGTGCCGGAGAGGTTGTGGAGAAAAGGGACCCCTAGTACAGTGTTGGTGGGAATGCATACTGGTGCAGCCACTGTGGAACAGTATGGAATTTCCTCAGAAAACTGAAAATGGAACTGCATTTTGACCTGGCAATTTTATTGCTGGGATTATACCCTAAGAGCTCTGAAACACCAATTAAAAAGAACCTACGCACTCCAATGTTCATAGCAGAATGATTTGCAATAGTCAAGTGCTGGAAGCAACCTAAGTGCCCATCAGTAAATGAATGGATCAAAAAACCATGATACATTTACACAATTGAATACTATGCAGCAGAAAGAAAGAAGGAACACCCACCCTTCACGACAGCATGTATGGAACTGGGGAGCATTATGCTAAATGAAGTAAGCCAGATGGTGAAAGACAAATGCCATATGATCTCACCTATAAGTAGAACCTAATTAACAAACAAACAACCAAGCAAAATATAGCCAGAGACATTAAAATAAAGAACAAACTGACAGTAATCAGAGAGGAGGGAGGAGGGAAATAAAGGGGGAAAGGAAGGAAAGTGTCATCAAAGAACATGTATAAAGGACCCATGGACAAAGCCAAAGGCAGGTAGGATTGAGGGTGGGACATGGGGCTGTGTGGGGCAGGGGAAAGTGGTGGTGGGAAAATGGAGACAACTGTATTTGAACAATAAGAAAATTATTTAAAAATAATAATAATAAAATAAATATATCTCTTTGAGAAAGGAGAAGTTTGTTTGGGGGGATAGAACATTCTAGATGGAGGGAACAATGGAAATAAAGGTGTCAACTATTAGGGATCAGTCACATATGGCTTTTGGGCCAAATCCAGTAAAGTTTGTTGGAACCCAACCACACTCATTGAGTAATAGACCACAGAGATCATATTGCCCCAGAACCCTAAAGTATTTACTGTCTAGCTCTTTATGGAAAAGTTTGCTGACCCCTTGACTAGTTCATT
Organism: Glossophaga mutica; assembly: GCA_039655065.1. Lineage (NCBI taxonomy): Eukaryota > Metazoa > Chordata > Mammalia > Chiroptera > Phyllostomidae > Glossophaga > Glossophaga mutica. The sequence goes on from CM077307.1 coordinate 113,048,449, forward strand.
GATTTATCTATTTATTCAACAAATACTTGTTAAGTGCTACATGCCATAAATTAATCAGATGCTGAATATATGATGCTGAACAAACACAAGCAAAACAGATAATTTCTATTTTAGGGGGTGGTATCAGAAATTCCAATATATGAGAGCTATAGAGAAAATGACAAAATCTTATGCTTATGAGTATTAAGCATACTGTGGAAGAGTGATCTGGGAAAGCTTTTTCAAGAGGATGAGCTTTTTTTCCAAAAGCTCATCAACTCACTGGGTGAGACCTGCCAGATGAGAAAGAGCCAACCATGGGGTGTGAAGATAAGCATATCACAGAAAGACCTTGGCTTGAGAGAGTTGTTGAAAGGTGGCCAGTGTCAGTGAAGTGTAGTTAGCAAGGTGGAAAATGTGGCATAAGACAAGGTTGAAGGGTAGGCATGGGCCAGATCTTGAACAGTCTTATAGGCTATGAAAAATATATGTTTTTTAATCTGAGTTTAACAAGAAACCACCTGAGAATTTTAAGAGGGAGAGTTAAATTAAACACTTTTCACTGAAAATGAAAGAAAGCAAGAAAGAGAACTCTGGCTGCTGGGTGGGGATTAGATAGGAGGCAAATAAAAGAGGAACTGGGAGAGAAGTAGAGTAGCTTATAAAGATCTGAGCAAGAAATAATAGTGGTATGATCTAGAAACTGTGCTTCTTAGACTTTCTTGTGCCTGTACATGGCCTGGGAATCTTATGAAAATGCAGACACTGACTCTGTAGAAATGGGATGGACCCAAGATTCTTTGATTTAAACAAGTCCCAGATGACCTAGTTCATAGACCAAACTTATGTAACAAGGGTCAGGAGGTAAAGGTATAATAAGTGGGTTTTAAAAAAATGTCTTCAGAATCATTCATTTTACTAACTTTTTTATGACTTGAAGTCATAAAGCAAGTTTGCAAAAAAAAAAAAAAAAAAAAAACCATGCAGAAGAGAAAATCCAGCCCAGGCACTTCCAATCATTATAAATAAATGAATGTTGAGTGTAAATGCCTTTTACAGAGCTTCAGATATGGGATGTAACCTGGGAACTAGAGTTTTAGAAAAGCCCATCATTCCAGCCAGTTAATGAGGAAGTGCCCAGGGGATGGTTAATTTTATTAATTTTTCTAATAAAATTTTATTGAGTGAATAAAAATGAAGAAGAGATAATCCCTGCCTTAAAAAAGATATAGTATACTTGAGAATAGATAGACATGAATTTTAATATATTGTGTGGGATGTTATCATCAGAGGGAATTAGTCTTGTTAAAAGGTACAAGGAAGGATCTCTGTAGTGATCTCCAGAGGGTAAGCAGAATCAGAGAACAAAAGAAGAGGAGGTGGCCCAGATTTTGCAGAAAGTAGGAGAGACACCTGCTGCTTTTGTCAATGCAAGATGTCATAGAACTGACTGTTCCAGGTATCTTGTCAGACTTCAGACTCATGTATACTGTATATAGTGTGTATAGTAACATTAATTCTAGTCAATTTAAACTAGCAAGAATTTCTTATGCTGCTTGACAGACCCAAGCCTAATATAGATCTAAGAGAAAAGAAAATTTTGTCAATAACAATAACTAATGTCTCTTAATAACTAGTAACAGAGTAAGACACTTTAGCCCAGAGAAAGAATAGGACCAGTTCAAGTGACTTGCCAAAGGTCGCTCAACATGAGAGCTGAAGGCCAGAATTTCAGCCTGGCTTGTCTCACTGCAGATACCGCCTTTGCTATAACTTGCAGTTTATTTAGAGGGACAAAACCAATATACCTAAAACAATTAGAGATACAAAATCAACATTGCAGTTATAAGCTATATTGCAATGCAGTCTCACAATGAAAATAGCTTTATTGTTTTTCTTCTGAATATAGAAGCAATGCTTCCTCTTAGTAAGACAATTGAAACATATGATTGTATAGAACAAGAGATGAACATTCCCATAATCTTATCGCTCTCCCTAGTGCCAGTAATATCCACTTACAGCTACTTTTTTTGTCTTAGGCATGCACAGGCACCATCTCACAAAAAGAAATAAGCATTAAGAAAAAGTGGATCATGCTATATTTAGTGTTATGAAAACTATTTTTCCATGCACACTAAGGAACTCTTTGAAGGTTAAACTGTACTTATGTTCTTCCTAAATCTTTAAAAAGATGCATTCAGATTTTCTAGATTGTCAGATAATTTCTTGGTCCCTTGATATCCTGTATCTCTAGCTAGTTCAAGCATGATGACCCAAGGGCACTAACATTGTCATGGTTAGTGTCATCATTATTGTTGCCATAGGGTTATCATCTTTGCCAAAGGGTCAGAGTTGGGTCACATGACAGTATAGGGCAGAGCCATTACCTGGCCTCTCCAGCATATGGCTCCATTCTTTCTTCAGATCACTATCAATATGTTTGTGTGTATGTATGAAACAAGTCAGGTTTATTTAGATGCAATTATCTGTAATAAATTTACTAATTTTAGGTGTACAGTGTTTGATTGGCTCTGACAAATGTATACAGTAGTATAATCACCAAAATACTCAAAATTCAGAATACTTCCATTACCCTCAATAACTCTCCTTCCTCTTTGTATTAAATACCCTTCTTGCATTCCTGCCCCAGGCAACCACTGGTCTACTTTCAGGACCTGTAATATTGCCTCTTCAAGAGAGTCATATAAATGAAATCATAAAGTGTGTGATCTTCTGTGTCTTGCTTCAATAACTTGGTATAATGCTTTTGAACTTTACCCAGATGTTGCATGTGTAGATAGCTTGTTGCTTTTTATTGTTGAGTAGTATTTCATTGAATAAATAGTCTACACTTTGTTTATCCATTCACTGATCACCATGATCGACATTTGGAGAATTTCCATTTTTGACTATTATGAATAAAACTTCTGTGAACATCCATATACTGATCTTTGTGTGGACATACTTTCTACTTCTCTTCGGTAAATGACTAGGAGGAGAAATGCTGGTTGGTATGTTCAGTGCATGTTTAACTGGATAGGGCATTGCCAGATTGTCTTCCAGTGCGGCTGCAACTTTTGATTTCCAAATCCTTACCACCACGTGATAATGTCAGTCTTTAGTTTTAGCCACTCTAGTGAGGTTTAATGCTATATCCTGTTGTCTTATTTTGCACTTCCCTGATGACTCATGATTTTTCTCACACACACACACACACACACACATTCTGTGCTTCTTATCTTTTCATATATCTTCTTTAGAAAAATGTCTTTTTTCTAGTTTTAAAAATTGGGTTGTCTTCTTATAATTGAATTATAAGATTTCTCTACATACATTGAATACAAGTCTTATATTGCCTATATATATCTAATATTGTCCCATAACTTTTGGATGCTCTCTTCTGTTGTTTTTTTTCTCTCTCTCTCTCTTCACCTGGTAGAGGTTTGATAGAAGAGCTGATGAGCATGTGTGTGTGTGTGTGTGTGTGTGTGTGTGTGTGTGTGTGTGTGTGTGTCTAGGCACCCAGGGAGCCCCACTGTTTTGCTGGCCCATACTTGGCCTTTAAGAATATGATAAAATTTATTTTTTTCTTCTTACTCACTTGTATAACTACCACTCTTCTGTCCCATGCTCTGTCAGAAATGAAACATTTCTTATAGCCTATCTCTCTTTGGAGGGGCTTCGCATTTCCTTTGCTGATTATCTGACTTTTTGTTTGTTACAATGAGAGCAACGTCATCTTCCTGCTTTCTATATGATAACAGAATTAGGACTTCCTCCATCCTCCCTGTGAATGTGATGGAAAGACTCCATTGCTGGCTCCATTGCAATCTACCCCTTTTATCCCTGTCCAGGCCTAGTGGGCCCCACGTGCTCCAGACCTTCAGCTAGGAGAGGCTAGGGTTTGGACATGTCCACAGTCTTTATCCAGAATGGCCTGGTTGCCAGTATCAGTGATACTTCTGCTAGTTTTCCTTGTCTTCCACCCCAACACCACTGGGGGTGTATCTTTCTCTCATCCTTATTACAGTTTTTTCAGGAAGCCCACATATATGACAATGCTCCAGTCTGTTTTGTGTCCTTTCAGTGTCTCATGGCTCAGCTGTCTGGACATTTAGCACAAGTTCTGCTGGGACTCATTTAAGAGAGTACAACTTTCACCAAATGCTCAATTCCCTGTGCAAATGGTCCTGGGCTGAGACTTCAAGTTGTCCCCTGCCTCAGAGTCAGCCTCTTCCTCCTTCTTACAGTGTGTCTGATCTTTGGCTGTGGTCCCAGCCCCTTTCTCAGCAGGTACATATGACCTGATGATCATCACCTGTGGTGTTCTCTCAGGCCCACATTTTAGGGCCCTAATATACTACACTTCCAAAAATAAACTTTTTTTTTTACCCCAGAATAACAGATATAAAGCATTTAATTCAAATTTCTATTATCGAATAATTAAAAATGCCATTAGTTATTGCTGAGGGGAAGTGGGTATATGGGGAGTGAATGGCAATGAAAAAATTACAATAAAGATTAAATATTTAAAAAATGGCATTTGGTACACTTTTTAATGTACTTTCAGAATTAGGAAATTTGCTCTATCTAAAATTATTTTTTGGCTTTTCCTTTTTGTTGCATAGGTGATGTTATCTAAATAGTGTATTGACAAACATTTTTAGAATTACCTTCTGTATTTATTTGTTTTCTTAATATATTTTATTGATTATGCTATTATAGTTATCCCATTTTTTTCTCCCCTTTACTTCCCTCCGCCCTGCACACCTCCTCCCACCCACATTCCCCCACCTTAGTTCATGTCCATTGGTTGTACATATAAGTTCTTCGGCTTTTACATTTCCTATACTATTCTTAACCTTCCCCTTTCTGTTTTCTATCTACCATTTATGCTACTTATTTCCTGTACCTTTTTCCCCATTACCTCCCTCCCCTTCCCTGCTGATAACCCTCCATGTGATCTCCATTTCTGTGATTCTGTTTCTGTTTTAGTTGTTTGCTTAGTTCATTTCTGTTTTTTTTTTTTGTTTTGTTTGTTTGTTTTATGTTAGGTTGTTGGTAGTTGTTAGTTTCTTGTCATTTTACTGTTCATAGTTTTGGTCATCTTTTTCTTAGATAAGTCCCTTTAACATTTCATATAATAAGGGCTTGGTGATGATGAACTCCTTGAACTTGACCTTATCTGAGAAACACTTTATCTGCCCTTCCATTCTAAATGATAGCTTTGCTGAAGAGAGTAAACTTGGATGTAGGTCCTTGCCTTTCATGACTTCAAATACTTCTTTCCAGCCCCTTCTTACCTGCAAGGTTTCTTTTGAGAAATGAGCTGATAGTCTTATGGGAACTCCTTTGTAGGTAACTGTCTCCTTTTCTCTTGCTGCTTTTAAGATTCTCTCCTTATGCTTAATCTTGGGTAATGTGATTATGATGTGCCTTGGTGTGTGTTTCCTTGAGTACAACTTCTTTGGGACTCTCTGAGCTTCCTGGACTTCCTGGAAGTCTATTTCCTTTGCTAAATTGGGGAAGTTCCCCTTCATTATTTTTTTGAATAATTTTTCCATTTCTTGCTCTTCCTCTTCTGCTTCTGAAACCCCTATGACTTGGATGTTGGAATGTTTACTTCAGGAACCCTGGCTACAAATGTTAATATTCTATCCTGAGATGCTTATACTTTGCTTCTGAGATACTGTGTTTGTGTTATTTCTGCCGTTAGCCATAGCTTAAAATTGACAACCTGAAATTAGTGTGGGCCAAATGCCCAATTCAAGCTGATTCAAGATGCAGGTTCCTGCTTTAACTGATCCCCACCAAAGATTGTGATCCTTTGAAGCATACAGTGAACACACATTTATTTTCCAATAACAATGGAAAAATGAACAAAAGCTGTTAGCATGGTGTTTTAGAAAAGTCCATGCACTGCCATAATGATAAAGGCACTCTGGCTGTAGTTACTGAAACCTGTATCTCAGCTGCTGGCAGTTACTGGTTGATGAGGATACAGCTCAGATGGGATTCCCACTATAGCTGCGAGATATACAGGCACAGTCATAAAAACTTAACTTCCTGTCTCTAGCACTCACTCTAGACAAGCTTACCACCAAAATATGGTTCACTCAGTTGTAAAATGTGACAAGATAGGTTATTGACCTATTGTCTTGTTGGATATAGTTAAATATGACATTTGGGATTAAGCATACCAAACCTCTTTCCCTCCTTCCCTCCCTCCCTCTTTATGTGAAATTGGTCATATTCAGTCTCAGAGTTATAAAGTAGTTGGATTGCCTCTCTGCTCCTTCTTTTCCCCTTTAAAACATCTCTGTAATTAGATTACAGTCCAAAAAAATCCAATCTCCTACAAGAGGCATGTTGCATTGAGGGTTAATAGTCCTGTATTTATTAAGGACAGGGCCACAAAGTCTCAAATCCTCACATCTCACAATTCAAACACTAACATGAACACCCTGACTGACTCAGAAAATATATTGGCCCGAGGCCAGTGGTTTATGAAATTTACTCTCCAACTGGCTGATGTCAGGATTAGTTGTTTGTCATAATCAGATTTTGAGAGCATGTATCTCTCTTCAAGTGATGATTGTGCTGTACCCTCTGGCTCCATGTGCATCTCTGGTCTGGGCAGAGCAGATCTTGGTGATGAGCAATAACCGTAGCCGTCTTATCAAACAGTGGCAGTTCTCGTTTTGTTTAACAGTGCTGGAAATTAGGTTTTCAGGTACTGATCTTGACAGGTCAGCTGTCACAAGTGGGTGTCTATAGCCATAAACTCATTGATCCCATAAACAAAATTTTTTCTGCTAAATACAAGTGGAAGTCAGAGCAGAAGCACATATGACAGATGAAACAACCTGTGGCTGTATGATGAAGTGTTGGGCCTTCATTGGGTAAAAGGTATTTCTGGCTCCCTGTTTATCAAGCTCATCAGCCTCATTTGGCTTTTATTGACTGAAACTTTTTCCTTAGTGTTTTGAACCAGGAGAACCAAGTATCCACAGCTGGGAGGTGGGATACAGTCTCTCTTGTTCTTGGTAGGCTACAAGTTTCAGAATCCATTTAAAGGCTTTATTTAATTAAAAAAATCCATTAGAGTCTTTTGTTTGGATTGTGCTTTTCTCTGTTCTGGTCTTATGTATCACATGTTCAGAGGGATGGCCTCTCTCAGAAATGAGGAAGGTTTACCTCACTGGTCTTACGATTTGGGCAAGAGCACAAAGCTTTATGGAAATAGTGGGGTTCACTCAGCCTGTGATTCTCAACTTTGGGCTGATGTGAGGGAGTAATAAAGTCTTGCTCAACTTAAAGGATCCCAGATCCTGAAACATGCTTGCATTTGATGTGTTTGAAGGCAGAATTTTGGTTCATTTTGAAGTGTTTTGTTTTTTGTTTGTTTGTTTTTGTCAGAATATAGAATGCCTGAAGGCCAGTGAGAGAGAAATCTGTATTTTTTTAAAAAAACGCACCAAAAATAGTAAAAAATAAACTTTAAGCCCTAATTATTTTCAGACCAAAAAAAACAGGAATAATAACATACTTAGAGGGATGTTTTTCCCTCTCATGAAGTTCTACTTTGATTTCAGTGGCCTTACATTGGGATTATCTGAGTAGTAACTAACATGGTGCTGTCCCTCTTCCTTTATGGAAAAAGAGTGCCTATATTCATAAAGCTGGGCCTCCACAGTGGCCATTTCCCTGTCTCCAAACTTGATCAGCTTATGGACCTTGGAGAGGTTGTAGAATGAGCTGCCATGCTGGACCAACTATCAATGTGCTTCTTCTAGGAGATGGGTACCCCTCACCCACAGCTCCTTGCAATCAATGGACTGATTTATGGGGTTCTGACTCTCAGATGGGCCTTGACGTATCAACAGATAATTTAATACATTTGGCTTTCTTCCACTCAGCCAAGCATACAAGTACACGTGATGGGATTTTGGGTGATTGCCTGAGCTACTTATTTTTATCAAAAGCTTATTTTCCTGTCTGTGAAAGTAGTGAAAAACATGTTAAAAACCTTGAAGAGCATAAAGAATAATAACCATTCATAATTCTACCAGCTAGACATTCACATAATACACTTTAACATACCTCCTCCCACCTTTGCTACCATCTTTTCTAAAAAACATAATTAAGGTTGTATTGTATACATAGTCTTATACCCTGATTCTTTATTTTGTGATTATTAATTTATTTTATAATAGTTTATAGCAAAATGATTTTCTCCTTTGAACATCCCCTCAACATGGTAGGCAGGGAAGGTATTTTTCTATTTTACAGATATAAAAATGGAATTTCAAGATCAACAATTAAAATAAAAATAAAAAAAATTCAATGTTAAAAAATGGAATTTCAGTGAATTTAATTTATTCAACAAATATTTGTTCACCGCCTTCTGTTTTGTAAGCATCGTGTTATAAAATGTGCTGTCTGAGGTCATTCAGGTAAGTGGTGGACCACAGCTAGAACATAGCTCTTCTGAATCATAAACATATGCTAACTCCACACCAAGTTTCCAATCTTCTTCTACAAATCTACCTCAGTTATATTATTAGGCGATCTTTAGGAGAACATGGCATTCAAGACAAGGTTGGAAACCCTGAGGTGGGAATAAGCAAGGCAAGATCTACTTTGAAAGTCTGAGTCTTGAGAGAGTTTAGGAAGATAGGATTTTGATCCCAAGGGACAGGGTGAGAAACCAAGATAAAACAGCTGGATCAGTCTTAGGGCCAGAATGGAAAGCACTGGAGATTATTTCTATTGCAGTCTTGCATACACAGTTATGACTGGGCTAAGCTTGTTATAAGCTGTGAGGAGTGTATCCTACTAATGAAACAATAATGGGAACCTGGGGAGGGGTTTCTGGACAATGCCCACAAATCTCCTGCAAATAAAAACTATTCTAATGGGAAAACATTTTAAAAATAAGAGTTTACCAGGCTCAGTTGTAGAGAAATGGCATTTCAGGCAGAAGAACTGGTATAGAGAGTCAGGAGGGAACATGATGCATATGAGAAATGTTAGGTATTTAGCGGGGCGTGGATTGCACTGTGGCTATATAAACTAAAGTGAAGCTGTGAGTCAGGCTTGTGTCTCAAATAGGAAAGCCTTTCTTTTAGGCCAAGCTTAAAAGTGTTAGGTTTAATCCTGTAGGAAATGGGAAGTCATTGGGACAATTTAACTAACACAGTTCATGTTTAAGTTTATTTATTATGAAGGTACCTTTCAGCACATTAGAAAAGGGCCATAAGAGAGGGCAGTTGAGAGTAATCAATGGGGAAACTGTTGCAATGCTCTGAGACAGAGAGGTGCTGCTGCCCTGAACCAGGCTGTGGGCTAGAAGCATAGCGTGGTGTGGGCAGGTGTTGAGAGGCAGAGACCTTGGATCTGAGCTGAAATCCTAGAAGGACCTGACTTCATCCCAACAGCTTCTTCCAGCCTCCATTTCCTATTCTCATGACTTAATTACAATCCCAATATAAAGACATGTGGAACCTGGTTTATCAAGGATACACAGAGTCCCCTTATAGGCACCTTCCAAGCCAGGGCATCATGCACAGAGTCGAGATATCCCTTCACCTCTGCCAGGGAGGTTCAGCAGGAGGTTAGAAATTCAAGTCCTGGTGCAGGCAGAATATCCACTCCCTGGAACAGATACATGATCATGAGGACCAGATTGCCTCCATTTCAACACTGTGAGTCATTGATGTGGGCTGCTGAACCTCCCTGGGATGAGTGAAGGGATATCTTGACCATGTGATGCTCTGGCTTGGAGGGTGCCTACAAGGGGGCTCTGTGTGTCCTTGATAAACCAGGCTCTACCTGTGTTTATATTGGTATTGTAATTAGTCAGGAGAATACGAAATGGAGGCTGGAAGAAGCTGTTGGGATGAAGCCAGGTCCTTCTAGGATTTCAGCTCAGCTCCAAGAAGGTCTCTGCCTCTCAATGCCTGCCCACACCACCCTATGCTCCCAGCCCACAGCCTGGATCAGGGCAGCAGCACCTCTTGTGCAACAGGCCACACATCAGGGTTAAGTGGAGAAGATTCAAGTGACCCAAATACACAGCGAGAGTTCCCTGAGTCCATGTAGGAGCATCCAAAGAAGTCAGGGACTCAATACCTTGACTCCTTTTGGCTGAGTTTGTTCTCTACCCTTTGACCAGCATTTTAATCCAGCTGTAGGAATTAAATCTGGTCCCAATGCTATTTTCTGAGACCTAGTGGAGAAAGAGCCATGAGGTTTCCTTTTCACTATTCCAGTTCCCAGAGTTTGGTGTCTTTGATGTTCTTGAGCAGGATATTGGGGAGATTTTAACTTTGCTCTTTAGTACACTGTTTCTAAAATTATTTAATGGCGGTCGTGGTTATCTCCTCATAGTACACAGCCATGCTCTTAATTAAATGACTCATTTATCACTGCCAAGCATCCTATTAATTTGGAAGGAGTGTGTCTTAGTTGGTATCATGTCCTAAGTGACAGCAGGAGTTTCCAGGTTCATTTTAAACTAGATCTAGAACTATGTATATCATTCTGATGTTTCCACTTGAGGCCTCAGGGTTGTAGTATCTTCTAGGTGAATTGGCTTCATAGGCATGGCTCAGTGTGCAGAGCTTGCCACAGACGTCAAGACTATGGGAAATGCTGGGAGAGTACAAGTGTCTTTAAATGCCACCTATTGGTGGCATCTTTAGGGCTCCCGCTAGCACTTTCCTGCAGATAGGCGGTTCTTCTTGGCTTCACTAGGGGTCTTCTGTATTTTCCCTGATGAAGAGTAGATGCCATCTGTGGCAGTCTGAGTCTTTAACCCTTGCTACTTAAATGGTGGTCCATGGAGCAGCAGCAGCAGCAGCAGCAGCAGCAGCAGCAGCAGCACCTGAGAGCTTATTGGACAAATAATCTTTGGCCCTGTAATCACAAAGTGCCTGAAAAAAAGTTCATGGATGTTTTGTGTGCCTGTCACATTTTGAGGATCACCATTGTAGTCTGTAGCATGGTTCATGATCTCAGATATGCATTACAATCACCTGGAGAGCTAAAATATCCATATCTAGTTCACCACAGATTAATCAAATCTGAATCCATGGGGCCTGACCTTCAGAATGTTTTAAAAGTTCTCTTAAGAAATTCTAACATGAAACCAAGTTAGAGGTCCAGTGACCTGGAAGAGTAGGGGTTGTCAACCAGGATCACGGGGAAGCCTTAACTTTCCACATGAGGAAGTACTGAGATCCTGATGAGGCTGGATTGAGATGGGGGCTATTATCTGTATGTTTTTACATATCACCAGTTAAGAGTTGAGAATCATTAATGAGATGAAACTTTCATCATTGCTGCCCAGGCCCTGCAGAGATAAAGGGAGGGGAAGCAGCTGCAAGAACACCTGTTTCCTATTGTTTCTGAGCCAAGATGGGGTCCCTACAACCATGTGAGTGTGCCTGTCAGAGACACCTCAGACTATTGGATAAATCCTGCAGGCTCAGGGAGGTATGGAAGATCCAGAGCCCATGTATTCTTGATGTATGTGCATGTCAGGGAGAATGATGAAGTTTGCACTACAGTGAAGACAGGCAGTGAGCTCTTGACTCTGCTGGCAGTAGGCACCAGGGGGCAAGCTAAGCTGTACACTTGGGTCTTTCTTACCAGCTTCACTGCTGAGCATCATCCTATGCTGGCTGGTGGGGACAATGGCTGAACTCAAGGGCTCTCTGGCCCAGGTGAGTCCAAGGAGTAATTAAAGAAAGAGGACACTCTGTAGGAGACACAGTGACATGGCTTCAGTGAGTGGAAAGAATAAAACTGGACATAGATGTTCATTCCAGAAACAAGTTTTTACCCATTAGTTTCACTTTAAGGATGTGGCAAGCCCTCAAGATCCAGATAGGCTGATGGGGAATTTAAAATTGTCTGTCTCACTTTTGTCCTTTCTAAGGGTTTAAGATGGCTCTGGGTCTTTGAGAAACTGAGAAGGTGCAGTCCACCTACCTGTGTGATTCAGAATCCTGGTTTAAAAAGCAAGTTCCAACAGTGGGCACATGTGCTCTGTCCCTCACACTCTCTTTTTCCTTCACAGCTGGCAACGTGGGACTCAGAGAAGGGCCTGAATGGCAGTCTGCAAGAGAGGCCCATGGGCAGCCGCCTCCAAGGACTGACTCTCAAAGTGGTGACTGTCTTGGTAGGATCATAGGCCTATTGGGGCTTTTGAAGCAGAGGTTTCTCTCTGTTGGATTTAATGCTGGGTCTGGAGAGATGGGGATCTTGAGCAGTGCTTGAGTTTTCATAATACCTTTCACTCAAATAATTTTGTGAGTAAGGAAAGAAGAGTACATTGGAGCTTCTGTCTCAGGACCTCCTGTGGAGGTCACTGGGCTTCTGCAGGGAAGACCACTAAGCCAGATCTGCTGCTGGGCACCAGAGCAGGCAAAGCTTCTCTACTTATTCTTGGATGTAAACAGGATCTTGACCTACCACTGGTCCTTAGGAGAGCTTTGCTGGCAGGAAGAGTCTTTATTTTTATTTTTATTTTATATATATATATATATATACATACATATATATATATTATTGATTATGCTATTACAGTTGTCCCATTTCTCCCCCATCATTCCCCCCACCCTGCACACCCTCTGCCACCCACATTACCCCCTTTAGTTCATGTCCATGTGTCATAAGTTCTTTAGCTTCTACATTTTCCACACTGTTTTTGCCCTCCCCCTGTCTATTTTCTACCTACCATCTATGCTACTTACTCTCTGTACCTTTTCCCCCTCTCTCCTCCTCCCACTCTCTTGTTGCTAACCCTCCATGTGATCTCCATTTCTGTGTTTCTGTTCTTGTTCTAGTTGTTTACTTAGGTTGCTTTTGTTTTAGGTGTGGTTGTTGATATCTGTGAGTTTTCTGTCTTTTTACTGTTCATATTTTTTATCTTCTTTTTCTTAGATAAGTCCCTTTAACATTTCATATAATAAGGGCTCGGTGATGATGAACTCCTTTAACTTGACCTTATCTGAGAAGCACTTTATCTTCCCTTCCATTCTAAATGAAAGCTTTGCTGTATAGAACAATCTTGGATGTAGGTCCTTGCCTTTCATGACTTGGAATACTTCTTTCCATCCCCTTCTTGCCTGTAAGGTCAAGGTCTCTTTTGAGAATCAGCTGATAGTCTGATGGGAGCTCCTTTGTAGGTGACTGTGCTCTTATCCTTTGCTGCTTCTAGAATTCTCTCCTTCATTTTCATCTTGGCTAATGTAATTACGATGTGCCTTGGTGTGTTCCTCCTTGGGTCCAACTTCTTTGGGACTCTGTGAGCTTCCTGGACTTCCTGGAAGTCTATTTCCTTTGCTAGATTGGGGAAGTTCTCCTTTATTATTTGTTCAAATAAGTTTTCCACTCGTTACTCTTCTTCTTCCCCTTCTGGTACCCCTATAATTTGGATGTTGTGACATTTAAAGATGTGCTGGAGGTTCCTAAGCCTCTCCTCATTTTTTTGAATTCTTGTTTCTTTCCTGTTTTCTGTTTGGTTGTTTCTTTCTTCCTTCTGGTCCACTCCATTGATTTGAGTCCCAGTTTTCCTCCCATCTCTGTTGGTTCCCTGTGCATTTCCCTTCATTTCACTTAGCGTAGCCTTCATTTGTTTATCTAATTTGCAACCAAAATCAACCAATTCTGTGAGCATCCTGATTACCAGTGCTTTGAACTCTGCATCTGATAGGTCGGCTATCTCTTGGTCGCTTAGATGAATTAGCTCTGGGGCTTTGATCTGTACTCCCATTCAAGCCATTTTTGGGGTGTGTGTGTGTGTGTGTGTGTGTGTGTGTGTTGGTCTGGTTGCTGCTGTTCTGTAGTATGGGGCGGAGCCTTAGGTGTTCCCCAGGGCAGGGCAGCCCAGTTACTGGGTTGTGACACTATATGTGGGGGTGGGGTCTGAGAGGGAACGATGGCACTTGCTCCGCTCTCTCTTGGATTCCAGTCCCTTCTGCCACTGCCCCAAGATAATTGGGCTCTTCTGGTGCTGATTTCCGTGTGGGTGGGCTTGTGTACGTTCTAGGACACTGTGGGTCTCTCCAGTGAGCTCTTCTGTGAGGCTGGGAGTCTCTCCTGGCACCTCAACCCCCACAAGTGTTTTCAATCAGTGTTTTTAGATTTTATTTCCTGGCTCTGGGGCCCTGGGTTGCAAGGTCTGTCTCACTCCCCATTTTCTCCTGGATTATCTGCATGCAAATGTGGGACCGCCTGTTCAACCAGCCACCTTACGTGGCCTCACTGGGTCTGCCTCTTGTCACTCTGCACCTGGGGTCCGCTAGTCCCTGCCAGTGCACCTGGGATCTGCCAGCCACTGCCTGCGCACCCAGGTCCGCTAAACTCCACTTTTTCCTGTCGTGACTCTGCCCCTCTTACCAGTCTGGATGAATGGTTGTCAGACTTCTGTACAGTTCAATTTTCTATAAGTTCTGATTGTTTTCTTGATTCTAAATCTTTGTTGTCCTAATTTTGGTTGTGCAAGGAGGCACAGTGTGTCCATCTATGCCTCCGTCTTGTCCAGAAATTCCTAGACTTTTATATTTTTACATGATCTTAAGAATATGTTGTTTTCAGTTTCTTTTTAAAATCTTTTTAGAACTGTAGCCAATGGATTCTCTTATTAACTGGTCACAGATAGTCCAAATGTTCCTCTCTGTCTTAGTAGGCACTAGTGTCTCAGCTCTAGAAACCTTCAGTAGCGGTGATCAGGTATCCCCTCTGTACACACCCAAACAAGCATTATATTTTGTTTCCCTCAAAAATATTAAATTAAAGAGATACATTCTTTGGGTTGTTTGTCAGAAGGCTTATTCTTGTTCAGTTTCATAGGGTGTAGTCGAAGACTGAGGTGTTTTCCAGATGGCCACACACCCTACAGGAGCACATGTGACTATGAATATGGCATGATTTTGACTTGGGATTTAATCTTATTCTATACTTTGACTTTTGATAAGATCATGGTCCATTAATCAGTGTCCATTTTCTAGTACAACCTGATGTAATACTGTCTTCTTTCAACCTAATAGCATAGAACTTTATTGTTATTTATTATCTTGGAGAGAAATATATACCTTTCTTGTGTGGGTACTGAAGAATTATGGCATTCCTAAGAACAGAGTGCTGAATGTCAAAAACAAAAGAATGAAAACAAGCAATATTGTCTGGGAGATGGTGTTCTGGGAAAAGCCTAAGATAACATAACCTAGGACAAGTAAATCTTTGTTCCTCCATTGGCAAGCTGGCCAGAGGGATCTTCCTGTTACTGTATGCTGAGTGTCCATATACTGCTTTGGGGAAAGGCTGGGAGGTTCAGACTGCAGGCCTAAATCGGGTAAATAAATACATGCACATGTCTGCAAACATTCTGAAGCTGCAATTAATCAGATTGGTCTCTTCAACAATACTCTGGAAAGATGTTTATTAACTAACCTGTTAATTAATTGAAAAATATTAATTTTGTTGTCCTCAGGAAGAGCCTTTTGTGATGGTGGCTGAGAACATCCTTGGGCAGCCCAAGCGCTACAAAGGTTTCTCCATAGATGTCCTGGATGCACTAGCCAAGGCTCTGGGCTTCAAATATGAGATTTACCAGGCCCCTGATGGCAGGTATGGTCACCAGCTCCATAACACCTCCTGGAACGGGATGATCGGGGAGCTCATCAGCAAGGTAGGTCCCAGAAGCATGTCCATGGGGTGGGGCACCCTAGTCTGCCTCTGGGTGATATCCACATTTGGTCCATTGAGCAGTTGGAACCTTGGGATCAACTAAACAGACCACAGTTACCACTCTCTACACACTAAA
Organism: Glossophaga mutica; assembly: GCA_039655065.1. Taxonomy (NCBI): domain Eukaryota; kingdom Metazoa; phylum Chordata; class Mammalia; order Chiroptera; family Phyllostomidae; genus Glossophaga; species Glossophaga mutica. The sequence goes on from CM077307.1 coordinate 113,064,263, forward strand.
GTCCTCTTTGTCTCAACATATCTTCTCCCCACCATACCCATTTCTGTTCTTTTATTTTCTCATTTCCTGGTACTCTTCATTTTCCTTCTGTGACCATTGTTCTTGTTCCTTTAAAGTCTATCCACTGTGCCTGCTCTGTAATACACCCTTTATGAAATCCATCCCCACATTTGGGCTGAAATAGGAACCTAGTTCTCAAAGTGGGTGGGCACTGGTGAGAGCCTATTCTCTCCCACATGGCCCGTCAGTGGGGTGTGTATGCATGTGTACATGTGTCCGCATTGCTTGCATTGCTATGTACAAGGGCTATGGCATTCCTCATCTCCTCATATTAATTTAGAGTCAATACTCTTCCTCCCTGATGCAGAGCCTAAGTCCTCACTGAGATGCATGACATGAAGCCAATTCCCTGTGTTCACATTCTTGTCCCTGTCATTCCATGACCTCTGGGTCACTTCATCACTTCTTTACAACCATTGATCATGGGGGCGTCTGACTCAAGCCCTCCCTCTCCATGGTTACTGTTACCACTGACCTTGATATTTTCAATGTGCCTATGGACAACTGAGATCACAGTACTTTGAATGTCTTACCTCTAGTGACCTTTGCTTGTTCTTCACTCCAGCACCCACATTCATGCATCTTGTTAGCACCTTACAGGTTGTTGTCACTGTCCCATTTTATGACTACAACCTATTGTACTTCAGAGTCTTTGGGCCTTTGCTCCTAAAACACAGCTCTTTTGCTTTATAAATCCATAAAGGCTGAGCAGAGGCCTACAGCTCTCCAATTTTCCCCAGGCTTTTAAAATAACCTTATCATAGTATAATTTATATACTATAAAATGCACCCATTTCAGTTCAATGATTTTTAGAAAATCTACTGAGTTGTGTGACCATCTCCATAATATAGATTTAGGTTACCTCCATCACTCCAGTGAGATCTCCCATACTCATTTACAGTTAATCCCCTTCTCAACCTAGCACTAGGCAATCATCAATCTACTTTCTGTCTCTATAGACTTGCTTTAATGAACATTCAGTATAAATGGAATCATATATTTGTGGTCTTTTGTGTCTGGTCCTTTCCACTTAGCATATGGATTCGAGGTTTATCCTCCTCTAAGGTTTTTGTGCTCTTCTTATTTTTCATTCTTTCCTGCCTTGTGTGCTCTCTGTAATTGACCAGACAAACCCCTGTGATTCCCTTCATTCCTTTTGATTCTCTGTTTTTTATTTCTTCTTCCACCCCAACTCTGACTTGATTCTGTTATCTCTCCTGTAACTCTGACATTTAGGTTGTTGCATATAATCAGGGAAGAAAACCACAAATGTATCCAGATGGATGTATGAGCAACATGTGGCTCCTACCTCAGCTGGGCCTTCAAGACAGCCTGAGTTTCCATAACTTGTTCTTTGTTAGGTCCCTTGGCAACATTTCTTGGGGAATGTTTTAAAAGTTTACCTTTCTCCTCAAGCAACCTAATAACCTATCCTCGATTTAAAAAAAAAGAAGACTGTGTTCCATTACAGAAAGAATTGAAGACTTTTGAGCATAAAATTCTGCTTTAATCTCTTATGAAATTCACATCTGCAGATACAGGCCTTCACCACCATTTTAGAGGGGGGAGTGTTTTTCTTTCTGCTACAGGTTCTCTTTCTACTTGTCAATTCCCTTGTGTCTCCTCTAGACCTGGCTTCATATAGTTTCCCTCCATCCTATATTGTAGACCTATCATGCTCCACTAGACCTCTTTCTCGGTACTTAACTATGCTCCAAATTCTCTAGATCCTAAAACAAACAAACAAAACTCCAGAATCTTGGGTTTGTGCTAAGTAAGAGAAGCAAAGGCAAAGGCTAGAGATACAAATGTGACAAGTATAAGAAGAGAGTGCCAACATCATCACCTCCAACATCTTTCTCTTTTCTCCGGATATGTCATTGGATTCCAGTGTAGAACATCAATATATCTGTTTCTCTAGCCCACATATTGAACCTGATAAAATCTTTCTATATATGTTTCCCCAATTTGAATATGTAGGTTAGAGCTGTTGTTATAATTGGTCATTTTATTTATTTATATATTTTTATTGTTGTTCAAGTACAGTTGTGTCCATTTTCCCCTCACCACTCCCCCCACCCCAGCCATCCCCACCTCCCACCCTCAATCCTACCCCTTTTTGGTGTTGTCCATGTGTCCTTTATACATGTCCTGAAAACCCTCCCCCTCTTACCCCCCTTTAGCCCCTCCTACCTCCCCTCTGGTTACTGTCAGTTTGTTCTTAATTTCACTGTCTCTGATTATGTTTTCCTTGCTTGTTCGTTTTGTTGATTATTGGTCATTTTAAACTGAACCTAGTTATGAGGATGCCTCCTACTTCAAGGCCCAAGAGCCAAGATCAAGATGATCACTGTACATTTTAGTGCTCTTGTGGTTGAGGGGGTATTCTAGCCCATGACTACCTGTCAACATCCATCTGGGTATAGGGATCCTAACCTCTGCCAGTCTTGGCAGCTTTATTTCTTAGTCTAGTTCTTTCTTAATGGGGACTTTTGATTATCCTTAAAATTAAGCCCATCTTAGAAATCAAGAATATTGCCAGGTACATTTAAGGTCACAGCACAGTATGCCCAGAGAGTCCCTTCACAACGTAGCATTACTATATGAAAAATCAACAATGTATCTACAAGCCATGAGTTAAGGGAGGTGGAAGAACAAAAGAAGCAGACAACCCTTTTTTTCTTGGTGGATGTTACTCTCTGTCATAGAGTCTGCATATAAAACAATCAGGGACTGATACATTAATGAGGTTCAAGGTAGTTGTAAAACTCACCATACAACTTCTAAAGTGTTTTAGAAAAGAAAGACATTAGTGTGTGCTAATGGGGTTTGGAGAGGCTTGATAGAAAAATGGAGTGTCTTTGTGGCCTTGGAGAATAGGGAGGAGGCAGATACAGTAGAAGAAGATAAAAGGAACTTCTTGGGGTGTGCTGTTGTTGGTGGTGGTGGTCAGTGGTGTCAGAGGGAAATACCAGCATAAGAAAGGGTATAGCTAAAGTTTGCTAGGGGGAACAATAAGGAAGTGAAGAAAAAACTAAGTTATAAGAAATTAAGAAGCTTTATAGACTCTTCTCCAGAAGAGTTTCTCAGGAGTTTGAGTGTTTAGCAGAGAAATTTGGAAGGTGAAGGAAGTAATAACATACAACTTAGTGTTGGATTTGCCTTAAAATTTTCAAAGTCACAGGGTATCAACTCAAAAATCCCATTTCCTCTGAACAGAACAACTCAAAGGGCAGAGGTAGACCTTGACAGAGGGTGAAACCCTGCAGTTAGCTGAGGACTGTGGTCTGATGAGATGTTTCTGCCTTTCAGAGAGCAGACTTGGCCATCTCCGCCATCACTATCACCCCAGAGAGGGAGAGTGTTGTGGACTTCAGCAAGCGATACATGGACTACTCGGTGGGGATCTTAATAAAGAAGCCCGAGGAGAAAATCAGCATCTTCTCTCTTTTTGCTCCATTTGATTTTGCGGTCTGGGCCTGCATTGCAGCAGCCATCCCTGTGGTTGGTGTGCTGATATTTGTGTTGAACCGGATACAGGCCGTGAGGACTCAGAATACAGCCCAGCCCCGGCCATCTGCATCTGCCACTTTACACAGTGCCATTTGGATCATCTATGGGGCCTTTGTACAGCAAGGTACCTCCCTTGTTTCCTGATAGAGTAGCCCCAGGAGCCTGGGAGAATTTATCCACTGGCAAATTTCTCAGATGTGTGTTGCCAAAGCCATTTAAAATGCAATTTTATTTAATCTCTAGGACAGTACTATTATGCTGCATCCAATTTCTCTGAGTAACATCACATAAAAATTAAATGAAATGATAACAAGGAACTCAACTTCAAATCCTGATTCTCCACTTTAGATAAAATTAACTTTGGAGTTCTGCTTGGTACTTTCTTCCCCTCCCACCATTAGATTGATTGCCATGTGCATGGGGTCGTGAGATGAAACTGAATCTTGCTTAAATTGGAAGTCTTCATGGGAAAAACATGACAATTGTTTTTCCAATCACCTAAGCAGTACTCCAGCCGTTCTTAAGGTATGATGTCTCCTATCTCTGAGAAGTCAGAGAAATACCTGCAGAGTTACAGGATTGTGCAATTTTGACCAGAAACAACAAATTGGGTTCTGAATATGAGTCTTGGCTGTTTGCACCATGGCAGACATTCATCATGTATTTGTGAGGTTATATGAGAATGTTCAGTAGGAGCTTTTTTTCTGCTACCACATAAGGGACCAAGGAGAAAAAAAAGCTGGTCTCAAAGAGGGAGCTTCTGCTGGAAAGTCATATGCAGTGATTTCTGAAAATCCTAGGGAAAAAGATTGTCTAATGAGGGCTGAATATTAATAAATGTGATTTCATACATCTTTTTTTCTGAGATCTAAAAGAAAGCTAGGGAACCCTCCAGGAATAAGGTAATTCTATATTTACAGAATTCATGAGACTACTCTATGTGAGGTTGACGTTGGTAATGGATCTTACATCAACCAGGTTGTGGCATGGAAGTTCTCAACACAGTGAGGTAGAGTCTCCTCACTGGAAGATTTGATATTAGAACTTTATACTTGGTGTTTTGACAAATACCATATCAGTAAAAGGCCAGTCCTGGCTTTTCCATATTTTTTGGTCCTCCATCCCTTTCCAAGATTGGTGGTCTTAGGGTTCTTTCCCAAAATAGTCACAGCCCCCCATAATAAGCTGGCATCACTTTGCTGTTTCCCAGTGCATCACCAGTGGAGGCTCTCATTACCCAGATCACCTGTGTGGGGAGGGGAGTGAGAGTGGAAGCCCAGGGCCAATCTACTTTGCCTGCTTCCTGCAGGTGGCGAATCCTCAGTGAACTCCATGGCCATGCGCATCGTGATGGGAAGCTGGTGGCTCTTCACCCTCATTGTGTGCTCCTCCTACACAGCCAATCTTGCTGCCTTTCTCACAGTGTCTAGGATGGACAACCCCATAAGGTAAGACAACCCCAGCTTCCTTCCAGAGCTGGGCCATTCACCTCAGGGAGGCTGTAGAGAGAGGATGAGAACTTGGTGCCACAGAATCAGAGAAGCTCTTATTTAAATCCATGAAGAGCTTCACTCCTGTTGTATTTTATTTCATGCACAGTTAAATAAATGTATAAATTCATTAAATAATATTTCTATGAACATGTAAATACTTCTTAGACTAATAAATCAAAACACTGAAAATTAACAAATTAAATTTTCTCAGGCATTTAAACATTGATTACAAACTGATTTAATCAAATTTTCTAAACATTCAATTAAAATGAAAACCACAAGTCTAATATATTTATCAAAACTTCAAACACCTTAAAATTATTTTAAGACATGCTAATTATCTCAGTGATTAGAAAACTTATTTAACTTATATTTATAAAATTATAAAATATTGAAACCAAGGACTAAAAATGTATCTTCATTTTACCAAAATGTTAAAAATATGGAAATGGGAGGGAGGAGGGGAGGGCTAGGGTGGTGGGTTCGGGTGAGAATAAAAGACAGAAAACTGTACAAGATCAACAATTAAAATAAAAATTAAAAAAAAAATTATTGTTGTTCAAGTATAGTTCGACAAGCCTTTTCCTCCCACCACTCCCTCCACCCCAGCTATCCCCATCTCCCTCCCCTGATTCCACCCTGCCTTGGTTTTGTCCATGTGTTCTTTTATAGTCGGCTTTCTGTGTCCCTGCCTTAAGTGATTTCTCCTTTAATTCATCATACTCACTACCATTGTAAGGATTCTTTAGATCCACAGCACTAATCAAGTCATTCATCATCAACTAGTTTCTATGGCTCCTAACTGCCTACTTTAAAAAAATCTTTATTGCATTTATGGGGTTACATTGGTTAATAAAATTATATAAGTTTCAACATGAATTTCACCTGTATATGTATTGTGTGTTCACCACCCAAAGTCAAGTCTTCTGTCACCATTTATCCAACTGCTTTGTTTATAAGCATTCCACTCCTTGAGTAGGATTCAAAATTTAGTATGATATAATCTTGGTTTTTTAAATTGAAATTTTTATTGAGATAATTACAGATTTATATGTGGTTGTAGAAATAATGCAGTAAGATTTTGTTCTTTAATCAGTTTCCTCCGATGGTATCATTTTATCGACAATTTTATTTTATTAACATTTTATTGAATACAACTGATTGATTCTATTTGGAGTTCTCTTCTTGTATTCATTTCTGTACTGTGTGTATGTTTGGGCCATGATTTGGTTCTATACAATCTTATCTTATATGTAGATTTGTGTATCTACCATCACAGCAAAGATCTAAACAATTTTATCCATGGAAGGATACCTTGTGTCATCCTTTCAAAACAGCACTCCCCTCCTTTAAACTTCTTCCCCTCCAGTTCTGTTTTTGACCCCTGGAACTGCTAGTATGTTCTCTATTTCTAAAATTTTGTCATTTAAAATATGTTATTTAAATGCAATCATACTTTTTGGGCTTGGCTTCTTCATTTAGCATAATTATCTGGAGATTCATTAAGTTGTTGTATATATTAATAGTTGATTGCCTTTTGTTTCTCACTAGTATCCAATGTACTATTTTCTTTTTTTTTTTTTAATTTATTTATTTATCTTTAGAGGGGAAGGGTAGGAGAGAAGGAGAGGGAGAGAAATATCAATGTATGGTTGCCTCTTGTGTGTCCCATGCTGGGAACTGGCCTGCAGCCCAGGCATGTGCCCTGACTGGGAATCGAACCGAGATCCTTTGATTCGCAGGCCTGCGCTCAATCCACTGAGCTACACCAGCCAGGGCCCAATGTACTATTTTCTTTAATGATTCACCCATTGAAGGACATCTGGGTAGTTGTCAGTTTCTGGCAATTATGAGTAAAGCCACTGTGAACATACGTATGTAGGTTTTTGTGTGAACATTTGTTTTTATTAATGTCCAGGAGTGCAATTGCTGAGTTGTGTGGTAATTTCATGCTGAGTTTTATAAGAAACTATCAAACTACTTCCTACAGTAGCTAGCATTTTACATTACTACTAGTGATGTAGGAATAATCCAGTTTCTTTGTATCTTTGCTGGCATTTAGTGTTATTATTTTTTGTATTTTACCATTCTGATAGACATGGAGTGATATCTCATGATATTTTACTTTGCATTTCCCTAATGACTAATTATGCTAAATAACTTTTCAGGTGCTTATTGCTATCTGTAAATCTTCTTTGGTGAAATACATCTTTATATTACCCATTTTCTAAATGGATTGCTTGATTATTACTGTTGAGTTTTGAATGTTCTTTATATAAATACCAGTCCTTTGCTAGATATGGGGTTTGAGAATATTTCCCATCTCCCTGTATTTTGTCTTTTCAACCCCTGAACAAGGTATTTTCTTTTTTTAAATTTTTTAAAATATATTTTATTGATTATGCTATTACAGTTGTCCCATTTCTCCCCCATCATTCCCCTCCACCCTGCACACACCCACCCACCCATATTCCCCCCTTTAGTTCATGTCCATGTGTCATAAGTTCTTTAGCTTCTACATTTCCCACACTATTCTTGCCCTCCCTCTGTCTATTTTCTACCCACCATCTATGCTACTTATTCTATGTACCTTTCCCTCCTCCCACTCCCCTGTTGCTAACCCTCCATGTGATTTCCATTTCTGTGTTTCTGTTCCTGTTCTAGTTGTTTGCATAGTTTGCTTTTGTTTTAGATGTGGTTGTTAATATCTGTGAGTTTGCTGTCATGAAAGTCAAGGACCTACATCCAAGATTGCTCTATCCAGCAAAGCTTTCATTTAGAATGGAAGGGCAGATAAAGTGATTCTCAGATAATGTCAAGTTAAAGGAGTTCATCATCACCAAGCCCTTATTATATGAAATGTTAAAGGAACTTATCTAAGAAGAGGAACAAGGTATTTTCTAGATAAAAGTATTTAATTCTTATGAGGTCCAATTTATAAATTTATTATTTTGTGGGTCATATGTTTAGTGTCAAGTCTAACTCTTTGCCTAGCCCTAGACCCTGAAAATAATCTCCTGTTTTGAAATTCTTTTTCACTAAAAATTTTGTAATTTTACATTTTATTCTACAATCAATTTTGAGTTAATCTTTTTTTTTTTTTTTTTTTTTTAGAATTTATTTATTTATCTTTATAGGGGAAGGGTAGGAGAGAGGGAGAGGGAGAGAAACATCAATGTACGGTTGCCTCTCGTGTGTCCCCTGCCGGGAACTGGCCTGCAACCCAGGCATGTGCCCTGACTGGGAATCGAACCGCGATCCTCTGGTTTCCTCAGTGGATTCACAGGCCCGCGCTCAATCCACTGAGCTACACCAGCCAGGGCTTGAGTTAATCTTTTTATAAGATATAGTTTAAGTTCTATTTATTCATTTATTTTTTTGTCTATGGATGCCTAATTGATCTAGTACCATTTATTAAAAAGGCCACTGTCCTTTATTTAGTAACTTGTTAGAAATCAATTGGACATATTAATGTGGGTCTATTTCTAAGTTCACTGTTTAGTTCCATTGATCTAAGTGCCTATCCTTTTGCCAATACAAAAATTCTTGATTACTGTAGCTACAACGTAAGGCTTAATATTGGGCAGAGTAATTCTTCCCATTTTATTCTTCCTTGTTAAGATTGTTTTAACTATTCTAGGGCCTGCATATTTCCATGTAAATTTTGGACTAAGCTTGCCTATGCTTATTAAAAAAAAAAAAAAAAAAAAAACTTCTGTGGTTTTGATAGGAGTTGCACTAATTGCAGTTATAATTGCATTAAACCAATAGGTTATAACTTGCTGAGAATATTTATTATGAACGAGTATTCAGTTTTGTAAAATGCCTTTTTCACATTGATTGACTGACATGATCATGTGATTTTTCTTCTTTAGCTTGTAAGTACAATAGATTACATTGATTGTTTTTCAGATATTGTATACTTTGAATGATTCTCATGTGGTCATGGTTTATAATTCTCTTCATATGTTGTTGGATTTTGCTGATATTCTGGTTGAGGATTTTTTATTCTAAATTCATTCAAAATATTAGTTTGTACTTTTATTTTTGTGCTGTTTTTGGTTTGTTTTTATATCAAGGTAACACTGTACACTGCTATTTCCCTTTCAGAATCAAGAGTGAGACCATATAGTTATATTTCTTCCTATGTAAGATGATACTAGAATACTTTTATTTCCTTTTCTCTTTCCATTTAACCATTTTGTTATTGATAGAATTTAAGATTTTAGATCCAGTTTACTATGGTTCTTTCTTTTCTTTTTATTAAATTTTTTATGGTTTCTCTAAGATATATACATGGCATTTTCATTCTTTTATTTTATCCCATCCATATTTATAGTCATTACTTGGATTGAATTCTATGTTCCAATGGTTTCAATGCTTATTGACTGTCTCTTTATTCCATGATTTAGCCATTATTAATATCTTTATTTTGCTTAATTTTTGTCCAGCTAGAGTAGCACTTTGAGCAATATATTTTAGTAAGAGTGATATATTTTCTGAGACAACACATCTGAGAATGTTTTCCTGTTGCATGTACACATGAATGAAATTTATCCAGGTATATAATATTTTTGTGTCATAATTTCCCCCCTAATATTGCATAGAATTTGCTCCATTGCTTGAATCTCATAGAATTTGTTCCATTGCTCTTCCTATAGGTAATGCTACAGAGAAGCATGAGAATATCCCATTCACCTCTTTCCTTTCCTCTCTACTATTTCCTTTGTTTCCCCTCTTTTTCTCCATCTCCTTTCTATCCCTCCTTCCCCCCTTTTTTCTTCCTCCTCCCTCCCTAACTCTTCTCTTCCTCCTCTCTTCCTCTTCTCTTTTTTCTTGCCCATTCTCTTTTTTCATGTTTTATTCCCTGTGCTCCTTTCCCTTTCCCCTTCCATTTCTGTTCTCTCATCTCCTTCCTCACCTCCTCACTTTCCTCTTCATGTTCCCTTTTTTCTCCTTCTCTTCCCCCTTTTCTTTCTCCTCTCCGTCTTTCCTACCCCTCCCCTTTCTTCCTCCTCCTGCATGTCCTCCTCCCCTCGCTTTTAAGTTTTTCCTTGTCTCCCATCTCATCTCCCCCCCACCCCTCTTCTTCTCCACTTCTTCTTTAGGATACTTTTTATCCTTTTTCATTTCTTCTTCTTTCTTCTGCTCATTTCATGTGCTTTCTTCTTTGTGATTAACCTTATTAATATCCTTTAATTTTAAAATATCCATCAGTATTTAATAAAGAGTCAACTACATGTGATTAATTATGCTTGGAATTCTATGATTCCTATTTATATGCAAAAAGAAACTTGAACTTTAGCTCAATAATTTTGTCATCTATTAAATCTTTCCTATCTACTTTATCTTTCCCATTTATCTTTGTCTTGTTTCCAGGAACATTAAAATTTTTATATGTTGGTGCTCTTAGTTCTCCACCTCTATTATTTCCTCTTTGATCATTTTCTCATGATCCATTTCATTTTTATTCTGGAAGAGTTTTTCAGTGTGTCTTCCACATTTCTGATTAGATTTTCTCCAGTGTTCATATGCTTTGTCAACATTAATGAATATATAAACTCTGTGGTTTTATTTCCATTTATTCTTTCTTCCTCCCACTCTGTTAATATCTCTTTTATTTCTTAGCTACTATTTATAGCACAAGTTCTTACTATAATGAATTATACCTATAGAGAAACAAATATTTTAAAAACTTGACTTCATTTTCTTAGCATATATTTTTCTAACAATCTGTTTTTAGTGTCTGATGAAATGTAATATAGATATATTTATACATTATTTTAAATGTTGCATCTTTTCTTTATGGCTTCACATAGTTGTTTTTGATATTTAGTTTGCTTTTCCTTGATTCTGAACCCTTTTATAAACAGGTAGATAGGGTCTCCTTGGATTACCCAATAGTACACCTAGCTGCAGGTAGATTCATCCTCTCAGGACTTAATTTTGGAAATATAGGTAGAAGCTATGATGTAAATTGCTATAACCAGTCCTGTGCCTAGGTTGAAAACTTTCTCATTTGAGTTTTTGTCCTAGAGACAGTGTTTCTGTTTCTCGAATTCTCATTGATCCAGCCTTTTAACAGTAAGAAAATCCATAGTCTAGTCTTTTTAAACCTTTTTCCTGGTATTTCTATTCTCTTACCAGCGAAAAATGCCAGTGAACTGGAGTTTCTGTATACTATATCCTGCAGAGCCCAGAGGAAACTAGGGGCCTTCCATTACTGCTACTGTGCACTGCTTTGTGTATGTAGATATAAAAGAAAATCCTCTGTGATGATGCAGGATAAATTTGAATCTTCCATTACTGTTAACTTGCTCATTAACTCCCATTAACTTGCTCCCATCTCCCAAAAATATCCCATAAGTTGGTAGCATTCTTCCTTAGGTTTATGAGACATTATTTTCTATAATTTTAAAAAAATTGCCTGGTCATTTCATTAGGTTCCCTGAAGAATGAATGATTGATATTTGTTTTCTATCAATGTATCTTTCTTATTAATCCAAATGATCTTCAACCTATACATTTTCAAACTAATATAAAACTATTCAATAATAATTATAATCCTCCTATAAGTATTTATAGTTACTTTGCAAATAAATATTTTATACTTTATTTTGTCAATGTGGTATCTCATTGTTTGATTTATGGATGTTAAACCATCCTTGCATCCCTGGAATAAATCTCACTAAGTCATGGTGTATAATCTTTATAATGTATTGTCAGATCCAGTTTGCTAATAATTTGTTGAGAATTTTTGCATCTACGTTCATCAAGGACATTGGTCTATAATTTTCTTTTTTCTTTTTATGATGTCTTTTGTTTTACTATCAGGGAAATACTAGCTTTGTAGAATGAGTTTGGAATCATTCCTTCTTGATTTTTTGAATGGAAATTTTTCTTGTTCCCATATATCTACACATTTTCAGAGGAGAAAAATAAAAGAAAAAACTGAACTCACTAGTAGCCTAATTTATCCCAAGTTAGTTTTCCTTTCAGTCACTTTATTATAAAGAAATAACCAGCCCTGGCTGGTGTGGCTCAGTTGGTTGAGTGCTGGCCTGTGAATCCAAGGGTTGCTGGTTTGAGTCCCTGTCAGGGCACATGCCTGGGGGTTGCTGGCTAGGTCCCCAGTAGAGGGTGTGTGAGAGGCAACCACACACTGATGTCTCTCTCCCTCTCTTTTTCCCTCCTTCTCCCTCCAAAAATAAATAAGTAAAAAGTTTTTAAAAAAGAAATAACCAGTATTCCTTGCTGTAAACTTTTGATTTTAAGTGGTGTATCATTTTTTTGCAGTTTTATGATAAACTGAAATTCTAGATGACCTTGGATTTAATGATAACTTCTTAGACTCAAAACCAAAAGAACAATCAATAATAAATTGATAAGTTAGACTTAATTAACATAAAAATTATGTGACAAAGACACTTAAAAATAGAAGACAAGTTACAGAGTGGGAGAAAATCTTTGCAAAATACATATTGGTAATATACAAAGAACTATTTATATAGTAATGAAGAAAACAAACAACCCATTTTTAAGAAATGAGCAAAAGATGTGAACAGAAACCTTACCAAACAAGATATACACATGGCAGAAAAGCATATAAAAAGATGTTTAGTATCAGATAACAATAAAGAACTGAAAAATAAACCAAATGTTAGATACCACTACACACCTGTTAGAATGGCCACAATTCAAAATACTGATACCATCAAATGCTGGTGAGAATATGGAGCAACAGGAACTCTGTTTTATTGCTGATGGTAATTCAAAATGGTACAGTTGCTTTAGAAGAAAGTTTGACAGTTTCTTACAAAAGTAAATGTACTCATACTGTGTGACCTAGGAGTCATGCTCCTTGGTATTTATCCCAACTAATTGAAAACACGTGAACACAAAAGCATTCACATGAATCTTTATAGGAGCTTTATTTACCAAAATGTGGAAGCAACCAAGATGTCCTTCAGTAGGTGAATGGATGAATAAACTTTGATACATTCAGACAATGGAATATTATTCAGTGCTAAGAAGAAATGAACTAAGCCATGAAAACATGTGAAGGAACTTTATATATTGGCATGTGAAGGTGTTATGATAGATATATTTAAAAATATATATATAATATATATAAGGTATGTTTTAAAGACAAAGAAATATATATGGGTTTTAATGAGACCTATGTCAACTTTAAGATATATTTGTGAATAAAAAGGGAGAAACATAAACAATTTATAGATTCAATGTAATCCCTATTAAATATCAATGACATATTTCACAGATACAGAACGAATATTTCAAAAATTTTTATGGAACCATGAGCAACTCCAAATAGCCTCAGGAATTTTGAGAAAGAAGTACAAAGTAGGAAGGATCACATATCTGACATAAACTATATTACAAGGCTATGGTAATCAAAACAGTCCGTTACCAGCATAACAACAGACACATAGACCAATGGAACAGAACAGAGAGCCCAGAAATAAACCCAAGCCTCTATGGTCAATTAATATTTAACAAATGGGAAAGAAGCATAAAATGGAGTAAAAATAGCCTCTTCAACAAATGGTATTGGGAGATTCGGATAGCTACATGCAAAAAAAAAAAAAAAAGAAAGAAAGAAAGAAAAGAAACTCGACCACCAATTTACACCATACACAAAAATAAATTCAAGCTGGATAAAAGACTTAAATATAAGTTGTGACACCATGAAAGTCTCAGAGGAGAACATAGGCAGGAAAATCTCAGATATTCCATGCAGCAATATTTTCACCAATATATCCCCTAGAGCAAGGGACATAAAGGAAAAGATAAACAAATGGGACTACATCAAAATAAAAACTTCTGCATGGCTAAAGAAAACAGCGTGAAAATGAAAAGAGAACCAACTGTATGGGAAAACATATTTTCCAATGATACCTCGGATAAGGGTTTGATTTCCAAAATATATAAAGAACTCACATGACTCCACTCCAGGAAGGCAAACAACCTCATTTAAAAAATGGGCAAAGGACCTGAACAGACACTTCTCCAAGGAGGACACACAGAGGGCCCAGAGACATATGAAAGGATGCTCAGTATCACTACCCATCAGAGATGCAAATTAAAACCACAATGAGATACCACTTCACACTGGTCAGAATGGCCATCATAATAAACAAATCAACAAACAACAAGTGTTGGAGAGGATGTGGAGAAAGGGGAACCCTAGCACACTGTTGATGGGAATGCAGACTGGTGTGGCCACTGTGGAAAACAGTACGGGATTTCCTCAGAAAACTGAAAATGGAACTGCCTTTTGACCCAGCAACACCCCTGCTGGGATTATACCCTAAGAATCCTGAAACACCAAATCAAACATCAAATCATGTGTGCTCCCCAGTGTTCATAGCAGCACAATTTATAATAGCCAAATGCTGCAAGCAGCCTAAGTGCCCATCAGTAAATGAGTGGATCAAAAAACTGTGGTACATTTGTATGATGGAATACTACACAGCAGAAAGAAAGAAGGAGCTCCTACCCTTTGCTACAGCACGGATGGAATTGGAGAGTTTTATGCTAAGTGAAATAAGCCAGACAGTGAAAGACAAATACCATATGATCTCACCTATAAGTGGACCCTAATCAACGAAACAAAGAAGCAAGCAAAATATGACCAGAGATATGGAAATAAAGAACAAACTGACAGTAACCAGAGGGGATGGGGGAGGGAGATAATGGGGGGAAAGAAGGGAAAGGGTCCTCAAGGATTATGTATAAAGGACCCAAGGACAAAGCCGAAGGGGCATAGGATTTAGGGTGGGAGGTGGGTGTGGGTGTGGGTGTGGTGGGGGAAAGTGGTGGTGGGAAAATGGAGGCAACTGTATTCAAACAAAAATTAAAAATTAATAAAAAGAAATTCTAATATATGGATAAAGATATTGAATAGTAATCATAACCAGATGAATATGATCTTCATTTGCCTTATCAACTCTTGGACGGAGCATAATGTTTAAAATGTTTAAAGTTCATTGTTCTTGATTGTGATAGCTCTCTTCACTGGTCGCTGCTGGCTTCACACTCTCACATGCCCACTTTCCACCATCAAGTCATTCAAGTTTGTAACCTCAGAATTAGAAGACCTGAGTGATTGGGAATTAGTGAATTCTGTAGACCTTTGTTATTCAAAGTGTGGCACACAGAGCCTCATTGCCTGCATAAACTGGAGCCTGGCCTTAGATCTCCTGAATCAGAATCCACATCTAATTAGGTCTCCAAATGATGTATATTTACACTGAAGTCTGTAAAGCTCTGCTTTCAGTTAGAAAAAAGAAAAATGATGTTTAAAATCTCAGTAGTCTGAAGCAATTGGGTGCATCTAACAAATGCATTTTAACAGAGTTACATAATGGTTTTTGCTTTGGGGTACTACAAACCGGAAAAGGAAAGCATTGCATAGTAATAGCATAACAAGGAACATGGCACTTCCTCCACATGCCATGATGGAGTAATAATAGGTCTGATCAAATTAGACCTTCTATCATTAACAAGCATAAGACTGAATAAAAATATACTGTCTACAAGCATTTTAAACATAAAAGTGCACATGTGTTGAGAGGAAAGAGAAGAGATACTGTGAAAACAGTAAGCAAAAAAAAGGCTGGTGAAGCTCCCTTAATATCAGACAAAGAAGACTTTATAGCATGAGCAGTGATTTTCAATGTTTTTCACCTCATGGCACATGTAAACTAATTACTAAAATTCTGCAGCACACCAAAAATATAATTTGCTGATCTTACAAGAAATAGGTATAATTTTAATTCATTCACAGTGGATGGATACTATTGTGTGGGCTGTCATCATGTTTTAATTTGCCAATCTAAAAGAAAGGGGTCTAGTGCCCCTGACTAAATAGTTAAGTATTGCATGCTTTAAAAATTCTTGCAGCATACCAGTTGAAAATCACTGCCATTGGGAATTACAATGATAAAAGGCTCAATTTCACTGGAAGGACAACAATTCTAAATATGAAGTGTCTAAGTTTATGAGGTAAAATCTGACAAATCTCATAGGAGACATAGAAAAATCTAAAATAGTATTTCCACTTTATTTTCTTAAAAATTGACACAAACCAAGGAACAGTAAGGCTATAGAAAATTTAAATGACACCATCAGCTAACTTGACATAATTGACATTTCTAGTCTAGAACACTACATCCAACAATTACAGAGTACACATTTTTTTCAAGTATTTGTTGAACATCCAACAAGATCATTCATTGGTCACAGAGTTAAATTTTACTAAATTTCAAGAGTAAAATGTTAAAGAACATGTTATACCACTATAATTAAGTTAAATTAGAAATCACTAATCTAGAAAATTCCCAGTAAATTTAAACAAAAATAATTCTAAACTTGTATGTTAAAGAAAAAATTCTCAATTTAAATCATCCTTTTCTACTTTTCTCTTTCATAGACTCCGACACTTTTCTTTCTTTGCAATTATCACATTGCATAAGTATGTATTTATGTGTTTACTTTTTGTTTAATATGCATATCCATCCTTTCAGATAATAAACTCCATGGATCTGGGGACCATTTTTCCCCATTTTATAACCAATGCTCAACACAACACAGTGCCTGACACAGCTCAGCTACCATAACATAATCCTATAGACTGAGTGTGTTAAATAATAGGAATGATTTGTCAGTTCTGGAGATTGGGAAGTCTAAGTTCTATGTGCTTGCAGGTGTGGTTCCTGGTGAAAACCCTCTTCCTGGTTTGCAGATGGCCACCTTCTACCTGCTGGTAAAGAGAGAAGGAGCTCTGGTGTTTCTTCTGATAAGGTCACTAATCCCATTATGGGGTCTCCACCTTCATGGCCCCATCTAAACCTAATTACCTCCCAAAAGCTGCATCTCTATACAAACACCTCTAAAGATGGTGAAGTCTTTACCATTACATGAAGGTAAAGACTATAAACATGTGAATTTAGGGTGAAACACAAGCATTAAGTCCATAGCACACAGTGTGTATACCCAATTCATAGGTTAAGTGAATGAATTAATTATTGAAGGTAGATCTGTTCTTTTTGGTCTGTACATAGATAACTAGGTTCTCTTGGCATCAGATGTGTCTGAAGTTGAGTAAACATCCTTTGGAAGTGATGAATTGCTTATTCCTAGAGGTGTGGCTACAACAGCTAGGAATCATGACTGTCTCTGTTGTACTCTAAATTCATGTGTTGTGTGTTCCCTGTTTTTTTTGGTCATACTCCATTTATATCTCTGCATGCAAGGAAGGAGGTAGCTTTTTTTTCTAATTATTTTTATCCTGGGGGCAGATAGCATGTTGGGTAATGTATTGATCTACCTGGCAAAGAGTTGACAGGACCCCTTTCTCTAAATGTTGAATTGGAGGTTTTTCACATCTTTTAATTTTTTCCTTTTTAGTCTTCTATTGCTCTTGTCTTCATATATCCATCGGAATTGTATGAAATACAGTTTGCAGTCTATGTACTGTTTCACAGTTGAACCATGAGATACATAAACTGAAAAACTCCAGATTCTATAGCTGTGATAAGTCAGAAATCTGTATGCTCAAACTAGCTGTAGACTTTGTATTTATGTTCAGGTTTATGAATGTATAATATGTTAACAGGAATTATATCATTCAGGAAATCTGGGTTCATAAGGGACAAAAACATTTTGTGTAACTCCTGTGATGGGGGAGCATACCCCGCTCTCTTGTCACATCCAGAACTGCAGCATCCTGTTACAAAAGGAACATTAAAGGCATGAATCTAGCCCTCTGAAACAGAATGCTGGGTTCCAAAGGAAGTGTAGAGACAGGCCTTCCAAAGATTTACTCTGTAGACTGTGTTTAAGAAGACCTTCCTCTATGGCTAACCTCAAGTGGCATACCCAAGATGCTGGGAGACTTCAAATTGGTATCACTCCTCTTCTATGTATTAATTATTATTATTATCATTTTTAATCTTCACCTGAGAAAATATTCATTGATTTTAGGGAGAGAAGAAAAGGTAGGGGTGTGTGTGTGGGTGTGTGTGGGGGAGGGAGGGGGAGAGAGAGAGAGAGAGAGAGAGAGAGAGAGAGAGAGATTAGTTGTCTCCTGTATGAGTACCCACAGGGATAGAATTCACAAACTTCTGGTGTACAGAAAGACATTCCAGCCAAGCTTACCTGACCAGGGCCTATTTTATTTATTTTTTAAATAATTGATTTTTTCATGAAAAGTTTTAGGTTTACAGGAAAATTGAGTGGCAAGTATAGTGTTCCCATATACTTTCTTCCCTCATTTTCCCCTGTTCTTAACATTTTGCATTAGTGTAGTACATTTGATGAGCCAACATAATGCCATAAATTATTAACAAAAGATCATAGTGTATGTAGGGCTCACTCATTGTGTTGTATATTCAAGAGATTTTGATAAATGTATAATGACATATATCCACCATTAGAGGAGTTTACACAGTAGTCTCACAGTGCTGAAATCCCCTGTGCTCTACCTGTTCATCCTATTTTCTCTCTCCTGAAATAATTTTTTAACTAAGTAGAAACTGGGGTGATTCTGAATAATTACCTCCATACTATTTAGAACTACTTTGTCAATAGATTATATCCATTCTACCTCCTAAATCTTCCAAATATGTGTCATTTTCTGCACTGCCAGGTCCTGATGACCACTTAGATTATTAAACAGCCTGCTGACTTTTCTTTTTCTCTCCTCTTTTTCCTTCAAACCTTTCCCTACATTGCCACAGAAACATCTCTTTGAAGATAAATGCGTATCAAACAGTTCTTTGCTTATAAATCTCCAGTAGTTCCCCATTTGATATCTCAATATACATCCTGTACTTGGCTAGTTTAAGAATTGAATTTTTCATGATGTGGGTTTGTTTTCTTTTGACTTTTATCTTGTAGGATTTTCTTTCCCTTATTATTTTCTATGGCAGATTCTGTATAAAACTTCTTAAATTGAATTTTAACTGTTCATTCTTTTTTCCCTTTATATTTCTATCATCAGACTTATTACATTGAATTATTGACATTTATTTATAAAATCTCTTTTTCAGTAGACCTTGAGCTCTTTGAGGGTAGGAATGGTGTCATATTCATATTAGAATTCTTCACAGTAAGTAAAGGGCTTGGCACTTAGTAGGGCTTAGTAGCAAGTTCCATGTCCAAAGGAAATTGGCAGACTCAGGTAACCTAGAGTGAATAGGGAAATAAATAGTTAAAAAAAATGAGTATTGAGGCCCTGGCTGGTGTAGCTCAGTGGATTGAGTGCGGGCCTGTGAACCAAAGGATCGTGGTTCGATTCCCAGTCAGGGCACATGCCTGGGTTGCAGGACAGTTCCCAGCAGGGGACGCACGGGAGGCAACCATGCACTGATATTTCTCTCCCTCTCTCCTTCCCTTCCCCTCTAAAGATAAATAAATAAAATCTTGAAAAATTAATAAAAAATGAGCAAAAAGTGAGCACTGAAAGGTGGAGGAAGAAATGGATGGATGTAGAGAGCAAAGAGCATAAATGAGGTACTGGTGAAACTAGGGAAAAGAATATCTACTGCTGATAATGAACTGCCTCACTGGACTTGTACAATCTGATGTGGAACATTCGGGTGCCAGGGAGGCTATCTCAAGAAATACCAAGAAGGATATAGTGACAACTTGAAAGTCAGACCACCCAATATACAAGGGGTCTCCAACCCCAGAATCCTCTGAAGTGGAAACGAGGTAGTTTAGATGAGTTGGCTGTTGTTCTTCATGTTCAGTGACTGTAGAATCATCTACTAGCCAATGCAGGTGTTCTTGATCTTCAGGGACTGCCTTCTACCACGCCCAGGTCAAGCATCTTGAAAACAACAAAAATATTTATATCAAATTTTGGACTACGTGGAGCTGTTATCATTGTAATTATTTCAAAAGGAAAATAATTAATTGATGATGCAGCACCCTCCATTTGTGGGTGATATGTTTCAAGGCTCCTAGTAAATGACTGAAATGGCAGATAGTACCAACCCTTATGTATACCCTTTTTTATTTATTTCTCTTTTTTAAATTTATTTATCTTTAGAGGGGAAAGGAAGGAGAGAGGGAGAGAGGGAGAGGGAGAGAAATATCAATGTATGGTTGTCTCTCATGAGGGACCCTCCTGGGAACTGGCCTGCAACCCAGGCATGTGCCCTGACTGGGAATCGAACTGCAATCCTTCCTTTTTTCTATATATACATAGCTATGATAAAGTTTTACTTATAAATTAAGCACAATAACAGATTAACAATAACTAATAACAATAAACTATAATAAAGGTTTTGTGATTGTGATCTCTCTCTTTCTCTCCAAGTATCATATTGTGATGATGTAAGCTAATAAAATCCCTGTGTGATGAGAGGAAGTGAGGTGAATAATGTAAACACTACTACTATGTAGCATTAAGCTACTACTGATCTTCTGATAATACATCAGAAGGAGCATTGTCTGCTTCAAGTGATTCTGGGACATCGAGCCGTGATGGTGTCAATGGCTGGATGTCAGGAGCAGGCAGTGTTGATGGCTGGAAAATTTTGATATTTTCTGACCGCAGCTGACCATGGATAACTAAAATTGCAGAAAGGAAAAAAAGTTTGGGAAAAGAGAAACTGTTTCATTTAAATTTATTATAATAGACATGAAATATAAGGAAAAACTAAGTATAACTTGGAAGCTCAGACTACATGAAAGAAAAGTTCTAAAATTTTAGGGGGAAAGGTCTTTAAATAATGAAATGGTAATGGTCTAACTCAGAAATGATCCTAGTGAGTCAGGGACAGGAGGTGGCTGCCCAGGGACTCTCCCGTGGTATCAGACAAGTACAGAAGTTGGGAGGCAGTGCACAGGGTAATAACGAAAAACAAAGATATCACTTGAAGACACGTCAAATAGGGCCAAGTTACATAAATTAGCTTCAATTGAGGAAAAATGGTGAGAAAGCAAATGCAAACTTTTGGCAGAATTGACTTTTAAATTCAAGTTTTGAGTTTTAAAATGCCACAAGGAAAGAGAATGTCAGTGCTTCAGGAATAATGTGTGGTATTAACAGATGATAAAGTAAAGCATTATCTTGCTGCAATGTAAAAATTATTGGATTAGAACCATGAGCTAACACAGTGATATTTTTTGTGTTATTTGTGTGATTTTAAGTGGTCACTTTATGGATCAAAGCCTTAGTCTTTTCACCTCCAAAATAAACACATAGGATTCAATTCAACACCAGTTCAGTGGCACGTTATGCTCTTTAACTAAATTAAACTTTGTAAGATCCAGCATGATATGGTCACTCAGTTGTTCCTCATTAAGTAAATAAATCCATTTTTCCCTTGACACCTTTTTAAAATCTGCTCCCAGATTCAATTGAATAACTATCAGAAAACACTAGAAATTTGCTCAACTATATGCAAGTGCACTAATAATAGTATTTGAAATTGGGAATGGTATCAGAATATCAAAAATAGTTAAGTATCTATATTTTTGAAACACAGTTGAATTATTCAGTTTTTGATTTGATATCTAGTGAATTTGATGTTCAGCCACGGAAAAATTTATAAATGATTTATTTGAAAGGAGATTAGTGAATACTTAGAAAGGAAAAAGTGATCCTTAGTTACCAACATCCGAAGAACAAGTCATGTTGGCTTAGGGGCTAACATCTTTCAATTTGTTTTTGATAGATTTATTAGGCTAGCAAATGAGAATAATTCTATAGAAATAGTATATCTTGATTTCAGCAGTATATTTGATGGTCTTGCAGAGTAATCTTGTACATAATATGGAAAACATGGTTTATGGTTAAAACATATTTGCAATTGGTTAAAACTGTTTCAGAGCATTAGTAAAATAGTATTTGATTTAATTTGACAGACAGTTGGAACCATTGTGTTCAACAACATCAAAGACTTACATTAAGATAGCAAAGGCATGCTAATCAATTTCACAGATGATGCAAAATTTAAAGGACATGATATGTTTTATGTAAAAGTTATTACAAAAGTACATGCTGATTAAAGACAATTAAATATAAAAAGTCAAAGTACAGAAATACAAGAATGTGTATTTATTTCAATATAAAATTGTCTTATTGTAGATTTAATTCCTGAGACATTCAAACAGGTATGGCTTATTAAAATCTTCCTCTCTAAGATAATTTTGATAAAGTTCTGTGTGCCAATAATCTTTTTTTGAAAATCTGAAAGTCATTTTATACAGTTTTTCTATATTTAGTCTCTTACCTCCTATTTAACTCCTATTATTTGCAGAATGTTTTCAGTAGATATTTCAACAACAAAATATAGATATTTTTTCTTTTCTAAAGTCCTTTGTTTGTACAGATACATTTTTTTCTGT
Organism: Glossophaga mutica; assembly: GCA_039655065.1. Taxonomy (NCBI): domain Eukaryota; kingdom Metazoa; phylum Chordata; class Mammalia; order Chiroptera; family Phyllostomidae; genus Glossophaga; species Glossophaga mutica. The sequence goes on from CM077307.1 coordinate 113,086,715, forward strand.
TCTTTGTTTTATTTTATTTTTTTAATCATTTTTTGTTATTCTATTATGGTTGTACCAATTTTTCCTCCTTTTCCCTCCTCCACTCAGTCCACCCTGTCCCCCTACCCCCTCTCCCACAGTCAATTCCCACACTGTAGTCCACGTCTGTGGGTCATTCATACATATTCTTTGTCTAGTCCTTTCCCCTTCTTTCCACCATTATATCCCTTCCATTTCCCCTTCTCCTCTGATCACTTTCATTCTGTTCCATGTTTCCATGCCTGTGGTTCTATTTTGTTCTTTAGTTTATTTTATTCATTGGATTCTTCTTATAGGTGAGATCATGTGGTATTTGTCTTTCACCTACTGACTTGTTTCACTTAGCATAATATTCTCCTGTTCCATCTGTGCTGCCACAAAAGGTAGGAGTTCCTTCTTTCTTTGTGCTGTGCAGTGTTCCATTATGGTTTTTATATTGAAGGATACTGATTGGATCCAAGTTTATGCTCTCTAGCATGCAGATTCTACAGGAGATGAATGACCAGCTTTATTTTTCTTCCTTTGGATCTGTCCCACCTTCTCTCTCTTTGTTTGAGCTTGAATTCTTGTAGGATATCTTTGAGAGATTTTTTTAGTATGTGTACAAGTAGTACATATTACATTTCATTATATTTCCTCCCTTTCAGTTCTCATGTTCCTATATTTCATTGTTTTGTTGTATTTAAGGATGTTTTTCTTCAATTATAGCTTTTGTTATTCCTTCCAAAGTTATTTACACAAATCTTAGCAACCCCTGCATTCCAAGGATGGTGCTCTGCTCTCTGCAGCTATCATCTTTTTATTTTCTTTGCTCTTTTATATAGATTCAGAGGCAACTTTTAAAGTGTGTCCTTCATATAATTTATTCTGTGTTCTCAACTTTCAGTGTGGCTTTCATTTGAGTGATTACAATTTTCCCCCTGCAATTCATTTTATAAACCATTTTCTTTTTCATCTTACCCTTGTTGTTGTTTTCTTCTTAGGTTTTCTGTACTAGTTCCAAAAATGTTTGTAAAGAAATGGCACATTTGCTATTTTATCAAGTTGTAATTTTTTAGTGATTCTGTGATATTTTATCATTTTTATGGTTATTTTATTAAGCAGTTGGGTGACTAGTGTGTACTAGAGAGAAACCACTTTAAACTTGAAAGCCTGGGATGGCTAATCTGTTGACTGATTGAATTAAGACTCTAGATTATATCAACAAGATGGAACAAAGTGCTGAAACCAGCAAGATGGATAAATATAATGACAGGCTGCCTAAAAATAATCAGCCACTTAAGTACAGGACAGGACAGGGGATGCCTGAATTGGTATATTTCCAGGCTTATACATTCAGCTCACTGCTCAGCCTTCTCTCCTGACCTCCTCAGGCAATTTGTCCACTCTGAAGACTTCAGTTACCACCAAATGCTGAAGATGCGACATCTGTAGCCCTGGTCCAAGATAGGCACCTACACTCAAACTGTTTAACACTGAACTCATTAGCTTAAACCCAAACCGTTCACCAACATTATTTATTAGTTGAAGATTATCTCCATCCACCTAGTCACTCACTTATCCTTAGCCCAACCTGCTCACATTTTCCCACAGGAAATCATTTGTCACCTATAGATTCAGTCTGCCTCATAATTATTTCTCAAAATGTTTCCCTTAGAGCAGATGCTCAAACACCTAGACTTCCTCCCTGCCTTGGATGTGTTTAATTTTTTTCCCTTTTTCCCTTTCATTCAGTTCCTCCTGAGTATCTTTTTAAAAGACAAATTTGATCATGTTATTTCCCAGCACCACCCTTCTCCAAGGACAAATTTGTTAATGATTCTCTGCTAGAAGTGTAAGCTGTTTCGGAAATCATCAAAGGTAGTAGTAACATTACCACCCTTGCCTGCCTTTGCAACTTCACCTTTCTCTGTTACCTCTCAGTCTCTGAAATTTTGATCACAATAAGCTGCCTCATGTCTGTGTTTTTGCTTTTTTTTCCACCCTGGAATACTGTACCCCTCTAATCTTCCTGGAAACCTCATAATTTTCCAACTGAGAAACTACTTGAGTGTTCCATATTCTGTGAATCCTGAGATCTACCAGATACTGTGGACAGTCCCATTTTTCTGTGCTTTTGCAGAACTTTCCACACACTGTTATTAATGGCCAACTCCTTCTATTGAAAATGTGTCATGAATAGATGCTGTATTCCCTACAGTTTTAAATACATTCTGTGAACCAATCATTTTCAGGTTAGCTGCCCCCATTCCCCATCATACATTAGGTCCTTCAATTCTTACTGTTCCAGATCTAGTTAAAATTTGCTCTCCTTGAGTTGTTCTTGAACTTCTCCAGTTTAGTTTGTGTTCCCTTCTTTAAAATTTCTGATCATAGACTATTTCTAGTATATTGTGTTTTATTCTCATTGCCTTATGAGTCTTAAAATAGTAATTGTATTTTTAAGAAATATTTATTATTCTTACCATAAAAATGTAAATACAAAAAAAATCACAAAAGTTCTTCTTCTACAAAAATAATCAATATTTTTATCTGGAGAAAATCATTTTAAGTGTCTGGCTCTGCATATTTATAGATGGATATAGAGCGGTAATCTAGGAAAAATGGAATTATATGACCAAACCTATTTTTAGTAAAATCATTACATTTATTTTTACTTGACTTTGAGGAAAAGTGATTATAAATAGAACTAAAGATATTACTGGAATTTGATAGATATTTCTTCATCAAGGGAATTATTACTTACTAAATTATTCTTCTGTGGTTTTAAAATCAAATCAGAAAAAACAAAAAAATTTAAGTACTTTTTAACTACATACTTCAATTATTTGAATCTCTAGTAAGGAAGAAAATGAAATTATCATAAACAGATGTCCTCTCATTTCCATAACCATTAGTTTCCCTTTTTTGCTAGTTATTATATTTACATTGTTAAAATTATGACATTTGCATTTCTTTTCTGTAACCATAATAACCCAGAATTGCCTAATATTAGTTCTATAACTAATGAGTTTAGGGTTTTCTCAGGGCTTGTATTTTTATCATAGGTCACATCTCATTAGTTATCTTGGTTTTTGTACAAACATATGGATGTAAAAAATTTAAAAAATAATATTACTAACATTTATGCCCCACCACCCACATGTAACAAATATTACTTAATCAATTTGCTTCAAATTATATTTCTAAATTAAAATCTTATAGATACATATTTGAACCTCTACCCAGGTTTCTTTTTTTTTTTTATGCTACCCACAAGCATTTACTGATGTGAATTCAGAATGTTGAGCATACATATCATTATTTTTAACATTTAATATCTATTTCAACATACTTAATATATTTATATCTTTAATATAGTCAATATAATATTTTAAGTAAATAGTATTATACTGTTTGTAATATACATAGAGTAGAAAATCTATGTAATGCCCTTTAAAATCAATATTTTATACATATAGGTCTAGTCCATTTATTTAGATACCACAGTGGGGTATATTTTAACTCTACATTCATATATATTTACCTATCTCTCTACAGACATTTGGATAGTTTCAGTATTTTGCCAGTATTGATAGCTTTGCAGTATGCATGTTTGTATGTGCCTTGTGAGCACATGGATATACTTCTTGGGATACATATCTTGAAGTAGAATGGCTGACTCATCAGTATAGGCCTATTGTGTTAGCTTTTGACATATTGCTCTGTAATGTGGTTTTGCAAATTTACCTTGCCAATAACTGTGGAAGAGAGTACTCATTGTTTATCAACATTGTGAATGTTTGATGATTTGATAGTTTTCACTTTTGAAAATCTGATGGGTATGATGTCATATTTTATGACTATATTACTTTGCAGTGTCCTTAGCATTTTTCATAAGTTTATTTCCACTTGGGTTTATTCTGCACATTTCCTATTCACATTTTTTGCTTTTGTTCAAGTGGATTGTTTTAATTTTGTCAAGATTACATTTGTCTGTTACATGTGTAAAAATATTTTCTTTCTCTCTGTAGCTTATATTTTCTTCTCAGTATTTTTTATTGTGAAGAAGCTTTTAATATTAATATAGTCAAATTTATAGTTTTCTCTTCAGGGTTGTTATGTTTGTCTGTTATTTAAAATTATCATCCTTAACTCCAAGTGGTATAACTTACTTTAAAAATTATACAGTATTGATTTTCCACATACAGGTCTTTTATTCATCTTGAATTTATTTTGGAGAATATCATTTAACCTATATGAATATACAATTTTTACAGTACCATTTATTGGAGACTCTATGCTTTGACTTGTGATTCTTTTAAATAAGCATTTTAATTTAGAATAGTTTATATTTACAGAAAAGTTACATAAATCATACAGAGAATTCATGTATACTCCTCAGCCAGTTTCCCATATTGTTAACATCTTCCATTTCAATGGAAGAGGATATTAAGTTCCCTTTCTGGTGGAGGGAATAGCTACATAAGTTATTTTGGAATTCTTCTCTGGTGGAGATTTATCCCACCTCTCCCTTTTTATGTATTTATTCAGTCATTAATTTATATTAGTGTGAATTAATATTTTATTCTTCAAAAAATAATCCAATATTACTGTGTGTATTTTGTTACTGAAATTATTTCAGCTTTGGCCATTGGTAGCTCTTTTGGGTTTGCCCCTAAGGAACACCCCCACTGTTTTGACTTTTGTAGCATTTCCTTGCTTTCTGAATGCACTAAAAGATGCTATATGACCATCTTGTATAGTCCCTGCCCCAACTCCAGATCAGCCATTTCTCCAAGTACTCTGAATGTTCCTTTTGTTTAAGAAACATATTAGAATCTAAGATGTGGGCTTTAGGTGTGTTCATTGCTACTGGGTATCACTGTTTCTAGAGACTCTTCTAGACTTTCTTGGAGATCAGAACCAGGAAGAATCTGTATATATACTAACTTATGTAACTATCATTGTTTCTTTGTCTACTCATCAGTTTCTTTACTAAGCTAAATATGAATTCATACTGTTGTCTCTGATTCTAATCTAGTAGCACATGTTTATTCTAGTTTTCTCTCCTTGCTCATCTGTAATTTTCCTCTCCAACAGTCAGAAACCTGGATCTTGTTCTCCATGCTTCATTTATTTGTTTGATCCCAGTGTGCCTGTATAACAGTCTCAGAATTATTAGGTAACTCCTGTGAGAGACGAATTTACCAACCAGAACACTTCACAGGCACTTTCTTTTGTCTTGAGGCTTACACTTCCCAGTCCAACTCCATTTTCTAAAGTTACTTAGGTTAGCCTATTCTTCCCCATACCTTTCAAAGATTATGTTATACATTCATATTGCAGTTAGATTCCTGTCACAATTTATATTCTATGCGAGGTTACCCTGAGATCCTGATCAGTTTTTAAAATGTGTAGGCTTTAAAGTTCACTCCTTTTGCTCTAAAGTTCTGTGAGTTTTGACAAGCCCCACTGGTTTCCAGTACCTCTTCTATCACATAAGCAGGTTTTGTATGTCTCTGAGACTCTGTCTGAACTTTCTTTGCTCTTCCAGTGATCTTTTTGTCTGTGACTATGCACTGTAATACTTTTGTAATTGCCACGTTCCTCTTTGGCTTTCTATTCACAACTGCCTTTGAGGCATTATCCTTTTAAACACATTAAAAAAATAAGCTTCTTAGAGTTTATAAAAACAAAATCATGATATACTTGTAGATAAATTTTTGGGTTAATTGGCCTTCTTATGACATGGGTCTTTCTAGTCATGAACATATATTGTTCCTTCCCCCCTTTGTTTCTTCCTCTTTCTTTTTTCTTTTCTTTTCTTTCTTCTTTTTCCTTCTTTTTTCTTTCTTTCTTTCATATTGAATTTTCTAATCCAGGTAAATGGCAGTCTCTCTAAGCATTCCTTCTCTCAATTTAATTTATCTAATGTTATTTGCCATAAATACATAAATACCTTTTGATAGACTTATTACTTGGTTTTTGAAATTTTAATGGTATTTTAAATGGCGTGTATAATTTTTAACTTTTGTTTGTTGTGTATATTTTATACACATCTTTTATATGACTAGTATATAGAAAATTATTTTGTATATTGATTTTATATCTAGTAACTTTTTAGAAAAGTCATTAATTTTAATAATTTAATTATAGATTCTCTTGGGATTTCTATGTACATAATTATATCATTTGTGAAAAATCAGGATTTTATTTTTTGCATTCCTTAGAGTTTCATTCCCTTCTCCCCTTTAATGTACTAAATAAGATCTCCAGTATAATGCCGAATAAAAGCAATGTTAATAGGTGCTATGGACTGAACTGTATCTTTCCAAAATTCATATGTCAAAGCCCTAACTTCCAATGGAACTGTATCTGGAGATATGCCTCTAGAATCTCTAAGGTCTCTAAGAGGTAATAAGGTGAAGTGAGGTCATAAGGTTGGGGCCCTAATCTAATAGGATTCTGGCCTTATAAGGAAAGGAAGACAGATCTCTCTCTTTCTATTTCTCTTTGATGTGTGAGGACACAGTGAGAAATGCCATCTGTAAGCCAGAAGAGACCTCTCAGCAGAACATGGCCATGCTGGCTCCCTGATCACAGCTTCCAGAACAGAGGAAATAAATTTCTGTTTTTCAAGCCACCAGTCTATGGTATTTTGTTATGCTAGTTTGAGCTGACTAATACAGATATTGGTACTGAGAGTGGGATGCTATTGTAATACATACCTAACTTGTGGAAGTAGCTTTGGAACTGAGTAATGGCTGGGAGAGTGTTGAGGTACATGCTAGAAATATGGATGTTAAGGGAAGTTCTGGTGAGGTCTCAGATGAAAATAAGAATGTGTTTTGGTAACTGAGGAAAGGCAGTCCTTGCTACCACGTGGCAAAGAACTTCACTGAACTATGTTCCAGTGTTTTGTAGAAGGTAGAACTTATGAACAATGAAATTAGATATTTAGCTTAAAAGATTTCTAAGCAAAGTGTTGAAGAAGAAGCTTGGTTTCTCCTAACTGATTATAGTAAAATGTGACAGGAAAGAGGAATTGAGGAAGGAACTGTTAAGTGAAAAGGAACCAGAACTTGAAGGTTTAGAAAATTCTCAATTTATCCATATTGCAAAAGTGAGAAGGCTTGTTCTAAAGGGAACACAGAGGGTATGGCTGAACAACCATTTAATAAAGAGATCACGGGTGGGGCTCATGGACTTAATCAGCTGTTTCAGCAAAAGCCAGGAATAGAATGGAATGAAGGAAGTCAGTTGGACTTCTTGGATGCTACAGGACTGGCCCATGGATTTATTTGGCTGTGAATGTACACTGTTCTTCAAGGAAAGAGGTGAATCACATGAAGGTGACTTAAAGATGATCTCAACTGTTACTCCTTCCACAAGCCCAGGGGGCAAGGCTGTTTTCTCTCAGGTTTCAAAGGGTGGGGCCCACCTCTCTTTGAGTTGAAATCATCCCACTTTGCTTCAGGGGTGGAGCCACCTTCTTTGAGAGCTTCCTGGGCACAGCCTCACAGAGAGCTAAAAGGGAGGGCTGGCCATTCAAAGCCTCCAGGGTGGATGGTGGTAACTCCAGGGAAAGAGTATTAAGCCAAAGAGGGTGATTCTTCTGCCTTAAGACCCAATGGAACTTAGCATTAGGCTTTGAACTTGCTTGGGACCCATTATGCCTTTTTCTTCCAATTTCTTTCTTTACAATGGGACTATCTATTCATTCTTAAGTTCTAGAGATCACCTCTTCAATCAAATTTGTATATTGTAATTGAGAAAGACTTGGAGCCTTCCTGATCTACTTTGATAATCACATATCCCTCAAAATGTCTGTAGAAGATCTCCTTCATTTTTGTCCAGTGAAATTTTGTTTTCCTGTTTTTCTTCTGCTTGTCTACAATAGGCCTCTAGAACTTTCTATAAAGTGAGGTCTCTCATGTTGAATATGTTTCAGGAATATCTATTGGATAGAAGGAATATTTGTTGGAATTGCTGTTTATTTGGGAGTGGTGATGAGCTGGATGTGAGGACTGCTCGCCCAACATGTTGTTGTGGGAAATGAGAATCACTGAAGTACTAATTGTGAAAAGAGGTGCTTTACCAGACTGGCTGAGGCAAACTGAGGAACAAAGTAGAAATTAATTGTGAGGGGAAATGTAGGATGTTCTCACATCCTTGGAAATTGAAAAATGACCACATCTGAAAGTCTGTCTAGCTATGAGCCATCTTTCCTGGAAGAGAATGCTATAAGAAGGCTCTTCTTGTGCATTTGAAGAGAATTCTCAAAACAGGAAAGCTTGTAATTCCTTCCAAGTGCCTATTTCGATGAGCTTGGCTGCATCCCACACACAGTGACTCAATCCAGTCAAGTCTATGTTGAGTCCATGTAGGCACACTTGGAGGAGACCTCAGCCTCTGCTGCGAAAGGTTGCCTGAGGTCTCAGCTACCTCTTCACACCCAAATTGGAATCACAGTTTTTGTTTCTTTTTCCACCCAGCAAAGAAGTCTGCATTTTACAGGGAGGTGGGGAGAATGGCAAATAGGATTCACATTTTTTGTGAGCCACAAGCAGTAGTGTGCTGGACCCGACTAGCAATAGTTCAGTGACATCATGTTTCTAGCTTAAAACTGGCCATGGTGGCAGTATCATACCATAGAAATTTGCATACTTTACAGTTCAAGTCTTTTTACTTATTTATTTAGGTTTTTCTTGAAAGTCTGTTGAACAGTCACTCCATGGACCACACACTATAATTGCTGTACAACCACTATATGCTACACTTGCTAGTAAATGTCTTAAAACATAATGTTATTATGTCTCACAATTTTATTATCATTCCAGTTCTGTATAAGGTGGGTACCATAGTATTCCTGTTTCACTAAGCAGAAAATAGAGGATCTAAGAAATTAGAAACTTGCTCAATATGACCTGACAACTCATGGAAGCTCTGGTCCTGGGGTTCATCCCTCATTCTTCTCATATTGGTTCATTATTTTTTCCCCTCCCTCCTCAAGACCTTTTGGGACCCTTGTCTCTTGCCACAGAGAAGTCCATTGGTTCTGACAGGGCAAGTCTGTCTTCCTGTCTTCATCACCTAGGACTTATTGTTCTCTCCTGCTTCTCCCACATAAAAAATACTCTAGGCCAGGATGTGGAAGGAGGTGGGATGCTTTCTCCATGTTTGCTAGTTCATAATCTCTGCCAGGGAGTTCACTGAGAGCATGCTTTGGAACTAATTGCCTTGGGTATCCTGACATCTATTCAGCTTGATTGATCATCAGCTCTGTATAAACATGTGTGGGGAGGGTGGGACTTACGTACTGTCATGCTTAGAAAAGATTCTCCATCAGAGAGATTGCTGTTTGACATGGAAAATAAGAGAAAAGTAACAATTCTAACAGAACAACTAGAGTGATGTGTCAGGTGCGTGGGCCAAAGGCAGTGTGAAGGAAATTATTATTCTCCACTGAGTTGGCAGGAAAGGAGATGAGCCATAAAGGAGGTGTAAGATTTAAAGTGATGGCAAGCAGTAGGGCATTCCAGGTAAAGAGGTAATAATGCTTGTGGGGTAAAAACAGAGGTAGGAATCAACAGTGTATTCTGGGGAGGCATCAGGTTGGAGTGAAAGGAGCAAAAATATGGGGGCTGTTAGTCAAAGGTCTGAATCCATGCCCTGTAACTTAATAAAAGTTGTGCAACTTTTCTGATCCAGGTGTTTATCCCCCAGAAATAAATGAAAATACTAGCATCAGCTAATGCACTTAAAAGTGTTGCATGCAGTGGTGGACCCCCAGGAAGTGGCCAGAGAACTCATTCTGTGCGCCTTTGCTCTATTCCAGTGTTCAGACTAAGTGGAGAACAGGGATCATAGAGGAGCCAAGAGGATACATTTGGACCTGAGGTTGGGCCAGGTTCTTGGATGGAGGGCCTGGCATATAAGATCAGGTATTTCTGCAGTTAATGTCAAGGTGAAAAAGGATTTCAAGAATTGGCTATGATCATGGTGATGCATTTTGGAAATGTGCTTGTATGCATATACTGGACTGAGAAGCTATGAGATCCTGGGCTATAGCATGGGTGAGGGTATGGTGTTCAGGGGTCACCACTGGGGGAAGAAGCACCAGTGGAAGACAATGGTGTGGAAGGTGATGGCAGAATTTGGATGCTGGGGGGACATGGCCTGGAAAAAAGAGTTGGGTGAAGGGTGTTAAGCTTGGCATTTTTAGATCTGCCTGCTACCTAGTTTCATTGCCAATATTTTGAACTCTTCTCCCACTCAACATAGACTTATCTTCACATTTACCCTTCAGTGTTATTGGGAACTCCAGCACTTTCAGGGAATGGCTGGAGGAGCAAGCTTGGGCATCTAAAGCAAGAACAAGCCAGTGTTGTCCACTACATGACCTGACATGGTCAAGTTTATGGCAGATGCAGTGGAGCCCAGGATGTCCTCTAAGAGCAACATGACACCTTCTGTAAAAACACCCCTGCTGATCCATTACCCCTCCCTAAGCCATTATGACCATTGCCTGCTCAACACTCTCACACTACTCCTTACAGGGAATAGGGTTGCCTCAATGATGGGTACTAGATGTGTTAAGGTTACTGTAGGGGATCTTATAGATGATTTGCCTCTGTGTCTTGAATTAATTATGGCCTTTCTGCCTTTGTTTTATCACTTAATCCTCTTTTAGTTTCTTTTCAGCTAGATGGGTGACATTTTCTTGGGAAATATTTTTGCCTCTTGCACATTTCTACCCCTACCAGTAACACATTTTGTTTAGCAGACCAGGGGCTCCCTGGCTTTGTATCCTGTCTCCTGCATTTTTCTCCTGCTTCTTTGAAGACCCTGCTGTCCTGGTTCTCCAGGGCACTGCTTCCCCCTTTAGTTTTGCTGTTATGTTCTCTAAGAGGCCTTCCTAGGACCCTCTAGGCTGGGAAATGTTTAACTGCTGGCCTAAGAGAAGTAAGGCCTGTTAAACCCAGAGCCTTCAGAGGCTCCTGCCAGGAAGTGCATGTATCATTGAGGAAGTTAATGAATTCTCAGTGGAGATGCTGTACAGATCAAACCCAGGAGGGCTTGCACAGAACCTTGGACAGGAGTCACATTTTAGGAGATGGCCAAGAACAAGGAGAAAGGTCTGTGGTTAGGGAGGTTGGGGAGAGGTCTAGGGAGTGGGATTACCATGGGGTTCCAGGAAGCAGGCATTGTGGGGACACAGCAGAGTGGTGGAGGCGATTGGTCTGGGGTTGATATCAGAATCTCCTGGGGAGCTTGAAACTATGTCTCTGACCACCACTGACAATTGCCGCCATGATAGTCAGGCCTTGTTGCCAACAGGAGGATAGTCTATCTCTAAATGTAATGGGACATTTAAGACTGGAAAGAACACTGGATTAAATGACAAATTAAGTCATCAACATTCTTTCAGAGCTTGTTTTCTCTTATGGCAGGTGTAGATTACCTATAATGATGCATGTAAAACAGCAGTGTGGGACTTGGCTGAGTGTAGTTCCCTCTCCTTTATCCATTGAGAGAGAAATTTAGTTGCATGCTAAGGATGTAATTTAAATTTCAAGGATACAAATTAAAGTTGAAGAAGTGAAGATATGTGATTATTGAGAACTTCAATAGTGGAAGGCAAGAGAGAGAAGGCAGTAGATTTCAGCTGTGGTGGTGGCAGGGTTTGTGGTGGGTAAAGAGCTGTCCAGGAATATTTGGATGTTGTAGTTACTGTTTTCAGATGGGGCAGGCCTAATCAAGCTTTTGAGAGTAACCAGAGGTAAGAGAAAGGGACTGATCTAGAGGGCAGTCTTTTTTAAAAAATATATTTTATTGATTATGCTATTACAGTTGTCCCACTTTCCCCCATCATTACCCTCCACCCTGCACACCCCCTCTCACCCACATTCCCCACTTTAGTTCACGTCCATGTGTCATAAGTTCTTTAGCTTCTACATTTTCCATACTATTCTTGCCCTCCCCCTGTCTATTTTCTACCTACAATCTATGCTACTTATTCTCTGTTCCCTTTCCCCCCTTCTCCTCCTCCCACTCCCCTGTTGCTAACCCTCCATTTGATTCCCATTTCTGTGTTTCTGTTCCTGTTCTAGTTTGCTTAGCTTGCTTTTGGTTTTGTTTCAGGTGTGGTTGTTAATAACTGTGAGTTTGCTGTCATTTCACTGTTAATATCTTTTATCTTCTTTTTCTTAGATAAGTCCCTTTAACATTTCATATAATAAGGGCTTGGTGATGATGAAATCCTTGAACTTGACCTTATCTGAGAAGCACTTCATCCTCCCTTCCGTTCTCTATCCTTTGCTGGATAGAGCAATTTTGGATGTAGGTCTTTGACTTTCATGACTTGGAATACTTCTTTCCAGCACCTTCTTGCCTGCAAGGTCTCTTTTGAGAAATCAGCTGACAGTCTGATGGGAACTCCTTTGCAGGTGACTGTGCCCTGATCCCTTGCTGCTTCTAGCATTCTCTCCTTCATTTTAATCTTGGCTATTGTAATTATGATGCGCCTTGGTGTGTTCCTTGGGTCCAACTTCTTTGGGACTCTCTGAACTTCCTGGTAGTCTATTTCCTTTGCCATATTGGGGAAGTTCTTCTTTATTATTTGTTCAGATAAGTTTTCCACTTGTTGCTCTTCTTCTTCCCCTTCTGGTACCCCTATAATTCAGATGTTGGGATGTTTAAAGATATCCCGGAGGTTCCTAAGCTTCTCCTCATTTTTTTGAATTCTTGTTTCTTCTTTGTTTTCTGTTTGATTGTTTCTTTCTTCCTTCTGGTCCACTCCATTGATCTGAGTCCCAGTTTTTTTTCCCATCACTATTGGTTCCCTGTGCATTTTCCTTCATTTCATTTATTGTAGCCTTCATTTGTTCATCTAATTTGTGAGAAAAATCAACCAATTCTGTGAGCATCCTGATCACCAGTGCTTTGAACTGTGCATCTGATAGGTTGGCTGTCTCTTCATTGCTTTGTTGTATTTGCTCTGGAGCTCTGATGTGTTCTTCAGTTTGGGCCATTTTTTTTTATCTTGTTGTGCCTATTATGTAGTGAGAGGCAGAGCCTTAGGTGTTCACCAGGGCAGGGCATTTCAGTGGCTGGGTTGTGACACTGTATGTTGGGGAGGGGTCCAAAAGGGAACGATGGTGCTTGCTCCACTCACTCTTGGGTTTCAGTTCCTTCTGCTGCTTCACACAAGCAAACTGGGCCCTTCTGGTGCTGATTCCCATGTGGGTGAGCTTGTGAATATTCTAGGACCCTGTGGGTCTCTCCAACAAACTCTCCTGTGAGGCTGGGAGTCTCTTCTGTCACCTCAACCCCCACAGGTGTATTTTGAGGCTTTATTTCTCTGGGCTGGGGCTCTGGGTTGTGTGGTCTGTCTCACTCCCCAGTTTCGCCTGGTTTATCTGTGTGTGAATGTGAAACTACCTGATCAACCAGCCTCCTTACACATTTCACTGGGTCTGCCCACTACCACCCTGCACCCGGGGTCTGCCAGCCACCGCTTTTTCCTGCCACAACCCCTCTCTGCCAGATGCCCAACTCCGTCCGTCTTACTGGTCTGGATGAATGTGTCTATTTTGAGTCCTTGGTTGTCGGACTTCCATACAGTTCAGTTTTGTGTAAGTTCTGATTGTTTTTTTTTTTGTTTTTGAGTTTTTGTTGTCCTTATTTTGGTCATGTGAGGAGGCACAGTGTGTCTACCTATGCCTCCATCTTGGCTGGAAGTCTTAGAGGGCAGTCTTTAAGAAGACTGGAGAAAATTAGATGAAAGGAACGATTCTAGTAAAAACGGGAAACAGAGGTGCAAAGACCACTTGGGTGATGAGACCTCTCCGCAGGACACCAGCTGCAGAAAAACCCAAGCTTCAAGCTCATCTTTGGATATAGATCCTTTTAGATGTACAATGTTTCCAGTTGACAAGTTCAGCTCCTAGGGCTGAGAAAGGGCAAAAGAGAAGCCTTGAGCCATAATTGTCTTTGAACATGTTGGAAGGAGGCTGGTGCAGGAGTAGAAATAGGGCATTATATCCAGCCTTTGATCTTTTCTTTTACGACATCAACAAGAAAAAAAAAAAATCTCTACTGAATCATCCCACTTGAGATTTCTCTTGGGTCATTGGCCAGGAGGAAGGTAGTCATTTCTCTTGGCAACCAGCACAGGCTTGCGCCTTCTCACCTTGAGGCCTCAATTAAAAGACTTAGTAATGATAATTCCATTCTTGTAAGGAGGTCTACTCCAGGCCTTTCCTCAGCTCTGGCCAAGTTAAAATTTGGGTGTGGAGGCAGGGTAAAGAGTGTTGGAGAAATGGGATTCTTGGTCCTTGAGTGCCATGTAACTAAAGAGTAAGAAACAGCACCTTACTTGCACATGAGCTACTCAGATCCCTTCTGTAGACTCCAGGGCTTTCTTGGTATTTGAGGAGGCTCTGGTACCACTGCTCTCTAGAGCTGCCTATTTCTTGTGTTGCAAGGTACAACTCTGTCAACTCACTACTGACAAGTCACTCTGTCAACTCTGTCAATCTTTCTAATATCACCAGTCTTCAAAATGCGTTGTGCCTTCTTTTGACCATCATTCGTCATGTTGTTACCACTCCCTGGAATGTTCTTTGCAGTTTATTTACCTCCAACATCCTGCTTTTCATTCAGGGCTCAGCTCATAAGCACTACCTCTTAGGAGAGATTCAGGTTCAGACTCAAGATTTTATTCTCTCCAGGAAAGGTCCCATCCAGCTAGGATATCAGAAAAGTATTAAGTGTAGAATGCAGTGAGGTGAAAATAACCTAGACTTTGATACGTGATGGGTATAATTTTGTATCTTCTCAGCTCTGTTTTCTTGGATTCTTAGAAATAGGAATCTCTTCTCCATAGGCTGTTGAAAAGATTGATATAAGCATGATATGAGTACATCTAACACATGGTAGGTCCTCCTTTAGGATTACTGGATGTCCTTTCTTTCTCCTCTTCTTAAATTCCCAATTCTATTTTTTTAATTTATTTTTTATTGTTCAAATACAGTTTTCACTATTTTCATTCCACCACACCCCTCCCTGCCCCACCCATCCTCACTCCCACCCTCAAACCTACCCCCTTTGGTTTTGTCCATGTGTCCTTTATGCATGTTCATTGATGGCCCTCCCACTATTTTACCCCATTATCCCTTTCTCCCCGTCCCTCTGGTTACTGTCAGTTTGTTCTTTATTTCAATATCTCTAGTATATTTTGCTTGCTTGTTTGTTTTGTTGATTAGGTTCCACTTATAGGTGAGATCATATGGTATTTGTCTTTCACCACTTGGTTTGTTTCACACAGCATAATGCTCTCCAGTTCCATCCATGCTGTTGCAAAGGATAGGAGTTCCTTCTTTCTTTCTGCTGCATAGTATTCCATTGTGTAATGTACCAAGATTTTTAATCTGCTCATTTACTGGTGGAAATTTTGGTTGCTTCCAACACTAGGCTATTGTAAATTGTGCTGCTATGAACATTGGGGTGCATAGGTTCTTTTGAATTGGTGTTTCAGGGTTCTTAGCATATAGTCCCAGCAGTGGAACTACCAGGTCAAAAGGCAGTTCCAGTTTTAGTTTTCTGAGGAAATTCCATATTGTTTTCCACAGTGGCCACACCAGTCTGCATTCCCACCAATACTGTACTACAGTACCCTTTTCTCCACAACCTCCGTCAGCACTTGTTGTTTGTTGATTTGTTTATGATGGCCATTCTAACTGGTGTTAAGTGCTGTCTCATTGTGGTCTTAATTTGCATCTCTCTGATGACTACTGATGTGGAGCATCCTTTCATATTTCTCTGGGCCCTCTGTATGTCCTCCTTGGAGAAGTTTTTGTTAAGGTCATTTGCCCACTTTTTAAATGGGTTTGTTTGTCTTCCTGGAGTGGAGTTGTTTGAGTTCTTTATATATTTTGAAGATCAAACCCTTGTCTGAGGAATTATTTGCAAATATATTTTTCCATACAGTTGGTTCCATTTTCATTTTGTGTATGTTTTCTTTAGCCGCGCAGAAGCTTTTTATTTTAATGAAGTTCCATTTGTGTATTCTTTCCTTTATGTCCCTTGCTCTAGGGGATATATTGGTGAAAATATTGCTGCATGGAATAGCTAAGATTTTCCTGCCTATGGTCTCCTCTAGGACTTTTATGGTGTTGTGACCTCTATTTAAGTCTTTTATCCACCTTGATAAATTCCCAATTCTTGATGCATCTAGGAACTCTTTGACTGACAATCCCTCCTCCTTACCCAACCACCAAATCACACAGGTGACTCAAGCCAGACAAAACCCTTCTGTTCCCTGGAAACTTTGTGCTGGTATGCTGACTGGCTGGTAATGCTTGGTCTGCTTTGGCTTGGTCTTAATTAAAACTTACCTGCCCTAGTTCCAGTTCATCTCTTGTCCTGGTGAACATTTGGGATCTTGACATCCCATTTTAGTAATAGATTCCAGGCTTAACACTGAGGTGACTCTGGTTGTCTTGGGGGTTAGGAAATCTGGCTCAGAGGTTATCAGAGGAGGCAAGACAAATTGCACAGTCTGAAATCATCAGGAGAGCTAAGAATGTGCAGTCCAAACATGGGAGCTGAAGAATGGGTTCTTCATCTTGTAAACAGCAGCCACTATAAAGCCTAGGCCTTATTTATTTTATTTCTTCCCCTAAAGGAAAAATGATTGTTTTGATAACTCTGCCTGCCATTAACTAATAGCAAACTCAGTGACTAATTGTGTTTGAACCTGGTGAGCAAGTGAAATTAATTGTCCTTGCAGAGCCTGGATCCTGAGGACTTAGGGGAGAGCAGAAATGCAGGCTTGCAGAGAGTCAACCATATGAAAATGTGGAGTTTTATCAATCAAATCAGACCTTCAGGATTCAATGGGCACTTATGACGTGCTCATTTCTGTGCCTCACAGTTTTCTGTAACTTGGAAGTGGATACATTTCAAGCTTCCATCTGTCAGCCTGGGGCAGAGACAGGCTCCTTTGAGTCTGTATCTCCATTTTGGTGTGTTTGACCTCATGGATCCAGGCCCCTTGCCTCTAGTTAGGACCCCTAGAAGTAGAACCTGAGCTGAGGATAATTTGTTTACAGGGGTGTGGGTGGAAGGGGGAGAATCTCAAGAAAAGCAGAATGAAGGAAATAGGGCAAGGCAGGGAAACATTGCTAAGCAAGGATGTGCTAGCAGCTGGAAACTAGTGGTCCACCAGAGCCCCAGAGAGCTGGGCGTACCCTCAGTCAGACAAAGGGACTGGTCTTTTATAGTCTCATGCCATTCAGTTGTTTACAGCTGCCCCCTGCAGAGGAGATGGGAGGGAGGTAATTTCAAGGGGAGGCAGCTCACTTTATGGAGGGCAATTCTCCTGTGCCATTAGCAGGAGAATGGCTGACCTCCCTCCTATGAGCAAGGACTCAGAAGGAAGAACAAAGTAGGAGGGATAACAATACCTGATATCAAACTGTATTACAAGGCCACTATAATCAAAACAGCCTGGTACTGGCATAAGAATAGACACATAGACCAATGGAACAGAACAAAGAGATCAGAAATAAACCCAAGTCTCTATGGTCAATTAATATTTGACAAATGGGAAAGAAGCATAAAATGAAGTAAAATTAGCCTCTTGAACAAATGGTGTTGGGAGATCTGGACAGCTACATGCAAAAGAAATGAAATATGATCACCAACTTACACCATACAAAAAATAAATTCAAGGTGATAAAAGACTTAAATAGGGGATTCTTAAGATGGTGGCAAGATAGGTGGGAGCAGAGTCCACTTCACCCTGCACATGGGTGAAACACCTAGCCGATCTTCTGAGGAACAGAGTGAACAGCCAACAGTACCCCAGCATATATGAAGTTTAGAGAAAAAATTGTAGAGGACATAGAAAAATCAGATGAGTAGGTGGAAGCTATGAACACCAGGATACCTGCTGGAAGAGGAAACCCACCAACAAAGGAACCACCAATAGATAACAACAGAAGAAGGTGAAGGAGGGAGTGAAAGCCACTCTAACTCAACCCAGGACCTATCTGGGAAAACAACTAAATGGTGGAGAAATTATTCAGAACAAACATCTGAACAAGAGCAAGAGAGAATCCTCAAAACCTTGTACACACAGAAGAACCAGCTTCAACACAACCTCTCCACACCTGCTTAACAGAATACAAGAGGTGGTAGGCACAGTGAACCTCAGTTAACCAGCTGGATGTAAGGACCCAGCAAAGAAAGACCCAACAACAATAAAAACCTGAAGACATACAGAGAGCCAACATAAATCGCAGCCGAAGACCAGCAAGCTCAGAAGATCAAGGAGATGGCACCATTGAATCTCACAGGTCTTCAACCATAGAAGTTCACACCATAAACTCAGGGAGACAGAACAGATCAATTTAAGAAGCAAAGGCTAACAAAAATCTCACAAACAATGGAAAGACAAAGAAACAATCTCCAAATGAAAGGAAAGGAGGAAGCCTCAGAAAGAAGGCTAAATGAAATAGAGGCAAGTCAACTATCAGATATTGAGTTCAAAGCAATGGTTATAAGGAAACTCAATTGGGTCACTGTGAATTACCAAAAACTACAGGGAAACTACAATGAACTCACTGCAAGCTATACCAACATGAAAAAGGAAATAGAAGCTATCAACAAGGGCCAAGAGGAAAAGAAGAATACAATTTCTGAACTGAACAACACAGTAGAAGGAAACAAAAGCAGGATCAATGAAGCAGAGGATTGGATCAGTGAGATGGAGGACAAGGTACAAAAAAAACACAACAACAACATCAAGAATGAGCAAGAAAAGGAAAAGAGGCTCAGAAAAAATGAAGAAGGGTTAAGGGAAGTGCAGGACAATATGAAACGTAATAATATTTATATAGTAGGGATACTAGAAGGAGAAGAAGGAGGGATAGAAAACCTGTTTGAAAACAGTAATGATGGAAAACTTCCCTAATTTGATGAGAGAAAAAATCACACAAATTCAGGAAATGCAGAGTCCCAACCAAGAGGAACCCAAAGAGGCCCACTTCAAGACACATCATAATTAAAATGGCAAAATTCCAAGACAATGAGAGAATCTTAAAGGCAGCAAGGGAAAAACAGGAAGTAACATACAAGGGAGGTCTGATAAGACTAGCACCTGAGTTCTCAATGGAAACACTACAAACCAGAAGGGAACAGCAAGAAATGTTCCAAGTAATCAGAACCAGAGGCCTACAACCAAGACTACTTTATCCAGCAAGGTTAAAGTGGACGGCCAAATAAGGAGCTTCTGGACAAAAGCAGCCTCAAAGAATATACCTCCTCCACATCAGCTCTACAAGAGATGCTAAAGGGTTTGCTTTAAGAACAAGAAGAAAAACAGTGAAAGATAGAGGAACACAGGTATGAAAAATGGCAATGAATAACTATCTGTCAATAATAACCTTAAACATAAATGGATTAAATGTCCCAATCAAAAGATACAGAATAGCTGAATGGATAAGAAAATATGACCTACACCTATGTTGCCTACAAGAGACCCACCTCAGAACAAAAGACCTACACAGACTGAAAGTGAAGGGCTGGAAACAAATATTCCAAGCAAATGGACAGGAAAAGAAAATTCAGGGTAGCAATATTCATATCCGACAAAATAGACTACAAAAAAAGGACCATAAAGAGAGCCCCAGAAGCTCACTTCATAATACTCAAGGGAAGAATCCATCAAGAAGACATAAACATTGTAAATATATATGCACCCAACATAGGAGCACTCAAATACATAAAGAAAATCTTGGAGGACTTCAAGAAAGATATAGACAGCAACATAATCATAGTAGGAGATTTTAACACCCCACTGTCAAAAAATGGACAGATCTTCCAAACAAAACATCAAACAAAGATATTGTGGCATTGAACAATGCCCTAGATGAAATGGACTTAACTGATTACATACATACATACATATATGTGTGTGTGTGTGTATGTATATGTATATATATGAGAGAGAGAGAGAGAGAGTGCCTTTCATTCCAAAGAAGCAAAATACACATTCTTTTCAAATGCACAGGGAACATTTTCAAAGGTAGAGCACATGATAGGGCACAAAACAAGCCTCCAATAAACTCAAGAAAATTGAAATCATATCAAGCATTTTCTCTGACCACAAGGGACTGAAACCAGAAACCAACCTCAAGGAAAAAACCAAAAACACTCAAACTCATGGAGATTGAATAGCATGCTATTAAACAATGAATGGGTCAAGAATGAGATCAGGGCGAAATAAAAAAGTTTCTGGAAACAACCAAAAATGAACTCACAACAATCCCAAACTTATGGGACACAGTCCTGAGAGGGAAGTTCATAGTGATGCAGGCCTACCTAAGAAAGATAGAAACATTTCAAATAAACAATCTAACCTTATGCCTACAAGAACTCGAGGAACAACAGTAAAGACAGCCCACAGCAAGTAGAAGGATGGTAATAACCAAGGTCAGAGCAGAATAAAAAGACATGAAGACTAAACACAGTTCTAAGGATCAATGAATTCAGGAGCTGGTTCTTTCAAAAGATAAACAAAATCAACAAGCCTTTAAGCAGACTCATTAAGAAAAAAAGAGAGAGGACCCAAATAAACACAATCAGAAATGAAAGAGGAGAGATTACAACTGATACCACAGAAATACAAAGGATTGTAAGAAATTACTACAAAGATCTATATGCCAAGAAATTTGAAAACCTAGGTGAAATGGAAAAATTTCGTGAAAAATATAATCTTCCAAAACTCAGTAAAGAAGCAGAAAGCCTGAACAGAACAATAACAGCTGATGAAATTGAAATAGCAATCAAAAAGCTTGCGACACACAAAAGCCCCGGACCTGATGGTTTCACAGGAGAATTTTACAAAGTATTTAAAGGAGAGCTAACCCTCATCCTCCACAGATTATTTCAAAAAATTCAAGAAGATGGACGACTTCCAAACTCTTTTTATGAAGCCAGCGTCATCCTAATCCCAAAACCAGATAAAGACATAACAAAGAAAGAAAACTTCAGGCCAATATTGCTGATGAACATAGATGCCAAAATCCTCAACAAAATATTGGGAAACCACATCCAGCAATACGTTAAAAAGATCATACACCATAATCAAGTGGGATTCCTCCCATGGATGCAAGGATGGTACAATATTCACAAATCAATAAACATAATACACCACATAAACATAACGAAACACAAAAATCACATGATCATATCAATAGATGCAGAAAAAGCATTTGATAAGGTGCAGCACCCATTTATGATAAAAGTACTCAGCAAAATGGAAATACAGGGAGCATTCCTCAACATAACAAAGGCCACATATGGGAGACCTACAGCCAACATCATAAGCAATGGGAAAAACTAAAATCTTTCCCACTAAGATCAGGAACAAGACAAGGATGCCTGCTGTCACCACTTGTATTCAACATGGTACTGGAAGTCTTAGCCACAGCAAACGGACAAGAAAAAGAAATAAGAGGCATCCAAATTGGAAAAGTGGAAGTACAACTGTCATTGTTTGCAGATGACATGATAGTGTACATAGAAAATCCTATAGACTCCACCAAAAAACAACTGGACCTAATAAGTGAATTAGGCAAAACAGGCAGATTCAAAGAAGTCAATACTCAGATATCAAAGGGATTTTTGTATACCAACAATGAAATATCAGAAACAGAAATCAGGAAAAAAATCCCATTTGATATAGCAACAAGGAGATAAAGTACGTAGGAATAAACCTAACTAATGAGGTAAAAGATCTGTCCTGAGAAAACTATACAACACTGTAGAAAGAAATTAAGGAAGACAGAAACAAATGGAAGCATGTACCATGCTCATGGATGGGAAGAATTAACATCATCAAAATGGCCATACTACCCAAAACAATTTATAGATTCAATTCAATCCCTATTAAACTACCAATGACATATTTCACAGATATAGAACAAATATTTCAGAAATTTATATGGAACTATAAACAACCCCAAATAGCTGCAGCAATTTTGAGAAAGAAGAACAAAGCAGGGAGGGATCACAATACCTGATATCAAATTGTGTTACAAGGCCACTGTAATCAAAACAGCCTGTGCTGGCATAAAAATAGGTACATAGGCCAGTGGAACAAAACATAGTCCATAAATAAACCCAAGTCTCTATGGTCAATTAATATTTGACAAACAGAAGCGTAAAATGAACCTCTTGAACAAATGGTGTTGGGAGATCTGGACAGCTACATGCAAAAAAATGAAACTCAATCACCAACTTACACCATACACAAAAACAAATTCAAGTTTGATAAAAGACTTAAATATAAGTCATGACACCATAAAAGTCCTAGAGGAAAATATCAGCAGGAAAATTTCAGACATTCCATGCAGCAACATCTTCACTGATATATTTCCTAAAGCAAGGGACATAAAGGAAAGAATAAACAAATGGGACCTCTCAAATTAAAAAGCTTCTGCATGGTTAAAGAAAACAGCACTAAAATGAAAAGAGAACCAACTGTATGGGAAAACATATTTGCCAATAATACCTCAGACAAGGGTTTGATCCCAAAATAGGTAAAGAACTCATATGACTCCTCTCCAGGAAGACAAAAAAAAAAAAAAAAAAAAAAAAAAAAAACATTAAAAAATGGGCAAAAGACTTAAACAGACACACTCCAAGGAGGATATACAGAGGACCCAGAGAAATATGAGAAGATGCTCAGTGTCATTAGCTATCAGAGAGATGCAAATTAAAACCACAATGAGATAGCATTTCACACCAGTCAGAATGGCTGTCATAAACAAATGAACAAACAAGTGTTGGAGAGGATGTGGAGAAAAGGGAATTCTGGTGCACTGTTGGTGGGAATGCAGACTGGTGTAGCCACTATTGAAAACAGTATGGAATTTCCTCACAAAACGAAAAATGGAACTGCCTTTTGACCCAGCAATTCCAATGCTGAAATTATACCATAATAGCCCTGAAACACCTATTCAAAAGAAACTGTGCACCCCAATGTTCATAGCAGCACCATGTACAATAGCCAAGTGCTGGAAGAAACCTAAGTGCCCATCAGCAACCAAATGGGTCAAAAAACTGTGGTACATTTACACGATGAAATACTATGCAGAAGAAAAAAAGAAGGAACTCCTACCCTTTGCAACAGCATGGATGGAACTGGAAAGCATTCTGCTAAGTGAAATCAGCCAGGTGGTGAGTGACAAATGCCATATGAGCTCACCTTTAAGTGGAACCTAATCAACAAAACAAACAACCAAGCAAAATATAACCAGAGAGATTGAAGCTAAGAACAAACTGACAGTAACCAGAGGGGATGGGGGAGGGGACAGTGGGGGGAAGGGTTTTTAGGAACTACTGCAATGGACACAAGGATAAAACCAAGAGGGAGGTTGGAAGCAAGGGAAGTTGGAAGCAAGGGTGCGTTTGCTGGGGTAGTGGGGAGTGGTAAGGGGAAAATGCAGACAACTGTAATTGAACAGCAGTAAAATAATTTTTTGAGAAAAGGACTTGGAATAAATCCTTGTTCTTTGCTACCATACCCATTAACCCCCCCCCCCCACAACAGACTATAGCTTACCCCTGTGGCATTGTCCAGCCTTTTTTAGTAAAAACCATCTGGTAACAGGCAGGGCAGTAGGCAGCATTTGCCATATGCCTTTGACCAAGCTTTGGATTCTGAACCTAGGGCCTAAGTGTGGACCTTCATTCCAATCATGGCTCCCCTGCAGGTCCCTGGCCTCACAAGGGTACCTGGGATGATGCTCACAGTGTTCTACTCCCCCACACCCCGTGGCTCCCCGAGATGGACTCCACCTTGGCCTCTGATACTGCCTCAGGGGTCAAGAACCTAGCACAAGCAGACATCTGCACAACTGACACTTCCAATTTTGTCTGCGTGGGTTAATGTCATCCTAGGCTCCACAGCATTTCTATACTAGGGCCCCTGCTAGACACTGAAGAGACATTGTTCCTCTTGTCCCAGAAATTTGAATGCTGACTTCATTGTGCTTATAATCTACCCCCTGTTTGGGAGATGGAAAGATGGAAAGAGTGGTAAGGGTTTACTTTCCACTACATAAACACATTTTGATTCACTTGCTTTGTCATTCTCTCAGACATCTCCATTAAGGATCTTCAGCCATAGTCTACAGAACTGGATCAGGGAAACCCCAAGTGATGCACATAAAATGTCATTCCTCAAAGTAGCCTTGCCCATGAACAGTCATTATGTGTTGCTGCTCTAAGGTCAGGGTCTTCCTGCAGTATTTTGCCCCAGGTTGACTTTTTTTTAATTGTTTTATTGTTGTTCAAGTACAGTTGTCTGCATTTCCCCCCCACGACTCCCCCGACCACAGCCATCCTCATCTTCCTCTCCTAATTCCACCTCCTCTTGGTTTTGTCAACGTGTCCTTTATAGTAGTTCCTGAAAACCCTTCCCCACCTGCCCCCCATTATCCCTTCCCACTTCCTCTCTGGTTACTGTCAGATTGTTCCTTAACTTCAGTCTCTCTGGTTATATTTTGCTTGGTTGTTTGTTTTGTTGATTAGGTTCCACTTAAAGGTGAGCTCATATGGTATTTGTCCCTCACTGCCTGGCTGATTTCACTTAGCAGAATGCTTTCCAGTTCCATCCATGCTGTTGCAATGGGTAGGAGTTCCTTCTTTTTTTCTTTTGCATAGTATTTCATCGTGTAAATGTACCATAGTTTTTTGACCCACTTGGTTGCTGATGGGCACTTAGGTTTCTTCCAGCACTTGGCTATTATACATGGTGCTGCTATGAACATTGGGGTTCATGAATTCTTATGAATTGTTGTTTGACCCAGCAATTCCACTGCCAGGATTATATCCTAAGAACCCTGAAACAGGTTGACTTCTTTATTGTCCCTAACCTGGAAGAAGCTGGGCAGGAGGCGGGGTGGAAGAAAAGGGCATTTGCATTCTAGGCTGTCCATGCAGGGTCAATTGCTAGCCGTACTGTAGCTCATCCCTCTCTCCCATCCATGTCTCTGATGAGTGTGCTACCCCAGGGTAGACACTCACATTAGGTTCCTTCTGGACCCTGCAATAGTGTGAATAAGTTCTGAAAAGTTTTCCTGAGATAGGTTTCTCTTTTGAGGGGCAATTTTCCTAAGAGTAAATGTCACAAACCAATAGCATTGAGCCTGATGGACAATCTCTTATTGCTTCCAAAACAGCTGTAAGGCCATTCATAGAGCATTGAATATGAACCCAGAAATGAGCTATAAAATTTTTAAATCAACTTCAATCGCATATATCATCAGTTTATGTAGACCAATTCTCTACATTTCTGAATTTCATATTTGGGCTTTGCCTTCTTTTATCTCCTCCTGAGAGGAAGGACCTAGTGTATCTTTGGCTATGAGTTGCACAAATAATGAATGAACTTCCCATTAACCTACACTAGGTGTGTCAGTGGCAGGTAATCCACTTGTCTGTTCTCTGCTAGGATAGATATATGAAGCTCTTACAGAGTCTACAGTGTCAGCTCTTTTTTTTTTTTTTTTTTTTTAAGAGAATGGAGGGGAGGGAGAAAGAGAGAGAGAGAGAAACATCAATATGTGATTGCCTCTCATATGCCCCTTACTGGGTACCTGGCCTGAAATCCAGATATGTGCCCTAAACTGGGAATCAAACCAGCAACCCTTTGGTTCACAGGCTGGCACTCAATCCATTGAGCCATACCAGCCAGGGCAGTATCAGCTAACTCTTAATTTCTCTTGTGTTAATTGCTGTGGCAGGATTCCACAAAATACTAACTCTGTGATCCTGAATAACCCTAAAACTCCCTGAGTCTCTAATTCCTTATCATTCAAAAAAGATAACGACTGCAGTTGATTTCATAGGATAGTCATCTTAATCAATGTGATCTGATTCTTGGAAAATTGTAAAATGTCATATGAAATATAACACACAAGCTTTTATAACCCATAAATATGTGAAACTTTTTCTAACATGTCTTTCTTGAGTTTGAGCTGTGCAGCAGGGTACCCTGAAGCTGTTCTCTTTGATTTGGTTTCTCCTGAGCACATGCTTCCTGGATAGCTGGTCTGTGGGAGGCTTTGGAGGGGCATGTAGAATCATGTGGAGAAAGATGCAGACTTTTTAATTTAGGTGAGTACATGGAGAGAACAGACTAGCCCACAGCTTTGTAACTAATTGGCATGTCATAGCACAGAATCCTGAAAAAAGGCTTAAAGAGAAGGGGATGTGGTCTGGAAGGATGGATGATAAAGGGAGCAGAAAGGAATTCACATCTGAAGTAGGACAGTGTGGCAAGTAGGACAGGTAGAGATGTGGAAAAGAAGAGTAAACAATTTTTAATTGAGCCAAGTTTAAAGTGAGTCTATAAATGCATGAGAGTGATCTGAGAGGAATTCATAGCGAAACTAAAGCAGAGAGAGATTGGAGTCATGGGGACCTGAGAGGAGAATGCTGCACTAGCTGGTGACAGGGAAAGAAAGTAAGAATGGAAAAAAGAAAGGGTTTGCAATCGAATTCTATTAATTAGATATGGTAGATTTAGAAAGGAAAGGGTTATTAAATAGGTCTAGGACATTATGTTTGGGGGATTGAAGGGATGGCAGTGTCCTTAGGGAAATAGAGAAGTTAGGAGGAAGAGCTAGCTTTGGAATAGGAGGGCTAGGTGGTGGAATTCTCAGAGTAGAAGATCCCTATTTTGGAATTCTGGACATACTTCTTGCAACCCTGTGAAAGTGAGGGGATCTGATGGATAAGGGAGAAGCAGAAAAGCATCTGAAAGTGGGTAGGATAAGAAAGAGGAGAAGGAAGAAGTGATGGTTTGAGATTAAAGGAAAAGGCAAACCAGCATGTTACCAAGACAGATGTCCAAGGAGAAGGCAGTTTCCAGGAGGTGGTTGTCTACAGAGTCCATAGCTGCAGCATGGTGGGGGCCCCACTGACAGAGAGGTGGGAGCAGAAGGTGAAGGTGAAGGATCTGAGGGGGCTGTGGAGGATTCACATGTGCTTTTCATGCTGTAGTTGTAGTCAGTTTTGTCTTTGTAGACATTATATCTTTACATTTTCTTGTGCCTGGGCCCCATTTTAACCTTTTGATATTGTTTTTAGACCTTTTTCTGAGGTATCTTTTTTGTAGTCTTTCTTTTTTTGAGGGGCAGTGTTCCTCCAGTTAATTATTCAGTATGGAAATACAATGAGCATATAAATGGCAAAAACATCCTGGAAGTTCTTCTAACACCATCTTGTTGCTGACTCAGCATTTGATGCCCATTTTGGAGCCTTCTGGTTCTTGGAGAGTCTGTACACCAGCATTTCCAAAGTGAATTCACAGAAACACTATTTTCCTGAGATAGAAATAGTGGGGCTAAATAAAGTTAAAAGTTTTCTTCTAAAGGATGTCTCTGAGTCTTTACTATATTATTATGCATTGTAAGTCTCCAAGAAAGAGCCATGGTGTTCAGCATTTCCCAAATGCATTTTTTATGAACTCTCCTTTAAAAATAAACATTTATTTCCTAAAGAACATGAGAAAGACAATTCAATAAACTAACTCAATACAAATATTTTCATCATACATATTTTTAAAGGAAACAAAATTCTTTTTTGTAATGACACAATTTTGCCAGTATTCCTCACTGTAAGCCAAAGCATAACAGAACACATTCTGGGAGATGAGAGCCTGCAGTCCTTCCTTAGACAACCTGGTCTAAGGATGGGCAAAACCAAGACCTGTGATCCAGGGCAGAGTTAGGAAGCCACGAGGGGTAGTGCTGGGAGTCACACTGAGGAACAGAAGGTAGCCTTGGATGGAAACTAAGTCAGGAGCCATGTGAGGGGTGGAGATGTAGATGAACTAGGAGCTTCGAGCATTGTTATAGGTGGATGTGTTTTGATTTTTATTTTCCTCAGTTGACTTATTCACATTGGACATTGTTTGACTTTTATGCCTCTCTTCATGTCCCCTCAAGAAGCTCTCAGAGTCCTCCCAGATCCCCAGTTCCCTCCTTTGTGAGGTAACACTGACTTCCCAATGATTCCATGATTACAAAAAGAGATGCTATCTGTACAGCACTCTGCATGGTGCCTGGCACACGAGGGTATTTCATAAAGAGGAGAGTCCCCCAACAGTCTCCACCTTTCCTTCCCCACTTTCCCACCTGGAGTGGACATTTTGGAGCCAGAGGAAAAGATAATGCCCTGGCCTTGGATTTTGGCTATGAAATAGCCATTGGCCATGGCAAGATGGGATGGGGCCTCAAGCTTGTTCAGGCCTGGAGTGGGAATCCTGTGATTAGCTCTGTGTTATCCTGTGTAGGAATCAGGAGGGTCCCAACTTGGGTAGTGATTTTCAAACACCTGACTCTGCCAATGCAAATCCCCAGGGACTGCTAATGTGTCCTCTGGGTCATTTTGTTTTCCCATTTGGCCGCCTGAGATCTGGACTTCTTACACCACACTCCATTGTCATGACTTGACTTTTGGACTCACAGGAAGTGTCATGAGCCATTGAGGACACACTGACCAATGTGACTCTTTGCTGTGCCATATGGAGTGTGAATATTGGTGGCCTTCCCTTAGGGGTCTTGTCTTACTCCATGTTTGAAACAGGGGATGAAGTCCACCTTTCAGCAGTAGTGAGTTCTGCCGCACACCTCAGGCAAGATGGGGAGTCTACTGAATAGCGGCTGAGAGTCCTGGCTACTCACCCTTGGGAAAGTGACTGTCCTTTCTGGGCCTCCTTTTCTTGGTCTATGAATTGAGGTAATTTTGCATGATTTCTAAATTTCCCTCCCACTTTCCACAGAGCATCTCAGAAGTGGCTTCTCCTGGCTCAGCACACCAAGAAAAACATCCTTTAATGTAAGGTCAAGAACAGAATTTTTCCCTCTGCTGCAGAGCTCTACATTGAGAGGATGCATGTCAGCCCACACAGATCTACCAGAGGTGTCCCCCACCCCATGCCACTGTCATAGCCACACATTTTGTTGCTCACACACAGAAGGGAATCAGATCTCTTTGTGCATTGCCTTCTTATATTCTTGCTCTCTGCTTTTGGCTGAGAAGCGCAGGGCTGGTGCTGCACTTTCCTCTCTAGGATTTCTCTTGATGCCTCTGTGTTGGAGCATTTCCTATGCCTGAGTCTGACAGTTTGTGGGAGGTGTGTGGGTGCCTGATGCCCTCATATGGCTAATGTGCCTTCTATCTTAATAATGGCGGTCCAGACACACAGCAGGTTAGCACCGGCTTTTTCTCTGAACATGGGAGCACTCAGCTGGCAAGATGTGAGTGATCTCTGCAAGACTGTCTTTTGCTTGGGACTTGGGGAATGGTGGGAATAGTAGGTGCCTGGATCAATGGAGGCACAGAGAAGGAGGAGGTGCCATTTTTTATAGGGTAAGGAAGCGGAGTCAGACAGCAGGGCCAGGAGCAGAATGTCACTGAACTGTTATCAGGGTTTATAGTAATGATACACTCTGCAATAGGACAAGCTGGACTCATCCATTCACCAACTCTTTATTGATTATTTACTATATTACAGGCACTGTGTTCAGTTCTGGGGACACAATGAGGGAGAAATTAGACCTATCCATTATTTTCATGAAGCTTAAAACATAGAAGTACTGTTAGTAGTACAGGCTAGGGAGCCAGATTGCCTGAGCTTATATCCTGGACCCAATATTTAATGGAGGCATGACTCTGAGCAACTTGCTTAACCTTCTGGGCCCAAGATTCCTCTTCTGTGGATTACAGATAATAATAGGTCTACATAAAAGGGTTGTTCTGCAAATACTCAGAACACTGCTCTATACTTAGTAAGCACTCACAAATAGTCTCTTATTTATATTTCTTCTTTTTGTAAATAACAGCTTATTAGGGGAGCAAGCAAGCAAATATGAGACATGTATTATATATAAGACTTTGTTTAAAGAAGAAGAGGGTGCTACATATAGTATGCTGAGGGTGAGGGTCTATTGTACTTTTCTTTTTTTTTAAGAATTTATTTATTTATTTTTAGACATAGGGAAGGGAAGGAGAAAGAGAGGGAGAGAAACATCAATGTGTGGTTGCCTCTCACATGCCCCCAACTGGGGACCTGGCCTACAACCCAGGCATGTGCCCTGACTGGGAATTGAACCGGTGACCCTTTGGTTTGCAGGCCAGCACTCAATCCACTGAGCCACACCAGCTAGAGCTATTCTATTTTTCTGATGCTAATGAGACTCAACTCTTCTCTGTCTGTGTGTTCCTCTCTGCTTCTGCTTATTTCTCACTTCCTTACAGCCCAATAAACATGCTCCTTTGAAGTAGGGCATTGGCAGTATTGGAGGAAGAGATACATGTGAGAAACATTGAGGATGTCAGCTTAATCACACCTGTTAGGATATGACATATGGGAGAAAAGCTGAAGTGAGAGGCAGGGCAGCACCAATCCTGGTCAAAGGCCTGGGTAGCTGGTGATGGCTCACCTCACATGATGTATACAGGGAAGGAGCAGACTCAGGTGCCATCAGGAGGTCCAGTTGGGACAGATAAACTTTAGATGCTTGTGGAGATGCCCGACAGGTAATGACTGTAAGGAAGCTCAGGATAGCCTGAGGTCATATCCCCTATAGTATATGAAATTGGGGCATACAATACTGTTGACTGTTAAGACTAGTTTACTAACTACAGTGGAATTTACCTAAATTTAAAAATACAAGCATGAGAGTTTCTGAAATCATCCCCCTTTATCTCCTCATGCCTTACAAGTTAATCCCAATTAAATGTTGTACTCATCCTTCCAAATTGCCAGTACCTGTCTTCCCTGGGGAAAAGAGTCTTGCTGGTTGGGAAGTCAGAATCCCAGTGTAGCCTCTGTTTGTGGGAGGGGCTGCAGAATGTGATGATCTTGCAGAAGGAAGCTCTGAGTCTGGGAGGGCTGTCCCACCAGGAGAACCGTCCCAGGCCTGGTAACCTGGACAAAGCCTGTTCATTCTACCCTGGCTTCTATGCCTCCTGTTTCATCATAGCATTGTGGGCAAATGGTTTTAGTTAAATGTGGTTTTAAATTCTGCCTGAGCCATTGACTAGCTAGACCTCAGTTTCCTGATCTATAAATGGCACCACTCTGTCTGTCAGTATATTGTGGAAATTGAGTGCATAATAACTACCCATTAAATATTAGCTACTCCCTAGGCAATATGAGGAGACATGTCTAGTTATTTTCAAAAGGGGTGGTGATGTGGACACCAACTAGCAGTGTCCGAGTCATTATGGATGAAATAAAAACATACACACGGACTACCGAGTCTGGTGGAGGAAAAAGGACGACAGCGTGACTTTTCTCTCAAGGGGAGCAAAAGCCACGGCCTCAGCCATGACAGGCCTTTATTCTATATCTCCTCACATTACAAGATGGTCCTCACTCACTATGCCAGGTTACAACAAAAGGAGCCAATGCTCCTCATCACATCACAGAAGAAGGATATTAGCAAATGAAAAGGCAAAAGTGGTTGAGCCAGTTACACTGGTCCCTGCAAGGTTTAGCATGGATTTTAGGAAGTCACAGTAAGGGAGTTTTTAGCAAAAAGCAGCTTAGGTATATTGCAAATCTGATTACCCATGAGAGAACCTATCTGTGGGCCTGGGTCCTGTGCATCTCCAAGTGGGAGCTGGGCCCACGCCACGCAGAAGGGTGTGCCACATCTCCCCCTCTTTGTTTTAATAGAACTGGTATGATCCCACAAAGCTTGCTGTTTGCTGGTCTTCCACATGACCCTGGGAAAATAATTTGCAAATATATTAAAATACATAGAACATTATTATAATCAGTAAGCAACCAGTAGTTCCAAAGACCCACACTCTCAGATTACGTCCAATCAATCATTGTCAGGCAGTAATAGTCAAATAGATAACATTCAAAGAACTGTGAGGGCCTATTTTGAGTCAGGGTCAGATAGCTAAAGGGCCATAAAATTTGGGGGAAACAAAATTATTTCAGGCTTGGACCCTTATCATTTAAATTGAGGGTATCAGCAAAGTAGGTTTCACAGGGTCTTATGCTTTCTTTTTTTTCTTAGGCCTGATTGCCCCAGGGAACCTGCCCTTTCCAGCCCATGGGCTGCACCCAACTCCAGCATTGTTTCAGGCTTAGGTGGAGACTTGCAGACAGAATGAGGACTCAGGCTATGTCCGGATAACTGGGGGGCAAGAGTCAATCACCCTCTTTTTGCTGTGCACCTGCCCCCAGTCCTTCCTTGAGGGCCATCCACGTGGTCATGCCTGTCTTAGGTGACCCCTCCCTTGAGAGAATCTTACCCGTCATTGGCTAACTGACTAAGCATTGGAGGCCAGATATGGGTGAAGCCGAAGCAGTGCTCCTGCCAGGGAGATAAGCTTTGTCTCCTTAGTGGCTCAGGTCCTCTTGACAGAACAGACCCAGAAGAAGTGGGTCCCTTGGGCTTTTACTCAGCCCACCATGGGGTGAGGGTTACAACTCCTGAAACCAGGCTGAACAGTCCACAACAGGGTGGGATATCAGATGGTCACTCTTGGTCTAGTTTCTTTGTCTGGGTATAGGTGGCATTTGCCGGAACTAGAGCTGTTACCTCCATGAGTGAGTTGGACACACTTCTCTCCACCCTCCCTGTGATGGAATTATGCTGATCTTGCCTGGCAATGCGCCTCCCTTCCCGAGAGAGCCTGGAGACACATACTTATGTATTTCCAGTCATCACCCAAGAGCTCAAATTTTGCTGTCCTTGGTGTCACTTTAATTAATATGCTTCTGTGTGCTGGGTGACAAAATTAGGTTGCATGGTGGTAGGCATTTATATCACGATGGGGGAGAAAAAGGTGTTTTGTACCATTTTTCTTCTTGAGTTCCAGTATTAATCTTTGCAATCAATACTACTTTATTTTTGGCTCCAGGAGGTGGTGGAGTGGAATCAGACTGTCAAGCAATTTAAGGCTACATCTGCATAAGTAATGGAGATGGTATGGTACTTTCACTCTAGGTGAGAACATGTGTCCCCAGCCAGATGTGGCAGTGCCAGGCTCTGTGATTCTCATGCCAGCTTTATGATATGTTTGATTTACGTAGAGTGCCTGGAACCTGCTGGGACTAAATTGTTATGAAACACCATCTGCAGTTTTCTCTTTAATTAATATCATAAGAATTAGGATCTCATGCTTTAATTATCATGTTAACCCTTTACAATCATGGGAAGAGAAGGGAAAGTGGGAGTGTGGATGAAGGTGTTCTTTAGAGGCTGTTGGATCTATGTATTAGTCTCCTTTATTTTGAGCCCCAGAGCTTTTGGCATGTGGGCTGATCACTGCCCAGATGTGACCTTGGGGCTGCTTATGTTTGCTTACGTGGAAAGGAAACTGGAGTGTATGGGCCTGATAGAGGAGTTCACTGAAATATAAGTCACATCCACTTCCCAGGCTCTGATAGGGAATTTACTTCAACAGCATCATTAATAGTAATTTGATGATGATGATGATGATGATGATGATGATGATGACATCAGTGAGTGTCATTTATTGAATTACTCTTACTATATTACACAATATACTATGTATATTCTATATTTGTGTGTGTGTATATATATTTATATATGTACATATATATAATATATACATTGTGTTGTACAATTATGTGCTAGGAGTTGCCTGAGCACTGTACATAAATTTTATCATTTAATTTTCACTACATTGAGCTCTTATTGCTGATGAGGGAACTGAGGCAGAGAACCACTCTACACAATTGATATGCACCAGAGCCTGGATTCAAATGTAAGCTTGTTTGAATCAAAACCATTGCTTTTCACAGACATGCATCATTTAATAAAATATCCGTGTTCAAAGTTGAAAGGAAAGTCTCCAGATTGAGGGGGGAACTATTGTGTCCTGCTGAGTTTCATTTCCTTCAGGGGAAATGAAACCTCAGCTTCCAATATTGCTGCCATCACACCCTCCACAGTACCCATAGGTGTGGCTTCAAGCTTGGCTCGCAGCGAAGAGGCTAAGCTCATGCTTGGTTTCCTTAAGCACAGCTAGGATTGGCTGGGACTGTGAAAGTGCTTCATCAGCTCATGTGAAATTAAAAAACATAAATACATTCAGACATTATAAGAAATAGAAAACTGAAAACATAAATTGTAAAGCCTGAGATATAAGTCTAGTCTCAAAATTATCCTCCAATTCCCAGGGAAGAGCACTCTGGAGCTAGACACTGCTAGGAAACCTTTGCTTACACCAGTCCTGGCTACAGGACCACTGACAAGTTAACTGTCCTATATGCCATGGCTTCTTCACAGGAAAATGGAAATGTTTATATACATTTCCACTTTTGGCTTTCATGAGGATTTGAGAGAGTGTCTGACACATAGTAGGCATTCTTTAAATAACATGAGTACTCTTGCTGGAAGCTCATACATATGGCCCCTCAGACTAACTGTGCAAGGAGGCTGTGATCTCAGACTCCCAGGTAGGAGCTGCTTACTAGGCATCTTGACATATCCATGCTTCAGCTCTGCTGCACATTAAGATCAAGTCACTATTCCATGTGGATGGGCTCATCTCAAGGAGCCTGGTACCAGGAATGCACATGCCATGCTAGAGGGAAACTGTGTCTTCTACATTCTAGGAAAGCCCAAGTCTCTTCATAGGTTAACTGACTCATATATTTCCTTATTCCTCAGGAAGCCATTGAGCACTTACTATACCTAGACTGGGCTGGGAATTGGTGGGGTAACAGTACTACAGTGAAATCACCATGTCATTGACATATGACCATACATCAAGGGTTGCCCATAAGCAAGGATTGTTCCTTCCTCCCTCCCTTCCTCCCTCCCTTCCCTCTTCCTTCCTTCCTTTCCTTCCTTCCTTCCTTCCTTCCTTCCTTCCTTCCTTCCTTCCTTCCTTCTTCCTTCCTTCCTTTCTCTCTCCCTCCCTCTCTCCCTCTCTCCTTCCTCCCCTCTCTTTTCTTTCTCTTTCTTTCATATATTCCTACAGCAAAGATCATTTGTTCCTATTATGTGCCTGGTCCTGTGTTAGGCTCTACAGTTTAAAAAAACGTGAATGAGAAAAGCGTGGTCTGCACCTTTATGGAGTGGCATTTGGCAAATCAGAGGAGCCAGCAGACTGGTGATTCAATACAATTCAGTGAGACAAGTGTTGTATGGGGAAGTATTGGGGGCTGTCAATGCATAGGAGTATATTAGGTTCCAGGGCTGCTGTAATAATGCACTACAAATTGGGTAGCTTAAACAGTAGAAATTGTCCCACAGTTCTGGAGGCTAGAAATTCACCATCAAGGTGTTGGTGGGTTTGGTTCCTTTTGAGGACTGTGAGGGAGAATCTGTTCCAGTGTCTCTCCAGCAGAAGCTGGTTGTTTGCTGACAATCTTTGGCATTTCTTGGCTTGTAGATACATTGTAGAGATCTGCCTTCATTTTCACATGCTGTTCTCCCCCTCTGCATGACTGTTGGTGTCCAAGGACACAATCCTTGTTATAAGGACATCAGTCATATTGGATTAGGGCCCATGCTAATGGCCCCATTGCACATGATGACCTCTGTAAAGATGCTATCTTCCAATAAGGTCACATTCTTAGGTACTGTGGGGTAGGATTCCAACATATCTATTTTGGTGGGGGGGCACAATTCAACCCATGAAAGAGGAAATATCTTAGACTGAATTCTTGAAAGACTGATATGTAAATCATGATGCAGAATATGAGGAAGTGGCTGTGCATTTAGAAAGAAGTGTCCTTGTGGCAGAAGGGAAGGACCAGAAGTGAGAGAAAGCACAGTGAACTTGGAAAGGAGTCTGGCCAGAACATAAAGTATAGGTGTGGTGGCAAGAGGATCAGGTGAGCACAGATATTTCTGCAAGGCTCAGAGAATTGTTTGAGGAGAGGTCAATCTGTTTGAAGGGGAATGGAGACCCATGAAAGGTTGTTCAGACAAGCATCATGGTCAGAACTCACTGCAGCCTCCACTGAGAACCTTGTCACATTAGCAGGGAGATGTGCCTCCCACAGTGCAGCTCTGATCTGGTCAACTGAGTTTTCCCATTAGGCCTGACATAAGAAAAATACTGTACATGACTCAGTTCAAGCATGGGGGGGACACAGTCTGTTCTCTGGGAGACAAGTCCCATGGTTTGAAAGGAGAAGGGAGACTGTCTCTAGTTGGCAATAAGCATTTGGGTTATGGGAAAACAATGTGCAGGGATGGAGGGAGATGAGTCTCCCTAGGGATGGCCCTGGTCTTCTGACTGCTTCCTCATTGGGTTCTTCCATGGTTCATGGAGCCTCTCATATCCCTATTGAACCCTCTTCTACCTAGTGGTATCCTCATGCCACCTCCCTCTAATTCATTGGTCTCTTTTTCTAGCTTGACTGGTCAGACCCATGAATGATGTTTTCAGAAATGCCTTTATAGAGAGTTGTGAGGATTCCCTAAGTTGTTTACCTGACTGGAACCTCCAGAATAGAAAAAAAAGGATGAGGCTGCAGAGATATGTGGTTTATACATCATTCTTCTACTCAAACAAATAGAAATGCGCTGTTTACAGTGTAATTCTTGTGATCTGGGTATCAAATCCAGGTACAGCCTGGTCTGGTGCTCTAGGCTCAAAATCCCAGGAGACGGGAGTCATGGCTTCCATCCTGCATGGCCAGATGCCCAGAGAATGGGGCAGGAGGGGTACATTAAAGGGTGAGCCTTGTTTCTGGCAGACACAGTGATCTAGAGGGTCAGCAGGCACAGGGCACACCGTATTTGAATAACACAGTCCTTTGAGGAGTCCCATGGAACTCTAGTTTCTCTAGGAGGTGGCAGGCAGCTTCCTCCTAAAATTCATCATCTACTCTCCCTGCCAGAAGATGCTCTTACCCCATGGAGGAAGGAGTTGGCTTTGCTTTGTAGCTGGGTTTCGCACATTTTCTTTCATCCCAACCCACCATGGGGACAATATTATGTTGCTAAGTGTGGATGGCTTTGTGGATGGTTAATTTGCTTTGCCATGTCAGGTATGGTATGGCTGCAGTCTTGGTGTGACCTGGAGACAAGGTTCTACAGCCCTTATTTCTGCAGACCTGGTTGCAAGGGCCCTGTAGGTGCAAAGCCCCTGACATCCAGACAAACTGGATTTTAATTGCTAGTTGCCTGTTCTTTGTGATGTCCTCTCCACAGTTGCTGTGAGATCCTAACAGATTTCAAAATGAGATTCAGTTTTTGGAGTAAACTACCATGTTTAGGAGAAAACAGTCCATAGTGCTGCTTTGTTGGAAGAGAGTCCTAAATAAGATAATGTTTTTAGTTCCACCCTATGCCATTGAATCGTGAAATATCATAGTGAAGGAAGACCTGAGAGATTATCTTGCTTAGGAGTTCTTATCCCAAATGTTTACAAGACAGAGAGAGAATGTTAATGTGGGTCTAAGACCAAGTGGAGTGCTGGGGCTTGTAGTGACCCAGAAATCATATGCACAAGTTAAAAGCATTCAAATTCAAAACAAACACTACACTAGCCCAACAAGCCACTTCTGGACCTGTCATGAAGACAGGCATTTTATAGCCATGATGTACCATAATTTTCCCACAGAATAATTGGGATAACTGAGGCACCCATTTACTGAGTGTCTCCTACGAACCAGCACTAGTCTCAGTGCTTTGCCTGAATTCTATCGATCTGTGATTATCTCTGTTGTGTAGAAGAGGAAACTGATGCACAGAGAGGTTGGGTACCTAGTCCAGCCCACGGAGTTAGCAAGTGGTAGAGTGATATCTACAACCACAGTCTGACTCTATTACAGAAATTCTGGATCCCTTTTCTGCAGTGCCACATCAGTGAAGGTGCCCCTCAGAGCACAAGGGGCATCCTGTTGCCTGGGCAAGATCCAGAACCCAAGCTCTGGACTCCCAGTATGGTAGCACCAAACTGGACTATGTGGCTTTCCTCAAGAGGTAAAAAGGTCAAGGTATAGAACTAGGTCTTTGGAGCCAGAACAGACTGGTATACATGCTCAGTAGGGCCCTTAGTAAATTGGTGCATATCTTGTTCTTGGAGAAGTTAGTTCCCCTCTCAAGATAAGGACAGCAATAACTTCCTCCCAGGGCTAGTAGGAAGATACAATACAGGAGTGACTAGCACAAGGCCTGAGTCTGTTTGGATGCCCCCTAAATGCCAGTGTCCTTCCCCCCCCCCCCCACAGGGCTACAGAAGCCATGGTTTATTTTTGCATCATCTTCCATGCTGGCTTATGTAGTGTTCCATAGCTGCTGAGCATTCTGCTCCCATCAGACAGTCTACTGATGGACATGGGCAGAGTTGTCCTAAGTAGCTTGTCCAACCCCCAAGAAGTTAATGTGATGAATAATTATCTTAGAAGACAAAAAGCAGGACCATGATGAGTTCTGCCAGCATCCTGGTGCTGCAGCTGTACGTAGTGTTCCTCCGAGCAGCACAATGGTGCCCACCCGGGGAGTGAAGCAGACA
This sequence comes from Glossophaga mutica, assembly GCA_039655065.1. Taxonomy (NCBI): domain Eukaryota; kingdom Metazoa; phylum Chordata; class Mammalia; order Chiroptera; family Phyllostomidae; genus Glossophaga; species Glossophaga mutica. The sequence continues at coordinate 113,125,271 of CM077307.1, forward strand.
GTCTCTGTTACCAGCCAGAGAGAGTGCCAAGTGGAGACTTTTTGGCTTGTAGGGCTCCTGGGGTGGTGGCTGGCACTTGTCATCGCTCATGATGCTAGAAGAGCTTTTGTCCAACAGAACACCAGCTGTAACTGAATGGTCCAATCATCCTTAGTTGGAGTTGGTTTGGGAAGATCTCTCAGGCACTGCAGAGATGCAGGCATGGAAAAGCTCAATGAAGCAAGCCAGAAAGCTCAACCTGCTGTGGCCGGGAATAACTCAAAAAACCTCATTTCTTCATCTGTAAGGCAGGTGAATAGCTTACCACAGAGGGTATTTCTGAAGATTAAACAAGCCAACCCTCATCTGGCACTTGGTGCAAAGTAGGGTCCCGCCTTCCCCTGAACCCAAATAAGACTTATCAGTAATAGAATATACCTTTATTGTTCTTACTCTCTTGGCTAACTTTTTCATCAGAGTCTATATCCTTGTTAAAACATTTTTTCTGCAAACTGATTCAAAGTGGCTAGCATGTTGTAGCTATATTTAATTACAGCTGGCTTTGTGTGTTCAGTAACAGGCTCACGTGTACCACTTTCTTGTTAGCTTCCCCATGAGGGAGGGGCTGGAGTCTCTCTTTTCTTGCACTGTGAGTACTGGCTGCCCAGGCCCATAAACAAGCTTGCGGGGTTGATGTTTCATGTGCTTCAATCCCTACACTAACTGCTGCTTTGTTTGGTTTTTCTGGAACACAATTCTGTCTCCCGTGGAATCATCACCATTTCACCATAGCTTCTCCTTTATTTAAAAGCTTGTCATAGCAAACTGTAGTCTGAGTGTTTCAGCCCTCCAACAATACCCCCTCCTTCTTTCCTCTGTTCTTCCTGTCCTGGGGTTCTTCCATGCACACGCATAAATGAGCACACTCAGGCCCTAAACTGGTGTGCACTCATGCATGTACCCACATGTACAAGCACATGGACTCATGCTGCTCCTTAGCTCTGCCTTAAAATACATGTGACAGCTTTTGGCAGTACCTTTCCACTGCCCAGTATACAGGACACACCTACTTGCTCATCTCACACATACACAGACCCTGTAATTGTCTAGGGAACTTCAGTAGTTCATTTTCCCATAATTAAAAAAAATCTTATTTTTAAATGACAGATGACATAAAATATTATATTAGTTTCAGGTGTACAACTCTGTGATTAGACAGTCATATAATTTACTAAATGAACACTCCAATAAATCTAGTATTCACCTGGCACTATACATAGTTATTACAATATTATTGACTATATTCCCTATGCTGTACTTTACATCCCAATGACTATTCTGTAACTACCACTTTGTACTTCTTAATCTCTACTTTATTCACCCATTCCCCCAACCTCTCTCCCATCTAGCAACTGTAAAAATGCCCTCTGCATCTATGAATCTGTTTCTGTTCTGCTTGTTTGTTCATTTTTTTTTAGATTCCACATATAAGTAAAATTATCTGGCATTTATCTTACTCTGTCTGACTTATTTTATTCAGCACAATACCCTCTAGGTCCATCCATCTTGTTACAGATGGTGAGATTTCATTCCCTTTTATGGCTGAGTTATATTCCATTGTATATATGACCCCTTCTTTGTCTATTCATCTATTTATGGGCCCTTAGGTTGTTTCCATATTTGGCTGTTGTAAACAGTGGTGCAGTAAACATGTGGATACATATACCTTTGATTTAGTGTTTTGGGTTTCTTTGGATGAATATCTGGAATTGGAATTGCTGGGTTTTTCTTTGTCTCTTCATAGCCTTTATTTTAAAGTCTACTTTGTCTGGTATAAGTATTGCTAACACAGCCTCTTGTTTTGTTCTGTTCTGTTTTGTTCTGTTTTGTTTTGTTTCCATTGTCAGGAAATATCTTTTTCCATCACTTTATTTTCAGTCTGTGTGTGTATTTTGATCTGAAGTGTGTCTCTTATAGATAATATATGTAAGGGTCTTGTATTTTTTTATCCATTCAGAAACTGTGTCTTTTGATCAGAGCATTTAATACATTTGCATTTAAAGTAATTGTTGAGAGATTTATATTTATTAGCCTTTCATTATTCATATTTTGATCTTTTTTCTTGTTCTTCCTAAAGAAGACCTTTTAACATTTCTTATAATACTGATTTGGTGGTGACGAACTCTTAGCTTTTTCTTGGAAGCTCTGTATCTGTCCTTCAAGTCTAAATCATAGCTTTGCTGGGTAGAGTAATCTTGGTTGTAGGTCTTTGCTTTTCATCACTTTGAATATTTCTTCTCAATCCCTTGTGGCCTGCAAAGTTTCTGTTGAGAAATTAGCTGACAGTCTTATGGGAGCTTCCTTGTAGGAAACTAAACTACTTTACTCTTGCTTCTTTTAAGGTTTTCTCTGTCTTTAATTTTTGACCTTTAAATTATGTGTCTTGTTGTGAGCTTCTTTGGGCTCATCATTTGTGACTATGCTTCCTGGACTTGTATGTCTATTTCCTTCACTAGGTTAAGGAAGTTTTCTGTCATTGTTTTTTTCAAATAGATTTTCAATTTCTTGCTCTCTCTCTTCTTTTGGCACTCCCAAGATGCAAATGTTAATACATTTGAAGTTGTCCCAGAGGCTACTTACACAATCCTTATTTTTTTAGATTCTATTTTTTTTTTTTTTTTTTTTGCTGTTTTGATTGGGTGTTTTCTGCTTCCTTATCTTCCAAATCTCTTATTTGATCCTCTGCTTCATCTACTCCACTCTTGATTCCTTGTAATGAAATCTTTTCATTTAGTGTATTCTTCATTTCTGACATGTTTTTTTTTTTTTTTTTTTTTTTTTTAGTTTCCTATCTCCATGTTGAAGTTCTCACAAAGTTCATCTAATCTTCCCCTAAGTTTACTGAGCATCCTTATAAGCAGTGTTTTGAACTCTGCATCCGGCAGATTGCTTGTCTCCATTTTGTTTAGTTTAGTTTTATTTTTCTGGAATTTTGTTCTGTTCTTTCATGTGGGACATGTTTCTTTGCCTCTTCATTTTGGCTGCTTCCCTGTGTTCATTTCTATGTGTCAAGTAGAGCCTCTATGTCTCCTGGTCTTGGTAGAATGGCCTTATGTAGTATGTGTCCTATAGGACTGCCTGCTCAGACAGCCTGAGCTGGGCACTCTAGGTGCACCTCTCCCCATCCATGTGGACTGGGTGTACTCTGTGTACCCTCCTGTTGTAGTTGAGCCTTGATTGCTGTTGGCAATCAAGACTGTAAGCCCACTTTCTCATTATTTTTGCACTTTCATTACAATATACTTCTGTAATTATTTTGTGAGTAATTATCCCCTCAATCCTATTCTTACTGCTTCTTAGTTTTCATTATTTCTTTGTTTTTCACAATAAATTGTTAGATGTTCCCATTTTTAATTCTTCTCCTCTATGTGTCAATTTCATTTTCTCCTTTCCTGCTAACTCTCTTTGTTCTCACCCCAATCTCTCATCTGCCAAACTGAAAGTGATTTCACATCATGTTCCAATGACTCTGAGCTTACTTCCTACAATGTATTTTGCACAATGGTTTTGATTATCAGTTTACTTGTTAACCTTCCTTACTTACCTATGAACTACTTACCATTACTAGCAACTAAGTGTATGGGTTTTTGGATAAAGTAGTCCTGAGTGGGAAGACAGATCTTCTACTTGCTGCTCTGTGACCTTCCATCATTTACTTCATCTGTAAAATGGGGAAATAATACTAGTTTTATGAAAAAGTATTGCCAAGGTTTAAGTGAAGCAATACAAATGAAAAATTAGCACAGTGCCTGGAAGTTAGCATTATTATAGTTTTCTTCTAGCATAGCAAGTGACTGCCTCCTGAGGAAGTTGACAAAACAGAAGGGCTCAGTCAGACATGTGAGAAAAAGGAGAAATGGGAGGGAAGGATGGTGAAAACAAAAGCTAGCAGGGAAAGAAGGGGTTTGGGCTGTTTCTCTAGGGCAGAGGAGGATGCAGGCTGTGCCAGGAGGCAGTGAAGGCACTTTTACAGCCTCCGGAAGGGTTGCTGCTCTGATTTGCATTTCAGTCACATTTATGACAGCCTCAAAATGGATTAAGAGCCCTAGTACTGATATATTAAAGGTTAATGGTGCATACTGCTTTTCTATTGATTTGTGGCAGCAAATATTTGTGGGTATTGAGAGCTGGGAGCCAGCCATGTTCTTGGCATGGAGTTATTGCTGGCTGGCAAGGCTATTTGTGCAGGGGTCCCCTGAAGTGGGGGGTGAGGCCAGCTGGTCAGGGAACTGGGGAAGCAGACAGAGGTTGCTGGGGTTTGGGCCCAATAGTATTCTCTTAGTTAATATTGACTTCTGTTAGATCCATAAGAAACCTGAATTTTAAGGCTTTAAGAGCCTGGGGAGAACCTGGTCTCATACCTGGGCTCCATAGTTATTAGTTCCTTGGCTGGCTCTGGTCACAAGGCTTTGTGCTCTGCCTTCTGGCCCAGGCCTGAAGCATTTCCTCTCAAGCTCCTCAAGCCATCACTGTGGGTGCAGAGGACTGAGCCACACTTGTCCTGAAAGGAGGCTCATCCACCCTAGATGATGACTTCCAACAGAATATACAATCTATATATTTGAAAAGTGAAAAAAATGGCTAATCCATTCATGTATTACTCATGCATATAACCCTTGTTTATACAACCTTGTGTTCCAGTCTCTATTGTAGGTAGGGGGACGAATTATCCCAATTTGACTGGAACTTGCCTGGTTTTAGCACTGAAAGTCCTGTGACCAGGAAACCTCTCTGACCTATGCAAACCAGGATGATTGGTCATGAGCCTATAGGCACTGGTGATATAACAATAAACCAAACAACTCAGCCCCATTCTGGGGTAAGAACTGATATTAAACATCCAGGGATATATTTCTTTGTTTTTATCACATAATTTCAGGAAGGTGGTATTTTATGTAGGGTTGTCAGAAAAAAACTCATAGAAAAGGTGACATTTAATCAGAGACCCAGGACATGGAAGAACTGAGCCATGTGAGGAGATGTGAGGGAAGAGTGTGCCTGGCTGAGGGAAAACAGTTACGGAAATCCTGAGACAGGATGACAGGGAAACCAGGATGGTAAGAGCAGAGGTACTGGGGTCCAGATTTTGTATGGGGCCTTCCTTTTAGGCCATGTGATGATTTTGGACATTCCTCTATGAGATGAAAAGCAATTAGAGGGTTTTGAGCAATGAAATGACATGATATGACAAAGGATCACTCTTTCCCTTGAGGAGCAGACTATAGAGTTAAAGGTGGAAGCAGGAGACAATTAGGGAGATGATTTCAATATCCAGGTAAGATGCAAAGGGGTTCATGGTGAAGGTGATGAAAAGTGATCAGATTCTGGATCTATCTTGATGATAGCAGATATCCAATATGCTGACATTGTATGTGTTATATGCAAGAAATGAAGAGATCAACAGAGATCCTAAAGCTTTTGGGCACAGCATGTCAAAGAATAGAGCAACATTTGACTGAGGTAGATGAACTAGAGAAAGAGCGGATTTGGTGGTGGGTTTGGGGGATTATAATTCAAGAGCTTGGGTATGAATATGTTCAGTTTAGGGACCTATGAGCTATCCATACAAAGATACCAGGTGGGCAGTTGCCTGGAGATGAGAGGGTCAGTGGTGTCAGGCAGGGGTGGGGTCATCCATTGGTGTCATAAATGTACAGAGTATATATAGAGAGACAGTGTGTGTGTATGTATATACATACATATACATATACATATACATATACGGAAAAATTCCAACCACTGTTAATATAACAGGAATGGTTTATGTGACATCGATGTAAACTGGCAGCCAAAGAAAGTGGGCTGGAATGTGCATATGTGAACAATGATGACCTCACTGTATTAGGCAGTGAGGGTGTTAGATGCTGTTGAGTGATCATGTGCACTGTGTGGCCTTCACATTCAAAATGACTGAGCAAGTAGAGCAACAAATCTGCATCAAATTTGCATTAAGTTTGAACATTCTTCCACGGAAACTATTCAGATGATTCAGAAGTCTGCAGCAATGGGTAACTGGTGATTGGCAGCTTCATCACAACAATGCACCTGCTCATACATCACATCTCTTGCAGTTTTTTGGCAACACGTTAAATCACTCAGGTGACTCAGCCCCACTACAGCTCAGATTTGGTGCCCTGCAACTTCTGGCTTTTCCCAAAACTAAAATCACTTTTTAAAGGAAAGAGATTTCAGACCATCGAAGAGATTCAGGAAAATATGACAGAACAGTTGATGGAAATTGGAAGAACTACATGAGGTCCTAAGGTGCCCACTTTGAAAGGGATTGAGACATTTTTTTCCTATGTGCAATGTTTCTCATAGCTTGTACTTCTTCAATAAATGTCTCTACTTTCCATATTACATGACTGAATGGCTTCTGGGCAGATCATATATATTTATTTATATATAATTAATTAATTAATTAATTATATATATATAATCTCCAATTAGCTTGACTAGCATGGGGAAAGGTGTATCACTAGAGAAGAGAAGGGATCTCTGAACTGAGCCCGGGACACCCCAAAATTCAATCTGGGAAGAAAAGAACTAGAATGCAGGCAAATAAGGAAGCATTTTAAAGGTTGGAGAACTAAGAAAGGGTGATGTCCGAGAAGCCAAGCGAAGGAAAATTATCAAGGAAGTTTGTCATTCTATGGTGGGGGTTAAAGTGAGAATGGGGATTGGCCCTCCTATTTGGGAGATCATTAATGACCTTGGCAAAAGCAGTTTCAGTTTAGTGGCAGGATGAAAACTTAAAGTAGGTTCATGAGAAATGGGGAGAGTGTGATGGAGATGGTAATCCTAGATGACTCCCTGGAAGACAAAAGAGTGATTGGAAGAACCTCTAATCTCAAAGCAGGCTTTTTTTAAGTGATAGATGATATATGCATGGACATGCCAATGGAAGTGATCCACAGAGAGAAGTAATTTCATGATGTAGGAAATCAAATTGACAACTGGAAGAGCAATGCACTCGAGAAGGGAAGAAAATCTGGGATCCAGGAGGCAAGTAGAGTTAGTCTTGCATAGGAACAAGGTGGAGCCACCACTTTAAAAAGGGGGCAGGTAGGTATTTTTGTGGTTTTAGAAAAGGGAATTCTTTATACAGAGGCAAAGTTCTCTACTGATTGCTTCTACTCTTTTAGGAAATAGGAAACAGGGTCATTTTTCTGAAAGTCACCTAAGAGGGTGGGAAGATGAATTGAAGAGAAGAATTTAGAATATTTCCAGGCAGCATAAGGATACGTTGAGGTTAGTGGTTATGATTCTAAAGTTAGATCCATTAGCATGTTTGTCTTCAACCTGGATTTTCCCCTGCCATAGACACTTTAAACACAGAGTTGTTTTAAACCAGGTTTGTTCTTTGAGAAAACATGAAATCTGTACCTGTTGTCTATCAGACTGGATGTGGAGTGACAAGGATAGAGATGTACACAGAGTCCAGCTCTGAGGGAGCCCACTGTTGAGGTGGGGAGGCAGACACATCAACAACCACAAGGGATACACATTAAGATAGGCTAAGATGAGAATGTAGAGATGGGCATGGATATGGAAGGATCTAGTCTTACTCCTGGAGAAGAGAGCTGAGCTGATTCTTGGAAGGAAGGTGGGTTTTAGTCACAAAATAAGGCAGGGTAGGCCCCTTAACATTTCTTGCAATACTGGTTTGGTGGTAATGAACTCCTTTAGCTTTGCCTTGCTAGATAGAGTATTCTTGGTCATAGGTCCTTACTTTTCATCACTTTGAGTATTTCATGCCAATCCCTTCTGGCCTGAAGTGCTTCTGTTAAGAAGTCAAGCTGACAGTCTTATGGGAGCTCCCTGGCAGGTTACTGTCTCTCTTTCTGCTTTTAAGATCCTTTCTTTGTCTTTAATCTGTGCCATTTTAATTATGATGTGTTTTGGTGTGGGTTTATTTGGTTTTCATCTTGGAGATCTCACTTATATGTATACTCTAATGAATAAAACAAACTGATGAATAAAAAAGAAAAAGAGGCATGGATACATGGAACAGACTGACAACTGTCAGAGAGGAGGGGTTTGGGGAGGCTAGATGAAAGAAAGTGAAGGGATTAAGCTAAAAAAAACTTATATATAACACATAGACACAGATAACAGTGTAGTGATAGCCAGAGGGAAAACAAGGTGAGTGTAGGTGGAAGTGGGCAAAAGGGGGAAAATGGGGATGGAACAAGACTTTGCTTTGGGTGATGGGTGCATGATGCAATGTACAGATGATGTTTTGTTGAGTTGTACCCTTGAAATCTGTATGGTTTTGTGAATCAATGTCACCCCGATAAATTCAATAAAAAATAAATAAAAGAAGGCAGGGTACTTGCATAGCAGACAGGCAATGAGCCTCAGTTAAGGCTGAGAGGTATAAGAAAGTGGACTACCTGCCAGGCTGGCACCTGAGATCAGGGTAGCCTGAGGCCAAAGACCCTTTGCCAAGTGCATTAAAGTTCTCTAGATTTCACTTAGTGAAGGATGAGGACACTCAACCTCTGCTGCATGCTCTGGATTCGGCCTAATAGCTGACCACTGTTATTCGACTTGACTGAGGTGATTGATGCTCACAGCCCCTGCTCTCGGCACCTGTTACTACACCCTGCTCACATCTAGGATCCAGGCTGAGTTTGGCAAGTAAGCAGCACATGACACACTTGCCCTCCTTTCAGAAACTCATATTGGGTTGTCCTGCTCTGCTTCAGCAGCCAGGACACCAGGCCCAGCCTGAATCCAGGCAGGAGGTTCACAGGTGAGGGCAATTCCAGCCTGCACTGGTGACAGAGCCTGTGTCCTAATGGGCCCTGGATGTCTGGGATGGTTTGGGTCCCTCTGGGTTAGTCTTGCTCTGGGGACTGAAGATACAACTATCACAGCCCCCCTGGAGCCTGCTTGCTACAGCCAGCAGGGCAGATGTTTGATGGGGGGCAAGAGAGGAGTCTCTTCTCTTAGTGGATCTTGGCTGCACTGAGCCGAGGGAGGGGACATGGAGGAGAGAGGATGGCAGAGAGCTAAGTTCTCAAGGTCTAGTACTGACTTTCTTCAGGCAGCAGAAGGATTTTTTAAATCATTCAGATTGCACTTGTGTTTACAGTGTAATAAAAATACAAATTTTACAGGAATACATTTGTAAAGAGTAGAAGCCTCACAACTGTTTGGTGTTTATTTCTCCTACTTTTGTCCTACATTTATTTACATTTATTAATAGTTCATTTTACAATACACAAATACATTGAGTTTATTTTGGCTATCTTTTAATTTTAATAGTAATCAAAGAAATGGGATTTAGAGAGAAAGAATGTGGAGGGAAAGTTGGGGCAGGGGTTGAGCACATCTCAGCTGGGCACTGGGTACACAGAGGGTGCTCTGTGGCCAATGTGTGGGGCATGTGTTTGAAGAAAGGCTTTGTGGCCTCCCATGTCCTATAAGGATGTTTTCCTGCCATGGGCCACACAGCTCTCATCCTGTATCCTCATACTGCTTGAACCTGACAGTGTCCCTAGATGGGATTCACTCTGTAGTCACTCTGATGATGGATTTTGGATACAAGGAACCTGCTATGAGACCCCAACATCACCTTCCCCAGTGTTCCTGGAAGGTCCCCTGTAGGTGCTGAGGGAGCCTTGCCAGAGGAGGAGAGGCTGGCAATCCCCAAGCCTGCTGGCCTTGGTATGCAGATGGCCAGGCTTCCGCCATCTCAGCCCACAATCTCTCCTCTCATCTCCTCTCAGACCACCCCAAGGAAAGAAAGGCGTTAGAGAAATATATGTTCTGGATGTCCACTCCAATGGCTAACGTACCCCCTGCATACTTTATATTGTCACTCACTGCATTGTTTTCCATAGTCCTCATTCTACTTTATTTATCTTCATTGCACTTTTTATCACTGACTATATGACATCTGGGGTCCATTGACTGTACCCCCACAGGCCACATCTGACCTACAGCCTGTTTTCCTCCAGCTTGAAAGCTAAGACATTTCCTTTATTAAAACATTTTTAAAGTGTTTCAATTAAAAAAAACCCACAAAACCAAGAAATACACAATAGAGTAGTATATGGCTCTCATTACTCATATATGCACTGTCTGTGCCTTTCTAAAAAGTTTGCTGACCCTAGAATTGAATAATTATTTGTATCTTTATTGTCGATGTTTATATGTTTATTTTTTTGTGCTCACCTCCACCAGGTCAACTCCACAAGAACAGGAACTTTGTGCCGTTCATGCCATATTCTTAGATCTAGCACAGTGCTTGACACTAGCAGATGCTTAGGAAATGTTTTCTTGAATGAATGAGTGAATGAATGAATGAATGAATGGCCCTGGAAAGCTTTTCAGAGTCCAAGGTTGAACTTGCTTCTTGGAGTGTCTCAGCTTTCACCTTGAAAAGCTTGGGTCTGGGGGAGAAGAGAATGGTAAATATGGCAAAGCTTGGGCTGAGAGAACAATACATGAGAGAAATATGAGAGAGAACACAAGGCTCAGTGGGGAGCTTTGGGGAAGAAGACCCAGGAGAGATGGAGAGATGGCAGCTCTGGAATCCGAAGGTCCTGTAAGCGGGCTGTGGAAACACAGCCAGGCAATCCCCACTGATCTGTAAGCATCATCTCTTGTGGAGTCAGACATGAGATAGAAAAGTGAGATGCTAGAATGATAGCGAAGACATCTGGGGCTGTAGTCAAGACCAGAAAATAACAAAAATGAGCACTCCATTCTCCTGTGCCGTTGGGTCACTCCACTACCTTCTTTTCTTCATAAGGAAGAATAGGGCTTTGGGATTTAAATGAATTAGGGCCATGATTATGGCAACGCCACAGTTGTTGAAATCTGTTTTACATATGGTATATATTGATTCTGCTCTTGTTGCAAGTGTATTTATCTCCACTGCCAATACAAATATTTCTGTAACATGCAAAGATGTATTTATAAATTCTGCATTATTGATTTTTCTCATGTTGTAAACACATTTATCTCTTTGTTAATGAAAATGTATCTAGGAAATAGTAAGATTGATTTATGGAGAAAGGTACAGGGAGGGAGAGAGGTGGTGCTGAGCTGGATAAACTGTCCTTGGCCATGGCTGAAGGAGACCTTGTGGGTCTATCAGAAGGTGCATACTTAATTGGAGGAAACTGCTCTCAGAGGCAAGGGATGCATTCAAAGTCCTTTTATAAAGCATTCCCATGTTCTTATAGGAATCAGCTATGCTTTGGGTTAAAAGAGACCCCAAAAAGAAGCACTCCAGGCTAGGAGATACAGAAGAGCAGCTCCCATTGGTCCCAAATGCAGTTTTAGTTAGTGTATATTTGAGTGACAAATATTGACTGGAGTTGGAAGGGAGGCTAAGCTTTGCCATGGAAGGATGCCAACACTGAAGGTTTCTAAAGGGTGAAGTACAGAGATAGGCAGCAGACCACAGAGGTAAAGAGTAAGGTACAATGTGCACATGCCTACACCTTGACATGTAAATAGTGGATCCAGAGCAGGTGGGCAGCCTGGGGGTGATGCCTTTAAAGACATCTCTAGCAACTTTCACTGCTCAGATGTTCACAATTTCCTCAGGAGGCCTCTTCTAGGCAGGTACCTTCAGGGGCTATAAAAACTAGGGTCCAGGTTGCTTACCAGAGAAATTTGGTGTCTCTACACACATCCCGGAGTTCAGATGTTCTCAGATCAGATCACCACTTTAGGCAGATGCCTGAAGATGGCAGACTGGACACTGATAGTCAATCATTTGCATGTACCTTGGCGAGGACGGGGAGACAAGATGGACAGATGCCATGAGCCTGGAAGCACTGGAAACATGCTGCCTGCCCAACAACTACTTCCATCCAGGTGTGACCACCTGGGTGCTATCACCTGTCACTCCTTCATGTGGCCTTGTGTGAGTTATCATATTGATATGTCATTCTATTATTTGAATGACTTATCAGTAGGCTAACAGAAGAGCTTATTTATTAAACATTGACTACATGCTGGATATATATCTGTGATCTTTAATCTTCACCCATCCTGTTAGAAAGGTATGAATTAAGAAAATGAAGTCCTCAGACATTGAAAGGCTTGCCTCTGACAGTGGTTATAGAACTTGTACATACATCAGAATCACCTGGAGGATGGTGAAAACACAAATTGCTCAGGGCCACCCCCAAATTTCTGAGGCAATAGATCTGATGTGGGGCCCAAGAATTTGCATTTCTCAAAAGGGTCCAGATGGTGCTGATGTCATAGCCCTGACACCACACCTTGAGAGCTACTGGTCTACCTCAAACAGCCCAGCTGTTCAGAGCCAGGATTCACACCCATGTCTGTCTGATTCCAAAACCTATGTTGTTTTAGCTGGTACAAATTGCTCCATGCTGCGTGTCCCAGATGAACCTTATGTTTACACATATCAGTGCTTCTCTACCCCTTGGTTCTCCATCTGGCTTCTTCCACCCATCCTTCATGACTCAGCCTAATGTTTCCACTTCTAGGAAGTATTTCTTTTTCTCTGAAGGCACTGACTGCTCCTCCTCTGTGTTTCCAGGCTTCCCCATGCAGAATTCTGTTTTAGTCTCTCTCAAGTTGTTTAGTTGCTTCTCTGACCATTCACCTATCTCTCTCTGTGGACCCCATGAGAGGGATACTCCTTGCTTTATGTGCTGCTGAGCCTTACCTAGTAGGTATTCAGTGACTGTAGGTAGAACAACTGGTTGAATTATTTCAGCCAGTTAATCATGTACCTAAGGTTTATAGAAGCCCTACCTATGATGAGCAGCTCTTCATATTTCTGGGGTAAGGGAAGCACTTTCTAGCAGTTGTTGCTGAAGAGACTAGTTTGCCAAAGATGCTATACTAGGTGTGTGCTAGTGAAGCTTTCTCCAGGCTAGGCACCCTGGCTTGTTTAAAGGGTCATTCATTTAATGGGAACATCTGTTTTCTGCTGCCTGCCAGTGTTGGCTTGGGGCCTGGGTGGTTGGCTGCCCCTGTTCTTTATTCCTCCCCATGTGTCCCTTCCAAAACTGTGTACTCTAACAAGATGATGAGTGCTCCAGGAAGGCAGCTTTGGTGTGTGAATAGTTGTGCTTTCCTGTTCAAACTTCCCAATAGCTTTTTGTAGGTACACTCACTCGGAAATATGGTAGAACCCACTGTGTGCTGGGCACATTAGTGAGTTTGGAAATCTTGGAAAGAAAAAGTGTGCATCTGAGATGAGAGAGATCCCTTTACACAGACTAAAGGTTATAGGAGGTGATGGATGGAGTTGATTGGGCTGAGCCATGAGGTTGGCATAGCAGAGATGGGCGGGGGGGGGGGAACCATCTCTAGTATCTTTGGGGTGGAAACACTGAGCTCTACTGAGACAAAAATGGAGGTGAAGCCATAAGAATTTGGGCTGCTTGTTTGTCATCTAGAGATGCTCCCTGAACCTCTGGGCAGGGGCACAGTTGTGAATAAATGCCAAGGGAAAAGAGGACATCTCCATTTCAAATGTGGGGATGAAACAGTAGTGCCACACCCCTTGGAAGTAATACATTTATTCCATACTCATGGAAACTGCAGTCATGTAGAGCAGTTCAGTATTTAGACTCAACTGTGTAATTCACTCTGATATTTCCCATTCATCAAAGCCTTGTGCTTATTTGTATTAACATGAGTAAAATTTAAAATGTAGGAGGAAAGATCCCCCTCCTTTACAGGCAAATTACAACAGAGTTATAGCCCTTGGGGCCCTTCAAGCAAAGCAACATCTTGCTTCAATTAGATGTAAATAATGAACAATAATTAGAAATAGTTCTTCATCAAATTTGTTATTTTGTGTTTTCTTTAATTTGTAATGTATTGAAAGGAATACTGAGCTCTGATTTTGGACCATGTAGCAGGGCCTGAAAGATTGGTGCTGAGTATGTCTCCAAAGCAAGAGGACGTATTCATTGCTGGCTCCTCGATGCATGTGCAGTGAAGGCTGGTGTCAGCCTGGGTTCAGTGTTGCAGATGCAAAGATGGGCAGCTCCAGCTTCAGCCTTCCAAATTCTTAAACTCTAATGGTGGACATGTACAGATAATAATAGCACAGAATAATTGCTGCTAGTTACTGGACACTGAGTTTGCATCAGTCACTGCTCTAAGAGCTGAATACACATAACCCCATTTAATCCCTACTGCAGCCCTCGCTGTAGGCTTTGTATTCATTCATTCATTCATTCATTCATTCATTCATTCATCTATATCTTTCTTAAGAAAATTTTTTATTGTTGTTCAAGTACAGTTAGTTGTCTCCATTTCCCCCTGACCGCTGCCCACCCTCCCTACCAATCCTCACCTCCCACCCTCGATCCTACCCCCATTTGGCTTTGTCCAGGGATCCTTTATATATGTTCCTTGATGACCCTTCCCCATTTTCCCTTGTTATACCCTCCTCCTCCCCTGTGGTTACTGTCAATTTGTTCTTTATTTCAATGTCTCTGGTTATATTTTGCTTGTTTGTTTTGTTGATTAGGTTCCACTTATAGGTGAGATCATATGATATTTGTCTTTCAGAGCGTATACTTTCAGGGAGCATTTCTATAGTTTGTTACTCTAACTTTATTTTTAAAAGATTTGAAAACCAAGGCACAAAGTTTAGGTAACTTGCCCAGGCCCTCAGTATTTAGTGATGGTGGTTGGGAAGCAAGGCCTGTTGTTGGACTATAGAGTCCCTGCTTGACCCCACCCTGGTGTGCTACACTCTGAAATCAGGGAGATCATGCTGTCCTAGAGCCATGCAAAATGTAGAGATGGCACCAGGAGGTGAGGGGTAGCCATGGCTTCCCATGGGGAGAGGTGGCAGCTGGATCATCAAGAGGTTTGTAGAAGTGTGTCATGTGGATGAATGAGATAAAGGGATTCCAGGCGGAGGGAACCCATGGTCTGGTGCCATGGATGGGGACTTCTCATTTCAACATTGGCTATGGAGCTGTGTGTAGGGTGAGCAACAGCTGCTGAGAGGGATGAGACCAGGGATGGAGGATTTTGAAGGTCATATTGAGAAGATTAGATTTCCTTGGAACAATGACTCAGTGAGAAGTGAGGATGATATTCTGGTTGATAAAAAAGAGGATACTGATTTACAGAAGAGAAATAAGCAAAGAACAATCAGATTGAAGCCTGGAGTAAGAGCCTGGCTCACCACTGAGCTTTTTGTTTTTTGAAATTCTGTTCTTTGTGCGACATTCTCTCAACACACTGAGCCAGGTACTGCTCATCTTGGGGCAAGTAAGAATTTTGTGCCCATTGGTTCTTTCTGGTGTGACTCCATCTCTTACACCAGAGGGCTTTCCTCCTCCTCTGCCACTGGCTCTTGGGCTGTTTCTGGGATTTTCTGATACACCTCTTCCTTCAAGGTGTACCTGGCCTGAGTTATCTGCTTCTCCTCCATGTACAACAAACTCGAGGCCCTCAGAAATATCTTGTTTTATCTCTGCCATCTTTTAAGTAATGGTCAATACAAAAAAATCAAGTAATCTCATATAAAAACCTGGATTTATTTCTTTATTGAAAAACAAATTGGTGGGAGATGCCCCAACACTGACAACAGGTTAGAACTCCAGAAGAGCTGTGAGCTTTGGGGACATGTGCCTCTTAATTGGTAGAGTCCCTGGGTGTGTGTCTGACCCACTCCAGCACTCAGGGTCAGAGAGCAGTCACTGTTGTCACTCTTGCGAACATGTTTGTCTTTCCTGTACTGCAGGTGTTTGAGTTGAAGCCATTAGTATCCAGCCTATCCTGTTGCCCTGACTCTTACTTTGTGATTGTCTGTCTATATGTTTCTGCAGCTAGACTGTCAGCTCTTTGAGAGCAGGAATCATGTCTTATTCATCCTTTTATCCCTTGAACTTAGCACAGGACCTGGTTTTAGGTGTGGATAACTTTACTGAATTAATGTATGCTGAGGAAACATAACTTTGATAGAATGAAGCCTTGGCAAGTCACACTCTGGGCTGAGGGATCTGTGCTGCTGGGGTTTAAGGATGAGGAATGTGGGCCATGGGTCACAGCTGGGCTCAGAACTCAGGAGGGTCTTGCAGCCCATTGTATCCCTTCAGTGGCAGCCTGGACCCATGGCTCACTTTTTTGCATTTCAGGACATTCCAGGACCTGTCCAAACAAGTGGAGATGTCTTATGGCACTGTCCGAGACTCTGCTGTGTATGAGTACTTCCGAGCCAAGGGTACCAACCCCCTGGAGCAGGACAGTACATTTGCTGAGCTCTGGAGGACCATCAGCAAGAACGGAGGGGCTGACAACTGTGTGTCCAGTCCTTCAGAAGGCATCAGGAAGGTAGGTGGGAGCTGGCCACCTGGGCATGTGTGTGCTGTGTTAGGTGCTGTGGGGATAATCATCCCCAAGGTGGGCATCTTCTTTGAATAGCCTTGTCACCTGCAGAGTCATCCATCTTCAGCAGGTCAGATGGCATTTCTCCCTGGTCAAGTAGAGATGCACACATATTCTTCAGGTAGGTGTGTATTCTTGACAACAGAAGTGGAAGAGGCTGCGTGTTAGGTACCACATGGTTGGTTTTCAAGGGGTCGTTGCAGAGCAGGATGATTAAGCTTGAGACAAGAACCTCCTTCCTTGTGGGTTCATAGGATGGTGGCACAGGGGTGCCTTCCTACCCCACGTGAGAACACTCAGCAAAAGAAAAAGCAGAGAGCCAGGCAAGAGGTGGGGGAAGTGAGGAAACAAGGTTCAGGAGAGAGTGGTACACTGTGGGTTTCTGCTGCAGAGAAGGGGTATGCTTGGGAGATGGTGGTAAGGGCATCAAGTTCAATATGGAGGCTGTGCTTGGAGAAAACAAGGGAGGATAGGGTTGCAAGAAGCCAGGAGAGAGGGAGGGTGGAGAGAAGTCATCACATTCTTTAGCACTCAGAATTTGCTCATTTATTTCAGTTAATTTCCATTATGAACTGAATTGATCATCGTTACCCCATTACACAGATGAGAATCAGAGACACTGGGTCACCCTCCTGTTAGGGCCCAAGGCCAGGAGTTTCAGGCTGGGGTGTTTGGCATTTCTCCACCATATGCTGTGGAGATCAGTGAGGAGGAAGAGAATGAGATGAAGGCAGGTGTCATAGCATGCCGCTTGTGGTGGCATCCTTTGTCCAGTGATCCTTACATCCAGTGGCTACTGTTCCTGTGGCCATTAGTGAATGAGGTGAGAAAGATGTGCCCTCATGCCCAGCACCACTGCCTCTCTGAACAGGACGGTTGTCCAAGGTGCCTCAGCTCCCCTCCCTTCCATTCCCTCTCCACCTGCCCACCCCTTCTGTGGCACCTTCCACACATAGTCATGTGCATTCTCTCTCACATACTCACACTCAGACAGACTCACATACACTCACACACATGATCTTACACACACACAGACACCTGTCCAGCCTGCCTCAGGTATCCATGTCTGTGGAACTATCTCATAAGTTCTCACACACTCTCTCACATACTCACACACCTATGCACACACACACCTGGGTTCCATATCCCCAGCTGCTTGGGGATCACTTGACCTGACTGCAGAAGGCAATGGATATAAAGAGACAGTGTGGGGAATGCTTCAGGCCACCAGGGTCCACTACACTGCTCTCCATGGTGACAAGGGTCCTCAGCAATCTTCCAGCCTTCGCAGGGGAACCCCAAGGAGGCCCAGGGAGAGAGGCAGAGACAGATTCCTGCTTCAGAAGCAGTGGGCATTCTGGTTGAGCATGGCCTCTGTCCAGGGGAGGGACACAACAGCTGGCTGCAGCACCTGGGTGTACTGAGAGCCCCACGGGCATGCGTCCTCACACTGCAGTTAGCTCAGGGTGGCTTCTTGTCCCTGAGCCACTTTGAACAGCAGAACATGTCTGGGTTCTGGAACCTGACACATCTGAGTGTGAGTCCCAGTTCCATAGCTTACCAGCTGTGTGAACTGGAGCACCACTCTTCTTGTCTGGAAACCCTCAGAGTTGAGAGAGGCCTGAGCAACTCTGGGGTTTCTTTCAATGCTTAAAACATTTAAAAGTTCACATTATAATAGAGTTTGAATGTTTATATTTAACCAAGTAATACCCTAGCAAATATGATAAAGTGCAATATAAATGTTGCTATTCCCATGCTTACAAGATTTGTTAAAAACCTCTTCATTTTTAGTGCACTATGTAGGATGGTGCTCTGACCTCGAGCCATTGGTCTTCTTTCATCCCTGGCAGGGAATCTTTGTGGCTGTAGGTGACCTCATTTGGAGATAATGAATACAAAGTTGATTTAAGGCTTTTCATTAATGTAAGTCCTGGGCCAAATGGCCTTAGCGTTCCTCTTGTCTTCTTTCTTTGTCTCTCATAGAGAGCCAATACTCCCATCCACATAGGATGCTTATGAAGATTCATTGCAACAATGCTATAAATTGCACTTGTTATAAAAGAGAAGATAGCTCTTTTGACTTATTAAACTTACATACATTACAAAACACTTTAAAAATAGAAAAGCAAGTAATACATTTGCAGGAGATATTTACAGTGCATAAAACCTGTATAAGATTAATATCAAGATTATATGAAGAACTTACAAATCAATAAGAAAAGTTCAAACAATTCAGTAGAAAAATGGGCAAAAGACTTACAAGGCCTTTCACAGAAGAGATAATGCATATGGCCAATAATTACCTGAAGAGATATTAAAAATCATTAGTGATCCAGGAAATGCAAATTGAGACCATAAAGATATTTCATTTTACACCAGTTAGACTTGTACAAAATAAGAGGTGGTGGAGAGGACCAGAGTAACAGGTGGTCAATTGCTGGTGGGAGTGTATTCAGTATAACCACTTTACAAACTAGTTTGTCATTCTCTTTTAAAATGGAGTATTTGCATACCCTATGATCCAACAATTCTACTCCTATATATTCATCCCAAATACACTTCCATATGCATTCCAGAGACAAGAAAGGCCACAGCAGCATTGCTTACGGAGCCAAAACCCTGGAAACAATCCAAATGAGCGTTAACAAGGTAAAAATATATATATAACCTGCAATGAAATGAATCCACTCTAGCTTCATGTAATAGTATGGATGAATCTTAACAGAATAATAATGAGTAAATGAAAGGCATTAGATGCAATTTCATATGCATCATATAACAATAACTTACAACACAATGCCCTTTTAAAATATATGAGACTCATACACACATCCAAATAATGATAAAACACAAAATTCATGAAAGTGGTTACTGCAGAGGGGAGGGGCAGAGCTACAGGATGGGAAGAAAAGCCTATTCATGGATATAAGCCAAGTTCAATGCAGGGTTTAGATTCAACGTTTTTTTTTTTAAACAATGTATTTCTCATTATAATAAATAATAAATGAGTTAATTTAAAAAGTTGGCCATTCCTGGACAAAAGGATGGGTGTCTGGAACCAAGAATTGTGATCAATGCCATTCTGTGCACCAACCTGCTCTTTGAAATAAATAAGTCCAGACCAAGGCAGGCCAAGTCTGGCTCTCACATGCCAGCTCCTTCTCTCCTTGCAGGCTCCTCTGTGCTGCCTACTCCTCCTGGTATATGTCACAAGGGCAGACACCACTATTAAACCCCTCTGGGAGGTAATAAATCTGGATACGGGTCATCAGGGAAATGTCTCTTTGTCACCTTACTTACCCCTTGTCTATTGCTGACAATTAGAAATCATTCACATTCTGGTGATATTTAGGGTCCTACTCATCAATAAAACAATTTTAAGAAAAATATATAATGGAAGACGTAAGTATAGGCTCCTTACAAATGCCTATAGCTTCATGGTGTTGAACCTACTCTTTTTTTTTTTTTTCAGTACATACAATATATTACTTTTATGAAAACTTCATTTTATAACTCCCAACCTGGCTTTGGGGTCACAAATCTTTCTCTTGCCTTTGGATCTTTAAGAAAAAAAATGGATTTCCAGCAGTAGACAAATGTTAAGGGTTTTATAACTATTGTCATAACAGTGAGTTTATAGTGCTGTCTGAAAATGGAGTGCATTGCATGTTTTACTGGAAGGAGAGCTCAGATTCCCTCTCGGATTCTCCTTCCTGTGACTGTTTGGATGGCTACTGCACCTAAATGCTTTTCTGAAACTCTTCCTATCCCCAGTCCCTAGAGAGCCTCCCCTCATCCCCAGGCCATGGATTCAGAAACCTTGTGAATCCTGGGCATCGGCAGACCAGGCTGGCAATGGCCACGTCCCTAGTGAGAGTCATGTTCTGAATCCAGGCACTGTAAGGAAAAATCCAGCATGTTGGGAAATATGGGCCCAATTCTGATATTCAGGGACAAGTGGCTTCTCTAAATCCCAGACAGATCCTGCTTCTGTGCAGAGCAGGCCATCTGCAAAGGTGAAGAGGTGATGCTCCTGAGCGGCATCGCAGGGAACTTCTTCAGCAAGGGGAAGACGACCCCACTTCTTTCACTTCTTTCTTGGTGACTCTGCTCCATTTCTGGAGAGTGCTTGGTAATGAAATGATGTCTAATTGCTGCTAAAGTTAAGAAGCTTAGTATGGAGGGTGACCTTAGAGAGATGTTATTACTTTTTCATTGGGAGTGCTGTTTTTAATGACTTGACACCAATTTAGGTGGGAAACTGCTTACCAAGAGGTGATCACTGTTCCACCAAATCAGAACTGAAGGAAGGGGTTACGAGTGTCATGACTGCCCCACCACTGTGACCCACTATCTCTGCCACTGTCCACCCAGACAAGGAAGGGCAGCTCTTTCTGGGCTCTGCTGAAGAGAGCAGGAAGGAATTTGGAAGGAGAGGGAAGTTTCATTTATTTATTAGGAGCCTACAACATACATGTTTTTCAACAAATCTCCCTGGCACCCAGTAAATCTCAATGAATACTGGATTGTCCCTGAGTGAGGCATCTATTTGCTGTCTGACTGAGTAGAGTCACATAAATTGGGGAGGTAGTTAGTGCTGTCAATTAGCTGGTTATCCCCCATGGCTTCTGTGATGGAAGGGTCAAGAGAAATAGCTTTGGGGTCCCTTTCAGGCTTATCTCTGGATAGCCATTTCTTAGGGAAGACCATTTGGTCCTCAGAGAGAAGGGAGAGGCTGCCTTCATTCCCCTTAGTCACCTGCACCTGTCAGACTTGAGGAAAGACTAAACCAAGGGCTGGCATACTACCATCCAAGAACCAAGTCTGGCCCACCACCTGTTGTTGTAAATAGTTTTATTGGAACACAGCCATACCCATCCATTCCCATAACACCCATGGATGTTATCCTGCTACTTTGGCAGAACTGAGCAGTTGTGACAGAGATCATAAGGTCCCTGAAGCCTGAAAAAGTTTATTTCCTGACTCTTTAGAGAAAAATTTGAATAGTGGGTGGTCCAAGAATACTGGCCCTGGGTCTATATCCTCTAATAGTGCATGGGCACATGCAGCAGCACATCATATAGCTCAATACCACCAAATAGCATGTAGGCATGCCTAGTGGTATGTCATCTAGCTCTACACCATTGAGTAGTGTATAGGCTCTGCATACAGACTGTCCTTTCTTGTCCTATTCAGGTCTAACTCTGTTGGCCCAGAAGCTTGCCCCTCACTGCACCAGCACCCAGCTTTATTCCTGCCTGGCTTAGTCTCTCCTTGGAATCTACTGAGCAGGTCCTATGTCCCTGGCACTGTGCCAGATGATGTACATACATTCTTCCTTTCATCCAGAACAAAACTACTTCTTTAGTATTATGTCCAGCATGTAGAAGTGGGACCTGAGCCACAGAGAGATTAAGTGGCTACTGAAGGTCACATAAATAAGAGTAAACTATGGCACAGTCATCGGAGTCTTTCTCCAACTGCCCCTTCCCAGGGAGTCACATCCCTATTTCTGTACCTCAGTGTGTCTCCACCCAGTGCATAATCTTTACTTACACCTTTATTTCCTTTCCTCTTTTACATCAGAATAGTAAGATATATGCCTGGCTCTCATTTTTAAAAGCCTTAGCTCTCCTTCTGTGTATCATAGCAAAGGTTTTTTAAGTCTTTGATTTTATCTTTTGATTTGCAAACTATTAAAATATCAATTAGAAAAAATCTGAGATGCAGAATTGAACTGGCAAGTAATTCAAATTTATAAGATAATAACTTTGTTACATGAAATCAGACTTTAATGTTGTTGGTGTGTTTTTATTTTTCTCTAGCTTATCAACTCTACCAAGTAACATCTAGCATAACACAATTTCTGTGCAGTGCAAGGGCTGACCTACACTGCCAATTTATTAAGCCTTTCCATAAATCAGATCTAATATTTAATAACATTGTCAAATGGAATACAGTGTTAATAGTTTAAATGTCAGTCTTCACAGCTCATTGAGCTCTTTAAATAAATAGATAAATAGTTCATTTAAGACCCTGAAGCTGGAGATAGTATTTTTCAGAGGGAAGTAGCTTTTGAGTCCAGCAGTTGTAACAGAAGGTGGTTTTTTCCACTCAGTAAATATCTCTGAGGTCATAAAATATGAATACAAATGCAGGGAGAAAATGTGCTCACAAATCTCATTTATTTCCAAGCTGATCCAGTGCTTGCCCTGGCAGCGGCTTTTGGGTGGGTATTGCCTGTTAGCACCTGCATTTGTTCCTTCCCTTTGCTCTCTGCTCTGTGGTGAGGGCTGCTCTCGCTGTACACACTCCCTGTGGAGTGTCAGGGACCATGCCCTGTGGAAGAGAGAGTGGTCCCAGGAGGACCCTACCTGCCATGCAAGGATCAGAAACTTCATGCCCCACAGTGCTCTCCATTTGGAGGGAGTGATGTGAGAAAGCATCCTGGTTCCACAGCATGCTGGGAGTTCTACTGAGGTGGAGGAAGAAGCTTTCATGGATGGTACCCCTTTGCATTTTGGGGATTATCAGGAGGGTTTGGCCAAGTTGATGAAAGGGGTCCTTAATACAGGTCTGATAGCCTAGAAAATGGACTGATACAGACTAGACAGCCTTGTGCAGTGGAAAGCAGTAAGGAGCTATGGGCCTTGCAGTCATGCTCTGAGACATATATCTTGTCCTTTCTCTGTTTCTAAATCAATGCAGATCAAGGATTCTATATGCCTTCTTCCTTCTCACATGGAATAATAATTTATCTCGATGTCTTCTGTACTTGCTCAAAAGGCACTTATATCCATTTTGTAAGTCAGATAGTCTCTGCTCTTTATTCATTCATTTATTCACTAATTTACCCATTCAAGAAATGTAGTTTGAATAGCTTCTACATGGGAGTTTGGTATTTAAGTTCCAATTTCAACCTAATTTAATCCATGGCTTTGGTCAAGTGAATTCAGCCCTTTGAGCTATTTGTGAGACTGAGGAAAGCCTGCCCAGACTTGTGAGTTTACCAATACATAAAGTGGACAGTGTGGATTGTAGCACAAGGCTGACATTCAGTGGATGTCAGCAAACTGCTTTAGTACCTGCCTTGTGTTATGAAAAGAAGATGATAAAAGTATAAAGGAAAATATTGCTTTGTTTTTAAAAGGTATATTTTAAATACAATACAATGCACATACATTGTTTATCTCATGGGTTACTACAATTGTACATAACAATGTAATCACCAACCAAAACAAAATACAGAACATTTCCATCACCTTGAAAAGTTTTCTCAAGTCACTTTCTAGGTATCTCTCCCTACTCCCAGAAGCAACCACTTATACATTTCTAGTGCTACCAATTAAATTTACCTGTTCTTGTAATTCAGATAAATAGGATAATACAAAATATGCATATTTGTGTTTAGTTTCTTTCACCCAACAAATCTCTATGAGATTTATCTATGTAGTTGTGGACGTCAGTACTTAGTTCTTTTTTCCCTTTGAGTAGTATAGTATTCCATTGTATGAACAAAACTCCATTTGTTTTTTCATTCTCCAGTTAACATACATTTCAGTTGTTAATAACTTATGGCTATTATGAATAAGACACTATGATAATTTTTACATGTCTTTTGTGGAGATATGTTTTCATTTCTCTTTGCTGAGTATGATAAGAAAGAGTAGAATTCCCAGGTCTGTGAAGAACTGCTTCATCACCTCCAATGTAGTTACTCTATTTTACACTCCCACTAGTAATAACCCACTTAGGCACTTATAAGTTTCAGTTGCTGGACATCCTAGCCAACATTTAGTGTTGTCAGTGTTTTTGACTATATAATTCAAGAATGTCTGATGCAAAGGCTATCTCATGGTTTTGATTCACATTCCTTTGGTGACTAATGATGTCCAGTTCTCTTTCATGTGCTCATTGGCCTTCCAAATAGCTTCTTTCATGAACTGTGTGCTCAAGTCTTTTGTTAATTTTTACTGGAAACTTCCTCTTTTCACTGTTGATTTAGATGAATTTTTTAAAATATATTTTATGGATATAGGTCTTTGATGAAATATAAGTAATGCAATTATAATCCCCAGTCTGTAATTTGTGTATTTATTTTCTTAATGCTATCATTTGAGTAGAAAATTTTAATTTTGATTAAAACCCATATATTAAATGTTTATCTATGGTTAATGCTTTTTTGTGACATGTCTAAGAAAGTTGCAAGTTTTCACATTATGTATATGTTGCGTCTAAAATTTGGTTTGTGTATGGAATAAAGAAGTGGTTCAGGTTCACTTTTTCTTTTCCATACATATATCCAATTCACTGACCTTGCACAGTTATTAAAAAGACTTTATATTTACTTAACAAGTAGACTAGCTGCCTTGATTAAAAATCAACTGGCAATATATGTGTTAGTCTATTTCTGGATTCTCTATTATGTTCCATTGATTTATATATCTATTCCTATGTCAATACAAAAATGTCTTGATCACTGTAGCTTTCTAATTATTCCTTAATTCTAGCCCTTAAATCAGGTATTATAGGTTCTGCAACTTCTTTTTTTATAAGATTTGGACAATTTCAGATTTTTTGCATTTTCATTTAAATTTTAGAATCATTTTGTCAATTTCTTTTTTTTTTAAGTTTTATTTTCATTGTTGATCTTGTACAGTTTTCTGTCTTTTATTCTCATCCGAACCCGCCACCCCAGCCCTCCCCACCTCCCTCCCATTTCCACCCCCTCCCCATAGTTTTTGTACATGTGTCCTTTATACTTGTTCCTGTAAATCCTTCCCCTTTTCCCCTGAAATTCCCTCCCCTCTCCCCTCTGGTGACTTTCAGCATGTTCCCAATTTCCATGTCTTTGGTTATATTATGCTTGTTTGTTTGTTTTGTTGATTAGGTTCCTGTTAAAGGTGAGATCATATGGTATTTATCTTTCACTGCCTGGCTTACTTCGCTTAGCATGATGCTCCCAAGTTCCATCCATGCTGTTGCATAGGGTATGAGCTCCTTCTTTCTTTCTGCTGCATAGAATTCCATTGTATAAATGTACCACAGTTTTTTGATCCATTCATTTACTGATGGGCATCTAGGTTGCTTCCAACACTTGGCTATTGTAAATTGTGCTGCTATAAACATAGGGATGCATAGTTTCTTTTGGATTGGTGTTTCAGGGTTCTTAGGATATAGTCCTAGCAATGGAATTGCTGGGTCAAAAGGTATATCCATTTTTAGTTTTTTTAGAAAATTCCATACTGTTTTCCATAGTGGTTGTACCAGTCTGCACTCCCACCAGCAGTGCACTAGTGTCCCCTTTTCTCCACAACCTCTCCAACACTTGCTGTTTGTTGCTTTGTTTATGAGGGCCATTCTGACTGGTGTCAAGTGGTATCTCATTGTGGTTTTAATTTGCATCTCTCTGATAGCTAGCGATATCGAGCATCTTTTCATGTGTCTCTGGATCCTCTGTATGTCCTCCTTGGAGAGGTGTCTGCCCAAGTCCTTTGCCCATTTTTTAATTGGGTTGCTTGTCTTCTTAGAGTGGAGTCGTATAAGTTCTTTGTATATTTTGGAGATTAAACCCTTATCTGAGATATCATTGGCAAATATGTTTTCCCACACAGTCGGTTCTCTTTTTATTTTAATACTGTTTTCCTTGGCCATGCAGAAGCTTTTTATTTTGATGAGATCCCATTTGTTTATTCTTTCCTTTATGTCCCTTGCTTTAGGAGACATATCAGTAAAAATGTTGCTGCGTGTAATATCTGAGATTTTCCTGCCTATGTTCTCTTCTAGGACTTTAATGGTGTTGCGGCTTATGTTTAAGTCTTTTATCCACCTTGAATTTATTTTTGTGTATGGTGTAAGTTGGTGCTCGAGTTTCATTTTCTTGCACGAAGCTGTCCAGTTCTCCCAACACCACTTGTTGAAGAGGCTGTTTTTACTCCATTTTATGTTCTGCCCCCTTTGTCGAATATTAATTGACTATAGAGACTAGGGTGTATTTCTGGGCTCTCTATTCTATTCCACTGGTCCACGTGCCTGTTTTTATGCCAGTACCAGGCTGTTTTGATTACAGTGGCCTTGTAATACATTTTGGTATCAGGTATTGTGATCCCTCCTGCTTTGCTCTTCTTTCTCAAGATTGCTGCCGCTATTCTGGGTCGTTTATGGTTCCATATAAATTTTTGAAGAGTTTGTTCTATATCTGTGAAATATGCCATTGGTACTTTAATAGGTATTGCATTGAATCTGTAGATTGCTTTGGGAAGTATGGACATTTTGATGATGTTAATTCTTCCGATCCATGAACACGGTATGTGTTTCCATTTATTTGTGTCTTCCTTGATTTCCTTCTTCAGTGTTGTGTAGTTTTCTGCATACAGGTCTCTTACCTCCTTGGTTAGGTTAATTCCTAGGTACTTTATTTTTCTTTTTGCTATATCAAATGGTATTTTTTTCTTGATTTCTGCTTCTGTTGTTTCATTGTTGGTATACAAAAATGCCTTTGATTTCGGGATATTGACTTTGTATCCGGCTGTTTGGCTAAATTCATTTATTAGGTCGAGCAATTTTTTGGCCGAGCCTATAGGATTTTCTATGTATACTAACATGTCATCTGCAAACAATGATAGTTTTGTTTCCTCCTTTCCAAGTTGGATGCCTTTTATTTCCTTTTCTTGTCTAATCGCTGTGGCTAATACTTCCAATACTATGTTGAATAGAAGTGGAGAGAGTGGACAGCCTTGTCTTGTTCCTGATTTTAGTGGAAAAGAATTTAGTCTTTGCCCATTGAGTATGATGCTGGCTGTAGGTTTCTCATATATAGCCTTTATTATGTTGAGGAATGCTCCCTCTATTCCCACTTTGCTGAGTGTTTTTATCATAAATGGGTGCTGTACCTTATCAAATGCTTTTTCCGCATCTATTGATATGATCATGTGATTTTTGTCTTTGCTTTTGTTTATGTGATGAATTACATTTACTGATTTGCGAATGTTGAACCATCCTTGCATCCCTGGGATGAATCCCACTTGGTCGTGGTGTATGATCTTTTTAATGTGTTGTTGGATGCGGTTTGCCAATATTTTGTTGAGGATTTTAGCATCTATGTTCATCAGCGATATTGGCCTGAAGTTCTCCTTCTTTGTTGTGTATTTATCTGGTTTTGGGATTAGGATGATGCTGGCTTCATAAAAAGAGTTTGGGAGTCTTCCATCATTTTGAATTTTTTGGAATAGTCTGTGGAGAATAGGGGTTAGCTCTTCCTTAAATGTTTTGTAGAATTCTCCTGTGAAGCCATCTGGTCCAGGGCTTTTGTGTGCCAGGAGTGTTTTGATTACTGATTCAATTTCACCAGCTGTTATTGGTCTGTTCAGGCTTTCTGTTTCTTTTTCATTGAGTTTTGGAAGGTTATATTTTTCTAGAAACCTGTCCATTTCACCTAGGTTTTCAAATTTCTTGGCATACAGTTCTTCATAGTAATTTCTTACAATCCTTTGTATTTCTGCGGTGTCGGTTGTAATATCTCCTCTTTCATTTCTGATTGTGTTTATTTGAGTCCTCTCTCTTTTTTTCTTGATGAGCCTGCTTAAAGGCTTGTCGATTTTGTTGATCTTTTCAAAGAACCAACTCCTGGATTCATTGATCTTTAGGATTGTGCTTTTAGTCTCTATGTCATTTAATTCTGCTCTTATCTTGGTTATTTCTTTCCTTCTACTTGCTCTGGGCTGTCTTTGTTGTTGTTCCTCGAGTTCTTGTAGGTGAAGGGTTAGGTTGTTTGTTTGAGATGTTTCTGTCTTTTTTAGATAGGCCTGTATCGCTATAAGCTTCCCTCTGAGGACTGCCTTTGCTGTGTCCCATAAGTTTTGGGTCGATGTGAGTTCATTATCGTTTGTTTCCAGAAACTTTTTGATTTCCTCCCTAATTTCATTCTTGACCCATTCATTGTTTAATAGCATGCTATTCAATCTCCATGATTTTGAGGGTTTTGGGTTTTTCTCCTTGGGGTTGGTTTCTAGTTTCAGTCCCTTGTGGTCAGAGAAAATGCTTGGTATGATTTCAATTTTCTTGAATTTGTTGAGGCTTGATTTGTGTCCTATCATGTGGTCTATCTTTGAAAATGTTCCATGTGCATTTGAAAAGAAAGTGTATTTAGCTTCTTTGGGATGAAGGGCTCTATATATATCAGTTAAGTCCAT
The DNA here is from genome assembly GCA_039655065.1 of Glossophaga mutica. Taxonomy (NCBI): domain Eukaryota; kingdom Metazoa; phylum Chordata; class Mammalia; order Chiroptera; family Phyllostomidae; genus Glossophaga; species Glossophaga mutica. The sequence goes on from CM077307.1 coordinate 113,153,866, forward strand.
TTCCTCTAGAGTGTTGTTCAATGCCACAATATCTTTGTTGATATTTTGTTTGGAAGATCTGTCCATTTTTGACAGTGGGGTGTTAAAATCACCTACTATAATTGTGTTGCTGTCTATATCTTTCTTGAAGTCCTCTAAAATTTTCTTGATGTATTTAGGTGCTCCTCCGTTGGGTGCATATATATTTACAATATTTACATCTTCTTGGTGGATTCTTCCCTTGAGTATTATGAAGTGACCTTCTGGGTCTCTCTTTATGGCCCTTCTTTTGAAGTCTATTTTGTCTGATATGAGTATTGCTACCCCAGCTTTTTTTTCCTGACCATTTGCTTGGAAAATTTGTTTCCAGCCCTTCACTTTGAGCCTGTGTATGTCTTTTGTCCTGAGGCGGGTTTCTTGTAGGCAGCCTATGTGTGGGTCATGCTTTCTTATCCATTCAGCTATTCTATGTCTTTTGATTGGAGCATTTAATCCATTTACATTTTAGGTTATTATTGATAGGTAATTATTCATTGCCATTTTCGTACCTGTGTTCCTCTCTCTCTTTCTCTCTCTGTCTTTTCCTTTCTTCCCTTAAAGCAGTCCCTTTAGTATCTCTTGCAGCATTGGTTTGGTAGAGGTGTATTCTTTTAGACTTCTTTTGTTTGGGAAGCTCCTTATTTGGCCTTCTATCTTGATTGAAAGCCTTGCTGGGTAAAGTAGTCTGGGTTGCAGGCCTTTGGTTCTCATTGCTTGGAATATTTCTTGCCATTCTCTTCTGGCTTGGAGCGTTTCCATTGAGAAGTCAGATGCTAACCTAATTGGGGCCCCCTTGTATGTTACTTCCTTTTTGTCCCTTGCTGCTTTTAAGATTCTCTCTTTGTCTTGGAATTTTGCCATTTTAATGATGATGTGTCTTGAAGTGGGCCTGTTTGGGTTCCTTTTGATTGGGACTCTCTGTGTTTTCTGGATTTGTGTGGTTTTTTCTCTCACCAAATGAGGGAAGTTTTCCATTATTACTTTTTTAAACAGGTTTTCTATCCCTTGTTCTTGTTCTTCTCCTTCTGGTATCCCTATTATACGAATGTTATTCCGTTTCATGTTGTCTTGCATTTCTCTTAAACCCTCTTCATTCTTTCTAAGCCTCTTTTCCTTATCTTGCTCATTCTGAGTGTTTTTTTTCTATTTTGTCCTCCAACTCGCTGATATGATCTTCTGCTTCATCGATTGTGCTTTTCATTCCTTCTACTGTGTTCTTCAGTTCAGAGATTGTGTTCTTCATTTCCTCTTGGCCCTTGTTGATAGTTTCTATTTCCTTTTTCATGTTGATATAGTTTGCCGTGAGTTCATCATAACTTCCCTGTAGTTTATGGTAGCTCATTGAGAGCTCATTGAGAGCTCATTGAGCTTCCTGACAACCATTGCTTTGAACTCGATATCTGATAGTTGAGTTGCCTCTGTTTCATTTAGCATTCTTTCTTGAGCTTCCTCCTTTCCTTTCGTTTGGGGATTGTTCTTTTGTCTTCCCATTGTTTGTAAGACTCTTGTTGTTAGCCTCAGCTTCTTAAATTGATCTGTTCTGGCTCCCTGGGTTTGTGGTATGACCTTCTGTGGTAGAATATCTGTGAGATTCAGTGGTGGATTCTCCTTCAGATATCCTGTTTTTCACCGCTTTCACTGTCTCATCAGCTGGAAAGCCCTCTTTTGGGGGCCAACTCTGGTTTTTGTTTTGTTTTTGTTTTTATTTTCCCCCCCACAATTTCAGGCTTGCTTGTTTGTTTGTTTTGTCTCACTTGTGGGTATTTACAAAAAGAAGAGGGGGGAAAATGAAAAAAAGAAGAAAGAGGAAACAAGAGGAAGGTAGAAGAGATAAAATTGAAAAGAAAGGAAGAGGGGATAAGAGAAGAAGGAATTCAAGGGAGGCAAAAGAAGTTGGGGAGTAAAGAAGAAGATATAAACAATGAAGAAGGAGTAGTTAAAAACTCATATAGATAGACAGGCTTACAAACAAAAAGACACTAACAAACTGGCAAAACAAAAAAGAGACACGCACACAGACACCCCCACACAAATATAAGCAGCCGGGGGGGGGGGGGAAGGAACAAGCAAAGCACAACAAAATATTTTTTAAAAAAATAAAAATATATTAAAAAAATAAAATTAAAAAAATGAAAAAACAAAACAAAAAAAACACCCTCTTGTTTTTTTCAAACTTGCCAGCCTGTTTTTCAGGTCTTGCTGGCTGCAATGGCCGAGGGGTGATCTTACTGCTTTTCTCTGTGTTCAGAACTCAGTCCTCATTGTGCTATGTATCCCCCAGCGTTAGTGGGTGCCTCTCCCCACAGGGTTTCCAGCGTGTGATCTGAGCCTCCTTGTGTGTGCGCACTTCACCGAGTTTATGGGTGTGTGTTAGGTTCTCCAGACGTGCACAGCCGCCTGCCTTTGTCCCTGGGAGGCTTTCAGTGTTCGGGCACAGCTGCCTGCCTTTGCTTCTGAGAGGGGCCTGCGTTCCAGCTGCTATCCGGCGCCTGCACCTTGGGCCTGAGCTGTCCGCGTTTGAGCACCCGCCTGTGAACTGGCACCTCTGGCTCCACAGCTGTCTCCAGCGGCCTGCGCCTATGTTTTCACGAGTGTCCACTAGCCCGCGACCGTGTGCACGGGTCCCCTGAGGGTGTCCATTTTCATGCAGATGTCTCACTTCGCCCGTGCATCTGTCTCTGTTGGGGGGCCTGTGCTTTCGTAGTCGCCCGGCGACCACGAAAACTCGGTTCAAAGTCGCGCAGTGACCTGGTGTGGGGCACCCACTTTCGCTCCCTCACGGGGCACCCACTTTTGCTCGGGTGCAGTCGCGCGGTGGCCCCTGAGATCTCCCAGCCGGTTCAGCGGCTGACCCAGCTCCCTCCCCAGGGCCCTGGGGCAGGCTTGGCGGAGCGCCAGGCTGGGGCCTCAGCCGCCCCCGCTCTCCGCGCACTGGAACCCTGGGCTCTTATTGTTCCAAAGAGCTCTCCTTACCGCTTGTTTTTCAGTGTCCGCTACAATTTCCGACCTCTTATTCTCCAATATGCTGTGTTACTGTTCCTTGTCTGTTCTGGTCTTTCAAAGATTGGTCTGGTTTTTCTCCCGTGTGTAGAGGGGGAATAGGGTCTGCTCCCTCCTACCACGCCGCCATCTTCCCAGCCTCCATTTTGTCAATTTCTTTAACAAAGAAATTGTTGATAGCTATTATATTGAATCAATAGATCATTTGGGGAAAATTGATATCTTTACAACACTGAGTCTTCTAATCCACAGACATAGTTTTTCCTTTCAAAGCACCAACTTTGACATTATTGATTTTATCTGTTTTTATATTATATTTATTTCAGATTTTTTTGTTGGTTTTTTTTATTTCTTCTGTTTACTTTGGTTTTAATTTGTTCATACCTCTTCTAGCTTCCTAAGGTTGAAACTTTAGATCATTGCTTTTATTCTTATTTTCTTCCCTAATCTAAGTATTTAAGGCTATAAATATCCCTCCATGCACTGTTTTAGTTGACTCCCATGGAGCTTTATATGTTGCATTTTCATTATCATTCAGCTCTAAATGTAAAGCATCAGACTTAGTCATTATCTTCAAAGTATCCCTACTGAGTTCTGAAGGACAACAAATGTTGTAACTTCATGTGGAGAAGGCTTCTGGGACAGAGAACTGGGATTTATTCTGCTTAGTGAGGTTGAGGAAAGCCTTCTAAGGTAGCCTTATCATGCACAAGCATTTTGCAATCCAAATGCCAAATTCTTTTTCAGTTTTGAAAATACCATTGTGAGAATGTGGGAGAAAGCTGGCAAACAGGAAATAAAATACACAGAAAAATAAGGGAAACCAGAGAGAAAAAAAAAGTCGCCTGGCATGTGAGCACAACCCATTTTTAATTCTACTAAATGTGTAGTTTTCTTATAGGGGGTTGTGGGAAGTAGTATTTTCTCTGCTTGACAGTCAGTGTTTACAGAGTCCCTTCTTGGGTCTCAGGCTTAGTTCCAGGTGTTTTGGCTACCTAACATGCCTGAGCCTTTTTCACATGCTTTAACTCTGGTCCAACCCAACTTCAAGTGCACTAAGGTTAAATAGCCCCTCATCTATGTCAACACTTAAAATAATAATAGAATTTGAGAGGAAATTTTAGGTTACACATTTATAATTTAAATGTAATATGCTACCAATATAAGAAGTTTAACATTTCATATAATAAGAGCTTGGTGATGATGAACTCTTTGAACTTGACCTTATCTGAGAAGCACTTTATCTGTCCTTCCATTCTAAATGACAGCTTTGCTGGAAAGAGCAATTTTGGATGTAGGTCCCTGCTTTTCAAGATTTCAAATATTTCTTTCCAGCCCCTTCTTGCCTGGAAGGTCTCTTTTGAGAAATCAGCTGACAGTCTGATGGGAACTCCTTTGTAGGTGACTGTCCCCTTAAGAAGATCAAAAATATGACAGTGAAAAGACAGCAAACTCACAGCTATTAAGAACCACACCTAAAACAAAAGCAAACTAAGCAAACAGCTAGAACAGGAACAGAACCACAGAAATGGAGATCATATGGAGGGTTAGCAACAGGGGCGTGGGAGGAGGAGGGGGGGGAAGGTACAGAGAATGAGTAGCATAGATAGTGGGTAGAAAATAGACAGGGGGAGGGCAAGAATAGTATGGGAAATGTAGAAGCTAAAGAACTTATGACACAAGGACATGAACTAAAGGGGTGTATGTGGGTGGGAGAGGGTGTGCAGGGTGGGGGGAATGATGGGGGAGAAATGGGACAACTGTAATAGCATAATCAATAAAATATATTAAAAAAAAAAAAAAAGAAGTTTAGAATATTCCCAAAAATAAGTAGAAAAGAACCAACTAAACATGTTTTTTTCCCCACCACCTAAATAAAGTACTAGGAATTCTTGTTTTTGTGTAGTCTTTTCTGAATGTTTTCAAAAATTGTAAAAAATATGATGTTATAAAAATATAACTTGTCCTGCCTTTTTCTAACATCATTGTAAAACTTTATAAAAATCATTTTAGTGGCTAATTAATATTTCATCAAATAGATGTAAAATAATTTATTTAAGCATTTCCTTCTCAATTGTCATTTGGTCATTTCCATTTTTTCACAAATATAAACATTATAATGAACCTCATCATGACAATGGATTTGCTACATGTATTTCTTCAGGTCAAATTCTTTTTTTTAAATTTTAATACATTTTAGAGAGAGAGGAAGATGGGGAGAAAGAGAGGGAGAGAAACATTGATGTGAGAGTGAAACATTGATTGTTGTCTTTCATCTGTGCTCTGACCTGGAAATAGAACTGGCAACCTGTCACTCTATGGGACAACACCCAACCAAGCCACACCAGTAAGAGCTTCCGGTCAAATTCTTAAAAGTAGAATTATGATATCAGGAAAGTATATAAACATGTAAAGTTCTTGACAAAATATTCCTGAGAATTGCCATAAGTAGGGCTGTGAATTAATTTTATTCTTATCTTTAGTATCAAAAGAATACTCAGGTTTCAGTGTTTCTTCTTTAAAAAAAAATTCTATAGTTTTTTTATAATTTTTTTAAATAATTTTTTTAACTTTTCCCATATCTTTTATTATGATTTTTCCTTTTTTTCCTGTTTATACAGATGCATATATAAATTTTTTTTTTTTTTTTTTTTTGCTATATTTTGCTTTATTATTCTGGAGACTGGAGTTCAGAAGAAGTCACTTTTATTTCAACTCATTTTTTTATTGGCCCACATTCAACATTGCCATCAGTGATCCATGAATTTTAGTGGGTATAAGGAAACTGAGTAAGGTCACAGTTAGATATCTTTATTTAATACTCAGAATTGATGCACATAGGCCCGTTTGGCAAATGTATATTTCTACAATGATTTACTATATGAAATATTATGTCTTTTTTTTTTAATAAGGATAGTTATTTATTCTTTTTTTTTCCTTTGCACAAAGATTTTTTTTTTATTCACTTACTCTTTTAAGTTTGGAGTTACATTCTATTTTTTATCCTAAATTACTTTATTTCTATTTTTTTTCAGTATTTTTTAATTGTTGATATTGTACAGTTTTCTGTCTTTTACCCCGCCCCCAGCCCACCACCCCAGCCCACCCACCTTCCTCCCATTTCCACCCCCCATAGTTTTTGTCCATGAGTCCTTTATACTTGTTGCTCTAAACCGTTCCCCTTTTCCCCTGAAATTCCCTCCCCTCCCACTCTGGACACTGTCAGACTGTTCTCAAATTCAGTGTCTTTGTTTATATTATGCTTGTTTGTTTGTTTTGTTGATTAGCTTCCTGTTAAAGGTGAGATCATATGGTATTTGTCTTTCACTGCCTGGCTTATTTCGCTTAGCATGATACTCTCCAATTCCTTCCATGCTGTCACAAATATTATGTCTTTTATCCAGTCGTTTATTTCATCAGCTAATTTACTAGTATTGAGCTCAGCTAATATGTAAGAGTGTACTTGATCCTTTCCTTCTAACAGAGTTAGAATTGGTGTAGGTCAAAGTGAAAACAAAGACTGACCTTGGACAGTATGTTATTTCAGAAATAAAAAGTATTTGTCATTTTCTTTTTTCTTATTTTACTGAGAAACCTTCCCTCCTTTGGGGCCCTGGGTCAATGTTTGGACAATAATTTAATCATAATGGCTACCAATAGAGAGGCCTGGAATGGATTGAGTGTGGTATTTTCTCCCATGCATTAGCTCAATTGTGCTTCAACGTAGCCCACTTACTAATGAGGAAATTAAAGTTTGTGGAGAGCAAGAGACTTCTGAAAATCAAGCTTTAGTCAGTACTGGACCCAAGGTTTGAACTCAGTATTTTTGTTACGCCAGCGCCTGTGGCATTAGCTTGTGAGACTCAGCAAAAATGGAGGAGAAACATGATCGAAGAGGAGCTGTAGTTCCCTCCTGCCAATCACTGTGTTCTATTCACAGGAGGGAAAGCTGAGCAGTTCCTTTCTCTCTCTGCACATTTGTACACCATGATGTGTGCTGCATGGCATACTGTTTCCTTCCTTTGTTGGCCAAGCTGGTTTCTGGTTATCTTTCTAGTCTTAGCCAAAGCATTCACACTTCCTGCATTCCACCTGAAGTTCCTCCATCCTCTGCACAGGGCTAGGGACTTTCCTAAGACACTGTGTATCCTAGAATACAACTTGGTCAGATGTAACTCTATCCTCAGTGTCCTGCTCTGTCACATTCCTCACTAGACTCAGAGCCTCCCTGGGGCCTGACCTGTCCCTTATTAATTTGTCCATCTATGTCCAGGGTCTAGAGCAGAGGTAGCCACAGGGGCAAAATACATGGACATCCAAAGCCTTCTATCCTTTAAAAAAAATCAAACAAAAATAAATGTTCAATGAGTAAGAGATGAGAGTGTGCAGAAATGCAGCTGTGTGCAGAAATGCATCCATATGCAATCTTTCTTCATTGTGAATGAGTAGGATGCTGGCACCCAGTTGCAGGGAGAGCAAGGAGTAAGGGAGGATAGGGAGGGCAGGGGGACCTGGTCATTCTCCTGGAGCAGGATCCCATACAATGGACTACAATGGACTTATAATACTCTGCTGTGTAACTGTTTGATGCTGATTGGTTTGGGATAATACAGTCCAAAGAACAAGGAAAACCTCCAGTGTGACTCCCTTATTAAATTGCTTTGCTTTGAGTTTTGAGCATTGCCAAGCAAATCTCGTTATGAATTCTTCAATTACTTTCTTTTGCAATTTTTATAATTTAGTAGGGAAAGCTTTGGACTCAAACCAATATCTGTGCCATCATGTTAACTTTGATTATTTTCAAACTCCTCATTAGAGGAGTGGGAGGATGTTCACTCCTCTTAAATGTGACTTTATTTTTCAGATTTCCTCTGCCCTGTAATTTGCTCTGTACCCAAGTCTGATATGCTTCATCTTAGTGCTGACTATAAATGTGAACTGATTTTACTTTATTCCACTGAGTATTATTGCTTTGGGCTTAAATTTTTACATTTTAAACTGGATTGTTTATTTGATTAAATTAAAATCAAGGAGTGATTGCTTATTAAAACAATTTTTATTTATAGCATCATCCAGTTTCTTGGAAATTTTTTAGCTTATTTTTATTGTTAGTATATTTTATTCTTATTGTTATATATTTTTTGTTTGTCCAGGAGCAAAAATGGAGAAAGAAGGAAGGGAAATAACATTTATAAAGCATTATCATATGTATTTTATCTTCACCAGAGTGTTTTATGATATTTCTCTTTTGAAAATAAGGAATGCAAAACTCAAAAAAGTTAAAAAACTTGCCCAAAGATTTTCAGACTCTTTCTAGCATGCATGTGTTTATTATTATTACTAATATTATTACCATCACCATTGTCGTCATCAGTAATAGGAAACCTATTTGAGTAGGAGTTGTGGTCTTCACTGGGATAGGTACCTCTAAGAGTTTCTTTACTCTCCAACATACATGTATTAAGATTGTCTTTGAACCCTATGTTTTAACATTTGTGTGTGTGTGTGTGTGCATGTGCATCCATGAGACAGAGAGAGACAGGAGAGATGAAGAGGGAGAGAGAGAAGAGTAAGAGATGTGAAGCAGATTAACTGGAATCAGGAAGAGTAGCGATAACAGTAAAAGCATGCCTCCCAAGGATCAGATAAAGAAAACAGAAATGGTGAAGAAATGGCAAGGGCAGAGTGAATTGGGTATATCTACTATTTCAGGGCTCTCCACATGGAGAAGGTCTTGGACCTGTTCTGTAAGACCCAGATCTCAGACCTCAGTTAGTTATACATAAGGTGTTGAGGGGTGATCACAACACTTTGTAGTAAGTGTCACTCCTGGGCTATGTGGCAGGTTTCTATTAAGGCAGTGCCCCTGGCAGGCCCCTCTGGTAGCAAATCTTTCTGATTCTTTGACTTTAAAAAGCTATACATCCTAACAGTAGAGCTCAGAACTTGTTCTGTGAGCAATGGGAGTCCATTAGGATCTTTTTGGGCAGAACATGACCTCTTTTGTAGCTCCTCAAAGTACTTTAAGGCTATTGTGTGAGTTCTCACTCTCAAGGCTGACATTTTAGCAAAGACCATAAAGGAATACTTAGCCACAAGTGGGGTTACAGAATGAGACTCTTCAACATAAAGCCACAGGGATGGTCTCTTAACACATTAAGGGGTAATGTTTGATATTAATTGTGATCACATGCAATTTTACTACTTCTTGCTCCTTCCAGTGTTATAGTTTGAATTGTGAGTTTCCAACAACCTTTTATGGCTAAAAAACAAACACTGGGAGGAAAGCCACCCTGGCCTCAGGTTATAGTTTTGTGGGTCTCATTTGAGCTTTGTCTCAATGAAGTAAAATGCTCAGTTAAGACAACTTAATGTAGTGAATAGTGTGGGATTTGAATTAACAAGAACTGGGTTTTGTTCTTGCAATTCATCTTTTGCCAGAGATGAAATGTTGGGCAAGTTAACTACTGAACAAAGTCATATGAAAAATAGGAATAACAGTACTGGGTCTTCCCAGAGTCATGATAAAAATTATAGGTGATGTTAAAAGGATTACTGCAATGCCTTAAAGAGTATACTTTAAAACAGGAGTTCTAAAAGTGTGGCCCTTGGACAAGCAGCCTCAGCATTATCTAGGAATGTGTTAGAAATGAAATTCTTGGGCCCCACTTTAGACCTAATGAATGAGAAGCTGGGTATGGGAGTGGGGGTTGGAGGAAGTTAGTAATTTGTACTTGAACTTGCCCCCCAGGTGATTCTCATGCCCTCTTAAGTTTGAGGACATAGGCTTGAACGAATGTGCTTATTGTTATCTTTGTTGTTGTATTAGTACTCGACCTGTTCTGGAGTCATAGAAAGTGACTCCTAGCCAGAGGCTGGAGGTGCCTAATGATGCTGTTCCTGAGGATCACATCTGGAGGAGCAAGAAGAAAGGATAAGGGTAGGGGGCAGACCCAGAGGGGCAAACAGGACATACCCTACCCAGCTCACTTTGATTCAAGGCCCAGGCTTTCCAGATTTTAGTATTCATCTCATCTGTTCTTCATTAATCATTTTATACATATTTATTCTGCACCGACCGTATGCCAGATGTCATGCTTGGACAGTGAAAGGACATGAATGGTTTAGAGACTTAAAAGCTATTGTGGACTTCTGGCCAAGATGGAGGCATAGGTAGACACACCTCCTCTCAACCAAATTTAAGGACAACAAATATTTAGAAACAAGAAAATAACCACAACTGATAGAAAATTGAACTGTATGAAATGCCAACAACCATTCCTCCAGACCGATAAGAGGGGCGGAGTCATGGCAGGAAAAGGTGGAGGTGCAGAACTGGGCATGCAGGCAGCAGTGGCTGGCAGTTCCTGGGTGTGCAGGCGGCAGCTAGCAGACCCCAGGTGCACACACAGGCAGTGGCTGGTGGACCCCAGGTACAGGGTGGTGGCTGTGCGGACCCAGTAAGGCCGTGCAGGGTGGCTGGCTGACCAGGTGGTCCAACATTCGCACTCAGATGGTCCAGGTGAGGGGGAGGCGGTGGAGGGGACTGGAATCCGAGAGAGAGTTGAGTGGGTGTCATTGTTCCCTCTAGGACCCTGTCCCCACATGCAGCGTCACAACTCAGCGACTGGGCTGCCCCACCCTGGGGAACACCTAAGGTTCCACCCCTCACTACATAACAGCCCAACCAGACAAAAACAAAACAAAACAAAACACACAAAAAAACCCCCACTAAAAATGGCTCAAACCGGAGAACAAATCAAATCCCCAGAGCCAATTCCTCTAAGTGACCAAGAGATAGCCAACCTCTCAGATGCACAGTTCAAAGTACTGGTGATCAGGATGCTCACAGAATTGGTTGCTTTTTCTCACAAATTAGATGAACAAATGCAGGCTACAATACGTGAAATGAAGGAAGATACATGGGGAACCAATAGAGATGGGAGGAAAACTGGACTCAAATCAATGGAGTGGACCAGAAGGAAGAAACAAACAACAAAACAGAAAACAAGGAAGAAACAAGAATTCAAAAAAATGAGGAGAGGCTTAGGAACCTCCAGGACATCTTTAAATGCTCCAACATCCAGATTATTAGGGGTACAAGAAGGGGAAGAGGAAGAGCAACAAATGGAAAACTTATTTGAACAAATAATCAAGGAGAACTTCCCCAATCTGGCAAAGGAAATAGACTTCCAGGAAGTCCAGGAAGCTCAGGGAGTCCAAAAGAAGTTGCACCCAAGGAGGAACACACCAAGGCACATCGCAATTACATTAGCCAAGATTAAAATGAAGCAGAGAATTCTAGAAGCAGCAAGGGATAAGGGGACAGTCACCTACAAAGGAGTTCCCATCAGACTGTCAGCTAATTTCTCAAAAGAGACCTTACAGGCAAGAAGGGGCTGGAAAGAAATATTTGAAGTCTTGAAAGGCAGGGACCTACATCCAAGATTGCTCTATCCAGTAAAGCTGTCATTTAGAATGGAAGGGAAGATAAAGTGCTTCTCAGATAAGGTCAAGATCAAGGAGTTCATCATCACCAAGTCCTTATTATATGAAATGTTAAAGGGACTTATCTAAGAAAAAGAAGATAAAAAATATGACAGTAAAAAGACAGCAAACTCACAGTTACTAACAACCATACCCAAAACAAAAGCAAAGTAAGCAAACAACTAGAACAGGAGCAGAAACACAAAAATGGAAAGCACATGGAGGGTTAGCAATAGGGGAGTGGGAGGAGAAGAGAGGGGGAAAGGTACAGAGAATAAGTAGCATAGACGGCGGGTAGAAAATAGACAGGGGGAGGGCAAGAACAGTGTGGGAAATGTAGAAGCTAAAGAACTTATGACACATGGACATGAACTAAAGGGGGGGATATGGGTGGGAGGGGGTGTGCAGGGTGGAGGGGAATTATGGGGGAGAAATGGGACAGCTGTAATAGCATAATCAATAAAATATATTTTTAAAAACACTATTGTGTGCATGCACATGCATGGGAAGTATCTGCATGACCATATCCCTGTGCTTGTTTATAGGATATTTGACCACATGGACATCTATCCTCTTTTCATGTATACTTAGGTTGTTTTCCTTCTCTAGGGTGACATTTTTCATTCTGTATTATTTTCTCTTTGTAATCTATTTTGTATCTGGGCAACCCAATTTACTCTTTCTTTTACATAATTTTTAATCTTTTCCATGGAATACTTCAGACTAGAATGCTGTTTATCATGGTCTTTGAACAATTTTAAATTTTGACAAATCATTGAAAATCAATGTGTTCCTTTGCCCCACTGATGGTGTGCAATTTCAGACTTCAAGGGAAGAGACATTGATTCTTCTCAATGAGGGCTTTCCCTTTTCCCTTATACCAAACCCACCCCTTCTCCCTTGGAAATATGAAAAACCATCTCCCACTAAGACAGTACTCAGTTTACTAAGACTGTTTCTTCCCAGAGTGCCAGATGCCCTGAAAGGGAATGCAGCCACAAAGCTTCTACGGGGTCAGGTGCTGGAGGCAGATGTCATTAGCAAAATCTTGGCCAGCATTCAGCAGCAGAAGAGAAAAAAAGCAGCAGTGTAACATAGGCAACTGCTTGGGGACTCTGTATAGCTCTTCCAGGACACTGTTGTTGAACTTCAGATGTGTAAGACAAGAAGACCGTTTGTAGTTGAATAGATCTGGGGAGATATTCAAGCTCTGCCAGTAGCTGATTCTGAGACCTTGGGCAGAGTCCGTCCTTTCAGAGCCTTGATTCCCTTCAAAAATGGATATGATTTGTACCATAGAAGTTTGTCCTGAACTTACTAAAAAGAGAGTGCATGGGAAAGCATAAAGTAGAGGGCCCTGTAGGAAGAAGACATCATTGTGACTTTCCTTTAATATTTGTTCTCAATAGCCTTGGTCTCTCAACCCTGTGATTTCTTCTCCTGTATTTAGTGCTCTAACCCAAGATCCTTGAGACATAATACTAAACATGCTCTCAAAAGAAGACCAGAAATTAATTAATACTATGGTCTATATCCTTGGCTCTCAACTTTAGCACACATTGGGATCACCTGAAGAGATTATTAAAACAGATTTTTTGGCCACACCCATCCAGAGTCTTATTCAGTGGGTCTGATATGGAGCCTGAGAAAAGTTCTCCTGATGGTCCAGGGAAAACAATATGATAACCACTGGTATAGAGGATGTTAAAGCTGGAGAAGACCTTAAGGACTTTGTGGACTGTTTTCCATTTATATATATTGGTAGTGAGTCAGTAACTGGGCCAGGACTATGACCCAGTCTAATAGTCTTTCTAATTTACCAGCCTCATGAGTGAAGACAAGTTCAAGTATTATTTCCCCCAAAGCAATTGCATTTTAATGAGGATCCAACCCTTAAGCTGTAAGGATGATGCTGGTAATGATTATCATGATCATGAAAATAACGTCTTTTTAACTCTTTTTTGTTGTTGTTCAGTTACAGTTGTCCCCCTTTCTCCCCCATTACTTTCCCCTGCCATGCCCACCCCCACTCCCACACTATCCTACATTGAATGTGGAATGTAGGGTAGTGTCTTATTGTTTGAGTTCCTTCAATGCATCAGACATTTTTTTTCTTGTGTTTTATTTTTTATTTTTTTAAATATATTTTATTGATCATGCTATTACAGTTGTCCCATTTCTCCCCCATCATTCCCCTCCACCCTACCCACCCTCTCCCACCCACATTCCCCCCTTTAGTTCATGTCCATGGGTCATAAGTTTTCTAGCTTCTACATTTCCCATACTATTCTTGCCCTCCCCCTGTCTATTTTCTTCCCACTATCTATCTATGCTACTCATTCTCTGTACCTTTTCCCCCTCTCTCCTCCTCCCATGCCCCTGTTGCTAACCCTCCATATGATCTCCATTTCTGTGGTTCTGTTCCTGTTCTAGCTGTTTGCTTAGTTTGCTTTGGTTTTAGGTGTGGTTCTTGATAGCTATGAGTTTGTTGTCTTTTCACTGTCATAGTTTTATCTTCTTTTTCTTAGATAAGTCCCTTTAACATTTCATATAATAAGGGCTTGGTGATGATGAACTCCTTGAACTTGACCTTATCTGAGAAGCACTTTATCTTCCCTTCCATTCTAAATGACAGCTTTGCTGGATAGAGCAATCTTGGATGTAGGTCCCTGCTTTTCAAGATTTCAAATATTTCTTTCCAGCCCCTTCTTGCCTGTAAGGTCTCTTTTGAGAAATCAGCTGACAGTCTGATGGGAACTCCTTTGTAGGTGACTGTCCCCTTATCCCTTGCTGCTTCTAGAATTTTCTGCTTCATTTTAATCTTGGCTAATGTAATTACAATGTGCCTTGGTGTGTTCCTCCTTGGGTGCAACTTCTTTTGGACTCTCTGAGCTTCCTGGACATCCTGGTAGTCTATTTTCTTTGCCAGATTGGGGAAGTTCTCCTTTATTATTTGTTAAAATAAGTTTTCCACTTGTTGCTCTTCTTCTTCCCCTTCTGGGACCCCTATAATTCGGATGTTGGCACGTTTAACGATGTCCTGGAGGTTCCTAAGCCTCTCCTCATTTTTTTGAATTCTTGTTTCTTCCTCGTTTTCTGTTTGGTTGTTAGTTTCTTCCTTCTGGTCCACTCCATTGATTTGAGTCCCAGTTTTCCTTCCATCTCTATCAGTTCCCCATGCATCTTCCTTCATTTCATGGATTGTAGCCTGCATTTGTTCATCTAATTTGTGAGCAAAATCAACCAATTCTGTGAGCATTTTGATGACCAGTGCTTTGAACTGTGCATCTGATAGGTTGGCTATCTCTTCACTGCTTAGAGGAATTGGCTCTGGGGCTTTTATTTGTTTTCCGGTTTGAGCCATTTTTGGTGGGTTTTTTTGTTGTTGTTGTTTTGGTTTTAGTCTGGTCGCGGCTATTACGTAGTGAGGGGGTGGAGCCTTAGGTGTTCCTCAGGGCGGGGCAGCCCAGTTGCTGGGTTGTGACGCTATAGGTGGGGGCGGGGTCTGAGAAGGAGGAATGGCGCCTGCTCCGCTCTCTCCTGGACTCCGGCCCTTTCTGCTGTTTACCCTTCACCTGGATTATCTGCGCACGCGCGCGTGCTGTTACGTAGTGAAGAGTGGAGCCTCTGGCGCTCCCCAGTGTGGGGCAGCCCAGTCGCTGGGTTGTGACGCTGTATATGGGGGTGGGGCCTGAGAGGGAGCAATGGCGCCTGCTCCACTCTCTCCTGGATTCAGTCCCCTCCGCCACTTCCCCTCCGCCTGGACCATCTGCGCGCTCGAATGTGAGACCACCTGGTCAGTCAGCCAGCCGCCTTGTGCGGCCTCACTGGGTCTGCACAGTTGCCCCCCTGGGTCTGCACAGTTGCCCCCCTGTGCCCGGGGTCCGCCAGCTGCTGCCTGTAGGCCCAGGGACCGCCAGCCACCGCCTGTGCACCTGGGAACTGCCAGCTGCTGCTGCTTGCGTTCCTGGGGCCGCACCTCCACTTTCTCCTGCCGCGACTCCGCCCCTCTTACCGGTCTGGATGAATGGTTGTTGGACTTCCGTACAGTTCAGTTTTCTATCAGTTCTGGTTGTTTTCTTGTTTCTAAATATTTGTTGTCCTTAATTTTGGTTGTGAGAGGAGGCACAGTGTGTCCGCCTACGCCTCCATCTTGGCCGGAAGTCTGCATCAGACATTTTTTATGCTATCTGTTTCTGTGATGAGCCGGTGAGGACTTGCAATTCCTGAGTTCCAGATGAGGTAGGTCTCTTAGGCCCAGAGAGTTCAGGTGGCTGGCCAAGGACACTAGGAGAAGGCCTGGTCTGCCCATCTCCAGATCCTTGCTCTCGCCAACATACCATGCAGTGCTGTCTATCAAATGGAGTTGAAGACTTTATAAAGAAAGTTAAGAAATCATACCTTATGATCTCACCTTTAATAGGAACCTAATCAACAAAACAAACAAACAAGCAAAATATAACCAAAGACACTGAAATTGAGAACAGGCTGACAGTGACCAGAGGGGAGAGGAAGGAATTTCAGGGGAAAGGGGGAAGGGTTTACAGGAACAAGTATAAATGACACATGGACAAAAACTAAGGGGGGTTGGAAATGGGAGAGAGGTGGGGAGGGCTAGGGTGGTGGGCTGGGGTGGGAGTAAAAGACAGAAAACTGTACAAGATCAACAATTAAAATAAAATTAAAAAATAAAGAGAAAGTTAAGACAAAACTATGGGGGGTGGAAATGGTAGGAAGGTGGGGAGGGTTGGGGTGGTGGGCTGGGGGCGGGGTAAAAGACAGAAAACTGTACAATATCAACAATTAAAAAAATACTGATTAAAAAATAATAAAAAAATTAAAAAAGAGAAAGTTAAGAAATAAAAGAGAAGGTACTGTAAGAATAAGGACATTGGTGGCATGCGAAATTACTTGCTACCCTCTCTAGCCCTTGCTATGCTCCTCACTATTGACTGTATTTCTCTGGAACATGGGAATGCCAGGATTAGACAGGAAATTATTTGCAAAAATTATCTTGCAAAACTAGTGCCTGGCCATCAGGAGCTACTGTCTGCTGCCATAGCCTTAGCACATCTTCATCATCTAGGTCTTCTTGCCCAGGTAATGGGTAACTTCCCTGGAACCACCATGATGGATTTCTTATGGACACACACACACCATCCATCCTACCAGATGGCCTTGCCTCCCATTTGATGGTGTTATCTCATTGTCCAGCTCTATTCTATTTACTCTGATTTGAAGCCAGGAGCCAAATTGACTTTGTATCCTGTGGACACTTGAGGAAAGCAGCCATTATACAATTGTGGTAGAGCTCAGTTGCCATCTGGCCCTCCCATGAGCCTGGTGGTGTGTCTGTTCTTGCTGGTCCAGGGACTGATCCAGGTGAAGGGTGGCATGTTTCCCTAGAGATTCCTGAGGTGGGCTATGAACAAGTTTGAGGGTCCTGCTGATTGTCTGCCCTACATTTTATGTAATTTTGTTTCTATTGTTTTGAGAGGCCAGAGAAATATAGGCTCTTATCTCCAGCTAAAGGTCTGTTTTTCCTGAACCCTTTTGGCTCTCTGTGTTTTGTACCTACATTCACTTTGCTGCTGCTTCCCTGGGGGCTGTAGGCTTATACTCACACATGTACAAACACACATTCCCAAGCACACACATACACACATTTACACACACTTACACAAATACATACATTTATGTGCACAGATTCTCCTGTGCACACTCACACACATACTATCCACACACTCTCCCAGAGTGGTTTCTGACTTGGTCAAGGTGGAGGAAAAATAGCTGAGATATTGATCTGAATCAAGCAAGTACCATAGGAAGGAGGAGATAGAAATTGTGTTGAGCCCTCATTATGTGCCAGGCAAAGTACCTTGCATTTGTTAATTTTATACTCAGAATAATCCTCTAGGAAATGATTATAGGCCCCTCAACTTGAGGCTCACCGAAGAGCTGAGATATGGAGTAAGTGTGTCTTCACCAAGAATCCTGCTGGTTTTACCACACTATGCTCAAGGAACGAGGCTGAATCACTAAAATTACCCTCTTGGTCAGCTGCAATCACAGAACAAATGCCTGCTGAGCTTCAGAAAATACGGGCACACAGGAGAGTGAGAGAAATCAACAGAAGTCACTTGTGATGGCATCACCCAAATATGAGTGTGTGATGCTTGGTTTTGAGTCTTCATAAACAAATTTTTTACATAGTGATTTAAAAAGGATATCACAGTACAAATATTCTGTTGTAAGAGATCTTTTTACACTAAACAGTATAATACTGGTTATTATTTATTGAGCACTTAGCATATGCTTGAAAAGCCCTACATATGTTGCATTTATTGAGGAATATAATCCTCATCTAATTCTGTGAGGGATGCACCATTTTATATCCAGTGGAGCCGAGACCCAGAGATGGTGAGCAACTTACCTGCTCTCACACAGCCAGCAAGCAGTGGGGGTGGAATTTGAAATCACACAGTTGAAGTTCAGAACCCAGTCTGGTTCTTGTTTACCAAGAACAGTTGTTTCCCTTAGCAATGAATGCTCTTTTAAAACACAACAGTAACATAATGCTCCATCATCTAATGCTGTTATTTACCTGGATAATTCTCAGTTGTTGAGCATTCAGATTGTTTCTAATTCTTGCTAGTTTGAGCAGCGTTGCCCTGAAAATTTTTGCACCAGCATGTTTTCAGAAACTGAACAACTCCTTACGATAAATCCCTAGGAGTGGAATTGCTAAATATGAATATTTTAAAAGCATTTGATTCTCCTCTCCAAATTGCCATTGCAGAAATACATGCAAGCCCAAAGTCCTCCTAGCAGACTGTAAAATCATCCTTTTCTCCACAGAAGACCTGGGTTTGTTTTATTTTGTGATTTGGCAGAGTGCATTTACAGGTATAACTGTAGCCAAGGTGCAGGCTGTATGTGGCAGCATGTTACCATTTCATGAATATGACCAGAGGAGCAGAATTATGGGATTCTTGGGAGGGTCAAGCCCAACTTTGTTGGCATAAGGGTTGGGTAAGTGTTGGGTAAGGGCGTGCTGCTGGATGGTGAAAGCACAGGAGAATTCATCAGGTTTCCAAGAGTCCCTAGTATCCTGATGACCCCATCCAAAGATGGCACAGGCCCCTGCTGTCCTCCCTCGTCTGGTGTTTCAGCAGCTCCATGAACCACCTTTGTTTGTAAAGCTGGAGAAAGACAATCATTACCATTCTAGTATGTCCTATCACCAGCAGCATTCCCCTGGGATATGCTCAGAGGACAGGGACACTGGGAGCAATTTCCCTGTCTTTTCCCCATGAGTCCCAGTAGGGCAGAGGGGACAGCACAGGCTTTTCTGTAAGCAGATGGACCTCAGATTGACCTGGCTCTACCACTCACTATCTGAGTTTATTTGAGACAAATTACTTCATTTTTCTGAGTCTCAATTACTTCATCTGTAAAATGGGATTCACATTCTGCCCTTTGGAAGTGTATGATGGTTGGAAAAGGAATCAGGTTTCTTGAGGCCCCAGCACCTAGCAGGCACCACATACCTACCCTGTATCTGGCACTGCAGACACCTGATTTCCTTCTGTATTTCTTTTCTGACAGCATTTGTGTTTGATGTTGGCAGTACCAGCATTCTTGTTGGGGGAACAATATAGTTACTTACTCCTTCCAAAAGCAGTTAGGATGGAGTACATGAACATAATGAAGTTCTTGCCTTGAAGGCTGCTGTCTCTGGAAGTTTGTGCTCCAAGTGAGTTCTGAACAGGACGGAATCAGTTGTGCAATGAAAGACCATGCAATCTCATTTTATTACCAATGTGGAGCAACAGAGTGAGTCATAGAATATCCAGCTCACTCGTGGCTCAGTTTGAGGTGCTCAATCTTCCTCCAGCTAGTAATGCAGGCTGATTGTGTTGCCCTAATGTTAGGGAGGATGCTCCAAGCACTGGGGCCAGACAGTCTCATGGTCTCAGTACCTTTCCATTTGTAGCACTCTAGTGTGTGGGTAGATTGGGGATGGCATGAACTTCAGGGAAGGTCTTGGGTCCTGTTTGCTAAAACACTTGCTGGGAGATTAGCCAGGGGTGACCTGTCTACCTGCTTCTGTCCTGACATCCTGGGGATGGATGCCCAGATGCCCTTGACTTTCTCTAATGTCAAAACTGTTCTTTCCTCCTTTCTCTAAAGTCCTCATATCTGTTCTTTTGTGTGTGTGTGAACCAAGTGCCTTTTGTTTTCTTGTATTCGTCTTTATTTTTTTAAGGGGAAGAGGAGAGTGAAATGAAGCAAAATGTTTAGATGCAGGTCAGGCATGTAAAGGATACTTTCCCAAGTGTTCAGGTGGTGTCCGGGAGCCAGTGCCCTGGGAAATGGGAGTGCTCTGCCAGGCTTTTGTGTTCTGTAGATAGGCAAGGGCACCTCCAGGCACCAAGGGCACACCAGGAGATGAAGATCAGCTTTGGTGCCTACGTAGTGTGTGATAGCATAGGTGCTAATAACAAGGTTAAAGAAGACATTTTAATCAATTTGTCTTAAGACTTATCACTAATCCCATTCAGTTCTATAACAATCTTGTCTATCTTTGGGCATATTATATATTACATGTATACAGAACATTAATGGTAGTGAACATATCCTACTGTTTCCTGCTACTTTTTATATATAAAGGAGGTCTGTCTGGAAAAATCCAGCCACAATTAATATAATAAGAATGGTTTGCATGACATTGATGTAACCTGGCAGCCAAGGAGAGTGGACTGGAATGCACATGTATGAATAATGATGACTTTACTACTCAGTATTAGTACATACATAGTACTAGTCAGTGAGGGTGGTAGATACCGTTGCATGAGCTTGTGTACTGTGTGGCTGTCACATTCAAAATGAATGAGCAAGTAGAGCAACCAATCTGCATCAAATACTGCATTAAGCTTGAACATTCCTCCATGGAAACTATTCAGATGATTCAGAAGGCTCCAGCTATGGGCAACTGGTAATTGGCAGCTTCATGACAACAACACGACCACTCATGCATCACATCTCTTGCAGTTTTTTGTCAGATTGTCAAATCACCCAGGTGACTGAGACCCCCTACAGCCTAGATTTGGCAGCCTGTGACTTCTTGCTTTTCCCAAAACTAAAATCACCTTTGAAAGAGAAGAGATTTCAGACCATCGATAAGATTCAGGAAAATATGATGAGGCAGCTGATGGTGATTGGGAGAGCTGTGTGAGGTCACAAGGTACCTACTTTGAAGGGGACTGAGGCATCATTGTCCTGTGTACAATGTTTCTTGTATCTTTAGTAAATGTCTCTTTTTCATATTAATGGCTGTATACAATACATATATGTTTCTACTTAGTCTTTATAATTATTATCTGTTACCTAAAAACTCATTAAATTTGTGAACCATAATTTATTAGATTATTTCCCTAAATTATATATTTAAACTGGCCCCATGCTTATTTTATAGGCAATATTGGACTTAAAATATCTTTCATATCTTTAAGATACGTAGATGCATTTGGCTTACTTTCTCGGTTAAATCCCCAATTTGATAGTGTAAAGGATGTGACTTAAATGTTTATGCTATGTATTGCTGCATTACTTTCCTTAGGATTATGGCTTTCTGTGATGCCTATAGCCATGAAGAATCATGCCAATTTTATCAAAACCTCACTAACACTGGATATTGTTAATTTAAAAATGTGGAAATGGTAACTTACATTTCTACGTGATATTAACTTTCATCTCTCCACTTTATTAGATCATCTGCAAATGCTTTCCACAGTTCCCGGAGGAATCTTGGGCTCTAGTCCCAGGACCACAGAGCTAGCCATTAAGGGCTCTCTGGGTTGCCTTGCACACCTGGGCTTTGTATATAGCCAAAGGCTCAGGGAAGGCTAAGCTGAATCCACTGGTCTTGTCTCCAGCCTCACATTCCAACAGGCACATTCCATGGCATTGATGCATGCTAAGTCAGTGATTAGAATTTCAGAATACATTTAATATTGTAAGTGAGCAAGCCAGATAAAGGAAATTTAACCCATTAAAGAAGTGAATACAGTATTTTTTGTTTTAATGCAGAACACAAATCTTTGATATCATTTTAATTTTTTAGGCATTACCAAATAAATGTCAACAGATTATTTGTAAACAGCTTACCATCTATCATAAGTCTTCTCAGATAACATTCTTCTTCAATTCACTCTTTATAGCCACCTGGGAAGTGAGGAAAGACAGCACTGGGAGACACAAAAAAGAGCAAGTTGGTATGAACAGAAAGTGGCAAAACAACCAACTCTAATGATCTGTTGTGCCACTTGGCCAAGGGACTTTCAGTTCCTGAAGGAAAGTGTTTGGGTTCATGCTTCTCCCTCTGTGGGGAATACCAAATGGGACATGCTAGAGAAGAGACTAGATTCTTGCCAATACTCTGTCTCCCAAGAGACTAGGCAAAATCCTCAACAAAGAGGAGTAGTTAATATAAATAGGAAAAGAAATGTGTCAAAGTGGGAGAGGTCTCTGGCATGGAGTTAAAGGGATGGAGATTGGAGGAAGAGGGGTAGAAATGAAATGCCTTCCCAGTGGAAGTAGATAATAGATCAGAGGCTGAGCCCATGAAAGAGGGAGCTGGACCTCAGAACAAAATGGGGGAAATACTCAGACTCAGGAAAGGAAGAACACGAGCTTGTGAGAGGAGAGGAACAAGAGGAAATTCTTGGCTCTCCTGGAGGCAGGTGTTTAATATATTTGCTGTCTCCTACATATAGAGAAACTTGTGGATAAGCATCACAGAGTAAGAAGATGGATACTTAATTATAAGGTCCACATGGAAAACCAGTTCTTCTAATCCTACAAGGAAGAAGTGCATTTTAGAATTTGGGGGGATTGTAGAGCTTATTCTTAATGGGGAAAGAAGAAGGTCTATACAATATAGTCGTGATGGGTGGGGTATTTGGACTTCTTATAGATGAAGTCTGAAATGTTTCTGAGAACATGGTCAGATCTAAGAAGCCTTCTGTCTCACACAGGGTCTGTGACACACCAAGAAGATCAGGGAGACTGTGCGAAGTCCAGAAAATTTTACATGAAACTGATGAACTTGAGAACCCCAGGGAGGGTGTTGATGCTGCATTTTACTCAGCCCGGAGCTGAGTGAGGAGGAACTAGGAAGCTCTAAGATGCTGAGGAAGTGAGGAAGGGCAGTTGGGATGAAGAGTGTTTCATAAGAGTAGAGCCCCACTGGAGCTGGAGCTTCTGCTTTGGCCCACATACAAGATGTGGCACATCAGCCCCTCGGGGTCCTCCCTGTTCTGGCATTGTCAGGTAGATTAGGTATCTGCCACATGCTTCTTAAAGCAGACATAAGAAATATAATAGTAAATCTAGTTCCTGTTTACAAATGAAATTGAGGGTCTGGGATCAATCAGCATTTCAACAAGAGAACTTGTACAATACTTTTGCCTCTCTTCTCAGCTGCATTCCTGGTTAGCAGGGATTTGCCACTGAGACATTGCCAGTATCCATGTCATATGTTTTCTGCCTTTTCAGCTTAGGTAGACAGGATTGTAAATGCAACTTCCTTCATGCAACTGTACTCATCTGTCAGCCCAAACTGGAGCTACAAATGCTTGAGGCTTAAAGAAATCCAAGAGCCCTATTAGAATGGCCATGCCAGGCTTTTGTCAGAGTCAGCTTCCACTTGATGTAGTCCAGCTTATTTCTTTATCCTTTGTGGAACATCACTTGAAAGGTAGAAGCAAACCTGATCTTAATCCTTCCTTCAGCATGACATGCCTTTTTAAAATCATACAAATAACCATGTCTGATTGTCATGTTGAATTGTGAGCATGGATGTAAAATGCTCCAAAGTCAGACTAAAGCCAAACACTAGGTCATAAGTCAACATTTTGCTGAGAAGCTTGCTTACTAAGAGAGGAAAATGTATATCTTTTCATGAGAAAACTTGTTTGTCAGCAGGAAAATGTTCTGAAGGCTGTTATCTTCCCATGTGGAGGGAGAGAGATGAGTGTAATTTTGCAACCTGGGTCAAAGTCCTTTAGGAACTTCTGAAATTTGGATGGCCAAGAATGAGAATTTGATGTAATCCTTGAATTGCTTCCTGAGGTGAAAGTCAATAGGTAGCACAGGTGTGTCGCTGGACAAAATTGCATGAATGGCCAGGAGCAGCCTGTTCCAGGGATGCCATGTTCTGCTCACAAATCCTTCTGATGGAAAACTTGTGATGAGAAAATGAAGTATTTTGGCCAATCAGGACTTTGGGTCCCAAAGGAAGTCAACTCTTGACTAGCTTCATGTAAGCAGCTATGGTACTCTTTGGAAAGTCTCAGTGGACCGACAAGACCCAACTGAATAAAGAAAGGTTACAGGAACACACCCTTGACAATAACATGAATCTGGTGGCTTGCCAGCATGGCCTTTTGTTGCCTGAGATGTTTCAACTCACACACCAACCCCAGACTGAGGTCCTCTAGTATCTGTTGGAGCTATGATGGGAAGGAAGGAAAAGGCAAAGAGGTTTATGGTCACTATAGAAATAAAACCTAAAACCTTGCTGCATTAAGAATATTATGCTCTATTTTAAGCTGGCCAAGTGACAATTTCCGATTTGCATCTCCTTCCAAAATGCAAAGCAGTTTACATTTTTTTCTGAGTGAGTGCCCAAACTCCAGACAAAATGACTCAGGATAGAATTGAGCGTCTGCTGTGGATGGTCATGCTGGAGTGGGACTTCAGCTGTGGCTGCAGGCAAATTCCTGAAAGGATAATCTGCAACTATTGCATTAACACAGAAACAGTGACACCAAAAACTTGGTCCTGTGTATGTGTGCATGTGTATACATAAATGTGTGCATGCAGGTGTGTGTAGGTATGTGTTTGTGCATGTGTGTATGTATGTGCATACCTTTTTTAAAAATTATTTTACTGTTGTTCAATTATAGTTGTCTGCATTTCCCCCCACCACTCCCTTCCACCCCAGCCAAACCCACCTTCTTCCCCTGATTCCAACCCCACCTTTGGTTTTATCCATGTGCCCTTTATAGTAGTTTCTGAAAACACTTCCCCCCATTTTGCCTTCCCACCTCCCTTCAGGTTACTGTCAGTTTGTTCTTAACTTCAATCTCTCTGCTTATATTTTGCTTGGTTGTTTGTTTTGTTGATTAGGTTCCACTTAGAGATGAGCTCATATGGCATCTGTCACTCACTGCCTGGCTTATTTCACTTAGCATGATGCTCTCCAGTTCCATCCATGCTGTTGTAAAGCATAGGAGCTCCTTCTTTCTTTCTGCTGCATAGCATTTCATTGTGTAAATGTACCACAATTTTTTGATCCAGTCATTTACTGATGGGCACTTAGGTTGCTTCTAGCACTTGGCTATTGTAAATTGTGCCGCTATGAACATTGGGGTGCATAGGTTCTTTTGAATTGATGTTTCAGGGTTCTTAGGATATAATCCTAGCAGTGGAATTTCTGGGTCAAAAGGCAGTTCTATTTTTAGTTTTTTGAGGAGATTCCATACTGTTTTCCACAGTGGATGCACCAGTCTGCATTCCCACCAGCAGTGCATTAGGATGCCCTTTTCTCCACATCTTCTCCAACACTTGTTGTTTGTTGCTTTGTTTATGATGGCCATTCTGACTGGTGTGAAGTGCTGTCTCACTGTGGTTTTAATTTGCATCTCTCTGGTGGCTAGTGACACTAAGCATCTTTTCATATGTCTCTGGGCCCTCTGTATGTCCTCCTTGGAGAAGTGTCTGTTCAAGTCTTTTGCCTATTTTTTTTAGTGGTTTTTTTTTTGTCTTCCTGGAGTGGAGTTGTGTGAGTTCTTTATACATTTTGTAGATCAAACCCTTGTCCGAGGTATCACTGGCAAATATGTTTTCCTATAAGTTACTTCTCTTTTCATTTTAATGCTGTTTTCTTTAACCATGCAGAAGCTTTTTAATTTGATGAGGGCCCATTTGTTTATTCTTTCCTTTATGTCCCTTTGTATATGCACACTCTTATGTGGGCAGTGAAAGGCAAATGGCAGAAACTCAGCCTGGCACCATAATATCAGGCCTGTGTCTTTAATGGGTCTTCCCCTTGCATAATAAGGCCCTGATTTAGATATTTAGTCACAGCCACTTTGTACCACTGAACCTAGTGCTATCTCCCGTGTTCACACTAAGCAAGGCCCAGACCAGGTTTGTGTAGCAATATTAAATGGATACTATTATGCTCCTCCTAAATCTCTCATTGGAAAAATTTCAGTTCCCTGGGGTCAGACTTTTTGTTGTCTCCAAAGAGCCTGCTACTCTGAGAAACAGGTTCATGCCACTGTGAGATGTACTGCACTGAGCCTGCTAATGCACTGATCCCATGCTTTTCTGTCTAACCTCAGTCAGTGGTATCAACCAGTGGTGGAATCTGTAGACCAGGAAATTGGAGGAGAGTTTGTGGTGCTGGCTTGTGGGCAGGAGGAGCTATTTAGGATGGTCCCTTAAAATCTCATCATTGAGATGCCTCACTGCTTGAAACTTAATACAGCAGGACAGGACTATCTGATTGCATGATAACTTTCATCTTTCAGGCAAAGAAGGGGAACTATGCCTTTCTATGGGATGTGGCTGTGGTGGAGTATGCGGCCCTGACTGACGACGACTGCTCTGTGACCGTCATCAGCAACAGTGTCAGCAGCAAGGGCTACGGGATTGCCCTGCAGCACGGCAGCCCCTACAGGGATCTCTTCTCCCAGAGGTAGGCACAGGCATCAATGCAGCTCTGGTAGCCCCCTCTGCTGAGGTGGGAGGATAACCTCCTCTTAGGAGATGAGAGCCAACATGAACTTGTTCATTTATCACCTTTCCTCAGCACCGACTATGTGCCAGTACTCGATCCTCCTCTCACCCCCACTAGTTCTGTGCCAGGTCCTGAGCTGCACAGCAGGAAGTATATGATCCTTTCCCATGAAGGTGCATGGTCTCACTGCGAAACATGATGTTAGAAGGCAATGTCGTCATAGGGCAGTAAGTGTGACAGAGAGGATATTCTGGGTATGAAGGAGGGTATCTGATCAGACCTAGAAGAACAGGGAGGGCATTCCAGAGGAAATGATACCTGTAGTCTGAGGATGAGAAGGAGTTAGCTAGATAGTCCCAGAAATTTAAAATTAATGAATAATTAATTGGATCTGGCAAGGGCCCGGTCATTACTTACTTTTATTTTAAGATTTTTTTATTGTTATTCTTTTACAGTTGTCCCAATTTCCCCCTTTTGTTCTCCTCTGCCTATCCCATCCCCCACTTCCACAGTCAATTCCCACACTATTCCATGGATCATTCATACATGTTCTTTAACTAGTCTCTTCTTTCCACCGTTATCTACTTCTTAAGATAAATGCAAAGTAGGAAGAGTCCATGTGGAGACTTGAAAAAAAGTGAGGTCAGAGAAGCAGATGGATTCCATAGTTATCTGTACATAGACTAGGGGATAGATGCTCTCTGCTGGGGCAGATAGGGGCCCAGCCTGCATTACATGCCTGGTCCTGGTCCTCCCAGATCAGCTTCCTGGTAATTACTACTGGCAAATGGTAGATGTGTTGGTGGAAGTGGGGCGGAGGGCTGTATAGGTAGGAGTATTCAGCCTAAGACAATGTACATGGATTCCCTCCACCAGAAATTAATACAGTGCATACAGCTTGCATTGCCTTATACTTAGCTTCCCATGTTATTTGCTGGTGTGAGTACATCCCTAGCCCCTTGAGTAAAATATTCTGTCATCAATCACCCCTGTTTCCTGCCACAGTTGTTTACCTTATTCCTTGACCAGGTGACCTGGCCTTAGCAGAGAGGGTAGAAGTGAAGGGTATGGGTAAGCTCAGTGGCCTTTTGCAAGGAAGCAGCCTGATAACAGGAGCTCTAATTCCTAGGGACATGTAAGCTTTAAGCCCACCACTCATACATATCTGTGAGGTGACATTCTGGTGGGTGAAGGGGGAAGAACTATAGAGCCTAGAGAAGTGTCCATAAGGAGAGGCTCTGCCTTGGTTCACCAAAACCCAAAATGTGGCAGAGGTGTCCAAGTGAAAAGGTCCAGAGGGTGGTCAGGCTTAGGGGTAAACCCCAGTTGCCTGATTAATGCGCACATTCCAGCACTGAGGGTCACCTATTTGGAGGGGCAAGCATCATTGGAGATCATCAGTTTAACCTGGGGTTACTCAGCCAGCTACTGTCAGAGTTGGAAGGTGAATGAAGGTCTGTTGAGCCCCAGTGCTCTGCCCATGTTGCTGTCAGGTCTACCACCTTCCATCTCCTACCTCCTAGATTTTGACTGGGTTCTTCTCATCATGAGCATTTGAGCCTAAGCCCCATCAGGGAAAGGCCAAGGAGGAGGGCCTCTGACTCATTCATTCAGAGGCTTGTTTGCAAAACTGGAAAAAGGGATAGAACTAATTAAGTTAAATGAGGCACTTGTGTCTTCTCTGGATTTTAATCAAGTGTACATTCTGTGCCTGCTCCCTGGAGCAGAGAGAGATGACAAAAGAGAAGAAGGAGTAGTGATTTATCAATTGCTCAGATTAAAGGCAAATTGATGAGAGAATGGCTTCTCTCCAGATGTGTAACACACTACTGTTCTTGAGGTTTACCTCAGCCTGCATTCTGAAACAGGAGGCTCAGGGCATTCCACAGACCATCAACGTGTGGGCACCTCTCTGGAGCAGATGGTCAGGGAGCTTGGGGAGCAGTGCAGCAGCAGCAGCAGCAGCAGCAGCAGCAGCAGCAGCAGCAGCAGCAGCAGCAGGTAGCTAATGTGCCCTAGGAGAGAGGTCACGGAAGCATAAGGGTCCCCAGGGAGGGAAGCACAGAGTCCCTGTGCACTTACCCTGCTCAGAGATCTCCTGCAGGTCTGCTGAAGTGAAAGCTGATGCACAGAGAAAGAAGAGAGTTTGACTCTTTGCTGGATTGTTCAATGGAGTCAGGGAAGTGGGGGTTTCAAATGATGTTAGAGGGGGACCTAGGGATACTCAACCTGGAGATGAGTGGGGAGAGGGTGGTTGCTCACCCCCAATATCTAAGACTTACTAGATGCAGAAGGAACTTGAAGTCCTTTGTGTGCCTCTAGAGGGCAATGGACCAGGACCAGTGTGGGAATGTAGGGTCCCAGAGAAGCAGAGTTGCCCTGGAATAGGCCTGTGCATTTCTCTCCACTTGCTGACCTCAAGGCTCTGTTAAAAATTTCTCCCAATAGAGACTGCTCTCCCAGCCCCAGGGGTTATCATAAACAAAAGTGGCTACCTCAGTTTCCTTGTTATTCTGGCAAGAAGCGATTTGTTACTCTTTGCTTGAATCGGAAGGCCATGTGTTCTATAACTATAGGTAAATGTCACCAGTGGATTATGCTGGCCTCCTCAATTATGTCATCTCAATTATGTCATATTGCAGCCCCTTCTGGGCTGGAAGCACCACCCTCTCTGGTGTGGGCACATGGGTGTCTACTTGGGGGGATGCTCAGATCTCAGGTTGTCAATTGACTGCTGCCAATGGCTGTTTAAAAGGCTCTGTTGTTTGGTGCATGCAGAACTGTGAGCTGTCTCCAGCTGGGGCATGCCTGAGAGGAACAAGGCTGCAGGTCCAGAAATCAATGCTCCATGTCATGAACAGGAAAAAAAAGGGTCTTGTGTAAATAACAGAACCCAGTCTTCTCCAGAACTATTGTTATCTTCTTTCTCTTAGTCCTGGGAACTAAGCTATTTCTCTAAATTTGCCTATGGTCCCTTGCTTTGGCAAAGGATGGGACCTATAGACCACAACTTATGTGTATGGTGGGGGTTAAGAGCTATAGCCAATTTATGGACCATGGCATGCAGAGTGGGCATTCAATAAATGTTTAGCAACTTAATACCCATTTATAGAGCACCTATTGTGTAGCAGGCTCCACACCTATTGACGGAAGGAAAGCACCTGCAATTCTATCTGTCTGGAAAGTAGAAAAACTGGCTTCAGGAAGTGGCTATTACCACTCTGGCTCCCTCATAAGCAGTATAGATTATTATGCTGTCCATTAGTTTAGCCTCATTCTAGGAATCATTCTGTTCCTATGACTTGTTTTATCTTTCCTCTGTTGCTTACACATTTAAATTTTCTTTTTGAATTATTTGGTTTTTATTTTACTTGATGTTTTCATATAAATGCCTTACATTTGTTCTGGAATAATATTGGGCATAAAAATACCTACAATTATAAGGAACCAAAAGAAGAGACACATCAGCAAAATGAATCAGACTGCCTGACACTGCAGTCAATGAGTGGGACAGTGGAATCTGGCCCCACAGTATGCTCTGGCTGGTCTCATCATCTCCTCTGCCAGAATCTGACTCTCAGAGAGCAGGCTGGCTGCACTATCACCTGATTATTTGGAAAGATTATGGCCTCTTAGGTCAGCGTGGCCCAGCTCTGAAGAGGAGCTCTGCTACTTTCTAACTGCAACTGTGGACAAGTCATCTATATTCTGAGCCTCAGGTCTTCAATAGGTAAAACAGACACAGTAAGAATTACTTTGCAGGCTCTTATGAGGATTAAAACAATGTGAATTCATGAGTTCCTACTGTGTTCTCAGTAAAAGGAAGTTCACATCAATACTAGGCCAGTAAGACTGCTGGTCAATATGGCTACTAGACTGCAGCTACTAACCCACTTTTATGATCTTTAGCTGAGCAGTAGGCACATGTTCCCTCTTTTCATTTTGTCACAATAATTCTGCAAGGTAGATGAATTTATTGTGATCTCAGATGTTAGTGATGAGATAGCTCAATTGGTGAGGTTTGGTAATGTGGCTAGTACAATGTCAGAATCTGGGTACAAGCTGATGTCCATCAGAGCACAATCTGTCCAGTGAACATGAAGCTTGACTGATTCTCCATGGTGAGCCAGTACTTCAGCCAAAAGTCTCAGAGGCCCTGAGGTCCTGCATATCCAGCCAGGGTTTCTGTAACAGCTCAGAGGCCCAGCCTACTCATATCTACCAAGAGAGACTTCATGAATGGCTGGCCAGCATGGACCAGTGGACATATAGACATGTAGCTTCCCTAACACATCCTCAGCACAGAGGTAGTGGGACACTGCAGCTGCCCAGTTAATTAAGGGAATGGCCATGTGCGAGATCTCTGGCCTCAGCTGCATACTGAGCATGATCCCATACCACACAAATACAGCATGTAAATCATGTGTTTATCTCAAGGATCAAGCCTCTACATGTACAGCCACACTCTAAATCTTTTGTACCAATCTATACCCTGGGCACTTAATGGACATTATCTCATTATCTTACCATGGTCATTTTAGTTTAGGTTTATTTTTAATATTCAGTTAATAAATTCACATAATTATTGATACAAAAAACATCCAATGGATGGCCCAAGTTATGCTGGCCATTGTGCTTGGTTAGGGGTAATCATGGAGAGTAACACATAGCCCCTGTCCTGAAGGATCTACTTACTTATTGGGAAGGATCTACTCACTTAAGGGTCTTTGTTGCAAAGATGAGGATGCTGAGATTACCAGGACAAGTCACTTATCTGAGGACAGCAAACTGAAATATGGTGCTTCCAAAGCCTACCTACTCTGTGCACTGAGTTGGACTAATCCCAGCCAGTGAGAGGCCATGCTATACTGCATCCATGATGCTGACAGGCCACAGAACCCTCTCGGGCTATTACCTTCCACAGCTCATGCATGGGCACTGAACTCAGCCTCAGCCTGTATCACAGCTGGCCTACAATGCAGATCTAGGGCAGAGACTGCTCAACTGGGCAGTTGACAATGAGTTTCTCTTGGTTATAAAGAACCACTGCTTTCAAACTGTATAAACCTAGAGGAGTCAGAGAGGTCCAGAGAGTATTGTTAGCTGAATATATTACCATAAATTGGGATTAAAGATCCCCCTCCACAAATGGAGAAGCTTGGGTGTGAGGAGCCTGGGAACTACCAGCTACCACTAGCTTGCTGTTCAGACCCCTGGATTATAGAGGGAGGCTGTAAAATAGCACAACAAAGAAAAACTGCCACTTACTTGGGGAATATGGGAACAGTGGGTGTCACCGCACATTTGCACTCAGGATACAATCCAAACTTCCTCCCACCCTCTCAGAGCCCGTGATCTGTCTTGGTTCCACCTGCTTCCTTGTCTTCATCTCCAGTGACCTCCTCCTCATGCATCACACCCATGATCAGTTTCACTGGCCACATTTTAGCTTCTCAGACATGCTGAACATTGATCTCATTTCAAACATAGTTCTAGTCTCCAGAGGGTTCTTTCTTCTCCTCACTTTATGCTAACCCCACTATCAACCATAAAGGGACTTTGTCAAGGTATTTCACCTCTCTGTGCCTCAATTTTCTTCTCTGTAGAAATGGGAAAATGGAAGTAACCATCTCAAAGCATTGAAATGAGGATTGAATATGATTTGTTAAGCACTCAGAGTACTTCTTAACACTTTCCTCTCACCTCCTTGATGAGGTTTTTCCTAAGCCAGTTTAGGCCATCATCCCAATGCTAGCACTCTACCTTTATTTCATTGTATGGTCACAGCTCTGTCCCCACATTGATGGTCTGATTGTTTTCATGTTTGTGTATGTGTCTCTAGACCATAAGCACAGTGGTGTTGAACATCATGCTTAGTACAATGAAGATCTCCTTAAATTGAATAAATGAATGAATGATTTGGTGAATCCTAGTGAGAGAGACTTAAGATACAGGTATTGAAGTTTGAGAGAAAGCATTTTGTAAGTGTGAACATCTTAAGTCCACAGCCTAAGTGTGTGTCTCATCCATTTCTGTATTTCCTGATTTTATCCTCCAAGAGTGCCCCAGGATCCGTCTGAAGGGTCCTTATGTGTTTTGCTATTGGACTTTATCCCTGGCCAGGGGGACAGGGTGGGAGAAGGCATAGAGGCTTTTGAAGAGGAGAGTGACAAAACCCAATGTGATTTTGGAAAAAGCATTCTGCCTGCAGATTGGAGAATGGATTGGGTGGAGAGGAAAGCTGAGGCAGAGAGCTGCTATGATGGTTCAGCATTGTCTTTGGTGGGGCCACTGTGGTGGGGAAGGGGCTGAGAACCCCATGGCTCATGTGGATTATATCTTTCAGAATCCTGGAGCTGCAAGACACTGGGGACCTGGATGTGCTTAAGCAGAAGTGGTGGCCGCACACAGGCCGTTGCGACCTTATCAGCCATGCCAGTGCCCAGGCTGATGGCAAGTCCCTCAAGCTGCACAGCTTCGCCGGTGTCTTCTGCATCCTGGCTGTTGGCCTTCTCCTTGCCTGCCTGGTGGCTGCCCTTGAGTTGTGGTGGAATAGCAACCGGTGCCACCAGGAGACCCCCAAAGAGGTCTGTGCCCTGGGTCCTGCTTCTCCTTCCTAGTCTAGAGGCTGGGCAGAGCTATTGGGCTACTGGATGGGTGGTTTTCTTCCCATTAGTATTTTCCTGAGTCACTTGTCTGGAGGAAACAGTCTTTTATATTGGGGGTGGTATCATCATTTTGTTTTTATTTTAAAGCCAGAAAAAAATGTAGGTGGTATTTTCATGCTTCAACAAAGTATCAAGGCATCAGCCATGGCCACACAAGTCCTGGTTTTATCTGTAGAGAGGGTATAGCATGAGCAGCACCAGAGGGCTCTTCCCCACCCTGCCCTACCCATGTGCCTCCTCCTTCTCAAGTGGAGGGACCCACTTTAGGGTAAGAAAGGAGACCGCATTCCCTCCTGGTTCTGTCTGGCTTCTCACCAAGGTCCACAGGGCCTGTGCCCCCAGCATGTGAGGACCAGCTCCTGCCCCTCTCATTGTTGCTTGCTTCCTCTCTGGTTCCTCCTTGGAGGACCTAGCCTTGCCCTCTTTCTACTAGGCACACCCTGAACAGGGAACATTGTGAGTCTGTTCAGATTTCAGGTTTTAGGCACACTTTCCTTCCTGTGTGTATCAACCACAAGCTGATTCTGCCCTTCACACTTCCTTCTCATTGGGTTTTTGCTCTTCTCCAGGTTCATTTTTAAAAAATATGAAGCCTTCATTAAGGTCCCCTGGAGAAAACTCCTCTAAGGGAGGGTGGCGAGAGGTGTGGTTTGTAATGATGTTTTGCCACCAGAAACCTATACACAGGCATTGTAGCACAAGCCCAGCCACTCCATCACAGGGCTGTCACTGCAGGTATATGTACCTTGGCTACTTCTAAAATCACAGCTCTATTTATAGTTTACATGAAGACAAACAGGTATAAATTTCAAACAAGAGGCAGTAAAGTAACCAGTGCCAAATTCAAAGAGGCAGCAGAAGCATGGCCGCTATCTCTGCCACCTGGAGAGACTGGCTGGCCACACATCATACATCAGTCTGTTACAGAGCCCTGACCAGTCTGGAGGTGAGGACAGTCTCTCACTACCTGCTTCTCCCCACCCAGGTCTATAAGCACAGAAGTGGGCAGGTGGGTGGTGTGTTCTTGGAACCACTCCCAGTTGGACCAGGAGGACCAGCTCACATTGTACCCACTCTCCATGTTTTTTTTAAAACCTAAGCCACCAGCCCATTTTCCTTTGCACATATTTCCCTTGGGTCAGGGGAGCCGGAGAGACTTCTAGGTGGGTGAGCATGGCACTGTCATGGAGGTACTATCCTGGGGTGGTGTGAAGGAGTAGGTTCGCAAGGAAAAGAGATTCAGGCTCAGCCCTCCAGAATGTTCTTTGTGAGCCAGGTTCGGGGAGATGCCATGCTTCCTCTATTGGAAGTACTTGTCTGCTTTTAGCTGTGTCCCCCAGCTTAGTGTTTAGTGACAGGCCTGGCCTGGGCAGCCCAGAATGAACTGTCAGGATGTGAGTGTGTGAATGTGTATGTCTGTGAGTATGTGTCTGTGTTTGTGAGAGTGTGTCTGAGTGTGTGTGTTGGGGCGGGTAGGGAGACTAGAGAGACATCGAAGGCCAAGGTGAAAAGAGAGGGAGACAGAGAAAGACCAGGACACAAGGGATGACCTAGAATGAGGAGAAGCTCCCTCTTGACCAGAAAGCACGTGGTCTTCCATTCTGGTTTCTACATATGCCTGAGATCTCAGGCACAAGAGTGAGGACAAAATATATCAGTCCTGCTTATAAGATATGCAACTTCCTGTCCAGGCCACTGCTGACCTGCTTCCAGATAGGAAGGAGAAGCAATGAAGAGGCAGGTTGGAAAAGCACAGTAGCTGCCTTTCCTTCAGCCCCTTTGGGTGTTGCATGGGAAAAAAAAGGGGGAAATGTTCCATCCTTTTCCTGTTTTTAAGGGTTTCTGATTGTCAAATGAAGTTTCTCCCTCCCTTTTCTTCCTCCTTTAATACATGTGCCCTTAGGTACACAGGTCCTGTTTCCAGGGACTCACCTCCACATGGACAGGTGGGACAGAGGGCCACCCTCTGTCCTGCTGATCAGGGCCACCCTGAAGTGAAGCGGCAGGTTCTGTCAAATGTTGAGGGGCATGCAGCCAGCCTGGGCAGGGTGGGACCATCAATGGTAGGGTGCAGGTTAATAATGAGTTATGGGGGGTTGGGGTTGTTAGAGCTGAGTGCTGAAGGATTTGTACAAATCCTAGAACCTGGGATGAGACTAAGTTGCCTTCCAGGCAGGGTGAACAGCATGGGGATAAACAAAGTCATTACACCTCCCAGAGCTCTGAGGGCTGCAGTGTCAGCACCAGGAAGGAGGTAGGTATGGAAGGTGCTGGAGTGGAAGCAGGGACTTCCTCTGAAGGACTTAGATGCCAGGGCATTTGAATCTTATAAAGGAACTAGGAACCAGGAAAGCAGTAGAAAAAACAGGATTTTACAAGCATACCTTTAAAACCTTCGACAAATAATGAGGGTATTTAATCCAGACCTTTGTGTTACTGGTTGGCTGTGTTTTATGGAGCAGAATTTGCAACTGGGGGAGAGTGCCTGGTTCATCTTAGAACGCTTTATTTTGGGGGCATTGGCCATATTTATTAAGAGACAGAAACCAGTCTTTGGGTAGAGTCCTAGTCATATTTAATGGCCTGTACAGATGTCTTCAGAGTTTAGACACCTGCTTGAGGAAGAGTAGTAATGTGCATTCAACCCCTTAATACTCATGTGGATTTGAGCTCATATTTTTTCTAAGGAATTATATGATTATATAGTTACCCAATGCAGGTGAGCACACCAAGCTCTGCAGATGCAGTTAAGAGCCACCTGCTAGATTTATGGGGGAAGTAGAATCATTGCTCTCAGAATAAAATATTCATGAAATAAAGATGAGAACTGCACAAATGGGAGATGACACAAGGACTGAGGGATGAATCATCCATCACTGGCTGGAAGCTTGAAGTTCTTGTTGCCTCCTGCCTTGCCTGCCCTCCCTGGCCCCTGCATCCATTGTAAACAGGAACTGACAGAGGCCATGGGGGTCAGGCAGCAGTGACAGAGGAGCAGCCAGGCACCTCCATGTGGCCAGTGGGCTGGCCTCGGTCTGCATGCCTGCTTGCTCTTTGTGGGGAATTTGATCCTGGGACCCATTCTTTGACTTTACAACCTTCCTTGCCTCCATGACCCTGATGCTTTTTAAATTCCACATAGAGATTTTTCTCCCTGGTTCCTTTTCTCTCTTCATTTATGCTAACCTTATAGTATGGCCCTGGGGTTCAAAGAGGGAAAGTGTGTGAAGTGCCATATGTAGCACGTGTCCCATGGGATGTGCTTGGTGAACTGTGGCCAAGGGGCTACTCCCTCAAAGGACTTTGTGTTGTACAGGAAGGGATGTAGGGATGACCAGTCACATCTTTAGTGTGCCTTCCCTATGCCAAGAAAATGACACGTTACTTTCTTAACTCTTTTCGAGTCTCTTCAGCAACATTTGAGGGAGGCCTCCTCACCCTTGGGAAAATGGGACTCAGAAATGGTCTGGGCAGAGCTGGAATACAAGGGAAGTGTCTGTCACTGGGCCTTCCATCAGGTGTGTACAAGAGCAGGAGTTTCCTCTTAGCCTTTTTCAGAGGTTTTCAAGAATGAAGAGTGTAACTGAGGATTTTTCCCTATGCCAGAGAGAAACTGAACCCCAGTTTTTCTCTTCTGAAAACTAAGCCTGGCTCAATGGCTACATTGCTGATATCAGACCACTTAGCGTGACAGGAAACTCATGCCCTTAGCCCAGGGCCTTCTGGGAAGAAGACATTAACACTTGTCATATGCCATATCTGTCTTACAAGCAGCTCAGATATGACTCATAAAACCTCCTCTGCCTACCTCCACGGCCCACCTTCATGCCAGGGGTGATGCCAAATTGCCACTGATGCTGTACCTGCCTGTCTCGGCTTTAGGTTTGCTGGTGCTTCCTACCTCTGCATTCCCATCACTTTGCCCAGTCTCTGGAACAGTGGGATGATGAATATAACTGAAGTATCGAGCACCTTCCACGTGCCAGGGACCAAGATGGATGCTTTACCAAGAACATTAGCTCATCTGGTAGTAGGAGCTCAAAAGTATTTATCGAAGGAATGAGCCAGTCTAGGTGCCTATAAAAAAATTATTAATGTTAAATTGTTGTGTAAAGCATTGCAGCTGAATCAATGGCTTTCAATTCTTGCTGTACATCAGGGGTCATTAATCCTGGCACTTTTTCAAAGTACAGATGCTTTGGATCCATTCTCCAAAGGGGTGTATTAGGCAGATCTGGACAACTGTAATTTCTAGAAGTTTTACACGTGCTTCGATGTTCTGGCAAGGTTGAAAACATTGGTCTACACCATCCTGCCAAGGGGGATTGGGAACGTTCAGCCCAGGTTTGGGAGCTAGGCAGATGTTGGCTCTGATCCTGACACTCCACTTACTGTGGGATTGTGTAACCTTGAGCAAGACTCTTCACCCCTAGCGTTGGTTCACCCCATGTATACCTGTTGTAATCATTGGCTCCCTCCTCTCATTGCCCTCCTCTACAAAATCTGCAGTTGAGCCCATCAGAACTTTTCCTCATCATGTTCTGAAAAACTTCCCAGCATCCCCTGAGACCACTTCAATGACTTAACTAACATTCAGTTTCTTTGCACTTACACAACCATTAATCTCAGACTCCCAGTCCAGCTCTTAGGGGTCAGGAACGTCTTTGAAGAAACACTTAAGAAGATTATGTTGATGGTGTTTCTCTCAGCTGTTGGGTCTCATTTACCACTTGGTTGGTCTCAAGGATACCTCCTATAAGCATCCCAGATGGGAAGTCCCTCAATACATTTTATCCTGTCCAACTTAAAGTAGAAGCCATTGGATGCCAAACAAAGTCAGTTCTAATGAGTCCCATGTGTGCCTGGCTATTACATAGATGATAGTTTAGTTAATTACTGTTTTCCAATACACTATGTTATTTCCACATTGGGGAACAGTGCCTTAATTACAGAACTTTATCTCTCTGCAAGACAATGTCTGGGAAAGGGTTCCCAGTAACCTTTGCTGGTACATCTGTCATCATGTTTAATATGAGGTGAGAAACGCAGAGCTGGAATTCAGCTGGATTCATGGATTAATGCCATTAGTAAATTTTATGTCATAGTCAGGGATATTTCACTAGGTTAGTTACCTATGGTAAATTAATGAAGGAAGGAGCAAGTTTTCAAGTATCTCTCTATAGCTGTCATAACTTGGTTGAACACAGAAACTTTGGGATAATGAGGGTATAAACTGATGTAGTTCACATTTAAAAGCTCATTATTTAAATTTGCATAACATAATAGTATGCCCCATTTTGTCTAAAATATAGAAGATTATTTGGATCACTCTTTCCTTGAGTAGGTAGATTATTTCAGCCTCTTTCCTTGGCCTGGGGACCCCCAAAAATAACTTAGTGTGTGCTAAGCCCAAGGCCCCAGGTGATCCAAGAAGACAGTGCTCCCAGGGTTTCCAAACAAGGTAGTTTTCTCCAGTTCTCTGCACTGAAGCTCTGGCTCTTGCAGGAGCAGGCAGCATGGAGGGTATGTTGGGAGACACAGAAACAGGCTGCATGTGTTTTCCAGAGAGAACACAGAGGTTTTTGCTACAGTTCCACTTATTTTCTTGTTCAGTTAAACAACAAATGCAGGAAGCTTGTGGTGGCATCCTCTTCCTCTAGGGTTTGCTTTGTGTTAGGGCTACTACCAGGAGTAGAATTTGGATAGAATGAGGTCCAATTGGTACAAGGAGGATGAATTCTTGACTGTCATTCAGGGTGGGAAGGTAACCCTTGAAAGTTTGTTCAAGTGGTATGGATATTTTTTCTCTTTGTCTTAACATGGACAGGTTACATGCCAATAAATAACCTCAAGTTGGGGCTGATACCCACTGCACATTTTGCAGTCCTTGGAACTGCTTCATTTGCCCTTAATTTAAGGCAAGAAAAATATGTATGGATTGATGAAACTATTTATTCAAGCTCTTTCTTCCCAAAATACTAACTCTAGGGTAATTGGACCATCTTCATAACAATGCTCTGGATTGGTCTTTATTCTAGAAGCTTTGATGTTACCTGATCCACTCCTCACTGCTGTGATTATTATGTTAGATTGGTGCTGGTTTCCTACCACTTTATCACACACCTCCTTTCCTTCCCACTGAACCTCCTCTTCCTTGTCCTTCACTAATGAAGGATTTCATTTTGAAGACCTACTTCGCTCACATTTTTCAGAGGATTTTTGTTGGTGGGTCTTCCCCCAAAGCTCCCTTATGTTTGTTCCCCTGGCATTTGGTAGAGAGGCTCCTTTCACTTTTCCTCTACTCTCAACTCTGCCTCCCTGTGGTCTTCTTTGATAGGAAGTTCTCCTCTCTCTGTCTCTAGACTCCAGCAAAACAGGGAGCATCTCATGAACACCTGTCCTGACCTAGTGCTCATTTGACTGATAAAAAGGGCCAAGCCGTTTCTTCTAAATGCCAGAATCCAGAGTGGACACATCTAGGAGTAAGACACTTGCCTCCCACTTTAAGTTTGTCTGCTTTTAAACTTGACTTCTTTCCATATCCAATGGGATCCTTAAAGCCCTGAAAGGAAACAGAAAGGAAAGATTGTGCAACTAAGTGGTTTTCCCAACGATCCCAAGACCACTTAGTTGGTCATCAGTTTTCCTTTGACAGAAACTAAAGGCTGTGCCAGAGAGGCACTCTGTTTTTCCAGCCTTCTCCAAGCTTCGCTGGCTGCAAAGAGAAGGGAAAGTTATATTATTAAACCTCAACGATATCTGAAATTATCTCTCAGTTTCTCTAGCTTCAAGGATCTCTGGTTTTAGTCTTGTGCCTTTCACACATTTTGAAATGAAAAGTCTGTAGATACAAATATTTCCCAACATGGCTGTGGTACTGACTTTGGCTAACACAGATAAAGGAGCCAAATCATAAGCTTATCATATCTCACAGCAGCCATGAGAAAGCAGAAGAAGTACACTGGGTAATAAGCAGGAGCCAAGGCTTGTCCAGATGGATGGGAGGCAAGATCCAGGATGATGATCATGGAAGAGAAAGTTTGTTGAAGAGCTACTGCTGTAATGGATGGAACATCAACTACTTTCCGTCTCTTTATCCCTTTGTTCAGGATTCAGATTCAGTCTTTGCTTGGGTCATGGTCCTGCCTTTTGGTTACAGGTGGTCAGACAACTTAAACTCTTATCCAGAAGGGAAGAAGTAATTTCCCCTAAGCAAATAAACCACAGTTTTCTTAGATTGGGTGAATTGATGGTGAGTGGCCCTGAAACAGCCAGTACTCAATATAACTGTTAAAAATACTATTAGAAATAGTTTCACATGTAAGAATAAAAACAGACATAAATAAAATGGAAGAAATATTACATAGAGAAAAGGATCAACCATGCTGTGACGTAATTAAGAAGAGAAATTCAATTTGCTTTGTCATATATTTTACAAACTGTTGAAGGAGTCAGTGAAAGACATTGCATGCAT
Source organism: Glossophaga mutica (assembly GCA_039655065.1). Taxonomy (NCBI): domain Eukaryota; kingdom Metazoa; phylum Chordata; class Mammalia; order Chiroptera; family Phyllostomidae; genus Glossophaga; species Glossophaga mutica. Next base: position 113,194,325 of record CM077307.1, read on the forward strand.
CATATTTAGTTGGGCAATGTAAGGGTTTTGTGGTCCCTAGTCACTTCCCCCAATTTTACCCATGACACTTGCCACCCAAAGGTAATCCCAACTCAGAGATGGTCTTTCAACATCAACTAGCAGAGTTCTGCTCTGTGGGACTTCAGAGCACTGGAATCTTGGCTCTGTCCACAGAGATGTGCCCATGATATCTGATGTCATTTTCATCTATGACAGCAAGCCATACCCATAGTCTCTTCCACCCTCAAACTAGTTGGCTTTCTTATTCTCAGGTTTACTCTTGGCCTGGAATGTTATCGTATTTTTTTGTCCTGGGGTAGGTTCTAGGAAAAAATAGCAAGTATCACACTGGAAGCCACTCTCCCTGTGCTAGTCATGAACTCAACAAAGGTGTGGAGAGAGCAGTGGCTGTGTTTCATCTGCCCCAGTGGATGTTGGGAGCAAGGAGTGAACTGCAGAAGCATCTTCTTTGCCTGAGAAAGGCTGGGTTGAGTCTTCATGGGGGTCAGTCACGTGATTGTACACTCAAGTGAGAGGGAGTTCAAGTCAGTTATTAAAGGTTTCTACTTCCTGGGGTAAATAGTCTCCTTCCAGTGCTGTAGGATCTCCAACAGCCACTGGAATGGTCCTTAGATTTGTGTGGTTTCTTCTTTTGTTTTCTTTTGAAAGCACATTAAGGACTTTCACATTTCTTGTTTTTTCTAACAACTCTACAAGATGGGCAGTGGAGAGGTTCTTCTTTCCACTGTATGGATGTCAACATTAACAGCCTGTGGTGTTTCATCTCAAAGTTGGGCTTTGACTTGGTATTTCTCTTGGAGTTTGCCATCAGGGAAGTACAGGGAGGAGGCATGACTTTGACCTTGCCTTGCACATCAGCACTCATGATGCCTAAAAACAGGTCTGCAACTTCTAACACCTCATTGAGGGGCTGTCATAGCTCCTCCACTGGGCTGGTCTTGTGCCCCACTTCACCGTGGGAAACTGAGGAAGCGGATTCTATTGTATTTGCTTTTAAGGAGCTTTAAAGCAGTGTGATGTCCTTGGTTTATTCTGACATTGTCAACAAATCAAGTTATTTGAATCAACAAATCAAGTTATTTGAAAGGAATGACATTTGTTCTATTTTCTTTCTTAAGCAAATAAATAAATAAAAGTTTTCTTGATGTCATTCATCATATGGAGAAACTCAGGAGTTAGGGCCAAAGCTATCTTGACAGCCAAGGCTTTATATTACCAGAAAAGTCAGCTGACCCCTGGAAAGTCCCTTTCTTCACCATCCCCACTCCTCATCCCCATCCCCATCCTCATCCCCATCCTGGAACTAGGACCCCTGAGCTTTTAAACAGAGACATGCCCCTCCCTGACATCCTTGGAGATTTTATTCATGGAGAAAACAAGCCTCAGAGTGAAGCAGGACCTCCCCTGTGGCTCCAGGCACTACCTCTGCCTCTCACTGGGGTATGTCTCTGAGGACTCATTTATCTTTCTGAATCCAAGCTTCCTTTGTGTAGGGTGGGCAACAGTACACCAAGTCTGTTGGGCATTTTAAACTCTAAATGGCAAACATATGGGGGCACATTAGGAGTTTAAGGATCATTCCCTTTTGTTCTCAAGATAAACTTCCTCCTGTGTCTGCCAGTTCTTCAAAGCATCTTCTCCCAAGATTGTTGGATGGGAAGGCAATGATTTGAAGCAGAGTGTGAAGGGGAAGCACATGCTGCCAAAGCTGGCTGGTGGGATCCTTGCTCCATAGAGGCAGTGTTCTAGGCTGCTGGTCCCAAGTAGCTGAGGGCTGGATACAGCTGAGGGGAAATGGGAGAGATGGGAGGAATGGGAGCATGCTCACCCACTGTCCAACCAGTCAAAGAAACCTAGGGTCTCCAAGCCTTGAGAGTTGTAGATAGCCAGCCTGGGCTCATGATAGGGCTCAGCCTGACCTTCCTGTGCTTTCCCTCCAGGACAAAGAAGTGAATCTGGAGCAGGTTCATCGGCGTATGAACAGTCTAATGGATGAAGACATTGCCCACAAGCAGATTTCCCCAGCATCTATTGAGCTTTCGGCCTTGGAGATGGGGGGTCTGGCTCCCAGCCAGGCTTTGGAGCCGACACGGGAGTACCAGAACACCCAGCTCTCAGTCAGCACCTTCCTGCCTGAGCAAAGTAGCCACGGCACCAGCCGGACACTCTCATCAGGGCCCAGCAGCAACCTGCCACTGCCGCTGAGCAGTTCGGCCACCATGCCATCCATGCAGTGCAAACACAGGTCGCCCAATGGGGGGCTGTTCCGCCAGAGCCCGGTGAAGACCCCCATCCCCATGTCCTTCCAGCCTGTGCCTGGAGGCGTCCTTCCAGAGGCCTTGGACACCTCCCATGGTACCTCCATCTGACCATGCTGCCCACCCTCCCGCCCGCCCATCTGCCCACCCGACCAGCAGAGCTTTTTAATACAAGGAAACAACACAAACCACACACATAGAGACTTTCATTTTTCTTGTACATACCTGTAAATAATGACAGAATGGAGTGGGGTAAAAGTGTATTTTGAATATTCCCAATTTTCGAAGTCAGTAAAAAAAAACACAAAAACTGTATGAATGGCTTTGTAAATTTTGTTCTATATGAATAAAAAGGCAAATTACTTGTGATCATTCTGAAGTGCCAAAGAAGCCCCCTGTTCCTGAGCCTTTCTGAGGGCAGGAGGGGTGATCAGATAAGGAGCCCCTTCCTGCTGGGAGAAGGGAGAGTGAGGAGCAGGTCCCTTTAGAGGAGCCCCAAATGCTGCTTGCTGTCATGTCCATGGTTTCCTCCTGCTTTCCTCCACTTCTGACACCTTGTTCTGCTTTTAGTCCTCTTGGGTACATAAATGGTGAGCCTCGACCAGCATTGGCCTGGCCCACTGGGTCACTACTATAGGAGGCTCCTGGGACATGGGGCAGTCCCATTGGTCACCCCATTGTGTATCACAGTGTGCTGTGGGCCTAAGAGAAGTGCCCATACTGAGGTGATGGTCTCTGAGGGCTTTGATGCTGACATGCTCTACTATTGGCCTTCTTTTTTACTTCATTTTCCTAATTAGAAGAATCAAGTGATAGAATATGAGAGAAGGGGGGGCAGGCCCAATATTGCCTTGAAAATGGCAGGACAGAGGTTGGTTTGGCCTGGTAAAAGGTTTGTAGTATAGGGAAATTCAAGGTATGGTGGTTAGACCAGGTGAGGTTGTGGGAGGAGAGGCCAGGGAGAGGGAGAACATTCTGCTGGGTTTGGTACCATGGTCCCAGGTGAGAGAGGAAATTATGTTCTTAGATGCAAGATTATAAGCTTTGTGGTTTCAGGTAAAGGGATGTTGTTGGAGTGGAAGAAGGGCGCTAGGTAAGCAGACTAATGCTCTAGGTGATAGTGAGGACTGGGAATGATAAAATGGGCCACATGCATTCAGGTGGGAAGGAGCCTTGGCTCTTAGAGAAGGAACAGCATAACTTTATGCAATGTGAGGACAAGTAACTCTCATCTGCCAGGGAAGTAGACCCCCCAAATAAAAGGATGTCTCTGGGTATCAAACCCTGAAGATAGTCTGCCAAACAGAGCCAGAACCCAGCATGCATCCTCATTCCCTACTTTGCCATCTCTCTTGAACTCCAGAAGACTAAAAGCCGTGATACAGCTCTTAGCAGGGGCCTTCCTGGCTGAGAGCATCTTATAGTCTCTGAGATTCCCAGGCTTTTTGCTGAGCTGGTGAAACTGCTGGGAAACTCTGCTTCTTAACTTTAGAATAACCTGACAGTCTGCCTCCCTCTATTGCCCTTTCTGGGACAATTAAACTATACAACCAGAGAAAACACTGCTAGGAGCAGAGAAAGTTGAGTGATCTTAGCTGTATCACTTCATTCCTTCTCCTCCTGCAGACTAAGGTGATTCTGCTCTCCTCCCCTGCCAGAATGGTGCATGCAGCCTACAGCTGGCACTGAGGGGTGGGACTCCCTCTCTAGCAGGAATCAGGGAGATGCAATCCTGGTTCTGTGGTCATGGAGAAATATAAAGTCCTATTGATTGCCTTTCCAATAGCCTTGTAGAGTTACTCCGGAGATGTATTTATGAGGCTGATAACTAGTCCAGGATTGATTTCTTCCCTGAAGTCCTCAATGACATGATTGAGCAATAAGGAATGGCTGTATCACAGTCAGCTGAAAGCACCCTGGGGAGGAGAGTGTTTATAATTATGCTGTTTATCTCTGGATTCTAAGAATGGCCTGATATCAGTGCTACCAGGAGATGTACTGACTGACATTGCTCCATTTAGAGTGAGTAGAGCCAGAAGCTGGGTGCATGCTCATGGTGATGTCCAGGTGAGTGGTTGTTACACTGAGGAAGGTCAGGCTCCATTTTCTTTCCATCAGCACTTTGGGGGCTCTGCCTTGGATGGTCATTTTTCATATATATCTATTTTTTTAATCAAATTGTGGTCTCACTGCCTTATCTCACACCCAAGTCTGTTTTTTTCCCCAAGATGGCCTGTCTTTGGGGAGTATCCTGGATGTTTTCTTAGATAGATTTGCTTAGAATGGGTGTCAGGGAGAGGAGGGAGATGGTGCACATCGTGTGTGTGTGTGTGTGTGTGTGTGTGTGTGAGAGAGAGAGAGAGAGAGAGAGAGAGAGAGCATCTCTCATGGTGTGACCCTTCACCATGTTTATGTTATTTTAAAAAATTTCCTAACCTTGGCATGAGGGAAAATGATTAATATTCAAACAAGTTCTCTAGAAAAAAAATATTCCCAACTCAGATTTCTGTCTCAGCTCAGAATGTATCATTTTTTCATGCTTTGCTCTTTGGATTTATAACTCTGTTTAGACTATTCCATACACTATAGGTATATTTTGTGCCTTCAGACACTGCAAATAATAATCAGCATTTGGATTAAAGTTGTTTAATAATAAAACTTGACTTTGCTCCCTACCCTCTTCTTCTCTGGGGTGAAGAAATGCTAGCTGCTTGTTCCTACATGCTCTTGCCAGGAGCTGGATTCTATCCCATTGGTGTGGGCAGTCACTAATGAAACTTTGCTGATCGAGTGCGTCTCAGATATCCCTTGAGGTGGAGCCATACCCCCCTCATCCTTTATATACAGAATCCTTCACATTGACTGGGGGCTATGTGAGGACATGCTGAGAAGCAATTCTAATTTTTGGTTAACCTAACAGTTTCCTTGAACATGCAAGTTGTTGGAAATCTCCTAGGATAGAATTTGGCTGCACTACACAGAGAAGTATTCACATGGCCTTGTGGAATGAACTCCTTTTAAGTGTTAGCTGATTTTGTTTCTTCTCTCATCTCTACATTCACTTAGACCTAAAATAAGTTGCCTCTCTGTGCTTAGGCCTCAGCCTTAAGGAAGTGGCTGTCTTTATTTAAGGATGCACAACTTGGCTCCTCAGCATTTGGCTCTCAGAGGATCTTGGGTACCATTGCACAATGAACTCTGATATTCCCAGTCATCTCTATAGCCCCCAATCACCAGCCTGGTCCCTGGACTCCCAGATTCATATGCTCCCAGCTCTGCCTTTTGCACCACAAGGATCCCCTCTGCCTTCTCAGCCTTCATAGGAGACAACTCCACTGTCATCCTTGGGTCAAGTAGGACCAACTTGAGGAGTGTGGTTTTCATGATCAAGATCTCAACTTCCAGGAAGTGAAAATAGAGTGTCCAGTCCTTATCCTTCCATCCCTGCACCAATGAGAGACTTCTCCAATGCTGGGGACAAATTCCAAAGGCTGGAGGTGTGGAAGCTGGCAAACATTCCCAGATTATCTGAACAGACAGATAAATCTGAATGGGACTCCCAAAGGGCTATGTTTTCTTTTATTATTATTAACATTTTTTATTTATTTCTTTTTTAGGGAGGGGGAATGGAGTGATAAAGAGAGAGGGAGAAACATCAATGTGAGAGTTAAATATTGATCGTTTGCCTCCCACATGTGTCCTGACTGGAGACCAAACCTATAACCCAGGCATGTGCCCTGACAGACAATTGAACCAGTGATCTTTCACATTGTGGAATGACACCCAACCAAGGTACATCAGTCAGGGCAGAGCTGTGTTTTCTAAAGGAAAAGCAGCCCTGTTCCTAATTTCTAAATCCTTCCAGATCTTACCAAAGTGACACAAATTCCATACCCAAGTGTATCTTTTCAAGCACTGAAGGAAGACCAAGGACACATAAAAGAAGGAAAAAAAGAACACTCTGGCTTATGCCCTCTCATTTAATAGGTACAGATATGGGCAAGTTCCTATGGACAGCTTATATCCATGCATGAACTTATGCTTTCAAGGCTAAGGGGTTCCTTAGTGATGGGCCTCTGCCATCATTGTGAGTAAAGATCCTTGAGAAACTCATCTTTCTCTCCCAAAGGTACATGCTGCCAGATTAACATCTATATCTTAACAAAAGCCTGGTTTTTTTTTTTTTTTTTTTTTTTTTTTTTTTTTTTTGTGCTCCTAGCTTTGACAACACAAGATTTGATAAAGCTCCAAAAAATCTGAACTGACCTTTCCTTGCTTTGGACATAATAAAAGAGAGAGCATTTGTGTTCCTATTGTAGCATTTGCTACAACTAAACCATTATTTTATTTCATGCCTGCGGTTGCTTTTAATAAATGGAATTGTGCTTGATTCTCATTATACTCACCCTTCAAACCAGGCAACTCCAGTTAGGTAACAATTCCCTATTCCAATACTTTTAATGTTTTTTTTTCCACCTCCCTGGTATGTAGTTAGGTTACCTTTGAAAGAAGTGCACACATTTCAGATAAAATGGGTGAGCTAATAGTTGACAAAGGAGGGACAATTGTCAACGATATCAGATTCTCCTGCTAGCTTTCATTCTCTCACCTCTGAACTTGATATTGGGTGCTGAGCTCCAGAGAGAGGAGAGGTTCTTTCCACAGCAAGACAAGCTCCGGCTAGAAAAATTTGCAATGGCCAATGGCCAGGATCTGAAAGAGGGGATATGTGACCAAATGTGCCTCAGGAAGTGCTAGGTCACTGGCAGATTCAAGCATACAGTTGCCAGGGGCAACCAGGTATCCAAGATCAGAGGAAAATGAAATATTTTCCAACACACTAAATAAGTCATACACAGGTATATGCATGGATATACACACATATACAGACACTAAAGTCCCTACAGACACCCTTTCAGGCACACACATACAGAATTTAACACACAACGCAATGCTTGAGTGATGCAAGCAGATAAATTTATACTCATCAGATCTGGAAAACAGCCCAGTGAAGGAAGGAGGCCATTTCAGGGCTTCCCTGTTCACTGCAGTCTTAATGCAACAATCAACCAAGCACTTTTCTGTAATCAGTTGCTACAGAGGGACTCATCTCCTGCTAAGTGGCCTTTTTCTGGCCAAGCACCCAGGTGTGCATAGCAAACTGTCCTTGCTCTGAAATCCTCCTGATTTTCAATTAGAATCCCTGAAATATGCATAGAAGTCTCAGGCATTCCCAAAGGCATGCTAATTGTTTCTGAATAAGAATACACATTATCATCATATCGAACATCAGCAACCATTTATTGATTAGGTACAATATTTCAGGGACTATACTGTTCCCTTTATATACAAATACTTTCTCATTCTGAGGTCAGCCCTGCAAGGTGAAAATTACTATCTAAAATTCATAGAAAGGGAAAATGAGACAAAAAGGCATGGCCTCAAAGCTGGTGAGTGACAGTGCTGGCACTCACAGTTCCTTATCTGTCTGACTTCCTGGCACATGTTCCTGTCTGCACAGCTGGATCTCCCTTGGTAGGAATGCATCTGCTGTCCCTCAGCCCTGGGCCCATGTTGGCCTGCTCTGTCCCTAGATGCAGTGGCACCAGACCCCCCAGATCCCTCAGTCTCCACATCTGCTGCCTCCTCTCTGGTGGCTTCAGGGAGTGTTGGTTAGTATATGCTTGTGCATCCCTGAAGAAGTGTGGCTACCTCGGGTTAAGAGGATCATGCCTAACCAGAGTCTGGGCCATGTGTCTGCTTCCCTGAAGCTACCCTTAGCCAGGCAGGAAGTCAGGATCAGAAAACAGGCTGCTTCTCTAAGGGATTATCTTCCTCCAGTAGGCCCTGCTGCTGCATAGAGCAAACTGTGCACCAGGCCAAGGGAAGCTCCAGGGCCAATTAATGCCCTAACGAGCTTTACAATTCTCCCTCAGAGCAGGAGTTCCATCCCTGAAATCCCTGGATACATCTCAGAGGTGCCTGAGAAACTTCTAAAATTGTTTGACATGTTGCTGAGTACTGTGGGTATATGCATTTCCCCCAAAAAACAGTGTCCATATTTTCCAATATGCTTTTTAAATTCTCTTATAAAAGCTCTAAGCCATTGCCTGGAAAAGTTGGGAGTCAGGCAAGCTTCTGTATTCCACTCTCTCAGGGCCTGTGTTTAGGTGTAATTTCATTTCAGTACTCATCTGAGGGGAGAATAATTACAGAACAGTGATGAGAGGAGAGAATGTGGAAAATGCATTGCACGTAGGGCCTCTGGGACTTTAATACAGAGGCAGAGAAGGCCCCCTGGCAGGACACAGAGGGAACTGCTAGACACAGGGGCAGAGGATGATGCTGATAGGTGCCTTAAACCTGGTGCACAGATGGGAATGTGGTCCAGAGAAGATGAGGGAACAGATATTGAAACTGGCTGAGTCTGGGCTGGAATAGTACTTCTGACCATGACATCTTAAGCAAATTGTTTTTTATTTCTTTGAGTCCCACTGGTCCGTCATATATTAGTGATAATAATACCTATCTCATTGACTTTTGTGAGAACTCCGTAGTTAAAATTGTAATGATAGTTGGAAGATATCGAGTGTTTACTATGTGTCAAAGTTTTCCCTATATCATCTCCTTTGTTCCTATTGTTACCATGCATGGTAGTTAACAAGGAAAATGAAGCTCAGAGAAGTTGGACGTCATGCTAATATTGTGGAGAAGGGATGAGATGATCAGGAAATTGGAGTGCAGATCCTGTGCTTCTACCCATAACCCAGTATTAGTACTCTACATTGCAAGTGTCAGTGCAGGGACTGAGACAATCTGTACTTGCCTTGTTCTCCAAGTCCTGGCTCATGCTGTGGCGGGTGCAGGAAGAAGGAATTGGTATCCCTTCCACCTCAAACTAGACAAATGTTCAGTATTAATAAAATAAGTGAGACCTGGTTTTTCATTTTGTTCTGGATTTTCCAGCTGTATGTTCTTGGATATGAGGTGCAGAGAATGAATCTATACAGCTATCTGTGATCCATGATTGCTAGAATGAAGTTTTCCCAGTTCATAAGCTCTCCTATTTTGACATCTGAGTCTCTTGTGGACACTACACAGATCCAAAAGACCAGGGTTGGTCCTGACAAAGCAAGAGCATGCTTGCCTTTTCTTCTTGGAGGCCAAATTACTTTTTCTCTCCACACGAGCCACATGCATATCCTACTGCTCATGGAATAAGTACAAACTGGGTACCAGACAGACCTGGCTCAAAATTGGTCATTTTTGCTTACCAGATGGGGATCCTAATCACATCACTATCATCTCAGAGCCTCTTCTCCATCCCCTCACCTGTAGAATGGGTTCTGAGTCCTGAACTGCTGTGAGGATCAATGATAATGCAGGTAAGGTGCCTGCACAAATACATCCTCATTAATGGCAGTGCTTGGGGTGATCTGCATACCTACTGCTCAGCCTCTGAGTTCAGCCAACCATCTCATCCATAACATTCACATATGCAACATTTGCTGCCAGGTTGGGCAGCAGGTAGAGTGCCAGCCAGGGCAGAGAAAGTAGCATTTCCGTTTTCACCTAGCACTGGCTTATTTGCTGTGAGCCCCATCTCTGTGCCTCACTCAGTAATGACAGTGCTGGCAGCCCTTGCTTCTGTTCCCAAGATCCACTCAGGTAATGATTCTGATTGTTCCCAGGCACCATATGAAAAGCAGCCTGGCTTACCTGGAGAGGTATGATTTGATTGTGAGCTGTTCAATCAGTGCTCTCAGAGTCTGACTTCCAGGTGTGCTAATACTGAAATGCAGACAAAAAGAATCAGGGTCTGGGGAGGGAGCACCTCCAAAGCTGCCAAGGCACTGATGAGTCTGCAGGAATACAGCTTGAGGGGTGAAGTTCATGGTCATATATGCCATAAGTCTGGACTTTCAGTGGCTTCCTGGGGTGCGAGCCCTTGGCTTCTTGCAGTAAGACTCAAGTTCCTCGTGTTTGATAGGAAAAATAAACACATAATTTTGAACAACAAAGAATACATGTGCTGATATAATGTTATGCTTATTCTGTGCCTGTTTTTAGCTTCTGCCACTACATTAGTTCTGAAGTTCACAGCAGCTGAATCATCCTCAGTCAGCAGCAACCTGTTGTCTGGACAAGCTAAATTTTTTCAGGTGGAAAGAAGGTGTTTCTTGCATTCAGTAGAAAGTGACATAGCTGACTGCTAGATTAGTAAGAATCCAGTCCAGTAAAAAGAGAGGACACGTTGAAACAAGAATTTGAGGAGGGACCACTCAGAAAGTTCTCATGAAGAACCACAAGGACAGTGAAGAAGCCTGTGGATGTCAACAGCAGCACAACACTCACTGCTGTAGGAGGGGTGTGCTTTCTAACTGGGAGAGAAGCAACTGAAAGGGGCTGCCTCAATCTACATTCATGAATGAGCCAGCTGATGGTGACTCCAGGAGCAGAGCTGTGGGAACACAAACTCTGACTTCATTGCCCCCTCACCCTCTTACTCTCAGCCCATCCCAATTGAAGGGCAGGGAGCCCAGTGAGGATGTTCACATTGACCAGCTTCCCGGAGCAGAAAGCAGAGTGGAGAAAAATGAATGCTTGTGAGGGTATGAGGAGTAAGGAAAACAAAACATATTTAATATAGTGGGTCTAGAGGAGAAATAAAGGGATTTACATGGATTATATGCTCAAGATGTCCTTTGAGAATTATCTTTTCTTATCTTGGAAAATTAAGAAAAATTTTTGACAAATGAGGGAAATGAGACACAAAAATTAAGTTGTTTGCTCAAGGTGGTCCAACTAGACTGTTGTCTTAATAAAACCTATGCTCTTTCCATCCTGGATTGCCCTGCATGCTCAGAAATTATAGTGATTAGACACCTTCAGGCAGGAGGTCACCCCCCAGATTTGGGACAGAGCCATCAAGGATTTTGCAAACTGTGAGTTAAGGCAGGCGGAGTGGAGTATATGGCTTTTGTGGAGAAAACAGAGTTGAGATAGAGCAACTCTATCCAGCAGAACTCTAATTTAGTTGTTGGAGGCCAGTCTTTTGAAGGATCTCCAAATACCAATGTGGGGAACTACATATGAGGCAATGTGTTGGAATCAGAAAGTTGTGCTTTTAAAGTCAGGTTCTGTTATTTTCTAGCTACACCACTTTAAGTCACTTAACCTCCCTAGGCATCAGCTCCCACATCTATGAAATCAATACACTGAGGGCAGCAATGCCATCACAAAGCGTAAAATTAAAAAATTGGAATAAAGCACCTAGTACTAGCATCTGTAGGTAACACACAGCAAATGTCAATCAATGATGACTATCATTTGTGTAAGAAATATGATGGCTAAGGGCCTAACTACAAAGCCACAATTAAAATATTTTTTTAAAATTATAAAGCACACTTGGAAAGGTGTACAAATCATAAGTCTACACAGCTTCATTCAAGTAAAGAAGCTGATTTCTCTCCCGTAGCCACCATCCAAAACAGAAATAGAGGGGGTTCAAGATGGCGGCATGGTAGGAGGATGCAGATTGTCCTTCCTCCTGCACATGGGAGAAAAACCTAACTGATCTACAGAGGAACAGAGCAGATAGCCAACAATACCACAGTATATATGAAAATAGGAGATCAAAATCCGTAGCAGACATTGGAAAACTAGACGTGGCAGCCGAGCGACCGGAGGTGGCCCTGAGATGGGACAGAGGCGACCCGGTGACCGGAGGCAGCTCTGCAACCGACCAGAGGCGGCCCGGCGACTGGAGGGGCCTCTGCAACCGACCGGAGGCGGCCCGGCGACCGGAGGCGGTTCTGCAAACGACCGGAGGCGGTCACGTGACCGGAGGCGGTTCTGCGACCGGGTTGGAAGAAGCCCTGCGGCCAGAGGTGACCCTGCAACTAGAGAAGGGGACTCTGGAAGACCCGGAGCTCACATCTGTGATCCTGGGGTGAGTGCGCGCAACTCCGGAAACTCTCAGAGCCCACACCCGTAGTCTCAGGCTGGCGCCTGCACCCTGTAGGAGACCCGGAGCTCACAGCAATAGGCTCGGGGAGGGATGGATCTGTAAGAGATTCCAGCTGAAACCCATAAACTCTGGAAAGCTCGCCCCCTGCAGGAGGCTCAGAAATCACACCCAAGGCCCTGCATGGAGAGTACGCCATTAGCCCTGGGGACAGTAACCCAACGCTGACTGAGTGAGAAAAGCGGTACAAGTCACCTCGCAGCCTGCTACAGCCAGCAAGTCCAGAAAATCCAGTTTGGCCTGTGTGAAAATAGCAAGAGATTTTTTTTTTCTTTCCTTCTTATTCTTTTTTTTTTTTTTGGGGGGGGTGTTTTGATTCATTTTGTTTTGTGGGTATTTTTTTGATAGTTGTTTTTTGTCTGTTTAGTTGGGTTTTTTGTTTGTTTGTTTTGGTTTGTTTTTCATTTTTGTGGGGTTCTTTTTGTTTTGTTTTGATTATATATTTTTTATTTCTTTATTACTTCTACCTTTTTTATCCCTCAATTCCTTTTGCTTCTCTTTACTTCTTTCTGGCTTTATTCCTTCTTCCTTTCTTTCCAATTCTATCTCTCCTTCCCTCCTCTTTTTTTTTCTTTTTTCTCTCTCTTCTTTTTTCACTTTCTTCTTTTCTCTTTTTGAATACCCACGAGTGAGGCAAAGAAATCCTAGAACTGTGGAAAAACCAGAGTTGGACCAAAACAGGGGGTATTCCCACAGATGAGACAGTGGAAGCTGTGAACACCAGGATACCTGAGGAAGACTATAACACTGAATCTCACAGGTATTCCACCACAGAAGTTCACACCATAAACGCAGGTAGCCAGAACAGATCAACTTAAGAAGCAGAGGTTTACAAGAAGAGTGTCACCAACAATGAGAAGACAAAGAAACAATCCCCAAATGAAAGAAAAGGTGGAAGCCCCAGAAAGAATGCTAAATGAAACAGAGGCAACTCAACTATCAGATAAGGAGTTCAAAGAAATGGTTGTCAGGAAGCTCCATGAGCTCTCAATGAGCTACCAGAAACTACAGGGAAGGTACGATGAACTCAGTGCAAACTATATCAACATGAAGAAGGAAATAGAAACTATCAAAAAGGGCCAAGAGGAAATGAAGAATACAATTTCTGAGCTGAAGAACACAGTAGAAGGAATGAAAAGCAGAATCGATGAAGCAGAAGATCGGATCAGTGAGTTGGAGGACAAAGTAGAAAAAAACAGCCAGCTAGAGCAAGAAAAGGAAAAGAGGCTCAGGAAGAATGAAGAGGGTTTAAGAGAAATGCAAGACAACATGAAACGTAATAATATCCGTATAATAGGAATACCAGAAGGAGAAGAAGAAGAGCAAGGGATAGAAAACCGATTTGAAAAAGTAATGATGGAAAACTTCCCTAATTTGGTGAGAGAAAAAGTCACACAAATCCAGGAAACACAGAGAGTCCCTATCAAGAGGAACCCAAACAGGCCCACTTCAAGACACATCATCATTAAAATGGCAAACTTCCAAGACAAAGAGAGAATCTTAAAGGCAGCAAGGGAGAAAAAGGAAGTAACATACAAGGGAGCTGCGATAAGGTTAGCAACTGACTTCTCAATGGAAACGCTCCAAGCCAGAAGACAATGGCATATTCCAAGTAATGAGAACCAAAGGCCTACAACCAAGACTACTTTATCCAGCAAGGCTTTCCATCAAGATAGAAGGCCAAATAAGGAGCTTCCCAGACAAAACAAGTCTAAAAGAATACACCTCTACCAAACCAGTACTACAAGAGATACTAAAGGGACTGCTTTAAGGAAAGAAAGGAAAAGAGAGAGTGAGGAACACAGGTACGAAAATGGCAATGAATCAGTACCTATCAATAGTAACCTTAAATGTAAATGGATTAAATGCTCCAATCAAAAGACATAGAGTAGCTGACTGGATAAGAAAGCATGACCCACACATATGCTGCCTACAAGAGACCCACCTCAGGACAAAAGACCTACACAGACTCAAAGTGAAAGGCTGGAAACAAATTTTCCAAGCAAATGGACAGGAAAAAAAGGCCGGGGTAGCAATACTCATATCAGACAAAATAGACTTCAAAAGAAGAGCTATAAAGAGAGACCCAGAAGGTCACTTCATAATACTCAAGGGAAGAATACACCAAGAAGACATAAACATTGTAAATATATATGCACCCAACATAGGAGCACCTAAATACATCAAGAAAATCTTAGAGGACTTCAAGAAAGATATTGACAGCAACACAATTATAGTAGGAGATTTTAACACCCCACTGTCAAAAATGGACAGATCTTCCAAACAAATTATCAACAAAGATATTGTGGCATTGAACAGTACTCTAGACGAGTTGGACTTAGCTGATATATATAGGGCCCTCCATCCCAAAGAAACTAAATACACATTTTTTTTCAAATGCACATGGAACATTTTCAAAGATAGACCACATGATAGGACACAAAACAAGCCTCAACAAATTCAAGAAAATTGATATCATACCAAGCATTTTCTCTTACCACAAGGGACTGAAACTAGAAACCGACTTGATGGGGAAAATCCCGAAATCATCAAAATCATGGAGATTGAATAGCATGCTATTAAACAATGAATGGGTAAAGAATGAAATTAAGGAGGAAATCAAAAAGTTTCTGGAAACAAATGAAAATGAACTCACAACAACCCAAAACTTATGGGACACAATGAAGGCAGTCCTCAGAGGGAAGTTCATAGCAATACAGGCCTACCTAAAGAAGACAGAAACATTTCTAACAAACAACTTAACCCTACACCTACAAGAACTGGAGGAACAACAACAAAGACAGCCCAGGGCAAGTAGAAGGAAGGAAATAACCAAGATCAGAGCAGAATTAAATGACATAGAGACTAAAAGCACAATCCTAAGGATCAATGAATCCAGGACCTGGTTCTTTGAAAAGATAAACAGAATCGACAAGCCTTTAAGCAGGTTCATCAAGAAAAAAAGAGAGAGGACTCAAATAAACACAATCAGAAATGAAAGAGGAGAGATTACGACTGACACCACAGAAATACAAAGGATTGTAAGAAATTACTATGAAGAACTGTATGCCAAGAAATTTGAAAACCTAGGTGAAATGGACAAGTTTCTAGAAAAATATAACCTTCCAAAACTCAATGAAAAAGAAACAGAAAGCCTGAACAGACCAATAACAGCTGGTGAAATTGAATCAGTAATCAAAACACTCCCGGCACACAAAAGCCCTGGACCAGATGGTTTCACAGGAGAATTCTACAAAACATTTAAGGAAGAGCTAACCCCTATCCTTCACAGACTATTCCAAAAAATCCAAAATGATGGAAGACTCCCAAACTCTTTTTATGAAGCCAGCATCATCCTAATCCCAAAACCAGATAAAGACATAACAAAGAAAGAAAACTTCA
Organism: Glossophaga mutica; assembly: GCA_039655065.1. NCBI lineage: Eukaryota > Metazoa > Chordata > Mammalia > Chiroptera > Phyllostomidae > Glossophaga > Glossophaga mutica. The sequence goes on from CM077307.1 coordinate 113,210,033, forward strand.
GGCCAATATCACTGATGAATGTAGACGCTAAAATCCTCAACAAAATATTGGCAAACCACATCCAACAATACATTAAAAAGATCATACACCATGACCAAGTGGGATTCATCCCAGGGATGCAAGGATGGTTCAACATTCGCAAATCCATAAATGTAATACATCACATAAACAAAAGCAAAGACAAAAATCACATGATCATATCAATAGATGCAGAGAAAGCTTTTGATAAAGTACAACACCCATTTATGATAAAAACACTCAGCACAGTGGGAATAGAGGGAGCATTCCTCAACATAATAAAGGCCATATATGAGAGACCTACAGCCAACATCATACTCAATGGGCAAAAATTGAAATCTTTCCCACTAAGATCAGGAACAAGACAAGGCTGTCCACTTTCACCACTTCTATTCAATATAGTATTGGAAGTCTTAGCCACAGCAATTAGACAAGAAAAGGAAATAAAAGGCATCCAAATTGGAAAGGAGGAAACAAAACTATCATTGTTTGCAGATGACATGATAGTGTACATAGAAAATCCTATAGACTCGGCCAAAAAGCTGCTCGACGTAATAAATGAATTTGGCCAAATAGCTGGATACAAAGTCAATATCCAAAAATCAAAGGCATTTTTGTATACCAACAGTGAAACAGCAGAAGCAGAAATCAAGAAAAAAATCCCATTTGATATAGCAAAAAGAAAAATAAAATACCTAGGAATAAACCTAACCAAGGAGGTAAAAGACCTGTATGCAGAAAACTACACAACACTGAAGAAAGAAATCACAGAAGACACAAACAAATGGAAGCATATACCATGTTCATGGATCGGAAGAATTAATATGATCAAAATGTCCATATTACCCAAAGCAATTTACAGATTCAATGCAATACCTATTAAAGTTCCCATGGCATATTTCACAGACATAGAACAAACACTTCAAAAATTTATATGGAATCAAGCCCTGGCTGGTGTAGCTCAGTGGATAGAGCACGGGCCTGCGAAGCAAAGGATTGCGGTTCGATTCCCAGTCAGGGCACATGCCCGGGTTGCAGGCCAGTTCCCAGCATGGGACACACAAGAGGCAACCGTACATTGATATTTCTCTCCCTCTCCCCCTCTCCTACCCTTCCCCTCTAAAGATAAATAAGTAAAAAAAATCTTTAAAAAAAAAATTTATATGGAATCATAAACGACCCCGGATAGCGGCAGCAATTTTGAGAAAGAAGAGCAAAGTAGGAGGGATCACAATACCTGATACCAAACTCTATTACAAAGCCACTGTAATCAAAACAGCCTGGTACTGGCACAAGAACAGACACGTGGACTAGTGGAATAGAACACAGAGCCCAGAAATAAACGCAAGTCTCTACAGTCAATTAATATTTGACAAAGGGGGCAGCAACATAAAATGGAGCAAAAATAGCCTCTTCAATAAGTGGTGCTGGGAGAACTGGACAGCTACATTCAAAAAAATGAAACTCGAGCACCAACTTACACCATGCACAAAAATAAATTCAAGGTGGATAAAAGATTTAAATATAAGCCATGACACCATTAAAATTCTAGAGGATAATATAGGCAGGAAAATCTCAGATATTTCACGCAGCAATATTTTCACTGATATGTCCCCTAGAGCAAGGGACATAAAGGAAAGAATAAACAAATGGGATCTCATCAAAATAAAAAGCTTCTGCACAGCTAAAGAAAACAGTATTAAAATAAAAAGAGAACCAACTGTATGGGAAAACATATTTGGAAATGATACCTCAGACAAGGGATTAATCTCCAAAATATATAAAGAACTTACAAGACTCTACTCTAAGAAGACAAGCAACCCAATTAAAAAATGGGCAAAGGATTTGAACAGACACTTCTCCAAGGAGGACATACAGAGGATCCAGAGACACATGAAAAGATGCTCGATATCTCTAGCTATCAGAGAGATGCAAATTAAAACTACAATGAGATACCACTTGACACCAGTCAGAATGGCCTTCATAAACAAAGCAACAAACAGCAAGTGTTGGAGAGGTTGTGGAGAAAAGGGGACCCTAGTGCACTGTTGGTGGGATTGCAGATTGGTACAACCACTATGGAAAACAGTATGGAATTTTCTAAGAAAACTAAAAATGGACATACCTTTTGACCCAGCAATTCCACTGCTTGGATTATATTCTAAGAACCCTGAAACACCAATCCAGAAGAATCTATGCACCCCTATGTTCATAGCAGCACAATTTACAATAGCCAAGTGCTGGAAGCAACCTAGGTGCCCATCAGGTAATGAATGGATCAAAAAACTGTGGTACATTTACACAATGGAATTCTATGCAGCAGAAAGAAAGAAGGAGCTCCTACCCTTTGCGACAGCATGGAAGGAATTGGAGAGTATCATGCTAAGCGAAATAAGCCAGGCAATGAAAGACCAATACCATATGATCTCACCTTTAACAGGAAGCTAATCAACAAAACAAACAAACAAGCATAATATAAACAAAGACACTGAATTTGAGAACAGTCTGACAGTGACCAGAGTGGGAGGGGAGGGAATTTCAGGGGAAAAGGGGAACGGTTTAGAGCAACAAGTATAAAGGACACAATGACAAAACCTATGGGGGGTGGAAATGGGAGGAAGGTGGGGAGGGCTGGGGTGGTGGGCTGGGGCGGGGTAAAAGACAGAAAACTGTACAATATCAACAATTAAAAAATACTGATTAAAAAAAATACAGAAATAGAACATTACCACCTTCCCGATTGATACCCCCAGAACCTCAAAGTTAACCATGACTAATCTATACTATGACCACTGACTAATTTTGTATATCTTTGAAATTTGTATAAATGGACTCAGTTATCCTTCTTTTGATCCATCTTTAAAAAAAAAAATCCTCACCCAAGGACATATTCACTTATTTTGGGGAGAAAGAGAGAGACAGAGAGAAAAATAGAGAGACATCAATCTGTTGCCTTCTATATGCACCCCAACTGGAGATTGAACTCACAAACTAGGCATGTGCCCTTACCAGTAATTGGACCTGCAACCCCTTGGTGCACAGGATAATGTGATGCTCCAACTAACTGAGCCACTCAGCCAGGGATGGTTCAGCTTTTTTTTTTCATTCAACATTGCCTTTAGAGATTTATCTATGTTTCTGTGTGAAGTTCATTTTCATTGCTATCAAGGATTTAATTATACGAATGTCACAATTTAAGCATTCTACTGTTGGTAGACTTTTGATTTGTTTTCATTTTGCATAATCACAGTCTCCCTATGAACATTTTTGCTGCATTTATGTATGCCTTTGTGTTGGAGTGCTGGGTCATTGGCATACATCTGTTCTACTTTATGTAGATATTACTAAAATGTTTGCAGAAATACTGGTACTGATTTATGCGCTTCACCTGCAATGCTTGAAAGTTGCGATTGTTTCACATTCTATCACTAGTGCTGCTGGGTATTTTTTTCTCTTTATTATTATTATTATTATTTTTTTATAAATTTTTTCTTTTAGATTTTATTTATTTATCTTCAGAGGGGAAGGGAAGGAGAGAGGGAGAGAAACATCAATGTGCGGTTGCCTCTTGTATGTCCCCTGCCGGGAACTGGCCTGTTAACCCAGGTATGTGCCCTGACTGGGAATCGAACCGCGATCCTTCAGTTCGCAGGCCCGCGCTCAATCCACTGAGCTACACCAGCCAGGGCCTCTCTTTATTATTTTATTTGCACACTCTGAGCTGCTATTTCTCTCTTGTTTTCTCCCCCTTCTAGGATGTTCCTTCTTGTCTTTATCACGGTCTGTCTTTGTATCTTTATTTTCTTTTTTTTAATATCTTTTTTATTTATTTTATTTTTTAATTTTAATTGTTGATCTTGTACAGTTTTCTTTCTTTTATTCTCACCCGAACCCACCACCCCAGCCCTCCCCACCTCCCTCCCATTTGCACCCCCCGCCCATAGTTTTTGTCCATGTGTCCTTTATACTTGTTCCTATAAATCCTTCCCCTTTTCCCCTGAAATTCCCTCCCCTCTCCCCTCTGGTGACTTTCAGCCTGTTCTTAATTTCCATGTCTTTGGTTATATTATGCTTGTTTGTTTGTTTTGTTGATTAGCTTCCTGTTAAAGGTGAGATCATATGGTATTTGTCTTTCACTGCCTGGCTTACTTCGCTTAGCATGATGCTCTCTGGGTATTTTAATTTCAGCCAGACTAGTGGGAATGTAGTATAGCTAATCATGGTTTTAATTTCTATATTCCTAATAACAAGATTGAGACTTTTACATATGGCTAGCTGAATTTCTGTTTTTGTGAACTCTCTCTCTTTTTTCATGACTTGCCTTCTCATTCTCTCTCTGGTATCTTTTGATGAACAGAAACTCTTAATTTAAGTGAAGACTTATGTATTGACTTTCTGTTATCCTCAGTGCTCAATATGTCCTATTCTGTTTCTCAAAGCTTTACTTAACTTGAGCCAGAATATAGTCTCCTAAATTTCTTTCTAGATATTTTGTTGTTGTTTTGCCTTCACATTTACACATATTGTACAATCTTCCTGGAATTGATTTTTGAATTGGATGTGAGATACAGTGAAAATACAAATACAGATATTTGATTATTTAAGCACAATTCATAGAAAAAATTACTTTTGTCACCACATCGCAGTGTCAGATTTATCATAAATCAAGTGATCTTTCTTGTGTTGGCCTGTTTTCCTATTTTGTTCTATTGGCCCATGTGTCCATTTTGCACTAATACCACACTGACTTAGTTACTATAGCTTTTTAAGCAGTCTTGATACTTGCTAATGTAAGTTAGTTCTTGGCATTTACACACAATTTTTGAAATCACTATCCTATTTTTCACAAAAAGGTCCTCTTGAGATTTTTATTGAAATTGCATTTAATCTTATACATAAATTTGGTGGAAATTGACATCTTTCCATTTCATTCTTTTCAACTTTTTCATGTTATTATATTTAAGGTGTGTCATTTGTAAGTAGATTAAAGTTCTGTGTAAGTGTGTGTGTGTCAAATTTAATATGATTTTTTAAACTTTTATTTTATTTATTTTTTTTTGCTTTGGGTAATATGGACATTTTGATGATGTTAATTCTTCCAATCTATAACTTTTATTTTATTTTAATTATTGTTCAAGTACAGTTATCTGCCTAATCGAAGTAATTAGTTCATTCACACTGATGTAGTTGATTATGTATTTGGGTTAGAGCAATAGCCATTTTTTTCTATCTGCCCTCATGTTCTACGTTAATTATCTCCTTTTTTTCCATCTTTGTACTTAAAATAATACTTTGTTGTTCAGTATTGTTAGTTTGTTGGTTATACATTCATTCATGATCAAAATTCTTAAAGAAATTACCTAAAATATATAAATACATATTTTTCCAGGTCCATGACAATGTCAGGATCTTCAAACACTCTAAATCTGTTTATTATTTTATTTCCAATGTTTTATTATTTTAATTCTACATATATTTTCAAGAAGATACTATCATTGTTATACAGTCAGGAATCATTTGTGTTTACCAATACATTTATCTTTTCTGTGTCCCTTCATTTCTTCTTCTCTTTCTCTGTTTCTTTATAATGATATTTTGTTCTGCCTCAATGACTGTTTTAAGAATTTCTTTAGCTGAAAAAAAATAAGAATTTCTTTAGCTGGCTGTTTTCTGGTGACAAACATCACTCCCTTTTGGTGAGGAAGATGGCTAGAAATACATCTTTATTTTATTTTTCCTTTCAAATGATAATTTCACACGTTACAGAATTCTAGGTTAGCATTTATCTTCTTTCAACACCTTAAAAATATTAATCTTTTGTTTTCTGGCTTCCAGAGTTTGTGCTGAAGTCACTTCTCAGTACTATTGGGTTGTTTTTGAAAGTATTGTTTCCTCTTCTGACAGCTTTTAGGATTTCTCTTTGTCTTTGTTTTTTGGAAGTTTTACTATAATGTGCTTAGGTGTGGTTTTCTTTGAGTTTCTCATGCTTGTTTTTTTTTTTTTTTAGAATTTCTTGAATCAATGAGTCATCATCATTTGTCAGTTTTGGTAAAATATAAACCACTCTCTTTTTTTCTCCCTTCTGTGCCTCTGTGTGTATTTAAATATTTCTAAAACAACAATACATAAGTCCCTTAAGCTCTTTGATGTATTTTACATTGCTTTTCTTTTTTAACTTTTTCTTTTTTTCCTACTGTATTTATTTATTTATTAAAAATATATTTTATTGATTATGCTATTGCAGTTGTCCCATTTCTCTCCCATCATTCCCCTCTACCCTGCACACCCCTCCCACCCACAGTCCCCGCTTTAATTCATGTCCATGTGTCATAAGTTTTCAGCTTCTACATTTCCTACACTATTCTTGCCCTCCCACTGTCTATTTTCTACCCACTGTCTATGCTACTTACTCCCACTACCTTTTCCCGCTCTCTCCTCCTCCCACTCCCCTGTTGCTAGCCCTCCATATGATCTCCATTTCTGTGGCTCTGTTCCTGTTCTAGTTGTTTGCTTAGTTTGCTTTCATTTTAGTTTTAGGTGTGGTGGTTAATAGCTGTGAGTTTGCTGTCTTTTCACTGTCATATTTTTTATCTTCTTTTTCTTAGATAAGTCCCTTTAACATTTCATATAATAAGGGCTTGGTGATGATGAACTCCTTGAACTTGACCTTATCTGAGAAGCACTTTATCTTCCCTTCCATTCTAAATCAAAGCTTCGCTGTATAGAACAATCTTGAATGTAGGTCCTTGCCTTTCATGACTTGGAATACTTCTTTCCATCCCCTTCTTGCCTGCAAGGTCAAGGTCTCTTTTGAGAATCAGCTGATAGTCTGATGGGAACTCCTTTGTAGGTGACTGTCCCCTTATCCCTTGCTGCTTCTAGAATTCTCTCCTTCATTGTCATCTTGGCTAATGTAATTATGATGTGCCTTGGTGTGTTCCTCCTTGGGTCCAACTTCTTTGGGACTCTCTGAGCTTCCTGGACTTCCTGGAAGTCTATTTCCTGTGCCAGATTGGGGAAGTTCTCCTTTATTATTTGTTCAAATAAGTTTCCCACTTGTTGCTCTTTCTCTTCTCCTTCTAGTGCCCCTATAATTTAGCTGTTGGCGCATTTAAAGATGTCCCGGAGGTTTCTAAGCCTCTCCTCATTATTTTGAATTCTTGTTCCTTCATTCTTTTCTGTTTGTTTCTTTCTTCCTTCTGGTCAACTCCACTGATTTGAGTCCCAGTTTTCCTTCCATTACTATTGGTTCTCTGTGTGTTTTCCTTCATTTCACTTATTGTAGCCTTCATTTGTTCATCTAATTTGTGACCAAAATCAACCAAATCTGTGAGCATCCTGATCACCAGTGCTTTGAACTGTGCATCTGATAGGTTGGCTATCTTTTGGTTGTTTAGAAGAATTGGCTCTGGGGCTTTGATCTGTTCTCCCATTTGAGCGATTTTTGGGTGCTTTCTCTTCTTTCTTTCTTTCTTTCTTTCTTTCTTTCTTTCTTTCTTTCTTTCTTTCTTTCTTTCATCTGGTTCTGGCTGTTAAGTAGTGAGGGGTGGAGCCTTAGGTGTTCTCCAGAGTGGGGCAGCCCAGTTGCTGGGTTGTGACACTGTATGTGGGGGCGGGGTCCAAGAGGGAACAATGGTGCTTGCTCTGCACTCTTTCAGATTCCAGTCCCTTCTGCTGCTTCCCCCAAGCAAATTGGGCCCCTCTGGTGCTGATTTCCATGTGGTGGGCTTGTGTACATTCTAGGGCCCTATGGGTCTCTCCCATGAACTCTCCTGTGAGGCTGGGAGTCTCTCCTGGCACTTCAACCCTCACAAGTATTTACAATTGGTGTTTTTAGGTTTTTTTCCTGGCCCTGGGGCCCTGGGGTGCAAAGTCTGTCTCGCTCCCTGTTTTTGCCTGGATTATCTGCACACAAATGTGGGACCACCTGGTCAGCCAGCCCCCTTGTGTGGCCTCACTGGGTCTGCCCGTTGCCACCCTGTTCCTGGAGTCTACTAGCTGCCGCCTGTGCGCCTGGGATCTGCAAACCACAGCCTGTGTGCCCGGGTCCTCCAACCTCCACTTTTTCCTGCCTCGACTCCACCCCTCTTACTGGTCTAGATGAATGGTTGCTGGACTTCTGTACAGTCAATTTTCTATCAATTCTTACTGTTTTATTGTTTCTAAATATTTGTTGTACTTAATTTTGGTTGTTCAAGGAGGCAGTGTGTCAGCCTATGCCTCCATCTTGGCTAGAAGTCCCTTTTTAACTTTTTCAATCTAGATTTTTTTTAATGGACTGAACCTACCTTGCTTTTCTTTGTCCAAATTCTACATCATTTCCGGGTCTCACTTTATAATCTGATTTTTTCCCAGTTGGTTGTGGTTTTAATTTACTTTTTAATTCTTTAAATTTTTCCACATTTTTACATATATTCATTTTTTGGTGTAATAATATTATTTTTACTAGGTGTTAATTTTAGAGTAATTTTAGTTTCACAGCAAAATCGAGTGCAAGGTACAGAGTTCTCATATACCCTTTATTCCCACACATGCACAGCCTCCTCCTTCATCAACATTCTGTTATGGGTTTTATCCCTGTCTTTTCTATTCTTTCAAAAAGAATTCCCTGTCTCTGCTTACATTACCCATCTGTTCTTGTATATTGTCTACTTCTCTGTTGTAGCCTTAGCATATTAATCATAGTTGCTTTAAATTCTTGGTCGGATAATTCCAATAACCCTGCCATATGTGATGCTGGTTCTGATGGTTGCCCTATCTCTTAATTTTTTTTTTTACCTTTTAGTATAATTTGTATTTTTTTTTTTTTTTGCTAAAAATCTATACATGATGTACTTGGTAAATGAAACTAGTAAATAGGCCTTTAGTAATGTGGTGCTAGGTTGTGAGGGTAGGGGAATTATTCTATAGTCCTATGATTAGGTTTCAACATTTTTTCGTGAACCTGTGTCCCTGGTATGTGAGCTTAATGTGTTTTTTTACCCCTCCTCTCTTAGGTTAGAGAAGCAGAGGTAATATATAGAATTCTGGAAGCCCTAGAGGAGCAGCTATTATCATCAAAGCCATGACATAACCTACAATAGAATGGCTAGAGGGGGTTGGAATTATATATTTCCTTTCTCTCATGTTGGTTAGGTTCAGATAAAACCCCAATAGATTAAGCTTGGTAAGATAGCCTCTCTTGACTTAAAAGTCTTGCTTAAAAGAAAAGAATGCTCTAGTGTATTCCGAAATGATTACTTTTTCTTTTCCCCTGCTGGCATCATAAGAAGGTTTGTCTTTGTATTCATCATAAGAACCTGGTAAGATTCTTATAATATATTTTTATATAATAAAAATACATCAACATATTTTTATATAATAAAATACATTAACATATTTTATATAATAAAAATAATAAACTGTGAGGGTGTAACCTAATGACCATTGGGGTCCTACCACTCACTGCCAACAAGCAAAAACTCTGGGGGTAGAATTTGTTGGAAAGGGAAGGAAATCTTTTATTCGAAGGCTATATGCAGTTTGAAATAATGGCAGGACTCTGTCTCAAAGCCCATTTCCTCTAAGACAACCAAAGAAAATCACCCTGCCATCCTCTGCAGGCTCAGTTCAAGGCTGTGCCAAGAAGTACTTCTGCCACCCAAAAGTACATACTTTAAGAAACTACAGCTTGATTAGCTGGTTTCCAGTCACTGTCTGGTTTCAGGCATCTTTGAGAGTCTGTGCCTGGCACCCTACTCACAACACTGACCTCTTCCTCCTTCTGTGGGTATGTATACCTGGCTGGGCAGGACCTCTTGTAGCCCAGCTGTGGGGGAGAAGGATGTGGGGCATGCTGCTTGGACACACCACCTAGGCTTCCTCTTTTTCTGCCCTACTGGCCCAGTGCCTGCAGTACTCCTGGTCAGGCAGGCCCACATAGCAGTGTGGAAGGGGCGCTGGATGGCACTTCCCAGACCACGTGGTCACCAGGGCCTGCCAGCCCAAGACATCTAGCTCCATCCATCCCACAGAGAGAAAGGGGAAAACAAGGAGAGTGACGTTTCCGTGCTCTCTGCTTCATATAGTGCAGTGTGAAAAATCCTCTGCATGGCAGAAGCAAATAGGTGGCTATTTCCCTCCATCATGCTGCCCTGCCTGGTTGCCAGGACAACTACTCATGCACTAGTCTCAGTGCTTCCCAACCTCACCTGCCCTACCAGTGGCATGGTGCAGCCTCTCCTGCTGTGCCTGGGTTCCTCAAGTCCCTCTGCCCAGTGAAGCACCCAGGCCACCACTTTTACAAGGGGATCCCTCTTACAGAGACCCTGGGGTTCCTAATTCTCTGACTTGTCCACACTGAGCCTCTAGCAGTTTGTTAATTACAGTTCAAGTTTTCTTACCCTGTGTTGTTTCCTATGGAGTTTACTGCTTTATGGATTTCTGCTCTGGTAAGTTGTGATTTTCTGTATCTGCTATTTTGTCTCTGTAGTTTTTGTAGAGTAGTTTGCCCTGTGACCTTGTAAGGGTGGTCTGGTCAGATCTCTGGGGAGCAGGGGAGACCACAGCCTGGGGGAACCCCAGTCCAGCATGAGAGGCTGCCCCCGGCAGAAGGGAGGGGGATCAAAGGAGAAACCCTGAAGTAGCAGGAAAGTCTTCCCTCCCAGAGAAGGGCGGGTCTACTAGGGAAGAAGGTTGCCAGAGGCAATAGCAAACAAGGTAGTGCTGCTGTTGCACTGGCAACTGAGCAGCAGCAGCCACCTTGTGCTTCCGTATCCTCAGGTAACAGTAAACGACTAACACAGCTCATGACTCTACTTGCACAGAGCCTACATGGGCTGTGGTGGCTGGATGCTTTGCCCCTGGCCAAGACTTTTGTGCCCCTGCATGCATCTGGGCAACTCGTACCCTCTTCCAGATCATGGTGGCCAGAGGAGGGGAAAAGACACTATGTGGGCTGATGCTCATGGTGGACATTTGCCTGGAATTGGTTGGGATTTGGATGCTTTGACAGCATGTAGGATTTGGGGGGGAAGATTTAAAACAGTGGATGTGCAGAAATTCATTCTCTCTTTCTCACCCTTCGCCCCCAGTCAAAGTGGCATGCAGAGCATTCACAGGAACTGTGCCAGGCCCTGCTCATGGCTTTTGTGTTGCTCTACTCTCACAGTTTGGAGCAGGTTTGCATGGGATGCACTCTTTGCCAGCAGTGGGCTGGCAGGACACTGCAACCCTGCACTGCAAAGCTCAAGTCCTAAACTGTTTCTATCCTCTCACCTTGAGAGCAACATGGACATGCAGTCGAGGAAAGTTCCTCAGCCCCAGGGACATGAGCAGCCTTGAGTGTCGAGGCCCCACAAAGGGAGCCCCTAGTACAACCTGCTGTAGTGATCTGACAGTGTGCCTGGCACTGGGAGAGGGAGAAAGCTGCTGTGGGGCAATGGAGATGCTGGCTCAAGTGCACATGCCAGAGAGAGAGATCCTGGAGCTGGAGAGATGGAGATCCATCTGTGTAGTGGCCTTGTACTTCAAAAAGGACAGATAAGCATGGAGGGGGACTTCTGGGCATAGCTTTGGATTTCAGTCTTTTTGGGAACAAGGGAATTTGTGTGTTTTGCAAAAGTGAATGGCTTGGAGTAGGGGAGATGTTAGCTTCCCCATTTTGGGCACCCTGTTAATAAAAACCTGTTTCCTTCCCCACCAATCTCTGTTTTTTTGGTTGTATATGGTGGCAGGTGGCGAAATCCCAAGCTGCCCTGTAACAACCTCACTTCTTTGATTGATCTAAGAGTTGATTTTTCAGTTTGTTCAGAATTTTACTTGTTAAAATGCAGTGATAACCTCCAAGCTTATTACGTGCCAGACAAGAAAACAGGAGTTATTATTATTTTCTTATACCTGGCAATTTTTTATTGAAAGCTGGACATTGTATATGACAAAATATGGAGACTCAAAAAGATATTCACTTTTCCCAGAGAAAATTCACTCTATTGTATAGCAGACAACTAGAATGAGACAGAAAACCTCAATTAATCAGGAACTGAACTGACTTGAGCCAGCATTTCGTTTTTTATAAGATCCTGTGTACTCCTGGTTCATTCCACCCCTAGTCTCTGTAGTTCCCCAGAGATCACAACAGAAGTCCTGGAATATTTACCATATCCCTCCTCATGGCTAATTCTCATCTTTATTTTTTGTTTCCCATCACACAGTAATATAGCCAAAGACTCCATTCACATTTTTCATTCCGCTTTTCCTCAATTTCTTAGTCTATTATTCTATGTAGCTTAAAAATAAGCAAATCCTTCAACACAAAAACTGGCACAGAATGTGGTTCTCACTATGCCCTGCCTTTCCCAGGATCTTGATTCCCTAAGACATGGCTGCCTTGACTGGCTGATTCTCCAACTTTCATTTCCCCAGTTCTGTGAGATGTGGAAAGCTTACTTAACTCACAATTTTTCCTTAGGCTCTACTCAGTTTTCAGACTGGCTTCTCAGCCCCTTGCTGAACTCCAAATTGGAAACTGCCAAGGGAGAAAGCCTCATGCAGATCTCTATGGGATGGTGGCTCTTGGCTTTTGGCTGTTTCAGTTGCTCCTTAAAATTTTCAGACATATGGTTCCTTTATTTTTTTCAACTTTTCTAATTGTTATTCTTGGAAATATTGGTCTTAATAAGCAAGAATGGATACCCTGGGACCACTTACTTAGAAGAAGTAAAAGTTGCAGCCAAATGTTCATAGCAACTGTGAGATAAACAAAGGTGATGTAGAGAATTTTGAAAGCTCCTAGTGGGGCAGATCTTACCATCAAATCCATGGAGTGACCTGTAGCCATAATGGAAGAGGCCAAGTTTCCTTTCAGATAAGAATCATTTGTGGTACATTGTTTGGAAAGGTGAGACTATGTACTTGATACAGGGCCACCCCCAGTAGGGTGAAGGAAGCAGTTCTCTGACACACCATACAACAATAGCTTCTTGGTCATGGATTATAAAGGAATTTCTCATAAAAGGGCCAGGGTAGAGCAGACCTACAGGGCCAGGGCAGCTCCAGTATCAGTAGTGTGCTGGAACTGCCCTTACCTGCTCACAAGAGTATATTGTGTATATTTTTTCCCAACTCTGTGTGTAGTGACATGAAATTAGCTATGTTGGGAGTATTTACACCATGGAAATCAGGAAATACTATAAATCAGACCTTTGTTTTATTCAAATAACTAGTTATAAAACATATACCAGCACACTACCATCCAAATAGAAGGATGTGTGATAGAATACTCGGGCCATATTTCAATCCCTATAGGTGTCTATACTGAGGGTTACTCAGTTCTAGACACTGTGAGAAGCTCTTTGCATACACCTCACCATTTCAACCTCAGAAACACACTCATACAGTGTTTTGGTGATACAATCATGGTGGCTAGGAGAGTTTTTGCAAGATTACATAGCAAAACAGATCTGTCTAACCCCCAAATTATTGTGCTTAACCACTGCACTAAACATCTACCTTGTAGCAACAAAAATTGGAGTACAGGTTTCAGATTTGAAGCCTGGAAAGTTATCTAGTTATTGAGAGCAGACAGTGTACTGTGGAGAAGGCTTAAGACTGGTGCTGAAACTAAGAACACAGTGAAACCATATAAAAATGCAGGTGCTACAGGTGCTTAGTCACAGGAGTGCAAGCTTAGGGAGCTGGGAGGCAATAGCTAGTCTTAGGCACCTCTTTGACTGATGGGCATAGCACAGTGATATGGGAGACTAGAATGAGCAATATGAGAGGGTTGCATGCTAGCAGTTAGCAGGAACCTAATCATGGGGCTTGGTGGCAGCTCTCTGCACTCATAGTGAATGATTTTTAAGAGTCAGACTTTGTCTCAAACATTTGAAGTTCTAGTTATGCTTTGGTACATGGTTCAGTCTGGTACATGAGCATGGCTGGGGCTCTTGTGTCCAGGAGATGCAATTTGGTCAAAATAGAACTAGCAATCAGATATACTTTTTGTGTCCGATTGCTTCAGTATTATACAAGGACTCTGCAGGGTAGGGAGTCAGATATTCTTACCTATGAAGAAACCACTTGCAAAGACTGGAACACTGAGGTAAGAGGACATGAAAACATTCTAAGGACTGAGCAGACCTAGCAGCAAGACTGAGGAAGGACATAGAGACCCCAAGTTAAGGGTCTGAGGGACTCAGTGCAATAATCAGACCAGGCAGAGCAAGGGCCTGCATATAGTAGGCATCGACTCAATGGCAGCTATCCTTGAAGCTAAGGTCATGACCTTATGTGCTTAGGTTGGGATAATAACTTCTTTTCTCATTGCTAGTGAATATTGTTTCTTTGGAGGCATGAGAAATGCAGGCATCTTAGCAGGGCAAAACAAAAGCCATCCTTTGTTGGATGAGTCTGGAAGATATCAGATAGATGGAGAGAAACTGAATGGACTCCATGGTGAGATAAATTAACCTAGGATGGGCTAAGAGAGGTAGTTAACATTTATCAACAGCATGCTGGGCACCAGCTTCTTCTGGTGATGCAGAGGTGCACGGAAATTCCCATACAGATATCAAAGCAACATGACACCCCATGGGGATATCATAGTATCATGAGGGTGTTCTTACATGCTGGTCTGCTAGAGACAGTCCCAGCTTATGCCTGCTGTTTAAGCAGAATTATTACTAGCTTCAATTAGAAGGATAAATTATGTGGTCACTCTAGCTATCACGGATATGATGGTTAATTCTAAATGTCAATTTGGCTAGGGATTGGCAATCAGATATTTGGTTAAACATCAGACTAGATAACTCATGAAGTTATGTTTTATAAGAGATTAAAATTCAATTCAATGAGCTTTAAATAAAAAGCAGATGGCCCTTCATGTTATGAGTAGGCTGATCAAGGTCCCAAGGGAAGAGAGAATGCTGCCTCCATTTTGCCTTCAGACACAAACTGCCCTGGATTTCCAGCCTGCTAGTTTGCCCTACAGATTTCAGACTTGCTAGTGTTCATTCTGTCTCTCTCTCTCCCCACCTCTCTCCACACGCACACACAGTGTTGGTTCTGTTTCTCTGGAGAACCTTGACTAATACAATGGACCTTATGTATAAAGGACTAGGAGGACATAGCTATGAGAGACTTTGTTTCTCCTGATCCCAGGAATTTGAAGAGCAAGCTGTCTCAATAACAAGGCTGATGAGGGGGTAGCTCTATAGATGAGGAAAGAGCTTGGGGAAGATGTTGGGGAGTACTGTATGGCTGAGGACTGGTGGGCAGGGTCTGGAAGAGGAACTGGTGGGTGAACTCTGAAGGGCCAAACGGTTTGCACTCTTGATAAAATGTTCCCTAGGTAATAAGGAGCCACTAGGGGAAAACCTAGGTCAACTTACTTTTTTCCTAGGGCTCTCTTTTGCTGTGGATAAAGTGATAGGATGGAGGAAAGGGTGACAATAGGGATAAGAGTGAGGACATGTTCTCCATAGCTCAGACAATCAGAACACCATTCTAAGTCAAGGCAGCTGCAGGGAGGATGGAAAGGACAGAGATGGATTTGAGAAAAATTGTCCTTCATTTCTTGTTGTTGCACCTGTTTGGTGACACCTGTATCCTAAATAAACCCAACCAACTGTTTTCTCTATTTTTATACTTAGACAGTGGAGCACAGGTGATAAAAGCTATGCAGTAGAGCAGATTGCTGTTATAAATTCATGATCACTAGTCTCCAAGAGACCTGAATATCCTGCTAGGACTTTCTGGCCAATTCAGTCTTCACTTTCCCCAGAAACTGTTCACACTTTTTCAATGCCACGAACATGCCTCCTTTTTCCTCACTCAAAATTTTTAATTAAACTTTTTTATTTTTATTTATTTATTTTTAGAGAAAGGGGAAGGGAGGGAGAAAGAAAGGGAGAGAAACATCAGTGTGTGGTTGCCTCACATGGCCCCCACTGGGGACCTGGCCCATAACTCAGGCATATGCCCTGACCGGGAATGGAACTGACAACCCTTTGATTTGTAGCCCATGCTCAATACACTGAGCCACTGCAGCCAGGGTGTTTTTAATTAAACTTAAAAAAATTGAGATAATTATACATTCACATGTACTTTTAAGAAATAATACAGAGAGATCCAGTGCACCATTTAGTCAGTCTTCTCCAATGGTAACATCTTGCCAAAATAGTAATACACTATAAACCAGGATATTGACAGTGATATAGCCAAGATGGATAATATTTTCATCATCATAGGACTGTTCATGTTATCTTCTTTTTTTTCATCTTCTTTTTTATTTCTTTATTTTAATTGTTGCTCTTGTACAGTTTTCTGTCTTTTACTTCCATTCCGGCCCACCGCCCCAGCCCGCCCCATCTCCCTCCCATTTCCACCCCCCCCAGTTTTTGTCCACAGGTCTTTTATACTTGTTGCTCTAATACCTTCCCCTTTCCCCCTGAAATTCCCTCCCCTCTAATGACTGTCAGCCTGTTGTCAATTTCAATGTCTTTGGTTATATTTTGCTCGTTTGTTTGTTTTGTTGATTAGGTTCCCGTTAAAGTTGAGATCATATGGTTATTTGTCCTTCATTGCCTGGCTTATTTAGCTTAGCATGATGCTCTCCAGCTCCATCTATGCTGTTGTGAAGGGTAGGAGTTCCTTCTTTCTTTCTGCTGCATAGAATTCCATTGTGTAAATGTACCATAGATTTTGATCCATTCATTTAGTGATGGGCACCTAGGTTGATTTCAACACTTGGCTATTGTAAATTGTGCTGCTATGAACATTGGGGTGCATAGGTTCTTTTGGATTGGTGTTTCAGGGTTCTTAGGATATAATCCTAGCAGTGGAATTGCTGGGTCAAAAGGTAGATCCGCTTTAAGTTTTCTTAGAAAATTCCATACTGCTTTCCACAGTGGTTGTACCAGTCTGCAATCCCACCAACAGTGCCCTAGAGTCCCCTTTTCTCCACAACCTCTCCAACACTTGTTGTGTGTTGCTTTGTTTATGAAGGCCATTCTGACTGGTGTCAAGTGGTATCTCATTGTAGTTTTAATTTGCATCTCTCTGATAGCTAGTGATACTGAGCATGTTTTCATGTGTCTCTGGATCCTCTGTATGTCCTTCTTGGAGAAGTGTCTCTTCAAGTCCTTTGCCCATTTTTTAATTGGATTGCTTGTCTTCTTAGAGTGGAGTCATTTAAGTTCTTTGTATATTTTGGAGATTAAACAATTGTCTGAGGTATCATTGGTAAGTATGTTTTCCCATACAGTTGGTTCTCTTTTTATTTTAATACTGTTTTCTTTGGCCGGGTGGAAGCTTTTCATTTTGATGAGATCCCATTTGTTTATTCTTTCCTTTATGTCCCTTGCTTTAGGGGACATATCAGTAAAAATGCTGCTTCGTGGAATATCTGAGATTTTCCTGCCTATCTTTTCCTCTAGGACTTTAATGGTGTCACAGATTATATTTAAATCTTTTATCCACCTTGAATTTACTTTTGTGTATGGTGTAAGTTGTTGCTCAAGTTTCATTTTTTTGCATGTAGCTGTCCAGTTCTCCCAATACCACTTGTTGAAGAGGCTAATTTTACTCCATTTTATGTTGCTGCCCCCTTTGTCGAATATTAATTGACTGTAGAGACTTGGATTTATGCGGAGGACCCTGTCCTGGGCGCCAGATGTGGGGGGGGGGGCCCGCCCACAGAGCCCCATCCCTCCGTCACGGATGAAAATAAAAACTACCAAGACATCTTCTGCTTGGGGAGGAAAGGGGTCAAACTCTCAGAGGAGAATGACCCAGAGTGCCTTCCTCACTAGGCTTTTATTGGGTTCCAATACACCGGAATACAGGTTTAACATTTCAAAGAAATCTGAGGGCTTAATCTAAGTCAGTGTTTGTCAGGAAAGGGGGTTGCCAAACTTTGGGAGACATATTTATTTCCTCCTGGGACCATTATCATTTAAATGAGAGCACTCTTAGCAAAGCAGGTTTCACAGGACTTTAGGAATTCTTTCTTATGCCCGATCACCCAGGGAGCCATCCTGGCCAGCACAGGGCTGCACCGCTCACCCCCACAGTTTCAGGCTTTAAGCTGATTAGGAAGCAGGAGACATCTCCCAGATGGAAATGAGGACTCGGGCTATATCAGAATAGCCAGGGGGCGAGGGTCCATCCAATCCTCTTTGCTGCAACCCCCCAAGTCCTTCCATGAGGCCTCCTAAGTGGTTGTGTCTGGCTTAGGTTGCCCCTCCCATGAGGAGTCTTACCTGTCATTGACTGCCAACCAAGTATTGGGGCCAGAGATGAGTGAGGCAGAAGCAGTGCTCCTGCCAGGGAGATAAGCTTTGTCTCCTTAGTAGGTCATGTCCTTGTGACAGAACAGACCCAGATGAAGTGGGTCCCTTGGGCTCTTACACAGCCCACCATGGGGTGAGGGTTACAACTCCTGAAACCAGGCTGAATGGTCCACAACAGGTTTATTTCTGGGCTCTCTGTTTTATTCCACTGGTCCATGTGCCTGTTTTTATGCCAGTACCAGGCTGTTTTGATTATAGTGGCTTTGTAATACAGTTTGGTATGAGGTATTGTGATCCCTCCTACTTTGCTCTTCTTTCTCAAGATTGCCACAAGTATTCAAAGTCATTTATGGTTCCATATAAATTTTTGAAGTGTTTTTTCTATGTCTGTGAAATATGCCATTGATGTTTTAATAGGTATTGCATTGAATCTGTAAATTGCTTTGGGAAATATGGACATTTTGATGATGTTAATTCTTCCGATCCATGAACACAGTATGTGTTTCCATTTGTTTGTGTCTTCCTTGATTTCTTTCTTCAGTGTTGTGTAGTTTTCTGCATACAGATCTTTTATCTCCATGGTTAGGTTTATTTCTAGGTATTTTATTTTTTGTTTTGCTATATCGAATGGGATTTTTTTCTTGATTTCTGCCTCTGCTATTTCATTGCTGGTATACAAAAATGCTTTTGATTTCTGGATATTGACTTTGTATCCGGCTGTTTGGCCACATTCATTTATTAGGTCAAGCAGTTTTTTGACCGAGTCTATAGGATTTTCTATGTACACTATCATGTCATCTGCAAACAATGGCAGTTTTGTTTTCCCCTTCCCTATTTGGATGCCTTTTATTTCCTTTTCTTATCTCATTGCTGTGGCTAAATCTTCAATACTATGTTGAATGGAAGTGGTGAAAGTGGACAACCTTGTCTTGTTCCTAATCTTAGTGGGAAAGATTTTAGTTTTTGCCTGTTGAGTATGATGTTGGCTGTAGGTCTCTCATATATGGCCTTTATTATGTTGAGGAATGCTCCCTCTACTCCAATTTTGCTGAGTGTTTTTATCATAAATGGGTGTTGTACCTTATCAAATTGTTTTTCTGCATCTATTGATATGATCACATGATTTTTGCCTTTGCTTTTGTTTATGTGATGAATTACATTTACTGATTTCTGAATGTTGAACCATCCTTGCATCCCTGGGATGAATCCCACTTGGTCATGGTGTATGATTTTTTTAATGTATTGTTGGATGCGGTTTGCCAATATTTTTTTGAGGACTTTAGCATCTATGTTCATCAGCAATATTGGCCTGAAGTTCTCTTTCTTTGTTGCGTCTTTATCTGGTTTTCGGATTAGGATGATGCTGGCTTCATAAAAAGAATTTGGGAGTCTTCCATCATTTTAGATTTTTTGGAATAGTCTGTGAAGGATAGAGGTTAGCTCTTTCTTAAATGCTTTATAGAATTCTCCTGTGAAACCATCTCATCCAGGATTTTTGTGTGTCAGAAGATTTTTTTTTATTACTGCTTCAATTTCATCAGCTGTTATTAGTTGTTAAGGCTTTCTGCTTCTTCTTCATTGAGTTTTGGAAGATTATATTTTTCTAGAAACTTTTCCATTTCACCTAGGTTTTCAATTTTCTTGTCATACAGTTCTTCATAGTAATTTCTCGCAATCCTTTGTATTTCTGCAGTGTCGGTTGTAATCTCTCCTCTTTCATTTCTGATTGTGTATTTGAGTCCCCTCTCTTTTTTTCTTGATGAGCCTGCTAAAAGGCTTGTTGATTTTGTTTATCTTTTCAAAGAGCCAGCTCCTGGATTCATTGATCTTTAGGATTGTGCTTTTAGTCTCTATGTCATTTAATTCTGCTCTGATCTTGGTTATTTCCTTCCTTCTACTTGCTCTGGGCTGTCTTTGTTGTTGATCCTCGAGTTCTTGTAGGCATAGGGTTAGGTTTTTTGTTTGAGATGTTTCTATCTTCTTTAGGTAGGAAGTGTATCGCTATAAACTTCTCTCTGAGGAAAGCCTTTGCTGTGTCCCATAAGTTTTGGGTCAATGTGAGTTTGTTATCATTTGTTTCCAGAAACTTTTTGATTTTTTCCCTAATTTCATTCTTGACACATTCATTGTTTAATAGAATGCTGTTCAATCTCCATGCTTTTGAAGGTTTTGGGTTTTTCCCCTTGGGGTTGGTTTCTACTTTCAGTCCCTTGTGGTTGGAGAAAATACTTGGTATGATTTCAATTTTCTTGAATTTGTTGAGGCTTGTTTTGTGTCCTATCATGTGGTCTATCTTTGAAAATGTTCCATGTGCATTTGAAAAGAAAGTGTATTTAGTTTCTTTGGGATGAAGGGCTCTCTCTCTATATATATCAGTTAAGTCCATTTCATCTGGAGTGTTGTTCAATGCCACAATATCTTTGTTGATATTTTGTTTGGAAGATCTGTCTATTTTTTGACACTGGGGTGTTAAAATCGCCTACTATAATTGTGTTGCTGTCAATATCTTTCCTGACGTCCTCTAAGATTTTCTTGGTGTATTTAGGTGCTCCTCTGTTGGGTGCATATATATTTACAATGTTTATGTCTTCTTGGTGGAGTTTTCCCTTGAATATTATGAAGTGACCTTCTGGGTCTCCCTTTATGGCTCTTCTTTTGAAGTCTATTTTGTCTGACATGAATATTGCTAGCCCGGCTTTTTTCCCTGTCCATTTGCTTGGAAAATTTGTTTCCAGCCCTTCACTTTGAATCTTTGTATGTCTTTTGTCCTGAGGTGGGTGGATTTCTTGTAGGCAGCATATGTGTGGGTCATGCTTTCTTATCCACTCAGCTATTCTATGTCTTTTGATTGGAGCACTTAATCCATTTACATTTAAGGTTATTATTGATAGGTATTTATTCATTGCCATTTTTGTACCTGTGTTGCTCTCTGTCTCTCTCTCTGTGTCTTTTCCCTCCTTTCTTAAAGCAGTCCCTTTAGTATCTCTTGCAGAATTGGTTTGGTAGAGGTGTATTCTTTCAGACTTCTTTTGTCTGGAAAATTCCTTATTTGGCCTTCTATCTTGATTGAAAGCCTTGCTGGATAAAGTAGTCTTGGTTGCAGGCCTTAGGTTCTCATTGCTTGGAATATTTCTTGCCATTCTCTTCTGGCTTGGAGAATTTCCATTGAGAATTCAGCTGCTAACCTTATTGGGGCTCCCTTGTATGTTACTTCCTTTTTCTCCCTTGCTGCCTTTAAGATTCTCTCTTTGTCTTGGAATTTTGCCATATTAATTATGATGTACCTTGAAGTGGCCTCTTTGGGTTCCTCTTTATTGGGACCCTCTGTGTTTCCTGAATTTGTGACTTTTTTTCTCATCAAATTAGGGAAGTTTTCCATCATTACTTTTTCAAATAGGTTTTCTATGCCTTGCTCTTCTTCTTCTCCTTCTGGTATCCCTATTGTATGGATATTATTACATATCATATTGTCTTGCATTTCTCTTAATTCCTCTTCATTCTTTCTAAGCCTCTTTTCCTTTTCTTGCTTTTTCTGGGTGTTTTTTTCTATTATGTCCTCCAACTCACTGATCCGCTCTTTTGCTTCATCTATTCTGCTTTTCATTCCTTCTACTGTGTTCTTCAGCTCAGAAATTGTATTCTTCATTTCCTCTTGGCCCTTGTTGATAGTTTCTATTTTCTTTTTCATGTTGATATAGTTTGCAGTGAGTTCATCATAGCTTCCCTGTAGTTTCTGGTAGCTCATTGAGAGCTCATGGAGCTTCCTGACAACCATTGCTTTGAACTCAATATCTGATAGTTGAGTTGCCTCCATTTCATTTAGCATTCTTTCTGGGGCTTCCTCCTTTCCATTCATTTGGTAATTGTTTCTTTGTCTTCCCATTGTTTGTAAGACTCTTGTTGTTAGCCTCAACTTCTTAAATTGATCTGTTCTGGCTCCCTGGGTTTGTGGTGTGACCTTCTGTGGTAGAATACCTGTGAGATTCAGTGGTGGATTCTCCTTCAGATATCCTGTTGTTCACAGCTTCCACTGTCTCATCTGCCGGGATACCCTCTTTTTGGGACCAACTCTGTTTTTTTTTTGCAGCTCCACGTTTGTTTGTTTTTTTGTCTCACTCGTGGGTATTTAAAAAGAGTAAAGAGGGGAAAAATAAAAAAAGAAGAAAGAAGAAAAAAAGAGGAAGTTAGAAGAGATAAAATTAGAAGGAGAGGAAGAAGGAATAAAACAAGAAAGAAGTAAAGAGAGGCAGAAGGAGTTGAGGAGTAAAAAAGAAGATAAAGTAATAAAGGAATAATAATTAAAAATAATTATATAAACAGACAGACACACAAACAAACAAAAACAAGCAAAAACAAAAAAAAAACAAAATAAAAAAAAAGAAACCAAAAAACCCCACCAAACAACGACAACAACAAAAAATACCAAACAAAAAACTCTTGCTCTTTTCAAACTTGCCGAGCCGATTTTTCTGGTTTTACTGGCTGCAATTGCCAAGGGGTGACAGTATTGCTTTTCTCTGTGTTCAGCACTCAGTCATCATTGTGCTACTGTCCCCAGCGTTAGTCTGGTGCCTCTCCCCACTGGGCTTCCTGCGTGTGTTGTGAGCCTCCTGGAGTGCACACACTTTCCCGAGTTTATGGGTATGAGCTCAAGTTTCTGGTCGTGTGCAGCCCTCTCTGTTGGCCCCTGCGCAGCTTTCTGTGGCCCACTATCCCGCAGCTATCTCGAGCCTGCGCCTATGGCCCTGAGCTGTCACACTGGTGACTATGGTCCTGCAGCTGTCTCCAGTGTCAAGTGCCTATGCTCTTGAGTGTGCGTATGATCCCGAGACCGTGTGCATTCACGTGTGGGTACCTATTTTCATGCAGCCATCTCAGTTCACGGGAGCATCTGTCTGCAGTCTTGCAGAGACTACGATAGCTCAGCTCCCAGTCGTAGCGACTAGGATTGCTCAGCCCCTTTCAGCAGTTGACCCAGCTCCCTCCCTAGAGCCCTGGGGCAGGCCTGGCAAGGGCCAGCCTGGGGCCTCAGCAGTGAGGTCTCTGCTGATCCCTGGGCTCCTATTGTTTTGAAGTACTCTCCTTATGGACTGGATTTTCAATGTCCGCTATAATTTTCAATCTCCTATTCTCAAATATGCTGTATTACTGTTCCTTGTCTGCTCTGTTCTTCCATAGATTGGCCAGGTTTTTCTCCCATATGTAGGGGAAGGTGGAATCTGCTCTCCTACCACGCCACCATCTTCATGTTATCTTCTTATTGACTTCCCTCTGTCTCTCCTTCACTCCTAGTACTACTAATCTGTTTTTCTTTTTTTAACTTTATTTTTACTGTTGACATTACACGGATGTCCCCATTCCCCCCACCCAACCCGCCCCGCTGCCTTTGCCCACCTGCACTCAGCTCTTGCCCCTCCCTTCCCTCTGGCCATCACCACAATGTTGTCTTTGTGCAGGGGTTATGCATATATATTCTTTGGCTAATCACTTCATCTTCTTTTATCTAGTCCTTGCTTCTCCCTCCCTCTGACAACTTTCAGTCTATTCCATGTATCCATGCTTCTGGTTCTATTTTGTTTGTGAGTTTATTTTGTTCCTTAGGTTCCACATATAAGTGAAATCATATGGTACTTGTCTTTCTCTGACTGATTTATTTCACTTATATAATAATCTCCAGGTCCATTCATGCTGTTGCAAAATGTAATATTTCTTTCTTTTTTAAGGCCATGTAGTATTCAACTGTGTCAATGTACCACAGATTTTTTATCCACTCATCTACTGCTGGACACTTATACCCATGCCCACTTCCCTTTGTTCTTCCTTAACTCCTAGCTACCACTAATCTGTTTTCTATTCTCATAATTTTGTCATTTTAAGAATGATAAAATTCAGCAGTTTCTTATAAAATCAACATGTAACTTTCATAACAGTAACCCAGTGGAATCAATACAGTATGTACCTTTTGGGAATTTGCTTTTATCACTCAGCATAGTCCTCTGGAGAGTTTTCCAAGTTGTCGTGTGTATTAATAGTTTGATCCTTTTTATTGCTGAGTAATATTTCATGATATGGATATAGCACTGTTATTTTAACTGTTTACCATTTAGGCCATCTGGATATTTTTTGTTTTTACCTGTTACAAATAAATCTGCTATAGACATACATATGCAGGTTTTAATGGGAATATAAGTATTCATTTTTATGGGATAAATATCCAGAATTACAATTACCAGTTTGCAGTTGTTATTCAAGCTACATGTTAGTTTTATTTAAAAAAATGGGCAAATGCTTTTCCATCATCAATATAGCAGCAGCCAAGGTTTTCTGTATCCTCTCCAGCATTGGTGTTGTTATATTTTTTATTTTAGCCATTCTTATAGGCTCGTAGTGATCTTTCATTGTGATTTTCATTTTATTCCCCTAATGGCTAAATGATATTGAACACCTTATTTTGCCATCTGAAAATCCTTTTGGGTAAAATGTATGTTTTTTGTATCTTTACTTATTTTCTTTTCCTTTCAAATCTTTACCTGAGGATATATTTATTAACTTTAGAGAGAGAGGATGGGAGAAAAAGAGGGGGGGAGAGAGAGAGGGAGAGAGAGAGAGAGGAAATAGACAGGCACTGATGTGAAAGAGACACATTGATCAGTTGCCTCCAATGTACTGAACCGCTAGCCAGGGCCTTATTCCATCTTTTTTTACTTTCTCTATTTATAACATAATCACCTTAAATATTTCCATTACATAGATTTAGAACCACATAAGACTGTATTATAATTTTTGCTTCAACCATCAAATATAATTATGTAAATTCAGGAGAAAAATAGTTTATTACATGTACCAAAACTTGTGCTTACATGTTCTTTCTTCCTCCTCATGTTCTGAGATTCATTCCTTTATCATTCCCTTTCTTTTTAGAGAACTTGCTTTAATCATTTTTAGGGTAATCTGTTGATAACAAATTCTCTTAATTTTTCCTTTATTTGATTTTGCTTCAATTTCCTCACCCTTCCTGAGGATGCCTTTGCCAGGTATAGGATTCTGTGTTGACAATTCTTTCCTTCTCAGCACTTAAAAAATGCTTTATACTTCTTTTTGGTCTACGTAGTTTCTGATGATAATTTCACTATTATCCAAATTATTTTTTTCCTTAATAGGTATGAGGAAGTAGAAGACACAGGTAAAAACAAAATGAAGTAATTTTGTTTTTACCTATGTCTTCTATTTATTTCTTGAAACTTTCTATTTCTTTCCTAAGACTTCATTTTTTTATTTATTTCAAGAGCATTCCTAATTGCCACTAAAGCATTTTTTAGTTAAAGCTATATTAAAACCTTTGTCAGGTAATTCTAACATCTATTATCTCAGCATTGGCATCTATTGATCATCTTATTTTATACACTTTGAGATCTTCTGGGTTCTTGGTATAATGAGTGATTTTCAATATGAATCTGGATATTTGAGGTATTATGCTTTGAAGCTCTGAGTTGTCTTTAAAACTTCTACTTTAGCTGGCTTTGTCTCACTGATATTGCTCTGGTAGGAAACAGTATAAGCACTTCCTGGTTACTTTCTTGTAGAAATTGAAATTCAGGTTTAGCACTTTGCCTCCATTGACACCCAAGATTGGGGGCTCTGTTATTTCTGGGTGGAGGAAGAAGTTTTCCCACTAGTCCTCCACTGACACTGTGATGGGGGTTACCTTTTTACTGTTGGATACTCATGAAAGTCTTGACTCCCAGGTCTCCCCGGCTACTTCCCCAGTTACTATGGAAAAAAAGGTAACTTTTTTTGGGGGGGTTCTCTAATTGGCTTATCTGTTAGTACTTCAGTTTGGGAAGAGGTGTTTTGTTGCAACCTGACATGGGTAAAAGTGTAGACTCTACACTTGGCTTTCGTTGGCTTGTGTAGAGGTGGACCACCGTTTTTTTCAGTTACATTTTATTATAATAAATTATTG
The DNA here is from genome assembly GCA_039655065.1 of Glossophaga mutica. Classification (NCBI taxonomy): domain Eukaryota; kingdom Metazoa; phylum Chordata; class Mammalia; order Chiroptera; family Phyllostomidae; genus Glossophaga; species Glossophaga mutica. The sequence goes on from CM077307.1 coordinate 113,236,283, forward strand.
TTTATAGTGTTCTGTCTTGTTATACTACCCATTTCCTGATCCTTTGGATAGAGAGAGCAGGCTTTTGTTGAAGTTTTTTTTTTTTAATCTATGCCTATTAGTGTTCTCAGGTTGCCTGCTTCTTCAGCTCTATGTCTGGGATATATGAGACAAAAACAAAAGAAACTTACTATTGAGAAGGAAACAACTAATGAGAAGAAAACAACTATTATGTTGCTCCTTCTCATTCCCAAATCCAGCTAGTCTGACACTTTGTTACCTTGCAGAGTCTTCTTCTATGTGTTTTACATTTGTGGTTCCTGAGAAAGAAGATACTTATTAAGAAGGGCTCCTGGTAAAAGAGAATCTAGCAGTCATTTCTACACCGATGGCAGAAACACAGTGCAGGCATTTCATGCAAACCACTCTTCAGAGATAAGCCTGCACTGAACTACTTACCTCTTCACTGCACTGCCTGCCTGTACTGTGTTTCTGTCATCTCAGTCAGCCCTTATAAAGAAGTTCCTGGAATTCTATCTCAACCAGTAGGACTGAAGCTTTTACGCATTCAATCAGAATTATGCAGTTATATTCCCAGCAATGTCTTCACTAACCAACCAAATCAAAGTATTGCCAGTGGAAATCAGGCTCTTCCATGGGATTGTGAGGAAATTATTCCAAGGACCCATGTACAGGAGACTGTAGTGTGGCAAGATGGTTTATTCAGGTGGAAATCTGCCACTGGGTTTCCAATTTCTCATCTCCCTCCAACCTGCCATGGAAAATTGGCCAAAACAAAGGACAGTGCCCAGAGTTTCTTTGCTATATTAAAGTTTAATCCAATCCAGCCCACAACTGGCTGCTAGGCGGTCTCAGTTCCCACCTGGCTAGTTTACCTTGCATTCTTGGTTGTGACCTTGGTTGTTGCTTTGCTGCTATAGCCTGGCTCCTGCCTGGAGCATGCATTTGGAGTTCATGTGGCCAGTGGCCATATGCCTGCTAAGGCCACATGGCTATGTAGAGAGGAGGTGTGAGTGAAATGGGGCAAGTGTCGGTCAGCAAGAGAGAGAAAGAGAGCTATTCTTTGTTACCCTAAGATTATATCCAGGAGCTTCTTTAAAATAACCAAGCAAATTCCAATCTTTCATGGGCTTTTGATAGGTACACCCCCTAGTTAGACTGATAGGCTTTTAAGGTCAAGCACCTCCCCTGGTGCTCCCCCAGCAATCTGGTACCAAAGTGGGGAAGGGAGGAGTATTAATCCCCTTGGTGGAGAAATGCTGTAATCCCTATAGTGTGAAACTGTAGATTTCTGGTGGAGCAAACAGACTCATGCTCCCCAGTTTCTGAAGCTCAGTGTCTAATCCCCTTGCTCACTCTCTCATTAATAACTAGCTAATCACATACAGTAATAAGAGCAGCTCCATTCTGACCAATCAGGATAATGACCTTTGGATCAATCAAACAGAGAATTTGGAGTTCTCATTTGCGTGAAGACAGAGCAATCAAGGACCAGGGGTGAGGGCTTCTGTTTATATAAGTCAGCTCCCTTCTAGCCTTGGGAGTGTGCTTTTCCTTTCCACTAGAGACTGAAGACTGTATTTCCCTGGCTAAAAAGTTACCTTCTTCACCACATCCTAATTGGTGATTTCTGTTGGCATTGAATTGACACCAAAGACCATAAGTTGACATATATAATGTTAAATATATTTTACACACACACACACACACACACACACACACACACACACACACACGTATTTAGATGGAAGAATTGGAAAACATGTTTTTTTCCAACTTCTTTGAAGCAAGAAGTCCTTGCTCAGCTTATTTTACTCCATATCTACTTCATAGGCATAACAAAATAGAATTATGAAATAAGAATTTGTTTTCCCAATTATAGACCTATGAAATGACCTGTTTCTGTCCCCAATTACTCCCTTTTTTCTTGTTATAATAAAGAAGCCTTCCCACCTGTGAGCCAAGACCAAACCTCCTATTGAACACTAGGTCCCATTTACACCTGCTCCCACTGGAACATTAAAAATAGATTAATTATCTTTCTTTTCCCTTATACATAGCTTCCTTCTATTAACTAGATTTTTCTATTAGCCTTTAATTGTGCTCAGCCCCTTTCCATTAAATATAAGTCAAATGTTGGTCTCACATTCCCTACAGCTATTGCTCTAGCTTGCCTCTTCTTTCATTGAATTTCTCAAGTGAAAATGCCCTTATTTTATCTTCCATCTACTCCTCAACCATTACAACGTGCCTTTGGTTCCCATAATTCCACCTCCAAGTAGCTCTACTAAATAGAGGCTTTTTTTTGTTTTGTTTGCCATCTTTCTTGAACTCTTAGAACCTTTTTGGCTCTGATGATCTTGCCCCACTTCTTAAAATAGTGTCTACCCTTTGTTCCCATGAGACAACATTATCCTGGTTTTCTTCCACTTCTATGGCCATTGCTCTGTCTTTTTTCTGAACCTATTCTCTTCTATCCTACCAATAAATATTGAAGTTCTCAGAATTTGGTCAAAGGCTCTCATCTCAGGTCACTCAAGTTTTTCTCCCTGCATATTTTCATCTATTCCATGACTTCATTAAACAACTACATGCAGATTTTTACATATTTATATCCAGACTCATCTTTCCTCTAAGATTTATATTTGTAATCTATACTTCTTCTTGGAAGGCTGATAGTCCCTACAAATCAAAATGTCCTGAATTGAAATCAAGATCTCCCCAACAATCCCTTAGTACCCTTCTCCATCACATAATGTTCTTCCCCTGTTCTCTGAGTTTGTATATGACACCATTATCCATCCAATTATAGAAGCCAGGAACCTATGTAGTAATCAGATATACTATTCTCTTATTCTTCAGCTCCCATATTCAACACATCGTTGTGTCTTGTTGACTTTACCTACCAACTAACACACTAACCTATTCACTTGTCTCTAGTCCCACTGCCCTTACACTCATTGAAGAAAGTCAAGGGAACACAATGGAAGCAAGAGGCTTCGAAGAAGTTTGCCTTATGTATATACCACCCACAAATTTTTGAATTTTTAAGGCAACCATGAAACCACATCCTGAACTTTACTTCCTCCTTACTAGACTATCTGCATTCTTCACTTTGATGGGAACCAATCCATTTTACCAGTCAGCACCCTTCATTTACATATGGACCTAACTAATTAACCTAGCTAATTCTGAATCTGCCAAGACAACTTGAATGAAATTGTAGTTGTGGTTTTTGACCTTATAAATCTTGCCTCTCTTTGTTCACATTGGATCACAGTTTAGGTTGCTACCTGAATCTGTGCCTCCCACAACACAATTTTCTTTCCCCCTTTTTCTTTAAAAACTGTTTTATTTATTTATTTTTAGAGAGAGGGGAAGGGAAAGATAAAGAGAGGAGGAAAAACATGGATGTGTGAGAGAAACATCAATCAGTTGCCTCCTGCATGCCCCCTACTAGGGCCCACAACCCAGGCATGGGAATCAAACAGGTGGCCTTGAGGTTTATGGGACCACACCTAGCTCACTGAGACACACCAATCAGAGCCCTCCTCACTTTTCTTACTCAAATAAATGCTTTGTATTTTCTATTACAGATTAAACTTTTTTGTTGTTAACAAGGCTATCATCTCTCTCCTGCCACAGAGACTTCCACAGCAGCCTAAATATTTCCCTACATCTATTCTTGTTCCTTACCAATCTGGTTACCACACTTTATTATTTTTTTTCTTGACACCAAAAAGAAATTTATTTTTTTATAATTTGATATTAAAAAATTTAAAACCATATCACATACAGCATATATTAATTAGCACAATTATAGTGCCTTGCATTTTTCTTTTCTTTTTTTTTTAATGTTGGTGATTTTAATGGTTTTTTAACATTAAATTTTACTTCTCATGAGATTTACATAGCTAATTATTTTTTTAACAGTTTGTAAATTTTATTTTTATTTTTTAAATTTTTTTTCCATTTTTTATTTTATTTTTTTTAAATCAGTATTCTTTAATTGTTGATATTGTACAGTTTTCTGTCTTTTACCCCGCCCCAGCCCGTCACCCCAGCCCTCCCCACCTTCCTCCCATTTCCACCCCCCATAGGTTTTGTCCATGAGTCCTTTATACTTGTTGCTCTAAACCGTTCCCCTTTCCCCTGAAATTCCCTCCCCTCCCCCTCTGGACACTGTCAGACTGTTCTCAAATTCAGTGTCTTTGTTTATATTATGCTTGTTTGTTTGTTTTGTTGATTAGCTTCCTGTTAAAGGTGAGATCATATGGTATTTGTCTTTCACTGCCTGGCTTATTTCGCTTAGCATGATGCTCTCCAAATCCTTCCATGCTGTCGCAAAGGGTAGGAGCTCCTTCTTTCTTTCTGCTGCATAGAATTCCATTGTGTAAATGTACCACAGTTTTTTGATCCATTCATTAACTGATGGGCACCTAGGTTGCTTCCAGCACTTGGCTATTGTAAATTGTGCTGCTATGAACATAGGGGTGCATAGATTCTTCTGGATTGGTGTTTCAGGGTTCTTAGAATATAATCCAAGCAGTGGAATTGCTGGGTCAAAAGGTATGTCCATTTTTAGTTTTCTTAGAAAATTCCATACTGTTTTCCATAGTGGTTGTACCAATCTGCAATCCCACCAACAGTGCACTATGGTCCCCTTTTCTCCACAACCTTTCCAACACTTGTTGTTTGTTGCTTTGTTTATGAAGGCCATTCTGACTGGTGTCAAGTGGTATCTCATTGTAGTTTTAATTTGCATCTCTCTGATAGCTAGAGATATCGAGCATCTTTTCATGTGTCTCTGGATCCTCTGTATGTCCTCCTTGGAGAAGTGTCTGTTCAAATCCTTTGCCCATTTTTTAATTGGGTTGCTTGTCTTCTTAGAGTAGAGTCTTGTAAGTTCTTTATATATTTTGGAGATTAATCCCTTGTCTGAGGTATCATTTCCAAATATGTTTTCCCATACAGTTGGTTCTCTTTTTATTTTAATACTGTTTTCTTTAGCTGTGCAGAAGCTTTTTATTTTGATGAGATCCCATTTGTTTATTCTTTCCTTTATGTCCCCTGCTTTAGGGGACGTATCAGTGAAAATATTGCTGCGTGAAATATCTGATATTTTCCTGCCTATATTATCCTCTAGAATTTTAATGGTGTCATGGCTTATATTTAAATCTTTTATCCACCTTGAATTTATTTGTTGGTGCTCGAGTTTCATTTTTTTGAATGTAGCTGTCCAGTTCTCCCAGCACCACTTGTTGAAGAGGCTATTTTTGCTCCATTTTATGTTGCTGCCCCCTTTGTCGAATATTAATTGACTGTAGAGACTTGCGTTTATTTCTGGGCTCTGTGTTCTATTCCACTAGTCCACGTGTCTGTTCTTGTGCCAGTACCAGGCTGTTTTGATTACAGTGGCTTTGTAATACAGTTTGGTATCAGGTATTGTGATCCCTCCTACTTTGCTCTTCTTTCTCAAAATTGCTGCCACTATCCGGGGCCGTTTATGATTCCATATAAATTTTTGAAGTGTTTGTTCTATGTCTGTGAAATATGCCATGGGAACTTTAATAGGTATTGCATTGAATCTGTAAATTGCTTTGGGTAATATGGACATTTTGATAATATTAATTCTTCCGATCCATGAACATGGTATATGCTTCCATTTGTTTGTGTCTTCTTTGATTTCTTTCTTCAGTGTTGTGTAGTTTTCTGCATACAGGTCTTTTACCTCCTTGGTTAGGTTTATTCCTAGGTATTTTATTTTTCTTTTTGCTATATCGAATGGGATTTTTTTCTTGATTTCTGCTTCTGCTGTTTCACTGTTGGTATACAAAAATGCCTTTGATTTTTGGATATTGACTTTGTATCCAGCTATTTGGCCAAATTCATTTATTACGTTGAGCAGCTTTTTGGCCGAGTCTATAGGATTTTCTATGTACACTATCATGTCATCTACAAACAATGATAGTTTTGTTTCCTCCTTTCCAATTTGGATGCCTTTTATTTCCTTTTCTTGTCTAATTGCTGTGGCTAAGACTTCCAATACTATATTGAATAGAAGTGGTGAAAGTGGACAGCCTTGTCTTGTTCCTGATCTTAGTGGGAAAGATTTCAATTTTTGCCCATTGAGTATGATGTTGGCTGTAGGTCTCTCATATATGGCCTTTATTATGTTGAGGAATGCTCCCTCTATTCCCACTGTGCTGAATGTTTTTATCATAAATGGGTGTTGTACTTTATCAAAAGCTTTCTCTGCATCTATTGATATGATCATGTGATTTTTGTCTTTGCTTTTGTTTATGTGATGTATTACATTTATGGATTTGCGAATGTTGAACCATCCTTGCATCCCTGGGATGAATCCCACTTGGTCATGGTGTATGATCTTTTTAATGTATTGTTGGATGCGGTTTGCCAATATTTTGTTGAGGATTTTAGCGTCTATATTCATCAGTGATATTGGCCTGAAGTTTTCTTTCTTTGTTATGTCTTTATCTGGTTTTGGGATTAGGATGATGCTGGCTTCATAAAAAGAGTTTGGGAGTCTTCCATCATTTTGGATTTTTTGGAATAGTCTGTGAAGGATAGGGGTTAGCTCTTCCTTAAATGTTTTGTAGAATTCTCCTGTGAAACCATCTGGTCCAGGGCTTTTGTGTGCCGGGAGTGTTTTGATTACTGATTCAATTTCACCAGCTGTTATTGGTCTGTTCAGGCTTTCTGTTTCTTTTTCATTGAGTTTTGGAAGGTTATATTTTTCTAGAAACTTGTCCATTTCACCTAGGTTTTCAAATTTCTTGGCATACAGTTCTTCATAGTAATTTCTTACAATCCTTTGTATTTCTGTGGTGTCAGTCGTAATCTCTCCTCTTTCATTTCTGATTGTGTTTATTTGAGTCCTCTCTCTTTTTTTCTTGATGAACCTGCTTAAAGGCTTGTCGATTCTGTTTATCTTTTCAAAGAACCAGGTCCTGGATTCATTGATCCTTAGGATTGTGCTTTTAGTCTCTATGTCATTTAATTCTGCTCTGATCTTGGTTATTTCCTTCCTTCTACTTGCCCTGGGCTGTCTTTGTTGTTGTTCCTCCAGTTCTTGTAGGTGTAGGGTTAAGTTGTTTGTTAGAAATGTTTCTGTCTTCTTTAGGTAGGCCTGTATTGCTATGAACTTCCCTCTGAGGACTGCCTTCATTGTGTCCCATAAGTTTTGGGTTGTTGTGAGTTCATTTTCATTTGTTTCCAGAAACTTTTTGATTTCCTCCTTAATTTCATTCTTTACCCATTCATTGTTTAATAGCATGCTATTCAATCTCCATGATTTTGATGATTTCGGGATTTTCCCCATCAAGTCGGTTTCTAGTTTCAGTCCCTTGTGGTAAGAGAAAATGCTTGGTATGATATCAATTTTCTTGAATTTGTTGAGGCTTGTTTTGTGTCCTATCATGTGGTCTATCTTTGAAAATGTTCCATGTGCATTTGAAAAAAAATGTGTATTTAGTTTCTTTGGGATGGAGGGCCCTATATATATCAGCTAAGTCCAACTCGTCTAGAGTACTGTTCAATGCCACAATATCTTTGTTGATAATTTGTTTGGAAGATCTGTCCATTTTTGACAGTGGGGTGTTAAAATCTCCTACTATAATTGTGTTGCTGTCAATATCATTCTTGAAGTCCTCTAAGATTTTCTTGATGTATTTAGGTGCTCCTATGTTGGGTGCATATATATTTACAATGTTTATGTCTTCTTGGTGTATTCTTCCCTTGAGTATTATGAAGTGACCTTCTGGGTCTCTCTTTATAGCTCTTCTTTTGAAGTCTATTTTGTCTGATATGAGTATTGCTACCCCGGCCTTTTTTTCCTGTCCATTTGCTTGGAAAATTTGTTTCCAGCCTTTCACTTTGAGTCTGTGTAGGTCTTTTGTCCTGAGGTGGGTCTCTTGTAGGCAGCATATGTGTGGGTCATGCTTTCTTATCCAGTCAGCTACTCTATGTCTTTTGATTGGAGCATTTAATCCATTTACATTTAAGGTTACTATTGATAGGTACTGATTCATTGCCATTTTCGTACCTGTGTTCCTCACTCTCTCTTTTCCTTTCTTTCCTTAAAGCAGTCCCTTTAGTATCTCTTGTAGTACTGGTTTGGTAGAGGTGTATTCTTTTAGACTTGTTTTGTCTGGGAAGCTCCTTATTTGGCCTTCTATCTTGATTGAAAGCCTTGCTGGATAAAGTAGTCTTGGTTGTAGGCCTTTGGTTCTCATTACTTGGAATATTTCTTGCCATTGTCTTCTGGCTTGGAGCGTTTCCATTGAGAAGTCAGTTGCTAACCTTATCGCAGCTCCCTTGTATGTTACTTCCTTTTTCTCCCTTGCTGCCTTTAAGATTCTCTCTTTGTCTTGGAAGTTTGCCATTTTAATGATGATGTGTCTTGAAGTGGGCCTGTTTGGGTTCCTCTTGATAGGGACTCTCTGTGTTTCCTGAATTTGTGTGACTTTTTCTCTCACCAAATTAGGGAAGTTTTCCATCATTACTTTTTCAAATAGGTTTTCTATCCCTTGCTCTTCTTCTTCTCCTTCTGGTATTCCTATTATACGGATATTATTACGTTTCATGTTGTCTTGCATTTCTCTTAAACCCTCTTCATTCTTCCTGAGCCTCTTTTCCTTTTCTTGCTCTAGCTGGCTGTTTTTTTCTACTTTGTCCTCCAACTCACTGATCCGATCTTCTGCTTCATCGATTCTGCTTTTCATTCCTTCTACTGTGTTCTTCAGCTCAGAAATTGTATTCTTCATTTCCTCTTGGCCCTTTTTGATAGTTTCTATTTCCTTCTTCATGTTGATATAGTTTGCACTGAGTTCATCGTACCTTCCCTGTAGTTTCTGGTAGCTCATTGAGAGCTCATGGAGCTTCCTGACAACCATTTCTTTGAACTCCTTATCTGATAGTTGAGTTGCCTCTGTTTCATTTAGCATTCTTTCTGGGGCTTCCACCTTTTCTTTCATTTGGGGATTGTTTCTTTGTCTTCTCATTGTTGGTGAGACTCTTCTTGTAAACCTCTGCTTCTTAAGTTGATCTGTTCTGGCTACCTGCGTTTATGGTGTGAACTTCTGTGGTGGAATACCTGTGAGATTCAGTGTTATAGTCTTCTTCAGGTGTCCTGGTGTTCACAGCTTCCACTGTCTCATCTGTGGGAATACCCCCTGTTTTGGTCCAACTCTGTTTTTTTTCACAGTTCTAGGATTTCTTTGCCTCACTCGTGGGTGTTCAAAAAGAGAAAAGAATAAAGTGAAAAAAGAAGAGAGAGAAAAAAGAAAAAAAAAGAGGAGGGAAGGAGAGATAGAATTGGGAAGAAAGGAAGAAGGAATAAAGCCAGAAAGAAGTAAAGAGAAGCAAAAGGAATTGAGGGATAAAAAAGGTAGAAGTAATAAAGAAATAAAAAATATATAATCAAAACAAAACAAAAAGAACCCCACAAAAACGAAAAACGAACCAAAACAAACAAACAAACAAAAAACCCAACTAAACAGACAAAAAACAACTATTAAAAAAAAACCCACAAAACAAATTGAAACAAAACACTCCCCCCCCAAAAAAAAAAAGAATAAGAAGGAAAGAAAAAAAAAATCTCTTGCTATTTTCACACAGGTCAAACTGGATTTTCTGGACTTGCTGGCTGTAGCGGGCTGCGAGGCGACTCGTACCGCTTTTCTCCCTGTTCCTCACTCAGTCAACTTTGGGCTACTGTCCTCAGTGCCAGCCCAGCACTGTCCCCAGGGCTAATGGCGTACTCTCCATGCAGGGCCTTGGGTGTGATTTCTGAGCCTCCTGCAGGGGGCGAGCTTTCCAGAGTTTATGGGTTTCAGCTGGAATCTCTTACAGATCCATCCCTCCCCGAGCCTATTGCTGTGAGCTCCGGGTCTCCTACAGGGTGCAGGCGCCCGCCTGAGACTACGGGCGTGGGCTCTGAGAGTTTCCCGAGTTGCGCGCACTCACCCCAGGATCACAGATGTGAGCTCCAGGTCTTCCAGAGTCCCCTTCTCTAGTCGCAGGGTCGCCTCCGGCTGCAGGGCTGCTTCCTACCCGGTCGGGTGGCCGCCTCCGGTCGGTTGCGGAGCCGCCTCTGGTCGCTGGGTCGCCTCTGTCCCGTCTCGGGTCCACCTCCGGTAGCTTGGCTGCCACGTCTAGTTTTCCAATGTCTGCTACGGATTTTGATCTCCTATTTTCATATATACTGTGGTATTGTTGGCTATCTGCTCTGTTCCTCTGTAGATCAGTTCGGTTTTTCTCCCATGTGCAGGAGGAAGGACAATCTGCGTCCTCCTACCATGCCGTCATCTTGAACCCCTGGTTACCACACTTTAGAGAGTAATTTTTTTCAAAATTCAAATTTGATTCTGTCTCTATTTCTCATTCCCTCTTTCTCTGTCTCTCTCTCTCACACACATACTCACATGCTTACAATTTGTAGATGTCTTCAATTGTCTTGCTAATATTCTTAGAACAGAGACATAACTCGTTTATGTAGTCTAAAGCTCCATATGGTCAGCTTTTCCACTCCATAAATGAGACTAGAGAGTCTGAAGAGTCTCATTTTACACAATTTTCCCCCAATTCTGTTTCAGTCACACTGGCTTTTCAATGAAGGCCATTTTCCTGCATGAGCCCATTTATCCTCCTCTATTTAAAGTCTTTATCTTTCCCTCATCTTTCAGTTCCTGGCTCAGTCATCATTTCCTGTTGTACTTTAGCAGTGTTTCATTTGTTTGATGCTTATCTTATTTATGCCTCTGCCTCTGCATTTGACTTTAAGAGTCATGGGGCATAGAATGTTTATTGCTTGTCATTATATTCCCCATGTGTAGCACAATACCTCACAGAATGTGTTGCACAAAATGCTGTAGTTGATATTTACGTCACTTAAAAAGGATTTCAAATACATATTTTAGAATACATGAATGAGATTAAATCAATGGGACTTAATATTAATTAGGGATATGTATGGGAGTAATTGATATGAAAAAGTAAAATGTCGGAGACCCAGAGAATGCAGCAGGGGGCAGTCCTCATAGTCCAGGGCACTGCCCAGGGCAAGCCAGCACTTCTACTCGCGGGATGGACTGGGGAGGAATGTACCAGCACTCAGCTCGAAGACCACCAACGTGTCTGGAAAGGTGCAGAGGGCGTTCCCAGGGTGGAGAGTGATAGAGCAACTCAGACTCCTGACTAATTGGCTGTGCAGCGCTAGCACCACGGAGCTACAGGGCGATAATGAATCTGCTGTTTTTATGTTAATGCCAATGATTATGGCTGATGAATACAGGTCTGTTTCTGAACTACTATCAAATCCAAGTTTGACGTTAATTATGCATGTGGACATCAAAGAAGCTTGCTTCACTTTGCAGCAAATTATGAATCTGTGGAATGCTTTATTCTATTAAAGAAAGGAGCAAATCCTTACTGTCGAGATATTTCAGGCTGTACTCTACTTCATTTGGTAACTAGACATGTTCATAAGAAATGCATGAGTAAATTATTAGAATACAGTGCTGATGTCAACATTTGTAATAATGAAGGCCTTATAGCAACACACTGGCTGGCTGTGAATAGGTGGACAGAACTACTCTATGATCTTGTACAACATGTCAGTGACATCAATGTTGAGGATGCAATGAGGCAGATAGCGCTGCATGTGGCCTGCCAGAATGAACACAAGACAACAGTGCAGTGCTTTTTAGACAGTGGTGCTCATATTAACAGGCCAAATGTAACAGGAGCCACTCCATTGTACTTTGCTTGTAGTCATGGTCAGAGTGACACAGCACAGATTTTTTTCTTACAAGGAGCCAAATATCTGCCAGATAAAAATGGAATAGCCCTTCTGGATATATGTGTACAGGGTGGATGTGGAGAGACCTGTGAAGTATTAATTCAGTATCACCCTACACTTGACACAGAATGAAGATGTCTGAGAAAACATGTTATGGCAAGTTCTAAATCATTTATCTCAGCAAAGTGAAAGCCAACACCTAAAGATTTTAACAAGCTTTTATGAATTAAATTGCTACAAAAAATAGTCATAAATTGTTTTGTAATCATAGAGCATTTGTATTTTATGTATACCAAGGCCTATCTGAAAAAAGTCCAGCCATTGTTAATTTAATGAGAACGCTTTGTGAAACATCTGTGTTACCTGGCAGTCAAAGAGAGTGGGCTGGAATGCATATGTATGAACAATGATAACTTCACTGTACTAGTCAGAGGGGGCAGTGGATATCATTGAGTGAGCATGTGTACTGTGTGGCTGTCACCTTCAAAATGACTGATCAAGTAGTGCAACAAATTTACATCAAATTTTGTGTTAAGCTTAAATATTCCTCCATGTGAACTATTCAGACAATTCAGAAGTCCTCAGCTATGGGCACCTGGTGCTTGGCAGCTTCATCACAACAATGCACTGACTCATGCACCACGTCTCCTGCAGAGTTTTGGGTGGAAACATCAAATCACCCAGGTGACTCAGTGCCCCTACAGTCCAGATTTGGTGCCCTATGACTTCTGGCTTTTTCCAAAACTAAATTCAACTTTGAAAGGGTGATTTTAGACTTGATGAGTTTCAGGGAAATATGACACTGAAGCTGATGGTGACAGGAAGAACTGTGTGAAGCCCTAAAGTGCCTAATTTGAAGGGGACTGAGGTGTCATTGCCCTATGTACAATGTTTCTTCTATCTTGTATCTTCTTCAATAAATGTCTCTATTTTTCATTTAAAAAAGAGAAAAAAAAAAAAAAAGACTTCTGGCCAAGATGGAGGCACCTGTAGATACACCGTGCCTCCTCATGCAACCAAAAGAAGGACAACGGTACATTTAAAAACAAAAACAACCAGGTCAGACAGAAAAGTTGAACTACATGGAAGTCTGACAACCAAGGAGTTAAAGAAGAAACACTCATTCACACCAGTAGGAGCGGCAGAGACTGGCAGCCAGGTGGAGAGGACTTGTGGCAAGGTGGCAGCTGGAGGACTGGGGTGGGTGAGGTGGCAGTTGGCACATCAAGTGGTCCCACATTTGCGTGTGGATAAACCAGGAAGAACAACTGGGGAGTGAGACAGACCACAGAGCCCAGGGTTCCAGTATGGATAAATAGAGCCTCAAAACCTCTGACTGAAAAAATCTGTGGGTGTTGAGGTGATGGGGGAACTTCCAGCCTCATGAGAGAGTTAGTTGGAGAGATCTATGGGGTCCTAGAATGTACACAAACCCATGCACCTGGGAATCAGAACCAGAAGTGCCCAATTGGCTTGTGGGTAGTGGGGGACTGGAAGCTGTCAGAGAGCTGAGCTGAGCGGGCTTCATAGTTCACTCTTGGACTCTTCCACCACACATAGTACAGCGATATGGGTTGCCCTACCCTGGTGAATACCTAAGGCCCTGCCCCTTATTATGTAACAGGTACTCTAAGACAAAAACCATGGCCCAAATGAGAGAACAGATCAAAGCTTCAGAAAAAATACAGCTAAGCGATGAAGAGATAGCCAACTTATCACATGCACAGGTCAAAACATTGGTAATCAGGATGCTCACAGAATTAGCTGAGTGTGGTAGAGAAATAGAGGAGGAAGTGAAGGCTATGAAAAGTTAAATAACGGGAACCAACAGTGAAGGAAAGGAAACTGGGACTCAGATCAATGGTTTGGACCAGAAGGAAGAAATAAACATTCAACCAGAAAAGAATGAAGAAACAAGAATTCAAAAAAATGAGGAGAGGTTCCTCCTTAGGAACCCCCAGGACATCTTTAAATATTCCAACATCTAAATCATAGGGGTTCCAGAAGGAGAAGAAAAAGAGCAAGAAAAACATATCTGAAAAAAAGAATGAAGGAGAACTTCCCTCATCTGGCAAAGGAAATAGACCTCTGGAAAGTCCAGGAAGCTCAGAGAGTCACAAAGAAGTTGGAACCAAGGAAGCACACACCAAGGCACATCATGATTACATTACCTAAGATTAAAGATAAGGAGAGAATCCTAAAAGCAGCAAGGGAAAAGGAGATAATTACCTACAAGGGAGTCCCCATAAGACTATCAGCTGATTTCTAAAAGAAACCTTGCAGGCAAGAAAGGGCTAGAAAGAAGTATTCACAGCCATGTAAAGCAAAGACCTACATGCAAGATTACTCTATCCAGCAAAGCTTTCATTTAGAATGGAAGGGCACTTCCGGCCAAAATGGAGGCGTAGGTGGACACACTGTGCCTCTTCTCACAACCAAAATTAAGGACAATAAATGTTTAGAAACAAGAAAACAACCAGAGCTAATGGAAAATTGAACTGGAAGGAAGTCCAACAACCATTCATCCAGACCGGTAAGAGGAGGGGAGTCGCAGCAGGAAAAAGTGGAGGTGCGGACCTGGCAGCACAGGCGGCAGTGACTGGAGGTTCCCAAGTGTGCTGGTGGCTGGCTGGCCCATGGGCGGCAGCCGTCGGACCCCAGGCACGGGGTGGCAACTGTGCAGACCCAGTGAGGCCTCGCAAGGCGGCTGGCTGACCAGGTGGTCCCACATTTGCGCTCACAGATAATCCAGGTGAAGGGAAAGCGGCGGAAGGGATGGGAGCTCAGGGGAGATCAGAGCAGGCGCCATTGTTCCCTCTCAGACCCCGCCCCCATGTACAGCATCACAACCCAGCGTCGGGGCTGTCCCGCACTGGGGAACACCTAAGGCTCCATCCCTCACTACATAACAGCCATGACCAGACCAAAACCAAACCAAACCAAACCAAAAAAAAAAAAAAAAAAATGGCTCAAAACAGAGAACAAATCAGAGCCCCAGAGACAATTCCCCCAGAGACAATTCCTCTAAGCGATGAAGAGATAGCCAGCCTATCAGATGCACAGTTCAAAGCAATGGTGATCAGGATGCTCAGAGAATTGGTTGATTTTGCTCGCAAATTTGATAAAAAAATGCAGGCTACAATACGTGAAATGAAGGAAGATGCACGGGGAACTGATAGAGATGGGAGGAAGACTGGGACTCAAATCAATGGAGTGGACTATGAGGAAGAAACAAACAACCAAACAGAAAAAAAGGAAGAAACAAGAATTCAAAAAAATGAGGAGAGGCTTAGGAACCTCCAGGACATCTTTAAACGTTCCAACATCCGAATCATAGGGGTACCAGAAGGGGAAGAAGCAGAGCAACAAGTGGAAAACTTATTTGAACAAATAATAAAGGAGAACTTCCCCAATCTGGCAAAGGAAATAGACTACCAGGAAGTCCAGGAAGCTCAGAGAGTCCCAAAGAAGTTGTACCCAAGGAGGAACACCCCAAGGCACATCGTAATTACATTAGCCAAGATGAAAATGAAGGAGAGAATTCTAGAAGCAGCAAGGGATAAGGGGACAGTCACCTACAAAGGAGTTCCCATCAGACTGTCAGCTGATTTCTCAAAAGAGACCTTGCAGGCAAGAAGGGGCTGGAAAGAAGTATTCGAAGTCTTGAAAGGCAGGGACCTACATCCAAAATTGCTCTATCCTGCAAAGTTGTCATTTAGAATGGAAGGGAAGATAAAGTGCTTCTCAGATAAGGTCAAGTTCAAGGAGTTCATTATCACCAAGCCCTTGTTATATGAAATGTTAAAGGGACTTATCTAAGAAAAAGAAGATAAAAAAATATGACAGTGAAGAGTCAGCAAACTCACAGATAGTAACAACCACACCTAAAACAAAAGCAAACAACTAGAACAGGAACAGAGCCACAGAAATGGAGATTATATGGAGGGTTAGCAACAGGGGAATGGGAGGAGGAGAGAGGGGAAAATGTACAGAGAATAAGTAGCATAAATCGTGGGTAGAAAATAGACAGGAGGAGGGCAAGAATAGTGTGGGAAATGTAGAAGCTAAAGAACTTATGACACATGGACATGAACTAAAGGGGGGGATGTGGGTGGGACAGGGTGTGCAGGGTGGAGGGGAATTATGGGGGAGAAATGGGACAACTGTAATAGCATAATCAATAAAATATATTTTTAAAAAAAGAATAGAAAGGCAGATAAAGTACTTCCCAGATAAGGTAAAGTTAGAGGAGTTCATCATCACCAAGTCCTTGTTATATGAAATGTTACAGGGAGTTATCTAAGAAAAAGAAGAGGATCAAGAATATGAACAGTAAAATGCCAAAAAACTTACAATTATCAACAACTGAACCTAAAAAAACCAAAACCAATAACAAACTAGGAAACAACTGGAACAGGAACAGAATCACAGGAATGGAGATCACATGAAGGGTTATCAACAGGGAAGGAGAGGGACAGAATCGGGGAAAAGGTACAGGGAATAAGTACATAAATAGTAGGTAGAAAATAGATAGGGAGAGGTTTAGAATAATAGAGGAAATGTAGAAGCCAAAGAAGTTGTATGTATGACCCATGGACATGAACTAATGGGGGAGGGGGAGCCAGTGGAAGTGGGGTGTGCAGGGCAGAGGGGAATAAAAGAGGGGAAATGGGACAACTGTAATAGCATAATCAATAAAATATATTTAAAAAAGAAATAGTAAAATATCATTCTTAAGTTTTGATTTTGGGCAATTTTATTGATGCTAGTGCAATTAACTAAAGAGATTACAAAAATAATTTAGTAGGAGGAGATTGGTCTTATTTTTTGACATATAAATAGGGTTTACTAAATAAGTACAGATCTCTATTCTTCAGCCAAGGTCCAGACTTGGTAAATTCACTTTGTAATCACCAACTTATAAATGGTATTTGTAGTCTTAAATGTAGATCTATACTGTGGAGGAAAGGGAACAAATAGAGTGAGAAGAAAGGAGGGCCAAAGATAAAACCCTGATTAATGTACTAATATTTAAAATGTGTCATCATTGAAGTCACTAGAAGAGGAAGTTTCAAAAGAAGGTTATGTTAGAAGCTACAAATTTTCATTAATATGAGGAATGAATTGGGTATTATGGAGTTAGTCTTTCCATAGAGGCCCTGTGGAGATGGCAGGAGACTCAGGAATGAATGAAGTGATTGATGACAAACAGGACACAGTAGATACTTGATGGCAAGATAGAATCCAGGGAACTGTGTGACAAAGTGAGGTCCTACTTAAGATCAGGAAATTTGAAACCTGGGAGGACAGAAATAGGGAAAGTAAAGGTAATTTAGAAGCAAGTTGAAGGAGATCATGCTTAATGACCTAAATTTTCTCAATGACATAGACTACTTGTTTGTCAGTTGAGAGAATAAGGGCAGGACCTTTTGCAGGGTAGGGGAGCTGAAGATCAAGATAAGACTGAGCTACTTATTCTCTATACCTTTTCTCCCTCTCTCCTCCTCCCACTCCCCTGTTGCTAACCCTCCATATGATCTCCATTTCTGTGGCTCTGTTCCTGTTCTAGTTGTTTGCTTTTGTTTTAGGCGTGGTTGTTAATAGCTGTGAGTTTGCTGTCTTTTCACTGTCATATTTTTTATGTTCTTTAGAGAATAAGTAGCATAGATGGTGGGTAGAAAATAGACAGGGGGAGGGCAAGAATAGTGTGGGAAATGTAGAACTTATGACACATGGACATGAACTAAAAAACTTATGACACAAGGACATGAACTAAAGGGGGGAATGTGGGTGGGAGGGGTGTGCACGGTGGATGGGAATGATGGGGGAGAAAGGGGACAACTGTAACAACATAATCAATAAAATATATTTTTTAAAAAAGATAAGACTGAGAGCCAGCACTGTGGGGAATAGACAAGGGAACCAACTAGAGTAGGAGAAAGAATTTTTTTATTCTTTTTTAAAAATTTATTTTAATTGTTGATCTTGTACACTTTTCTGTCTTTTACTCCCACCCCAGCCCACCACCCCAGCCCTCCCCACCTCCCTCCCATTTCCACCCCCCATAGTTTTTGTCCGTGAGTCCTTTATACTTGTTCCTGTAAACTCTTCCCCTTTTCCTCTTAAATTCCCTCCCCTCTCCCCTCTGGTCACTGTCAGCCTGTTCCCAATTTCAGTGTCTTTGGTTATATTTTGCTTGTTTGTTTGTTTTGTTGATTAGGTTCCTGTTAAAGGTGAGATCATATGGTATTTGTCTTTCACTGTCTGGCTTATTTCGCTTAGCATGATGCTCTCCAGTTCCATCCATGCTGTTGCGAAGGGTATGAGCTCCTTCTTCCTTTCTGCTGCATAGAATTCCATTGTGTAAATGTACCACAGTTTTTTGATCCATTCATTTACTGATGGGCATCTAGGTTGCTTCCAACACTTGGCTATTGTAAATTGTGCTGCTATAAACATAGGCGTGTATAAGGTTCTTTTGGCTTGGTGTTTCAGGGTTCTTAGGATATAGTCCTAGCAGTGGAATTGCTGGGTCAAAAGGTATATCCGTTTTTAGTTTTTTTAGAAAATTCCATACTGTTTTCCATAGTGGTTGTACCAGTCTGCACTCCCACCAGCAGTGCACTAGTATCCCCTTTTCTCCACAACCTCTCCAACACTTGCTGTTTGGTGTGTTTGGGTGAGAATAAAAGACAGAAAACTGTACAAGATGAACAATTAAAATAAAAATTTTAAAAAAAAGATGGTACACTCTCTAGAAGCAGGTGGATATTTGTACTTACTTTCATGATGATCATGATATGACCTCAGAGTGTGGCTGTAACTGAGTGGCTGAAGATGTCCAGAAGTGCAGGATTTTGGAGTGGAGAAGACAGGAAACCAGGGTATAAGAAAGAGTAATTCACATGGCCGTTTAGATGGATAACAATATCCTTGCTTTGTCTCATAATTGATATGGATGCCATGGCTACAGGCTGGAGATGGTGCTCTTGGCTTCCCCTTCCCACAAAAAGCACTTAACCAAGGAAGCCCAAGGCCCATCCCAACTGGGACAATTTTGCAATTGCAAGTACATGCACAGCTAAGTTCAGTTTTGTTTGCTTGAAGTCATTCCCTGTATATCACAGTGCTTCATTTGCAGAAAAGCAGGCACAGGTTTCAGTAATGAGACCTTTTTAATTGTTTTATTTCTGCCCATAAATTGGTTCTGAGTCAGCCAAATATGCTATTAATTAGGAAACAAACAGCAGAGGCCAGTCCATAGCATTTCCTTTTGCTTATTTAAATAGTCAGTTTATTTGGAGTCAAGCCATATTGATTCTGAGAAAGCTTTATTCAATTAGTGCCCATGTGTGCATTCAGCACTGTGTCATCAGTGAGGACTCAGGTGGGCTTGTGAGTGACTCTGGGTACTTCTCAGGAGTATTTAGTTACCATGTGTCCTGCATAGATGATGGAGAGATTCTGGCCCCTGCAAGATGGCACTTGTGCAGCCTCTGTGGACAAACCGACCATAGTCAGCACCTGCAGGGCCCCTATAGTACAGCTGGAAACTCATTAAAGACAACATCAGGGTCCCCAGTGTCACCTAAAAGACCTGGGGAAGATAAATAATGGTGCCTAGCTTAAGAAAAGAAAGGAATTTAGCCATTAGTAAGTGCCTACTGTGTACCAGATACTGTTCTAAGTGCATTACTGAGAGAAAAATCATTTTACTGTCTCTTATAGCAAAGAAACTAGGCTCAAAGAAGTAAATGCCTTGTCTATGATCACACAATATGGTGAAACTGAGGTATGAATCCAAGCGTTATGGAGTCTACAGCTCACATGCTCACAGGACTACTAGTGGGTTTTTGTTTTTTTCCTACATGTATATGTGTGTGGGGGGTGGTTTCAGGGCTTACTAGGAAATGTGAACAAATTACATAAAGAATTATGTATTTGTAGCTAAGAGACTGTCTATGGGGGGAACATCCAGGTCCGAGGTAAGATTCTTGTATGTCAAAGCAGGGCATTAGGTGTCTAGGACCCCAAGGCTTATTGGGAAGGTGATGATGAGAATAATTGGGACTGACAGTTACCTATAAAAGGTGATGAGAGACTTTTCTGGGAAGTTTTCAGGAAGATCAGAGATCCGGTTCTGTCAGTTGGAGCTAATAGAACATTACCATACTGCAGAAGGGATGACCATCTTTCTCTTTGGCTTAAACAGCCTGGAATGAAGTGAAAAGAAAGATGAAGCTCAGAAGACACAGGGGTGGTAATAGAATTTAGCATATGAGGGTTACAGAGATTTTGGCAGAAAAATGATTTCATTGGGATAATGGATAAAGTCAGTGAGATATCCTCTCAGCAGGAAAAATTACAAAAATAAAACAGAAATTAAGTGCAGGAGTCCAGACATAGAGTGCTCAACCATCTAGTTTGCCTAGAATTGTCTTGGTTCTCAACTGAAAGGCCATCTTCTGGAAAATCTCATAGTATGGAATTAGTCATCAACGCAGATTCCATGACAGGCTCAGGAAGAGGGTAAGGAGAGGTGGTAGGGCATCTAAGTGTTTGTAACTGTAATCAATTATCTTTCTCAGCCTCTGTGTTTTTAATTGTAAAATAGGGAGAAGGGTTCCTCTCTTGTGTGGTTACTGTGAGGCCAAGAATATAATGAGAACTTTTTTCAATTTATCCATATTCAGCTTCATTCTGAATTAACCACCTGTGAAGAGTGCATATCAAAAGAATAGAAAAAAGTAAAAGAGCCCATTAAAAAAAGTTCCCTGGCAAGTGGGAGAGAGGTATGATGTTAGTTAAAAGACGTATTTAGGTTGCTTCCAACACTTGGATATTGTAAATTGTGCTGCTATAAACATAAGGGTGCATAGGTTCTTTTGGATTGGTGTTTCAGGGTTCTTAGGATATAGTCCTAGCAGTGAAATTGCTGGGTCAACCTAGATGCCCATCAGTAAATGAATGGATTAAAAAAACTATGGTATATTTACACAATGGAATTCTATGCAGCAGAAAGAAAGAAGGAGCTCGTACCCATTGCAACAACATGGATGGAACTGGAAAGCATCATGCTAAGCGAAATAAGCCAGGCAGTGAAAGACAAATACCATATGATCTCACCTTTAACAGGAACCTAATCAACAAAACAAACAAACAAGCATAATATAACCAAAGACATTGAAATTGAGAACAGGCTGACAGTAACCAGAGGGAAGAGGGGAGGGAATTTCAGGGGAAAAGGGGAAGGGTTTACAGGAACAAGTATAAAGGACACATGGACAAAAACTATGGGCGGGGGGTGGAAATGGGAGGGAGGTGGGGAGGGCTGGGGTGGTGGGCTGGGGTGGGAGTAAAAGACAATAAACTGTACAAGATCAACAATTAAAATAATTTTTTTTTAAAAAAAGAAGACTTATTTAGGGAGAAAAATGTTGTCCATATCATGGATGCCATTTTTGTCAATGATTCAAACACTGAAGGTTGGCAGATTCAGGATGAAGCATTTCTGGAATTCCTCTAGACATTTCCTAAGAAGCTCCACTACCATCTCACATGAGATAGTTGGTATCTAGTACTGGTCCAGAATACTGAAGTCAGGAAGGCACCATAGCCATGGGCTACAAAAGTGGCCTTGGCCAAGGCTGCCAGATAATCCATGTAGTAGAATATCAGACCCTCATGTTCATCATAGCCAGCCAGGAGGAGGCTGACATGACATGGGGTTCACCTCTGAAGACAGTCAGCCAGCTTTTGGCATGTGGAATTAGCTGCTGCTGTGGGAGACAATTCATAACCATTTGCATCTTATACAGTTGCACATTTTTTCCCTGAATATATGAGGTAAACTGTATAGTGTCTCCAGCCCCTCAAATACATAGGAGTAAGATTTTTTTTCACTCATCTTAAACATCTCATCATGATTATCCTTTATCTGGACAACACTGGTAGTGGCCACCTGGCTGGAGGCAACAAGGGTGAAGTTGGCGCTGGATGCTGATGATACCTTATGCGGAGGTACTCCATGCTGATGTGAGGGTTCAGAACTAAGAAGGGTGAGGAACTAAAATCATGGAGCATTCTCTATGAACCATGCTGACACTACAGTGTCTCTTCAATACTCACTTGTAATATTATTATTTTCCTTGTTTCATAGATAAGAAAAAGTGAGTTAATGAGGCACTAAGTCACTTGTCCCAAGCTACATGATGAAGGTGGTGGAGTTACATTTGAGAACAAGATAGTAGGGATAAGGAGTTACATATAGCTAAAAAAAATTCCTTGCAAGTGGGGTTGTAAAAAAGCCAGGGCTGGTTGCCCCACTGCCCAAGTAGGTGCTTTTGATGCAGGTGTTCCATGGGTCTATGGACCCTCAAGTCCACAACCCACTGTGGATTTTTGCCTTTGTGCAGGAAAGAATTCAAATACAAGCCAGCATAGAGTTTGAAGTGTAAGAGTTTATTAGTGAAGCAGTGACACAGAGAGTGGATACTCCACAGACAGAGAAGTCCCTCCATAGTGGTATTTATTTCTTTATCGAGGTTCATTTAATCCAGGAGTAGAGCATTCAGTAAGGGGGAGAAATATTCAGGATTTTTCCAGGAAGTGGGTGGAGGCTTCTCAGGGAGCCTTGTCAGCCACTTTGTGTCCTCATATGGGCTTTCTTTCCTGATTATGGGAAGGTGTCACCGTGGTGTCACAGGGTTCCAAGGAGCATGCCAGTGCATTACAATAGGAGTATGATGAGGCCAGTGGTTACTGCAAGCTGAAATTAGTGGACATGTTGGGTCTAGCAAGCTGGTCTTCTGCTGGTTCTAAGCAACAGATTCACTGGGGTGTTGGTCTTACTATCTCCATGATCATCTCTGTAGCCCTTACAGGATGTAGCCATTTTGTCACAAACCTCGTCTCACCTTCTCCAGAGAAGAATGGCTGGGGATGAAGTTACTCCAGTTTAAAGTGTCTGAGCTACAGGGTGCCTGGTGGTTCCTAAAAGAGCTGACCCCTTTGACCTGACATTTTGTATTTTTTAAGAAAAAAATAACTACTCCTTTGAATTTCTGTTAAGTAGAGAATTAGTGATTACAAGCAAATAGTCAGAGATAAAATGGAATAGGATCTGCTGCAGTAATGCCTAAACATGCTTGTGAGGGATTATTTATTCCTGACTTGAAAGAGGAAAATCATCTCAGACAAGAGAAGATGCCTTTGGGCATGAAATCTGTTTTCACAGAAGCTGGTTGGCAAGCATTTAATCAGGTGGTGATACACATACCTTAATCCACTAAAACCCAGAAGTTCACAATCTCCATTGGGAAATTAATCATTTCTAACTGAATTAACTTTTCCAAAACCAACTCTGTGGAAGTACAGAGCTCCTTGGGAGATCTCCGGATCATGGCACTCAGAACTTCAGGGAAGCCTGGATCTATCATCCTGTTTTGATGTAGGAAACTCCAGCCAGACTGGTTTTCACACTCAGCACCCCAACATTATACATCTTAAAAGGAACAAATAACATAGAGATTCTGGTCTTTGAAATAACAATTTTATATTTTTATTTATGTACTTTTATTTATTTGCTTATTTATTTATTTATTTATTTATTTATTTGGAGGTCTCCCACTATTCACTTTGTAATCATAATGTTGTGGTATGACACTGTTAGAAGCTTGTGCCCCAAGCCTACTGAGAAGAAGCCCCAAGGACTAACTAGGGTGGTCACAAAAGAGAGGTCCATGGGCAGGTGTCCATGAGATGGTGCCAAAATAAAGTAGTCACAGTCATCTTCCAAGTGTGAATTTGGTGGGGGTAGACAGGAAGATGGGAATTTTTCAAAAATCATTTTCAAGAGTATGTGAAAATATTAGAACTCTTCTTCAGTCTATCTGCAAGTTTTCTTGGGACAGTCTTCTCTTCTCTTTGCATTCTTGATTGGCATTGGTAACCAGTTCCTTGGGTCAGCAGGTTCTGATTCCACACTCACCAGAGAGTTTCTAGTGGGAGCTTTCTTTTCAGTTTATTGGAGGGCTTGTACCTGTTTTGGAGCATTGAGACATCTTAATTCTTGGGTGATATAAGAAGTTTTTCCTGTTTCTGTCAATTAACTTGCCTTTATTTTAATAAAAAATGTACACTTATTTTTTGTTGATTTTTTAAATTAAATTTATTAGGATGAAATTGGTTTATAAAATTATATAAGTTTTAGGTATTCAATGCTATAATACATGATCTGTGTATTGTATTGTGTATTCACCATCCTAAGTCAAGATTTTTTTCATCACCATTTATCCCTCTTCTACATTCCCCACTTCCCTTTACCTCTTGCAATCACTATATTGTTGTCTGAGTCTATGAGTTGTTTTTCTTTGCTTAATCCCTTCAACATTTTTGACCAGCCATCAACCTTTCCCTCTGATAGTTGACAATCTGCTCTCTGTATCTATTAGTCTGTTTCTATTTTGTCAGTTTGTTTTGTTCAACAGATTTCACATATAGGTGAAACTAGAACAAATACTCCAAAAATGTATGTGAAACCACAAAAGACCCCAAATAGCCACAGTGATCTTAAGAACAAAGGACAAATCTGGAAGAATCATGCTACCTGATATCAAACTATACAATAAGGCCATAGTCATCAAAACAGCATGGTACCAACATAAAAACAGAGTATAGATCAATGGAACAAATAGAGACCCCAGAACACACACTTTTATAATCAATTAATATTTGACAAAGGAGGTAAAAACATACAATGGGGCAAAGATAGTCTATTCAATAAATGGTGTTAGGAAAATTGGACAGACACATGCAAAAAAATGAAACTAGACCACCTTCTTACACAGTACAAAAAAATAAACCCTGAATGGATTAAAGACTTAAATGTTAGACTTGAAACCATGAAAATCCAAGGAGAAAACATAGATGGTAAAATCCCAGACATTGCTCATAGCAATATTTTTTTCTGATATATGACTTCAAGCAAGGGGAACAAAAGAAAAAAAATAAACAAATAGGACTACATCTAACTAGAAAGTTTTTCATAGCAAAGGAAACCATCTACAAAATGAAAAGATAATCCACTGAATGAGAGAACATATTCACCAAAATATCTGATAGGGCTTAATATTCAAAATTTGTAAGGAACTCATAAAAATAATGTCACCCCCCAAAAAAGAAACAATCTGATTAAGGAACCAGTAATGGACCTGAATAGACACTTTTCCAAAGAAGACATACAGATAGCCAATAACCACATGAGATGATGCTGTGCATCACTAATCATCAGAGAAATGTGAATTAAAAGCACAATGAGATATCACCTCACACCTGTCAGAATAAATCAATAAATCAATAAATCAATAAATCAACAAACAAGAAGTGTTGGCAAAGATGTGGAGAAAAGGGAACCTTTTAGCACTGTTTGTGGGAATGCAGACTGATGCAACCATTGTGGAAAGCAGTATGGAGTTACCTCAAAAAATTAAAAATGGAACTACCTTGTTATTTAGCAATTTCATTTCTGCGAATATATCCAAAGAAACTTGAAACACTAATTTGCAGGAATATATGGCTCCCATGTTTATTGCAGCATTATTTGCAATAGCCAAGATTTGGAAATAGCCAAGTGCTCATCAGTAGATGTGTAAATGAAAGGAGGTGGTGCATTTATGCAATGGAGTATTACTCAGCCATAAAGAAAGAAAATCTTGCCTTTTGTGACAGCATGGATGGAGTTGGAGAGTATTATGCTAAGTGCAATAAGTAAATCAAAGAAGAAAATTATAATTTAAAATTTTTTATTCATAAGCTTTCAATTTCTGTAGAGAAAAATTTTCTAAGCAGGGCAAAAGTGACAGCTAATCAGTGTGGAATTAGAAAACCATCAATTTTCAACTCATGATATAAAAGTTTATTTG
The DNA here is from genome assembly GCA_039655065.1 of Glossophaga mutica. NCBI lineage: Eukaryota > Metazoa > Chordata > Mammalia > Chiroptera > Phyllostomidae > Glossophaga > Glossophaga mutica. The sequence continues at coordinate 113,262,026 of CM077307.1, forward strand.
AAAAATGTTAGCAATGGATGAAAAACATTTGGGAAATGTTTTTGGGAAAAAGTTTGTGCAGTGACAAATATTACTGACTTGATACCAATTATAGAGACTGTAGGTATATAATTCAATATTACATCATTCATATGACAATAAACATGCAAAGAACAAAGTAAATGAAACCACTACAGCAAAGTTTTTATATTCCTGTTAGTAATATTGTGATTTATAATAAGTATATATTTGGTTTATGCCCCATTCTGGCACAGAACTCCAAAAATGTTTAGAATTTCTTATAACAGGATAAAGGTATCTCATGTTATGTTAAAGGGGTGTTTTTTTTTTTTTTCCAATGCACCTATGAATGAGCGTAAGCTGCCAGGAGAACCAACTATGTGGTTGGAAGGTTGGAACTTTCAGTCCCACCCTTCTTGACTTCCAGAGTATATAGAATGGCTGGAGGTTAAATCAATAACGAAAGGTCAGTGATTTAATCAATCATGCCTAAGTAAGGAAGCTTCCATAAAACCCTCAAAAGGGAGGATTTCAGAGAGGTTCTGGTTTGATGAACATGTGGAGGTGCTGGGAAAAGTGGCTAAATCCTAGAGAGCATAGAAGGTCTTCATCCTCCTCCATACCATGCCCTATACATCTCTGCCATCTGGCTGTCCCAAATTACATTCTTGTATAATAAACTGGTGATATAGTATGTAAAATATTTTTTCTGAGTTCTGTGAGCCACTCTTGTAAACTAACCAAATCTATTGGTATCTGTGATGTATAGGTAGTTGGTCAGAACCTCATGTGACAACCTGGATTTGCTATTGATGTGTGAAGGTGGAGGCAGTCTTATAGTCTGAACCCTTAATCTTTGGGATATGATACTATATCTGAGTAGATATTATCAGAATTGACTTGAATTATAAGATATTGGTGTAAGAAAACCTCTACATATCAGAACTGGTGCTCAGAACTTTTCCTTTTAATAGTAAAGTAGTATGTTTAACTTTTAAATTAAGGACTCTTACTGTAATTTCAATAATAACCACTAATGTAATACAAAGAGGTATAACTAAAAACCTAACCAAGAAATTAAAATTAATGACTAAAATGAGTTTTTAAGCAAGAAAAAGATAAAAGAATGACAGGAGAACAAAAAACAGAATTGAAAGAAATAAAATAATGCAACTAAAACCAGCATGTCAATATATACATTCAGTGAAAAGAATGAAACACTCCAATTAAAAGATACAGCTAATAGGTTAGGTTATTTAAAAATGACAACTTTTGACCCAGCAATTCCGCTGCTAGGATTATATCCTAAAAACCCTGAAATACCAGTCCAAAAGAACCTATGCACCCCAATGTTCATAGCAGCACAATTTACAATAGCCAAGTGCTGGAAGCAACCTAAGTGCCCATCAGTAAACGAATGGATCAAAAAACTATGGTACATTTACACAATGGAATTCTATGCAGCAGAAAGAAAGAAGGAGCTCCTACCCTTCGAGACAGCATGGATGGAACTGGAGAGCATTATGCTAAGTGAAATAAGCCAGGCAGTGAAAGACAAATACCATATGATCTCAACTATAAGTGGAATCTAATCAACATAACAAATAAGCAAGAAAATATAACCGGAGACATAGAAATTAAGAACAACCTGAAAGTAATCAGAGGGGAGGAGGGAGAGGATAATGGGAGAAAAGGGGGGAATTGTTTTCAGGAATAACGATAAAGGACACGTGGACAAAACCAAGGGTGGGGTTGGAATCAGGGGATGGAGGTGGGGATGGCTGGAATGGGGGGACATGGTGAGGAGTAAATGCAGACAACAGTACTTGAACAACAATAAAATATTTAAAAAATAGCTGATCAGTAGATAAAGAAATACTAGGAAAATTACTGCCAGACTGCATCTCTCATCTCATTAACCTTTCCCCAAACGCCTTACCTACCCTTTTCTTCTCCTTATAAAATGATCAACTTGAGATGAGATGTTAAGATGGTTTTTAGTGTTCATAACCTGCCAACTTCTCAGATTGCCAGTATCTGAATAAAGTACCCATAAAGATTAAAGAATGAAATAGAATAAAATAAAATAAAATGTAAGTCAGAATTTTTTTTAAGATGACAAGGCTGGTGATATGTTGTCTGTAAGAGAAGGGAATTGACTGTATGGGAGAACATATTTGCCAATGATACATCAGACAAAGGTTTAATCTCCAAAATATGTAAAGAACTCACACGACTCAATAACAGGGAGACAAACAACCCAATAAAAAATGGCAAAGGACCTGAATAGACACTTCTCCAAAGAGGCCATACAGGTAGCCCACAGACATATGAAAGGATGCTCAACATCAGTAGTCATGAGAGAGATAGATGCAAATTAAAATCACAGTAAGAAATCACTTCACACTTTTCAGGATGGATACCATTAATCAATCAACAAACAACAAGTGCTGGTGAGGTTGTACAGAAAAGGAAACCCTAGTACAGTGTTGGTGAGAATGCAGACTGCCACAGCCACTGTGGAAAACAGTGTGAAATTTCCTCAATAAAATTAAAAATGAAACTGCCTTTTGACCTGGCAATTCCACTGCTGGGATTATACTCTGAGAATCCTGAAACTTCAAAAGAATTTAGGCACCCCTATGTTCACAGAAGTGCTATTTACAATAGCCAAGTGTTGGAAACAGCCTAAATGCCCATCAGGAGATGAATGGATTGAAAAGACTGTGCTACATTTACACAATGGAGAACTATGCAGCAGAAAGAAAGAAGGCATCCCTGACTTTTGCAACAGCATGAATGGAACTGGAGAGTATTATGCTATGTGAAATAAACAAGTCAGCGAAAAAAAAAATACCATTTGATTTCGCTTATAAGAAGAATCTCATGAAAAAAATAAACTAGCAAGTCAAACAGAACAAGAGACATGGGAACCTGGAACACACTGACAGCTGCCAGAGAGGAAGAAAGAGGTTAGGACTGGTTGAAAAAAGGTGAAGGGATTAGTCAAAAAATATGTATAAATGACCCATGGACATGGACAATGGTGTGGGGAATAATTGTGGGAGTGGGAGGTGGGCAGGGCAGAGGAGGGCTAAGGGGGGAAAATGTGACAATTGTAGTAGAGTAGATAAGAATAATAAAATAAATATATGCTTAGATTGATTGAGTAAATATTGATAAAAATAGCCAAAAGAACACTGCTGGAAATATTAATAGTAGACCAAATAGAATTCAAGTTTTGAAGACTTAACATGAGAAAGAGAAATATTTTATAATAATGTCAGTTTACTTGGAAGACATAAGCATAATAAAAATATTTGCAAATGAACATCAACTCCTACTTCATAAAACTGAATTCAAAAAGGATCAAGATTCAATATGTAAAAGTTAAATATAAAAAGCATTTAGTAGAAAACACAGAATAACTCTGTGACCTGATATAGACAAACATTTATTAGGACATAGATAGCAACATCCATAACAGAAAACAACATGGATAAAACAACATGGAGAAAGCACATATAACTGAAAAAAGAAGCATCCAATGTACATAAAGAACACTAAAACCTAGTGAAAATAGTTAAAAACTGAACAAACACATCAGAAATATGACATCAGAATTATTTGTATGCTCCCACAAAAGTATTTAACCTCATTAGCCCTTCCCCTTTTCCCATCTTCTTTCCTCTCACCTGCTCAGGTTCTTACTTGCTCTGTTGAAGCAAGCTGCAGTATTATGAGCTTCCCTTTGGAAAGACCCATTTGTTAAGAAACTGAAGTTCAATAGCTAATAAAGAACTAAGGTCGTCAGTTCAACAACATGTTAGGAACTGAATCTTGCCCATAACCCCATGAGTGATATAGAATCATAATTTTTCCCAGTAGCACTTTGAAGTTACTGAGGCCCCAGCCATACCTTGACTGCAGTCCAGTGAGAGACCCTGAGCCACAGGACCCACTAACCTGTGTGTGCCCAGATTTCTGTGCTCAGATTCCTAATCCACAAAAATTGTGAGATAGTAAATATTTATTGCTATGAGCTATTTAATTTTGTGGTAATTTGTTACATAGCAATAGATACTTAATATAGCGACTTTGTCAAAAATCAATTGATTAATTGGCTCTATGTCTGGACTTTCTCAACTATTGATTTATTTGTCTGTATTTTACCCCAAGAACCCACTCCTATGATTTCTGAAATTTTTAAATTAGGGATTTCAAGTTCTCTAATTTTGTTATTTTTTCTCAAGGCTGTTTTAGTTATTCTAGGCCCTTTGTTTCCCATATTAATTTTGGCATCAGATTATCAATTTCTAAAATAAGTAAATACATAAATAAATAATAAAAACCTGGTGTGATTTTGATGGGGATTGTATTGAATCTAGATCATTTACAATGAAGTGACATTTAACCAAGTTGAGTATTCTAATACAGGAGTATGATAGATAACATCTATCATCTACCTATATAGATATCCATCTACATATCTATCATCTATCTTTTGTTTTTCTCTATAATTTTTTTAATTTTTAAAACTTTTTTTTAGTTAATTGATTTTGGAGGCAAAGAGAGAGAGAAAGAAACATTGGTTTGAGTTCCACTTATTGATGCATTCATTGGTTGATTCTTGTATGTGCCCTGACTAAAAATCAAACCTGCAAACTTGATATGTTGGGATGATGTTATAACCAATTGGGCTACCGGGCAAGGGCCATTTTATCTAATTTCTTACTGTAATATTTTTCAATCTTTAATATCGAAGATTTGCATATTATTAAATTTTTTCCTATATATGTTTGTGATATTGTTTGAAGTGTTATTATTTTATAAATTTTATTTGTCACTATATTTTGCTAGAATTACAATTATATTTGCTTTTTATATATTGATATTGTCTTCTGTGACTATGATAAATTTATTTTTTACTCTTGGTAGTGTTTTAGTAGATTCCAGTGTTGGTTTTTACATACGCAATCATTATCTGAAAATGATAATTGGCAACAATTTTACCTCGTTTTCCAATCTTTATTTTCCTTCCCTTTCTCCTCCCCTCCATGCCAACCCCCTTTTCCTTCTTTCTTGCCTTCCCTCATATTCACTTGTCTGGACATCCAGTGCAATGTGCACTACAAATCAGGAGAGCAGATATTTTTCCTTCTTCCTGATCTTACTGGAAAAGCATCCAGTATTTCACAGTTAAGTATGATGTTAGTTATCATGCATCTTTTGTTTTTGTTCTGTAAATGTACTTTATCAAAATGAGGGATTTCTCTTTTTTGTTCTTGGCTTCCTGAGAGTTGTTATCATGAAAAGGTGGTATATTCAATCAAGTGCTTTTCTTCATTGACTAAGGTGATAATTTCTTTTCTTCATTCTTTTAATACACTGAATTGCACTGGTTTATTTTCAAATGTTAAAACAACCTTGCACTCCTAAAATAAATTGCAGTTGATGATTTATTATCCTTTTAATCAAATGCTGGCAACTTGTGTTTTCTCTATTTAACTAATTTTGCTGGATTTTGACTAATTTTATTACTATTTTTAAAGTACTGAATTATCTTTTTTAAAGTTGTTACTTTTATATTTTATTGACTACTAATATTTATTGTTTTTCCTTCTACTTATTTTTGGTGTCATTTTTTTCTCTAAGCACCTCTTTAGCTATAACCCACTCATTTAGATATGCTGTTTTCTCACTACCACTCATTTTGAAATATTTTTCAATTTTCTGTCTATGGATTATTTAAAGTGATATTACTGAATTACCAAATGTTTGGGGATTATCTGGATATCTTAATATTGTTCATTTCCAATTTGAAATCATTTTTATCAAAGAATATATTCTGCATGATTCTACTCTTTTATATTGAAACTCATTTTATGACCTAGAATAACTCTCTGTGCTGGCGACTTCCATTTGCATCTGAAAATAATGGGTATATTGCAGTTTTGAGGTGAGTTGTCCTATAAATGCAAATTAGGTCAAATTGCATGATAGCACTTTTCAAATCTTGTCTTTACTGATTTTTATATACTTTATCAGTTACTCAAAGAGGAGTATAAAACAACCCAACTACAGTTTCTCTCAACAGTTTCTCCTGTTCTGCCTTCAGTCTTTCAGTTACTGAAAGCCACAGTTGCCTTCATTAATCATTTTTTCTCAGTTGTCTTTCTATTTTTGCTTTTGGGGAATATTTAACTTACACTTGGGGTGGGTCCATGTACATCACTGGGCCCTCTGTCAGCTCTTGCCCTATAACCAATAATTCACATACTAACCCTGGGTATTCAGGGAAGATCCATGGGAAAGCGTTGGTGGGTGGAGAAGACTATGGCTAAGGTAGCTGAGAATTTCCAACTACCATGCAGACGTGCCCACTCATCTATGGCAGGTTTTTGTGCATTCCCCTAAACCTCCTCCATGATGGATTTTTCCTCTTCACACTTCTTCAGGAACCATCAGCTCCTTTTATCCTATAATATGATTTTTTCTTTTCTGGAATTTATTGTGTTTGTGATCTCAAGTTTCTGATAGTTTTTTAAAAATATATTTTATTGAGGAGAGGTTCAAGATGGCGGCATGGTAGGAGGATGCAGATTGTCCTTCCTCCTGCACATGGGAGAAAAACCTAACTGATCTACAGAGGAACAGAGCAGATAGCCAACAATACCACAGTATATATGAAAATAGGAGATCAAAATTTGTAGCAGACATTGGAAAACTAGATGTGGCAGCCGAGTGACCGGAGGCGGCCCTGAGGCCGGGACAGAGGCGACCCGGTGATCGTAGGCAGCTCTGCAATGGACCGGAGGGGGCTCTGCAACTGACCGGAGGCGGTCCTGTGACCGGAGGCGGTTCTGCAACCGGAGCTGGCTCTGCGACACACTGCAGGTGGCCCTGGGTCCTGAGAGAGCTCTGCAACCAACCGGAGGCGGCCCTGTGACCTGAGGTGGCTCTGCGACAAGGTTGGAAGCGGCCCTGCAGCCAGAGGCGACCCTGCAACTAGAGAAGGGGACTCTGTGGAAGACCCGGAGCTCACATCTGTGATCCTGGGGTGAGTGCTCGCAACTTGGGAAACTCGCGGAGCCCACGCCCTGTAGGAGACCCGGAGCTCACAGCAATAGGCTCGGGGAGGGATGGATCTGTAAGAGATTCCAGCTGAAACCCATAAACTCGGAAAAGCGCGCCCTCTGCAGGAGGCTCAGAAATCACACCCAAGACCCTGCATGGAGAGTGCGCCATTAGTCCTGGGGTCAGGGCTCGGCTGGCACTGAGGACAGTAACCCAAAGCTGACTGAGTGAGGAACAGGGAGAAAAGCGGTACGAGTCGCCTCGCAGCCTGCTACAGCCAGCAAGTACAGAAAATCCAGTTTGGCCTGTGTGAAAATAGCAAGAGATTTTTTTTTTTCTTCTTATTCTTTTTTTTTTTTTTTTTTGGGTGTTTTGTTTCATTTTGTTTTGTGGTTTTTTTGATAGTTGTTTTTTGTCTGTTTAGTTGGGTTTTTTGTTTGTTTGTTTGTTTTGGTTCGTTTTTCGTTTTTGTGGGGTTCTTTTTGTTTTGTTTTGATTATATATTTTTTATTTTTTTTATTACTTCTACCTTTTTTAATGCCTCAATTCCTTTTGCTTCTCTTTACTTCTTTCTGCCTTTACTCCTTCTTCCTTTCTTTCCAATTCTATCTCTCCTTCCTTCCTCTTTTTTTCTCTCTTCTTTTTTCACTTTATTCTTTTCTCTTTTTAAATACCCACGAGTGAGGCCAAAAAATCCTAGAACTGTGAAAAAACCAGAGTTGGACCAAAAGAAGGGGAGTTCCCACAGCTGAGACAGTGGAAGCTGTGAACACCAGGATACCTGAAGAAGACTATAACACTGAATCTCACAGGTATTCCACCACAGAAGATCACACCATAAACGCAGGTAGCCAGAACAGATCAACTTAAGAAGCTGAGGTTTACAAGAAGAGTCTCACCAACAATGAGAAGACAAAGAAACAATCCCCAAATGAAAGAAAAGGTGGAAGTCCCAGAAAGAATGCTAAATGAGACAGAGGCAACTCAACTATCAGATAAGGAGTTCAAAGAAATGGTTGTCAGGAAGCTCCATGAGCTCTCAATGAGCTACCAGAAACTATAGGGAAGCTATGATGAACTCACTGCAAACTATATCAACACGAAAAAGGAAATAGAAACAATCAAAAAGGGCCAAGAGGAAATGAAGAATACAATTTCTGAGCTGAAGAACACAGTAGAAGGAATGAAAAGCAGAATCGATGAAGCAGAAGATCGGATCAGTGAGTTGGAGGACAAAGTAGAAAAAAACAGCCAGATAGAGCAAGAAAAGGAAAAGAGGCTCAGAAAGAATGAAGAGGGTTTAAGAGAAATGCAAGACAACATGAAACGTAATAATATCCGTATAATAGGAATACCAGAAGGAGAAGAAGAAGAGCAAGGGATAGAAAACCTATTTGAAAAAGTAATGATGGAAAACTTCCCTAATTTGGTGAGAGAAAAAGTCACACAAATCCAGGAAACACAGAGAGTCCCTATCAAGAGGAACCCAAACAGGTCCACTTCAAGACACATCATCATTAAAATGGCAAACTTCCAAGACAAAGAGAGAATCTTAAAGGCAGCAAGGGAGAAAAAGGAAGTAACATACAAGGGAGCCCCGATAAGGTTAGCAAATGACTTCTCAATGGAAATGCTCCAAGCCAGAAGAAAATGGCAAGAAATATTCCAAGTAATGAGAACCAAAGGCCTACAACCAAGACTACTTTATCCAGCAAGGCTTTCAATCAAGATAGAAGGACAAATAAGGAGCTTCCCAGACAAAACAAGTCTAAAAGAATACACCTCTACCAAACCAGTACTACAAGAGATACTAAAGGGACTGCTTTAAGGAAAGAAAGGAAAAGAGAGAGTGAGGAACACAGATACGAAAATGGCAATGAATCAGTACCTATCAATAGTAACTTTAAATGTAAATGGATTAAATGCTCCAATCAAAAGACATAGAGTAGCTGACTGGATAAGAAAGTATGACCCACACATATGCTGCCTACAAGAGACCCACCTCAGGACAAAAGACCTACACAGACTCAAAGCGAAAGGCTGGAAACAAATTTTCCAAGCAAATGGACAGGAAAAAAAGGCCAGGGTAGCAATACTCATATCAGACAAAATAGACTTCCAAAGAAGAGCTATAAAGAGAGACCCAGAAAGTCACTTCATAATACTCAAGGGAAAAATCCACCAAGAAGACATAAACATTGTAAATATATGCACCCAACATAGGAGCACCTAAATACATCAAGAAAATCTTAGAGGACTTCAAGAAAGATATTGACAGCAACACAATTATAGTAGGGGATTTTTAACACCCCACTGTCAAAAATGGATAGATCTTCCAAACAAAATATCAACAAAGATACTGTGGCATTGAACAGTACTCTAGACGAGTTGGACTTAGCTGATATATATATAGTTTTTCAAACGCACATGGAACATTTTCAAAGATAGACCACATGATAGGACAGAAAACAAGCCTCAACAAATTCAAGAAAATTGACATCATACCAAGCATTTTCTCAGATCACAAGGGACTAAAACTAGAAACCGACTTGATGGGGAAAATCCCCAAATCATCAAAATCATGGAGATTGAATAGCGTGCTATTAAACAATGAATGGGTAAAGAATGAAATTAGGGAGGAAATCACAAAGTTTCTGGAAACAAATGAAAATGAACTCACAACAACCCAAAACTTATGGGACACAATGAAGGCAGTGCTCAGAGGGAAGTTCATCGCAATACAGGCCTACCTAAAGAAGACAGAAACATTTCTAACAAACGACTTAACCCTACGCCTACAAGAACTTGAGGAACAACAACAAAGACATAACCAAGATCAGAGCAGAATTAAATGACATAGAGTCTAAAAGCACAATCCTAAGGATCAATGAATCCAGGAGCTGGTTCTTTGAAAAGATAAACAAAATTGACAAGCCTTTAAGCAGGCTAATCAAGAAAAAAAGAGAGAGGACTCAAATAAACACAATCAAAAATGAAAGAGGAGAGATTACGACTGACACCACAGAAATACAAAGGATTGTAAGAAATTACTATGAAGAACTATATGCCAAGAAATTTGAAAACCTAGGTGAAATGGACAAGTTTCTAGAAAAATATAACCTTCCAAAACTCAATGAAAAAGAAAGAGAAAGCCTGAACAGACCAATAACAGCTGGTGAAATTGAATCAGTAATCAAAACACTCCCGGCACACAAAAGCCCTAGACCAGATGGTTTCACAGGAGAATTCTACAAAACATTTAAGGAAGACCTAACCCCTATCCTTCACAGACTATTCCAAAAAATCCAAAATGATGGAAGACTCCCAAACTCTTTTTATGAAGCCAGCATCATCCTAATCCCAAAACCAGATAAAGACATAACAAAGAAGGAGAACTTCAGGCCAATATCACTGATGAACATAGACGCTAAAATCCTCAACAAAATATTGGCAAACTGCATATAACAATACATTAAAAAGATCATACACCATGACCAAGTGGGATTTATCCCAGGGATGCAAGGATGGTTCAACATTCGCAAATCAGTAAATGTAATACATCACATAAACAAAAGCAAAGACAATATCACATGATCATATCAATAGATGCAGAAAAAGCTTTTGATAAAGTACAACACCCATTTATGATAAAAACACTCAGCAAAGTGGGAATAGAGGGAGCATTCCTCAACATAATAAAGGCCATATATGAGAAACCTACAGCCAACATCATACTCAATGGGCAAAAACTGAAATCTTTCCCACTAAGATCAGGAACAAGACAAGGCTGTCCACTTTCACCACTTCTATTCAACATAGTATTGGAAGTCTTAGCCACAGCAATTAGACAAGAAAAGGAAATAAAAGGCATCCAAATTGGAAAGGAGGAAACAAAACTATTATTGTTTGCAGATACATGATAGTGTACATAGAAAATTCTATAGACTCGGCCAAAAAGCTGCTCGACATAATAAATGAATTTGGCCAAACAGCCGGATACAAAGTCAATATCCAAAAATCAAAGGCATTTTTGTATACCAACAGTGGAACAGCAGAAGCAGAAATCAAGAAAAAAATCCCATTCGATATAGCAAAAAGAAAAATAAAATACCTAGGAATAAACCTAACCAAGGAGGTAAAAGACCTATATGCAGAGAACTACACAACACTAAAGAAAGAAATCAAGGAAGACACAAACAAATGGAAGCATATACCATGTTCAAGGATCAGAAGAATTAATATCATCAAAATGTCCATATTACCCAAAGCAATTTACAGATTCAATGCAATACCTATTAAAGTTCCAATGGCATATTTCACAGACATAGAACAAACACTTCAAAAATTTATATGGAATCATAAACGACCCCGGATAGCAGCAGCAATTTTGAGAAAGAAGAGCAAAGTAGGAGGGATCACAATACCTGATACCAAACTGTATTACAAAGCCAAAGTCATCAAAACAGCCTTGTACTGGCACAAGAACAGACACATGGACCAGTGGAATAGAACAGAGAGCCCAGAAATAAACCCAAGTCTCTACAGTCAATTAATATTCGACAAAGGGGGCAGCAACACAAAATGGAGCAAAAATAGCCTCTTCAACAAGTGGTGCTGGGAGAACTGGACAGCTACATGCAAAAAAATGAAACTCGAGCACCAACTTACACCATACACAAAAATAAATTCAAGGTGGATAAAAGACTTAAATATAAGCCATGACACCATTAAAATTCTAGAGGATAACATAGGCAGGAAAATCTCAGATATTTCATACAGCAATATTTTTACTGATACGTCCCCTAGAGCAAGGGACATAAAGGAAAGAATAAACAAATGGGATCTCATCAAAATAAAAAGCTTCTGCACAGCTAAAGAAAACAGTATTAAAATAAAAAGAGAACCAACTGTATGGGAAAACATATTTGACAATGATACCTCAGACAAGGGATTAATCTCCAAAATATATAAAGAACTTACAAGACTCTACTCTAAGAAGACAAGCAACCCAATTAAAAAATGGGCAAAGGATTTGAACAGATACTTCTCCAAGGAGGACATACAGAGGATCCAGAGACACATGAAAAGATGCTCGATATCTCTAGCTATCAGAGAGATGCAAATTAAAACTACAATGAGATACCACTTGACACCAGTCAGAATGGCCTTCATAAACAAAGCAACAAACAGCAAGTGTTGGAGAGGTTGTGGAGAAAAGGGGACCCTAGTGCACTGTTGGTGGGATTGCAGATTGGTACAACCACTATGGAAAACAGTATGGAATTTTCTAAGAAAACTAAAAATGGACATACCTTTTGACCCAGCAATTCCACTGCTTGGATTATATCCTAAGAACACTGAAACACCAATCCAGAAGAATCTATGCACCCCTATGTTCATAGCAGCACAATTTACAATAGCCAAGTGCTGGAAGCAACCTAGGTGCCCATCAGTTAATGAATGGATCAAAAAACTGTGGTACATTTACACAATGGAATTCTATGCAGCAGAAAGAAAGAAGGAGCTCCTACCCTTTGCGACAGCATGGAAGGAATTGGAGAGTATCATGCTAAGCGAAATAAGCCAGGCAGTGAAAGACAAATACCATATGATCTCACCTTTAACAGGAAGCTAATCAACAAAACAAACAAGCAAGCATAATATAAACAAAGACACTGAATTTGAGATCAGTCTGACAGTGACCAGAGGGGGAGGGGAGGGAATTTCAGGGGAAAAGGGAAATGGTTTAGAGCAACAAGTATAAAGGACACAATGACAAAAACTATGGGGGGTGGAAATGGGAGGAAGGTGGGGAGGGCTGGGGTGGTGGGCTGGGGCTGGGTAAAAGACAGAAAACTGTACAATATCAACAATTAAAAAATACTGATTAAAAATTAAATTAAATTAAATTAAATTAAAAAAGAAATAAAATATTTGTTTAAAAAATGTAATACAATGTTTGTAGAAAGCTCAGATTCTTTCCATACTTAGTTTGTTTTCACTTTTGCTTCTAAATATTAACACCCTATTTGAAATTGATTAAATATGACTTTTGATGTTTCCTTTCTTTGTTTGAAAATATATATATATATATTTTATTGATTATGCTATTACAGTTGTTCCATTTTCCCTCCTGCACTCCCCTCTGCCACACACATCCCCTCATACCCACATTCCCCCTATTTAGTTCATATCCATGGGTCCTACACATAAGTTGTTTGGCTTTTACATTACCTATACTATTCTTACTCTCCCTCTTTCTACCTACCATTTATGATACTTATTCTCTGTACCTTTTCCCTCTCTCTCCTCCTCCCACTCCCCTGTTGATAACCCTCCATGTGCTCTCCATTTCTGTGTTTCTGTTCCTGTTCTAGATGTTGGCTTATTTTGCTTTTGTTTTTGTTTTAGGTGTGGTTGTTAATGATTGTGTGTTTGCTGTCATTTTACTGTTCATGTCCTTTATCTTCTTTTTCGTAGATAAATACCTTTAACATTTCATATAATAAGGGCTTGTTGATGATGAACTCCTTTAACTTGACCTTATCTGAGAAGCACTTTATCTGCCCTTCTATTCTAAATGAAAGCTTCACTGGATAGAGCAATCTTGGGTGTAGGTCCTTGCCTTTCATGACTTGGATTACCTCTTTCCAGCCCCTTCTTGCATGGAAGGTCTCTTTTGAGAAATCAGCTGACAGTCTGATGGGAACTCCTTTGTAGGTAACTGTCTCCCTTTTTCTTGCTGTTTCTAGGATTCTCTCCTTCATTGTAATCTTGGCTAATGTAATTATGACGTGCCTTGGTGTGTTCCTCCTTGGGTCCAACTTCTTTGGGACTCTCTGAGCTTCCTGGACTTCCTGGAAGTCTATTTCCTTTGCCAGATTGGGGAAGTTCTCCTTTATTATTTGTTCAAATAAGTTTTCTACTTGTTGCACTTCCTCTTCTCCTTCTGGTACCCCTATAATTCAGGTGTTGGAATGCTTAAAGATGCCCTGGAGGTTCCTAAGCCTCTCATTATTTTGAATTCTTGTTTCTTCATTCTTTTCTGGTTGTATGTTTCTTTCTTTCTCCTGGTCCACTCCATTGATTTGAGTCCCAGTTTCCTTCCCATCACTAATGGTTGCCTATACATTTCCCTTTATTTCACTTATTGTAGCCTTCATTTTTTCATCTAATTTGCCACCAAATTCAACCAGTTCTGTGAGCATGCTGATCACCAGTGTTTTGAACTGTGCATCTGATAGGTTGGCTATCTCTTCATTGCTTCATGTATTTTTTCTGGTGCTTTGAACTGTTCTTTCGTTTGGGCCATTTTTTCTGTGTGTGTGTCTTGATGAGCCTGTTACGAAGTAAGGGGCGGAGCCTTAGGTATTCACCTGGGCGGGGTAACCCACGGGTCTGTGCTGTGATGCTGTATGTGGGGAAGTGATCTGAGAGGAAACAATGGCACTTGCTCTGCTGTCTGCTGGATGTCAGTCACTTCCCCCACTTCCCACAAGCAAGTTAGGCTCTTCTGGTGCTGATTCCCATGTGGGTGAGTTTGTGTATGTTTTAGGACTCTGTCTTCTCTCCAACAAACTCTCCTGTGAGGCTAGGAGTTTCTCCTGGCACCTCAACCCCCACAGGTGTTTTCAATTGGTGGTTTGAGGCTTCATTTCCCCATGCTGGGGCCCTGGGTTGCATGGTTCATCCCGCTCCCTAGTTGTTCCTCCTGGTTTATCTGCATGATGTGGGACCACCTGCTCCACAATCAGCTGCCTCACTGGGTCCTCCAGCCACCACCTTGTCATGAGTCCTCTCTGCCTGGCTGCCTGTCTTCATCTCTCCTACAGGTCTGGGTGAATGTGTCTTCAACTCCTTGGTTGTCGGACTTCCATACAGTTTGCTTTTCTGTCAGTTCCGGTTGTTTTTTGTTTTTAAATTGTTGTTTACCTGCTTTTGGTTGTGCGAGGAGGCACAGAGTGTCTACCTATGCCACCATCTTGGCCAGAAGTCTTTCTGACAGTTTTTTTTTAAAGTATAGTTTTGTTGCATAACCAGCTTGTTTCATTGGTACTATAAGAAAAATGATATCTTGTGACTTTCTAAATAAGAGCAGGAAGAGAAAGTGTCAGTTGGTTTTTCATTATAGTGTTTACATTTTGAAGTCTATTTTTAAATATGTAAAACCATATTAAATATGGTTTTGGTTAAAACCAAAAGCGTATAAAAATATAATATAAAATTTTTTATTTTAATTCTTCTTTTCTTTTTAAAATAATGGACTATGCTTATTTTTCCAATCTCTCCTTTTTCAAACATAAGCATATGTGTGTGTATGTAGATATATAATTTAGGCAGATAAGTATTAATTTCCCGTTCTTTTTACACAAAAGACAGAATTCTAAAAATTGTCCTGTACTTTGTTGGATTGTAAATTTAAAAAATATTGTAGTTGATAATAATATAGAAAAGTATAAAATGACAAGAATATAGTCTAGTGAATAATTACAAATGGACATATTTGTGTGTTAATATATTTTCCCCAAAGAAGTAAAATGTTAATAGAAACCCATAAACTTCTCTCATGTCTTCTTTCAGTTATTACACTCTTACCCCTCCTCAAATATAACCACTATTCAGGCTTTTATAACACTATAACCAATGAGTCCTGCCAGCTTTTAAATTTTTACATGTGAATTCATACAGACATTCTTTTGTGTCTGGGTGACTTATTTAATAATATATTTGCAAGACTCAACACTGTTTTCATTCAAACTTTAGGTCATTCATTTTTATTACTGTATAATATTCCATTGTATAAACTTATAAAATTTATTTACTTATATTAGTAGAGAGTTTAAAAAGCTGAACAAAAATCACCTAAATTATAGAACTTGGCTGTTCACAAGACTTCCTCAGTTTTGGCAAATCACTATTTTTAAAGGGTAAGTGTGTGGTAGGGAAAGGATTGTCTATTTATTATTTACTGTGTATTTATTTGTATGAATCTTTTACTGTATCTCAGGCTCAGAGATGTGTATTACTGGAACTCCACCATTCAATCATGTAGTATAAATACTTTTATTTTCACTTTATTTTTTAGAGCTGATTTAGGTTCACAGAAAAATTGAAAGAATGGCACAGAGGTAATTCATATAGCCCCTACCCCACCACATGCACAGCCTTCCCCATTATCAGTATCTCTCACTGTAGTGGTTCATTCATTACAATTGGTAAATATATATTGACACATCATAATCATCCAAAGTCTGTGGTTGATATTAGGAATCATTCTTGGTGTTGTACCTTCTATGGGTTTGGACAAATATATGATGAAGTGTATCCACCATTACAGAATCATACAGAGAATTTTCACTGCCTTGAAAATCCTTAGTTCTCCACCTTTACAGTTGTTTCCTTCCAGAATGTCATGTAGTTGAAATCATACAGTATGTATTCTTCTCAAATTGGCTTTGTTCACTTAATAATATGATGTTCAAATGTTCTTTTGAATTGGTGTTTCAGGATGCTTAGGGTGTAATTCCAGAAGTGGAACTGCTGGGTCAAAAGGCTATTCCATTTCTGGTTTTCTGAGGAAATTCCATAGTGTTTTCCACAGTGCCTGAACCAGTCTGCATTCCCACCAATAGTGTCCTGGGGTTCCCTTTTCTGCACAACCTTGCCAGCACTTGTTGCTTGTTGATTTGGTTATGATGGCCATTCTGACTAGTTTGATGTGGTATCTCATTGTGGTTTTAATTTACATCTCTTTGATAGCTAGTGATGCTGAGCATCCTTTCCTATGTCTCTGGGCCCTCTGTGTGTCCTCCTTGAAGAAGTGTCTATTCAGGTCCTTTGCCCATTTTTTTTAATTGGGCTGTTTGTCTTCCTGGAGTGGAGTCATATGAACTCTTTATATATTTTGGAGATGAAGCCCTTGTCCAAGGTATCATTGGCAAATATATTTTTCCATACATTTGGTTCCCTTTTCATTTTGCTGATGTTTTCTTTAGCTGTGCAGAAGCTTTCTTTTTTTGTTGTTGTTCATAATAATTTCTTACAATCATTTGTATTTCTGTGGTATCAATTTCTCCTCTTTCATTTCTGATTTTATTTATTTGGGTCATCTCTCTCTTTATGTTGATGAGTCTATTTAAAGGCTTGTCAATTTTGTTTATCTTTTCAAAGAACCAGCTCCTGGATTTATGGATCCTTTGAATTATTCTTTTAGTCTCCATGTCATTTAATTCTGCTCTGATTTTGGTTATTTCCTCCTTCTACTCACTCTGGGCTTTGTTTGTTGTTGTTCCTCTAAACATTCATCTTGTAGATGTATGTTTAGGTTGTTTGTTTGAGATGTTTCTATCTTTTCTGTGTAGGCCTGTATGCTATGAAATTCCCCCTCAGGACTGCTTTTGCTGTGTCCCATAAGTTTTGGGTTTTCATGAGTTCATTTTCATATGTTCCCAGAAACGTTTTGATTTTTTCTTTAATCTCATTAATAACCCATTCATTGTTTAATAGCATGCTATTTAATCTCCATGAATTTGAGAATTTTTGAGTTTTTCCTTGAGGTTGGTTTCTAGTTTGAGGCCCTGGTTATCTGAAAAAATGCTTGATATGACTTCAGTTTTCTTGCATTTTTTGAAGGTTGTTTTGTGTCCTAGTATGTGGTCTATCTTTGAAAATGTTCCATGTGCATTTGAAAAGAATGTGTATTTTGCTTCTTTGGAATGAAAGGTTGTACACACACACACACACACACACACACACACACATCAGTTACATCCATTTCATCTAGGGCATTGTTCAATGCCACAGTATCCTTTGTGATATTTTGTTTGGAAGGTCTATCCATTTTTGACAGTGGGGTATTAAAATTCTCTATTATAAGTGTGTTGCTGTCTATACCTTTTTTGAAGTCCTCCAAGATTTTCCTTATATATTTGGGTGCTCCTATGTTGGGTGCATATATATTTACAATGTTTATATCTTCTTGATGGATTCTTCCCTTGAGTATTATGAAGTGTCCTTCTGGGTCTCTTTTTATGGCCTTTGTTTTGAAGGCTGTTTTGTCTGATATAAGCATTGCTACCCTGGCTTTTTTTTCCTGTCCATTTGTTTGGAATATTTTTTCCCAACCCTTCAGTTTCAGTCTGTGTAGGTCTTTTGTCCTGAGGTGGGTCTCTTGTAGGCAGCATATGTGTGGGTCATGTTTTCTCATCCATTCAGCTATTCTATGTCTTTTTATTGGAGCATTTAATCCATTTACATTTAAGGTTCATAGGTACATATTCATTGCCATTTTATTCCTTGTGTACTTTTGTTTCTTTCTCTCTCACTGTTTTTCTTCCTCTTATTAAAGCAGTCTCTTTAGCATACCTTGCAGTGCTCTCTTGGTGGAGGTGAATTCTTTTAGCCTTCTTTTGTCTGGTAAGCCCCTTATTTTGCCTTCCATTTTAATTGAGAGCCTTGCTGGGTAGAGTAGTCTCGGCTGCAGGCCTTTGCCTTTCATTCCTTGGAATATTTCTTGCCACTCTCTCCTGGCATACAGTGTTTCTGTTGAGATGTCAGCTGCTGGCCTTATCGTAGGTACCTTGTATGTTACTCCTTGTTTCTCCTTTGCTGCTTTTAAGATTCTCTGTTTGTCTTTAAAACTTGGCATTTTAATTATGATGTGTCTTAGAGTAGGCCTCTTTGGGTTCATCTTGATTTGGACCCTCTGTGCTTCCTCAGCTTGGGTGAATTTTCCCTCTCAAAGTTAGGGAAGTTTTCTGATATTATTTTTTCAAACAGAGTTTCTATCCCCTGCTCCTTTTCTTCCTCTTCTGGCATTCATATTATTTAAATGTTGTTGCATTTCATGTTGTCTTGCAGTTCTCTTAAGCTATCTTCATATTTTTTGAGTCTTTTTTCATGCAGCTGCTCTACCTGGGCATTTCTTTCTACTTTGTCTTCCAGTTCATTAATTCAGTCCTCTGCTTCATCCAGCCTGCTTATGATTTCTTTTAATGTGTTTTTTATTTCTGAAATTGTATTCTTCATTTCTTCCTGGTTCTTGTTTATAGTTTCTATTTCCTTTTTTATACTGTTGTCATTCCCACTCAGTTCTTTGTAGTTGTCTGTGAGTTCCTTGATCATCCTTAAAACCATCCTTTTGAATTCTATATCTGATAGTTGCTCATCTCCATTTCATTTAGCTCTTGTAGTGGGAAGTCCCCCATTGCTTTTGACTGTAGGTTCGTTCTTTGTCTCACCATTTTAGGTGACTCTTTTTGTTTGTTTCTGTGATTCCTGAAGCTCTGCTTTGGTAGCTTTCTTCATATGGTGAACTTCTGTAGTAGGAGTTCTGTGGGATTCAGTGGTGTGTTCTCTTTGACCTCCTTGTCTGGATGCTCTAAAGTTGCCCTTCTTTTTCCATTTCAGTGGACTTTCTTGTACTTGGGTTTTACCTGTTGGTGGCTGCTTTGTTGTTGTGTTCTCTCCTCCAGAAGGTTAACTGGCATTCACAACTCCCACAGTATCTTGTTTGTCATCTGGGGCATGGAGAAAGTGGAGTGGATTATGAGAGCAGTAGATTAGATTATTCTATGGGATTTAAAGTACCAAGAGGTAGAGAACAGATAGGAGATCCTATGGAGAAGTACAGCAGTAACTGTTTTCATCCAACCAGCCTCTTTTTTCAAATGTGAAAAAGATAAGAATCTTGTTAGAGGGGGAAAAGAATGTGAGCTGACTCTAACAGGCAGAATACTTATGCAAGGTTAGATGGTGATATATATTGAGAGTAAGGGATAGAAACTTGACATAGTGTGTGAGAGAATGAAGTTAACCACAATACTAATAAAGCTCAGGAACATAGCAAAATGGACCAAGACTAGGGAAAGGTACTATGTGGGAATGGGAACAACAATAACATGAAAAGAAATATGTTATCTGAATAGAAAGAATAAAAAATAAAAGACCAAGAGTAGTGTGTTATAAGAATATGAGTGAAGTGAAGGAAGAGAAATTAAAATGCAATATGAAAGGGAGAACATAGAAAACCAAACAATGAAATCAAACAAACAAATCAAAGAAAATTACACTACAAAGAAAATAATGACAAAAATAATAATAATAAAATAAAAAGTAAGAAATAAAATGTGAGTTCTGTAGGATAGTGAATTGAATTTTGTCTTAGTTGTTGGCATTAGTCTTCTGATGTCTCTCTGTATCTGTCTTTTATACTTTCACAGCTCCAGGTCTTACTGTCTTATGCTTGGAAGAAAAAAGAAGAAAAAAAAACAACAACAAAAAACAAACACCTCTTGCTGACTTTTAACCCACCAAGTGGGCTCTGCTGGTGTTCCTGGATGTTGCAGGCAAAAGGGGACTGGGTTGCATTTGCTTTCTTTTTCCTTCCCTGTGGTTCTGTATTGGGGGCTTGGTCTGAGTTTCAATATTCACAGGTGTCCAACCTCCAGTCGAAGCCCTAAGAGCTCTGCGTGACCCTCCTGTCCATGTTCACCAAACCGGTGTCTTTAATTTACCTCATTGTGCCATCCTTTGATTAGTCCATGAGGTACACCGAGTGGGAGCAATTCTCACTCCTCCTCCCTCTTTGCTGGTCTGGGTGCTATGCGTGCAAAATCCCTTCAGGGAAGTTTAGGCCCCCTATTAAATTAAGTCTCTCTGGGGACTGCTACCCCTCTCTGCCCCACTTTGATCACTCCTTGAGGTGCCTTGATTTGGAGCAAATTGCGCCCCTCCTCCTCTCTCTTTGTTGGCCCTGCCCACAACTCAAGAGTTCCTTAAACAGAGGCTGAGAACCTTTTTTTTTTTTTTTTTTTTTTTTAAGTAAATTCCCCTTTTTTGCTATCACCATTCTTATCAAGCCCCTGGCTTTTCACACAGCCCAACTCTCTTACCAGTCTGGAGACTATCTGGGTCAGGGTCCTGTGTGGCCCACCTCTTCTCCCATCTCCAGGTGTCACCTGGCTCCCCAATTTCTCTGGTACTGTAGAGCCTGCAATCACAGTCCCAGCAGGGGAGCACCACCTTTATGTGTCTCCTACTGCATCTTTATTCCGCCCAGTGATTTCAAGCATCCAGGTCTTTTCTCTTGAGGGACTGCCTTCTCTGCTTTGTGAGGGGAGGGAGCTGTGAAGTTACAATAGCTGATGAGCTCTCCTCCAAAGCTCCTGAAGCAGCTGCCTTCCTGGTGCCCAGTACCAGGTCAGGCACTGCAGCAGCCTTGGTCCCCATGCAGGTCCCAGGGACCTTACCATGACTACACAATCTCCTTGCCATCTGTTTTTCAACGTCTTCTGCCATCTTTGGCTTCCAAACTTCATATAAGCTGGGATTCTGTTGGTTATTCACTTTGTTCTTCAGAAGATCAGCTAGGTGTCCCATTTAGGTACATGAGCAAGTGAGTTCTCTTATCATTGTTATCTTAATTTGCCAACGATAATGACATATGATGTGGGGCATCTTCTTATATGCTTATTTGCCAACTCTATCTTTGATGAGTTGTCTGTTTGAATCTTGGCCCATTTTAATTTTGTTTGCTTTGTTATCTTTGAGTTTTAAAAGTTCTTCATATATTTTGGATACTAGTCCTTTATCATATATGTTTTGGCAACTATTTTCTATCAGTCTATAGTTGTTTTTTATTCTCTTGATAGTCTTTCTTAGAGCAGTTTTTAATTTTAATGAAGTATAGTTTATCCATTTTTTTCCTATGGATTTTGCTTTTGTGTTGTAACTAAAAATATCATTACCAATTCTAGCCACATAGATTTTCTGTTATGTTATCATAATTTTGTATTTACATATGAATTTATAATCCATTTTGAATTAATTTTTGTTAAAAGTGTGAGGTCTGTATCTAGATTCATGCTTTTTTTTTTGTATGTGCATGTCCAGTTGTTCCAACAGCATTTGCTGAAAAGACTATCTTTTCTTCATTGATTTGCCTTTGATTTTGTCAAAGTTCAATAGAGTGTATTTTTGTGGGCCAATTTTGTGTGCTCTCTATTCTGTTTCATTGATTTATTTGTCTATTCTTTTGTCAATACCACAGTTTCTTAATTACTAGCATTTCTATGCATTTTAATACATATCTAGGTTGGTATAACTACCATCATAATCAGCAAACAAAATAATTTCATAACTTCAAAATAACTCTCTGATGTTCTTTCTTTATATCCATATTTTCCACCCACTCATAATGTCTGGTAGCCACTGATCTGTTTTCTATCACAATAGTTTTGTCCTTTTGAGACTGTGAATGAAATCACGTGATATGTAATGTTTTAAGATTGGCATCTGTCATGCAGCATATTGCTTCTCCCCCATTTCATTGAATTTATTGGAGTGGCACTTGTTAACACAATTATACAGCTTTCAGGTGCACAATTCTGTAACATATTATACACTGTAACATTTTGTTCACCATCCCAAGTCAAGTCTCCATCCATCACCATTTATCCCCCCATATCCTCCACCCCCTTCTATACCCTAA
Source organism: Glossophaga mutica (assembly GCA_039655065.1). NCBI lineage: Eukaryota > Metazoa > Chordata > Mammalia > Chiroptera > Phyllostomidae > Glossophaga > Glossophaga mutica. The sequence goes on from CM077307.1 coordinate 113,284,593, forward strand.
TCTGTCACCGTACTGTTGTTGTCTGTGTCTACAAGTTTTTTTTCTCTTCTTCTCCTTATTTGCTCAATCCCTGTACTCACCTATCTAGCTGCACCCCCTCACCCAACAACTATCATCCTGTCCTCTGTCTATGAATCTGTCACTATTTTGCTTGTTAATTCATTTATTCATTAGATTCCACATATGTGTGAAATCATATACTTGTCTTTATCTAACTAGTTTATTTCACTTAGCATAATGTTCTCCAGATCCATCCATGCTGTTGCAGAGGGTAATATTGGGTTGGCCAAAAAGTCTGTATGTTTTTTTCCCCATAAAACAAAAGACACATTTTTCATTTTCACCAATAACTTTACTGATTTGAATATTTGAGTATTGTTGGCTATCTCCCACATGGTACAATGTTGATTGTTCTCAGTTAATGTCTTGATTTGATCACTGTCATCTTCAACTGGTCTACCCAACTATGGAGCACTGTCCAGCAAGAAATCTCCAGAATGAATTTTTGCAAACCACTTTTGACACATTTGATCAGTCACAGCATCTTCTCCATACATTACACAAATCTTTTTTTTTTTTTTACACTTCAGTTGTGCTTTTACCTCTCTTGAAATGATAAAGCATAATGTGCATACTTTGTATGTTTTCTTCAATCTTCAATATTAAAATGGCTACAAAAAATTCACCAATTTTAAAGTTTATTTTTGATGTATATTGATAATGACACCTGGCATAATAAAATCTAACAAAATTGTTTAAATGAAATTAAAGACAACTAAGTGCTACTGGGGCCATTTTATGGAAAAAAAAAAAAAGAACTTTCAGGCCTTCCCAATATTTTCTCTTTTTTATGGCCACATAATATTCCATTGTGTAAATGTACCATAGTTTTTGTTATCCATTCATCTACTGATGGACACTAGTACTGCTTCAAAATCCTGGGTATTGTAAATAAGGATGCAATGAGCACAGGGATGCATATATTCTTTCAGATTAGTGTTTTGCTATTTTTTAGGTAATTTTCCAGAAGTGGAATAGCTGGGTCATAAGGAAGTTCTATTTTTAATTTTTTGAAGTAACTCCATACTGCTCTTCACAGTGGCTGCCCCAATCAATACAAGGATTCTTTTTTCTAAACATCCTTGCCAACACATCTTGTTTATTGATTTATTGGTGATAGAAATTCTGATATGTGTGAGGTGATATCTCATTGTGATTTTAATTTTCATTTCTGTCATGATTAGAGATGTTGAGCATATTTTTACATGCTTATTGGTCATCTGTATGCTGTATGTCCTCTTTGGAGAAGTGTGTATTTAGGTCCTTTGCTCATTTCTAAATCGGATTTTTGTTGTTGTTGTTGTCATTGTTTGTTTGTTTGTTTTGGTGTTGAGTTTTATAAGTTCCTGAGTAATTTTGGATATAAACCCCTTATGAGATATATCCTTGGCAATATGTTCTCCCATTCAGTGGGGTGTCTTTTCATTTTGTTGATGGTTTCCTTTGCTATGCAAATCTTTTTAGTTGAGTGTAGTCCTGTTTGTTTACTTTTTGAGATCCCTTTCCTGAGGAGATATATCAGAAAAAATATTACTATGATAAATGTCTGAGATTTTACTGCCTGTGTTTTCTTCCAGGATTTTTATGGTTTTGAGTCTAATATTTAAGTCTATTTTTTTTTGAATTTGTTCTGGTGTGTGGCATAAGAAGGTGGTCTAGTTTTATTTTTATGCACATATCCATCCAAGTTTTTCAACACTATTTGATGAATAGACTGTCTTTGCCCTATTGTATGTTTTTGCTTCCTCTGTCAAATATTAATTGACTATAAAGGTGTGGGTTTATCCCAAGTCTCTACAGTCAATTAATATTCGACAAAGGGGGCAACAACATAAAATGGAGCAAAAATAGCCTCTTCAACAAGTGGTGCTGGGAGAACTGGACAGCTACATGCAAAAAAATGAAACTCGAGCACCAACTTACACCATACACAAAAATAAATTCAAGGTGGATAAAAGACTTAAATATAAGCCATGACACCATTAAAATTCTAGAGGATAACATAGGCAGGAAAATCTCAGATATTTCACGCAGCAATATTTTTACTGATACATCCCCTAGAGCAAGGGACATAAAGGAAAGAATAAACAAATGGGATCTCATCAAAATAAAAAGCTTCTGCACAGCTAAAGAAAACAGTATTAAAATAAAAAGAGAACCAACTGTATGGGAAAACATATTTGACAATGATACCTCAGACAAGGGATTAATCTCCAAAATATATAAAGAACTTACAAGACTCTACTCTAAGAAGACAAGCAACCCAATTAAAAAATGGGCAAAGGATTTGAACAGACACTTCTCCAAGGAGGACACACAGAGGATCCAGAGACACATGAAAAGATGCTCGATATCTCTAGCTATCAGAGAGATGCAAATTAAAACTACAATGAGATACCACTTGACACCAGTCAGAATGGCCTTCATAAACAAAGCAACAAACAGCAAGTGTTGGAGAGGTTGTGGAGAAAAGGGGACCCTAGTGCACTGTTGGTGGGATTGCAGATTGGTACAACCACTATGGAAAACAGTATGGAATTTTCTAAGAAAACTAAAAATGGACATACCTTTTGACCCAGCAATTCCACTGCTTGGATTATATCCTAAGAACCCTGAAACACCAATCCAGAAGAATCTATGCACCCCTATGTTCATAGCAGCACAATTTACAATAGCCAAGTGCTGGAAGCAACCTAGGTGCCCATCAGTTAATGAATGGATCAAAAAACTGTGGTACATTTACATAATGGAATTCTATGCAGCAGAAAGAAAGAAGGAGCTCCTACCCTTTGCGACAGCATGGAAGGAATTGGAGAGTATCATGCTAAGCGAAATAAGCCAGGCAGTGAAAGACAAATACCATATGATCTCACCTTTAACAGGAAGCTAATCAACAAAACAAACAAGCAAGCATAATATAAACAAAGACACTGAATTTGAGAACAGTCTGACAGTGACCAGAGTGGGAGGGGAGGGAATTTCAGGGGAAAAGGGAAACGGTTTAGACCAACAAGTATAAAGGACACAATGACAAAAACTATGGGGGGTGGAAATGGGAGGAAGGTGGGGAGGGCTGGGGTGGTGGGCTGGGGCAGGGTAAAAGACAGAAAACTGTACAATATCAACAATTAAAAAATACTGATTAAAAATTTAAAAAAAGACAAAAAATAAATAAAGGTGTGGGTTTATTTCTAGTCTCTCCATTCTGTTCCATTGATCTGTGTGTCTGTTTTTATGCCAGAACCAGGCTGTTTTGATCACTATAGCTTTATAGTATAATTTGATACCAGGCAGTGTGATTCTTCCAAGTTTGTTTTTGCTTTTGTTTTTTTTTTTCAAAATTGTTGTGGCTATCTGAGCTCTTTTTGATACCATATAAATTTTTGGAATATTTGTTCTACTTCTGTAAAATATGCCATTGGTTGAATCTATAGGAATTGTATTGAATCTATAGATTGCTTTGGTAGTATGAATATTTTAACGATGTTAATTTTTCCTATCCATGAACACAATATATACTTCCTTTTATTTGTATGTGCCTCATTTTCTTTATTTGATGTCTTACAATTTCCTGAGTATAGGTTTTTTACATCCTTGATTAAATTTATTCCTAGGTATTTTATTCTTTTTAAAGCAATTGTGAGTGGGATTCTTTTCTCCAATTTTCCTTTCTCATAGTTCATCATCAGTGTAAAAAAGAATGCAACCAATTTCTGCGTATTTATTTTGTATCCTGCTTCTTTACCAAATTAATTTATCAGTTCTAGTAAATTTTGATGGACTCTTTTAAGTTTCTTTATATTCGGTATCATGTCATCTGCAAATAATGATATTTTTATCTTTTCCTTTCCAATTTGGATGTCTTTTATTTATTCTACTTTTCTGTTTGCTGCAAGTATGACTTCCAGTACTATGTTGAATAAGAATGGTGAAAGTGGCACATCCCTGTTTTGTTCCCAATCTTAGGGGAAACACTTGTATTTTTTGCCCATTTAGTATAATGTTGGCCTTTATTACACTCAGGTATATCCCTTCCATTCTGAAGTGCTGAGAGTTTTTATCATAAATGCATGCTGGATTTTATCAAATGATTTTTCTGCATCTATTGATATAATCATGTCATTCTTATTCTTCATTTTGTTTATGTGGTGTATCATGTGTATTGATTTGTGAATATCATACCAACCTTGCATTCCCAGAATAAATCCCACTTGATCAGAATGTATTGTACTTTTAATATATTGTGGGAACAGGTTTAATAACATTTTGTTGAGGACTTTAGCATCTATGTTCACCAGGCATATTGTCTGTAATTTTTTAAATTTTTGTTGTTTATCTGATTTTGGATAATGCAGGCCTTGTAAAATAAACTGGGAGTCTTCTCTCTTGAATTTTTTGGAATAATTTGAGAAAGATAGTCGTTGGTTCTTCTTGAATATTTGATAAAATTCATCTGTGAAGCCCTTCAGTCCATGACTTTTGTTTGTTTAGAGATTTTGTATTACTGCTTCAATTCCACTAGATGTAATCTGTCTATTCAGATTCTCTGATTCTTCATCATTTAGTTTTGGAAGATTGTATGTTTCTAGGGATATATCCATTTCTTCCAGATTGTCCAAATTGTTGGCATATAGTTGTTTGTAATATTTTAATATTTTAATACAATAGTTTGTATTTCTCTGGTGCAAGTTGTTACTTATCTTTTTTTACTTCTGATTTTATTTATTTGGATCCTCTCTTTTTTTTTTTTTTGATAAGTCCGATTAAAGGTTTGTGAATCTTGTTTATCTTTCAAAGAACAGGGTCTTAGTTTCATTGATCTTTTTGTATTGTATTTTTAGACTCTATTTCATTATTTCTGCTCTGATCTTTATTATTTCCTTCCTTTTACTCACTTTAGGCTTTGTTGTTCTTCTTTCAGTTTCTTTAAGTGTAAAGTTAGATTCTTTATTTTAGATTTTCTTCTTTTATCTGAGTTAAGCATATAATGCTATGAATTTCCCTCTTACAACTGCTTTTGCTGTGTTTCATAGATTTTTGGGTTGTTGCATTCTTATTTTCATTTGTTTCAAGGTATCTTTTAGGTTTTTTCCTTAATTTCATTATTAATCCATTCATTATAGTAGTACATTATTTAGCTTCCATTTCTTTGTGTGTCTTTTAGTTTTTATTTTGTGATTGATTTTTAGTTTCATAGAATTATGGTCAGAGAAGTTGCTTGATGTGATTTCAATCTTAAACTTATTGAGACTTGTTTTGTGTCCTAACATGTGGTCCATCCTAGAATATGTTCCACGTGCACTTGAAAGGAATGTTTATTCTGTTGCTCTGAGATGAAATGCTCTGTAGATATCATTTAAATGCATCTGATCTTATATGTCATTTAAAGCTGCCATTTCCCTATTGATTTTCTGTCTGGAAGATCTATTTATTGATGCCAATGGGGTATTAAAATCCCCTACTCTGACTGTATTACTGTCAGTCTCTCCCTTTATGTCCATCAAGATTTGCTTTACATATTTAGGTGCTCCTATGTTGGATGCATAAATATTTACAGGTGTTATATCCTCTTATTTGACTGTTCCCTTTATCATTATGTAGTGCCCTTCTTTGTCTCTTACTACAGACTCTGTTTTAAAGTATACTTTGATTGATGTAAGTGTTGCTATCATGGGTGTTTTTCCCTTTACATTTGCATGAAATACCTTTTTCCATCCCTGTACTTTTAGCCTGTGTGTATCTTTTGTCCTGAGGTGTGTCTCTTGTAGACAGCATATTTATGGGTCAGGTTTTCTTATCTTTTCATCTACCTGATGTCTTTTGATTGGAACCTTTAAGATAATTACTGATAGGTACATATTTATTGCCATTTTATTCTTTTAACTATGTTCCTCTGTTTCTTTTCCTTTCTTCTTCTTAAAACAGGCCCTTTTACCCTGGATGGTGTGGCTCAATTGAGTGCCAGCCTGTGAACCAAAGGTTCAGCAGTTTGATTCCCAGTCAAGGCACATGCCTGGGTTGTGGGTCAGGTCCCTGGTGCAGGGGTGTGCAAGAGGCAACCACATTGATGTTTCTATCCCTCTCTCCCTCATTCTCCTCTCTCTAAAAATAAATAACTAAAATATTTTTTAAAAACAGGCCTTTTAACATTTCTTGTAACACTAATTTGGTGGTAACAAACTCTCTTAGTTGTTTTCCTGTCTGGGAAACTATTTCTCCTTTAATTTTAAATCACAGTCTTTCTGAGTAAAGTAGTCTTGGTTGTAAGTTGTTGCTTTCATCACTTTGAGTATTTCATGCCAATTCCTTTCTGCTAGAAATATTTTTGTTGAGAAATCAGCTGACAGTCTTATGTGAGTTTTCTTGTAGGTAACTATTTTTCTCTTGCTGTTTTTATGATTCATTTTTTGTCTTTAAGCTTTTCCATTTTAATTATAATGTGTCTTGGTGTTGTCATCTTTGGGTTCATCTTGTTTGGTACTCTCTGTGTTTCCCAGATTTGTGTGTCTTTTTTCTTCACTGGGTTAGGGAAATTTTCAATCATTATTTTTTTCAAATAATTTCTCAATTCCCTTGTGCTCTCTCTCTTCTCCTCCTGTTACCCCTATGAGGTGCATGTTGCCTCAAAGATCACTCTACCTATCCTCATTTTTTAATTTCTTTTTTTGGCAGTTGTTGCTGTTATTGGGTTATTTTTCTACCTTGTTATCCAAATTGCTGATTAGATCTGCTTCATCCAAGCTACTGTGTATTCCTTTCAGTGTATTCATCATTCCAGGTATTGTATTCTTTATTGTGGCCTGGCCCTATTTTATGGTTTCTATGTCCTTTTTTTATGCTCTTGAGCATTCTTATAATCATTACTTTGAACTATATCTGATAAATTGCTTGCCTATATTTCATTTAGCTCTTTTTTTCTGGAGATTTCTCCTATTCTTTCATCTGGAGCCTATTTCTTTATCATTCCATTTTGGTTGCTTGTTTGTGTTTGTTTCTATGTATTAGATAGATCTTCCATGACTCTCAGTCTTCATAGAATGGCCTTATATAATAGGTGTTCTGTGGGGTCCAGTGGTATAGTCTTCTAGGTCACCTGACCTGGGTGCTTACAGGAATGTCTGTTGTATGGGTTTTGTGACACTGTTCTTGGAACTGAGTCTTGATTGCTATTGGCCTGTGTATGTTGGGATTGATCTTCAGGCTGTCTGACTATGAGGCTAAGCTCTGACCATGGCATGTGAGCTTTGGTGCAGGTACTGACTACATGAAGTGGAATTTGCCTCAGCTGGGTTTGGTGCCTGCTGATGTCTCCCTCTGGCTATTCCACTTATGAAGCCTATTAGATCCAGCCTTGATGTTTTCTGAAGCTGACTATTCAGTGTGTTGGTTCTGGGATTCTTAGGAGGGCTTCTGGTGCAAGCCAATGTCAGATGCTGCCTGTGAGTGATCCCATGGCAACCTATTTGGAGCTACAATTATTCTACAATTTGTGGATGCCTCTGCTTGGCCTGGGTGTGCATGGGAATGACCACATTGCACAAGAAGGCTAGCTTTTACCAGCACCATGCTAAGAGGCAGGCCAACCAAAATCCCAAGGTACCCTGATGAAATTTTCCTCCTCCTGTCTGCTTCCTGTCTGCTTCCTTCCTGCCTCCTGTTAGCCTCGGTCACTAAAAGAACCTCTTCCTGTACTTCTCAGATGAGCATAAGCTCCACAAGGTGGTGTGAGAGACAGTCCAGATGGTGGGGTTATTGCTTTCTTACAGGCTGATGCTTAATTGGGGATGTGCTCCACCCAGGAAACATGGCATCTGTTGTATGAGGGAATGACTCAGCACAGGGATCCTGGCAGCTGCCTCCTTGTTCTTTCTCTGGAGCCACAATCCCCAGACTCGCTTCACATGACTAGTTTGCTATGCCCTCCTCTGCCAGAGCCTATGCAAGTGTCTGTGAACATAATTTCATGCACTGGCCTTTTAAATGGGTGTCTATATCTCTGTAGCAGACATCTGCTTCTCCCTGGCAGACAGAAACCTCATTGCTTTTCATAGCCAGATGTTATGTGGGTGCTTCTTTTTGACTCTGGTGCTTGGGGTTGGGGAGCTTGGCTTGGAGTTTAGACCCCACACTTCCTCATAGCTGAGATATCTACCCAGAATGTCAGCAGCACCCCCCCATTCTTCTTACTAGTCTCAATGTGGCTTCTTCTATAAATCCTTGGTTATAAGACTTCTCTTCAGCTAGTCTTCAGTTGGTTATTCAGGATGATAATTCTAACATTTGTTTGTAATTCCAGTTTGATCCTGGAAGAAAGGGAGTCAGTACAATGCTTTTGAGATTCATCCTTGTTTTGTGTGTATATCAATAGATGTTAGTATGGCTAAGGGATATTCTGTGGTGTGGATGTAGCACTGTTTGATTTTGCTTGTATTCCTTAGTTGAGAGATATTTGAATTATTTCCAGTGTGTGGTGATTAATAGTTAAGGTGCTGTGAATATCTATGTGCAAGTTTTTTTTTGTGTGTGTGTAAACATGTTTTCAGTTCTCTAGAGTCAGTAACTAGAAGTGAGATTGTGGGTCCATATGATACATATATGATTAGATCTACAAGAAACTACCAAGCAATTTTCTATAGTGGCTGCATCATTTTTTATTCTGACCAGTATTATATGAGAGATACACTTGATCTGCATTTTTGTCAGCACTTGGTGTTGTCAGTAGTTTTTAGTTTGGACATTCACTAGATGGCAGTTATATTTCATCATGGTTTTAATTTGCATTCAGGTCTCCTCATGTTCAACATTTTTTATGTGATAATTTGCTATCTATATAGCTAATTTGGTGAAGTGTCTGTCAATCTCTTTTGCCCATGAAAAATATGCTGTTTGTTCTTTCACTGTGAGTTTTTAGTGTTCTTTATCATTATGAATAGAAGTCTTTTGTCAGATATATGATTTACAAATATATTCTTTTAATCTGTAGCTTCTCATTTCATTCTTCTGATAGAGTGCAGAGCAAAATTTGTTAAATTTGATGGTCCAGTGTGTTGGGAACTGCCCTGCTGGTTTCAGGAGCTGTAACCCCTCCATAGCTAAGGCTGAGCGAGCAACCTTGGGACCATAAGCCACTAAGGAGACAAAACTTACCTCTCTAGCATGAGCTCTGCCTCTGCTACTTTTACTTCACCCTTCCTGGCCCAAAATGCTTGATTGGTTAGCCAATGATGGGTAAAATACCTCAAGGGAGGGATGACCTAAGATAGGCATGATCATGGGGGCCCCAGAGAAAGACTTGGGGGGCTATAGAAAAAGGGGGTGATAGACCCTTACCCCTGGGCTTTGACATAGCCTGAGTCTTCATTCTGTCTGCAAGAAGTCTCCTAATCTCTTGGTTGCCTTATTTACCCTACCTGACTTAAGCCTGAAACAATGCCGGGGTTCGTGTGGCCCTGTGCTGGAAAGGGCAGATTCTGTAGGGTGATCAGGCTTAAGAGAGAATGCATAAAATCTTATGAAACCTACTTTGCTAATATTCTCAATTTAAATGATAAGGGTCCAAACTTGAATTAAGTTTGTTTCCCCTAAGTTTTATGGCCCTTTACCTATCTGACCCTGACTCAGAATGTGCCCTCAGCATCCTTTTTTAAAAATCTATTTTATTGATTATGCCATTACAGTTGTCCCATTTCTCCCCCATCATTCCCCTCCACCCTGCACACCCTCTGCCACCCACATGGCCCACTTTATTTCATGTCCATGTGTCATATATTCTTTTGCTTCTACATTTCCCACACTGTTCTTGTCCTCCCACTGTCTATTTTCTACCTACCATCTATGCTACTTATTCTCTGTACCTTTTCTCCCTCTCTCCTCCTCCAACTCCCCTGTTGCTAACCCTCCATGTGATCTCTATTTCTGTGGTTCTGTTCCTGTTCTAGTTGTTTGCTTGGTTTGCTTCTGTTTTAGGTGTAGTTGTTAGTATCTGTGAGTTTGTTATCTTTTTACTGTCATATTTTTTATCTTCTTTTTTTAAGATAAGTTCCTTTAACATTTCATATAACAAGGGCTCGGTGATGATGAACTCCTTCAACTTGGCCTTATCTGAGAAACACTTTATCTTCCCTTCCATTCTAAATGACAGCTTTGCTGGGTAGAGCAATCTTGGATATAGGTCCTTGCCTTTCATGACTTGGAATACTTCTTTCCAGCCCCTTCTTGCTGGTAAAGTCTCTTTTGAGAAATCAGCTGACAGTCTTATAGGAACTCCTTTGTAGGTGACTGTCCCCTTATCCCTTGCTGCTTCTAGAATTCTCTGCTTCATTTTAATCTTGGCTATTGTAATTACAATGTGCCTTGGTGTGTTCCTCCTTGGGTCCACCTTCTTTGGGACTCTCTGAGCTTCCTGGACTTCCTGGAAGTCTATTTCCTTTGCCAGACTGGGAAAGTTCTCCTTTATTATTTGTTCAAATAAGTTTCCCCCTTGTTGCTCTTCTTCTTCCCCTTCTGGTACCCCTATAATTCAGATGTTGGGACATTTAAAGATGTCCTGGATGTTCCTAAGCCCCTCCTCATTTTTTTGAATTCTTGTTTCTTCCTTGTTTTCTGTTTTGTTGTTTGTTTCTTCCTTCTGGTCCACTCCATTGATTTGAGTTCCAGTTTTCCTTCCATCTCTATTGATTCTGTGTGCGTTTTCCTTCATTTGACTTATTGTAGCCTGCATTTTTTTCATTTAATTTGTGAGCAAAATCAACCAATTCTGTGAGCATCCTGATCACCAGTGCTTTGAACTATGCATGTGATAGGTTGGCTATCTCTTGGTCGCTTAGATGAATTTGTTCTGGAGCTTTGATTTGTTTTCTCCCATTTGAGCCATTTTTGTTATTTTGGGTTTTTTTTTTTTTTTGGTCTGGTGGCAGCTGTTCTGTAGTGAGGGGTGGAGCCTTAGGTGTTCCCTAGTGCAGGGCAGCCCAGTTGCTGGGCAGTGATGCTGTATGTGGGGGTGGGATCTGAGAAGAAACAATGGTGCTTGCTCCACTCTCTCTTGGATTTAGTTCCTTCTGCCACTTCTACTTCGCCTGGATTATCTGTGTGCAAATGTGGGACCACCTGGTCAGCCAGCCGCCTTGCACAGCCTCACTGGGTCTGCACCAATGCCACCCCATGACTGGGGTCCGCTCTCTGCCAACTGTGCATTGGGGGTCTGCTAGCCACCACCTGCATGCCTGGGATCTGCCAGCTGTTGCTGCCTGGGTGCTCAGGTTCGCCAACCTCCACTTTTTCCTGCCGCGACTCCGCCCCTCTTACCAGTCTGGATGAATGGTTGTTGGACTTCTGTACAGTTCAATTTTCTATCAGTTCTGGTTATTTTCTTGTTTCTAAATCTGTTGTCCTTATTTTGGTTGTACAAGGAGGCACAGTGTATCCACCTACACCTCCATGTTGGCCTGAAGTCCCTCGAGTTCTTTGAATGTTATATAATTGATCATTACTGCCTGATAATGATTAATAGGCTTATTCTGAGAATGTTGGTCTTTGGAACTGCTGGTTGCTTGCTCATTATAACAATGCTCTATGTACTTTGACACATTTGCAAATTATTTTCCTAGGGTTGTGTAAGAGACCAGCAAGTAGCAAGCTTTGTGGGATCTATAGTGGTCCTAACTAAAAACAAGGGGGAAATATAGGAGACCATTCTGTGTGGTGTGGGCCCAGCCCCCACTGAGAGATGCACCAGACCCATGCCCACAAATAGGTTCTCCTGTGGGGAATCAAGCCTTCATTGTACCCAGACTTCTATGAGACTTGCTTTTGCTAAAACTCCCTCACCCTGAATTGAGGCAGTAAACATTTACTGCATATCTTTAAATTAACTTCCTAAAATCCATGCTAAACCTTCCAAGGATGAGTGTAACCAGTTCAACCACTTTTCCCTTTGCATTTGCAAATATCCTTCTTCTGTGATATGATTAGTGGTATCAGCTCCTTTGTTTTCTATAAAAGGTGACCACCTAAAGTGAACCTGTGCATAGTAAATGAGGACCATCATGTAATATGCCCAGAAAAGCAGTGAAAGCTTGTTAAGGCAAGGGTCAAGGTGCTCTCCCCTTGAGAGAGAGTGGCTACGCCATCCCTTTTCCTCCATATCACTTGGTAGTCCATGTGAATTTGTCTCGTATCTCATCCTCAATGTCACGGACCCCACAAGCCAGGGTCCGCATCACCAGTGTATCAGAAAATTGTTTCATGTATCAAAATTTTGGTATTATATCTAAGAATTCTAAATCTTTGCAAAGCCCTAGGCCATGAAGATTTTCTTCTAAAATATTTATAGTTTTACATTGTACATTTAGGTGTGTGATCAATTCTAAATTTTTATATAAGATGTGAGATGTAGGTTACGTATTTTCTGTTTGTATATGTCAAATTGTTCTAACATGATTTGTTGAAAAAGACAACTTTTTCTTCATTGAATTGTTTTTGTAGTTTTGTTAATATCAGTAGGCCATATTTATGTGGATCTATTTTTGAACACTCTACTCTATTTCACTCATCTGTATGTTTTTTTCCTTCACCAATACCACAGTGCTTTGTTTACTATAGATTTATTGCAAGTGTTAAAGTTAGTGTGATCATTACAAATTTATTCTTTATTATCAAAATTCTGCTAGCTATTCAAGTTTTTCTCCTTTTCCATATAAGTTTTAAAATCCATCTGTAAATCTACAATATGTTTTGCTGAAATTTTGGTCAGTACTACATTCATTTACAGATCAAGTTGGGAAGAATTAATAATGTCTTTACTATATTGAAGCTTCTAACCATGAACATGTGTCTTCTTAGGGCTGCTATAACAAAAATAGCATAGACTAGATGGTTTAAACAAAAAACATTTATTTCTAACAGTTCTGGAAGCTGGGAAATCCAAGATGAAACTGCTGGTAGTACCAGTGTCTGGTGAAGACCCACTTCTTGCCATGTAGTCAGCTAACTTTTGCTGTATCTTCATATGGCTGAGGAGAGAGATCATCTCTCATGTTTCTTCTTTTAAGTGAGAAAATGGTGATCCTATTTATGAGGGCTCTGCCCTCATGACCTCACAAAGGCTCCAACTCCAGATATCATCACACTAGAAATTAGGCTTTGACACATGAACTTTGGGAGAAAAACAAACATTCTGTCCAAAGTAACATGATGGACCTCTCCATTTGTTTTTCTTCTTTAATTCATCTTTTTTTTTTTTTAGTTTTCAGTATCAAAATATTATATTTGATTATTTTAGATGTAAACCAAACTATTTTATTTTTTGTTAGAGCTATTTAAATAGCTTTAATTTCTTAATTTTACATTATTAGTACAGTAGTCCCTCCATATCTGCAATTTTGCTTTCCATAGTTTCAGTTACTTTCAGTCAACCAAGTTATGAAAATACTAAATGGAAAATTTCAGAAATAAAAAATTCACACATTTTGAATTGTGTGCCATTCTGAGTAGCATGATGAAATCTCACCTTTTTTTTCCCCATTCTACCCTGGACATGAATTATCCCTTTGTTTATTGTATCCATGCCATGTACACTACCCAGCATTAGTCACTTTGTACTCAACAACAGATCAACTGTTATGGTATCACAGTGCATGTGTTCAAGTAAGCCTTATTTTACTTAATAATGGTACATTCACAAAACTTTTATTACAGTATATTGTTATAATTGTTCTATTTTATTAGTTGTTAGTTGTTAATCTCTCACTGTGCCTAATTTATAAATTAAAGTTTATAATAGGTATATATGTATAGGAAAAATCATATATGTATGTATATATATATATGCTTGATAAAAATCAAACATATACATGTGTGTATATATATTTATGGCTCAATACATGTAGTTTCAGGCACCTGCTGGGGATCTTGGAACATATCCCCATTGGTGAGGGGAGACTACTGTGTGTAGAAAAAAGATTGTCTTTTTCTTATTTGACTTATGTCCTGTAACCTTGCTATATGTATTTATTATGATTTCTAGAGGTTTTTACATTTGTTTAACTTTTATTATCTGGGATTTCTTATCTGAGATTTCAGAGTTCTATTTTCAGCTCCTGAAGTGATAACTGAAGGGCTTTTCCCAAATGTGTCTCTGAGCTGATGGTCACCTCTACATTTCAGTTTGAATTGCATTCAGGTCAAGGAATCTTGGAGGAAAACACATGTATTTTCATGGTATCTTGCACTCTGGTCTTCCTTCTCAATCCACCTACTGCTATTTTTGTTTCAGAGTCCACAACAGTTCCTTCAGGTATCAGATTCTCTAGGCATGGCAGTCACAACAGTGATACAGACACAGGAAGTGTCACTAGTTCACATAACAGAACTGAAACCTCTGCCATCCAGCTTTGTAATATTTTTTGCAGGTTTTTTTTTAACTTTTTGTTTTAAATTAAACTTAGTCTCATAGAAGGTGCAAAAAAATAGAGAGAACTTTGGTGTATTCTTCACCTAGCTTTCCCCAGTGATAACATTTTACATATTGTAGTGCAATTTCAAACCAGAAAATTGGCAGTGGCACAATACTATTGATTAAACTAGACTTTATATGGGTTTCATCAGGACTTTTTTCTTTTGTTAGCTATAGGGCTCTGCTATCACTGCAAAGAAACTCCTTCATGGTACTTCTGAATAATCATAGCCTCCCTTAAAAATAACCCTGGGCAACCACTGATTTGTTCTCCATCATTATAATTTTGTCATCTCAAGGTTATTACGTAAGTGGAATCATTCAGTATACCCATCAACTTTTAACAGAATCTGATCTTTGGCACCATGTGTTTTGCTGCTATTAGGTATTCAGACATCCAGCAATATTCTTGCTGGGACAAAAACTGTAAAATACTGTTCTTCTCTGCTCAAATTCTTCTAATAAGTACAACAATTTTTAAAGACATTATAGTACAAAGTATATTTATATATATAGTGACTAGGGTCTGTTAAGAGACCAAATACCCCATTATCACCCATTTCTGAGCTCTCAAGTGCTGGCCTTCAGGAATCAGAATGAAATCACATTTCTAGAACATAGTACACCTGAGTCATCACCTCAGGTCACAAACTATGACAGGGGTTCAATGTCTGCCTTCTTTGTAGTCCCAGTGCCCCCCCCCCCCCCGCTTTCATGTGACTGTGAGGGATGGAGAAAGGTGTGCTAGCATAGCACAATGAAGCTGTGCAGAAAAGGCACATTTAAACACATCTATTATACCTGTGGCTTTGACTAAATAGTATTTCAACTCCTTATGAATCTCTCTGTGTTCCTAGATTTATTTTTAGGTGCGGCGCAAGAGATTTTTTTGTTTGTTTGCTTTTCTACTTACTCATCGTTATTATTTCCTCCTGAATGGCTCATCATAGCAGCAGTCATACAGTAATCATCTGGAAGTAAATTATTATTTGTTATGTATCAAATGCCATAAAGCTTACTAGGTGCCTCTAATGATACCAGCCACTGGCTACAGAGCTTACTGCTCCACGAGGGCACTTACTGAGACTCTGAAGCTGGAGACCCAAAGCTGGGGCAGGCAGTTCTCTTCCACCTTGTGTGCCTGCAGCATGGAAATGGATGTATGGCTCAGGAAGCAGTAAGGACACAAAGAAGGAAGTAGATCAAACACAAAAATGATGTAGATTTAATAGGTGAGGGTGGTGGTTCCTATAACAGCAATGTGGCTTGACTCCTTCAGTAATGAAAACAGAACTCCGATTCTCGTATCTTCTGAAATAAGATTCCATAGTAATAAGAGAGGATAGGGAATAAAAAAAGGAGGGCAAAGGTAACTCACATTTATGATTATCTTTGTGTCCCAGCACAGGTCTAGGCTTTGGAGTTTTATAAAAGACTGGAACCCACAGTGTGATACAGCAAACAGATAATAGATAAGTAAATAAATTGATAATGTAATGTTTAAGAAGGGGATTACATTTGGGTAAGGAGATGAAGCATAAAGAGATGGTTATTTTTGATAGACTGCTAGGGAAGAGTGTTCTGAAGATGTGGCCTTTGAACACAAACCTTGATGAACTGAAAGGGTGAGCCATGTAGGTAACTGGGGAACAACACATTAAGGTCATGAATGGGCATTCTTGGTGAGTGGAAAGGCAGAGATTCCATCAATGGAGTCAGAGCCCAACAGGCAAGGAGGAGGGACACAGGTGAGGCTAGAGCAGCAGCTAAGGGCAGACATGTGTACCGTAAGGCGTTCTGTGGTGTTCTCAAGGTGATGGTGAGCCATGGAAAGGTTGAAATGGGATTTCATGATCCTGTTTGATTTTAAAAGTTCACTTTGGGTACTGTGCTGATGTGTGGAGAATAAACTAGGGTGGACAAGGGTGAGAATGGGTCTATGTGTAAGTGACAGTCACTTGCCAGGCTAACACACCCATAACATTTGATTTCTATAGTGATATAGGAGAGAGGTCATTGTGTCCACATGGCAGCAGTGTCCACAACTCAAATGAATTAGCAAGCTGGTCCAGGTGACTCATGAAATAAACAGCAGAGCTGGTATTTGAATACAGGGCTGCCTCACTTCTCATCTCTGCTATAATCCTGTAAACAGCCTGATTGCAGATGCTTTGCTTTTGAGAATCAGGGAAGGCCATTCTCTCTGCAGTCTCCTTTCCACTCACGTTGTTTCCTTTCCTTGGCAACAGAGACAAGATGAGTTTGTCGCATTTTCATGGTTCAATCTATCAGCTATTTTGTGCCTTCATGCCTACATTCACCAGCTCCCTCCCTGGTGTCTACAATGGTCACCAGAAAACACGTGTGCTGATCAGGTGAGCCCAGCTCTCTGAGAACACCCTTGCTCCTGGAATTACTTCGATGTTTAAGACACCAACCACAGAAATCAATGACATTTTTGAACACCAAGAATGAAATATCAGGGAGAAATGAGGGGAAAAATCCCATTTACTATAGCAACAAGAAAAATAAAGTACCTAGGAATAAATTTAACCAAGGAATTAAAAGACCTGTACCTGGAAAACTACTATGCTGAAGAAAGAAATTAAGGAAGATACAAATAAATGGAAACATATACCATGTTCATGGATTGGAAAAATTAACATCATTAAAATGTCCTTACTAACCAAAGAAATCTATGGATTCAACACAATTCTTATTAAAATACCAATGGCATACTTCACAGACCTACAACAAATACTTCAAAAATTTATATGGAACCTAAAGGACCCCAAATAGCCTCAGAAATCTTGAGAAAGAAGAACAAAGTTCAAGAGATCACAATACCTGATGTCAAGCCTTACTACAAGTCCACTGTGATCAAAACGGTCTGGTACTGGCACAAGAACAAACATATAGATGAATATGTAAACAGAATAGAGACCCAGAAGTAAATCCATGTGTCTACAGTCACTTAATATTTAACAAAGTGGGTATGAGCATGCAAAGGTGTGGGAGGGCTCTGCCTGCAGAGCCCCATCCCTCCGTCATGGATGAAAATAAAACTACCAAGACATGATCTGCTTGGGGAGGAGAGGTGGTCAAACTCTCAGAGGAGAATGACCCAGAGCCCCTTCCTCACTGAGCTTTTATTGGGTTCAAATACACAGGGATACAGGTATGTCAGGCAGCAAGGATCAAACAATGGTTAACATTTCAAAGAAATCTGAGGGCTTAATCTGAGTCAGTGTGTGTCAGGAAAGGGGCTTGCAAAACTTTGGGAGACAAACTCATTTCCTCCTCAGATCCTTATCACTTAAATGAGAGCACTCTTAGCAAAGCAGGTTTCACAGAACTTTACAAATTCTTTCTTATGCCTGATCGCCTGGGGAACTGCTCTGGCTGGCACAGGGCTTCTTCACCACTTGCCCTCACAGTTTCAGGCTTTAAGCTAATTAGGCCTAGGAAGCAAGAGATAAGGAAGACATCTCCCAGATGGAAATGGGGACTTGGGCTATGTCAGAACAGCTGGGGGGCGAAGGTCCAGCACCCCCTCTTTGCTGGAGCCCCCTGAGTCCTTCAGTGAGGGCCTCCCAAGTGGTCATGTCTGGCTTAGGTTGCCACTCCCATGAGGAGTCTTACCTGCCATTGTCTAACCAACTAAACATTGGGGCCAGAGATGGATGAGGCAGAAGTGGCACTCCTGCCAGGGAGACAAGCTTTGTCTCCTTAGTGGCTCATGACCCCTTGACAGAACAGACCCAGATGAAATGAGTCCCTTGGCTCTTACTCAGCCTACTATGGGGTGAGGGTTACAACTCCTGAGACCAGGCTGAATGGTCTGCAACACAAAGGATTAAAAGTAACCTCTTCAACAAATGGTGTTGGGAGAACTGGACTGGTACATGCAAAAAAGAGAGAGAGAGAGAGAGAGAGAGAGAGAGAGAGAGAGAGAGAGAGAGAGGAGAGAGAGAGAGAGAGAGAGAAAGAAAAAAGAAAAAGAAAAGAAAAGAAACTAGACCACCAACTTACACTATACACCAAAATAAACTCAAAATGGATAAAAGACTTATATATTTTAATTTGTGACACCATAAAAGTCCTAGAGGAAAACATAGGCAGTAAAATTTCTAATATCCTCATGTAGCAATATTTTTGCTAATATATCTCCGAGGACAAGGGAAATAAAGGAAAAAATAAACACATGGGACTACATCAAATTAAAATGCTTCTGCATAGCCAAAGAAACCATCATCAAAATGAAAAGAGAAACAACCATATGGGAGAACATATTTGCCAGTGATACTTTGGGCAAGGATTTGATCTCCAAAATATATAAAGAACACATACAACTCAACACCAGGAATACAAACAACCCAATTAAAAAATAGACAAAGGACCTAAACAGACACTTCTCCAAGGAGGCCATAGAGAGGGCTCAGAGACATATGAAAGGATGCTCAGCATCAGTAGTCATCAGAGAGATGCAAATTAAAACCACAGTGAGATACCACTTCACACCAGTCAGAATGGCCATCATTAATAAATCAAGAAACAAGTCCTGTTAAGGCTATGGAGAAAGGGAACCCAGTGCACTGTTGGTGGGAATGCAGACTGGTGCAACCACTGTAGAAAACAGTATGGAATTTTCTCAAAAAACTAAAAATGGAACTGTCTTTTTACCCAGTAATTCCATTCCTGGGAATACACCCTAAAAATCCCGAGTTACCAATTCAAAAGAACCTATGCACCCCTATGTTCTTAGCAGCAGTATTTATAATAACCAAATGTTGGAAACAGCTTAAGTGCCTATCAGTAGATGAGTGGATTAAATGTCTGTGGTACATTTACACAATGGAATACTACACAGCCATAAGAAAGAAAGAACTCCTGCCTTTTGCAGTACCATGGATGGAACTGGAGACTATTATGATAAGTAAAATAAGCCAGGTGGTGAAATACAAATACCATATGATCTCACCTATAAGAAGAATCTAATGAACAAAATAAACTAATGAACAAAATAGAATCACAGTTATGGAAACATAGAACAGACCGACAGTGACCAGAAGGGAACAGGAAGGGACTAATTAAAAAACATGTATGAATGACCCATGGACATAGACAACAGTGTGGGAATTGACTGTGGGAGTGAGGGGTGGGATGTATGGAGGAGGGCAAAGGGTAATAAACTGGGACAACTGTAATAGAATAAGAATTTTTAAACCCCCCCTCCGCAAAAAAAAGAGACACCAGCCACAAGGAAGAACTTCTCTATTCTTGACTCTCTAGTGCTATTTTCCCAAGTACGATTTCTCTACTTTGGTCATCCTCAGAACCCAAATACTGCAATTAACCTATATTTTCTCCTAGTGGAATCATAACTGATATGGGTTCTGATAGAGAATGATGATGGCCTCTGTCCAAATCCTCTCAATTCACGCAAAGAGGAAAAATGGACATTTGTGGGTAACTGATGAAAAAATTCAGCAATTTTACATCCTGAGAAGAGTATAGAGGGAGCCCTAGCTTTCCATAATTTCATTATATCTGTGTCATTCCTCTGATTCTCTTCTCTTTGGTGACAGCACTAGGGCCAGCTTTCTGCCATGACTTCCACTTGAACCTGTCCACCTGTTATAGCAGTGCCCCGTGAGTGTCCTCCATGAAAGAGGCAATATGACAGTCAGAAAGACTTGGGCCTCCAGAATCCCACTGTCTCATTCAGAGTCCTAGCTCTATCACTCACTGATGCTATACTACTGGGAGGGTTTTGTATGTGTCTCCATTTTCTCATGTGTGGTGTGTAGTGTGTGCTGGGGAAGTAAGAACTCCTTTTGTTGTGTTGCTTTGCTGTTTACTCTATCAGGGAAGAGCCAAGGTTGGCTTCACTGGCCATTTTCTCTGAGTTCATAAGCCTGGGGACACTCAGTGCAGTCATTTTCAAATACTTCCTTCTCAGGTCAAAAAGGAATCAAAAGTACAGCATAGGGAATATAGTCAACAAAATTGTAATAACTATGTGTGGTGCCCGAGGAATACTAGACTTATTGTGATGATCACTTTGTAAGGTATATAACTGTCTAATCACTATGTTGTACTCCTAAAACTAATGTAATATTATACATAAAATATAATTAAAATAATTTTTAAAAAATGAAATAAGGAAATAAAAAGGCATGAAAGAGAGCTACCCCAAGGCTGACCCTGCCTCTCAGACTTGCCCCTTGTCTCTCGTGGTGACTGGGGAGTGGAGATCCATTAGGGTTTTCTCACCTCCCTCAGGGGCACACTCCAGTCTCGGGAGGGCAGTTGTGCTCCCTTCTTGGCTTCAGGGAGATTTCCTTACTCTTCTCCTTCCTGTGCTAGATTCAAGATAGTATTTCTCAATTCTTCCATTTTTCACTTGAGGATTTGGTCAAATTTACTTTGTGAAGTTAGTTTATGAACCAGTTCTCTCATTGACTATGTCTTATAGCCTATTCCATGCCCCTCTAGACGTTTAGGCATACCTCCCTACTTTCCCTTGGATGAAAATAAGGTATACTTTAGAAATCCCTCAAGTTTATTTTTCACATTTGATTGCAACTCAGGTCTGAAGAAACATCTTTTCCTTATTTTTATTATCTTTCAATACTTCTAATTAAATTACTGGAGATAAAGACATTTAGATTCCTGAGATAGTGTTCAAATCACTATCTTACCTAAATTCTTAAGCATGACCAAATTTTGCTATATGTTTTGAATGGTATGGAGTTCATATATCCCCTAGATAGGCCTGCTTGATGTTGCAAGATCAGAGCCACTGAGATACCACCAGAAGGCAGTGAGCTAATAGCAAAGCAAGGGATTTATTGAAAGTGGGGTCCCTTGGGAGCGAGGGAGGGGAAGCAGTTGAGCTGAGGCCAGTTCCCAGCTCAGGCCAGTTTCCAGTTCAGACCAGTTTCCACCTACGTGGTTCTGTGTAGGGTTTTTGAAGAAAAAACAAAACAAAACAAAACAAAAAAAACTGTGCACCATGGGGAAGTAGTCTTGTAATTGCTTACTTTGAACCACTCTACTTTCTTCCTTCTCTTAGTGGGCATTTCTACCCCACAGCTCTCTAGTTCCTGGAACTTGTTCCCATGGTTTTCTAGTTCCTGGAGCTATCCTGTCCCTGACTGATTACTTGGGTACTCTCCCATCCTGGCCTATTCGTTCTAATATCCTGTTTTGCTGGCTCAGGTGCCTCTATGCAAGGCCAGACCAGACTGTCAGATGTCTCTAGATTAATTCTTCCTATTTGAATCCATCACCTTTCCAGTCATTCCATCACTGGTAAAGTCTGGCATTTCCAGGAGGCAATAGAGCACTCTTCACGTAAAACAAGTATAGCACCTTGGCTTTGACTGCTACTCTGACAAAACTTTGGACTGGTCACATGATCTCCAGAACTTGACACATGCCTGCCTTCAACTCTCAGTGTCCTGCAGGCCCCAACTTTATACCTGCAAGGCTACTTGTTACAGGGTGCAGCCAGGGCTGCCCCCAAAGAGGGATTTTTAAAGGGATCCAGAACTCAGGATGTCCAGGAAGTAACAAAAATTTAGGATGTCCTCACCCCCACAAGTCTGAACTGGAGGATGGGACACATGGATCAGGGCCATTGAGTTATTTTACATATAAACAGTTTTACAAATAACCTCTAGAACTGTCATTTAATATGTCTATAATTTTTGACTGTTTTCATGGATATGTTAAATAGCTGTGGCCATGCTTTGAGCCCTGGAGATGGGAGTGACTTTAACCCCTGATGTAACTGGGAGGCAACCCCCACCCTAAGCACAGCACCTGGGTGAGAGCTTGGAGATGATTGGCTACACACCATGGAGGCCATGCCGTCTGGACTTGTTATGGCAGCCCAGAAAAGCCAGAAAAATATGGGAATGCTGGCAGGTGTAGCTGATTATGGGAAGAGTCAGAAGTAGGCATGCAGGGGAAGATTGTCACTGGGATTTAAACCTAGGCATGGTGGCGGTGCTAGGTCGGGACCATGTGGCTTTGGGTGTTCCCTTTTGCCATGTGGCTTAGGAAGCAGGAGAGACCTTGCAGGGAAGAAAAGGGGTGAAAGGACTCTTACTAGTGGGCCATGAGAAGGTGCCACATGGTTTTAGATTAATGGGAGATTGTGCCTGTGGCACAGCTGATGGTGCTGCAGACCAAGGGAGGCTGGCCATCCAGCTGAGTATGGATTACTGGAAAGAATGGGGGCACCATCTGAGCCATGGACTTCTGTTTCTTTTCCTGAGATATGGGACTCTAGACTGGACAGAGGAGGAAGGAAGGACTCTGTGTGTTTGTGGGTATTCCAAGGGACTTCAGGATCTCAATGAAGACATTAAGTCATTACTCTTAAGTTTGTATAACTTTTGAATAACTAATTCCTTTCCTTTTCACCAATCTCTGACATTGAGAGCTATAATTCCCTGGTGGTGGGCAAGGCAACCATAGTACAAGGGGACCCTGGAAGAAAGGGGGTTCCATTTGGTAATAGTATATCATCCCCCCCATGGGTACATTCTGTAATAATCCAATCATGTGAGTCCTTAAAGTAGAACTTTCTCTATTTAGTGGCAGAAGAGAAAGCAGAAGGAAAATTATGCAGCTGTGAAGAGTGAGAAGGACTTGCTGCACCTTTGCTAGTATGAAGATGGGAAGGGCTATGTAGGAAGGAACCTAGGTATCTTCTAGGAACAGAAAACACTCCCTAATGACAGCAAAGACTGAATTCGTCCAATAAACTAAATGAGCTTGGGAATGGATTCTTTCCAACATTTTCCAAAAATTATCCCAGCTGGGCCACATCTTGCTTTCTGCTTGTGAGACCCAGAGTATAGAACTTAGCTGAGCCCTCCCAGACTTTTGACTTATAGAATCATAAGCTAATAAAAAAGTTTTATTTTATGCTGCTGAATCTGTCATAATTTATTACACCAGCAATGGGAGGCCGATATATAGTCTTCGTGTGTAATCAAATTCTAAATAGAAGAGGTAAATGGAGTCCCTGAATATCCTACTTACAAAAACTCAATTAGTGGGTTAGCTCAGTGGCATGATAAAAGGATTCTTTACATTACAAAAAAGTGAAAAGTTCGCTTTAAGTAGCACTTATTCAAGTGCTTGTTTATAGATCATTACTTGCTTAACAGAGGGAGAAACTAAAAGTTTGAAGTGTTCCAAGCTATTGCTGATTAAATAGCAATCAGAAATGAAGATAAAGTATGAGATTATAGCAATAACAAGTGGACATTTACACATGTATTTCAAATATTTCCATTTTCCATAACAAAGCAAAAATTCCAGAAGCTCCAGCTCTCTCCAGGAAACCTGCTTTTTTTAAAAGTTGCATCTAGTGTGGTCAGGAGAATGCAGCTCCGAAGGGCCTAGAAGTACAAAGAGGAGCAAAGGAATTTTTGCCCTTGGGTGTGGGGGGCTCTTCCTGCAGCCACCCCCCCGCCCCCACCGGCTGCCACAGATGAGAATAAGTCTACCAAGACATGATCTACTTGTGGAGGAAAGGTGGCCGATCTTTCAAAGGGGAAGGGCCAAGAGCCTTTTCCTCAATGGGCTTTTATTGGGTTTAATTTGCACAGGAATACAGGTAAAGCTCATTAGTCATTGTTAGGCAGTAAGGATCAAACAATAGATAACATACAAAGAACTACTAGGGCTTATTCTGAGTCAGGGCCTGTTAGCTAAAGGGCTATGAAACTTTGGGAAACAAACTCATTTCCTGCTCCGACCCTTATCATTTAATTGAGAGCATTCTTACTGGAGCAGGTTTCACAGGATTTTATGTATTCTTTCTTAGGCCTGATCACCCAGTGAACCTGCCTTATCCAGCACAGAGCTGCACTGCTCTCTGTCATTATTTCAGGCTTAAGTCAGGCAGGGGAAGTAAGGCAGCCAAGAGAATAGGAGACTTCTTGCAGACAGAATGAGGACTCAGGCTATGTCAAAGCTGAGGGGTGAGGGTTCATCACCCCCTTTTGCTATAGCCCCCCAAGTCCTTCCCTGGGGGCTCCCCATGATCATGCTTGTCTTAAGTTGTTCCTCCCTTGAGGAATCTTACCCATCATTGGGTAACCGATCAAGCACTGGGGGCAGGCAGGGTGAAGCAAAAGGAGCAGAAGTGGCGCCCGTGCCAGGGAGATAAGCTTTGTCTCCTTAGTGACTTATGGTCCAAAGGTCACTCACTCAGCCTTAGCCATGGAGTGGAGGGGGATGGTTACAGCTTCTGAAACCAGGCAGGGTGGTTCCCAACACTTGGGCTCTTTTCTCCAAACTATTTTGCCTCTTAATTTTTTTCTAACACTGAACTTTTGACTAGAAGAGCAGGTAGGGAGGAAAAATATCAAGAAACTCAGAAAATGAGTGAAGAATCTCAAAAACAGAGATCTTGATTCTTGGGGAAGGCAAAGGGGAAATCTTATTCCAAGGATTGCTGGTAAAGAAAAAAAAATGGTCAGTGACACTTGTTAAATGTGGTAAAGCAGACTTTATTTAGAATCATTGCAACAGAATTTTTACAGGGGACAAGAAATAGGGCTCCATTCTGCATACAGATAGGCAAGTGGGAATTTATAGCCAAGTTGCAGAGTGGGGCCAGTGAATGAAAAATTACTAAGAAATATCAGGAGCAGGAGAGGTTCTAGTTAAATTGACTTAATAGTACTCTTGTTGAAGGCAGGCCAAGGTGATCAAACATCACATGGGGTTTGGTAAAAGATGAGGAATCAAATCATGTTATTGTAGGCAGCTAGATATTAATAAAGGAAGGGAGGAAAGAGAACCAGACATTATTAAGCATAATAAACTGGGGAGCTGAACTGGATAATAAGCCTGTTTTGCTAGGAAGTTGCAGCATTCCTAGGCACCCCAGGGGATTGCAGTATTGTCCCACCAAGTGGATTAACACCCCTTCTTCCACTGTGTAGGAAGGACCAGCTTTTCAGTTTCCCAGGGTACCACTGGTCCATTTGCCCAGACTATGGGGGAGGCATAAAGAACAAAGGGGAAATCCCTCTGCTGGGTGTATGCCCAAATGAGTCTAAGATGGCATAGGGGGAGGGAGGTACTACTATGAGGCATGTACAGTAGAAGACAAGATGGTAACCACAGAAGCCTTTCAGTCTAGCATGGGAAAAGGATCAGATTGAGTAAGGACACAAAACCCTGGAAGATCTAGGAAATGGATTGGTTAGAGGGAGGACCAAACATAAGCCCATGGAGGACTTGAAAGGTGGTTATTTTGATAGAGCAGCAGTCTTTCCCAGGCTTAGGGTAATGTAATCTGAGCCTAACAAGGACAGGCTCTCTCACTCGGTAACACGTGCTCACCCATGCACTTGTGCATTCTCTCTCCAGAGCAGTCATGTTGTCCTAGCAACTAACTGCCTGCAGCTTGGTGGCTGTGTGGACTCCAAGCACAAGCTCCAAGTATGAGCCTGGGTATGGCAATGCAGTTGTAGCCAGAGACAGCTGACAACAGAAGATAAGTCAGATGGGGACAGAGAATGAACTGGACTGTTTTGGCATGGCACAGAATCTTTGGACACTGGCCTTTCTTCTGGGTATGATGAAGACAAGGCTGGACTTTTTCCACAGCTAGATGGATGGAAAGGAGACTTTGGGGGAAGTCATTTATTGCAACCCTAAAAAATCTTACTACTATATCTCAAATTCCCATGCATGGGCCCCCAGAAATGCTTTTCTCATGACTCCTGAAAGGGCCCCATTTCTACTAGCAACAATCAAATATCAAGGGTTTGGGAGTCTTGCTAAACTGACTTAGCAGGGTTTTTTATAAAATTGCATTTTACTAGTAAGTGCATAGATGGACTAGTAGAAGGTTCAGAAACTTGACTGAAGTTTGATCAACCAAAGACTGTTTGTCACTGGGGTAGCTTCACTTGACTTCTATCATCTTGTTTAATTCTGCAAGGTACACAATACCTCCCACCTCACCTTTTAAATAAATAAATGAAGGTTCCAAGAGAAAAACCAATTTGTTCAAGCTTATAAACATTTAAATAAAGTGCAGACTCAATTTAGTTTCCTATCATTTCTGTTATCACAAGCTGCCTCTCCAGACATTTGCAGAAGTGGACAACTGATGAAGAGAAGTTACAAGGGCAACATCAATTTTACCTTTATAACAGTGACCTTAGGACTCTGACCAGGTAGTGACAAATTCAAAATTTTGTCCTTTGATATTTCTTCCTCCTATACACATCAACTAAATAATAATTAGTTCTAATAATTTGTGCAATTATCCTTAATGGTTGTTATGTAGGCTTTCTGCAGGTCTGGAGACCTGAGTCTGTGACCCATTATGGGTTCTTGGCTTCATGCAGGAAAGAATTCAAATATGAGCCAGCATAGAGTTTAAAGTGAATTTATTAGTGAAGCAGTGAGACAGAGAATGAGCTACTCCACGAAAAGAGAAGACCCTTCTTTAGCAGAATTTGCTTCCTTTATTGAGGAATAACCCTTCATTTAATCAGGGGTTAAGGTATTTAGTAAAGGGGAAGAATGTTCAGGATCTTCCCAGTAAAGAGATGGAGATTTCTCAGAGGAACTTTACTGTTCATTTTGTGTCCTTATATGGGTTTTTCATTTATTTTCATGGTGGCACAGGATGTGTTATTTAGCATGCTGATGTATTACAATGAACATATAATGCATCTAGGCATTACCACAAGGTGAAATTAGTCATCATGTTGGGTTGAGCTGGTCTTTCTTTGTTTTAAGTCATAATCTAGGTAGGGAGATATGGGGAGTAGTGTTATTTCTGGATAGTTCCTGTAGCTTTTATTGATTGTAGCTGTTTTGCCACATATCCTATCTCAGACTCAGAATTCAGCCTAAGCAGAGAAATGTTAAGTGCCAACTGCCTATTGTCAATCAAAACTGACAGTGGAAATGAGAACCATTCATTACTAGGATATTCTATTGCCCTGAACTCAAACTTTACCTTAAGGATACTAAAAGTTTTAATATTTATTTGAGCCAAGTAAACATTCTTTTACTTTCACAGTAATTACAGTTTGGTGAATACTGAGGTAGTTCATCATGTAAGTTCAGTCTTACTAAATACTTTATCTGGCATAAAGTAAGCATCCTATAAATATTTCTTAAATTAATAATATTGATCTCTAGCTAACTCTGACCCTTTCTCATAACCTCATGTGTTCTATGATATAGTCAATCATACATCCCTTACTCTGACTCATTAAATAATTAAGACTCTTATGGTCATGTTTGCTGCATTTATATTTATTTCCTTCATTCTCTTGAGTATTTTTTGGTAGCTCAAATAAAAGTTCAGCCCTTACTAAATATCTTTCTTTTGTGTCAAATAAATTCCCATAAAGTATTTATTAATTTTGATAGTGGCCATATGCAAAATGGTACATTTAGTGGCAGTAGAATTTTAATCATGCTGCAATCCACTAAGAAGAGGGTAGAGGAATGATGATTTTCCAGAATGGTCAAAAAGTAAGTGATATTGTGAAAAATGAGTTGGAATCATCCAGGTGGATAAAGGAATAAGCATATGCTTTTGAGGGTTTGATATTCTAAGAAACATATTGAGAAGCTCAGACATAGCTGACTAAGGTGGGAATGAAGCATGAGAAAGAGATGGAAAGGTCGGTATAACTCTGATGTACTTCTGGCTTTGCTTACACATAGGCTGAGCAGATTACCCTGGTGCCTAACAATTACCTGGCCAAGGAGCAAAGCTGACAGATGCCTCACTCCTGCTTGAAGTGCAAGGTTAGGCTGAACTAGCATAAGACAATCCACTGCAACTGGGGCTGAAATGAAAGGCACGCAAGAATGATGTGGTAGGCAGCATTAGGGATCTCTGTTGCACATGCTTTGTGCATATGACTTTTAGGTCCCCTTGGATTACCAAATATTGCCAGGAAGCCAAGGAAGCCCAGGTGAGATCAAGACTGAAGCAGGATGGGGCTTGAAATAGTCCATCCAAAACTCCAAAGGGAGTGGAGATTGTATGTATTAGATAAATGGCTACACCCCTGCTCCTGCTGTATCTGCCGGCTCCTCTGTAATTCACTGACCTTAGTAGAAATTCAACCGTTGTTTCCTTTTTGAGATAGGGTGGGATCCTGCCTCAAACACCTAGATAAATGTTTGGGAGAGACAACAGCCAGACACTGGGGAATGACAAATCTGGATTGGAAAATTGTTTTAGAAAAAGAAACCTGAATCCTTTTTACAACATATAATTTCCAGTTTTGCATGTTCCACACCACTCTCTATAATTTTGATTCATTAACACATTCACCCTCCTTCCTTGAAACTCAAGGAGTTTAAGGTCTCTGACAGAAACAGATAATGAAACTCCAGGAGACACCAGGTCAGCTTGAGGGTGACCTAATAAGGGTTCGCGGAGAGCAGTAAGAGGCGAAGGAGGGAGGCCTAGAGAAAGCCTGGTCACTTAGCAGAGAGAAGAAGGAGCAAACAGTCGGATGTCAGAGAGAGATCAGGCAAGATGTCTATTGTGGAATCCATGGAATGTGGCACCAAATGAGTAAAACTACATCAGCTGATGTGTGGTCCCTATGGCATTGTTAGAAGTTTTGAATTTTAAGAACTAAGTTTATTAGTGTTACTTTGCTTCATTATTGACTTTTCTACCAGATTATGATTTTTTGATTTAATATATTTTATTGATTATGCTATTACAGTTGTCCCATTTCTGCCCCATCATTCCCCTCCACCCTGAACACCCCCTCCCACCTGCATCTCCCCCCTTTAGTTCATGTCCATGTGTCATAAGTTCTTTAGCTTCTACATTTCCCACACTATTCTTGCCCTCCCCTGTCTATTGTCCATCTACCATCTATGCTACTTATTCTCTGTATCTTTTCCCCCTCTCTCCTTCTCTCACTCCCCTGCTGCTAACCCTCCATATGATCTCCATTTCTGTGGTTCTGTTCTTGTTCTAGTTGTTTGCTTGGTTTGCTTCTGTTTTAGGTGTGGTTGTTAGTATCTGTGAGTTTGTTATCTTTTCATTGTCATATTTTTTATCTTCTTTTTCTTAGATAAGTCCCTTTAACATTTCATATAATAAGGGCTTGGTGAGGATGAACTCCTTGAACTTGATCTTATCTGAGAAGCACTTTATCTTCCCTTCCATTCTAAATGACAGCTTTGCTGGATAGAGCAATCTTGGATGCAGGTCCCTGCCTTTCAAGACTTCAAATACTTCTTTCCAGGCCCTTCTTGCCTGTAAAGTCTCTTTTGAGAAATCAGCTGACAGTCTGATGGGAACTCCTTTGTAGGTGACTGTCCCCTTATCCCTTGCTGCTTCTAGAATTCTCTCCTTCATTTGAATCTTGGCTAATGTAATTACGATGTGCCTTGGTGTGTTCCTCCTTGGGTACAACTTCTTTGGAACTCTCTGAGCTTCCTGGACTTCCTGGAAGTCTATTTCCTTTGCTAGATTGGGGAAGTTCTCCTTTATTATTTGTTCAAATAAGTTTCCCCCTTGTTGCTCTTCTTCTTCCCCTTCTGGTACCCTTATAATTTGGATATTGGGATGTTTAAAGATGTCCCGGAGGTTCCTAAGCCCCTCCTCATTTTTTTGAATTCTTGTTTCTTCCTTGTTTTCTGTTTTGTTGTTTGTTTCTTCCTTCTGGTCCACTCTATTGATTTGAGTCCCAGTTTTCCTCCCATCTCTATTGGTTCCCATGTGTCTTCCTTCATTTCACGTATTGTAGCCTGCATTTTTTCATCAAATTTGTGAGCAAAATCAACCAATTCTGTGAGCATCCTGATCACCAGGGCTTTGAACTGTGCATGTGATAGGTTGGCTATGTCTTCATGGCTTAGAGGAATTGGCTCTGGGGCTCTGATTTGTTCTCCAGTTTGAGCCATTTTTGGTAGTTTGTTTTGTTTTGTTTTGTTTTGGTTTTTGTCTGGTCATGGCTGTTACATAGTGAGGGTGGAGCCTTAGGTGATCCCCAGTGCGGGGCAGCCCAGTCGCTGGGTTGTGATGTTGTATGTAGGGGCAGGGTCTGAGAGGGAACAATGGTGCCTGCTCAGCTCTTTCCTGGGTTCCAGTCCCTTCTGCTGCTTCCCCTTTGCCTGGATTATCTGTGTGCTCGAATGTGGAACCACCTGGTCAGCCAGCCGCCTTGTGCGGCCTCACTGGGTCAGCACAGTTGCCACCCCGTGCCTGGGGTCCGACAGCTGCCTGCACACTCGGGAACCGCCAGCCACCGCCACCTGTGTTCCCGGGTCCGCACCTCCACTTTTTCCTGCTGAGACTCCACCCCTCTTACCGGTATGGATGGTTGTTGGACTTCCTTACAGTTCAATTTTGTATTAGTTCTGGTTGTTTTCTTGTTTCTAAATCTTTGTTGTCCTTAATTTTGGTTGTGAGAGGAGGCACAGTGTGTCCATCTACACCTCCATCTTGGCCGAAAGTCCAGGATTATGATTAATAAGACTGAAATTTTATTTAAATTGTCAAGAATCATTTCTAAAGGGAGAACATTAGTCACCTAATTTTCCCGTGAGCTTCCATCTCAGCTCCACTGGCATCCATCTGGCTTCACATCCACCCCTAAGAGCTTTATTATCTCCATCTATTTTCCCTAACTTGAACCCACTCTGTTGTTTCCCTGTCAAGCTCAGGCCCCCTCTCTAGGGCATCTTCCTCCTGCTTCAACTCAAGGCTGAGTTAATCTGAACCTTCTGAAAGCTTTTCTCTTATGAATCTCCTTGTCCAAGGCAGTTGGCCACTTTGCTTGAAAGCTGATGAAGCCTGTGGAATGCAGACACATTTTCTTCCTTCAAGTCCAAAGGCATCAAGATTTGAAAGAACTCCTAAGATTTGAAAATGGAAAAAATGTGCAGATTACTCACTAACAGCATTGTGTGTAAGTGGAATATGTGGCAATGGTGTCGGGAATATGAGAGAGCAGATTCACTGAAACTTCCCTTGACTGTCCTAATAAAGGAATTCTTCTTCCTCCTCCCTGAGCAGCAAGGAACTGAGAACAGTGAGGCAGCCTTGAGACAGGGAAGCTTCATTTCCCCTGACTGGCCCCTGCCCCTGCTGATTGTCTCTGTCAGATCAGGCCCCAGGAATCCAAACTCTCCAATGATCCCCAACTATCACTTCACAGCTGACTTTCTGAATAAAAATCATTCCTAACATCTGTAAAATATTTTCTCCTTACATATGCATTAGAATCTCTTGCATCTGCAGCAGGCTTGAATATTCATGATCTCATTTGATCCTTACAACTGTCATCCATAATTATTATAGTGATGATAAAAATTATTTAATACTTAATCTGTTCCAGGTATTATTCTAGAGGTTTTATGGTACCTAATTCAATTCTATTAAATCATATAATGGAGAGATTTTATTACCCGCATGTTTCAGATGTGGAAACTAAATATGTTATGTCTCTCAGGCAAGAGTATACAACTTTTCAAATCATAATGCTTTTTGGTTACATGGCTGCGTAGGGTAGCAGAATACACCACCCCAAAATATACCACTTTGCACAAGGATTATTTTAAACTGAAAGTAATTGTGAAGCAGATGCAAGAAAAGTTCTCTGCCCTCCCTCTATTTCCCTAAAAGTAGGACATACATTTGCGAAGGTGTACCCACCTCACCAGGAATGACAGAAGTTAATCGCTGGAGATAACTCTAGATCATTATCAGGCCAAAGATAGCATTAGACAACTCTGTATAACAAATCTTGCTAAGAAGTGTTCCTTATGTATCATAACTTTCCCCATACATTTCCTTTCCTGCAATTTGCCCTTTGAAAGTCCTTTTCTTATGTCATGTCACTTCTCTAAAAATGTATTTTTTTTTTGTTGTTAAGAAGCTGTATAAGCCCAATTTCTAATCACTCTTTTGAGTTATTCATGGCTGAGTACTCTCATGTGTATTTGAGATGCCCATATTAATAAACTTCTGTTTGTTTTTTTTTTCTTGTTATTTTTTGTCAGTCTAATTTATTAGGCCTCATCCAATAAACTTAAAGTATGTAGATGGAATTGTTTTTCTTTGTGTACAGTCAGTATCAAAGATCAGGTACCCTCATTGTCTGTGCTTGTTTTATAAGACCAGGATGCTGCAAACATATCTTATAGAACAGTGCTTTTCAGATTGTAATGTTCATGGAATCATCTGTGGATCTTGTTAAATGCAGATTCCAATTCAGTAGGTTGAGGGATGAAGTCCAATAATTTATTTTTATAGTCTCCTGGATGATGCTGAGGCTGCTGAGGCTTCTGATCCAGGGGCCACATGTGCAATAGTAGCAAGGATTAGGGGATTGGAGATGTGACCCCAATCTTCAGTTCCCTAAGATTAAAAACCACTTTCAAAAGAGGATTTTTGCTACCTGACCCTCGTCTTGCTAGCAATGACCATCCTACAATCAACTGTTTCAAATAGGCAGCTGAGTTGAATGCGTAAAAGGCAAAGAGCAATCACTGGAGAACCTCAGATAATCTGCTTTATGGGGCACCAGGATTCCTCTTTCTGGGCCCTGTGGAGGATATTAAAAAGGTCAGGACCCTTTATCTTGAAGGCAACTTTACTTGGTATGGGAGAAGGATGAGGCAGGGGAGTAGATGCATTTTTTTATTCTAAAGCGTGTCTTTTTACCCTCAGATTATCCAATCATCATATATGTTTTACAAATCACTTGTAAGATATTTAAAATAGTAAAGAAACTATTAAACTCACTTCAAAATCTAGCAATAAACACTATTTAAATTTTCATGTATTTACAATGAGTTTTTCAGCTAGATGAAGATATCAGCTGACAAATAAAATAGTTGGTATAAAATTCTGCTAAAAGCATCCTCTTATGTATAAGGATTTTTGGGGCATTAGTTTTAATAGTTGCAAAATTTTCCATAGCTTGTTCCCATAATAATTTCTTTAACTCTTACCATATTTCTGTCCTTTCAAGTTATTTTCAAGTTTTCACTGTAATGATTAATGTTGAAAGAAATCTTAATTTACATTTTTGTGTGGTTTCCTTATAATAATTTCCCAGTAGTGAAGTTAGTGGAGTGATGGTTTTAGACATTTTTGAGATTTAGGTTACATATTGTTATATCACTTTCCAGAAATGCTGTATTCTGCAAAGGATATTTTATAGTTGTCTTCTTCAAGATATGACCTTGGATTATGTGACTGAACCCATTCTGAGAAACTTCCTCCTGGGGGAAGTTCACACCATGCCCTAGTTTTCTCTTTGTAATTGTTTTCCCAGGCTTTCCTCCCTCTCATTATCAGAAAAGTAGCAGTGGAAGACCAATTCGGCTGTTAGTGTACTTTTACTAATTGCACTGTATGTTACACATTCGGGTCATGATAGTTTGGGATTTTTGTTTGTGTGTATTCAGGGAAGGAAATGAAAATGAGCCAATAGAATGAGGGGCCAGTGATGTGGGGAGCCCAGTGCCCTGTGTCTCCAGCTGCACGCTCCATCCCAGGAGGCCATGAGAAGATTTGCAGAAGGAAACTGAGTACAAAGGCCCATCAAAGATGGACTTTTGGGGGGTCCATTTTGATTATCTGGCAATTTAATTGCAGTTAAGTTTAACTGCATTTAAATTGGCTGTGATTTAATTGTGGATCATTTCCCATCCCCAAGGTTGTATTTTATTGTTTTTAAAATGACATGCCTTGTAACATAATTCCTTGTGGAAGACATGAGAATAGCATGGGCTGTACAGGAGACAGCATCCTGTATCACCCTATTATTGTCAATTTAAGCAGAGCCTTCTCTGCCTTGGGCATGAGGCAGAGCATATTGTTGAAGAACCCAGGGAACTCATGATCTGCAATGTAAAAAGGATTCACATGAGATAGGTGGTGGGCACAATGATGCTGACTGTCAGCTTAGAGGTGAGCAGTGAAGAGGCATGGAGATAGAAATGAGCCCTTGTCTTTAGAATAGACTAAAAATAGTGGAAGGAAGTTCTTGAAGGACAAATCTGGTAAGTCCACAGTTTAATCTGAGCCTGGCCTCAGATGGAGCCCAGATCTTAGCCTAAGCATTGATCTTAGTCACATACAAAGCATTAACGTTAGTCACAAACTGGATTTGTCTCCAGTTCACTAAGCTCTGACAAAACCACCATTTTTAACTTTGACCCTGGCCACAGAGTTAGGTTGTAACCTGGCAACTAACTATCTGAGCCTTAGCCCCAACCAAGAACAATCCTACTTATCCATTCAAATAATATTTGTTCAGCACTTATAGAATGTATGATTTTGAATCATTCTGTGACTTTGAAGCCTCATTACCTCTTCCAAGTATTAGTGTGATATTTAATGAGCTAATATGTGTCCAATTAGTGCAGTTAGTGTATACAGCTATTACCATTCCATATCCTATCCACAGTCTGAGCCTTCCTAAACCCTATCACTATTGGGGGACAACAGTCTTCTCAGGGTGTGAAGAGGAAGTCTTATAAGGCTTCCCAGCAGTCCTCATGAGGTCTTGTCTCCCTGGTCTTACATAGACAATTCCCTGGGTCTAAGAGCTGATACATCTGCTCACTCTAGTACCCAGTTACCTCCCTACATCTTCACAGCCTCCTTCCTTCACTCCTGTTTCAGCAGAAATACTCCAAGGGGAGAAGACTTCTGCATGAGATCTTTCTCTCTTTAGCGCCTCTTCACACACAAAGCTGTTTCCTATTAGCTCAGATGTTATGAAGGTAGAGAGGATGACTTCTCTGGGGTCTAGAACTGGATGCTCTCTTGTCTCGTTAAAAAGCAATGAAATTCTCGGTCTCAGTCAGTCTGCACTGTTATAACACATTACCATAGACTGGGTGGCTGAAAAGCAACAGTTCTGAAGGCTGGGAAGCAGCAGATGAAGATCCTAGCTGATTTGATACCTGATGAGAGCCCACTTTCTAGTTCAGAGACATCTGTCTTGGTGTGTTCTCAAATGACAGAAGGGGCAAGAGAGCTCTCTGGCATCTCTTTTACAAGAGCACTAATTCCATTCATGAGGGCTCCACCCTTATGACCTTATCACCCCCACTAAAGGTTCTATATCTTCATACCATCACACTGGGTGATAAGATGTCAACATATGACTTTTTGGGGACACAAACGTTTAGCCCATAACGTTTGTCTTTGACATTGTGGCAGAATGTGGGTGAAGTTTGCCATCTGTTAGTGACTCCAAATGATCATTCCTGATTCATTGATGATTCAGCCAGTGGTACTAAGCTTCTAGAGGTCTATGAACCTAAGCTTCTAGAGGTAGTGTCAGCCTGGCTTCCTCCTTCAGAGGTAAATACTTGGGCATTCTGAACAATTCTGGTCTGTATGATATCTGCCATTCTGGCACTTTCCCACCAGGTACCAACCCTCAGAGTACATGGGTATTGCCCAAGAACTTAAGGGTGATTCTGAATTCTGAATAAACTCTCAAGCATCAGCTGTCACTGGGACTGCATTTGCAAGAAATGCTTATCTCTCTTGGAGACTCAAGGGATGACACAAATTTTGTGATAGACCATAGATAAGTTTCTTAACATCTTTCAAACTTCTGTTTCATTATTTGTAAACTGGGAATCATTATACCTTCCATGGAAAGAATTAATGAAAGTAAATTTCTGAAATATTTGTCAATCTGCCACGAAAGTTTAATAAAATATTCCAACTTGCAGAGTCAAAAATCTAAAATGTTGTGAAACCAGATCAAGTCCTTCTATACTCTGTCTCCCTGTCTCCTCCAGCCTCTCTTTACCTGCTGCCTTCCCGCTGCTGCCTCCCCAGGAGCTCTGCTGCAGCCCACCTGCTCTCCACACCCCTCATCCTGTTCATCCCCCACCCACATGCACACATGGCTCAATTCAATCTCCACAGTTCTTCTCCCTTCTACTACTTTCTGCCATCTAAACTGTTTCCAGTCTCAGAGAACTCCTATTTGACCAGTTTAGTGCCCATTGATCTCTGCTTTCTTTACCATTTTCTGTACAGTTGTTGGTTTACTAATAGCTCTACATAGTACCTGATCTGTTCCAGCAGTTTTAGAGCTGTTTTCACTGAGGGAATGTAAGGCCATTAAGGAAACAGCTTTGATTCCCAGCATAGATAAGTTCAGGCCTCAGTTTGGGGGAGTAAAACTAGGATGTTCTTCTCCTTCAGCAATTCCAAGACCAGAAAACAGGGCATAGAATATGGAAGACAAAGAGATAGAGAGGTTTAGCAACTTTGGCTATTATATTCCTCTTGTTCCTGTTGATTTCCCCAAGTCCTGAAATACATCCTAATTCTCTCTCCCTCTCTCCCTCCCTCTCCCTCCCCCCCCACACATGCATGCACATGCACACATGCATTTATAACTTCATAGAACATAGCTCAGGACTGGACCTCTTTCACTGCAGCAAAGTCTTGCAACTGGTTTTTTCTAAGCAGTTCATTGGCAGTCTTTATTGTTATGAACTCAGATTTTGCTCATAAAGTAATTTATCTAAACAATTCAGGCTGATCTTGTCACTGACTGCTCAAAGGGTTTGGCTAATTGCACAGTGATCTGACTTCTGATGCTTTCCCTTAGCCACTTGAGATACGTGCAATGAAGAAGAAAGGATAAAGACACCAATCCATTGAGGTGTAGCTCTCCTGATGTTGGAGGATTGAGAGAAAAATTGAGCCTAAATTCTTTCCAGAAACCTCTGCAAGTTTTGCTTTAAACACAGGCCTAACCCAAAGCTAACAGAGACAATCTGACAGCACATTTCCTTTCCCCCACTCAAAACAGTCTCTCAATTGTTCCTCATTGCTTCAGAGACAATGGAAAAGGGAGTCAGTGCAAAACCAGATTACCTCTGATTTTATTCCTTTCTCAGTTTCATGGATCATAGGTTCAGGTTATTTTAAGAACTGCTGCTGAAGAAGAAAAGACAAGGAATTCAATTTAATAGCACTAGTAACATGACTGAGTGGTTTTAAAAACTTCTACTCTCCCTTCCTCCCTCCCTTCTTCCCATGCATCCTCCTCTCCTTCCTTTCTCAAACAAAATTTATCTTGCACCAGGTCACAGCTAGGTACTGAGGACAAGAAAATGAGGGAAAGCAATACTCTCCCCTAGTACATAGGCTAGTTGGAAGAGGAGACAGTATGGAAGGGAACCAGTTCAGACCTCTGCCAGTCACTGAAAAGTGATGCAAAGCATTTCCTCTACTTGATATGAATCAGAGCTTCCAGATTCAGTGGCATCAAAAGTGTGAAAACTTGATGGAAGGAGGAGGTCCAGACAAGAGAGGAGAGGTTGCAGCAGACAAAATTACAATTAATTCTGTATTTTAAGATTCTTCTCTTTTCATTCCATTTTTAATAGACTTTCTTCTTAAACATAAAATAAGAACTCATCTTGGAAACATTGTTTAAAAAGATAATAGCTCACATTTACTAAGTTCCTACTTGGTGGTGAGGCCCTGAGCAAAGTGCTGTATAGGAATTACACATCTCATTGCTGCTGACACTTGGAGAGATTGCTACCAAGGTGAGAGAGCAAGTAAGTGGTACACTAGGATTCTAATCAAGGTGTGTTAATTTCATAGTGAAGTATATTAGCTACTCACATATTCTGCCAAGAAGAAAAGGGCCAATTTATTCCACTGTAAACTCATTTTCATTAGTATGCCTTTTTCTTTCTAATATTTACAACTTTTATTTTAACTCCAATTACATTGGACTTCACTTCCATATTGATATTTAATAACATTGGCAATGCAAATCCAAACCATGTTTGTTAGAATGCTATCATCAAAAAATCAAGAGATAAAAAATGCTGGCAAAGATGTGGAGAAAAAAAGAACCTTTGTGCACTGTTGTGGGAATGTAAGTTGGTGCAGCCAGTATGGAAAATACTATGGCAGTTTCTCAAAAAAAAAAAAAAAAAAAAAAAAATAGAACTACTGTATGATTCAGCAATCTTACTGCTGAGAATATGTCAGACAAAGAAAGACAAGTACCATATGATCTCATTTATATGTTGAATTAAAAACCAAAAATACAAAAAAAAAATTCTCACTTATAGAAGAAGAGATCTGATTTGTGATTACAAGAGGCAAGAGTTAGGGGTAGAGTGAGAGAATTGGATAAAAGTGGTCAAAAGGTACAAATTTTCAGTTATAAGATAAATAAATACAGGTCATGTACTATACAACATGATGACTATAGTTAATATAGTTGTATGGTATATTTGAAAATTGTTAAGAGAGTAAATCCTAAGAGTTCTCATCATAAGGAAAAAACATCTTTTTGTATCTGTAGAAGGTAATGAATATTAACTAAACCTATTGTGGTAGTCATTTTACAATATATGTAAGTCAAGTTATTATGTTATACATTGTAAGCTTATACAATGTTTTATGTCAATTATATCTCAATAAAACTGAGGAAAACATTGGCAGTAGTACATAACCTTACCTCATTTCAGATTTCAAAGTTTTTTTTATCAGCATTTTTTAATTGTTGATATTGTATAGTTTTCTGTCTTTTACCCTGCCCCAGCCCCCCCGCCCCAGCCCCCCGCCCCAGCCCTCCCCACCTTCCTCCCATTTCCACCCCCCATAGTTTTTGTCCATGTGTCCTTTATACTTGTTGCTCTAAACCGTTCCCCTTTCCCCCTAAAATTCCCTCCCCTCCCCCTCTGGTCACTGTCAGACTGTTCTCAATTTCAGTGTCATTGTTTATATTATGCTTGTTTGTTTGTTTTGTTGATTAGGTTCCTGTTAAAGGTGAGATCATATGGTATTTGTCTTTCACTGCCTGGCTTATTTCGCTTAGCATGATGCTCTCCAATTCCATCCATGCTGTCGCAAAGGGTAGGAGCTCCTTCTTTCTTTCTGCTGCATAGAATTCCATTGTGTAAATGTACCACAGTTTTTTGATCCATTCATTAGCTGATGGGCACCTAGGTTGCTTCCAGCACTTGGCTATTGTAAATTGTGCTGCTATGAACATAGGGGTGCATAGATTCTTCTGGATTGGTGTTTCAGGGTTCTTAGGATATAATCCAAGCAGTGGAATTGCTGGGTCAAAAGGTATGTCCATTTTTAGTTTTCTTAGAAAATTCCATACTGTTTTCCATAGTGGTTGTACCAATCTGCAATCCCACCAACAGTGCACTAGGGTCCCCTTTTCTCCACAACCTCTCCAACACTTGCTGTTTGTTGCTTTGTTTATGAAGGCCATTCTGACTGGTGTCAAGTGGTATCTCATTGTAGTTTTAATTTGTATCTCTCTGATAGCTAGAGATATCGAGCATCTTTTCATGTGTCTCTGGATCCTCTGTGTGTCCTCCTTGGAGAAGTGTCTGTTCAAATCCTTTGCCCATTTTTTAATTGGGTTGCTTGTCTTCTTAGAGTAGAGTCTTGTAAGTTCTTTATATATTTTGGAGATTAATCCCTTGTCTGAGGTATCATTGTCAAATATGTTTTCCCATACAGTTGGTTCTCTTTTTATTTTAATACTGTTTTCTTTAGCTGTGCAGAAGCTTTTTATTTTGATGAGATCCCATTTGTTTATTCTTTCCTTTATGTCCCTTGCTTTAGGGGACGTATCAGTAAAAATATTGCTGTATGAAA
Source organism: Glossophaga mutica (assembly GCA_039655065.1). Classification (NCBI taxonomy): domain Eukaryota; kingdom Metazoa; phylum Chordata; class Mammalia; order Chiroptera; family Phyllostomidae; genus Glossophaga; species Glossophaga mutica. The sequence continues at coordinate 113,324,786 of CM077307.1, forward strand.
TATCTGAGATTTTCCTGCCTATGTTCTCCTCTAGGACTTTAATGGTGTCATGGCTTATATAGATTTCAAAGTTTTAACAAGCATAGATGCTTACTTTTACCAAAGTCTCAAGAACTATTGAGATTATTTTGACCTGGAAATATGGTTGATAATATCAATATACTTGTGAATATCGAAGCTTTCTGTGCATTTCTAGTTGAGGTGTTCTGAGAGTGAATGAAACATATATAGTTATTTCCTGATGCATCAGAAATCATAGTGAGGTAGGTACCCATCTCTCTTGTAGTACACTAAATAGATAATACACAAGAAAATAAGTACAACACTTAGATTGCAATTAATACTACAAAGAGAATAAACAGAATTCTGTGATAAAAAATAATGGGATATGGAAGGAGTAGTTGCTATGTTTATAAGAGGATCAGTGGAGGAATTCTTCTGATATTTAAGCTAAATCCTAGAAAATGAAAAAAAGTTGTTCATGTAGAAAGCTGAGACAGTTAAAATTCAGGAATCTGGCAGTATAAGTATTATGAAGTTAAAAACTTTCCATGTTCTAGGAAGCATCATAAGATCTCTTAGGTAGAGAGGCTGAGGGGCTTGACCATGCCCTGGTAGGCAAGGGCAAATTCTTTGTGATACACAAGCTTCTGAAGAATTTTAAGCAATGGAGAGGTAGGATATAATTACTATCTTTAAAATATTTATTTGGGGGAAAATATTTATTTGGTTACTGTGTAAATTGGGACTCCTTCTGATAAAGGATTAATTTATAAAGAACTCCTACAATTCAGTCAGTAAAAACAAACAACCCAATTAAAATTGGACCAAGGACTTGAGTAGACATTTATCCAAAGAAGTTAAACAAATGACCAACAAACACATGAAAATATGCTCACAGATGAAAATCAAAACCACAATGAGTTATTACTTCCCACACATTAGGGTGGTTAATATCATAAAAATTGAAAATAAGGATTGGAGAGAATGTGGAAAAATAAGAACCCGTTTTTACTGCTAGTGGGGATGTAAAATAGTAAACTAATGTAAACTAGTGAAAAACAATGTGACTGTTACTAAAAAATACTATTATTATATGATCCTACAATTCAACTTCTCAGTATATAAAAGAATTTTAAGAAAAGACTCAAAGAGATCCTTGTATATCTAGCTTCACAGTAGCATTATTCATAATAGCTAAAAGACAGAAGTAATACAAGTGTCCATTGGCAGGTGAATAGATAGATAAAATGTGGTATTAACATGCAAATGGAATATTATTCAGTCTTGAAAAAGGAGATTCTGACACATGTTATAACATGGATAAACTTAGGAGGCATTATTCTAAGTTAAATAATGCAGTCACCAAAGGACAAATACTATATGATCCTACTTATATGAGATACCTTGAGCATTCAAATATATAAGGTACAATAGTGGTTGTAAGGGTATAGGGAGAATGAAGATTAAAGAGTTGTTTAATGAGTATAGAGTTTCAGTTTAGAAAAGTGAAAATGTTCTGAAGATGGATAATGATGGTCATAGTTGCATAATAATGTGAACATATTCAATGCCACCAAACCTGACATGGTTAAAATAGAAAAATATATCATTCATATATATATATACATATATATCATATATCATTCATCATATAATATATATCATATATATATAATATCCACAATAAAAATGGGACTTCTGCTCTGACAATGACATAGAAAGTGGCATTAGATTATCCCTTTTGCCAAAAACATGAAACTGGACAAAACATATGAGGTAATCTTTCAGCCAAAGCAACACAGCACCTAGAAAAGAATGGTAATTTATTCGGCAACCTATTATCACAGCTCAGTTCTCTGCCAGTGGATAATTTTGCACTGGCATTGCAGTGAGCTGCAGTCCAAGGAGAAAACAGCAGTATCACTGTTCAGAGAAGGCAGATACTGAGATTTGAGGTAGTTAAAGGTATTGCAATTTGATAGCAGGCACTAGAGGGTAGAAGGATGAGCAGAGGCTTCCCCTTGTGTTCCCATGAGTCCCCATTAAGAGAGAAGGTTGTGTACTTATAAAGTGAGACTTGTAAAGTGAGACTACCACTTAGAAGAGGTAGCTGATACAGGATAGAAAATTGAACAGACAGTTCAAGCAGTGCTCAGGGTTGCTTGGAAACATCCAGATAGACACACCATAAACGCCTTTTCTCCCCAGGAAGGATTGCATTCTCAAGTAAGACCTATCTTAGACCACTCTAAAAAAAGTCTAAAAGCAAACTTAATGAGATTCTGAGGACAGAACAAGATTAGAGGTGGAGTCTTGCAAGTTTGAGAGACTAGGAGAACAGGTTTGGCTTTCAACAGATCTTCCATAATAACAGGTAAAACAAACTTACTCATTTCCAAAGTGAGCAACCAGTATTCAAGCCACTTACTTGAAAAAGCCAATACTCTTCAGAAGCAGATAACAGGATCTAAAGTCCATACAACTTAACACAACCATGTCCTCTATTAAAAAAAGCAAAACAAAACAAAACTGCTGAATGTGGATAGAACTAAGAAAATGTGACACACAGTAAAGGGGGGAATGTCAATAGATACTGACCACATGATATTTGTTACTATGGATTTAGCAAAAACAACCAAAACTTTAAAGCAGCTACTATGAAAGTGTTCCAAGAACTTAAAAAAATGTTCAAATAATTAAAAAAAAATATCTTATTGAGTGAAGAGATTAGGAATCTCCTCAGAGAAATTGAAACCATAACAAATAACAAAATACAAATTTGGAATTGACTGACATGAAAAATTCATTGCATGGCGATACTAACAGACTGGAGATGGAGACAAGAAATGAGGCAGTGGACTTGACTCCAGATAAATATAAACTATCTAATCAGAAGATGAGATAAAATAAAAATTAAAAATTTGGTAGAACCTCAGGGACATGTTGATCAATATCATATAGTCTGACATATATATATATAATTTTCAGAAGAGGAGACTAATAATAATATAGAAAAAATACTGGAAATATAGTGACTGAAAAATTACAAAATGTAATGAAAAAGTGGCTAACAGATACAAGAAGCTCAATAAACTACAAGCAGGATAAATACAAGGGAAACCACTTTTATGTACATCATAGTCAATCTACTAAAACCAAAGGTAAGGGAAAACCTTGAAAGCATCCAGTGGGGGAAAAAAAAAGTCTTGTTATGTCATGTATAAAGGCGAATAAAAGTGAGATGCACCGTTCATTTCTCTTCATGAAGACAGAAAGCCAGAATACAATGGAATGACATCTTCAGGATGCAGATTGGTGGCAGGGGGGCGTCAGTCCATCAAATTCTATGCAAAGTAGCCCTGGCTGGTGTAGCTCAGTGGATTGAGCGCGGGCCTGCGAACCAGAGGATCGCGGTTCGATTCCCAGTCAGGGCACATGCCTGGGTTGCAGGCCAGTTCCCAGCAGGGGACACACGAGAGGCAACCATACATTGATATTTCTCTCCCTCTCCCTCTCCCCTACCCCTCTAAAGACAAATAAAAAAAAATTCTATGCAAAGTAAAAAACACCTCTCAAAACTGTGGCCAAATAGAGAAATCTGATAAGCCAAAACTGAGAAAATATGTTGCCAGCAGACTTGTAATAGAAGATGTTCTAAATAACATTCTTAAAACCAAAAGGAAATTATATCAGAGAAGAACTCAGTCAGATACCTAGGAAATAAAATCATACTGTTCTTTAGTTATTCCATTTGAAAGGTGATACATGGGAGGTGTGAAGAGTGAAATGAAAAGTTGTAACGTCACAAGTGGAAGGTGTCAATGGTGAAGTGGTACAATACTAATCTCACTAGTTACTGAAATTGAAAAATGTATCTTATTAGCTCTAGAGCAACTGCTAACAAAGTAATGAAAAAGGTCATGTAAGAAGAGAAGAAATACAAGATATTATTGTACAGTATTCAACAAATCCTCTTCATCCCCATCCTTCAATAAAGAAAATAGGTAGGAAAAGAACAACAAAAGGCACAAGTGGAAACGAATAGCACAATTGTGGACTTCAACCAGCCACAGGAATAGCCACAAAAAATGTAAATGAGCTAAATACTGGTTAAAAGCCAGAGCTTCTCAGACTGAAAAAAAGCAAGATCCAACCCCATGCTCTTTACAAGAGACACAATTTCCAGAACCACGTGGTGTCACCCATGAATTCTATCAAACATTGAAGGCAGAAAGAATTCCAGTCTTAAGAACTTTTACAGAAACCAGAGGGAGAGGAGATGCTGCCTTCCTCATATAAACCTAGCGTTATCCTGAGTCTAAAACCAGACACGTATATTATTGAAAAAGAAAACTATGCAACTAGGCTCCTTCATAAACCTATGTACAAAAGTCCTTAAAATATTAGTTAATTGTGTCTTTAGTTGGGCCTGCTGTCTCATTCTCAAAGTTCATGTATTTATCTTTTAACCCTTAATTAAATTCAAGATGTTGTTTCTCTTATTGATATTTATAAAGGCTCTCACAAAGGTATTAATTTTAATTTGTTTTATTGTAATATAATTTAAATTATTTATAATATAAATTATCTTAATTTAATACAATATTTTAATAATGCCTTGGTCATTTAACTCAATTGTACAAAGCGTCTGTGTGTTTAGAATTTAATACTATATTTTATCTTGTTTCCAATACCCTATGGTCATTTAGAAGGAAAGTAGAGTAAAAAATATATACATTTGGCAAATTAACTTTATTTACTGTATTATTCAGTTTATCCCTAAAATTTATTTATTTTTGCCTATTTGGTATGTTAAAGATTTAGAGAATTGGTTTAGTTTCCTAATTTGATTATAGTTCCATTTATTTCTCTTCATATTAGAGCAGTTATGTTTACACTGGTGCAGTGTTACTTAGCATAAATACTACATGACACATCTATGAAGAACAATTATCATTATCCATAAAGTTATTAATACTTTATTTATATACTTCCCACTTATCTTTAAGCATCCAGTTCAGGAAGCATCTCCTCAAAGGAGCCTTTCCCTGAGCCCCCAGACTCCCTTTTCTATATCCCCGCTCCACCTGCTATGCTTCAGTCTTTTGTCGTCCTGACTGTCCTTTTATTAAAAAAAAAAAAAAAAAAAAATTATTTATTTTTTTTAAAAGAGGGGAAGGGAGGGAGAAAGAGCGGGAAAGAAACATCAACATGTGGTTGCCTCTCTTATGCCCCCTACTGGGGACCTGGCCTACAACCCAGGCATGTGCCCTGATTAGGAATTGAACTGACAACCCTTTGGTTTGCAGGCCAGTACTCAATCCACTGAGCCACACAACCCAGGGCATGTTGTCTTGACAGTCCCTCATTACCAGGCTGCATCATGTGATGTTCTTCCTCATTAGACTGTGAGTCTCATGAGAATGAAGTGCATGACTTATTTTCTTTTATATTCCAATTCTTAGCATAGCTCCTGGATTTGGGATGAAGTTGGGTAAACTTTGTCAAATGGGATTGAAATAAAAGTGACCAGAAAAATAGGTAATGTATTTAGAAATAGTCATCGTAGACCTTAGAGGATGTGCTGGATATGAAATCAGAAAATGCGATGAATTTGGAAATGAACAGAAAAACAAAGGAAAGATGTATCAGCTGACAGTGTCCTCATGACCCCTGTTCCACCTCACCCCCAGCACCTTTCCCAAATCCTTCTCTTTCCTGGCCTTCTTTGCAGTCCCTCAGTGTCCTCCCAGCATTTCCTTCCCTCCCCTAATGCCCTAGAGTGAAGCAGGTCAGAAGGCATGCTGTTTGTGTGGCATGTATCCAGGATAACATCTGACATCCCTGTGGTGTGACATCATTCTTTACAAGCCACTTCTTTTTGTGTTTCCCCCTTATATGGAAAAAGGATAATGAGGCAGTGTCTGGACCACTTTGTAGAGACAGGGAAAAGCAGTGGGAGAAACATGTTCTTGTTTTAGTATCAGAGGTTGCACACACACCTCAGTGAGTGCTGTTGACAACTCCAGTGACAAGCTTGCAACAGAGGGCAGCAGCTTTACAGCTTAAGCCCCATTGAATTACCTGTTCCTGGCCCATGTATTCCTAATACTTCCTAAGCTGGAGCTTTGGCTGGGGTTAGTCAAGGGGCAACTAGTTCCAAACAACTTCTCTAGTCTTAACCTATTCCTTGTCATCCCCAACCCTTCTCAGTCTTCATGCCTGGGAGGAGGGAGTGGAAGAAGGGATCTGACCAAGAGAACCATTTGCAGTTCTCAAAAGCCATATTGCATGCTTTATATTTTGGCTTTTGCGCCATCTGTTCCCTCAACCTTGAACACCCACGGTCTGTACTTTTTGCACCTCCTGAAACTCTATATAACTTTCAGGATTCAGCTCACATGTCAATTGTTCTCTGAAGCCTTTCCTTTTATCTAAAGAATGTTAAAAATATCTTTCTGTGTGTTTCTAATATTACCTGGTAATTTAGCTATTATAATTATTTGAACATATAGACAGTAGTGAACATGTTTTTTTGTAAGATATCTTATGCTCTTATCAGTCTCTGGTATCCTTACAGACAAGATAAGATTTTATTAATCTTTTGCATGATCTCAATATCTAGTGGTTGATATATAGTAATACTGACTAACAGGTGTGAATTAACTGGAATTCAGGGGGCAGATGGACTAATTCACTGATAATTGGAGAGAAGAATGCTTTATTGTGGAGGGACAGTTTTTTTGGAAATATATCTGGTCTTTCTGATTTCCAAAACTTAGCCCCTATAGGTTCCCATTGTCTAAAAAATCCAATTCCTTTGTCATTTTTCAAGGACTGAGACAAACTTGTGTATGTGGCTGAAAGGAGCCCCATTCCCCCTTAAACACTAAAGCAACACCTTCTGTGGGCTTTGAAGCCCAACAGAAGCAGAGTCAGGTTTCTTTTCTAACCTTACTAGACTCTTAGTTTTGGGCAGGTTGTAATTGTTTGAGCCAATTTATTCATCTGCAAAATACAGATGTTAACTCCCACTTCTTTTAGTGTAACTGACTGCCTGTAAATGTTTTATTCCAATAATTTTTGTATGAAATCAAGTCTACAACTGATGGCATTGCTGACTTCCCCACAGTATCCTGTGGGGATACTAAACACAAGTTTGTTTAGTGGTTAAGATAAAATGAGATGACATGGACCACTGGTCAGAATGGCTCTGGGAGTTTATGCCTTGAACCTCCCTTTGTTTAAAAACAGCAGTAATGGATGAGTTGTGCTCAACAACAAGAGGAACCTCTTGGGGCCCAGAGAATAGCTGAAGCCTCTGGGGAGCAGAGCACAAGTTGTCTGCCTGTTGAGTTTGACACCTGGAAGCAGGCAAAAGCAGGTGGTGTGAATATGAATGTGTGGGGTATTGGGAACCAAAACACTCTGCATGGGGGTGGGGTCCTGAGCCAGTACATTTCATGAAACAAGGGCAGAGTTCTTGCACCTGGTTCTTGTAGCTGAAAAAAGATGCTGTGAACATTGTCCCAGAGCTGTGGCTGATATAAAGCTGTGTCTGCCTTAAATGAAGAAAGATTTTAAAAGTTCACCTAGGATTGACTCAATCCCTTGCTAAAACAGTGCCGAATCTGTGGAGTGATATTTACTGGGTGATATTTGCCATATAAGCCCAGGATAGAACCCCAGCCCCTAATAGCAGATATGCATATGGACTTGATAACACTGCAGGAATATAGGTGAAATGGTAAACCCACTAGCTTGCAAGAGGTGAGTACAGAGAGAAAACAAATCAAATTCCAAACAAAGAACACAGCCTCTCAGATGAATCTGCAAAGGGCAGTTCTAGGCAGCCTAAAATATACTATTATAGTTCATGAACAATAGTAACATCTCTCTTTATCTGCAGTGACCTCATTACTTTCTACTTTTTCCTTATACATATTTAATTACTAATATTTTATTTCCAGATAGTGTACTTCTTGAAGAGAGTGACTTTCTCAAAATCCCCCTCTTCCCTGCAGGACTACAGGCCTGGACAAACAGGAAGAGCTCAAGGACCCTTTGTGTTTGGCAGAAATCAGTGTATGCCAAGTGCTGTGAAATAATTTACAGTGGAATTGTAGCAAAGAACACAGTAGGTGTGATCAATATTTGTGTGAAAGAGAGCTTGAAATACTTTCTTTGCTTTGGACCATCTCTGAAAACTCGGTAGTTGCTCTTGGGAGCTTTGACTATCTTTTAGCACTAATAACATTCTCTGCAAAATAGCCTCAGTGCACAGAAATCTCCTGGCCATGGATGCAGCCTCCATCACAGAGCAGGCAGTTTCCAGGCCAAGTACCTTTCATGTTCAAGCCTCATCAAGTGTATTTCATCTTTCTGGCTGGCCACTACTGTTTGGTGTTATTTTCCCTGCTGCCTTTAGGGTTTCTTTTCCCCCCATCTACTTTACCTGCTTGGGCTGGCAGCCACATGCTGTGTATTTAATATGAGGAAACCAGTTGGCTTCAAAATGGGATACTTGCCTTTTTGTTTTCCTTCCCAAGTGTTTGATTTGATATCTTCTGTGAATTTTATACCATTGGGTAGAACTCTATTAGTACATACCCTGGGACTATGGTTTATCTTTAACTGAAACTAACTTTGCTTCTGAAATTCTCTCCATTAGTTATTGCTGTTTTGATCATGATCTCCTAATACATCATTCTTCAGCTTCTCTCTTTTTCACCTCTAGTTCACCATCACTCTCTCAATTTGTTCTTAAGTGCCTAGATTTCAAGCAAGAGTCCTGTGTCTTGTTAAGGCAGTCCCCTAACTGCTCCTACTAATCAAGCCAACTCTCACTTATACTGAAATTTCATAAGCCAGCAGTTGCGCAATTCACAACCTTGTATGAACTCCCAACATTCTCATCTGAGTATAAAAAAGTCAAAATGCAGGCAAGTAAGGCAAACACTGACAGAGTGATAAATTTTTGACTCCAGTCTAAATATTCCTGACTCCAAAGTCCATACTTTCTCCATCCCACCATAATGACCCCTCACTCTGACAGCACACACTGTGCCCAGCCTTCTCTGTCTCACCACATCATGCCCATGCTTTTTCTGGTGTTAATCTATCCTGATTAGAATGTCTGACAGAGTTTTTGAAAGAGCTACTCAGTAATTGCTCAGTTGCTGATGGTCATTGAAATTATAATCTTGGCTTTTTCTTCTCAATCCACCTCCCATTATTGAAAACTCTCTGCCTGTGTGTCCATGGCTCTGCTTCTTCCTAATTCATGCTCTCACATTGCATGACCTGTTCACTCTGGGCAGGGACCAGGTCTGAAAGCAAAAAGATGTCATACATGCATAGTCAATCTCTCCCTTATTTAACTTGCATACATTAGCAATTTCATGAGACAAAAGGGAAAACAAGATATCCTATTATTCACTGTACCCATCTCAAAGTCTAGCATCTGCAGGTGATATGTTATCCTCTCTGTTATTTCTAAATGTGGCTTTGTATAGTCTATTGACTTCTGAAATGAACTGTAAATTTAAGCACCACATTGCTCAACTGTGGTGCTAAGTTAAATTATTACCTCACTCAGGACAATATGTGAGGGGGACAGGATGGCAGAGGAGTGAGTGAAAGCCAAACTATCCTCCTCCCAGGACCAATCTGGAATTAGAACTAAATTGTGGAGAAATTACCCAGAACAAACAATGGAACAATAGCAAGAGAGAAGCCTTACAACCTCAGACAGACAGAAGAACCAGCTTTAGCACAACTGAAGGAGTTGTGGAGACTCCTAAGGAATGTGGTGGAGATTTGAGATGGCTGGCTGGGCACCCATAGGTGGCAGCAGTAGTGGGATAATTAAGCAGCTGGTTGGATCCTCCTAAGAAGAGTGAGGTCTAAACCCTGAGCTGGGATGTCCAGCCTAGAACACCAGAGCCCAGAAAGTGTAGAGATAACAGTGGCAGGGTTAGTCTCTGCTAGAGATGTACTTCTGGAGATGCAAAGAGCCATTTAAAGGGCCAACAGATGAATTTTCATGTGCTGTCACTTACTTGGGGTTCAGGTAATGGAGGGAGCAGAGTGGGCTGGAGACAACTAAGGAGAGACTGAGGATGGAAGCTTTAGGGACAGAACTGAGAGAGCAGCTGCCAGGATTCCAGTGCTGAGTCAGCCCCCAAACAGTGGCAGCCATCATGTTCAGGCAAGACCACTCTCCCCTGAATGGCAGCAGCCTGTGGGGAAACAGTAGCCCCAACCGTAGGAGGAATTCTGACTGCTGAGTGCAGAATGACTAGATTAATAACTGAAGGAGAAAACCAAAGACAGCATATCTCTGGCAGTCTCAGAGCAGTCTTCCTAAGGTCAAACAGGGTCAACATCTAATATCACCAGAGGCAGATCCAGAAACAAAAAAACAATGATAAATACTAAAGGCTACGGAGATGAAATCCACTGTGGTCTTCTCCATGATTAGTGATATTTTCATTCCTGAATAGCTTTTTAACACTCATTGCTTGTTAAGCAAGTTTGTTACTATTAAGTCACTAGAATTTATAAGACCAACAGGTTATTTCTCTCTTTTCTTATAATAGTCTTAATCTCTTTACACCCTTATTAACACTGGTTCATTTGCTGTTGATATTGAGATTGCAGTGGGGAGATATTTTTTCAGAGGTGGGTTTGTTTCCTGGGCTTTGTGGTTTTGTTCTGGCAGCACCTGCAGAACAGCATACAAGATGTGGTGGGCAGAGTGACCCTCAGTGAACTAGCTGGAGAAAAAGATCCACCAAAGAATGACTCAACAACAATCAATGCCCAATTACATCCAGAGAGCCAACATAAATGGCATCCCAAGAGCAGCAAGTTCAGGAGATCAAGGAGGCTGCACCACTGAATCTCACAGGTCTCCTACCATAGAAGTACACACCACAAACTCAGGGAGTCAGAACAGATCAATTTAAGAAGCAGAGACTAACAAGACATTCACAAACAATGGGAAGATAAAGAAACAATCCCCAGATGAAAGGAAAGGAGGAAGCCTCAGAAAGAATGCTGAATGAAATAGAGGCAAGTCAAGTAGCAGATATTGAGTTCAAAGCAATGGTTATAAGGAAGCTCAATGAGGTCACTGCGAATTACCAAAAACTACAGGGACTCACTGCAAACTATATCAAAATTAAAAAGGAAGTAGAAACTATCAACAAGAGCCAAGAGGAAATGAAAAGACAATTTTTGAGTTAAGGAACACAGTAGAGGGAATCAAAAGCTAGGCTAGATGAAGCAGAGGACTGAATAAACAAGCTGGAGGACAAAGTGGGAAAAAACTCTCAGAAAGAACAAGAAAAGGAAAAAATCTCAAAAAGAATGAGGAATGATTAAGAGAAATGCAGGACAACATGAAATGGAATAATACCTGTATAATAGGGATACCAGAAGGAGAAGAAGAGGAACAAGGAATAGAAAACCTGTCTCAAAAAGTAATGATGGAAAACTCCCCTAATTTGATGAGAAGAAAAGCCACACAAGTCCAGGAAAGAGAGAAGGTCCCAATCAAGAAGAACACAAAGAGGCCCCCCACAAGAAACATCATAATTAAAATGGCAAAATTTAAAGACAAAGAGAGTACCTTAAAGGCATCCAGGGAGAAACAGGAAGTAATATACAAAGTAGCCCCAATAAGGCTAGCAGCTGACTTCTCAACAGAAACATTACAAGTCAGAAGGAAATAGCAAATATTCCAAGTAATGAAAAACAAAAGCCAGCAAATGAGACTACTCTATCCAGCAAGATACTGATGGGCACATAGGTGACTTCCAGCACCTGGCTATTGTAAATTGTGTTGCTATGAACATTGGGGTGCAGATTTTCTTTTGAATTGGTGTTTCAGGATTCTTAGGATATAATCCCAGCAGTGGCATTGCCAGATCAAAAGGCTGTTCCATTTTCAGTTTTCTGAGGAAATTCCATACTGTTTGTTACAGTGGCTGCACCAGTCTGCATTCCCATCAAGAGTGTACTAGGGTTCCCTTTTCTCCACAACCTTGTCATCACATGTTTGTTAATTTGATTAGATGGCCATTCTGACCCATGTGAAGTGGTATCTCATTATGCTTTTAATTTGCATCTCTCTGATGGCTAGTGATGTTGAGAATCCTTTTATATGTCTCTGAGCCCTTTGTATGTTCTAGAAGAAGTATGTTCTAGGAGAAGGTCCTTTGCTAATTTTTAATTGTGTTGTTTGCCTTTCTTGAGTTTAGTCATGTGAGTTCTTTATATACTTTAGAATTCAAACCCTTGTCTGAGGTATCATTGGCTAATATATTTTCCCATATGTTTGGTTTCATTTTCATTTTGCTGATTTTTTTTAGATGTGCAGAAGTCTTTTATTTTGATGAGATCCCATTTGTTTATTCTTTCCTTTATGTTCATTTCTCTAGGGGGCATATAGATGAAAATGTTGCTTTATGGAATATCTGAGATTTTCCTGCCTATCTTCTACTCTAGGACTTCTATGGTATCACAACTTATATTTAAGTCTTTTATCCACCTTGAGCTTATTTTGTGTATGATATAGGTTGATGGTCAAGTTTAATTTTTTTTTTTTTTTTTGCATGTAGCTGTCCAGCTCTCCCAACACAATTTGTTGAAGAGGCTATTTTTACTCCATTTTATGTTTCTGCCCACTTTGTGAAATATTAATTGACCACAGAGACTTAGGTTTATTTCTGGGCTCTCTATTCTGTTCCATTGGTCTATGTGTCTGTTCATATGTCAGTACCAGGCTGTTTTATTTATAATGGCCTTGTAATACAGTTTGATATCAGGTATTGTGATCCCTTCTACTTTGCTCTTCTCTCTCACAATTGCTTCACCTATTCAGGGTTGTTTATGGTTCCATATAAATGGGGAGGGCTGGGGTGGTGGGCTGGGGGCGGGGTAAAAGACAGAAAACTGTACCATATCAACAATTAAAAAATACTGATTAAAAAAATAAAAAAATAAATGTTTGAAATGTTCATTCTATATCTGTGAAATATGTCATTGGTATTTAAATAGGTATTGCATTGAATCTGTAAATTGCTTTGGGTAGTATAGATATTTTGATGATGTTAATTCTTCCAATCCATGAACTTGGTATATGCTTTAATTTATTTGTGTCTTCCTTAATGTCTTTCTTCAGTGTTTTGTAATTTGCTAGGCAGATGTCACTTACCTTCTTGGTTAGGTTTATTCCTAGGTACTTTATTTTTCTTGTTGCTATATCCAATGTGATTTTTTTCTGATTTCTGTTTCTGATATTTTATTGTTGGTGTACAAAAATGCCTTGGATTTCTGACTATTGATTATGTATCCCACTGTTTTGCTGTATTTGCTTATTAGGTTGAGTAGTTTTTTGGTGGGGTCTATAGGGTTTTCTATGTACTCTATCATGTCATCTGCAGTCAGTGACAGTTGTACTTCCTCATTTCCACTTGGATGCCTTTCATTTTTTTTTTCTAGTCTGATTGCTGTGGCTAGGACTTTGAATTCTATGTTGAATAGAAGTGGTGAATCAGACATCCTTGTCTTGTTCCTGATCTTAGTGGGAAACCTTTTAGTTTTGCCCATTGAGTATGATGTTGGCTCTAGGTTTCTCATATATGGCCTTTATTATGTTGAGATGTGGTCCCTCTACCCCCACTGTGCTGAGTGTTTATCATAAATGGGTGCTGTAGCTTATCAAATGTTTTCCCCCATCTATTGATATCATCATGCAATTTTTGTCTTTCATGATGTTTATATGATGTATTACATTTATGGATTTGCATATATAGTACCATTCTTGTACCCCTGGGAAGACTTTCATGTGATCATGGTGTAAGATCATTTTAATATATTGCTAGGTGCAGTTTGCCAATATGTTGGTGAGGATTTTAGTGTTTATGCTCATCAGCATTATTGGTCTGTAGTTTTCTTTCTTTCTTGTGTTTTAATCTAGTTTTGGGATTAGGATGATGCTGGCCTCATAAAAATACTTTGGGAGTCTTCTCTCTTCTTGGATTTTTTCAATAGTATTAGAAGGATAGTGGTTAAGTCTTTCTTAAATGTTTTGTAAAATTTTCTTGTGAAAGAGTCCAGTTCAGGCCTTTTATGTGCTGGTAGGCTGTTGAATACTACTTCGATTTCATCAACTGTTATATGTCTATTTAGGCTTTCTGCTTCCTCTTTATTCAGTTTTGGAACATTATTTTTTTCTAGAAATTTGTTTGTTTTACCCAGGTTTTCAAATTTCTTGGCATATAGTTGTTTGTAATAATTTCCTACAATCCTTTGTATTTCTCTGGTATTCGTTGTACCCTCTCCTCTTTCATTTCTGACTTTATTTATTAGAGTCCTTTCTTTTTCTTGATGAGTCTGCTTAAAGGCTTGTTGGTTTTGTTTATCTTTTCAAAGAACCAGCTCCTGGGTTTTTGGGTCCTTAGAATTGTGCTTTTAGTTTCTATGTCATTTAATACTGCTCTGATCATGGTTATTTCCTTCCTTATACTTGCTATGGGTTTTATTTGTTGTTTCCCCAGTTCTTGTAGTTGTAGGGTTACATTGTTTATTTGAAATATTTCTATGTTTTTTAGGTAAGTCTGTATTGCTATGAACTTCCCTCTCAGGACTGCTTTTGCTGTGTCTCATAAGTTTTAGATTATTGTAAGTTCATTTTCATTTGTTTCCAGAAACTTTTTGGTATTTTCCTTGATCTCATTCTTAAGCCATTCATTGTTTAATAGCATGCTATTCAATCTCCATGAATTTGAATATTTTTGAGTTTTTCCTTGAGGTTGGTTTTTAGTGCCAGGCCTTTGTGATTTGAGACAATGCTTGATATGATTTCAATTTTCTTGAATTTGTTGAGGCTTGTTTTGTGTCCTATCATGTGGTGTATCTTTGAAAATGTTCCATGTGCATTTGAAAAGAATGTATTTTTCTTCTTTGGAATGATAGGTTCTATATACATCAGTTAAGTATGTTTTGGCATTTTTCAATGCTTCAATATCCTTTGTGATATTTCGTTTGGAATATCTGTCCATATTTTTACAGTGAAGTGTTAAAATCCCCTAGTATAAATGTGTTGCTGTCTATATCTTTCTTGAAGTCCTTCAAGATTTACATTATATATTTGCATGCTCCTCTGTTGGGTGCATATATGTTATAATGTTTTGTCTTGGTAAATTCTTACCTTGAGTATTATGAAGTGTCCTTTGGGTCTCCTTTTATGTCTCTTGTTTTGAAGTCAATTTTGTCTGATTTAATGATTGCTACCCTGGCTGGGTTTTTTGTTTTTTGTTTTTTTTTCCTAACCATTTGCTTGAGAAAGTTTTTTCCAACTCCTCACTTTCATTCTGTGTTGGTCTTTTTTTTCTGAGGTGGGTCTCTTGTAGACAGCATATGTGGGGGTCATGTTTTCTTATCCATTCAGCTACCTTTTGATTGGAGCTTTTAATCCATTAACATTTAATATTATTATTGATCAGTACTTATTCATTGTGTCCCTTTATACCTGTCTGTCTCTCTCTCATGCTATCCCACTCTCTCACTTTTTTTCTTCCTCTTGTTAAGCATGCTGTTTAGGATATCTTGCAGTGCTGGTTTGGTGGCGGTGTATTTTTTCGGTCATTTTTTTTTTTTCTGGGAAACTACTTGTTTTGCCTTCCATGTTAATTGAGAGCTTTGCTGGGTAGCATAGTCTTAGTTGCAGGCCTTTGTTTTTCATTTCTTGGAATAATTTTTGCCATTCTCTCCTGGCCCGTGAGAAGTGTGTCTGTTGAGAAATTATCTGATAGCCTAATTGGAGTTCCTTTGTATGTTATTTCTTGTTTCTCCCTTGCTGCTTTTAAAATCCTCTCTCTGTCTTTAAACCTTGGCATTTTAATTATGATATGTCTTGGAGTAGACCTCTTTGGGTTCATCTTGATTTGGACATTCTGCTATTCCTGAACTTGCGTGGCTTTCCCCCTCTCCAGTTTAAGAAAGTTTTCTGTAATTATTTTTTTCAAACAGGCTCTCTATCCCTTGTTCCTTTTCTTATTCTTGGTATTCCTGTGATTAAAATGTTGCTGTGTTTCATGTTGTCTTGCGGTTCCCTTAAGCTATCTTCATATTTTTGTATTCTTTTTTCATGTACTGTTCTACCTGGGAATTTCTTTCTACCTTGTCTTCTATCTCACTAATTTGGTCCTCTGCTTCATCCAGCCTGTTTGTAATTCCTTCTAGTGTATTTTTCATTTCATAAATTATATTCTTCTTTTCTTCCTGGTTCTTGTTTATAGTTTATGTTTCTTTTTTCCATACTGTTGTAATTCTCACTCAGTTCCTTATAGTTTTCTGTGAGTTCCTTGAACATTCTTATCACCATTCTTTTGAATTCTATATCCAGTAGTTTGCTTGCCTCCATTTAATTTAACTTTTTTACTGGAGAGTCTTCCATTCCTTTCATTTGCAGGGCTTTTTATTGTATCCTCATTTAGGTGATTCTTTTTGTTTGTTTCTGTGATTCTGGATGGTCTGCTTTTCCCATTGTGTTTTTAGGGTGAACTTTTGTGTTAGCAGTTCTGTGGGACTCAGTCATGTGGTCTCTTTGATCTTCTTGTCTGCCTATATTCCATTGTGTGGGCTCTCTTGTTGTACTTGGGCTTTACCTGTTGGTGTATCCCCTACAGTGTGTTTACTAGTATTCACATGTCCCACCTTGTATGTGATTAGTGGCAGGGAGGAGGGACAATGGAATAAGACAGTGGAGGAATATTCTATAAGATTTAAGATAAGAACAAGTAGAGAACAGATAGGAGATCCTTTGAAGAAGTACATCAATAACCATGATTTTCACCCCACTAGTCACTTTTTATAAAAGGTGAAAAGTGGTAAGACTCTTATTAGAAGGAAAAAAGAATGCAATCTGACTTTAGAAAGGAGAGCACTTGTGCGAGGTTGGATGGTGAGCTATAATGAGAGTAAGGGACAGAAACTTAGCATAGTGTGTGAGAAAATAGCCTTTACCATATCTGTAATATAGCTCATGAAGATGATGAAATGGCTTAAAATTACGGAAGGTTGCTGAGTGGGATTTAGAGTAAACAATAATATGATACAAAATATATAATCTGAATAAAAAGAATAAAAAGTAAAAGACTAAGAGTAGTATGTTATTGGAATATAAGTGAAGTGAAAGAAGATAAAGTACAACATGAAAGGGATAATAAAGAAAATTAATCAAACAATGAAATCAAGCTAACAAAACAAAACTAAATGGAAAGAAGAGAAATAAAAGAAATAAAAATTAAAAATAACGAAAAGGTAATACCATGCAAGTTCCGAAGGATAGTAAAGTAAATTTGTCTCACCTGTTGGTATTAGCCTTCTGACTTCTTTCTGGATCTGTCTTTGGTCTTCTCAGAGCTCCAAGTCTTACTGTCTTACACATCAATTCTTAAATGTCCTCTGCAACCTTTGGCTTCCAAACATCATATCCACTGGGATAATGTTGGCTATTCACTTTTTTCTTCAGAAGATTAGCGAGGTATCCCAGTTGGGTGCATGAGCAAATGAGATCTGCTTCCATTTACCTCACCACCATCTTCCAACCCCCTCTCTTTCATTCTTTTGTGCAGTTAATTTTGTGTTTCACATATATTTATTTTACAATGAAAACCAATCTTACACTTGTGGAATAAATTATGTTCGGTAAATATGTGTTTATGTATGTAATTTGATTTATAATACTTTTTAAAAGGCTTTTTAACATCTATGTTTGATAGGGATACATAATTTTATTTATTGTAATGTCCTTGTAGGTTTTGGATAAGGGATATGATGGTCTCATAAAAATGATTATAAAATATTTTCTTATTCATATGTTCTGAAATATTTGTGTAAAATTGATTTTTTTCTTAAAAGTTTTGAGGAATTCATTAGCAATACTTTCTAAGTCAAAATTTTATTGTTGTAAGAACATTTTAAATTAAACATTCATATATTCTTAGTATTTCCTTCTATTAGGTTTTGTAAATTGTTATTTTTCAAAAACTTTTTACCTTCATATTAATTAACAAAACTTTGGCATAAGCTTGCTTATATTATATTACAACCTGATTTCGAGGATCAGTAGGAAATTTGTTTTGAAATTTCTGATATTTTCTAAATTTCATTTTGTCTTTTTTCTACATCATTTATCTTGCTAGCATTTTACCAATTTTATTTTAATCTCCCTTATGCCCCCAAATTTTGATTTTATTATTGATATCATTCTGGATTTTATTATTATTTAGGTCAACTCATTTATCAATATTCCCTAATATGTATTAAGATTTCTTCTTTGAAATATGGGTTATTTTCTCATTTTTTATATTAATCATTTAACTTCACTGTGGTAAGAAAACATATTTTCATATCAATACATTAAAATTTCTTGAGAATCTGCTTTATGTTTCAAATGATGGTCTATTTATATATTTTTGTCTCCTGTGCCCTCATAACTAATGAATATTAAGAAAAGGCCAGATGCTTTGAGTGAGGTGAGGATTACACCCTATAAGTGAAGGTAAAAGTAAAAGTACATTTCATGAGTAAGGGTAAAATTGAAATAGATTCACTTTAATGAACCATAAAACTACATCTCAATAAGAGCAAAATGAGGTGCCAAGATTCAACTGCTTAAAAGAATTACAACTTAATACTCATTGGAGGAAGACAACATTATTATTTATTTATTTATTTATTTATTTTAATTTTTTAAGCATTTTTTATTTTAATTGTTGATTTTGTACAGTTTTCTGTCTTTTATTCTCACCCCAACCTACCACCCCAGCCCTCCCCACATCCCTCCCAATTCCACTGCCCCCATAGTTTTTGTGCATGTGACCTTTATACTTGTTCCTGTAAATCCTTCCCCTTTTCCCCTGAAATTCCTTCCCCTCTCCCCTCTGGTGACTTTCAGCCTGTTCTCAATTTCCATGTCTTTGGTTATATTATGCTTGTTTGTTTGTTTTGTTGATTAGCTTCCTGTTAAAGGTGAGATCATATGGTATTTGTCTTTCACTGCCTGGCTTATTTCGTTTAGCATGATGCTCTCAAGTTCCATCCATGTTGTTGCAAAGGGTAGGAGCTCCTTCTTTCTTTCTGCTGCATAGAATTCCATTGTGTAAATGCACCACAGTTTTTTGATCCATTCATTTACTGATGAGCATCTAGGTTGCTTCCAACACTTGGCTATTGTAAATTGTGCTGCTATAAACATAGGGGTGCATAGGTTCTTTTGTATTGGTGTTTCAGGGTTCTTAGGATATAGTCCTAGCAGTGGAATTGCTGGGTCAAAAGGTAGATCCATTTTTAGTTTTTTTAGAAAATTCCATACTGTTTCCATAGTGATTGTACCAGTCTGCACTCCCACCAGCAGTGCAGTAGTGTCCCCTTTTCTCCACAACCTCTCCAACACTTGCTGTTTGTTGCTTTGTTTATGAGGGCCATTCTGATTGGTGTCAAGTGGTATCTCATTGTGGTTTTAATTTGCATCTCTCTGATAGCTAGCAATATCAAGCATCTTTTCATGTGTCTCTGGATCCTCTGTATGTCCTCCTTGGAGAAGTGTCTGCCCAAGTCCTTTGCCCATTTTGTAATTGGGTTGCTTGTCTTCTTAGAGTGGAGTCGTGTAAATTCTTTGTATATTTTGGAGATTAAACCCTTATCTGAGTTATCATTGTCAAATATGTTTTCCCACACAGTCGGTTCTCTTTTTATTTTAATACTGTTTTCCTTGGCCATGCAGAAGCTTTTTATTTTGATGAGATTCCATTTGTTTATTCTTTCCTTTATGTCCCTTACTTTAAGGGACATATCAGTAAAAATGTTGCTGCATGGAATATCTGAGATTTTCCTGTCTATGTTCTCCTCTAGGACTTTAATGGTGTTACGGCTTATGTTTAAATCTTTTATCCACCTTGAATTTATTTTTTTGTATGGTATAAGTTGATGCTCGAGTTTCATTTTTTTGCACGAAGCTGTCCAGTTCTCCAAACACCACTTGTTGAAGAGGCTATTTTTACTCCATTTTATGTTGCTGCCCCCCCTTTGTCAAATATTAATTGACTATAGAGATTAGGGTTTATTTCTGGGATCTCTGTTCTATTCCACTGGTCCATGTGCCTGTTTTTATGCCAGTACCCAGCTGTTTTGATTACAGTGGCCTTGTAATACATTTTGGTATCAGGTATTGTGATCCCTCCTACTTTGCTCTTCTTTCTCAAGATTGCTGCCGCTATTCTGGGTCGTTTATTGTTCCATATAAATTTTTGAAGTGTTTGTTCTATATCTGTGAAATATACCATTGGTACTTTAATAGGTATTGCATTGAATCTGTAGATTGCTTTGGGAAGTATGGACATTTTGATGATGTTAATTCTTCCTATCCATGAAAACGGTACATGTTTCCATTTATTTGTGTCTCCCTTGATTTCTTTCTTCAGTCTTGTGTAGTTTTCTGCATACAGGTCTTTTACCTCCTTGGTTAGGTTTATTCCTAGGTACTTTATTTTTATTTTTGCTATATCAAATGGGATTTTTTTCTTGATTTCTGCTCCTGTTGTTTCATTGTTTGTATACAAAAATGCCTTTGATTTCTGGATATTGACTTTGTATCCAGCTGTTTGGCCAAATTCATTTATTAGGTTGAGCAGTTTTTTGGCCGAGACTATAGGATTTTCTATGTATACTATCATGTCAACTGCAAACAATGATAGTTTTGTTTCCTCCGTTCCAATTTGGATGCCTTTTATTTCCTTTTCTTGTCTAATCACTGTGGCTAAGACATCCAATACTATATTGAATAGAAGTGGTGAAAGTGGACAGTCTTGTCTTGTTCCTGATTTTAGTGGAAAAGAATTTAGTTTTTGCCCATTGAGTATGATGCTGGCTGTATGTTTCTCGTATATAGCCTTTATTATGTTGAGGAATGCTCCCTCTATTCCCACTTTGCTGAGCGTTTTTATCACAAATGGGTGATGTACCTTATCAAATGCTTTTTCCGCATCTATTGATATGATCATGTGATTTTTGACTTTGCTTTTATTTATGTGATGCATTACATCTACTGATTTGCGAATGTTAAACCATCCTTGCATCCCTGGGATGAATCCCACTTTGTCATGGTGTATGATCTTTCTAATGTTTTGTTGGATGCGGTTTGCCAATATTTTGTTGAGGATTTTAGCATCTATGTTCATCAGCGATATTGGCCTGAAGTTCTCCTTCTTTGTTGTGTCTTTATCTGGTTTTCGGATTAGGATGATGCTGGCTTCATAAAAGAGTTTGGAAGTCTTCCATCATTTTGGATTTTTTCGAATAGTCTGTGGAGAATAGGGGTTAGCTCTTCCTTAAATGTTTTGTAGAATTCTCCTGTGAAGCCATCTGGTCCAGGACTTTTGTGTGTTGGGACTGTTTTGATTACTGATTCAAAATCACCAGCTGTTATTGGTCTGTTCAGGCTTTCTGTTTCTTTTTCATTGAGTTTTGGAAGGTTATATTTTTCTAGAAACCTGTACATTTCACCTAGGCTTTCAAATTTCTTGGCATACAGTTCTTCATAGTAATTTCTGACAATCCTTTGTATTCCTGTGGTGTCAGTTGTAATCTCTCCTCTTTCATTTCTGATTGTGTTTATTTGAGTCCTCTCTCTTTTTCTCTTGATGAGCCTGCTTAAAGGCTTGTCGATTTTGTTGATCTTTTCAAAGAACCAACTCCTGGATTCATTGATCTTTTGGATTGTGCTTTTAGTCTTTATGTCATTTAATTCTGATCTATCTTGGTTATTTCTTTCCTTCTACTTTCTCTGGGCTGTCTTTGTTGTTGTTCCTCGAGTTCTTGTAGGCGTAGGTTTAGGTTGTTTGTTTGAGAGGTTTCTGTCTTTTTTAGGTAGGCCTGTATCGCTATAAGCTTCCCTCTGAAGACTGCCTTTGCTGTGTCCCATAAGTTTTGGGTTTATGTGAGTTCATTATCGTTTGTTTCCAGAAACTGTTTGATTTCCTCCCTAATTTCATTCTCGACCCATTCAATGTTTAATAGCATGCTATTCAATCTCCATGATTTTGAGGGTTTTGGGTTTTTCTCCTTGGGGTTGGTTTCTAGTTTCAGTCCCTTGTGGTCAGAGAAAATGCTTGGTATGATTTCAATTTTCTTGAATTTGTTGAGGCTTGATTTGTGTCCTATCATGTGGTCTATCTTTGAAAATTTTCCATGAGTATTTGAAAAGAATGTGTATTTAGTTTCTTTGGGATGAAGGGCTCTATATATATCAGTTAAGTCCATTTCCTCTAGAGTGTTGTTCAATGCCACAATATCTTGATTGATATTTTGTTTGGAAGATCTGCCCATTTTTGACAGTGGGGTGTTAAAGTCCCCTACTATAATTGTGTTGCTGTCAATACCTTTCTTGAAGTTCTCTAAAATTTTCTTGATGTATTTAGGTGCTCCTATGTTGGGTGCATATATGTTTACAATGTTTATGTCTTCTTGGTGGATTCTTCCCTTGAGTATTATGAAGTGACCTTCTGGGTCTCTCTTTATGGTCCTTCTTTTGAAGTCTATTTTGTCTAATATGAGTATTGCTACCTCAGCTTTTTTTTCTGACCATTTGCTTGGAAAATTTGTTTCCAGCCCTTCACTTTGAGCCTGTGTATGTCTTTTGTCCTGAGGTGGGTCTCTTGTAGGCAGCATATGTGTGGGTCATGCTTTCTTATCCATTCAGCTATTCTATATCTTTTGATTAGAGCATTTAACCCATTTACATTTAAGGTTATTATTGATAGGTATTTATTCATTGCCATTTTCGTACCTGTGTTCCTCTCTCTCTTTCTCTCTCTGTCTTTTCCTTTCTTCCCTTAAAGCAGTCCCTTTAGTATCTCTTGCAGAATTGGTTTGGAAGAGATGTATTCTTTTAGACTTCTTTTGTGTGCGAAGGTCCTTATTTGGCCTTCTATCTTGATCAAAAGCCTTGCTGAGTAAAGTAGTCTGGATTGCAGGCCTTTGTTTCTCATTGCTTGGAATATTTCTTGCCATTCTCTTCTGGCTTGGAGTGTTTCCATTGAGAAGTCAGCTGCTAACTTTATTGGGGTTCCCTTGTATGTTACTTCCTTTTTTCTCTTGCTGCCTTTAAGATTCTCTCTTTGTCTTGGAATTTTGCCATTTTAATTATGATGTGTCTTGAAGTAGGCCTGTTTGGGTTCCTTTTGATGGGGACTCTCTGTGTTTCCTGAATTTGTGTGGCTTTTTCTCTCACCAAATGAGGGAAGTTTTCCATCATTACTTTTTCAAATAGGTTTTCTATCCCTTGCTCTTCTTCTTCTCCTTCTGGTATTCCTATTATACGGATATTATTCCGTTTCATGTTGTCTTGCATTTCTCTTAATCCCTCTTCATTCTTCCTGAGCCTCTTTTCTTTATCTTGCTCATTCTGGGTGTTTTTTTCTATTTCATCCTCCAACTCACTGATCCGTCTTCTGCTTCATCGATTCTGCTTTTCATTCCTTCTACTGTGTTCTTCAGTTCAGAGATTGTGTTCTTCATTTCCTCTTGGCCCTTGTTGATAGTTTCTATTTCCTTTTTCATGTTGATATAGTTTGCGGTGAGTTCATCATAACTTCCCTGTAGTTTCTGGTAGCTCATTGAGAGCTCATTGATCTTCCTGACAACCATTGCTTTGAACTCAATATCTGATAGTTGAGTTGACTCCGTTTCATTTTAGATTCTTTCTGGGGCTTACTCCTTTTCTTTCATTTGGGGATTGTTCCTTTGTCTTCCCATTGTTTGTAAGACTCTTGTTGTTAGCCTCAACTTCTTAAATTGATCTGTTCTGGCTCCCTGGGTTTGTGGTATGACCTTCTGTGGTAGAATATCTGTGAGATTCAGTGGTGGATTCTCCTTCAGATATTCTGTTTTTCACAGCTTCCACTGTCTCATCAGCTGGGATACCCTCTTTTTTTCGGGCCAACTCTGTTTTTTTTCACAGTGTTAGGCTTGTTTGTTTGTTTGTTTTGTCTCACTCGTGGGTATTTAAAAAGAGAAGAGTGGGAAAAAGGAAAAAAAGAAATAAGAAAAAAGAGGAAGGTAGAAGAGATAAAATTGGAAAGAAAGGAAGAGGGAATAAGAGAAGAAGGAATTAATGGGAGGCAAAAGGAGTTGAGGAGTAAAGATGAAGATAAAAATAATGAAGAAGGAATAATGAAAAACTCATATAAATAGACAGGCACACAAACAAAAAAAAAAATCACAAACAAACTAGCAAAACAAAAAACAAAAAGCAAACACATACACACGCACACACAAATACAAACGGCCAAAAAAAAAAAAAAAAAGAAAGAAGCAAAGCAAAACAAAATATTTAAAATATATATTAAAAAAAAAAAAAACACGCAAATCCTCTTGTTGTTTTCAACCTTACCGAGCCAGTTTTTCTGGTCTTGCTGGCTGCAATGGCCGAGGGGTAATCTTATTGCTTTTCTCTGTGTTCAGAACTTAGTCCTCATTGTGCTATGTATCCTAGCATTAGTGGGCGCCTCTCCCCATAGGGTTTCAGTGTGTGTTCTGAGCCTCCTGGTTGAGCGAACTTCCCTGAGTTTATGGGTTTGTGCTAGGTTCTCCAGTTGTGCACAGTGGACTGCCTTTGCCCCTGCGCAGGGCCTATGCTCCAGCAGCTATCTCGAGCCTGCGGCTATGGTCCTAAGCTGTCCGTGTTCGAGCACCCGCCCATGCACTGGCAACTTTGGCTCCACAGCTGTCTCCAGTGGCCAGCGCCTATATTTTCACGAGTGTCCACTATCCCGAGACCATGTGTGGTCCCATGTGGGTGCCTATTTTCATGCAGCTGTCTCACTTCACACACACCTCTGTCTGCGGTTGGGGTGACTGTACTTTCGCAGTCGCCCGGCGACCATGAAAACTCAGTTCAAAGTCGCGCAGTAACCTGGCACGGGGCACCCACTTTCGCTCGGCCACAGTGGCACGGTGGCCCCTGAGATCTCCCAGCTGGTTCAGCGGCTGATCCAGCTCCCTCCCCAGAGCCCTGGGGTAGGCTTGGCGGAGCGCCGGGCTGGGACCTCAGCCACCCCGCTCTCCAAGCTGATCCCTGGGCTCCTATTGTTCTGAAGAGCTCTCCTTACCGCTGGTTTTTCAATGTCTGCTACAATTTTCGACCTCTTATTCTCAAATATGCTGTGTTACTGTTCCTTGTCTGCTCTGTTCTTCCGTAGATTGGCCCGGTTTTTCTCCCATGTGTTGGGGGGAAATGGGGTCTACTCCCTCCTACCACACCGCCATCTTCCCTCCAAAATGGAAGACAACGTTATTAAGAACCTTTACTATATGACCACAATGAGCAGCATTTATTCATAACTCAAAATATTGAAGGAATTGGGAAAGTTACACATTGTTGAGAAATATAATCGATAGAAGCAGATCTAGAGAAAGACAATGGAATTAGCACTACAGGGCTTCAAATCAAATATGTAGATATGTTAAAGATAGTAGAAAAATATAGAAAATTAGAAGGAAAAATGGATTACTTCTGTAATGAATTAGGGCAGAAAGAATTTAAGAATATCCTATAACTGCAAAATCAATATCCCAAATTAAGAATTTATTGAATAAGTTTATAGCCCTCGACATACCAGTTAGTAAATTTGAGGACAGAACGATAGAAAATAATGCATAGTGAAGCACAGAAAAATTAAACAAAAAAGACAGATACAACATAAGATGCGATAACTAATTTAAAGTCTAATATAGTCCAATTATGACTTCTGAGAGAAGAGAAAGAAAATGGGACAAAACATATGAAGATAAGATATTGGTACATCTTTGAAATCTGGAAGAAAGATATCAACCCACATATTCAAAAAGCTCTGCAAACCTAAATCTGGATAAATACAAAGAACACAATACCCATATATTTCTTATTCCAGAAAGATAATATAAGGAGAAAAACTTAATGGTGACCCAAGGAAAAATGGTGCATTACCTTTGAGGAAGTAATGGTAACAAGGTTGCTGGCTTCTTGCCCTGGCTGGTGTGGCTCAGTGGATTGAGTGTTAGAATGTGAACCAAAGAGTTGCTAGTTCAATTCTCAGTCAGGGTACATGCGTGGGTTACAGGCTAGGTCCCCAGAAGGGGGCATGTGAGAGGCAAACAGATATGATATTTCTCTCCCTCTCTTTCTCCCTCCTTTCCTAACTCTAAAATAAATAAAATCTTATTTTAAACAAAGACTCCTGACTTCTTAACAAAAGCAATGGAAACCACAAGCAATGAAATAAATGAATGAAAGCAATGAAGTGCTGAAAGGGGGGAAATGCTAACATAGAATGTTATGTCCTGCAATTACCCTTTAAAAATAAAGGTGAAAATGTCATTTCAATCAAAACCTGACCACATTCATTGCCAGCAGACATGCATTGCAAAAATAATTAAATAAAATGAGGACCTTTCCAATTTTAAGGGATACCACATGGAAGCACAGACATTCAAGAAGTGAAAAGCAGAGAATATTTTTTTGTGTGTGTATACACTCAAAATACACACACATACATATATATATACAGTATATCCCAAGTAATGTAGGAAGAATGAAATAATAAAAATTGAAGAGCAATGAAAAAGAAAAACAGTTACACAATTGATTTTTATGAAAAAAGTCAAAAGTCAAATGTATGTAAAGATTAATAAATGATAAGCCACCAATATGACTGATCAAATCCAAGGAGAGAAAAACCAAATTGCCAAAACTGAGAATGAAAATGTTGTATCATTTTCAGGCCCACAGATGTTAGAAAGATGATAAACGTTTATGCTAATAATTTTGATAATTGAGGCACTTTTTACAAATTATTTAACAATATAACTTACCAAAAATATATCTAAAGAGATAGAAATTCTTTCACCTATGAAATTTATTAAATTTATAATTCAAAATACTTCAAACAACAAAAAACTCTCTCAATTTCTAAAATAAAACAAAAACAAACACATGAAGAAACCTTTAAGTCCATATCATATAGCTCTACTGCTGAATTCTTCTAAGTAATTAAGATAGAAACATAAATGTCTTTTACAAAATAATGTAGAGAATAAACAAAGATGTAATACATTGTGACTCATTTTGATGAGGCAATTATAATATTGATATTAAGTCATTGTAAGTAAAATATAAGGAAATAATATTATATATAACTCTCATGAAAAGATATGCATAGTGTACAAAATATTAACAAAATAAAATTAAGCATTCTATGAAAAGGATAACACATCATGATAAATGGTTAATATATATTCAGCATTGCAAGGTTGATTTGTCACTCAAAAAATCAACCAACATGCTTTACTATAATAATAGAAGAAAGGATAAAAATACAAATAATTTTAATTAGAGAAGAATAAGGTGTTTGATAAAATTAACATGACTTCATAACAAGAATTTTTAATAGATGATTATAAGGGAACTTTCTTAATATGAAGAAGTATATTTATAAAAAGATGCAGTAAACATTTTGCACATTGGAAAGATAGTGAACCCTTTTTGGCGAATAACAAACAAAACACAAGGATGTTTACTATTACTATTGTATTTAACATTGTATGAGAAGCCTTAGTTTCTTCCATATAGCAAGAAAAAATAATAAAGTAACAGTTTGAAAGTGAAGGAGAAAATCTATTTCATTGGCTGGCAGTAGATAGAAAAACCAAAGAATTCCCAAACTAATAGAGTTAACTAGTGAATGGCTACTGATATGAGGTCAGTAGTCAAAAACCAATTGTATATTTATGGCCTAGCAATCAAAATTGGAAAATGACATTTAAAATTAACATTTAAAATACCATAAAATATCTAATAACTTAGTCTATATCTAATGCCATACATGTAATGCTTGTGAACTGAAAACAAAAGTATATTGCTGAGAGAAATTAGAGAAGACCTACATAAATGGATGGAGGCACAGCCCATAGTCATGAGTATGAAGATTAACTAGTGTGAAGTTATCAATTATTCTTAAATTTATCTAAGATTTTTTTATTTCTGTGAAAATGAATGGTGTTTAAAAAGATAATGTGGTATTCACACAAGGATAGACAAGTAAAAAATAGACAAATATACCTCTGGGTTACAGAGGTAGAACTCCACATATATACTCACTTGATTTAGTAGAGGGCCACTACTATTCAATAGGGAAAATGCTATTTTGAATAAAAAATGATAGAATAATTTGACAATTGTATAAAAAAAAAAACAAACCTACCCTTACTCTATGAAGTGTATGTGAAAGATAAAACAATAAAGTTTCTAGAATAAAGTGTAGGGTCATATCCATGACCTTGAGTGCACAAAATTTTTACAACAGTACATAAGCTCAAATAATTAAAGAAAAATATGTTGGTCATTCAAATAAGAATTTATTTTTATCCAAAACAACAGCAACCAGAAACTGAATAGGCATACCCGAGAGATGATATTTTATCTATCTATCCTATCACCTATCTGTCTGACAAGGTGTATTATCTAGAAATTTTATATAACAATGCACATGAATCAATAAGAAAAAGACAATGGAATTTTTTCTATAATTTATTTCTAAAAGTGGGAAAGTACTTCAACAGGTACTTTACAGAGGAAGATATCCAAATGTTCAATGAATATATGAAATGTGATTGTCATCTTTAATCATCAGAGAAATGAAAGTTAAAACCACAATGGAATGTGCCCATATGCCACAAATATATCTAAAATGAACAACACTGGCAATTTCAAGGGTTCATGAGAATTTGGAACCATCAAACCTATCCATACTTCAGATAACTCTTTGACAATGTCTATTAAAGCTAAAAAAAAAAAAAAAAAAAAATGTACCAGTCCTCTAACTCCACAATTCCACTTGTAGATAGATACATAATCAAGAGAGTGTATTCAGATTTCTACAAAACACACACATACATGCAAGGATATTAATAAAAAGCTTTATATAATAGTCCAAAAACTGAAAAATATCTATGATAGATTATTTCCAGAGATGGCAAAAGCAGTATCTCCTTTGCTTAATGTGGGGAGAAAAACATGAAGTTTCTTTGAACAAGCTAAGAAGAGAGTAAAACAACACACACATACAAAAATAGTTTGAAGCCAGAAGCTCTGTGCCACAAGTGCCAGTGAAAAATCTGTGGTGGGAAGTCAAGTGAAGAAATTGTATCACTTTGAGTGAAGTACATAATTTTTAATTTTTGTGTTCATTGTCAAACAGGATTTTAAAAACTCACGAGTAGAAAGATTGTCTATTGTATGTAGCTGTATTGATGTTCATTCCATAGTTCTTTCTTCCTTCATAATGTTCCAACGTTCCTTCAATCATTTTCTTTCTATTTGGAGATACTTAAGGACAAGATTCAGTAAAAATTTTTCAGTTTTCCTTCATCTTAGAATGTCTTTTGTTTCCTTTTTGTTCTCCAAGGACAGTTTCACTGAATATAGAATTCCCAGTTAAGAGTTCTTTACTTTGAGCCCTTGAAAAGTATGGTGCTACTTCTTTTCTGGTCTCAGTGATTTCACATAAGAAACTCGTTGTATCCCCAGATTGAATTGGTTTCCTCCTTTATATAAAGTGGTGTTTATCTTTCAATGATTTCAATGATTTGTTTTCAGTTTTCAGAAGTTTATTCTGTGCCTTGGCAAGGATTTCTTTAGGTTTATTTAATTAAGCTTCTATCAACTTCATGAATCCTGAAGTTTATGTCTTTCACTTAAATTTGAAAGTTTTCAAACATTATTTCTTCAAATACTTTTAGGCACACCCTCTTCTTCTCATCTTTTGGAACTCTGATAATATGAATGAATGTTAGTGCTAACATAGTGACCTTTTATTATTTTTCTTCACAAGTAGCTGAGGCTGTTTATTTTTATTTTAGTCTGCTTTTTCTATGTTTTCAGATTGGGTAGATTATATTGACTCTCTTCTCAATTTCACTGATTCTAATCTTTGTCATCTCCACTCTAGTATTGAGCCCCTCTCATGATTTATTTTTAATTTCTGTTATTGTATTATTCAGGTCTATGATTCCCTTTTGTTTCTTTTTTATAACTCCTGCTTCTTTGCTGAGATGTTCCATCTTTCCATTTGTTTCTAAAGAATTTGTAGTTATTTGTCAAAGCATTTTTATGATGGTTCATTTAAAATCCTTGTCGCATAATTCCAATTTCTGATATATCTTAATGTTGTTATAAGTTAATTGTGTTTTACCTTCAAGTTATGATTTTCCTGATTCTTGCTATGACTGGATTTTTAATTGCAACCTGACATTTTTTATCATAGGATAATATGGACCCTATGTAAACCTCATTTTATCAGGCAGTCTCCCTGTTTAGATTTAGCATCCAGGTTTTGTACTACTTTAGTGGGCTTTGGTTTCAAAGATAATTTAATTTGTCAGTACATTTACAGTGTTATTTTTGTCTGCTTGGTTTATCATGTTTGGTGGGACTCTCATTAATCCCTGCTGGTGCTTCCTGGGGAGCTGGAGTGGTTTCTGCAGGCCGGACTGCCTGGTGCCTCTAGATGGGCAAAGGGAATCCAAAGCCCAGAGGAATGAAGAGTGCTTCCCAGACCAGGCTGCTTGCATGGCATGATATACTTTGTTTTCAAACTCACCTGACTCTCACTCAGTCTGGCAGAGAAATGATCTTACCCATGCTGCTTTCTGTTGGTAGGTTGGAGCTTTGAAAAAACTGGATCTAAACTGCTTTCCATTATTGGGTAGGCTGAGGTGACCTGCCTTTATGATTGTGTTGTGACCCTTCAAGGCTGGGCAGGTCTATGGTATTCATGCAGATGGAACAATATTCACAGAGCAGAGCTGTTGGGATGTCTGCCATGCCTTTATTCATGGGTGGGTGAGCCACACACACTGCAAGATGCATGTCTCCCTATATGTCACATGTCATGGCCCTTGCTCTCCAGCATG
The DNA here is from genome assembly GCA_039655065.1 of Glossophaga mutica. Taxonomy (NCBI): domain Eukaryota; kingdom Metazoa; phylum Chordata; class Mammalia; order Chiroptera; family Phyllostomidae; genus Glossophaga; species Glossophaga mutica. The sequence goes on from CM077307.1 coordinate 113,355,812, forward strand.
GCACCCATCACGACACCTGTCCCCTTGCATGTGTTTCTCATCATCACCCTGGTGAGAAGGCCCTACTTGTTTAAGTACTAGAGGGGGAGAAAGCCAGAAAAATGCTAGAACATTATATAACATAACATAATTCTGTGCATGCGAGCTCATTTCCTGTTATGGGAACAGTTTATCAGACTCAGTCTCAAGGCCGTGAGAACACTACTTATCAGGCCCCGCCAAGGCTATGGGAACATTGTTCCCCTTAGCTACCCAGACACCTGGATGAGGAAGCCAGAGTGCCTCCACTTACCCTACAATGATCTTCCTTTAGTTCTGGGTTCCTTAATTAGTATAACTTTATCTTTCCACCTTTCAGAGTTCTTCTTGATTGGCTCTTGCATTATTTCCAGGAGTTATGGTTTTTAGTGAGAAGAGTCAAAGAGAAACTAGTCTACATTTTATCTGAATAGGAAATCTCTAAAAGAAAAAAATTAAAAAACAGAGACGTTATTGTTTTGCATGTTGCTAGGTTAAAACTTTTCTTAATGTCCCCATTACCATCTACAACCAATTTTCTCAAAGTCTGTAATATACAAACACAATTGTCAGTAAAATCCGCATCTAAGAATGAAGGTATGCATGTATGTGTGGGTTGAGAGAGAGAGGGAATCTAAAAGAATGTTCTTTGTTGTGGACCGTTCGGCCTGGTTTCAGGAGTTGTAACCCTCACCCCATGGTGGGCTGTGTAAGAGCCTAGGGACCCACTTCATCTGGGTCTGTTCTGTCAAGAGAACGTGACCTACTAAGGAGACAAAGCTTATCTCCCTGGCAGGAGTGCTGCTTCTGCCTCATCCATCTCTGGCTCTAACGCTTGGTAGGTAGTCAATGACAGGTAAGACTCCTCGTGGGAGGGGCAACCTATGCCAGACAGGACCACTTGGGAGGCTCTCATGGAAGGACTTGGGGGAGGGGCTGCAGCAAAGAGAATGTGATGGACCCTCACCCCCCCCCTCCCCGGCCCCGGCTATTCTGACATAGCTCGAGTCCTCATTTCCATCTGGGAGATGTCTTCTGCTTCCTGAGCCTAATCAGCTTAAAGCCTGAAACTATGAGGGCAAGAGGTGCAGCCCTGTGCTGGCCAGGATGGTTTCCTGGGTGATCAGGGCATAAGAAAGAATTCCTAAAGTCCTGTGAAATTCCTAAAGTGCACCTGCTTTGCTAAGAGTGCACTCATTTAAATGATAAGGGTCCCAGGAGGAAATGAGTATGTCTCCCAAAGTTTGGCAACCCCCTTTCTGGACAGACATTGACTCAGATTAAGCCCTCAGATTTCTTTGAAATGTTAAACCTGTATTCCTGTGTATTGGAACCCAATAAAAGCCTAGTGAGGAAGGGGCCCTGGGTCATTCTCCTCTGAGAGTTTGTCCACCTCTCCTCCCCAAGCAGATAATGTTTTGGTAGTTTTATTTTTATCCATCATGGAGGGATGGGGCTCTGCAGGCAGAGCCCCCCCACATCTGGTGCCCAAGGACAGGGGCACCCCACAGTTCTTCATAGAAACATGCTATGGAGCTGGAAACAGTATTTATAGAAGGAACAGGCTGAAAGTCACCAGATGGAAGAAGGGAGGGAATTTCAGGAAAAAAGGGGAAGGATCTACAGGAACAAGTATAAAGGACACATGGACAAAAACTATGGGGAGTGGAAATGGGAGGGAGGTGGGGAGGGCTGGGGTGGTGGGTTGGGGTGAGAATAATAGACAGAAAACTGTACAAGATCAACAATTAAAATAAAAATTGGAAGAGAAAAAAAAGAAAGTAACCCAGAAATTATTTAAATCCAGTAGAAGCTGAAATCAATGCCAAAGGTCATCATGAGAACCTGTCTCTTGTATATTTAAAAACAGTGTCTGGCAAAGCTAAAATTTTACAAAATAGCGCTGGATAGTGTGGCTCAGTGGATTGAGCAGGGACCTGCAAAACAAAGGGTCACTGGTTTGATTTCCAGTCAGGGCACATGCCTGGGTTGCAGGACAGGTCCCCAGTAGGGGGTGCGTGAGTGGCAACCATACGTTAATGTTTCTCTCCCTCTCTCTCCCTCCCTTCCTCTCTCTCTAAAAATAAATAAATACAAATTTTAAAGAAATTTACAAAATATGGCAAAGGGATCTAGGCAACCTTAACAAGGTATCAAAAAGCTAGGAGATGCCAGTCAATGTGAGAGTTAGTATGCTTTTCCTTATCATGGGATTAGGACTTGTGCTGTTTCAAATTGTAAAATTGTTGCCATGTTTGGAGATAAGTGGAAATTTAGATAAAATGGCTCTAGATTCATTATAATCACCTGTGTTTGTGTTTACAGTGTAGGGTAGCCAGATGATATAAATCATCCATTTGATGCTCTGAGTTGCCAAGAGATTTTATATCTATGCTCATTTGTCTATTCAAAACCCATGCACATATCTGTGAATTTTGAGTTGGAGAACACATTTATTCCAGAAGGAATGTTCAGTGTTTGGTTCATAGCTGATGCCCTGAGTATGGTTGGTATTGCCAGCAGGAGCATGCAAAGAGAGACCAGCAGAGACTCAAAAGCAGTCTCAGGAAACTAGAGTATCTAAGGAATAGACATAGACAAAGACCTGAGAATGGAGACTAACACAGAACAGAAAAACAATGGCAAGGAAATGGTATTTTATTTATCATAGTACCCAAGATAAAGAAGGTCAAGAACTTGCTCTTCCAAGAGTCTAAGATGTAAATACTCTATTGATCAATGGGAAGGTCAGTTCCAGTGGGTGGTGATGATGTAGGATAAATTGCAATCATTGAGCAATAATCATGAGATGAAGATGTCTGATCTTTAAGGAAAGATAGCATTTCTTGCTGAAATGTGCATTCCTGATAATCCCCTGTGAAGAATCTGGCACATGACAGATGTTTAATAATATCCTCATTTGCCCCCTTGGAGTCTGGGTTTCTCTGCCTCCTCTAGGGAACTGCTGTGGGCACTCTTCCTAGGAATAACTGCTAGGTTTCCTGCAGCTAGCCTTGTGGCTGCACCTCCTGATGGTGCTTGACACACACCATTGTAAGCCCTTAGTGTTAAGCCATTGGCCCCATCTCCACTCTGGCTGCCCTCAGCCTGCTCACTAGTGAGGGCTTGGTGCTTATTATCCCAAAAAGCCTAGAGAAGGCATAGATTTTGCTTAGATAATTTCACAGAGTGATGACAACTCATCCATTATAAGTGAAAATGTTAGAATAAAGGAAACACACCGTTTAACAGCTGTAGGTTTAAGAGAGGGTGTTGTCAATCATGGTCTCTCACTGGGCAAATGCATTTTTAATTAGTTGGTTTGGGAAAATAAACAAATGGAGGGCATTGTTCTTAAACTGACAAATGAGAGTTGGGTGATATACAAGTTATGCCTTTTCTCTCTGATGTTGATCACCAGATCAGCATAACCCCGCTATTTTTGTAACCATTTTTCATTTCAATTCTCTGTCTTTTCTGAGTGGAGATGTCTCCTTAGCCATTACTAGCTGCTCATAGCTTCATCATTTAGTCTCTCTTCTTAGTTGCAAATAGATTTTCCTGGGTCTTCTCTGACTCCACTCCCCTATGCCCCTTTGAGATTCAGGGGGTGCCTTTCAAATAAAGAATTGCATCAGACTAAGCATGATTTGGTTTATCTTTTAAAGGAAAAGAAAACAAAATGCATTTCTGTTGTGGACCGTTCAGCCTGGTTTAAGGAATTGTAACCCTCACCACATGCTTATAATTACATATCCATTTTATAATAAAACCATAATTTATAACCATGTCTGTCTAACCCTGTGCATTGCATTTCACAGAGCAAATTAAACCCATTTGATCACATAGCACCCTGCAACACCCACTCTTCCCTCTACCTGGAAAGCTCTTTCCCTGTGACTGGATTCTTCTTTTCATTCAGACATAAACTTAGATATTATTTCCTCATAGAGCCTCTTATGACCACCTCAGGGCCCCAGCAATTTCTATCACAGTAATGGTCATTGTCACTACTTGGCATTGTTATTTATTTTGGGCCTTTATCATCTGTTTTCTCCTTCTAGAATGAAAATTCTGTGAGACCTCTTGTTTTCCTTAGTCAATCCCATGTTCAATCTCTATAACTGTCACATCCTCACCACTCAATAATTTCTTGGTAAATGAATGAATATATACATAGATTATGGATTACATGAATGGCTAAATAAATAAATGATTAGGAATTCTCTCTTCTATGAATTACATTTTTAATTTTTTTATTTTAAAAAATTATTTTGTTTTGTTTTATTATTTTAAAAAAGAATTTTATTGTTGTTCAATTACAGTTGTCCCCATTTCTCCCCATGGCTCTCCTCTGCCCTGCCCACCCCCAACACTTTTTAACTATTCAGTTTTGCTTTCTATTATAAATTATAAATCGATAATTCTAGAATGGAATTAAACTCTTTAAACTGATTTGGTCTTAGCTGATTGAGAATAATATACAGAGGTTCAGTAAATAAAAGCCAGCAGAAAAAAAAGAACCTTAATGGGGATGAAAGGATATTTGAATTCTATTTCTAATTTAGCAATTCATAGCTACCTGTTGCAAATACATAATTTTTGTGGAATCAAATTACCCCCTTTTTATTGCTTTAAATTCTAAAGTTAATGTGTAAATATTTGCCTGGTTTTCTAAGGCAAAGTCCCAGTTAGCATCCAGGGACTTGAGCCCTTGGAAAGTGTTCCTTATAAAGAGTCATTTCTTATAATTGCAGACCATGAAAAATTACCTCAGTTTAGATTCCTGGGAATGTCAATATGTTAGTTTTCTATTGCTATTCTAATAAATCACCACAAACTTGTGGGATGCTCAAGGGAGGGGGAGTGCAGGTCAGAAGAGGATTAAGGGGAGAAAAATATGGCACAATTGTAGTAGCAAAGTCAATAATATATATGTTAAAAAAGTTAAAACTTAAACATGTCCAGAAAAGGAAAATAAAATATCCATGATTCAAACCTTAAAATAATTACCACAAACTTAGTTATTTAAAAGGGTACAGATTTATTCTTTTATAATTATAGAGTTCACAATTCTTAAATGGGTCATTTTCCATGTAAAGTAACATCTTCACAGACTTGGAAATTAGAAGGATCATAGCTTGGATAACATGTTGGGTTTAACCTAGTAAATATGGGGAAAAAGAGGGAAAAATCATGAAATGTTTCTAAGTTTGTGAATTGAGTAACTGGAATAATGGCAGTGCTATTTGTTAAAAGGCAGGAATCAAGAAGAAAAGGAGGTTTAAGATGAAAAATCAGGACTTCTGTTTCAGATATGTAATATTTGAGATGCCCATTAGATCATCAAGTAGGGCTGTTGAGTGGACAGTTTGATGTATAAGTTCAAGAAAATATTTAGGCACAGAGATAGAGAGAGACATTTCATAATGCTAACAGCTTAATTGTTAATTCTAATATACATGATCTTAATAACAGAGATTTAGTCAAAGACTGACAGAAGTACAAAGAGAAATAGACTAATCTAAGTCATATCTGGAAATTTTAACATGCTTCTCTCAGAAAGTGATAAAAAACAGGCAAAATAATCAGTATGGATATATACAACTTGAACAAAACTATTATCAAATTTGACAGAATAGGTTATGTATAGACTACTGCTACCAACAGACACAGACAAAAACATTACTTTGTTTTTTTTTTTTAATTTTTTTTTAGATTATTTATTTATCTTTAGAGGGGAAGGGTAGGAGAGAGGGAGAGGGAGAGAAATATCAATGTATGGTTGCCTCTCATGTGTCCCCTGCTGGGAACTGGCCTGCAACCCAGGCATGTGCCCTGACTGGGAATCGAAACTCGATCCTCTGGTTCGCAGGCCCGCGCTCAATCCACTGAGCTACACCAGCCAGGGCACAAAAACATAATTTTCAAGTATACATAAAACATTTACCGACTCTGATTACATGCTGGGTGGTAAAGGAAATTGAAACAAATTTCAAAATACAAAGGTCAATTTCAGGAGGGTTATAAATCTATATATAAATTTCAAGACAATAAAGCTTCTGGAAGATACTGTGTAAAAATATGCTTGCAATCTTGGTATAGAAAAAACTTTGAAAAATAATACATAAATATCTGTAATTATAAAGGAAAATATTAAAAAATAGGAAAGTAATCTCCATTTCTGTGGTTCTGTTCCTGTTCTAGTTGTTTGCTTTTGTTTTAGGTGTGGTTGTTAATAGCTGTGAGTTTGCTGTCTTTTTTTTTTTTTTAATCTTTTTTTTTCTTCATTTTAAAAAGATATTTACTTATTTTTAGACAGAGGGGAAGGGAAGGAGAGAGGGAGAGAAACATCAATGTGTGGTTGCCTCTCATGTGCCCCCTACTGCGGACCTGGCCTGCAACCCAGGCATGTGCCCTGACTGGGAATCGAACCAGTGACCCTTTGGTTCACAAGCCACGCTCAATCCACTGAGCTACACCAGCCAGGGCTTTTTTAATCTATTTTATTGATTATGCTATTACAGTTGTCCCGTTTCTCCCCCATCATTCCCCCCACCCTGAACACCCTCTCCCACCCACATTCCCCCCTTTAGTTCATGTCCATGTGTCATAAGTTCTTTAGCTTCTACATTTCCCATACTATTCTTCCCCTGCCCCTGTCTATTTTCTACCCACTATCTATGCTACTCATTCTCTGTACCTTCCCCCCTTCTCCTCCTCCCACACCCCTGTTGCTAACCCTCCATATGATCTCCATTTCTGTGGTTCTGTTCCTGTTCTAGCTGTTTGCTTAGTTTGCTTTTGTTTTAGGTGTGGTTCTTAATAGCTGTGATTTTGCTGTCTTTTCATTGTCATATTTTTGATCTTCTTTTTCTTAGATAAGTCCCTTTAACATTTCATAGAATAAGGGCTTGGTGATGATGAACTCCTTGAACTTGACCTTATCTGAGAAGCGCTTTATCTGTCCTTCCATTCTAAATGACAGCTTTGCTGGAAAGAGCAATTTTTTTTAAAAGATTTTATTTATTTTTATTTTTTTTTAGATTACTTATTTATCTTTAGAGGGGAAGGGTAGGAGAGAGGGAGAGAGAAATATCAATGTACGGTTGCCTCTCGTGTGTCCCCTGCTGGGAACTGGCCTGCAACCCAAGCATGTGCCCTGACTGGGAATCGAACCTCGATCCTCTGGTTCGCAGGCCCGCGCTCAATCCACTGAGCTACACCAGCCAGGGCCTGGAAAGAGCAATTTTGGATGTAGGTCCCTGCTTTTCAAGATTTCAAGTATTTCTTTCCAGCCCCTTCTTGCCTGTAAGGTCTCTTTTGAGAAATCAGCTGACAGTCTGATGGGAACTCCTTTGTAGGTGACTGTCCCCTTATCCCTTGCTGCTTCTAGAATTCTCTGCTTCATTTTAATCGTGGCTAATGTAATTACGATGTGCCTTGGTGTGTCCCTCCTTGGGCCCAACTTTTTTGGGACTCTCTGAGCTTCCTGGACGTCCTGGTAGTCTATTTCCTTTGCCATATTGGGGAAGTTCTCCTTTATTATTTGTTCAAATAAGTTTTCTACTTGTTGCTCTTCTTCTTCCCCTTCTGGGACCCCTATAATTCAGATGTTGGGACGTTTAACGATGTCCTGGAGGTTCCTAAGCTCTCCTCACTTTTTTGAATTCTTGTTTCTTCCTCATTTTCTGTTTGGTTGTTAATTTCTTCCTTCTGGTCCACTCCATTGATTTGAGTCCCAGTTTTCCTTCCATCTCTATCGGTTCCCCATGCGACTTCCTTCATTTCACGTATTATAGCCTGCATTTTCTCATCTAATTTATGAGCAAAATCAACCAATTCTGTGAGCATTTTGATGACCAGTGCTTTGAACTGTGCATCTGATAGGTTGGCTATCTCTTCGTTGCTTAGAGGAATTGACTCCGGGGTTTTCATTTTTCCTCTGGTTTGATCCATTTTTGGTGGGGTTTTTTGTTTTGTTTTAGTTTGGTTTTAGTCTGGTCGAGGCTATTACGTATGAGGAGTGGAGCCTTAGGTGTTCCTCAGGGCGGGGCAGCCTAGTTGCTGGGTTGTGACGCTATAGGTGGGGGTGGGGTCCAAGAGGGAAGAATGGCGCCTGTTCTGCTCTCTTCTGGACTCCGGTCCCTTCCGCCACTTCCCCTTCACCTGGATTATCTGCATACGTGTGCGTGCTGTTACGTAGTGAGGGGTGGAGCCTCAGGCGCTCCCCAGTGTGGGGCAGCCCAGTCGCTGGGTTGTGACACTGTATGTGGGGGCAGGGCCTGAGAGGGAACAATGGCGCCTGCTCCTCTCTCTCCTGGATTCAGTCCCTTCTGCCACTTCCCCTCTGCCTGGACCGTCTGCGTGCGCGAATGTGGAACCCCCTGGTCAGCCAGCTGCCTTGTGCATCCTCACTGGGTCTGCACAGTTGCCCCCCTGTGCCCGGGGTCTGCCAGCTGCCGCCTGTGGGCCTGAGGACCGCCAGCCACCGCCCGTGCACCTGGGAACTGCGAGCCGCTGCCACTTGCGTTCCTGGGTCCGCACCTCCACTTTTTCCTACCGCGACTCTGCCCCTCTTACCGGTCTGGATGAATGGTTGTTGGACTTCTGTACAGTTCAATTTTCTATCAGTTCTGGTTGTTTTCTTGTTTCTAAATATTTGCTGTCCTTAATTTTGGATGTGAGAGGAGGCACAGTGTGTCCGCCTACGCCTCCATCTTGGCCAGAAGTCCAAGTTTGCTGTCTTTTTACTGTCCTATTTTTTATTTTCTTTTTCTTAGATAAGTCCCTTTAACATTTCATATAATAAAGGCTTAGTGATGATGAACTCCTTGAACTTGACCTTATCTGAGAAGCACTTTATCTTCCCTTCCATTCTAAATGACAGCTTTGCTGGATAGAGCAATCACATGGAGGGTTAGCAACAGGGGAGTGGGAGGAGGAGAGAGAGGGAAAAGGTACAGAGAATAAGTAGCATAGATAGTGGTTAGAAAATAGACAGGCGGAGGGCAAAAATAGTGTGGGAAATGTAGAAGCTACAGAACTTATGACACAAGGACATGAACTAAAGGGGGGGAATGTATGTGGGAGGGGGTGTGCAGAGTGGAGGGGAATGATGGGGGAGAAATGGGACAACTATAATAGCATAATCAATAAAATATATTAAATTTAAATTAAATATCCAGAATAGGAAAAACCATAAAGATAGAAAATAAATTAGTGGTTGCCTATGGCTTGTGGAGGAGTGGATGGGACTTGAAATGGATATAAAATTTCATTTTGAGGTGACAATGTTCTAAAATTAGGTTATGCTGATGGTTGCACAACTCTGTAAATATACTAATAAACATTAAATTGCATGTTTCAAATAAAAAAATAAAAAATAGGAAAGTATTAAAGTTAAGCATGTTGTTTAAGAAAAGACACTAATAAGAAAGAAAAAAAAAAAACAAACCTACAGAGTGAAAGAAGATATTTGCAGTCCATATAATCAGCAAAGCACTCACATATAGAATGTCTAACTATTTCATTAAGAAAAACGACTACCCAGTCACCAGAGAGGAGAGGGGAGAGAATTTCAGGGGTAAAGGGGAAGGCTTTACAGGAACAAGTCTAAAGGACACATGGACAAAAAACTAGGGTGGTGGAAATGGGAGGGAGGTGGGGAGGACTGGCACGGTGAGCTGGGATGGGAGTAAAAGACAGAAAACTGTCCAAGAAAAGCAATTAAATTTTTTTTAAAAACCTTGAAAAGAAAAAGAAAAACGACTACCCAACAGAAATATGGGTAAGAAAACTGAACTAATATTTTACCAGACTTTTTGTCCAATTGGTCAATAAATATATTTTAAAAAGTGCTCAACTTTAGGGTAAACAGATAAATGTAAATTTAAATTACAATATAATACAATACTTTACTCACCAGAATGGCTAAAAGAAAAAGAAAGAGAATGCAGAAAAATATTTGTAACAGAAGAAACTCTAGTACACTCCTAGTAGAAGTATAAGTTGGTATAAATATATTGGGAAACATTTGGCATTATTCATTAAAGTTGAAGATATATAAAGCCTATATTTTCACTTTTATATCTATCTGCAAATTCAAAAAAAGTCTATAGGTATGTACCAACATCCGTGTGAAAGGATGTTCATAGCAACATTATTTTTTTATGTAGGCAATTTTTTAAATTTTTTATTATTTTTTAATTTTAATTGTTGTTCTTATACAGTTTTCTATCTTTTACTCCCACCCCAGCCCACCACCCCAGCCCTCCCCACCTTCCTCCCAGTTCCAAAAGCCCTAGTTTTTGTCCATGTGTCCTTTGTACTTGTTCCTGTACACCCCTCCACTTTTCCCCTGAAATTCCCTCCCCTCTCCACTTTGGTGACTGTCAGCCTGTTCTCAAATTCAGTGTCTTTGTTTATATTATGCTTGTTTGTTTTGTTGATTAGGTTCCTGTTAAAGGTGAGATCATATGGTATTGGTCTTTCACTGCCGGGCTTATTTGCTTAGCATGATGCTCTCCAGTTCCATCCATGCTGTCGCAAAGGGTAGAATCTCCTTTCTTTCTGCTGCATAGAATTCCATTGTGCAAATGTACCATAGTTTTTTGATCCCTTCATTTACTGACGGGCACCTAGGTTGATTCCAGCACTTGGCTATTGTAAATTGTGCTGCTGTGAACATAGGGGTGCATAGGTTCTTTTGGATTGGTGTTTCAGGGTTCTTAGGATATAATCCTAGCAGTGGAACTACTGGGTCAAAGGGTAGATCCAGTTTTACTTTTCTTAGAAAATTCCATACAGTTTTCCATAGTGGTTGTATGAGTCTGCAATCTCACCAACAGTGCAACAGGATCCACAACCTCTCCACAAACTCTCCAACACATGTTGTATGTTGCTTTGTTTGTGATGGCCATTCTGAATGGTGTGAAGTGTATCTCATTGTGGTTTTAATTTGCATCTCTCTGATAGCTAGAGATATTGAGCATCTTTTCATGTGTCTCTGGATTCTCTGTATGTCCTCCTTGGAGAAGTGTCTGTTCAAGTCGTTTGCCCTTTTTTTTTTTTTTTTTTCAGTTTAAGATTTAAATTTACTGAAAACTATTCTTTTTTTTTCTGATTGATTTATTTTTTTATTGTTTTTAATCAGTATTTTTTAATTGTTGATATTGTACAGTTTTCTGTCTTTTACCCCGCCCCAGCCCACCACCCCAGCCCTCCCCACCTTCCTCCCATTTCCACCCCCCCATAGTTTTTGTCCATGAGTCCTTTATACATGTTGCTCTAAACCGTTCCCCTTTTTCCCTGAAATTCCCTCCCCTCCCACTCTGGACACTGTCAGACTGTTCTCAAATTCAGTGTCTTTGTTTATATTATGCTTGTTTGTTTGTTTTGTTGATTAGCTTCCTGTTAAAGGTGAGATCATATGGTATTTGTCTTTCATTGCCTGGCTTATTTCGCTTAGCATGATACTCTCCAATTCCTTCCATGCTGTCGCAAAGGGTAGGAGCTCCTTCTTTCTTTCTGCTGCATAGAATTCCATTGTGTAAATGTACCACAGTTTTTTGATCCATTCATTAACTGATGGGCACCTAGGTTGCTTCCAGCACTTGGCTATTGTAAATTGTGCTGCTATGAACATAGGGGTGCATAGATTCTTTTGGATTGGTGTTTCAGGATTCTTAAGATATAATCCAAGCAGTGGAATTACTGGGTCAAAAGGTATGTCCATTTTTAGTTTTCTTAGAAAATTCCATACTGTTTTCCATAGTGGTTGTACCAATCTGCAATCCCACCAACAGTGCACTAGGGTCCCCTTTTCTCCACAACCTCTCCAACACTTGCTGTTTGTTGCTTTGTTTATGAAGGCCATTCTGACTGGTGTCAAGTGGTATCTCATTGTAGTTTTAATTTGCATCTCTCTGATAGCTAGAGTTATCGAGCATCTTTTCATGTGTCTCTGGATCCTCTGTATGTCCTCCTTGGAGAAGTGTCTGTTCAAATCCTTTGCCCATTTTTTAATTGGGTTGCTTGTCTTCTTAGAGTAGAGTCTTGTAAGTTCTTTATATATTTTGGAGATTAATCCCTTGTCTGAGGTATCATTGTCAAATATGTTTTCCCATACAGTTGGTTCTCTTTTTATTTTAATACTGTTTTCTTTGGCCGGGTGGAAGCTTTTTATTTTGATGAGATCCCATTTGTTTATTCTTTCCTTTATGTCCCTTGCTCTAGGGGACGTATCAGTAAAAATATTGCTGCGTGAAATATCTGAGATTTTCCTGCCTATATTATCCTCTAGAATTTTAATGGTGTCATGGCTTATATTTAAATCTTTTATCCACCTTGAATTTATTTTTGTGTATGGTGTAAGTTGGTGCTCGAGTTTCATTTTTTTGCATGTAGCTGTCCAGTTCTCCCAGCACCACTTATTGAAGAGGCTATTTTTGCTCCATTTTATGTTGCTGCCCCCTTTGTCGAATATTAATTGACTGTAGAGACTTGGGTTTATTTCTGGGCTCTCTGTTCTATTCCACTGGTCCACGTGTCTGTTCTTGTGCCAGTACCAGGCTGTTTTGATTACAGTGGCTTTGTAATACAGTTTGGTATCAGGTATTGTGATCCCTCCTACTTTGCTCTTCTTTCTCAAAATTGCTGCCGCTATCCGGGGTCGTTTATGATTCCATATAAATTTTTGAAGTGTTTGTTCTATGTCTGTGAAATATGCCATTGGAATTTTAATAGGTATTGCATTGAATCTGTAAATTGCTTTGGGTAGTATGGATATTTTGATAATATTAATTCTTCCGATCCATGAACATGGTATATGCTTCCATTTGTTTGTGTCTTCCTTGATTTCATTCTTCAGTGTTGTGTAGTTTTCTGCATACAGGTCTTTTACCTCCTTGGTTAGGTTTATTCCTAGGTATTTTATTTTTCTTTTTGCTATATCAAATGGGATTTTTTTCTTGATTTCTGCTTCTGCTGTTTCACTGTTGGTATACAAAAATGCCTTTGATTTTTGGATATTGACTTTGTATCCAGCTATTTGGCCAAATTCATTTATTACGTCGAGCAGCTTTTTGGCCGAGTCTATAGGATTTTCTATGTACACTATCATGTCATCTGCAAACAATGATAGTTTTGTTTCCTCCTTTCCAATTTGGATGCCTTTTATTTCCTTTTCTTGTCTAATTGCTGTGGCTAAGACTTCCAATACTATATTGAATAGAAGTGGTGAAAGTGGACAGCCTTGTCTTGTTCCTGATCTTAGTGGGAAAGATTTCAGTTTTTGCCCATTGAGTATGATGTTGGCTGTAGGTCTCTCATATATGGCTTTTATTATGTTGAGGAATGCTCCCTCTATTCCCCCTTTGCTGAGTGTTTTTATCATAAATGGGTGTTGTACTTTATCAAAAGCTTTTTCTGCATCTATTGATATGATCATGTGATTTTTGTCCTTGCTTTTGTTTATGTGATGTATTACATTTATGGATTTGCGAATGTTGAACCATCCTTGCATCCCTGGGATGAATCCCACTTGGTCATGGTGTATGATCTTTTTAATGTGTTGTTGGATGTGGTTTGCCAATATTTTGTTGAGGATTTTAGCGTCTACATTCATCAGTGATATTGGCCTGAAGTTTTCTTTCTTTGTTATGTCTTTATCTGGTTTTGGGATTAGGATGATGCTGGCTTCATAAAAAGAGTTTGGGAGTCTTCCATCATTTTGGATTTTTTGGAATAGTCTGTGAAGGATAGGGGTTAGCTCTTCCTTAAATGTTTTGTAGAATTCTCCTGTGAAACCATCTGGTCCAGGGCTTTTGTGTGCCTGGAGTGTTTTGATTACTGATTCAATTTCACCAGCTGTTATTGGTCTGTTCAGGCTTTCTGTTTCTTTTTCATTGAGTTTTGGAAGGTTATATTTTTCTAGAAACTTGTCCATTTCACCTAGGTTTTCAAATTTCTTGGCATACAGTTCTTCATAGTAATTTCTTACAATCCTTTGTATTTCTGTGGTGTCAGTCGTAATCTCTCCTCTTTCATTTCTGATTGTGTTTATTTGAGTCCTCTCTCTTTTTTTCTTGATGAGCCTGCTTAAAGGCTTGTCGATTTTGTTTATCTTTTCAAAGAACCAGCTCCTGGATTCATTGATCCTTAGGATTGTGCTTTTAGTCTCTATGTCATTTAATTCTGCTCTGATCTTGGTTATTTCCTTCCTTCTACTTGCCCTGGGCTGTCTTTGTTGTTGTTCCTCAAGTTCTTGTAGGCGTAGGGTTAAGTCGTTTGTTAGAAATGTTTCTGTCTTCTTTAGGTAGGCCTGTATTGCTATGAACTTCCCTCTGAGGACTGCCTTCATTGTGTCCCATAAGTTTTGGGTTGTTGTGAGTTCATTTTCATTTGTTTCCAGAAACTTTTTGATTTCCTCCTTAATTTCATTCTTTACCCATTCATTGTTTAATAGCATGCTATTCAATCTCCATGATTTTGATGGTTTGGGGATTTTCCCCATCAAGTCGGTTTCTAGTTTTATTCCCTTGTGGTCGGAGAAAATGCTTGGTATGATATCAATTTTCTTGAATTTGTTGAGACTTGTTTTGTGTCCTATCATGTGGTCTATCTTTGAAAATGTTCCATGTGCGTTTGAAAAAAATGTGTATTTAGTTTCTTTGGGATGGAGGGCCCTATATATATCAGCTAAGTCCAATTCGTCTAGAGTACTGTTCAATGCCACAATATCTTTGTTGATAATTTGTTTGGAAGATCTGTCCATTTTTGACAGTGGGGTGTTAAAATCTCCTACTATAATTGTGTTGCTGTCAATATCTTTCTTGAAGTCCTCTAAGATTTTCTTGATGTATTTAGGTGCTCCTATATTGGGTGCATATATATTTACAATGTTTATGTCTTCTTGGTGGATTCTTCCCTTGAGTATTATGAAGTGACCTTCTGGGTCTCTCTTTATAGCTCTTCTTTTGAAGTCTATTTTGTCTGATATGAGTATTGCTACCCCGGCCTTTTTTTCCTGTCCATTTGCTTGGAAAATTTGTTTCCAGCCTTTCACTTTGAGTCTGTGTAGGTCTTTTGTCCTGAGGTGGGTCTCTTGTAGGCAGCATATGTGTGGGTCATGCTTTCTTATCCAGTCAGCTACTCTATGTCTTTTGATTGGAGCATTTAATCCATTTACATTTAAGGTTACTATTGATAGGTACTGATTCATTGCCATTTTCGTACCTGTGTTCCTCACTCTCTCTTTTCCTTTTTTCCCTTAAAGCAGTCCCTTTAGTATCTCTTGTAGTACTGGTTTGGTAGAGGTGTATTCTTTTAGATTTCTTTTGTCTGGGAAGCTCCTTATTTGGCCTTCTATCTTGATTGAAAGCCTTGCTGGATAAAGTAGTCTTGGTTGTAGGCCTTTGGTTCTCATTACTTGGAATATTTCTTGCCATTGTCTTCTGGCTTGGAGCGTTTCCATTGAGAAGTCAGTTGCTAACCTTATCGCAGCTCCCTTGTATGTTACTTCCTTTTTCTCCCTTGCTGCCTTTAAGATTCTCTCTTTGTCTTGGAAGTTTGCCATTTTAATGACGATGTGTCTTGAAGTGGGCCTGTTTGGGTTCCTCTTGATAGGGACTCTCTGTGTCTCCTGAATTTGTGTGACTTTTTCTCTCACCAAATTAGGGAAGTTTTCCATCATTACTTTTTCAAATCGGTTTTCTATCCCTTGCTCTTCTTCTTCTCCTTCTGGTATTCCTATTATACGGATATTATTACGTTTCATGTTGTCTTGCATTTCTCTTAAACCCTCTTCATTCTTTCTGAGCCTCTTTTCCTTTTCTTGCTCTATCTGGCTGTTTTTTTCTACTTTGTCCTCCAACTCACTGATCCGATCTTCTGCTTCATCGATTCTGCTTTTCATTCCTTCTACTGTGTTCTTCAGCTCAGAAATTGTATTCTTCATTTCCTCTTGGCCCTTTTTGATAGTTTCTATTTCCTTCTTCATGTTGATATAGTTTGCACTGAGTTCATCGTACCTTCCCTGTAGTTTCTGGTAGCTCATTGAGAGCTCATGGAGCTTCCTGACAACCATTTCTTTGAACTCCTTATCTGATAGTTGAGTTGCCTCTGTTTCATTTAGCATTCTTTCTGGGGCTTCCACCTTTTCTTTCATTTGGGGATTGTTTCTTTGTCTTCTCATTGTTGGTGAGACTCTTCTTGTAAACCTCTGCTTCTTAAGTTGATCTGTTCTGGCTACCTGCGTTTATGGTGTGAACTTCTGTGGTGGAATACCTGTGAGATTCAGTGTTATAGTCTTCTTCAGGTATCCTGGTGTTCACAGCTTCCACTGTCTCAGCTGTGGGAATACCCCCTCTTTTGGTCCAACTCTGGTTTTTTCACAGTTCTAGGATTTCTTTGCCTCACTCGTGGGTATTCAAAAAGAGAAAAGAAGAAAGTGAAAAAAAGAAGAGAGAGAAAAAAGAGAAAAAAAAAGAAAAAAAAAGAGGAGGGAAGGAGAGATAAAATTGGAAAGAAAGGAAGAAGGAATAAAGCCAGAAGGAAGTAAAGAGAAGCAAAAGGAATTGAGGGATAAAAAAGGTAGAAGTAATAAAGAAATAAAAAATATATAATCAAAACAAAACAAAAAGAACCCCACAAAAACGAAAAACGAACCAAAACAAACAAACAAAAAACCGAACTAAGCAGACAAAAAACAACTATCAAAAAAAAACCCCACAAAACAAAACAATCCCCCCCCCCAAAAAAAAAAAAAGAATAAGAAGGGAAAAAAAAAGAAAAAAAAATCTCTTGCTATTTTCACACAGGCCAAACTGGATTTTCTGGACTTGCTGGCTGTAGCAGGCTGGGAGGCGACTCGTACCGCTTTTCTCCCTGTTCCTCACTCAGTCAGCTTTGGGCTACTGTCCTCAGTGCCAGCCCAGCACTGTCCCCAGGGCTAATGGCGTACTGTCCATGCAGGGCCTTGGGTGTGATTTCTGAGCCTCCTGCAGGGGGCGAGCTTTCCAGAGTTTATGGGTTTCAGCTGGAATCTCTTACAGATCCATCCCTCCCCGAGTCTATTGCTGTGAGCTCCGGGTCTCCTACAGAGCGCAGGCGCCCGCCTGAGACTACGGGCGTGGGCTCCGAGAGTTTCCCGAGTTGCGCGCACTCACCCCAGTATCACAGATGTGAGCTCCGGGTCTTCCAGAGTCCCCTTCTCTATTTGCAGGGTCGCCTCTGGCCGCAGGGCTGCTTCCAACCCGGTCGCAGAGCCGCCTCCGGTCGTTTGCGGAGCCGCCTCCGGTCGCCGGGCCGCCTCCGGTCGGTTGCGGAGCTGCCTCCGGTCGCCGGGCCGCCTCTGGTCGGTTGCGGAGCTGCCTCCGGTCACCGGGTCGCCTCTGTCCCATCTCAGGGCCACCTCCGGTCGCTCGGCTGCCACGTCTAGTTTTCCAATGTCTGCTATGGATTTCGATCTCCTATTTTCATATATACTGTGGTATTGTTGGCTATCTGCTCTGTTCCTCTGTAGATCAGTTAGGTTTTTCTCCCATGTGCAGGAGGAAGGACAATCTGCGTCCTCCTACCATGCCGCCATCTTGAACCCTCTGAAAACTATCCGTTTGCCCTTTTTTTAATTGGGTTGCTTGTCTTCTTAGAGTGGAGTCATGTAAGTTCTTTATATATTTTGGAGATTAAACAATTGTCTGAGGTATCATTGTCAAATATGTTTTCCCATACAGTTGGTTCTCTTTTTATTTTAATACTATTTTCTTTAGCCATGTAGAAGCTTTTCATTTTGATGAGATTCCATTTGTTTATTCTTTCCTTTATATCTCTTGATCTAGGGGACATATCGGTAAAAAGGTTGCTGTGTGAAATATCTGATTTTTTCCTGCCTATGTTCTCTTCTAGGACTTTAATGGTGTCATGGCTTATATTTAAATCTTTTAACCACCTTGAATTTATTTTTGTGTATGGTGTAAGTTGGTGCTCCAGTTTCATTTTTTTTTTTTTTTTGCATGTAGCTGTCCAATTCTCCCAACAACACTTATTGAAGAGGATATTTTTACTCCATTTTATGTTCCTGCCCCCTTTGTCAAATATTAATTGACCATAGAAACTTGGGTTCATTTCTGGGCTCTCTGTTCTATTCCACTGATCCATGTGCCTGTTTTTATGCCAGTACTAGGCTGTTTTGATTACAGTGGCTTTGTAATACAGTTTGGTACCAGGTATTGTGATCCCTCCTACTTTGCTCTTCTTTCTCAAAATTGCTGCAGCTATTCTGGGTCGTTTATGGTTCCATATAAATTTTTGAAGTGTTTTTTCTATGTCTGCGAAATATGCCATTGATGCTTTAATAGGTATTGCATTGAATCTCTAAATTGCTTGGGGTAGTATGGACATTTTGATGATGTTGATCCTTCTGATCCATGAACATGATATGTTTCCAGTTGTTTGTGTCTTCCTTGGTTTCTTTCTTCAGTGTTGTGTAGTTTTCTTCATTCAGGTCTTTTACATTCTTGCTTAGGTTTATTCCTAGGTATTTTATTTTTCTTTTTGCTGTATCAAATAGGATTTTTTTTTTCTTGATTTCTGCTTCTGCTGTTTCATTGTTGGTATACAAAAATGCCTTTGGTTTCTGGATATTGACTTTGTATCCTCCTGCTTGGCGAAATTCATTTAATAGGTCGAGCAGCCTTTTTGGCTAAGTC
This sequence comes from Glossophaga mutica, assembly GCA_039655065.1. Taxonomy (NCBI): domain Eukaryota; kingdom Metazoa; phylum Chordata; class Mammalia; order Chiroptera; family Phyllostomidae; genus Glossophaga; species Glossophaga mutica. The sequence goes on from CM077307.1 coordinate 113,374,540, forward strand.
TATAGGATTTTCTATGTACACTATCATGTCATCTGCAAACAATGATAGTTTTGTTTCCTCCTTTCTGAATTGGATGCTTTTTATTTCCTTTTCTTGTCTAATCGCTGTGGCTAAGACATCCAATACTATATTGAATAGAAGTGGTGAAAGTGGACAACCTTGTCTTGTTCCTGATCTTAGTGGAAAAGATTCTAGTTTTTGCCCGTTGAGTCTGATGTTGGCTGTAGGTCTCTCATTTATAGCCTTTATTATGTTGAGGAATGCTCCCTCTATTTCCACTTTGCTGAGCATTTTTATCATAAATGGGTGCTGTACCTTATCAAATGCTTTTTCCACATCTATTGATATGATCATGTGATTTTTGACTTTGCTTTTGTTTATGTGATGAATTACATCTACTGATTTGCGAATGTTGAACCATCCTTGCATCCCTGGGATGAATCCCACTTGGTCATGGTGTATGATCTTTTTAATGTGTTGTTGGATGTGGTTTGCCAATATTTTGTGGAGGATTTTAGCATTTATGTTCAGCAGCAATATTGGCCTGAAGTTTTCTTTCTTTGCTTTGTCTTTAACTACTTTTGGGATTAGGCTGATGCTGGCTTCATAAAAAGAGTTTGGGAGTCTTCAATCATTTTGGAATTTTTTTAATGGTCTGTGAAGGATAGGGGTTAGTTCTTCCTTAAATGTTTTGTAGCATTCTCCTGTGAAATCATCTGGTCCAGGGCTTTTGTGTGTCAGGAGTTTTTTGATGACTGATTCAATTTCATCTGCTGTTATTGGTCTGTTCAGGTTTTCTGGTTCTTCTTCATTGAGTTTTGGAAGATTATATTTTTCTAGAAACTTGTCCATTTCACCTAGGTTTTCAAATTTCTTGGCATACAGTTCTTTATAGTAATTTCTTACAGTCCTTTGTATTTCTATGGTGTCAGTTGTAATCTCTCCTCTTTCATTTCTGATTGTGTTTATTTGAGTCCTCTCTCTTTTTTTCTTGATGAGCCTGCTTAAAGGCTTGTTGATTTTGTTTATCTTTTGAAAGAACTAGCTTCTGGATTCATTGATCCTTAGAATTGTGCTTTTAGTCTCTATGCCATTTAATTCTGCTCTGATCCTGGTTATTTTCTTCCTTCTACTTGCACTGGGCTGTCTTTCTTGTTGTTCCTCGAGTTCTTGTAGGCAAAGGTTTAGGTTTTTTGTTTGAGATGTTTCTATCTTTTTTAGGTAGGCCTGTATCGCTATAAACTTCACTCTGAGGACTGCTTTTGCTGTGTCCCAGGAGTTTTGGGGAGATGTGAGTTCGTTATCATTTATTTCCAGAAACTTTTTGATTTCCTCCCTAATTTCATTCTTGACGCATTCATTGTTTAATAGCATGCTGTTCAATCCCCATGCTTTTGAAGGTTTTGGCTTTTTCCCCTTGGGGTTGGTTTCTACTTTCAGTCCCTTGTGGTTGGAGAAAATACTTGGTATAATTTCAATTTTCTTGAATTTGTTGAGGCTTTTGTGTCCTATCATGTGGTCTATCTTTGAAAATGTTCCATGTGCACTTGAAAAAAAATGTGTATTTAATTTCTTTGGGATGAAGGGGTCTCTATATATCAGTTAAGTCCATTTCCTCTAGAGTGTTGTTCAATGCCACAATATCTTTGTTGATATTTTGTTTGGAAGATCTGCCCATTTTTGACAGTGGGGTGTTAAAATCCCCGACTATAATTGTGTTGCTGTCAATATCTTTCTTGAAGTCCTCTAAGATTTTCTTGATGTATTTAGGTGCTCCTATGTTGGGTGCATATATGTTTACAATGTTTATGTCTTCTTGGTGGATTCTTCCCTTGAGTATTATAAAGTGACCTTTTGCGTCTCCCTTCATGGCTCTTCTTTTGAAGTCTATTTTGTCTGATATGAGTATTGTTACCCTGGCCCTTTTTCCTGTCTATTTGCTTGGAAAGTTTGTTTCCAGCCCTTCACTCTGAGTCTGTGTATGTTTTTTGTCCTGAGGTGGGTCTCTTGTAGGCAGCATATGTGTGGGTCATGCTTTCTTATCCATTCAGCTATTCTATGTATTTTGACTGGAGCATTTAATCTATTTATGTTTAAGGTTAGTATTGATAGGTACTTATTCATTGCTATTTTTGTACCTGTGCCTCTCTCTTTCTCTTTCTCTCTCTCTCCCCTCCCCCTCCTCTCTCTCTCTCTCCTTCCTTTCCTTAAAGCAGTCCATTTAGCATGCCTTGCAGAGTTGGTTTAGTGGAGGTGTATTCTTTTAGAGTTCCTTTGTCTGGGAAGCTCTTTACTTGACCTTCTATCTTGATTGAAAGCCTTGCTAGGTAAAGTAGTTTTGGTCGCAGGCCTTTGTTTCTCATTGCTGGGAATATTTCTTGCCATTGTCTTCTGGCTTGGAGTGTTTCCATTGAGAAGTCAGGTGCTGACCTTATCGAGGCATGCTTGTATGTTACTTCCTGGTTCTCTTTTGCTGCTTCTAAGATTCTCTCTTCGTCTTGGAATTTTGCCATTTTAATTCTGATATGTCTTGAAGTGGGCGTCTTTGGGTTCCTCTTGATTGGGACGCTCTGTGTTTCCTGGATTTGTGTGACTTTTTCTCTCATCAAATTAGGGAAGTTTTCCATCATTACTTTTTCAAATAGGTTTTCTATCCCTTGCTCTTCTTCTTTTCCTTCTGGTATACCTATTATATAGATATTAGTGTGTTTCATATTGTCTTGCATTTCTCTTAATCCCTCTTCATTCTTTCTGAGCTTCTTTTTTTTTTCTTCGTCTTTCTGGGTGTTTTTTTCTACTTTGTCCTTTAACTCGCTGATCTGATCTTCTGCTTCATCAATTCTGCTTTTCATTGCTTCTACTGTGTTCTTCAGTTCCAAAATTATAGTCTTCATTTCTTCTTGGCCCTTGTTGATAGTTTCTATTTCCCTTTTTCATGTTGATATAAGTTGCAGTGAGTTCATTATAGTTTCCCTGTAGTTTCTGGCAGGTCATTGAGAGCTCATGGAGCTTCCTGAGAACCATTGCTTTGAACTCAATATCTGATAGTTCAGTTGCTTCCATTTCATTTAGCATTCTTTCTGGGGCTTCCTCATTTCCTTTCATTTGGGGATTGTTTCTTTGTCTTCCCATTGTTTGTGAGACTCTTCTTGTTAGCCTCAGCTTCTTAAATTGATCTTTTCTGGCTCCCTGGGTTTATGGTGTGAACTTCTGTGGTAGAATACCTATGAGATTCATTGGTGCAGTCTCCTTTGGGTATCCTGGTGTTCACGGCTTCCACTGTCTCAGCTGTTGGTATGCCCACTGTTTTGGTCCAACTCTGGTTTTCTCATTGTTCCAAGTTTTTTTTTATCTCACTCATGGGTATTTAAAAATAGAAAATAAAAAAAAATCAAAAAAGAAAAAAAAAGATGAATACGAGATAAAATTGGAAAGAAAGGAAGAAGGAATTAACCAAGAAAGAATTAAAGAGAAGTAAAAGGAATCGAGGTATAAAAAAGATAAAAATAATAAAAAATAATAAAAAGTATAATTAAAACATAAAGGAACAAACAAACAAAAAATCCCCTTTTGCTAGTTTCAAACTGGCCAAACGGTTTTTCTGGTCTTTCTGGATGCATGCGGCTGAAGTGCGACTTGTATCGCTTTTCTCCCTGTTCAGCACTCAGTCAGCTTTGGGCTACTCTCCTCAGTGCTAGCTGTGCACTCTCCCCAGGGCTAGCTCTGCAATCTCCCCAGAGCTAGCTGGAACCTCTCTGCCCAGGGCCTTGGGCATGGTTTCTGAGCCTCCTGCTGAGTGTGCGCTCTCCCGAGTTTATGGGTGTGAGCTCGGATCACCTATGGATTGAGCACTTCCTGGGTTTATGGGTCTGAGCTCTGGGTCTCCTACTGGGCACACATGCCAACCGGAGTTTATGGGTATGGGCTCCGTGGGTTTCCTGAGTTGTGCACACTCACCCTAGGTTCATGGGTGTGAGCTCCGAGTCTTCCACAAAGCCCCCTACTGCAGTTGCAGGTGCTCCTGGTCATGTGGTTGCCCCGGTTGCTCAGGGGCTTCTGGTTGCACACAACATTACTTTTAAGAGTCCTAAGATGTGAAAAATTCAAGTCTATCAAAATAGAATAGATAAAGAAGCATGTTTATATAATGTAAAACTTTAATGATGAAAATGTATAAATTATAGCTTTGTGCAATAACATGGTGAATCTCACAGACACAATGTTGATAGAAAGAAGCTAGGTCCAAAAATTGTTAATATAAATTTAAAATATCTGGCAAGCTAGCAATTCCACTGCTTGGATTATATCCTAAGAACCCTGAAACACCAATACAAAAGAACCTATGCACCCCTATGTTCATAGCAGCACAATTTACAATAACAAAGTGTTGGAAGCAACCTACATGCCCATCAGTAAATGAATGGATCAAAAAATTGTGGTACATTTACACAATGGAATTCTATGCAGCACAAAGAAAGGAGCTCCTACCCTTTGCAAAAGCATGGATGGAACTGGAGAACATCATGCTAAGCGAAATAAGCCAGGCAGTGAAAGACAAATACTATACTTTGTCACCTTTAACAGGCACCTAATCAACAAAAACAAACAAGCAAGCATAATATAACCAAAGACACTGAAATTGAGAACAGCTGACAATCACCAGAGGGGAGAGGGGAGGGAATTTCAGGGGAAAAGGGGAAGCGTTTAGAGCAACAAGTATAAAGGACACATGGACAAAAACTATGAGGGGTGGAAATGGAGGGAGGTGGGGAGGGCTGGGGTGGTGGGCTGGGATGCGAGTAAAAGACAGAAAAGTGTACAAGATCAACAATTAAAATAAAGATAAATAAATAAATAAATAAATAAATAAATAAATAAATAAATAAATAAAATATCTGGCAAGCTGAACTATGCCATTTAAGGATGTAATTATAGGTACCTAAACTACACAGTAAAGTAAGAAAGTACTTAAGTAAAAGTAAAAATATTTAACTTTGGAGGGTAGAGAGGGAAGAATTGAGAAGAGCAGAGGGGAGACTTGGAGGTACTGACAGTATTCTATTGTTCTATTTTTCACGCGGGTGGCAGTTAATTGGGTGTTGCATTTTTGAAACTGTGTGATATACAAGGGGAGGCAAAAGTAGGTTTACAGTTGTGAGTATTTGAAACAGTTTATTCTTGTATTATTATGTATTAATTATTGCATTATTTTCCATATGAACAACTGTAAATCTACTTCTTTTGTCTGACCCTGTGTTTTCAAATTAAAAAAATGTTCCTGTCTGTGCATTTAGAGAGAGAGAGAGAAAGAGAGAAAATGAGAGGTGAGGAATTGCTTATGCAGACAAATTTAAAAAGAATTTTATCTATAAGAAGAAAAAGAGAAGCATCACAGCAGATGTTAAGAAATTGTGACTATTGCTATAGTAGGTTTTTAAGGCAGGAAATATTAGGGTATGTTTGTACACTAATGATAATTCTGCAGAAGAAAAAAGAGACATCATTGAGGTTGAACCCAGAGAAAATTACACAATGTGAAGTCCTGGAAGATGGTGTGAGTAAGCTGCAGACCATGAATGGAGGGATCAGCCTGTCAAGAATGAGCTCCCACTTCGGGCCAAGATGGAGGCGTAGGCGGACACACTGTGCCTCCTCTCACAACCAAAATTAAGGACAACAAATATTTAGAAACAAGAAAACATCCAGAACTGATAGAAAATTGAACTGTATGGAAGTCCAACAACTATTCATCCAGACCGGTAAGAGGGGCGGAGTCGCGGTAGGAAAAAGTGGAGGTGCAGTCCCGGGAACGCAAGCAGCAGCGGCTGGCAGTTCCCAGGTGCACAGGCGGTGGCTGGCGGTCCTCGGGCCCACAGGCAGCAGCTGGCGGACCCCAGGCACAGAGGGGCAACTGTGCAGACCCAGTGAGGCCACACAAGGTGGCTGGCTGACCAGGTGGTCCCACATTCGAGTGCGCAGATGGTACAGGAAGAGGGGAAGCGGCAGAGGGGACTGAATCCAGGAGAGAGCGGAGCAGACGCCATTCTTCCCTCTCGGACCCCGCCCCCACCTATAGTGTCACAACCCAGCGACTGGGCTGCCCCGCCCTGAGGAACACCTAAGGCTCCACCCCTCACTACGTAATAGCCTCAACCAGACTAAAACCAAAACAAAACAAAAACCCACCAAAAATGGCTCAAACTGGTGACCAAATCAAAGTCCCAGAGCCAATTCCTCTAAGCAGTGAAGAGATAGCCAACCTATCAGATGCACAGTGTTGTATTCAAGTAGCGAGTGAAAAGAATCTCCAAACACTGAGAGCAGTTTGATGGTAAATTTATTGGCCAAGTTTAACCTGCGCAGGGGCGTACTTCCAAATGAGACCGTAGTCTCGCAGCTACGCAGAGCTGCCAAATGGAAGTCGCGCCTGGCTTACAGACTAAGGGGCTTATATGGGTTGCCGAGAGCAAGCAAGCAGTTTCCAAAAGCAGAGTTGGCGGTTAGCGATTGGCGCGTTACAAAGTGATTGGCTCTAAGGGGTAGTTGGCGCGTAAAAAATTTTTATCTTCTTGACTCACTCACTCTTTCTATCCTTATCTGGTATTGCCCTCGGTGACTGTTTAACAGACTTGGTTGATTACCATCCTTGACTAACCCTCCTATACTGCATAACACCCTGTTATGCAGCCTCAGTACTTTTCCATTTCCTTGTTCTTTGACTTTCTCTTAGGGCTAAGGTTGCTTGAGCAGTTTGGCGACTCTAACACACAGTTCAAAGCACTGGTCATCAAAATGCTCACAGAATTGGTTGATTTTGCTCACAAATTAGACAAAAAAAATGCAGGCTACAATACGTGAAATGAAGGAAGATGCGTAGGGAACCAATAGAGATGGAAGGAAAACTGGGACTCAAATCAATGGAGAGGACCAGAAGAAAGAAACTAACAACCAAACAGAAAACGAGGAAGAAACAAGAATTCAAAAAATGAGGAGAGGCTTAGGAACCTCCAGGACATCATTAAACGTCCCAACATCTGAATTATAGGGGTCCCAGAAGGGGAAGAAGAAGAGCAACAAGTGGAAAACTTATTTGAACAAATAATAAAGGAGAATTTCCCCAATCTGGCAAAGGAAATAGACTACCAGGACGTCCAGGAAGCTCAGAGAGTCCCAAAGAAGTTGGACCTAAGGAGGAACACACCAAGGCACATCGTAATTATGTTAGCCAAGATTAAAATGAAGGAGAGAATTCTAAAAGCAGTAAGGGATAAGGGGACAGTCACCTACAAAGGAGTTCCCATCAGACTGTCAGCTGATTTCTCAAAAGAGACCTTCCAGGCAAGAAGGGGCTGGAAAGAAATATTTGAAATCTTGAAAGGCAGGGACCTACATCCAAAATTGCTCTATCCAGCAAAGCTGTCATTTAGATTGGAAGGGAAGATAAAGTGCTTCTCAGATAAGGTCAAGTTCAAGGAGTTTGTCATCACTAAGCCCTTATTATATGAAATGTTAAAGGGACTTATCTAAGAAAAAGAAGATCAAAAATATGACAGTGAAAAGACATCAAACTCACAGCTATTAAGAACCACACCTAAAATAAAAGCAAACTAAGCAAACAGCTAGAACAGGAACAGAACCACAGAAATGGAGATCATATGGAGGGTTAGCAACAGGGGCATGGGAGCAGGAGAGAGGGGGAAAAGGTACAGAGAATAAGTAGCATAGACGGTGGGTAGAAAATAAGGGGAGGGCAAGAATAGTGTGGGAAATGCAGAAGCTAAAGAACTTATGACACATGGACATGAACTAAAGGGGGGAATGTGGGTGGGAGAGGGTGTGCAGGGTGGGGGGAATTATTGGGGAGAAATGGGACAATTGTAATAGCATAATCAATAAAATATATTTTTAAAAAATAATAAATTGTTGCGGACCGTTCAGCCTGGTTTCAGGAGTTGTAACCCTCACCCCATGGTGGGCTGTGTAAGAGCCCAAGGGACCCACTTCATCTGGGTCTGTTCTGTCACAAGGATGTGACCTATTAAGGAGACAAAGCTTATCTCCCTGGCAGGAGCACTGCTTCTGCCTTACCCATCTTTGGCCCCATAGCTTGGTTGGCAGTCAATGACGGGTAAGACTCCTCATGGGAGGGGCAACCTAAGCCAGACTCGACCACTTGGGAGGCCTCATGGAAGGACTCGGGGGGTTGCAGCAAAGAGGATGTGATGGACCCTCGCCCCCCAGCTATTCTGACATAGCCCGAGTCCTCATTTCCATCTGGGAGATGTCTCCTGCTTCCTAATTGCCTTAAAGCCTGAAACTGTGGGGGTGAGCGGTGCAGCCTTGTCCTTGCCAGAACGGCTCCTTGGGTGATTGGCATAAGAAAGAATTCCTAAAGTCCTGTGAAACCTGCTTTGCTAAGAGTGCTCTTCCTGAGGTGACAAGTGTCCCAGGAGGAAATGAGCATGTCTCCCAAAGTCTGGCAACCCCCCTTCCTGACAAACACTGGCTCAGATTAAGCCCTCAGATTTCTTTGACATGTTAAACTTGTATTCCGGTGTATTGGAACCCAATAAAAGCCTAGTGAGGAAGGGGCTCTGGGTCATTCTCCTCTGAGAGTTTGACCCCTTTCCTCCCCAAGCACAAGATGTCTTGGTAGTTTTTACTTTCATCCGTGAGGGAGGGATGGGGCTCTGCGGACGGAGCCCCCCCACATCTGGCACCCAGGCCAGGGTCCCCAGCAATAAATAAATAAATAAATAAATAAATAAATAAATAAATAAATAAAATGAGATCCCCAGAGAAAGGGTGCTTGAAGTAGGTCCTGATGAGTGTGAGTGTAGAAATGTCTGTAGGTATGAGTATTAGAAGGCTCTAGTGAAGTGTGGACCTCAGCCTCCTCTTAGGCTCATCTCAGCCTCTATAGTGTTCTTTCTCTTCCTGCAATGAACCATGCTCCTTCCCACTGAAGCACCTGTGCATGTGCTGTCTGCTGCACAGACTGATTGCACTCTTGGCTCCCCTCACCTTGTTGATACCTGCACATCCGGCAACTGTCAGCTGAACCAACATGCAAGCAGGAAGACCTGAGCTGTTTGTCCAGGACACACTCTCAGCTCCCAGGGCAACTTTCCCTCAGAGCACAGAGACCTCTTGTGACCTCTCCATATTCATTTAATTTGGGCTGTCCTTCCACAAGAGAGTATGTGCTTTGTATTCAGGGAGTATTTCTTCTTTGGACCAACCCCTGGCACAGTGCCTAGCATCTTGTAGGTACCATTTTTTAAAGAAAATGCATGAATGTATGAATAAATGAAGGTCATGCAGAATATTCTTAGAAATATTATTTGAAGAAGTCAGAATTTGTTGGCAGGAAATGTTATTAGCAATAATGTTTCTGCTCACTGAACAAATGCTCTAATAAATATAACCCAATAAATTACATATTCATTTAGAAAGCCATTTATTAATAAATACATATTTAGTAATGACATTATGGGAATGGTCACAGAAGCAATTCAGTTTTTGTGCAGGTAGAAGAGTTCTGAGAAAACAGACCCTGGCTTTGGAGTTTATAGTTTCAATTTTAATTTGAACTTTTTCTTATGAATTTATTAGCATTGGATGTCCTCTAAATGATTTGAGCTATTATCTTCTTATTAGTAAAATAAGACTACTCGGTTAGCCCTTATATTATTTTTGTGAAGATTGTACACAGTAACCTATGTAGGGGTTCATAAAGTGCCTGGTGCAGAGCTGTGTCTTCCCTTGGTTAATAACTAAGTGGATAAATGAGGCAGGATTTATGCATATTAATGGGGATGGGGGACTGATGCTAAAGGAAAGGTTGAGTTGACCGTCAAACCCTTAGATAATTACAGTGCCACAGCTGGAAGGAACTTAAAATTCCTGTATTCAGAATATATTCTTTATAGGTGAGGCCTCTGTGGCCCTGAGAGGGGAAAGGCTACTGCAGGTTTATGGCCTTATTTTGGAGCAGAGGTCAGCCTGTATCTTAAAGACCACACAATTCTTCCTCCCTTGCCTGTGGCGCCTCTCTCTGGGGTGCTAAAAGGCAAGTTATTTTGATCCAGGAGCTGGATAAAGAACACTCACAGCATTGCCTATACTTGGTCTTACCATTACTTTGCCCTCCTGGGATGCTTCCCTTCTTACAAGGCACTTTAGGTCAGCAGGAATGTGAGCGCACTTGTGAAATTCAATTAATTATACAGCTCAACCACACATGCCCTTCCAGGGCTGGCCCAGGGAGGACTAGGCAGTACTACTCCTGTAAATAATCAAGTTTCCTGACACCCAGCCTCTTACCTTCTACCAGCTCTTTCTTAGGTTTTCCTCATTCTCTTTTCATTCTATTCTTGATGGAAGACAAATCCAATTTATAGGGATATGTTTTGAATGTTAAAATACTGCTGCATACCAAATTTTGATTTGAAATCTCTGAAAGCTTCAATTATACAATTGTTTTTGTTGAAGTTAGGGTGAGAAACTAAGATATGCTCTTCTTCCGTCTTGAGTTCTAACAGAGTAAACGCAAAAAGCATGGATAAATGTATATACAGTGGTTGACAAAAGTAGGTTTACAGTTATTTGTATAGAAAATGATAAAATTATTAATATATAATAAAGAATAAACTATGTTTTCTGTACTCACAACTGTAAACCTACTTTTGCTTGCCCCTGTACATGACTAATGTGTTTTTGGGGTGCACCTGTAATTCTTAAATATAGGTGTTCCAGTTAACTAAAGCCAAAATAGGGCCACTGGTTTTCTTTTGTATGAAGCAGGGGATAAGGAGCAGAAGCTTGCCTTGATGTTTTAGGGCATGAGTTGAGAAAACAGAGTCCAATGCCCTTATCATAGACTCAGATGTCAGGAAGTAAGAGCAGGGGGATCAGATTCCAGTTCTGAAACAAATTAAGTGCTCTCTCTAAGCTAGTGAGGACCTCAGACTCCAATTAAGTGCAGAAAGAGAAAAATGTAAGTGTTCAGAGAAGAGGCAAAAGTATTGATTCCAGTATTTTCTCCTTCAGGGGAGTTAAATAAAAGTCCCCCTTTCTATGGACAAAGTGAACACAGGGAAATGCTGATTTCCTCTGACATTCTCCAAAACATTTAATTTTAATATACTGAATTTGAGAGTTTACAGTCAATCAGGTCAATATAGTTGTCATTATTGAGGCTGGATATATGTGACTTTCCAGAGTACGCCTGTCTTTTCTTTCATCATATCACTCTTTATTAGAGGTGGAAGCTTAGATAGGTTTCCCTACCCAGGAAACTGAAAAGGGTTAGAATGGGCCATTATTTAAATTAAATTAAATTAAATTAAATTAAATTAAATTAAATTAAATTAAATTTTAAGGTCAAGTTTTGCTCTTGGTAAATGGTTTACCCATGATTCTATTTCCCATCACACATTAAGTCCAGTCATATTGTTCAGTACAGAACGTCAAAGAAGATGGTATAATGAACAGTGCATGTTCCCAACACCTCCAAATCTGAGCTATCTCCAAACCTCTTACTCCCCCATGTTTGTGAAGAGCCCACATGGTTATAAGACTCAGTGTCTGCCCTGCACACCAACACATGTAAATTTAGAAAACACATGTAAATTTCTAGTTTTTCTGGTAATTTTTTTCCTGGATCACAGTATAAAGTACAATTAGAACCCACATCATTGTCGTAAATCAAAGATCATTGTGGAGACTTAATGCTGTTTAGAGGCTTGTGGATAGAGGAGAAAATGTGTGTGGGGGGAGGGTAAGTATTCTTGGAGGAAGGATCATCAGAATGTCAGTCCTAGTATATTCCAACTGTGTGTGATGAATGATACACGAATATCCCTGTGACAAAAGAAATCTGCCAACAAGAGTTTAATTGTGAAATTATGGACTAGAGTTTCCTTAGCATGAAAAAAAATAAGCCTGTTTACACTTTCCTTTGAAAGTATACATTTAAGGTGTTGCTTATTTTGAGATATTTAGAAAATTGTTGTGGTACACTATATTATCAGGTTTGATTTGAGACTGACTTCTACCCCTCACAGTCCATCATCCACATTTAAAATCACTCCATTTCTATTTCCTTTTTGTCCCTAGTGTCTAAATAAAGAGACTGTCCAGTGATCCCATATCTCTTGGTAACAAGGTAATCTAGTCTTTTTTAGTAGAAACTTTCTGACATGTTTCATTTCCTTATATTCCTTATAGTTCCAAATGTTTGCTCTTATCTCTATAATTCTTGTATCTCAAAAAGGATCTTAGATAATTTGTTCCAAGTCTTTTAAATTCTATATGATCTCCTGAACTTCTGAGTTTTTATTGGTAAAGCTAAATTTGAAAAATACCAATCAGCATAATGAAATAACATAGGTTCTCACAGTGGCTGCTGTGTGTGACACTCAGGTTTCATCAAAGGCAGCAGAAGAGCATCAATCTAACAAATGAAAAAAATTCATTATTCACAGATATCATCAGGTCTCTAGGAAGCATCAGGTACTGTTCTAGATGCTGGAGGTATATCAGTGAAAAATCAGCTGAGACAAACTGCCCTAAAGGATGCTACATTTCAGTCAGGGTAGACAGAAAATACTCAAAGCAACCTATTAAACACATATGCTATGTTAAAGTGTAATAAGTATCGTGGGGGAAAAATGAAGAAAAAAAGAGGCTAGAGGTTGCCACATAGTAGTGTATTACCATTTTAAATGTAGTCTGAGTGCACACACACACACACAGTATGTATGTAAGAGGGAAATGCAATTGCAACATTATCAACTGGTATAGCCTGGGGGCCTGGATAAATCTAGAAAGAGAGGTGTCAGAGTTGCATCTCTTGCAGTGATATTTAGAAGCAAATATCAGAAGCGAAGTTTTTGCAACCTGACACTGTTTAGGAGAGTTGCAAAATTGACCCTAAGGTTATAATTATGTGGTAAACATAGATTAAATTGGTAGGATGAGCCCAATAAGAATAAATAATGGAGTTTACAGGAACAAGTATAAAGGACACATGGACAAAAACTATGGGGGGGTGTTGCGGACCGTTCAGCCTGGTTTCAGGAGTTGTAACCCTCACCCCATGGTGGGCTGTGTAAGAGCCCAAGGGACCCACTTCATCTGGGTCTGTTCTGTCACAAGGATGTGACCTACTAAGGAGACAAAGCTTATCTCCCTGGCAGGAGTGCTGCTTCTGCCTCTCTGGCCCATAGCTTGGTTGGCAGTCAATGACGGGTAAGACTCCTCAAGGGAGGGGCAACCTAAGCCAGACGCGACCACTTGGAAGGCCTCATGGAAGGACTCGGGGGGTTGCAGCAAAGAGGATGTGATGGACCCTCGCCCCCCGGCTATTCTGACATAGCCCGAGTCCTCATTTCCATCTGGGAGATGTCTCCTGCTTCCTAATTGCCTTAAAGCCTGAAACTGTGGGGGTGAGCGGTGCAGCCCTGTCCTTGCCAGAACGGCTCCTTGGGTGATTGGCATAAGAAAGAATTCCTAAAGTCCTGTGAAACCTGCTTTGCTAAGAGTGCTCTTCCTGAGGTGACAAGTGTCCCAGGAGGAAATGAGCATGTCTCCCAAAGTCTGGCAACCCCCCTTCCTGACAAACACTGGCTCAGATTAAGCCCTCAGATTTCTTTGACATGTTAAACTTGTATTCTGGTGTATTGGAACCCAATAAAAGCCTAGTGAGGAAGGGGCTCTGGGTCATTCTCCTCTGAGAGTTTGACCCCTTTCCTCCCCAAGCACAAGATGTCTTGGTAGTTTTTACTTTCATCCGTGAGGGAGGGATGGGGCTCTGCGGGCGGAGCCCCCCCACATCTGGCGCCCAGGCCAGGGTCCCCAGCAGGGGGGGGGTGGAATTGGGAGGGAGGTGGGGAGGGCTGGGGTGGTGGGTTGGGGTGAGAATAAAAGACAGAAAACTGTACAAGATCAACAATTAAAATAAAAATAAAAAAAACAAAAATAAAAAAGAATAAATCATGGAGTACAATAAGAGGACTATAGAAGATGAAACTACATTATCAATGAGTTTGTATTAAATATTTTTGTGCCTTGTCCTACACTATGTATTTTACAATGATATCTCATTTCATACACTAATAACTTTAGATGATGCATAGGTTTACCTCCATTTGGCAGTTCAGGAAAAGGAGATAGAATGGTTAAGTGATGTCCACAGGTCCCATAATGTAACTTAGAAGGTTACTTCCCTCAGTCCAGTATCTAATCTAAGACATTGCATTGCATTTCATTGTCGTGAATCGTCACTCTATTTTATTTATTTATTTATTTATTTTTCATTTTTTAATTTTTTTATTTTTTGCATTATAGTATTATTTATCTTTTTTTAATCAATATTTTTTAATTGTTGATATTGTACAGTTTTCTGTCTTTTACCCCGCCCCAGCCCACCACCCCAGCCCTCCCCACCTTCCTCCCATTTCCACCCCCCCATAGTTTTTGTCCATGAGTCCTTTATACTTGTTGCTCTAAACCGTTCCCCTTTTCCCCTGAAATTCCCTATTTTAATATGAAAGAATTCTGAGATTGTCTTTACGTTCTTTATTTTGATGTTTTTGAAGAGTCCAGGCATTATAGGATGGCCATCAATTTGTATTTGTCTAATGTTTCTTCGTAGTTATTTTCATGTTGTTGTTTTTGTTGTTGGCAATAATAGGAGTGTTGTACTATCTTCAAAGTATGGAATGAATAATTATATCATTCTCTATCCCCAGAACTAGTGACATAAACTGAATATGAACATGGTGTTCACCAGGTTTTTCAACTGTAAAATTACTATTTTCTCTTTTACAATAAAGTTTTTGAGGAGATACTTTGAGACCATATAACTATACTTTTCCCCATTAAACATTAAATCACTAGTTTTAGTATTAATGATTTTCTAAATTCATAATTCCCTCTATATTTAGTTGGTGTGCTTCTGTAAGAAGGACATTCCCTTCTCCTGTATTTACTAATTTAATCATTTACTTACTTATACTAGTTATATTAGTATAGACTCATTATTTCTTACTCTTTTTAATGGGTGAAACCCATTATGTCATTATATATTTGGTGCTTAATTTGTACAAGAATTGGCTAGTAGGAGCCTTTCAGTTTGGCTCTTATGACCCTTAAATATATACCATGAAGAAGGGGATAGTACTATGGAAGAGGGAAAATTACTAACAAACTTAAAGAAATAATGAAGTTTATTATGGAACAATTGTGTACAAACAAATTAGATAACCTAGGTGAAATGAATAAATTCCTAGAAAGACACAAATTACTAAAACCGACTCAACATAAAATAGAAAATCTGAATAGACTAATAACAAAAAAGATTCCATCAGTAACAATTTTTTCTTTTACCATGAATAAAAAAAGCCTAGGACTATATGGCTTCACTGGTACATTTTATCAAACATTTGCGGATGAATGAACACTGATGTATTGGTCTTTTTCAAACTTTTCCGAAAAAGAGGAAGGAACATTTTCTAACTAATTACATGAGATCATTATTATCTTGATAGCAAAATCACGAAAGAAATCACAAGAAAAAAGTAAACAATTATGTCTCTTACAAATATAGACATAAAAATTCTCTACAAAATACTAGTAAACTGAATTAAGCACTATGTAAAAAAGATTGTACACCTTGCATCTAACCCACGAGTGCAAGGTTAATTCAGCATATAAACATCAATGAATGTCATATACCATATTAATAATAGGATGAAGTTAAAAATACATGCTTATCTTAATAGAGGCAGAATAAAGCATTTGAAAAAACTCTAGACCCTTCCATCATAAAAACACATCACAAACTGGTAACAGAAGAGAATCTATTCCAAATAATGAGGGCATTTATGAAAAACCTATGATAAACATCATTCTTAATAGTGAAAGGTTGTCAGAACCAAAAAGGGTATCCTTTATTCTACCATTCATCAGTGTACTAGAGGTTCTAGCCAGGATCATTGGGTGAGAAATGGAATGTACAGTACCTGTATTGGAAAGGAAGAAGTAAAGCTACCTCTCTGGGCAGAATGGCATGATTTTAATTATAGAAAACACTAAATAATCCACAAAAATGCTTATAGAGCTAATAAGTTCAGAAATGTGGCAGGATATAAAATCAGCACATAAAAATTATTTGTATTTCCATACAGTACATATTGTAATAATAATCTAAAATGTAATTAATACAGCATTAAAATATTAAATAGTAGTTTTAAATTTAACAAGAGGTGTAAAAATAGTACAGTGAAGACTACAAAATATTGCAAAAGAAACTCTTTAAAAAAGAAAAACTAAAGAACATCTAAATATTGGGTTGACCAAAAAGTATGTATAGTTTTTTCTGTAAAATGAAAGACATAATTTTCATTTTCACCAATAAGTTTTTAAAAATACTTTTGATTTTTATTGTTCTTCAAGTTTCCAAACTTTCCCCCCATCCCTCCCCACCATCCCAGCCTTCCCCAAATCCCTCTCCTGTTTCCACCCCATGTTATTGTCCATGTGTCTTTTATAGCTGTTCCTATAGGCCCTTCAGACTTTCCCTTCCATTACCCCCTCCCCTCTTCCTTCTGATTATTGTCAGCTTGTTTCCAATTTCAGTGTCTTTGGTTATATTGTGCTTGCTTGTTTGCTTTGTTGATTAGGTTCCAGTTAAAGGTGAGATCATATAATATTTGTCTTTCACCACCTGGCTTATTTCACTTAGCATAATGCTCTCCAGTTCCACCCATGCTGTCACAAAGGGTAGGAGCTCCTTCTTGCTTTCTGCAGCATAGAATTCCATTGTGTAAATGTACCATACTTTTTTTTAAATTTAATATATTTTATTGATTATGCTATTACAGTTGTCCCATTTCTCCCCCATCATTCCCCTCCACCCTGCACACCCCCTCTCACCCACATTTCCCCCCATTAGTTCATGTCCATGTGTCATAAGTTCTTTAGCTTCTACATTTCCCACGCTATTCTTGCCCTCCCCCTATCTATTTTCTACCCACCATCTATTCTACTTATTCTCTATACCTTTTCCACCTCTCTCCTCCTTCCACTCCCCTGTTGCTAACCCTCTATATGATCTTCATTTCTGTGGTTCTGTTCCTGTTCTAGTTGTTTGCTTTTGTTTTAGGTGTGGTTGTTAACAGCTGTGAGTTTGCTGTCTTTTCACTGTCATATTTTTATCTTCTTTTTCTTAGGCAAGTCCCTTTAACATTTCATATAAGAAGGGCTTGCGGATGTTGAACTCCTTGTACTTGACCTTATCTGAGAAGCACTTTATCTGCCCTCCCATTCTAAATCACAGCTTTGCTAGATAGAGCAATTTTGGATGTAGGTCCCTGCCTTTCAAGACTTCAAATACTTCTTTCCAGCCCCTTCTTGCCGGTAAAGTCTCTTTTGAGAAATCAGCTGACAGTCTGATAGGAACTCCTTTGTAGGTGACTGTCCCCTTATCCCTTGCTGTTTCTAGAACTCTCTCCTTCATTTTAATCTTGGCTAATGTAGTTATGATGTGCCTTGATTTGTTCCTCCTTGGGTTCAACTTCTTTGGGACTCTCTGAGCTTCCTGGACTTCCTGGAAGTCTATTTCCTTTGCCACATTGGGGAAGTTCACCTTTATTATTTGTTCAAATAAGTTTTCCACTTGTTGCTCTTCTTCTTCCCCTCTGGTACCCCTATAATTTGGATGTTGGGACATTGAGAGATGTCCCAGAGGTTCCTAAGCCTCTCTTCATTTTTTTTGAATTCTTGTTTCTTCCTTGTTTTCTGTTTAGTTGTTTGTTTCTTCCTTCTGGTCTACTTCATTGATTTGAGTCTCATTTTTCCTCCCATCTCTATTGGTTCCCTGTGCATTTGCCTTCATTTCATTTATTGTAGCCTGCATTTTTTTCATCTAATTTGTGAGCAAAATCAACCAATTCTGTGAGCATCCTGATCACCAGTGCTTTGAACTGTGCATCTGATAGGTTGGCTATCTCTTCATGGCTGAGAGGAATTGGTGTTGGGTATCTGATTTGTTCTCCGGTTTGAGCCATTTTTGGTGTTTTTATTTTTGAGGGGGGTGTTTTGTTTTTGGTCTGATTGCAGCTGTTACGTAGTGAGGGGTGGAGCCTTAGGTGTTCCCCAGTGTGGGGCAGCCCAGTCACTGAGATGTGATGCTGTATGTGGGGCGGGGTCTGAGAGGAACAATGGCACTTGCTCCGCTCTCTCTTGGATTCTAGTCCCTTCCTCCGCTTCCCCTTCGCTGCAATTATCTGTTCGTGCCAATGTGGGACCACCTGGTCAGTTACCCACTTTGTGCAGCCTCACTGGGTCTGCACATTTGCCACCCCATGCCCAGGTCCAACAGCCGCTGCCTGTGGGCCTGCCAGCCGCCTGCACACTTGGGAACTGCCAGCCACTGCCACCTGTGTTCCTGGGTCCGCACCTCCACTTTTTCCTGCTGCGACTTTGCCCCTCTTACCGGTCTGGATGAATGGTTGTTGGACTTCCATACAGTTCAATTTTCTATTAGCTCCGGTTGTTTTCTTGTTTCTAAATATTTGTTGTCCTTAATTTTGGTTGTGAGAGGAGGCCCAGTGTGTCCACCTACACCTCCATCTTGGCCGGAAGTCCAATGTACCATACTTTTTTGATCTTCTCATTTATTCACTTAGGTTGCTTCCAGCACTTGGCTATTGTAAATTGTGCTGCTCTGAACATTGGGGTGCATAGGTTCTTTGGGATTGGTGTTTCAGACTTCTTAGGATATAATCCTAGCAGTGGAATTGTTGGATCAAAAGGCAGTTCCATTTTTAGTTTTCTGAGGAAATTCCATACTGTTTTCCATAGATGTATCAGTCTGCAATCCCACCAACAGTGCACTAGGGTCCCCCTTTTTTTTTTGCATCCTCTCCAACACTTGTTTGTTGATTTGTTTATGATGGACATTCTTACCAGTGTGAAGTGGTATCTCATTGTGGTTTTAGTTTGCATCTCTCTGATGGCTAGTGATTCTGAGCATCTTTTCATGTGTATCTGGACCCTCTATATGTCCTCCTTGGAGAACTGTGTGTTCAAGTCCTTTGCCCATTTTTTTAATTGGGTTGCTTCTCTTCTTAGAGGAGTCATGTGAGCTCTTTATATATTTTGGTGATCAAATCCTTGTCTGTTGTGTCATTGGCAAATATGTTTTCCCATACAGTTGGTTCTCTTTTAATTTTTTATTTCATTTTATTATTACTTTATGTTAATCAGTATTTTTTTAATTGTTGATATTGTACAGTTTTCTGTCTTTTACCCCGCCCCCAGCCAACCACCCCAGCCCTCCCAACCTTCCTCCCATTTTCACCCCCACAGTTTTTGTCCATGTGTCCTTTATACTTGTTGCTCTAAACCGTTCCCCTTTTCCCCTGAAATTCCCTCCCCTCCCCCTCTGGTCACTGTCGGACTGTTCTCAATTTCAGTGTCATTGTTTATATTATGCTTGTTTGTTTGTTTTGTTGATTAGGTTCCTGTTAAAGGTGAGATCATATGGTATTTGTCTTTCACTGCCTGGCTTATTTCGCTTAGCATGATGCTCTCCAATTCCATCCATGCTGTCACAAAGGGTAGGAGCTCCTTCTTTCTTTCTGCTGCATAGAATTCCATTTTAATACTGTTTTCTTTAGCCATGCAAAAGCTTTATATTTTGTTTTTTTCTTTTTTTTTTTTGAGAATTTTCAATAAAATTTATTTCAGTTACTCGCAGACTCAAATTTTAATCCAAATTAAAAGACTAATCATTAATTTTACTTCTACAAGAATTAAAGTAATTACATGAAAAATACAGACAATCAATTGGAAATGTCATTTATTCTTTGGAGACAAGGCATAAAAGGTTATGTAGTTTTGTTTTATATACCACTGAATTTTATAGATTTTATTTGTTATATGAATAATAAAGTTGTGTATTTTGTTAAAAATGAAATTACATTTATTTTTAAAGTATCTTATTATCCCTTTTTTTTTTTACAAATGTATTTTTTTTAATCAGTATTTTTTAATTGTTGATATTGTACAGTTTTCTGTCTTTTACCCCGCCCCAGCCCACCACCCCAGCCCTCCCCACCTTCCTCCCATTTCCACCCCCCCATAGTTTTTGTCCATGAGTCCTTTATACTTGTTGCTCTAAACCGTTCCCCTTTTCCCCTGAAATTACCTCCCCTCCCACTCTGGACACTGTCAGATTGTTCTCAAATTCAGTGTCTTTGTTTATATTATGCTTGTTTGTTTGTTTTGTTGATTAGCTTCCTGTTAAAAGTGAGATCATATGGTATTTGTCTTTTAGTGCCTGGCTTATTTCGCTTAGCATGATACTCTCCAATTCCTTCCATGCTGTCGCAAAGGGTAGGAGCTCCTTCTTTCTTTCTGCTGCATAGAATTCCATTGTGTAAATGTACCACAGTTTTTTGATCCATTCATTACCTGATGGGCACCTAGGTTGCTTCCAGCACTTGGCTATTGTAAATTGTGCTGCTATGAACATAGGGGTGCATAGATTCTTTTGGATTGGTGTTTCAGGATTCTTAGGATATAATCCAAGCAGTGGAATTGCTGGGTCAAAAGGTATGTCCATTTTTAGTTTTCTTAGAAAATTCCATACTGTTTTCCATAGTGGTTGTACCAATCTGCAATCCCACCAACAGTGCACTAGGGTCCCCTTTTCTCCACAACCTCTCCAACACTTGCTGTTTGTTGCTTTGTTTATGAAGGCCATTCTGACTGGTGTCAAGTGGTATCTCATTGTAGTTTTAATTTGCATCTCTCTGATAGCTAGAGATATCGAGCATCTTTTCATGTGTCTCTGGATCCTCTGTATGTCCTCCTTGGAGAAGTGTCTGTTCAAATCCTTTGCCCATTTTTTAATTGGGTTGCTTGTCTTCTTAGAGTAGAGTCTTGTAAGTTCTTTATATATTTTGGAGATTAATCCCTTGTCTGAGGTATCATTGGCAAATATGTTTTCCCATACAGTTGGTTCTCTTTTTATTTTAATACTGTTTTCTTTAGCTGTGCAGAAGCTTTTTATTTTGATGAGATCCCATTTGTTTATTCTTTCCTTTATGTCCCTTGCTCTAGGGGACGTATCAGTGAAAATATTGCTGCGTGAAATATCTGAGATTTTCCTGCCTATATTATCCTCTAGAATTTTAATGGTGTCATGGCTTATATTTAAATCTTTTATCCACCTTGAATTTATTTTTGTGTATTGTGTAAGTTGGTGCTCGAGTTTCATTTTTTTGCATGTAGCTGTCCAGTTCTCCCAGCACCACTTATTGAAGAGGCTATTTTTGCTCCATTTTATGTTGCTGCCCCCTTTGTCGAATATTAATTGACTGTAGAGACTTGGGTTTATTTCTGGGCTCTCTGTTCTATTCCACTGGTCCACGTGTCTGTTCTTGTGCCAGTACCAGGCTGTTTTGATTACAGTGGCTTTGTAATACAGTTTGGTATCAGGTATTGTGATCCCTCCTACTTTGCTCTTCTTTCTCAAAATTGCTGCCGCTATCCGGGGTCGTTTATGATTCCATATAAATTTTTGAAGTGTTTGTTCTATGTCTGTGAAATATGCCATTGGAACTTTAATAGGTATTGCATTGAATCTGTAAATTGCTTTGGGTAGTATGGACATTTTGATAATATTAATTCTTCCGATCCATGAACATGGTATATGCTTCCATTTGTTTGTGTCTTCCTTGATTTCATTCTTCAGTGTTGTGTAGTTTTCTTCATACAGGTCTTTTACCTCCTTGGTTAGGTTTATTCCTAGGTATTTTATTTTTCTTTTTGCTATATCGAATGGGATTTTTTTCTTGATTTCTGCTTCTGCTGTTTCACTGTTGGTATACAAAAATGCCTTTGATTTTTGGATATTGACTTTGTATCCAGCTATTTGGCCAAATTCATTTATTACGTCGAGCAGCTTTTTGGCCGAGTCTATAGGATTTTCTATGTACACTATCATGTCATCTGCAAACAATGATAGTTTTGTTTCCTCCTTTCCAATTTGGATGCCTTTTATTTCCTTTTCTTGTCTAATTGCTGTGGCTAAGACTTCCAATACTATATTGAATAGAAGTGGTGAAAGTGGACAGCCTTGTCTTGTTCCTGATCTTAGTGGGAAAGATTTCAGTTTTTGCCCATTGAGTATGATGTTGGCTGTAGGTCTCTCATATATGGCTTTTATTATGTTGAGGAATGCTCCCTCTATTCCCACTTTGCTGAGTGTTTTTATCATAAATGGGTGTTGTACTTTATCAAAAGCTTTTTCTGCATCTATTGATATGATCATGTGATTTTTGTCCTTGCTTTTGTTTATGTGATGTACTACATTTATGGATTTGCGAATGTTGAACCATCCTTGCATCCCTGGAATGAATCCTACTTGGTCATGGTGTATGATCTTTTTAATGTATTTTTGGATGCGGTTTGCCAATATTTTGTTGAGGATTTTAGCGTCTACATTCATCAGTGATATTGGCCTGAAGTTTTCTTTCTTTGTTATGTCTTTATCTGGTTTTGGGATTAGGATGATGCTGGCTTCATAAAAAGAGTTTGGGAGTCTTCCATCATTTTGGATTTTTTGGAATAGTCTGTGAAGGATAGGGGTTAGCTCTTCCTTAAATGTTTTGTAGAATTCTCCTGTGAAACCATCTGGTCCAGGGCTTTTGTGTGCCGGGAGTGTTTTGATTACTGATTCAATTTCACCAGCTGTTATTGGTCTGTTCAGGCTTTCTGTTTCTTTTTCATTGAGTTTTGGAAGGTTATATTTTTCTAGAAACTTGTCCATTTCACCTAGGTTTTCAAATTTCTTGGCATACAGTTCTTCATAGTAATTTCTTACAATCCTTTGTATTTCTGTGGTGTCAGTCGTAATCTCTCCTCTTTCATTTCTGATTGTGTTTATTTGAGTCCTCTCTCTTTTTTTCTTGATGAGCCTGCTTAAAGGCTTGTCGATTTTGTTTATCTTTTCAAAGAACCAGCTCCTGGATTCATTGATCCTTAGGATTGTGCTTTTAGTCTCTATGTCATTTAATTCTGCTCTGATCTTGGTTATTTCCTTCCTTCTACTTGCCCTGGGCTGTCTTTGTTGTTGTTCCTCGAGTTCTTGTAGGCGTAGGGTTAAGTCGTTTGTTAGAAATGTTTCTGTCTTCTTTAGGTAGGCCTGTATTGCTATGAACTTCCCTCTGAGGACTGCCTTCATTGTGTCCCATAAGTTTTGGGTTGTTGTGAGTTCATTTTCATTTGTTTCCAGAAACTTTTTGATTTCCTCCTTAATTTCATTCTTTACCCATTCATTGTTTAATAGCATGCTATTCAATCTCCATGATTTTGATGGTTTGGGGATTTTCCCCATCAAGTCGGTTTCTAGTTTTAGTCCCTTGTGGTCGGAGAAAATGCTTGGTATGATATCAATTTTCTTGAATTTGTTGAGACTTGTTTTGTGTCCTATCATGTGGTCTATCTTTGAAAATGTTCCATGTGCGTTTGAAAAAAATGTGTATTTAGTTTCTTTGGGATGGAGGGCCCTATATATATCAGCTAAGTCCAATTCGTCTAGAGTATTGTTCAATGCCACAATATCTTTGTTGATAATTTGTTTGGCAGATCTGTCCATTTTTGACAGTGGGGTGTTAAAATCTCCTACTATAATTGTGTTGCTGTCAATATCTTTCTTGAAGTCCTCTAAGATTTTCTTGATGTATTTAGGTGCTCCTATATTGGGTGCATATATATTTACAATGTTTATGTCTTCTTGGTGTATTCTTCCCTTGAGTATTATGAAGTGACCTTCTGGGTCTCTCTTTATAGCTCTTCTTTTGAAGTCTATTTTGTCTGATATGAGTATTGCTACCCCGGCCTTTTTTTCCTGTCCATTTGCTTGGAAAATTTGTTTCCAGCCTTTCACTTTGAGTCTGTGTAGGTCTTTTGTCCTGAGGTGGGTCTCTTGTAGGCAGCATATGTGTGGGTCATGCTTTCTTATCCAGTCAGCTACTCTATGTCTTTTGATTGGAGCATTTAATCCATTTACATTTAAGGTTACTATTGATAGGTACTGATTCATTGCCATTTTCGTACCTGTGTTCCTCACTCTCTCTTTTCCTTTCTTTCCTTAAAGCAGTCCCTTTAGTATCTCTTGTAGTACTGGTTTGGTAGAGGTGTATTCTTTTAGACTTCTTTTGTCTGGGAAGCACCTTATTTGGCCTTCTATCTTGATTGAAAGCCTTGCTGGATAAAGTAGTCTTGGTTGTAGGCCTTTGGTTCTCATTACTTGGAATATTTCTTGCCATTGTCTTCTGGCTTGGAGCGTTTCCATTGAGAAGTCAGTTGCTAACCTTATCGGGGCTCCCTTGTATGTTACTTCCTTTTTCTCCCTTGCTGCCTTTAAGATTCTCTCTTTGTCTTGGAAGTTTGCCATTTTAATGATGATGTGTCTTGAAGTGGACCTGTTTGGGTTCCTCTTGATAGGGACTCTCTGTGTTTCCTGAATTTGTGTGACTTTTTCTCTCACCAAATTAGGGAAGTTTTCCATCATTACTTTTTCAAATAGGTTTTCTATCCCTTGCTCTTCTCCTTCTCCTTCTGGTATTCCTATTATACGGATATTATTACGTTTCATGTTGTCTTGCATTTCTCTTAAACCCTCTTCATTCTTTCTGAGCCTCTTTTCCTTTTCTTGCTCTATCTGGCTGTTTTTTTCTACTTTGTCCTCCAACTCACTGATCCGATCTTCTGCTTCATCGATTCTGCTTTTCATTCCTTCTACTGTGTTCTTCAGCTCAGAAATTGTATTCTTCATTTCCTCTTGGCCCTTTTTGATAGTTTCTATTTCCTTTTTCATGTTGATATAGTTTGCACTGAGTTCATCGTAGCTTCCCTGTAGTTTCTGGTAGCTCATTGAGAGCTCATGGAGCTTCCTGACAACCATTTCTTTGAACTCCTTATCTGATAGTTGAGTTGCCTCTGTTTCATTTAGCATTCTTTCTGGGGCTTCCACCTTTTCTTTCATTTGGGGATTGTTTCTTTGTCTTCTCATTGTTGGTGAGACTCTTCTTGTAAACCTCTGCTTCTTAAGTTGATCTGTTCTGGCTACCTGCGTTTATGGTGTGAACTTCTGTGGTGGAATACCTGTGAGATTCAGTGTTATAGTCTTCTTCAGGTATCCTGGTGTTCACAGCTTCCACTGTCTCAGCTGTGGGAATACCCCCTCTTTTGGTCCAACTCTGGTTTTTTCACAGTTCTAGGATTTCTTTGCCTCACTCGTGGGTATTCAAAAAGAGAAAAGAATAAAGTGAAAAAAAGAAGATAGAGAAAAAAGAGAAAAAAAAAAAAAAGAGGAGGGAAGGAGAGATAAAATTGGAAAGAAAGGAAGAAGGAATAAAGCCAGAAAGAAGTAAAGAGAAGCAAAAGGAATTGAGGGATAAAAAAGGTAGAAGTAATAAAGAAATAAAAAATATATAATCAAAACAAAACAAAAAGAACCCCACAAAAACGAAAAATGAACCAAAACAAACAAACAAAAAACCCAACTAAGCAGACAAAAAACAACTATCAAAAAAAAAAAAAAAACCCACAAAACAAAACAACCCCCCCCCCAAAAAAAAAAAAAAAAGAATAAGAAGGGAAAAAAAAAGAAAAAAAAAAAATCTCTTGCTATTTTCACACAGGCCAAACTGGATTTTCTGGACTTGCTGGCTGTAGCAGGCTGGGAGGCGACTCGTACCACTTTTCTCCCTGTTCCTCACTCAGTCAGCTTTGGGCTACTGTCCTCAGTGCCAGCCCAACACTGTCCCCAGGGCTAATGGCATACTGTCCATGCAGGGCCTTGGGTGTGATTTCTGAGCCTCCTGCAGGGGGCGAGCTTTCCAGAGTTTATGGGTTTCAGCTGGAATCTCTTACAGATCCATCCCTCCCCGAGCCTATTGCTGTGAGCTCCGGGTCTCCTACAGGGCGCAGGCGCCCGCCTGAGACTACGGGCGTGGGCTCCGAGAGTTTCCCGAGTTGCGCGCACTCACCCCAGTATCGCAGATGTGAGCTCCGGGTCTTCCAGAGTCCCCTTCTCTAGTTGCAGGGTCGCCTCCGGCCGCAGGGCTGCTTCCAACCCGGTCGCAGAGCCGCCTCCGGTCGCGCGACCTCCTCCGGTCGGTTGCAGAACCCCCTCCGATCCCGCGGCCGCCTCCGGTCGTTTGCGGAGCCGCCTCCGGTCGCCGGGCCGCCTCCGGTCGTTTGCAGAGCCGCCTCCGGTCGCGCGACCGCCTCCGGTCGGTTGCGGAGCCGCCTCCGGTCGCCGGGCCGCCTCCGGTCGTTTGCGGAGCCGCCTCCGGTCGTTTGCGGAGCCGCCTCCGGTCGCCGGGCCGCCTCCGGTCGGTTGCGGAGGCGCCTCCGGTCGTTTGCGGAGCCGCCTCCGGTCGCCGGGCCGCCTCCGGTCGGTTGCGGAGGCCCCTCCGGTCTCGCGGCCGCCTCCGGTCGTTTGCGGAGCCGCCTCCGGTCGCCGGGCCGCCTCCGGTCGGTTGCGGAGGCCCCTCCGGTCTCGCGGCCGCCTCCGGTCGTTTGCGGAGCCGCCTCCGGTCGCCGGGCTGCCTCCGGTCGGTTGCGGAGCTGTCTCCGGTTGCCGGGTCGCCTCTGTCCCGTCTCAGGGCCACCTCCGGTCGCTCGGCTGCCACGTCTAGTTTTCCAATGTCTGCTATGGATTTTGATCTCCTATTTTCATATATACTGTGGTATTGTTGGCTATCTGCTCTGTTCCTCTGTAGATCAGTTAGGTTTTTCTCCCATGTGCAGGAGGAAGGACAATCTGCGTCCTCCTACCATGCCGCCATCTTGAACCCCCTGTTTTTTTCTTTTTTTTTTTTGTTGATATTGTACAGTGCTCTGTCATTTACTCCTTCCCAGCCCACCGCCTCAGCCCTCCCCACCTCCCTCCCATTTCCACCTCCCATAGTTTTTGTCCATCTATCCTTTATACTTGTTGCTCTAAACAGTTCCCCTTTTCCCCTGAAATTCCCTCCCCTCTCCCCTCTGGTCACTGTCAGACTGTTCTCAAATTCAGGGTCTTTGTTTGAGCTCTTACCCTTTGCGACAGCATGGATGGAATTGGAGAGCATCATGCTAAGTGAAATAAGCCAGGCAGTGAAAGACAAATACCATATGATCTCACCTTTAACAGGAACCTAATCAACAAAACAAAGAAGCTTTATATTTTGATGAGACCCCATTTGTTTATTTTTTTTCCTTTATGTCTCTTGCTCTAGGGGACATATCAGTGCAGATGTTGCTCCATCAAATGTCTGAGATGCTTCTTCCTTTGATCTCCTGAAGGACTTTTATGTTGTCATGACTTATATTTAAGTCTTTTATTCACCTTGAATTTGTT
The DNA here is from genome assembly GCA_039655065.1 of Glossophaga mutica. NCBI lineage: Eukaryota > Metazoa > Chordata > Mammalia > Chiroptera > Phyllostomidae > Glossophaga > Glossophaga mutica. The sequence continues at coordinate 113,401,970 of CM077307.1, forward strand.
TTTGTTTATGGTGTAAATTAGTGATTGGGTTTTATTTTTTTTTTGCATGTAGGTGTCCAGATCTCCCAAAACCATTTGTTGAAGAGGCTATTGATGCTCCATTTTATGTTTCTGCCCCCTTTGTCAAATGATAATTGACTGTAAAGACTTCAGCTTTTTTCTGGCTATCTATTCTTTTCCATTGGTCCGTGTGTCTGTTCTTATACCAGTACCAGATGGTTCTGATTACAGTGGCCTTGTAATACAGTTTTATATCAGGTATTGTGATTCCTCCTACCTTGTTCTTCTTTCTTAAAATTGCTGCAGCTATTTGGGGTCAATTATGGTTCCATATAAGTTTTTGAAGTGTTTGTTCTATGTCTGTGAAATATGCCATTAGTGCGTTAATAGGTACTCATTGAATCTATAAATCGCTTTTGGTAGTATCAGCATTTTGATGATGTTCATTCTTCCAATCCATGAACGCAGTATTTGTTTGTGTCTTCCTTAATTTCTTTCTTCAATGTTGTGTAGTTTTCTGAGTACAGGTCTTTTACCTCCTTAGTTAGGTTTATTCCTAGGTATTTTATTTTTCTTGTTGCTAGAGCAAATGGGATTTTTTCCTGATTTCTGTTTCTGATATTTCATTCTTGGTATACAACAATGCCTTTGATTTCTGAATATTGAATTTGTATCCTGTTGTTTTGCCCAATTCACTTATTAGGTCTAGTAGATTTTTGGTGGAGTCTATAGGATTTTCTATGTACATTATCATGTCCTCTGCAAACAATGAGAGTTTTGTTTCCTGTTTCTCAATTTTTATGCCTTCTGTTTCCTTTTCCTGTCTGATTGCTGTAACTAGGACTTCCAATACTATGTTGAATAGAAGTGGGAAAGGGGACAACCTTGTTTTGTTCTTAATCTTAGTGGGAAAGTGTAATTTTTGCCCATTGAGTATGACGTAGGCTGTAGGTCTCTCGTATATAGCCTTTATTATATTGAGGAATGCTCCCTCTATTCCCACTTTGCTGAGTGTTTTTGTCATAAATAGGTAGTGTATCTTATCAAATGCTTTTTCTGCATTTATTGATATGATCATGTGATTTTTGTCTTTGCTTTTGTTTCTGCGATGTATTATGTTTATTGATTTACAAATATTGTACCATTCTTGCATCCCTGGGATGAATCCCAGTTGGTCATGGTGTATGATCTTTTTAATGCATTGCTGGATGTGGTTTACCAATATTTTTGTTGAGGATTTTAGCATCTACATTCATCAGTGATATTGGCCTGAAGTTTTCTTTCTTTGTTTTGTCTTTATCTGGTTTTGGGATTAGAAATATTCTGGCTTCATAAAAAGAGTTTAGGAGTCTTCCATCTTCTTGAATTTTTTGGAATAGTCTGTGAAAGATAGGAGTTAGCTCTTCCTTAAATGCTTTCTAGATTTCTCCTGTGAAACTGTCCAGTCCAGGGCTTTTGTGTGTCAGGAGTTTTTAAATTACTGCTTCAATTTCATCTGCTGTTATTGGTCTATTCAGGCTTTCTGCTTCTTCTTCACTGAGTTTTGAAAGTTTGTATTTTTCAAGAAATTTGTCCCTTTCACCTAGGTTTTCAAATTTCTTGGCATACAGTTCTCCATAGTAATTTCTTACAATCCTTTCTATTTCTGTGGTGTCAGTTGTAATCTCTCCTCTTTCATTTCTCATTATGTTTGTTTGGGTCCTTTCTCTTTTTTTCTTGATGAGTCTGCTTCAAGGCTTGTCAATTTGTTTATCTTTCTAAAGAACTAGCTCCCAGATTCACTGATCCTTAGAATTGTGCTTTTAGTCTCTATGTCATTTAATACTGCTCTGATCTCGGTTATTTCCTTCCTTCTACTTGCTGCAGGCTGTCTTTGTTGATGTTCCTTGCGTTCTTGTAGATATAGGGTTAGGTTGTTTATTTGTAATGTTTCTATCCTTTTTAGGTAGGCCTATATCACTATGAACTTCCCTCTCAGGATTGCCTTTGCTGTGTCCCATAAGTTTTGGGTTGTTGAGAGTTCATTTTTGTTTGTTTCCAGAAACTTTTTGATATCATCCTTGATCTCATTTTGACCCATTAATTGATTAATAGCATGCTATTCAATCTCCATGAATTTGAGTGTTTTTGAGTTTTTTCCTTGAGGTTGCTTTCGAATTCATTCCCTATGGTCAGAGAAGATGCATTTTATGATTTCAATTTTCTTGAATTTCTTGAGACTTGTTTCATGTCCTATCATGTGGTCTATCTTTGAAAATGTTTTCTGTGCATTTTTAAAGATGTATATTTGCTTCTTTGGGATAGAAGGCTCTCTATATATCAGTTAAGTCTATTTGATCTAGAACATTGTTCAATGCCATAATATCTTTGTTGATATTTTGTTTGGAAGATCTATCCATTTTTGACAGTGGGGTGTTGAAATCCTCTACCATGATTGTGTTGCTGTCAATATCTTTCTTGAAGTCCTCCACGATTTTCTTTATGTATTTGGATGCTCCTATGTTGGGTGCATATGTATTTACAATATTTATGTCTTCTGATGGATTCTTCCCTTGAGTATTATGAAGTGATCTTCTGGGTCTCTTTTTATGGCATTTTTTGAAGTCTATTTTGTCTGATATGAATATTGCTACCCCAGATTTTCTTTTCCTGTCCATTTGCTTTGAATATTTTTTCCAGTCCTTCACTTTGAGTCTTTGTAAGTTTTTTGTCCTGAGGTGGGTCTCTTATAGGTAGTATATGTGTGAGTCATGATTTCTTATCCATTCACCTATTCTATGTCTGTTGATTGGAGAATTTAATCCATTTATGTTTAAGGTTATTATTGATAGGTACTTTTTCATTGCCATTTCTTGTACATGTATTCTTCTCTCTCTCTTTCTTTCTTCTTTTTCATAAAGCCATCCCTTCAGCATCTCTTGTGGGGCTGGTTTGGTGGAGGTGTATTCTTCTAGACTTCTTTTGGCTGGGAAGCTCCTTATTTGGCCTTCCATCTTAATTGAGAGCCTTGCTGATTAAAATAGCCTTGCTTGCAGGCCTCTGGATCTCATTACTTGGAATATTTCTTGCTATTCCTTTCTGGCTTGTAGCGTTTCCATTGAGAAGTCAGCTGCTAGTATTATTGGGGCTCCCTTACATGTTAATTCCTGGTTCTCCCTTGCTGCCTTTATGATTCTTTCTTTGTCTTGGAATTTTACCATTTAACTATGATGTGTCTTGAAGTGGGCCATTTCAGGCTCCTCTTGATTGGGACTCCCTGTGTTTCCTGGATTTGTGTGAATTTTTCTCTCATCAAATTAAGGAAGTTTTCCATCATTACTTTTTCAAATAGGTTTTCTATCCCTTGTTCTTCTTCTCCTTCTGGTATCCCTATTATATGGATATCATTACATTTCATGTTGTCCTGCATTTCCCTTAACCCCTCTTTGTTCTTTCTGAGTCTCTTTTCCTTTTCTTGCTCTTTCTGGGTATTTTTTTTTTACTACCTTGTCCTCCAGCTTGCTTATTCCATCCTCTGATTCATCCAGCCTGCTTGTAATTCCTTCCACTGTGTTTTTATTTCTGAGATTTTATTGTTCATTAATTCCTGGTATTTGTTTATAGTTTCTATTTCCTTTTTCATGCTTTTGTAGTTCTCACTTAGTTCCTTGTAGTTGTCTGTGAGTTCTTTGAGCATCTTTATAATTGTTGTTTTGAATTCCATCTCTGATAGTTTGATCACCTCCATTTTGCTTAGCTCTTTTAGTAGGGAGTCTTCCATTTCTTTTGATTGCATGTTCTTTTTTTGTCTCCCCATTTTAGGGGACTCTTTTTGTTTGTTTCTGCTCTTCCTGATGTTTCTCTTTGCTAGCTGTCTCTGGAGGTGAACTTCTATGGTGAGAATTCTGTGGGGTTCAGTGGTGTGGTCTCTTTGATCTCCTTGTCTGGGTGCTCTAGGTTTGCTCTTTCTCCTGTTTGTATGGGGTCCCTCATTGTACTTAGGTTTTTACCTTTTGGTGGTTCCTTTGTTGATGGATTCTCTCCTCTAGCAGGTATACTGATGTTTGCAGCTCTCACCTATTCTTTTATGTGATCAGTGGCAGGGGATAGGCAAAATGGATTAAGACAGCAGGAGAATATTTTATTGGATTTAAAGTACCAGCAAGTAGAGAAGAGAGAGGAGATTCTTTGGATAAGCACTAACTGTGATATTTCACCCAACTAGCCACTTTTTATAAAAGGTGAAAAAGAGATAAGACTCTTGTGAAAGGGGAGTAGGATTGTGAGATGAATCCAGAAAGCAGAGTGCTTGTGTAAGGTTAAATGATGAGATATAGTGAGAGTAAAGGATAGAAAGTAGGTGTAGTGTGAGAGAGAATAGAGTTAACCACAACAACAATAATGCTCAGGAATAAAGTGAAGTGGGCTAAGATCAGGAAGGATTGCTGTGTAGTATGTACAATTGTATGGAACAGCAATTATTTACAATAGTACTGGAACAACAATAATATGACAAGAAATATATGATTTTGAAAACCAGAATAGAAAGTACCTGATCAAGAGTTGTGTGTTATTGGTACAGGAGTGAAGTGAATGAAGGAAAATTAAAATGCAATAAAGAGAGAATAAGGAAAACCAGTCAAACAATGCAATTAAACAGAGAAATAAAACAGGGAAAACTAAACATGAGGAAGAGAAATAAAAAATACCAATAAAATAAAAGAAGTAAAAATAATGAATAATAATAATAATACACATAAACAATAAAGTGCTAGCTCTATGGGACAGCAAAGTGACATTTGTCTTGGTTTCTCAATTTTAGGGGTTAGCCTTGTGCTCCCCCTTTACTCCATGTCTTATTGTCTCACTTGGGGGAAGAAGAAAAGGAAAAAAAAAGAGAGGGGAAGGAAAAAATAATAAGCCTCCTGCTGACTTTAAACTTGTTCAGCAAGTTCTGCTGGTCTTCCCAGATGCCACAGGAAGAGGGGGGCTGGGCTTCACTTTTCTCCCTTCCTATTATTTTGAGAGGATGGGGACCAGGTCTGGGCTGCAATATTCACAGTTGCCCAGCCTCTGGCTCAGTTCCTCTGTGAGCTGCCAAGCTCAAATTAGGCACTCAATCTCAGGCCCGTGGCTCCAGTCAGCCACTCAGTCTCTGGGCATGCAGGGCAAGACAAGTTTGGGCGTGTGGTCCACTTAGCCACTCAGTCTCTGGGTGCACAGCTCAAATTACCCTGCAGACAAGCCAGCTGCTGCTCGAGAGTTCCTCACAAAGCAGCTGCCCGCTGTTCTTAACAAGTGCACAGCTTTTCACCCTGCCCAACTTTCCAACCAGTCTGGAGACAATCTGGTCAGGGTCTGAGACAGCCCAACTTCTTTCTCCAGATGTCATGAGTCCAGAACATCAGTTTCTCTGGTGCCAGCATCCACAGTCCCAGTGGATATATACCAACTCTGTGTCTCCCACTTTGTCTCTATTCCCCACAATGACTTCCAGCATCCAGATCCTTCCGGATTTTCACCAATAATTTTATTGATTTGGATGTTTTGAATATGTTGGCTGTGTCCTGAGTGGTATAACATTGATTTTTCTCAGTAATATCTCTGATTGATATTACTTGATATCTCTATTTAATTGCTATCAATCTCAACCGGTCTACCCAACCACGGAGCATCTTCCAGAGATAAATCTGCAGCATGAAATTTTTCTCAGTAATATCTCTGATTGATATTACATTGATATCTCTATTTAATTGCTATCAATCTCAACCGGTCTACCCAACCACGGAGCATCTTCCAGAGATAAATCTGCAGCATGAAATTTTCCAAACCACTTTTGACACCTTTGATCATTCACAGCACCATCTCCATACAATGCATAAATTATTTCTTTTTTCTTTTTTTTGCATTTCAGTTGTGTTTTTAACTGTCTTGGAATAATAAAGCACAATATATGGAAAATGTTACATATTTTCTTCTATCTTCAATATTAAAATGGCTACACAAAAATTTCACAATTCTGATGTTTTTTTAAAATGCACTCTGGTATGACAGCTGTCACAATACAATGTAACAAAATCATTTCAAATAAAGTTAAAGAAAACTAACTTGTGGAGACTTCCGGCCAAAATAGAGGTGTAGGTAGATACACTGTGCCTTCTCACACAACCAGAAGGACAACAACAAATTTAAAAACAAAAAGCAACCAGGACTGATAGAAAAAATCAAGCTGTATGGAAGTCCAACAACTAAGGGGTTAAAGAAGAAAAATTCATCCAGACCAGAGACAGGCAGGTGGGTGGAGAGGACTCACAGATGAGGCGGTGGCTGGTGGAGTGGGAGGTCCCACATTTGTGTGTGGATAAACTGAGAAGAACCACTGGGGAATGAGACAGACTATGCAACCCAGGGTTTGATAAAGCCTCAAAATCTCTGACTGAAAAAAACCTGTGGGGGTTGCTGTGGTTGGAGAAACTCCCAGCCTCACAGGAGAGTTCATTGGAGAGACACACAGGGTCCTAGAATGTACACAAACCCACTTGCCAAGGAATCAGGACCAGAAGGGCTCAATTTGCTTGTGAGTATCCAGAGAAGTGACTGAAAGCCTTAGAAGAGCAAAGTAAGTGTCATTGTTACGCCCTGGACTCCTCCCTCACATGCAGTGCCACAATGCAGCAAAGTGGTTTTCCCCACCCTGGCAAATACCTAAGCCTCCACCCCTTAGTATATAACAGGTGGGCTGAGACAAAAAAAAAAAAAATTGCCCAAATGAAAGAACATAATCAAAGCCCCAGAACAAATACTACTAAGCAACAAAGAGATAGCCAACCTATCAAGTACACAGTTCAAAGCACTGGTAATCAGGATGCTCACAGAATTGGTTGAGTATGGTTGCAAAATAGAGGGAAAAGTGGAGGCTATGAAAAGTGAAATAAAGGAAAATATACAGGCAACCAACACTGAAGGGAAGGAAACTGGGACTCTCAGATCAATGGTTTGGACCAGAAGGAAGAAAGAAACATTTGACCACAATAGAATGAAGAAACAAGAATTCCAAAAATGAGGAGAGGCTTTAGGAACCTCCATGACAACTTTAAATGTTCCAACGTCTGAATCATAGGGGTGCCCGAAGGAGAAGAGGAAGAGCAAGAAATTGAAAACTTATTTGAAAAATGTAGTGAAAAAGAACTTCCCCAATCTTGCAAAGGAAATAGAATTCTAGGAAGTCCAGCAAGCTCAGAGAGTCACAAAGAAGTTGACCCAAGGAAGCACACACCAAGGCACACCATAATCGCATTACCCATGACTAAAAATGAGGAAAGAATCTTAAAGGAGTTGCCTATAAAGGAGTTCCCATAAGACTATCAGATCATTTCTCAAAAGAGGCCTTACAGGCAAGAAGGGGCTGGAAAGAAGTATTTAAAATCATGAAAGAGAAGGACCTACATGCAAGATTACTCTATCCAGCAAAGCTATCATTTAGAATGGAAGGGCAGACATAGTGCTTCTCAGATAAGGTCAAGTTAAAGGAGTTCATCATCACCAAGCTCTTATTATATGAAATGTTACAGGGACTTGTCTAAGAAAAAGAAGATCAAAAGTATGAACAGTTAAATGACAACAAACTCACAACTATCAACAACCCAACCTAAAAAAACAAAAACAAAAACAAACTAAACAAATAAGTAGAACAGGAACAGAATCACAGAAATGGAGATCACATGGAGGGTATCAGCGGGGAAGGGGCGTGGAAAATGGAGGAAAAGGTACAGGAAGTAGGTAGTATAAATGATAGGGAGAAAATAGACAGGGGGAGGCTAAGAATACTATAGGAAATGTAGAAGCCAAAGAACTTATATGTATGATCCATGAACATGAACTAAAGGGGGATGGAATGCAAGTGAGAGCAGGTGTGTAGGGTGGAGGGGAATTAAGGGGTGAAAACTGTATAACTGTAATAGCATAATTAATAAAATATATTTTTAAAACCAACAATAGACTTCCGGCCAAGATGGAGGCATAGGTGGAAACACTTTGCCTCCTTGCACAACCAAAATTAAGGACAACAAGGATTTAGAAACAAGAAAACAACTAGAACTGAGAGAAAATTGAACTGTACTGAGGTCCAACAACCATTCATCAAACTGGTATGAGGGGCAGAGTCGCAGCAGGAGGAAGCTAAGGTTGGTGGACCAGGCGCACAGGCAGCTGCAGGCGGACCCGGCCGGCAGGTGGTGGTTAGTGGACCCCAGGCACAAGGTGGCTGGCTGACCAGGTGATCTCACATTCACGTGCAGATAATCCAGGCAAAAATGGGGAACAAGACAGAACTTGCAACCCAGGGCCCCAGTGCCGGGAAATAATACCTAAAAACACTGAGACCCCACCCCAACATACAGCGTCACAACCCAGTGACTGGGCTGCCCCACCCTGGTGAACATCTAAAGCTCCGCCCCCCACTACATAACAGCCATGACCAGACAAACAACAACAACAACAAACAACAACAAAACAACCCCAAAACAAAAATGGCTAAAATGGGAGAACAGATCAAAACCCCAGAACCAATTCATCTAAGTGACCAAGAGACAGCCAAACTATCAGATGCACAGTTCAAAGCACTGGTGATCATGATGTTCACAGAACTGGTTGATTTTTGTCTCAAATGAGATAAAAAAATGAAGCCTACAATAAGTGAAATGAAGGAAAACACACAGGGAACCAATAGTGATGGGAGGAAAACTGGGACTCAAATCAATGGAGTGGACCAGAAGGAAGAAAGAAACATCCTATCAGAAAAGAATGAAGAAACAAGAATTCAAAAACAATGAGGAGAGGCTCAGGAACATCCAGGACATCTTTAAACATCCCAACATCCTAATTATAGGGGTACCAGAAGGGAAAGAAGAAGAGCAACAAGTGGAAACGTTATTTGAACAAATAATAAAGGAGAACTTCTCCAATCTGGCAAAGGAAATAGACTTCCAGGAAGTCCAGGAAGCTCAGAGAGTCCCAAAGAAGCTGGACCCAAAGAGGAACACACCAAGGCACATCATAATTACATTAGCTAAGATTAAAATGAAGGAGAGAGTTCTAGAAGCAGCAAGGGATAAGGGGACAGTCACCTACAAAGGAGTTCCTATCAGACTGTCAGCTGATTTCTCCAAAGAGACCTTACAGGCAAGAGGGGCTAGAAAGAAGTATTCCAAGTCATGAAAGGCAAGGACCTACTTTGAAGATTGCTTTATCCAGCGAAGCTGTCATTTAGAATGGAAGGGAAGATAAAGTGCTTCTCAGATGAGGTCAAGTTAAAGGAGTTCATCATCACCAAGCCCTTATTTTATGAAATGTTAAAGGGACTTATCTAAGAAAAAGAAGATAAAAAATATGACAGTGAAAAGACAGCAAACTCTCAGCTATTAACAACCACATCTAAAGCAAAAGCAAACTAAGCAAACAACTAGAACAGGAACAGAAACACAGAAATGGAGATCATATGGAGGGTTAGCAACAGGGGAGTGGGAGGAGGAGGCGGGGTAAAGGTACAGAGACTAAGTCACATAGACAGTGGGTAGAAAATAGACATGGGGAGGGCAAGAATAGTGTGGGAAATGTAGATGCTAAAGAACTTATGATACATGGACATGAACTAAAGGGGTGGAATGTTGGTGGGAGGGGGTGTGCAGGGTGGAGGGGAATGATGGGAGAGAAATGGGACAACTGTAATAGCATAATCAATAAAATGTTTTAAAAAACAATAAAAATAGAAAATATATAAAAAAACACAACTAAATGGCTCTAGAACATCCTTTAAACATCCCAACATCCTAATTATAGGGGTACCGTCTTATGGATAGAAATCCAAGTGCATTTTTTGTCCAACCTTATAGATAGAAAAGCCCCCTGTGTTCATGGAGTGGAAGATTTACTATTGTTAAAATGCGATACTCCACCAAATTTATTGAAAGATTTAATCTGAAACTTTTCAAAATTCCAATGGATTGTTTTTTATAAAAATAACCAGAAGATAAAAATAAAAAAAACTATGGGGCGGGGTGGAAATGGGAGGGAGGTGGGGAGGGCTGGGGTGGTGGGTTCGGGTGAGAATAAAAGACAGAAAACTGTACAAGATCAACAATTAAAATAAAAATTTTAAAAAATGACCAGAAGATCCTACAATTCATATGAAAATGCAAGAGCAGAATAGTCAAAATAATTTTGAAAAAAAACACAAATTTGGAAGACTCATATTTCTGGATTTCAAAACTTATTACAAAGCTATAATAATCAACTCTGTTCAATGGTATTAATATAAATATAGACACTAGATCAATGAAAGAGAATTGAGTCCATAAAGAAACACTCAAATTAGTGGTTAATTGATTTTCAGTAAGAGTACCAAGACAATTCACTAGGGGAAAGAATAGTTTTTTTAAAGATTTTATTTGTTATTTATTTTTTGAAAGAGGAAGAGGGAGGAAGAAAGAGCAGGGGAAGCAACTCTGTGTGAGAGAAACATCTGTCTGTTGCTTCTCATACCTGTACATGCCCTGACCCTGAACTGAACCCACAACCCAGGCAGGTGCCCTGACTGGGAATTGGACCAGCAGCATTTTGGTTTGTGGGATGACAGCCAACCAACTGAGCCACACCAGTTAGGGCAATTTGTTTTGTTTTTGAAAAATGATGCTGGGCTAACTGGATATCAACATGCAAAAAAAATAAAGTTGAAACACTACCTTTCCCATTTATAAAAACTAACTAAAAATAGATCAAAGACCTAACTATAAAATTTAAAACTATAAAATTATTACAAAAAACACATAGGGGTAAGTCTGTACAACTTGGATTAGGCAATAATTTCTATGATATGACACCCAAAGCATGTTGTAATAAAAGAACATACAGATGAACTGAACTTCATCAAAAGTAAAATTTGTGAATCAAAAGATGTCAAGAAAATGAAAAGACAACCCCCCCACATGAGAGGAAATATTGGGAAATTTTATATCAGATTAGGATATGGTATTCAAAATATATTGCCCTGGCTGGTGTAGCTCAGTGGATTGAGCGCGGGCCTGTGAACCAGAGGATCGCGGTTCGATTCCCAGTCAGGGCACATGCCTGGGTTGCAGGCCAGTTCCCGGCAGGGGACACACGAGAGGCAACCGTACATTGATATTTCTCTCCCTCTCTTTCTCTCCTACCCTTCCCCTCTAAAGGATAAATAAATAATAAATTTAAAAATATATATATAAAGAACTTTTACAACTCAACAAAACAAAATAAATAACCCAATTTAAAAATAGGTAATGCTCTGAATAAATATTTCTTCAAAGAAGATGTAGAAATAGCCAATAAATACATGAAAATATTTTTGATTCCACTGGTTCCTAGGGAATTTCAAATCAAATCAAAATTAAATACAGCTTCATACCCACTCTTTGGGTTTTAATCTAAAAAGACAGACATTAACAAGTATTAGCAAGTGTGTAGAGAAATTGGAACACTAATACATATTAGATGAGAACATAAAATTATGTAGCTGCTATGGAAAACAGTCTGGCGGATCCTCAAAAAGCTTACCAAAACGTTAAAACTAGTCTTGACCCATGTGACTCAGTTGGTTGGGTGTTGTCCTGCAAAGTGAAAGGTCGCTGGTTCAATTCTGGTCAGGGCACATGCCTGCACTGTGGGTTCGGTCCCCATACGAGAGGCAACTATTCGATGTTTTCATCCCACATTGATGTTTCTCTCTCTGTCTTTCTCTCTCCCTTCCCCTCTCTCTAAAAATAAGTAAATAAAATCTTTAAAAAACTTAAACCTAGAGTTACTATATGACTCAGCAATTGTACTCCTAGGTATATACCCAAGAAGACTGAAACATATGCTCACACAGAAAAAAAGCATATCAATGTTCATAGCACCATTATTTATGAAGCCAAAAAGTGAAAACAACTGGACTAGTGAATAGATAAATGAGATACATCAATATAATGAAATATTATTCATCTGAAAAATAGCCATAAAGTACTGATACATGCTATATTGTGGATAAACGTTGAAAACATTATGCTAAGTGAAAGAAGACATCCACAAAAGGCCATGTATTATATAATTTCACTTATTAAAAAATCCAGAATAGGCCCTGGCTGGTGTAGCTCAGTGGATTGAGCGCGGGCCTGCGAACCGAAGGATCGCGGTTCGATTCCCAGTCAGGGCACATGCCTGGGTTGCCAGGCCAGTTCCCGGCAGGGGACATACAAGAGGCAACCGCACATTGATGTTTCTCTCCCTCTCTCCTTCCCTTCCCCTCTAAAGATAAATAAATAAAATCTAAAAGAAAAAAATATTTAAAAGGGTGAATTTGATGGTATGGGAATCATATCAAAAAACAAAAACAAAAACTTCTAAATGTAGGAACTTTCTAGTTACCTTGTGACTGGTTTCCAGATTAATGGCAAAGAGAGCAATAAACATAGTTTATAAAAAAAAAAAAAAATCCAGAATAGGTAAACTCATGAAGACAGAAAAGTGGTTTACTTGTTGCCACGGCCTGAAGGAAGGGCATATTAGGAGTAACTGCTATATAGTTTCACTTTTTATGAGGGGGATGATTACAATGTTATTAAATTATATAGTGGTGATTTGTTCACAACTTTGTGAATATGCTAAATACCACTTAATTGTACACTTTTGAACTTTTAAATGGTGAGTTTTATGGCATGTGAATTATATCTCAATAAAAAATATGTCCCTATTGGCACTTTGTCACTTCGTGGGGCAGACTAATGATCCAGGTTAATTTTGTATTTCCTCTGTTTTCTAAAGAATCCTGTTTCTTTTTAGTTGAGATTGTATTTGCATACCAAAATGTGAGTTTAGGTAAGTTTATTATTACAGTGGTGTTATTGCTTCTAGAAAATCTTTCTTCCTCCCTTTCTTCTTCTTCTGGGTCTCATTAGGTGGATGTAGTTCTGATTCTATCAGCTGATGTATGACATGGGACAGATAGCAATCAATGCATAGACCAGTAAAAACTCAGCTTTGCATGCTCAGAATCCCTCACCTTGGTTGGAGATTAGTTTATTGGGGATTTTAAACAGATGCAAAATGTGAATTACATCATAGCTGTTACTATGCTGGATGTCAGGGTTATTTGAAGATATTCAGCTGATATTTTGTGATATTTGGAAGAGAATACAGGAACAATCAAATCAGCTACAGATGCCATTGACAAGTCACCTCTCTCTGCAAGGTCCTCATGGGAAATATGTGTGCAGAGAACAAAGCCAGACAAATCAGCACTTCATTCATGACACAGTTTAGCCCCAACCACAATGAACAAGTTCAAATTTCTGGCCTACCCCTGGGAGAATCTTTCACCTTGGGCAGGTCACCAGCTCTGACCTCCTCTACTTGAAAACCTAAATGAGTCTCAGAACCTCATTCTACAGTTCTGGGAAGGTCACACATGCAGGAAGAGGTGGAGTAGTACCAGTGGTGGGAAGTATTTTTCCTATGAAACAAATGCCAGGAAAGGCTGTTGAGAAAAAAAGCAGGAGAGGCAAACTCTCACAGGGTCAAACACAAAAAAAAATTGAGAGAAGGTTCATAAAAACAAGATATATTAAATTTTCTTTGAAACAAATTAATATTTAACAAAAATAAAAATTAAATTGTGCAATATAATCCCAGAATTTTAAAAACCATATGCATGTAGAGTATATCACAGGATGGTGGTCCAAAAATGAACTCATATTTAAAGTTGTGTAATGGATGTCTCCCTCCTTCAATGGGAAACTTCTATATCATTTGAGGCATTAACTGAATTATCAGACTCATGATAAGTTCAGAGCTACTCTAACCATATCCTTCATTGCAGTGTGGCAAAGAAGATGGCATTTGTACTAGTTTTCCCAGGCTGGGAAACTGTTTACCACAGACTAGGTGGCTTAGACAACACAAACATATTTTCTCAGAGCCCTGGAGGCTGGAAGTCCAAGATTAAGACATTGGCAGGGTTGGTGTCTTCCGACACCTCTTTCCTTGTCTTATACATGCTGGTCTTCTCTCTGGCCTCATAGAGTTTTCCTTCTGTGTGTGTCTTCGTCCAAATTTCCTGTTTTTATAATAAGACATCAATCATATAGGGTTAGAGCCCACCCTAGTGACCTCATTGTACCTTAATTACCTCTTTAAGACTATCTACAAATTTAGTCCCATTCTGAAGTACTGGGGGTTAAGACTGAATTTTGCAGGGACACAATTCAGCTCATAACACACATTTACTAATCCTTAACCCAACACTTGACTACATCTATTACTAATGCCTGTCCAACTGGAGGGTTGTATGTAATTCCCTACCCCCTATTCACTCAAAGAAAAGGAATGGAAAGCAAGAAGACCCTCAGCCTCATCCTCACTATCAGGAAAGCACAGAGATGTGGCATATAGTTTGATGTCACAAAAGGAAAAGCAACATGACTGAACCAAGACTCCTCTGGCTTGTGATTTCTGAGTGGGTATTGCATCACTGACATCTTTGGAATAAACATATCTTGTCATTGTCACATATCTAAACAACTGGAGTTTACCTGATGTTCAATGCCACAGGCAATGCTTTTGTTGGTTTGTTTTATGCATGATACTGTTTTGTCTTTTCCTCAGTTTCTTTATGACTTCCTCAACAGTACTCACAGTTGACTGTCACCTGAGAGTCAGGAAGAAGCAGGGGATGGCAGATACCTGGCTATTGCCTCCTTTCCTGTCTGTCCAGTGCTCTTAGAGCCTGCTGAAATGTTTTCCCACTTTCCCGGGCAGCGGAAGCCTGGTGGCAGCCTCTGGAGAAGGTTTCACTTAAAGATGGGAGACAGGTCGGGTGAGCCACCCTTTCCTCCTCGTATTCATTTCAGGCACTTCCTTATTTATCTGCTGCAGTGAAGCTCTGCTCATGTGGAAAAAAATAAATTAATTAAAAAGAAATTCAGCACAGTGCACCCAGGAGAGCAGTGGGGATAATAATGCCACTCACTATTCATTATTTTAAAACAAACACAATTTGGAATGTAGATCTATCTGAAAGTATGAAATTGGTTCTTCTTAAAAGAGCAACTGGCAAGGGAAGAGCATGCGACCAGCCCAGGGACAAAGGATTACACCCGGGGCCAGCAGCGTAGTCTCTCTGAGTCCTGACCAGCCCTGCTAGCTCAGCCACAAACATGAGTATTGTCAGAATATAAGAAGTATCTACCATGTATTGAGTACCCACTTGGTGCTCTATGTGCTGATTTTATTGAATCCTACAACCACCCAGTAAAACAAATATTTTCTCCTTTTCTATAGGAAGAGACTGAGGGTGAGACAAGTTAAGACATTTATGTAAGATCATATAGGTCAGTCATGGCAGAGATGAATTCAATCCATATTGATTTGACTTGAAAGCCATGACTGTCCATTTACCTTGTTGCAAGGCCAGAGATAATGCCTGCACTGTGAGACAAGACACTCTAGGCTCCATCCAGACCCTAGAAAGGGTGAGAGAAGGCAAGGCATGCAAAAAGGAAGAAAGTGTTTCCATTGGGCAAGTGAACTTCAGATGTCCTTTCCAGTATGGCTAAGTGAAGGCACTAAAAAAAGGTATAATTTGGAGTGCGTCATTTGCAACTTCTGCTTCAATTCTCTTATCTGTAAATGAGAACTTAAATGGAATTAAAGATCTATTCTCTGGGTTTCCTTTGCTAAAATCTTATACCAGAAAGAATATTACTTACTGAGCCATTTAGGTACTTATAGGTTCAGAAGGACCCACAATGGGTGGGAACCCATGCTAGAACCTCAAGGACAGAAGAGGCCTTTAAAGAAGGCAGACATTTTTGTGGGTTGGGAGGGTAGCTGTCTGGACCTGGTACATTGATGTGGTCATACCCTGAGACTCATCTACTCTGTACCAGTTGAATGGAATAATCTCTAGGATGAGGTGAGAAAAGTACAGTTTGGAATTGGACAACCCTGGGTTCAAATTTTGTCAAGGTGTGTGTCCCTCCTGGGACAACTCTGGGTTCAAATTTTGTCATGGTGTGTGTCCATCCTGGGCAACATACTCAACTGTTTGGGGTCTCAGTTCCCTTGTCTATAAATTGGGGGAAATAATGCAACCTTATAGCAAATGGGGATAACTGAATGAGACACCGATGACGCAGTGTTTGGCCCAGCGTGGTGTCCTTTTCCCTTCTTCATGTCACGTTCCTTCAGGAGAAAGATTTCTCCCCTAAGATGGGATTCACAGGCTCTCGGTAATGTCTGGCTCAGGGAAACTGTAAGAGCTATGCTTCTTAAAGTTATTTGGGGATGTAAGCACTTTTGAGACAAGATGAAATTTTTGCAGTTCTTTTTCAGAAAAGAATCGCATTGAGCTATAAACAGTTGCTCACACTTTTAGGAATCATCCCTCCTGGAATCTCAACCACACATTCCAAGTGGCATCCTTGTCCTCGAAGAAGGCAAGGGTTTGGAAAGCCCTGTGTGTCCTTCATCACAGCTTTTGAGAGTTCATGGAGCTGCTTATGATTCAGTTCACAGGAAACTGAAAAACCTTCTCCAGAAAAGCAGTTGAAGGCCAGGTGGGTTGCCTGCTGGCCTTCCCAAACTAGTTTCCTTGTGCTTGCATGTGAACATGTACTTGTTAACCTGTGCTTCCTAGGCCCCATGACCCTCTCTGACCTGTGACATCAGCAGGAGCACAATTAGTGAGAGAGAAAAAGGCTCCATGGTGTCTGGATTGGGCTCTGACCTCACCAGATGTTCTAGTCTGGCCATTTTCATGTAGCTTCCTGGAGCACACTGAAAGCTGCCAGCTGCTTCTCTCCAGAACATGTTCTGATTTACTGAGGTGGCCACAGTCCTTTATTCTCAGTTATCCTATGCAGCTACAATCATCTGTCCTCAGGCAATATGTTCACACCAAAGCCACGGACTCCCATCTTTTGAGATCCATGGCCTTTTATTTATGACCTAACAGAACAAGAATGGACCCTGTCTGTGCTTTAATGCAAAAAAGGACCCCTTGGTTCCCAGCCAGCCCTATGCATGTGAAACCGGGCAGTCCAGGCAGCATCAGAGGCAACAGCAACAGCATCTTTTATGCAGGAAACAGCCGCCACTTGCTCACTCACATGCGCTCCCTTGGGGAGGTGCCTGCATTTGGTGTTACCATCTGGCTTTCATCCTCCCTTCCCAGGCCAGCAGCTCTGTCCCTGGACAGCTAGATTGATCCTGACATAATAACACCCATACTTTGCTGGGCTTTTCCTAGATGACAACACACATTAATTGTGCCTTCTCTCCACACTGCCTAGTTATTGTGTGTCCTTATCCTGTGCACACAAGATTTGGATAACAATAGTTTCCATCTTCCCAGTGGCCCCCTTCCCATTGCTCCCTTCACCTTTTGAACAATCCCCCTCTACCTCTAGCCTTCTCCATCTCATTACATTGTTTTTTTTATTATTATTTTTTATTGTTATTCAAGTACAGTTGTCTCCATTTCCCTGTTACTGCTCCCCCCACCCCAGCCATTAACTTGTTATATTTCATCTCTAGGTCTTACCATTTTCCAAAGTTCTGTTACTTATTTTTGTTTTTACTGGTTTATTATTTATCTTTCCTGCTAAAGGGTAAGTCCATGAGAACAGAGCCCTGGTCATTCCTGTTCATGTTCTATCCTCAGAGCAAAGGTAAAGCACACAAAAGAAATTCTGGTTAATCATGTGATTCTGGAAAATGCAGCAATATATTATATGGATTTAAAACTTTCCCCTGGATCTTATTTTACTAGGAATTTTGTCCATCCTGGAGAGAAGGATTCAGGAAGCTTTGCAGACTGAGGAGTTGAGGTTAGTTGTATATCTGAGATAAAATGTGGTGTCTTGACAGTATACTCTACTTTGCAATCACCATGGAGGTGTTTTACTGTTATGTTGGCTGTTGTATGTCTGAGTACCTACATCTTGTTTCTGACACCTGCTTACTCCTCCAGCTTTCAAACTCAGCTTTACTTACATGCATGGGATTCTGAGTGAGTTCCCAGGAATGGTCTTCTGTGCTATATTATAAAGTCTGATCCCAAACACTGCTGTAACTGTGATGATGCTAAAAATGATAGCCAGTCTCAGGGGCTGACATGCCAGTGGGGGTCCTATGGGTGAGGCCTCAGAGCAAGATCATCTACTTCCTAAATTTGTGGTATATAGAGCCATGGAGACTTATGATGCTGGGATAACTGGTATCCTGTGCACAGGGGGGTCTGCTGTGATGATGATAATGATGATGATTAAAATACATGAAACACTTTCAATTTTATCAGAACTCTGCTAAGTGCTTTATACATTATTACATTTGTTAATCACAACTTAATGCGATAAGTCTAGTTATTCATATTTTTTTTAGATGAAGAAACTGAGGCCCAAAGCAGTTAAATAACTAGGACTTGAGTATGACCGTGAAGCCCAGGCCTTTAACCACTGTGTTGTGGCTTCTGTTCTGGTTGAGGTAGGAAGAATAGACAGGACGGAGCATGTTTGAGGGTAGAAAGGCTGGTTGGGAGGTTCCTGCTGTGATTAAGTGGGGATGGCTGAGAGCTGGACGGGGCAGAGCATCGCATGGTTTCTGTAAGGTACCACTCTTGACCTGAGGGATGGAAGCGGGGAAGAAAAGATACAGTGATAAAATGAGAGGACAGTGCAGAAAAGAGTAATGATAAAATATCCTAAAGTATGAGGCAGAGACTATGAAGATGATTCAGGCCAGGAGAGAGCATGTGTACCCCATAGTAACAGTGCAGAGAGCACAAAGCACTGGATACAGAAAGACCAAGGCATTTCCAGAGAAACCAGGAAAAAAAGCAGTGCGATGGGGGTGGGAGTGGGGGTGAGAGAGGTAGGGCTGCTGGACTGAGGACGCCCAGGTGTAGGTGGGAAGTGATACAGAGGTGCTAATGTCTCCTGGTGCAGTGACAGATACCAGATTGAGATGCCTGTTGCAGACTTCAGAGAAGATGAAATGAGTTACAAAGCTGGGAAATCATTTTTCCAAGCTGTTTCCTTAAAAAAGATTTTCAGAATTGGATTGTTTTCTTCGTTTGTCCTATACCCCCTTTCCCACATGTTGCATTTCCTTAGAGTAGACTCTGGATTATCCTGATTGACCTTCTGAGTCTGAACACAAAAGTAAATATTTAGTGTTTGCTTTTTTCTTATATAAACACATATAATTTTTCTAATAAATTATGAGGGCAAAATGCTTTACAGAAACTAGAGACACAAATGATTCAAAAACATTTGTTCTGTGCACACTGTCCTGGTATGTTTACAACATGTGGCTATGATCCAATGAATCAAACGATTCACATTTTCCTAAACAAATTGAGAAAGAGTACCAGTGTTCATCCAGCTCTGGTTCTTCCCTCTTTCTTCAGTACTTGGAGGGAAATACTCCTTTTATTTGAGTGGGGTCCAATGACTGTTTCTAATCAATTAAATAGGAATGGGAATAAAGTTACTTCTGGACTGACTTATTCAACATCCAGTGTTTTCCCTCCATGTAGTCTCTTCTCCTGCCCAATAACTTTAGGGGTCACCTATTCAGCCTCAATGCCTTAGTGACTGTGTAAAGTAGCATCCATGCTCCTAATCCCACCCTGGATCGTTGTTGGACATATATAAAATAATCTGATATAAATGTTTCTTGTGTTAAGCCTCTGCTATTTCAGGAATTATTGCTTGAATTTTTTTTTCCTTTTTCTTTTCTGCATGACAAACTGCTACATTCCCAATAGCCAGCTGTACTATCACCACCTTGTAGGGGATTTTGATCACCTTCTGGCACAATTACTGGTTCTTTTCATCCCCCACAGAACTTTCTGGACACCTTTTTATTGCTTTGTGTTGCATTTATATGACCCTCATTAGGCTGTGAGTTCTTGGTGACCAGGGCCAAGTGTTACTTATCTCTCCATCCCTAGCACCAGCACATGTCTGGCTCTGAGAAGGAAGTCACATAACAACTCTAGGATGATTGAGCTTAGACAGGGCATGTGATATCTCTGATAAAATTCATTAATACTACTCTTAAAGTTGCTCTCAGTTTTATTCATTTACATTCTTGCTCCTGGAGTCATCCTATCAGTGAAGCCCCCCACACATTTTGCCTTAATGCCATGTCTTCAGGATATGTCTCTGGATATTTAGGAAAGCACTCTTGAGGATGGATGCTTCTTTGTTCTCTTTGGTTAGCATCTTATTTTTATTATTAGATTATTAAGTACTAGACTATTTATCACAGTCTGGTCTTGGATAAACCACAACAGGTTATTAAAGCACAAGACTTAAGCCTGGATTTGGTTCGTAATTCCTCCTACTGATGTCACCTTATTCAAGTCACATTCTCTCTCAGTCTCTCACATCCATAATCTGAAATAAACTTCCTTCTCAGGGTTTTTGTGAGGCTTAAATAAGATAGATAGTCACTTACAAAAGATATAGTCACTTTGCATTTTCTTGAATTAATTGAAAAACTTCCAAGACAGCAAAAGAGAGAGTATGTGAAAAATCTCTGAGCACTTCCCTAAGCCCCTATCAGGCAAAATCTTCTATCCAGGCCTCACTGATGAAGAATGGGTAGACACTCTGCCAGGCCCAATATGCGTGTTACCACCCACATTGTGGAATGAGGCCCTAAAGTTTGAATTTGGGGTTCTGATAGGCTGTTGCTAGCTGGTGAACATGCTGCTACCATGGAAGCTTGCCTTTTGAGATAAAATATCAACCACTGAGGGTTCAGGGGTGGTCTACAATTGCTTAATTCCTACTACTTTCCAGATCCAGGCCTTAACTGAGATCTAAGGATGGGCTCTACATGGGGTGTCTATTACACCAAAATTTTGCGCACATACTTATGAGAAGCTTCTATATTAGTTCTTTCCTCTTAGATAAGGATTGAAATCAGTTTCTCAAAGAGCTCTGTGATCCAGAAAAATGGAAGGAATGTCAAATCATAGATAACAATCAACAACACAGAGATGGTAGCTTGGTACTTGGCCACACTGTGGGCTCCAATAAATATGGGGCCTGGAAAGAGGGAGAGCAAGGAGGTGCATTGTGTGGGAACCTCTTCCAGCTCAAATGTCTTCTCTTTCTGAAAATGTCTATAGTAGAATGGGTAAGTCAAAAGAAATCTGGTGGGCAGGACTGACTGAACAATGCTGGCATGGGTTTATTTTTACCATGTCCTCTGTGTCAGCCCTTTGCCTTGTAATCCCACAGGAGCCTCATGGATAACCTCTAAGGGTGATGCTGTCAGCTGCATTTTACAGTGGGGAGAAGGAGTCCAGAAATGCTAGTCGATTTTTCCAAGAAAAACCAGCTAATAAATGCAGTTCAGAATTTTAAACTCAAATATGTCAGATTCCCATTTTAGAATTTTTGAAAGGAGAAGTGAATTACAGAATATTCATTATTAGTAGAGGCAACTGCCTCCCTACTCCCTCCCTAGGCTTAACAAACATGAAAGCTATGTTAGACTCAGGAAAAAATATCACCATCCTGGGTAATATAGAACAAAAATTCATTTTTATTCTAAAGGATCAGACATTTCCATCTCTCCTTTCTTCTTTTCCACTTGACTTTCTTTCTTCCTTTTATATCTCCCTCTCTCCCCTTCCCTCCTTCCCTCCTTTTCTTCCTTATCTCTTCTTTCTTTTTTCCACTAATATTTCCATAAATGCCTCTCTTATATGAAATATAGAGTACAGCGCATTGAGGGTCGTACAGACCTTAAAACATGCCCAATGTCTCTTTCCTCTCAAGAAAATCTTAAACTACTAAGGTACTAATATCTAACCCAATATACCAACAGAAAAAAACTACCTTTTTTTCTGTTATTTTCTAGGAATAATCTCTAGGATGAGGTGAGAAAAGTACAGTTTGGAATTGGACAACCCTGGGTTCAAATTTTGTCAAGGTGTGTGTCCCTCCTGGGACAACTCTGGGTTCAAATTTTGTCATGGTGTGTGTCCATCCTGGGCAACATACTCAACTGTTTGGGGTCTCAGTTCCCTTGTCTATAAATTGGGGGAAATAATGCAACCTTATAGCAAATGGGGATAACTGAATGAGACACCGATGACGCAGTGTTTGGCCCAGCGTGGTGTCCTTTTCCCTTCTTCATGTCACGTTCCTTCAGGAGAAAGATTTCTCCCCTAAGATGGGATTCACAGGCTCTCGGTAATGTCTGGCTCAGGGAAACTGTAAGAGCTATGCTTCTTAAAGTTATTTGGGGATGTAAGCACTTTTGAGACAAGATGAAATTTTTGCAGTTCTTTTTCAGAAAAGAATCGCATTGAGCTATAAACAGTTGCTCACACTTTTAGGAATCATCCCTCCTGGAATCTCAACCACACATTCCAAGTGGCATCCTTGTCCTCGAAGAAGGCAAGGGTTTGGAAAGCCCTGTGTGTCCTTCATCACAGCTTTTGAGAGTTCATGGAGCTGCTTATGATTCAGTTCACAGGAAACTGAAAAACCTTCTCCAGAAAAGCAGTTGAAGGCCAGGTGGGTTGCCTGCTGGCCTTCCCAAACTAGTTTCCTTGTGCTTGCATGTGAACATGTACTTGTTAACCTGTGCTTCCTAGGCCCCATGACCCTCTCTGACCTGTGACATCAGCAGGAGCACAATTAGTGAGAGAGAAAAAGGCTCCATGGTGTCTGGATTGGGCTCTGACCTCACCAGATGTTCTAGTCTGGCCATTTTCATGTAGCTTCCTGGAGCACACTGAAAGCTGCCAGCTGCTTCTCTCCAGAACATGTTCTGATTTACTGAGGTGGCCACAGTCCTTTATTCTCAGTTATCCTATGCAGCTACAATCATCTGTCCTCAGGCAATATGTTCACACCAAAGCCACGGACTCCCATCTTTTGAGATCCATGGCCTTTTATTTATGACCTAACAGAACAAGAATGGACCCTGTCTGTGCTTTAATGCAAAAAAGGACCCCTTGGTTCCCAGCCAGCCCTATGCATGTGAAACCGGGCAGTCCAGGCAGCATCAGAGGCAACAGCAACAGCATCTTTTATGCAGGAAACAGCCGCCACTTGCTCACTCACATGCGCTCCCTTGGGGAGGTGCCTGCATTTGGTGTTACCATCTGGCTTTCATCCTCCCTTCCCAGGCCAGCAGCTCTGTCCCTGGACAGCTAGATTGATCCTGACATAATAACACCCATACTTTGCTGGGCTTTTCCTAGATGACAACACACATTAATTGTGCCTTCTCTCCACACTGCCTAGTTATTGTGTGTCCTTATCCTGTGCACACAAGATTTGGATAACAATAGTTTCCATCTTCCCAGTGGCCCCCTTCCCATTGCTCCCTTCACCTTTTGAACAATCCCCCTCTACCTCTAGCCTTCTCCATCTCATTACATTGTTTTTTTATTATTATTTTTTATTGTTATTCAAGTACAGTTGTCTCCATTTCCCTGTTACTGCTCCCCCCACCCCAGCCATTAACTTGTTATATTTCATCTCTAGGTCTTACCATTTTCCAAAGTTCTGTTACTTATTTTTGTTTTTACTGGTTTATTATTTATCTTTCCTGCTAAAGGGTAAGTCCATGAGAACAGAGCCCTGGTCATTCCTGTTCATGTTCTATCCTCAGAGCAAAGGTAAAGCACACAAAAGAAATTCTGGTTAATCATGTGATTCTGGAAAATGCAGCAATATATTATATGGATTTAAAACTTTCCCCTGGATCTTATTTTACTAGGAATTTTGTCCATCCTGGAGAGAAGGATTCAGGAAGCTTTGCAGACTGAGGAGTTGAGGTTAGTTGTATATCTGAGATAAAATGTGGTGTCTTGACAGTATACTCTACTTTGCAATCACCATGGAGGTGTTTTACTGTTATGTTGGCTGTTGTATGTCTGAGTACCTACATCTTGTTTCTGACACCTGCTTACTCCTCCAGCTTTCAAACTCAGCTTTACTTACATGCATGGGATTCTGAGTGAGTTCCCAGGAATGGTCTTCTGTGCTATATTATAAAGTCTGATCCCAAACACTGCTGTAACTGTGATGATGCTAAAAATGATAGCCAGTCTCAGGGGCTGACATGCCAGTGGGGGTCCTATGGGTGAGGCCTCAGAGCAAGATCATCTACTTCCTAAATTTGTGGTATATAGAGCCATGGAGACTTATGATGCTGGGATAACTGGTATCCTGTGCACAGGGGGGTCTGCTGTGATGATGATAATGATGATGATTAAAATACATGAAACACTTTCAATTTTATCAGAACTCTGCTAAGTGCTTTATACATTATTACATTTGTTAATCACAACTTAATGCGATAAGTCTAGTTATTCATATTTTTTTTAGATGAAGAAACTGAGGCCCAAAGCAGTTAAATAACTAGGACTTGAGTATGACCGTGAAGCCCAGGCCTTTAACCACTGTGTTGTGGCTTCTGTTCTGGTTGAGGTAGGAAGAATAGACAGGACGGAGCATGTTTGAGGGTAGAAAGGCTGGTTGGGAGGTTCCTGCTGTGATTAAGTGGGGATGGCTGAGAGCTGGACGGGGCAGAGCATCGCATGGTTTCTGTAAGGTACCACTCTTGACCTGAGGGATGGAAGCGGGGAAGAAAAGATACAGTGATAAAATGAGAGGACAGTGCAGAAAAGAGTAATGATAAAATATCCTAAAGTATGAGGCAGAGACTATGAAGATGATTCAGGCCAGGAGAGAGCATGTGTACCCCATAGTAACAGTGCAGAGAGCACAAAGCACTGGATACAGAAAGACCAAGGCATTTCCAGAGAAACCAGGAAAAAAAGCAGTGCGATGGGGGTGGGAGTGGGGGTGAGAGAGGTAGGGCTGCTGGACTGAGGACGCCCAGGTGTAGGTGGGAAGTGATACAGAGGTGCTAATGTCTCCTGGTGCAGTGACAGATACCAGATTGAGATGCCTGTTGCAGACTTCAGAGAAGATGAAATGAGTTACAAAGCTGGGAAATCATTTTTCCAAGCTGTTTCCTTAAAAAAGATTTTCAGAATTGGATTGTTTTCTTCGTTTGTCCTATACCCCCTTTCCCACATGTTGCATTTCCTTAGAGTAGACTCTGGATTATCCTGATTGACCTTCTGAGTCTGAACACAAAAGTAAATATTTAGTGTTTGCTTTTTTCTTATATAAACACATATAATTTTTCTAATAAATTATGAGGGCAAAATGCTTTACAGAAACTAGAGACACAAATGATTCAAAAACATTTGTTCTGTGCACACTGTCCTGGTATGTTTACAACATGTGGCTATGATCCAATGAATCAAACGATTCACATTTTCCTAAACAAATTGAGAAAGAGTACCAGTGTTCATCCAGCTCTGGTTCTTCCCTCTTTCTTCAGTACTTGGAGGGAAATACTCCTTTTATTTGAGTGGGGTCCAATGACTGTTTCTAATCAATTAAATAGGAATGGGAATAAAGTTACTTCTGGACTGACTTATTCAACATCCAGTGTTTTCCCTCCATGTAGTCTCTTCTCCTGCCCAATAACTTTAGGGGTCACCTATTCAGCCTCAATGCCTTAGTGACTGTGTAAAGTAGCATCCATGCTCCTAATCCCACCCTGGATCGTTGTTGGACATATATAAAATAATCTGATATAAATGTTTCTTGTGTTAAGCCTCTGCTATTTCAGGAATTATTGCTTGAATTTTTTTTTCCTTTTTCTTTTCTGCATGACAAACTGCTACATTCCCAATAGCCAGCTGTACTATCACCACCTTGTAGGGGATTTTGATCACCTTCTGGCACAATTACTGGTTCTTTTCATCCCCCACAGAACTTTCTGGACACCTTTTTATTGCTTTGTGTTGCATTTATATGACCCTCATTAGGCTGTGAGTTCTTGGTGACCAGGGCCAAGTGTTACTTATCTCTCCATCCCTAGCACCAGCACATGTCTGGCTCTGAGAAGGAAGTCACATAACAACTCTAGGATGATTGAGCTTAGACAGGGCATGTGATATCTCTGATAAAATTCATTAATACTACTCTTAAAGTTGCTCTCAGTTTTATTCATTTACATTCTTGCTCCTGGAGTCATCCTATCAGTGAAGCCCCCCACACATTTTGCCTTAATGCCATGTCTTCAGGATATGTCTCTGGATATTTAGGAAAGCACTCTTGAGGATGGATGCTTCTTTGTTCTCTTTGGTTAGCATCTTATTTTTATTATTAGATTATTAAGTACTAGACTATTTATCACAGTCTGGTCTTGGATAAACCACAACAGGTTATTAAAGCACAAGACTTAAGCCTGGATTTGGTTCGTAATTCCTCCTACTGATGTCACCTTATTCAAGTCACATTCTCTCTCAGTCTCTCACATCCATAATCTGAAATAAACTTCCTTCTCAGGGTTTTTGTGAGGCTTAAATAAGATAGATAGTCACTTACAAAAGATATAGTCACTTTGCATTTTCTTGAATTAATTGAAAAACTTCCAAGACAGCAAAAGAGAGAGTATGTGAAAAATCTCTGAGCACTTCCCTAAGCCCCTATCAGGCAAAATCTTCTATCCAGGCCTCACTGATGAAGAATGGGTAGACACTCTGCCAGGCCCAATATGCGTGTTACCACCCACATTGTGGAATGAGGCCCTAAAGTTTGAATTTGGGGTTCTGATAGGCTGTTGCTAGCTGGTGAACATGCTGCTACCATGGAAGCTTGCCTTTTGAGATAAAATATCAACCACTGAGGGTTCAGGGGTGGTCTACAATTGCTTAATTCCTACTACTTTCCAGATCCAGGCCTTAACTGAGATCTAAGGATGGGCTCTACATGGGGTGTCTATTACACCAAAATTTTGCGCACATACTTATGAGAAGCTTCTATATTAGTTCTTTCCTCTTAGATAAGGATTGAAATCAGTTTCTCAAAGAGCTCTGTGATCCAGAAAAATGGAAGGAATGTCAAATCATAGATAACAATCAACAACACAGAGATGGTAGCTTGGTACTTGGCCACACTGTGGGCTCCAATAAATATGGGGCCTGGAAAGAGGGAGAGCAAGGAGGTGCATTGTGTGGGAACCTCTTCCAGCTCAAATGTCTTCTCTTTCTGAAAATGTCTATAGTAGAATGGGTAAGTCAAAAGAAATCTGGTGGGCAGGACTGACTGAACAATGCTGGCATGGGTTTATTTTTACCATGTCCTCTGTGTCAGCCCTTTGCCTTGTAATCCCACAGGAGCCTCATGGATAACCTCTAAGGGTGATGCTGTCAGCTGCATTTTACAGTGGGGAGAAGGAGTCCAGAAATGCTAGTCGATTTTTCCAAGAAAAACCAGCTAATAAATGCAGTTCAGAATTTTAAACTCAAATATGTCAGAT
This sequence comes from Glossophaga mutica, assembly GCA_039655065.1. Lineage (NCBI taxonomy): Eukaryota > Metazoa > Chordata > Mammalia > Chiroptera > Phyllostomidae > Glossophaga > Glossophaga mutica. The sequence continues at coordinate 113,429,396 of CM077307.1, forward strand.
TCCCATTTTAGAATTTTTGAAAGGAGAAGTGAATTACAGAATATTCATTATTAGTAGAGGCAACTGCCTCCCTACTCCCTCCCTAGGCTTAACAAACATGAAAGCTATGTTAGACTCAGGAAAAAATATCACCATCCTGGGTAATATAGAACAAAAATTCATTTTTATTCTAAAGGATCAGACATTTCCATCTCTCCTTTCTTCTTTTCCACTTGACTTTCTTTCTTCCTTTTATATCTCCCTCTCTCCCCTTCCCTCCTTCCCTCCTTTTCTTCCTTATCTCTTCTTTCTTTTTTCCACTAATATTTCCATAAATGCCTCTCTTATATGAAATATAGAGTACAGCGCATTGAGGGTCGTACAGACCTTAAAACATGCCCAATGTCTCTTTCCTCTCAAGAAAATCTTAAACTACTAAGGTACTAATATCTAACCCAATATACCAACAGAAAAAAACTACCTTTTTTTCTGTTATTTTCTAGGAATAATCTCTAGGATGAGGTGAGAAAAGTACAGTTTGGAATTGGACAACCCTGGGTTCAAATTTTGTCAAGGTGTGTGTCCCTCCTGGGACAACTCTGGGTTCAAATTTTGTCATGGTGTGTGTCCATCCTGGGCAACATACTCAACTGTTTGGGGTCTCAGTTCCCTTGTCTATAAATTGGGGGAAATAATGCAACCTTATAGCAAATGGGGATAACTGAATGAGACACCGATGACGCAGTGTTTGGCCCAGCGTGGTGTCCTTTTCCCTTCTTCATGTCACGTTCCTTCAGGAGAAAGATTTCTCCCCTAAGATGGGATTCACAGGCTCTCGGTAATGTCTGGCTCAGGGAAACTGTAAGAGCTATGCTTCTTAAAGTTATTTGGGGATGTAAGCACTTTTGAGACAAGATGAAATTTTTGCAGTTCTTTTTCAGAAAAGAATCGCATTGAGCTATAAACAGTTGCTCACACTTTTAGGAATCATCCCTCCTGGAATCTCAACCACACATTCCAAGTGGCATCCTTGTCCTCGAAGAAGGCAAGGGTTTGGAAAGCCCTGTGTGTCCTTCATCACAGCTTTTGAGAGTTCATGGAGCTGCTTATGATTCAGTTCACAGGAAACTGAAAAACCTTCTCCAGAAAAGCAGTTGAAGGCCAGGTGGGTTGCCTGCTGGCCTTCCCAAACTAGTTTCCTTGTGCTTGCATGTGAACATGTACTTGTTAACCTGTGCTTCCTAGGCCCCATGACCCTCTCTGACCTGTGACATCAGCAGGAGCACAATTAGTGAGAGAGAAAAAGGCTCCATGGTGTCTGGATTGGGCTCTGACCTCACCAGATGTTCTAGTCTGGCCATTTTCATGTAGCTTCCTGGAGCACACTGAAAGCTGCCAGCTGCTTCTCTCCAGAACATGTTCTGATTTACTGAGGTGGCCACAGTCCTTTATTCTCAGTTATCCTATGCAGCTACAATCATCTGTCCTCAGGCAATATGTTCACACCAAAGCCACGGACTCCCATCTTTTGAGATCCATGGCCTTTTATTTATGACCTAACAGAACAAGAATGGACCCTGTCTGTGCTTTAATGCAAAAAAGGACCCCTTGGTTCCCAGCCAGCCCTATGCATGTGAAACCGGGCAGTCCAGGCAGCATCAGAGGCAACAGCAACAGCATCTTTTATGCAGGAAACAGCCGCCACTTGCTCACTCACATGCGCTCCCTTGGGGAGGTGCCTGCATTTGGTGTTACCATCTGGCTTTCATCCTCCCTTCCCAGGCCAGCAGCTCTGTCCCTGGACAGCTAGATTGATCCTGACATAATAACACCCATACTTTGCTGGGCTTTTCCTAGATGACAACACACATTAATTGTGCCTTCTCTCCACACTGCCTAGTTATTGTGTGTCCTTATCCTGTGCACACAAGATTTGGATAACAATAGTTTCCATCTTCCCAGTGGCCCCCTTCCCATTGCTCCCTTCACCTTTTGAACAATCCCCCTCTACCTCTAGCCTTCTCCATCTCATTACATTGTTTTTTTATTATTATTTTTTATTGTTATTCAAGTACAGTTGTCTCCATTTCCCTGTTACTGCTCCCCCCACCCCAGCCATTAACTTGTTATATTTCATCTCTAGGTCTTACCATTTTCCAAAGTTCTGTTACTTATTTTTGTTTTTACTGGTTTATTATTTATCTTTCCTGCTAAAGGGTAAGTCCATGAGAACAGAGCCCTGGTCATTCCTGTTCATGTTCTATCCTCAGAGCAAAGGTAAAGCACACAAAAGAAATTCTGGTTAATCATGTGATTCTGGAAAATGCAGCAATATATTATATGGATTTAAAACTTTCCCCTGGATCTTATTTTACTAGGAATTTTGTCCATCCTGGAGAGAAGGATTCAGGAAGCTTTGCAGACTGAGGAGTTGAGGTTAGTTGTATATCTGAGATAAAATGTGGTGTCTTGACAGTATACTCTACTTTGCAATCACCATGGAGGTGTTTTACTGTTATGTTGGCTGTTGTATGTCTGAGTACCTACATCTTGTTTCTGACACCTGCTTACTCCTCCAGCTTTCAAACTCAGCTTTACTTACATGCATGGGATTCTGAGTGAGTTCCCAGGAATGGTCTTCTGTGCTATATTATAAAGTCTGATCCCAAACACTGCTGTAACTGTGATGATGCTAAAAATGATAGCCAGTCTCAGGGGCTGACATGCCAGTGGGGGTCCTATGGGTGAGGCCTCAGAGCAAGATCATCTACTTCCTAAATTTGTGGTATATAGAGCCATGGAGACTTATGATGCTGGGATAACTGGTATCCTGTGCACAGGGGGGTCTGCTGTGATGATGATAATGATGATGATTAAAATACATGAAACACTTTCAATTTTATCAGAACTCTGCTAAGTGCTTTATACATTATTACATTTGTTAATCACAACTTAATGCGATAAGTCTAGTTATTCATATTTTTTTTAGATGAAGAAACTGAGGCCCAAAGCAGTTAAATAACTAGGACTTGAGTATGACCGTGAAGCCCAGGCCTTTAACCACTGTGTTGTGGCTTCTGTTCTGGTTGAGGTAGGAAGAATAGACAGGACGGAGCATGTTTGAGGGTAGAAAGGCTGGTTGGGAGGTTCCTGCTGTGATTAAGTGGGGATGGCTGAGAGCTGGACGGGGCAGAGCATCGCATGGTTTCTGTAAGGTACCACTCTTGACCTGAGGGATGGAAGCGGGGAAGAAAAGATACAGTGATAAAATGAGAGGACAGTGCAGAAAAGAGTAATGATAAAATATCCTAAAGTATGAGGCAGAGACTATGAAGATGATTCAGGCCAGGAGAGAGCATGTGTACCCCATAGTAACAGTGCAGAGAGCACAAAGCACTGGATACAGAAAGACCAAGGCATTTCCAGAGAAACCAGGAAAAAAAGCAGTGCGATGGGGGTGGGAGTGGGGGTGAGAGAGGTAGGGCTGCTGGACTGAGGACGCCCAGGTGTAGGTGGGAAGTGATACAGAGGTGCTAATGTCTCCTGGTGCAGTGACAGATACCAGATTGAGATGCCTGTTGCAGACTTCAGAGAAGATGAAATGAGTTACAAAGCTGGGAAATCATTTTTCCAAGCTGTTTCCTTAAAAAAGATTTTCAGAATTGGATTGTTTTCTTCGTTTGTCCTATACCCCCTTTCCCACATGTTGCATTTCCTTAGAGTAGACTCTGGATTATCCTGATTGACCTTCTGAGTCTGAACACAAAAGTAAATATTTAGTGTTTGCTTTTTTCTTATATAAACACATATAATTTTTCTAATAAATTATGAGGGCAAAATGCTTTACAGAAACTAGAGACACAAATGATTCAAAAACATTTGTTCTGTGCACACTGTCCTGGTATGTTTACAACATGTGGCTATGATCCAATGAATCAAACGATTCACATTTTCCTAAACAAATTGAGAAAGAGTACCAGTGTTCATCCAGCTCTGGTTCTTCCCTCTTTCTTCAGTACTTGGAGGGAAATACTCCTTTTATTTGAGTGGGGTCCAATGACTGTTTCTAATCAATTAAATAGGAATGGGAATAAAGTTACTTCTGGACTGACTTATTCAACATCCAGTGTTTTCCCTCCATGTAGTCTCTTCTCCTGCCCAATAACTTTAGGGGTCACCTATTCAGCCTCAATGCCTTAGTGACTGTGTAAAGTAGCATCCATGCTCCTAATCCCACCCTGGATCGTTGTTGGACATATATAAAATAATCTGATATAAATGTTTCTTGTGTTAAGCCTCTGCTATTTCAGGAATTATTGCTTGAATTTTTTTTTCCTTTTTCTTTTCTGCATGACAAACTGCTACATTCCCAATAGCCAGCTGTACTATCACCACCTTGTAGGGGATTTTGATCACCTTCTGGCACAATTACTGGTTCTTTTCATCCCCCACAGAACTTTCTGGACACCTTTTTATTGCTTTGTGTTGCATTTATATGACCCTCATTAGGCTGTGAGTTCTTGGTGACCAGGGCCAAGTGTTACTTATCTCTCCATCCCTAGCACCAGCACATGTCTGGCTCTGAGAAGGAAGTCACATAACAACTCTAGGATGATTGAGCTTAGACAGGGCATGTGATATCTCTGATAAAATTCATTAATACTACTCTTAAAGTTGCTCTCAGTTTTATTCATTTACATTCTTGCTCCTGGAGTCATCCTATCAGTGAAGCCCCCCACACATTTTGCCTTAATGCCATGTCTTCAGGATATGTCTCTGGATATTTAGGAAAGCACTCTTGAGGATGGATGCTTCTTTGTTCTCTTTGGTTAGCATCTTATTTTTATTATTAGATTATTAAGTACTAGACTATTTATCACAGTCTGGTCTTGGATAAACCACAACAGGTTATTAAAGCACAAGACTTAAGCCTGGATTTGGTTCGTAATTCCTCCTACTGATGTCACCTTATTCAAGTCACATTCTCTCTCAGTCTCTCACATCCATAATCTGAAATAAACTTCCTTCTCAGGGTTTTTGTGAGGCTTAAATAAGATAGATAGTCACTTACAAAAGATATAGTCACTTTGCATTTTCTTGAATTAATTGAAAAACTTCCAAGACAGCAAAAGAGAGAGTATGTGAAAAATCTCTGAGCACTTCCCTAAGCCCCTATCAGGCAAAATCTTCTATCCAGGCCTCACTGATGAAGAATGGGTAGACACTCTGCCAGGCCCAATATGCGTGTTACCACCCACATTGTGGAATGAGGCCCTAAAGTTTGAATTTGGGGTTCTGATAGGCTGTTGCTAGCTGGTGAACATGCTGCTACCATGGAAGCTTGCCTTTTGAGATAAAATATCAACCACTGAGGGTTCAGGGGTGGTCTACAATTGCTTAATTCCTACTACTTTCCAGATCCAGGCCTTAACTGAGATCTAAGGATGGGCTCTACATGGGGTGTCTATTACACCAAAATTTTGCGCACATACTTATGAGAAGCTTCTATATTAGTTCTTTCCTCTTAGATAAGGATTGAAATCAGTTTCTCAAAGAGCTCTGTGATCCAGAAAAATGGAAGGAATGTCAAATCATAGATAACAATCAACAACACAGAGATGGTAGCTTGGTACTTGGCCACACTGTGGGCTCCAATAAATATGGGGCCTGGAAAGAGGGAGAGCAAGGAGGTGCATTGTGTGGGAACCTCTTCCAGCTCAAATGTCTTCTCTTTCTGAAAATGTCTATAGTAGAATGGGTAAGTCAAAAGAAATCTGGTGGGCAGGACTGACTGAACAATGCTGGCATGGGTTTATTTTTACCATGTCCTCTGTGTCAGCCCTTTGCCTTGTAATCCCACAGGAGCCTCATGGATAACCTCTAAGGGTGATGCTGTCAGCTGCATTTTACAGTGGGGAGAAGGAGTCCAGAAATGCTAGTCGATTTTTCCAAGAAAAACCAGCTAATAAATGCAGTTCAGAATTTTAAACTCAAATATGTCAGATTCCCATTTTAGAATTTTTGAAAGGAGAAGTGAATTACAGAATATTCATTATTAGTAGAGGCAACTGCCTCCCTACTCCCTCCCTAGGCTTAACAAACATGAAAGCTATGTTAGACTCAGGAAAAAATATCACCATCCTGGGTAATATAGAACAAAAATTCATTTTTATTCTAAAGGATCAGACATTTCCATCTCTCCTTTCTTCTTTTCCACTTGACTTTCTTTCTTCCTTTTATATCTCCCTCTCTCCCCTTCCCTCCTTCCCTCCTTTTCTTCCTTATCTCTTCTTTCTTTTTTCCACTAATATTTCCATAAATGCCTCTCTTATATGAAATATAGAGTACAGCGCATTGAGGGTCGTACAGACCTTAAAACATGCCCAATGTCTCTTTCCTCTCAAGAAAATCTTAAACTACTAAGGTACTAATATCTAACCCAATATACCAACAGAAAAAAACTACCTAACACAAAAACTCTAAGTAAGAATTTAGGAGAATAATTATAGAATTGTTGGATGAAGGCACATTTTAAAGAACAAAGTCAATACTATAATAAAAAAGCAAAATATGTAATGTTTTACCTGCAGATATGTAATGTTACATTTCTTTTACCTGTAACTGAAAGAATACAAGTTAATTTAGCTTATGTTAAAAGAAAATTTGGAGACATTTATAGCTGGAAATTCTAACTGCACATGGCACTAATAATTAAATTCCTAAATATATTAGAAATTCCCACATCTTGATGTGCTGTCTAGCTGGATACATCTGAATGAGTTTATATATGGGGAACTATTCACACATTGCTGACCAATCAGTAAATTGCTGTAACATTGTAGAAAAGTAATATCAGGGTATTAAGTGCAATCGAAAACATCTATTTTCACCTTTAGGAAGTTAATAGTAAAAACATATGGTAGTAAAACATATGTGTACTATCACAGAATGTTTATCACAGCAATAATTGCAGTATATAAAACAAAACAAAAATAAAGCATAAAGATAAAACATTTTAAATATCTATCAGAAAGGGGATGGTTGAATAACCCACAGAACACTCTCACTATGAAATTGTATGCTTTGTTGAGATACATGTTTGTGAATCAGAAGGATGGCCATGAGGGGTTACTATATCAAACATATCAAGGTAAAGAGCTGTGAGTATAGTATTCTTACATTTCTGTAAAATAGTACAAATCATACAGCATTTGTATGATCAGAGGGAAAGGCAAAGAATGAAACACACAGATCCAACTGCTAATGCTGATTAACTCAATTCAGTGGGGCTGGGAGGTGGGAAGAAGTTGAAATATTAATATTTTTAATTTATAATTCTGCAATTTTTAAATGTGTTAGAACTACTATGCCTTCTTTTTTTGTAATTTATAAAATCAACATGACAAAAAATGGAAAATCAAATAGGGAGATAACATTCAGCATACTCCTCTGCACTAAAAAGGTATAGGTGGGCAGCTGAGTCCCCAAACTATGAAGAGGTGGCATGTCAAAGAACTCAGTGTGGCCTGGTTATTTCAATATTGAGGTGGATGAATTGACTCAGGACCCACCTTACAGACAGGAAGAGGGACTGACTCCAGATGTGTTAGGTTTTGGAGGAGATCTTGAAGAAGACCTCCACATTTTACAACCTCTTAACATTAAAAAGAAATGAGAAAGTTGGTGATATGTTGCTCAAAATGTAATTGAAAAGCTCATAATTTTAATTGGAACTGGTCAAAAATATTCATGATATTTATCTTAGTTATAAATTCTCAGCATAATTTCTTTGTTGCCCATTGCAGACCATTCTGTACAGAACAATTTATTTATTTTCTTCAGTTTCAGCAAATCTGTAGCTCACTTTCAGCATCTGCAACAAGTTGCGTCATTATGTACATTATTTTAAAAATCATGAGACATTTGCTGAAGTGAGAAAACTAGGGAAATTTTTTTCACAGTGCAAATTAGAAGGAGGACATGGGTCCTAGATGGTTGTTTCAGTGCCAAAGGACAACTTAGTTTTCTCGGATGCCACTGAACAGCATAATAAAGGCTGTTTCACAGGGTTTTAGTTCATTGTGAAGTGTTTGATTTCAAACCCCGCCTGCATTATAAGCAACTGGGTCATTAACTTCAAAAATGTCAACTTATTCATGTTAATGTGAAATGAGTTACAAACCAAGGGAGTCTGCAGAACTGGCAGGTATTTGGGTAACATGCATGTAATAATCCATCCTTATGCTTATTCAGGCCAAAAGTCTGGACAGAGCAGGGATCTGAGAGTAATCCAGGGGAGTGTGTCCCTGTCACATCTGCTTGTGACCTTTGGGAGAAGAGCCTAAGGCAGATTTGGAATGAGCAGGACTGGTGTGACAGTGGAAAATCCAGAATACAGAATGAAACCAAAGGCTGATCACGAGCACAAAACAGGAGAAGAAACAGGGTTGAACTGGCAGAAACAGGGTGGCTGCATCAGAAAGTCCTTGCAGGGTGAGGAAGATGGAAATGTGCCTCCAGCTCAGCATTTTCCTCCATGGTTCTATGAACCACCCCACCCCCACCTTCTTCAAGGATCCATAGCTCATCTGCCCTGGGAAAAGTAGGCTGTGTGTGGGAGTCCCAGGTTCTTTACTTAAATTTTATTGAAAGTTAATGGCAAATTATTGACTGTCTTAGGTTGCTTGGGTTACCACAACCAAATGTCACAACCAGAGTAGCTTAAACAACAGAAGTTAAGTTTCTCACAGTTCTGGAGGCTAGAAGTCCAGGATCAAGTTGTGGGTAGGTTTGGTTTCTTCTGAGCACTTCCCTTCAGTTTGTGGTTAGCCACCTTCTCATGTGTCCTCATGTGGTCTTCCATTTGTGTGTGTCTATGTATTTATGTACTAATCTCTTCTTATAAGGACACTGGTCATATTGGATGTAGACCCACCTATCATTTTAACCTAGATGCCTTTTGAAGGTCCTACCTCCAACTTTAATCATATTCTTAGCTACTGGTAGTTAGGAGTGAATTTTGGGGGACACAGTTCAGCCCATGACATCAACTCTTTCCAGAAGTGGTGTGTGTATATGTTTGCATGTGTGTATTAATATTAAATGACTACATTTCTTCCTAATAATACTTTATTTCCCCTAGTTTTCAACAATTACCTATGAGCATCCCCTAAGCTATATACTTCCATGGAACATGACATTTATACCCTTCAGAGAAACAAGGTACCTCCAGGCATGTTGTGTACAACAGCTTTGAAGCCCACTTTCATCACTGTTCTCTGTGCTGGGCAGAAGCACTGACTCCTTAGGAGGGCCTTAGGTCAGAGTCTTTCTCTAGATATAATTCTGATCTCAGCCCATTCGTCTGCTAGATCCTAAAGGTGCAGGCATAATTTACCAAGCACTCATTGTATGCTCAGCTGTTCACCAGGCCTTACATGTAGGGTTTAACACATTGACATTATATGTCCCTTCTAACTCTATGGCACCATAGGTACATGCACATAGTTGCATGTTGATTATTATATATTATTTATTTGGTGCGAGGTGTTTTAAGTGCTGTGCAAATATTAATTCATGTAATCTTCACAACAACCTTGGGAGACAGGCTCCTCACTATACACACTCCATAACTGAAGAAATTGGGACACAGGGAAGCAGCACAACTTGCCTGAGGTCAAACACCCACCCAGTGGTAGAGCCTGCACCTGAAATTAGGTGGTCCACACAGTCTTTTGAGGGAGTATCTGTTATCAACACCTTGCAGATTAGGAAAGAGTTTCATAGCTGTTTCGACCCAGGGAAATCTAACTCTAAAACCATTTTTCTTTCCATTGTGCTAGTTTGTTTGCTCGGACATTGCCTGTTCCCCAGAGCCTGAGCTAGTCCTCTCTTCTGTCACACATTCCTCATAAACACCCAGAGCCAGGCACAGGTGCTTCTTCACATTAGTATTTCAGAGTGTAAAGTGTCGTTAAGCCCATTCAGTGAAATGGGAAAAGCATAAGCTTTAGAGTCAAGTAAATGTGTCAAACCTCAGATTTCCTCATTTCTAGCTCTGTAGTCTTGGCCAAGTTACTTAACTGTTCTGAATCTCAGTTGTCTCATCATAAATGTGAGGATAATAATAATGTTGGGTCTTACATGTTCACCAAATGGTAGTTAACCTGTTTATCCTCTTACCACTGAGCAGTGTGGTAGATTGACTTCCATGTGATTCTGTAATTCTCCCCATTAGGAGATGACATGCACATCCCCACCCTGGAATCTGGGTTGGCCTTGGAGCTTGTTTTGGCCACAAGAAAGCAACAGAAGTGATAGTATATCAGTTCCAAGTTTTAGGGGTTCTTGGACACTTCTACTTTTTCTCTTGAATTCTTATTGCTGCTGTGAGAACAAGCTTGGTCTAACCTGCTGGAAAATGAAAAACACATGAAAAAGAATAGAGTCATCCTGAGGGATGCCATCTTAGACCAGAAAGCCCTAGCCAGCTGCCAGTTGACCACAGGTACATAGGCAGGCCCAGCTGAGATAAGCCAACCCCATGGCCATCCTGTGGACTCCTGAGAAATAAGACCCGATTGCTATTTAAGTTATTAATTTTGGTGTGGTTTACTATATAGCAGTAGCTAACTGATACAATCAGAAATAAATACTTTCAGGACTATTTAGAAAAAGAAGCTCCAAAACACTCAACTTACCCCTGAGTAACGTTCTCTCTCATGTGTCCTCCCATAGGCATGCTCATTTTCTTTCATGTGTTCATAAGAGAAGCCCCACACAGGCTACTAGATGTTAATTCTATCACCAAATGAGAGCAATAGACACGTGTTTCCATGGGCTCAAATAAACTGTCTTTACTCATGCTTCTCAATGTCTTTATGTCAATATTGGCTTATGGAACTGGGGTCTTTCTATGAGGGACTTAGAGTTTAATTTTAGCAAAGAGGCTGACGTTTTGGCAAAAAGAACACAATATAAATGACATTAAAGTATTAGGGAACGAGTCACCTTCCTCCCAACCTGGCCAGTCCAACACAATTAGTGCCCCATAGTCATGCTTCTGGGCCCTTGTTGAGCCTTCTGTTCCTTGGTGACAGCCAAAGCCCTGGGGGTACTTATCTGAGTGAAAGAGGCATACGTGAAGTCCCTATTACAACTAGTGGCCTCACATGAACCTTCAGGGCTTTGTAGCATTTACCAGGCCTGATGCAATTATTGTGTGTGTGTGAGAGTGTGTGTATGTTTTTTTACTTCTTTATATTACACAGCAGCAAGACTAAAAAGTATCTATGATAGGTAGTTCCTACCCCAGTTGAAAGATGAATTCCATCAAAGCTGCTTGACTTTGGACAGCCTATCAGTCCCAACTAGAGATTACAGTTGCCTTTGTGTCCTTTGATTCTAGCACAGTAACAACATAGTCCCCTAGTAAATGTTTCCTGCATGGTTGAGTTAACCCAAAACCATGGTCCATGAAGAACCACTCCATCACCCTCTTCCAAACCCCCTCAAACAAAATTTCCATTTCTTAGAGATCAGCATAATTGTGAGGAGCCTAGGCTAGATTCAGATTTTAGCTCCAACACTTTCTATTTGAGTAATCTTGTATAAGTTCTTTAACATTGATGAACTTTAAGAAACTCACATATATAATACCCAATAATATTTATAGTGTTGTGGTGAGGTAGTACACATAGGTAGTTAAATTTGTACATGTAGGACATTTAGAATACTTCCTGGCATACAGTAAACACAAAATCCACATCACCTACTCACCATTTATACATTTGTTTAAATTATACTTTCAGAGCAATGATTATTTTCCAGTTGCAAAATATGCAGAGATATAGATCAAAGAGACCTGGCTCTTCTGATTGTGCACTGTGATGTACAGGGGGTGATTGTTCTGGAGATGAAAATACAGGTGTGAGGGAGTTCAGGGGAGAAACCATCTGATTCCTGCTAAGTCCAGGGAATTGGGGAAGAAATCACAGAGAAGGAGATATTTGTGCTGAGTTTAAAAAGGATGAGGTGGAATGTGACAGTTGAAAAGGTCAGGTATTCTAGGCAGAGGAAAAGGCCTATGGGAAGGAGTCAGGCCATGCAGACCTGAGTTTTATTTTGGGGAATGTGGAGACATTCTGCATCAGACAGAGAGGTTGTCAAGATACAAGTGCCAGGGGGTAGAATTGCAAAGGAGATTATGGACAGAAGGAGGTCCCTGATCTTTTGGAGAAGGTCTTGTTTCCTTTGATTGCTTGTGCAAGAGGGAGGAAAATAATGTTATTTTGGATGTTGGGAGCAGAATTCTACTCAGGGAGAAAATTATGCTTGTTTAAAAACAAGCCTAATGGGCTTTTTTGAATATGATTGGAGGCCCTGTTGGGATTGTGTGAATGGGTTGGGGTATATCAAGGAGCAATAAACGTGCAGTAGAGTAATTACAGGAAGAGTGGGCACAGGAGAGAAGAGGTGCAAGGTGGAGAAGCCTGGAGGGAGGATGAGGGAAAGATGAGCACAGGAAACTGTGGAAAGGATCCTGCCAGGCAGAGAATTGAAAGTAGGGAGGGGCCTACAAGTCTGCTGAGGAGAGGACCAGCTGTTTATCACTTGGTTTTAGGCTGTTGGCTGTGCAGTGCTCTTATGTCTCTTCAGGAAAGGCAACTTCACAGTCAAACAGCCAGCACAAATGGTGTTTGCAAGAAATCAAGGGACAGGGACTGAGTTCCAAGTTGGGGTAAGCCCAGGCCAGAGGTGGTAAATCACTGAAGAAGGGGAGGTATTGGTACAGAGAATATAAATTAGTTGACATAAACACAAAAACATCCAGGAAGTCACAAAAGTATAGAGGAAGTATTAAACTTTAGAAGCAAAATAGCATAAACTTTTAAACCAATTTTATTTCCTATTAAAGAACAGAGAGACACCAGCTGTCACTCTTGGCTACACATTTATGTCATATATCTCCCATGAGATCTGCAGGTACTATGTCTTTTTAGAACAGTGTGCATCAAGAGAAATGAGAATGCCTGATTTTGAGGATATTTTAAATTTTTTAGATTTGGGATCCATAACTTTATATTACATTTTCATGGCCATTTTTCTTTCTCAGCAGTGTTAAGATACCCTGACCTGCCAAGTTTTCCATGGCCTCTTTAATTCGCTAAGTCTATAAACTAGATAGTACCAAACATGGTGGTACCGGACTTGGTGTGTCTCCAACAATAGTGAAACAAAATGCTAGGAATGTTCTAGAACTCATAGTGCCTCAGAAATGGCTAAGTGTTTTTAATTCAGGCATCACTAAGTAGCAAGGAACAGAAACCCACTCCAAGTATTGTGAACAAAAGGGAGGCTTTTAAAGAAGGATATTGCAGTTACCTTAAGGAACCTAAAGCAAGATGTAAAGCCAGGTCTGGAAGGGAACAAACAGAACTGGAAAGTCAGGAGTCAAGGTCTCTGCCTGCTCTCTAAGGGTCATATTGGCCTCTTGATTCTTCTTTTTCTGGTAGTATTTCTGTCTTCCTTTGCAGACAACTTCTTCTACCCTAGCATGCATGGAATCAAATGCTCCACAGAGGCTAGCACTTCACCTCAGTTCAGATTCCTGGGAGCCTGACTCTCACTGGTTTGTCATGCAGATTGGCTGCTGGCTCAGAGTCTCCCTGCCTTCCAATCATCTGTACCTGGGAGTGGAAGCAGGTAGCATGAAAGTAGGTTCTTACCTACAAAATGAATTAGTTTGAAAGAAATAATATTAACAAGAAAATACTCTCCTGCTTGTGGGTTTAGTATCTCCCCAGCAGAGAGAACACTAGCTTTTAGGTTACTGGGTCTGCATGGCCTCAGGCCAGACACTTATCTCTGATCTAACTTACTCCTGTCAGCCACTTTGAGTGGGAGACATGATGATCCCATTACACCATTAGTTACTTGCTCCAGAGCTTCATAACACTTTAGGGTGGGATCACAGTTTAATCTGAAGGTGCCTCCTTTCTTCATGAATAGGATCAAGCTGAAAGGACTCCTCTATTGCCAGAGTTCATTGCTTGGAAGCCCAGGCCTTCCTAAACCCTGGCTCTTCAGACCTCCAGAATGTGCTTGAGGAGTTGGGTGGCCTTGACAGGGTAGCTGGCTCCACAACTGGTTATTGCTTTTGCTGTTGCAGCAGCAGCACTTCAAAGGGCCAAGGAGTCACAGAAAGACAAGTATCTCATGAAGAGACTGCCTGGTGAAGGAAGGGCTGTTAGAGAACTAAACGGATTAATTAGTGGAGGTCCACAGGAGCCTAAGGGGAATGTTTGCATGCCATTGTCAAAGGCCCTGTGTACAGAGATCCCTGTGTAGGGAATCCTTTCATACATATATGCATGCATATACATCCTTATACAACATGCATGAAGAATACATATAAGTGTATAAATTTGTGATACATATTTATATAGCATATACATCAGGTGCACTGAATCTACATGCTGGGGACTTTGATGTAATTCCAGGGTTGCGTTTTTGTACCTTTGTGATCCTGGATAAATCTTTCTCTCTCTGATCCTCACTCTTTGCACCAATAAAATGAAAGTAATTATAAATTTTTGAAGACAATATGAGAAGAAACTGAGGTAATAGTTGTAAAAAATGTAGTGGCTGCCACGTATTTAACTATATATAAATTTAAACTAAGTATAAACTATTATTACAGTACTTAGACCCACATACACACATATTCATTCATGTGCATGCATACACATTTCTGTACACATATATCTCTGCATATATAATAACACAAACACAATGATAAATACCAATATACACAGTGATGTTATACATACCCATGGATAGTATGAACATTTACGAGGATTCACATACATTCACATACATATGTATATTTATCTATATCTATATATCAATATCTATATGTAATCTAAATCTATCATCTGCATATCTATATATTATCTCTATATATATATCCATCTATCTATAACCTATCTATCTAAAGTTCTGCATGGAAAAAGTCCAACCATTGTTAATATAATGAGAATGGGTTGCATGACATCCATGTAACCTTGCAGCCAAGGAGAGTGGACTGGAATGCACATGCATGAATGATGATGACTTCACCAGCCATGTGATATGAAAATTAGAGACATTTATTGACGAAGATACAAGAAACATTATACACAGGACAATAATACCTCAGTATCCTTCAAAGTAGGCACCTTGGGACCTCACACAGTTCTCCCAATTGCCATCAAGTACCCTGTCATATTTTGCTGAATCTCACTGATGGTCTGAAATCTTTTCCCTTTCAAAGATGATTTTAGTTTTAGGAAAAGCCAGAAGTCACAGGGTGCCAAATCTGTGCTGTAGAGGAGCTGAGTCACCTGGGTGATTTGACGCTTTCAGCCAAAAAACTCTGCATGAGATGTGATGCATGAACAGGCATGTTGTGATGAAGCTGCCAATCACCAGTTGCCTGTAGCTGCAGCCTTCTGAGGCATCCAAATAGTTTCCATGGAGGAATATTCAAGCTTAATGCAGAATTCGATGCAGATTCATTGCTCTAATTGCTCAGTCATTTTGAATGTGACAGCCACACAGTACACACGCTCACTCAATGTCATCTATTGCCACCACTGAGTAGTACAGTGAAGTTGCCATTGTTCATACTTGTGCATTCCAGTCACTCTCCTTGGCTGCCAGGTTACATCAATGTCCCACAAACCATTCTTATTATATTAACAATGGCTGAACTTTTTCTAAACAGACCTTGTTTTATGTGTGTGCATATGTTTATATGCATGCAAACATACATATATGTAAACATGTGTGTTTACATGTATATAAACATACGCATATAGGTATATAAATATATTGTATATTATGCATACATGTATACTATATTTATAAACACATATATGTATATATGTTTATATTCCTATATGAATATGAGATCAGTCACCTTAACCAACTTTGAACTAGACTTTTACAAGTAAGTAGGGATGTGTTGGTAGAACAAAGGAAGAAGAGGCAGTGGAAGCAGTATGTCTAAAAGCACAGAGGTGCTTACCTTGAAGGGAACTGAGGCATCATTGTCCTATGTATAATGTTTCTTGTATCTTGTATCTTCTTCAATAAACATCTCTAATTTTCATATCACATGGCTGGTAAAGTCATCATCATTCACACATGCACATTCCAGTCCACTCTCCTTGGCTGCAAGGTTACATGGATGTCAGGCAAACCATTCTCTCAGTTTATATTTATATATAAACATAAATATGTCTATAAAGTTATATGTATTTAAAGGAACATATATACATGCATGTTCATAAATATACTTATACATATACACATATGTTTATAAATATATCCACACACATGCATATATATGAACATACACATATGTAAGGGTATATCAACTTACTCAGACAAGTCCATATTAGACATATACAATGAGGTCTGGCACAAATAGTGTCCCCTTTTATTACAAAATATTTTATCACAAAATTATAAGCATGTAATTCTGTACCCAAGCACACCGTATGACATTTTAGGAGAAATGTTCAAATTAAAACTATAAATTGTTACACCCGTATTATCCTACCAACCACACTCGAGTAGGCCTTACTTCTGCTGGACCCTGTATATGTACATGTGATACATATGTATCAAAACCATATATATATATTGTGTATGTGTGTGAATATAAAACACATTTTACATAGTGAGAATTGATCTTTGATACTAAGGTAGGTCAAGATAATTCACAGTTCTGAAGATAACTCTCTGGTTTGCTGATCTTATTACTTCATTTATTAAAAACTACTTCTTGACTTCCAGCCGAGATGGAGACATAGGTAGACACACTGTGCCTCCTTCCACAACAAAAATAAGGACAACAAAAATTTAGAAACATAAAACAACCAGTACTGACAGAAAATTGAACTTATGGAAGTCCTACAACCAAGGAGTTAAAATAGACACATTCTCATTGTGGTTTTAATGGAATTCTATGCAGCAGAAAGAAAGAAGGAGCTCCTACCCTTTGCGACAGCATGAATGGAACTGGAAAGCATTATGCTAAGCAAAATAAGCCAGGCAGTGAAAGACAAATACCATATGATCTCACTTTTAACAGGTACCTAAACAACAAAACAAACAAACAAGCAAGATATAACCAAAGACACTGAAATAGAGAACAGGCTGACAGACATCAGAGGGGAGAAGGGAGGGAATTTCAGGGAAAAAGGGGAAGGGTTTACAGGAACAAGTGTAAAGGACACATGGACAAAAACCAGGGCAGGTGGAAATGGGAGGGAGGTGGGGAGGACTGGGTGGGTAGGCTGGGATCGTAGTAAAAGACAGAAAACTGTACTTGAACAACAATTAAAATAAAATAAAAAAAAATAGACACATTCATCCACACCAGTAGGAGGGGCAGGGTTGGATGGCCGGGCAGAGAGGGGTCATGGCAAAAAAAGCTGTGGCTGGCAGGCCCTGGGCACAGGGTGACAGTGGGCATTCCTAGGAAGACCGTAGATTGTGGATGGGTGCTGAGCACAAGGCAGCTGTCAGACGGGGCGGTCCCACATTCACGTGCAGATAAAACAGGCAAAACTGAGGAGTGAGACTGACCACACAACCCAGGGCCCCAACTCAGGGAAATAAACCCTCAAAACACCAATTGAAAACACCTGTGGGGACTTCTGGCCAAGAAGGAGGCATAGGTGGACACACTGTGCCTCCTCGCACAACCAAAATTAAGGACAACAAAGATTTAGAAACAAGAAAACAACCTGAACTAACAAAAATTGAACTGTACAGAAGTCCAACAACCATTTATCCAGACCAGTAAGAGGGGCAGAGTCGCGGGAGGAAAAAGCGGAGGTTGGCAGACTGGGATGAGCAGGAGCCCCACACGTGCAGGCATGGCTAGTGGACCCCGGGTGCAGGGTTGCAATGGGCAGACCCAGTGAGGCTGTGCAAGGTGGCTGGCTGACTAGGCGGTCCCACATTCATGTGCAGATAATCCAAGTGAAAATGGGGAGCAAGATAGACCTTGCAACCCAGGGCCCCAGTGCTGGAAAATAAAACCTAAAAACACTGATTGAAAACACTTGTGGGGATTGAGGTGCCAGGAGAGACTCCCAGCCTCACAGGAGAGTTTGTTGGAGAGACCCACAGGGTCCTAGAATATACACAAGCCCATCCACATGGAAATCAGCACCAGAAGGGCCCAGTTTGCTTGTGGAAAACAGTGGAAGGGAATAAAATACGGAGAGAGCAGACCCCGCCCCCACAAGCAGCGTCACAACCCAGCGACTGGGCTACCCCAGGCTGGTGAACATCTAAGGCTCCGCCCCTCACTATGTAACAGTCAGGACCAGACCAAAAAAACAAAAACAAAAAACAAAACAAAAACAAACCTACCCAAAAATGGCTCAAATGGGAGAAGAGATCAAAGCCCCGGAGCCAATTCATCTAAGTGATCAAGAGATAGCCAACCTATCAGATACACAGTTCAAAGCACTGTCGATCAGGATGCTCACAGAATTGGTTGATTTTCATCGCAAATGAGGTGAACAAATAAAGGCCACACTAAGTGAAATGAAGGAAAACCCACAGGGAACCAATAATGATAGGAAGAAAACTGGCACTCAAATCAATGGAATTGACCAGAAGGAAGAAAGAAGCAACCAAACAAAAAAGAATGAAGTAACAAGAATTCAAAAATATGAGGGGAGGCTTGGGAACTTCCAGGACATCTTTAAATGTCCCAACATTCAAATTATATGGGTATCACAAGGGGAAGAGGAAGAGCAACAAGTGGAAAATTTATTTGAACAAATAATAAAGGAGAACTTCCCCAATCTGGTAAAGGAAATAGACTTCCAGGAAGTCCAGGAAGCTCAGAGAGTCCCAAAGAAGTTGGACCCAAGGAGAAACACACCAAGGCACATCATAATTACATTAGCCAAGATTAAAATGAAGGAGAGAGTTCTAGAAGCAGTGAGGGATAAGGGGACAGTCACCTACAAAGGAGTTCCCATCAGACTGTCAGCTGATTTCTCAAAAGAGACCTTCCAGGCAAGAAGGGGCTGGAAAGAAGTATTCCAAGTCATGAAAGTCAAAGACCTACATCCAAGATTGCTCTATCCAGTGAAGGTGTCATTTAGAATGGAAGGGAAGATAAAGTGCTTCTCAGATAAGGTCAAGTTAAAGGAGTTCATCATCACCAAGCCCTTATTATATAAAATGTTAAAGGGACTTATCTAAGAAAAAGAAGATAAAAAAACATGTGCAGTAAAATGACAGCAAACTCACAATTATTAACAACTACACCTAAAACAAAGACAAAAAATAAACAAACTAAGCAAACACCTAGAACAGGAACAGAACCACAGAAATGGAAATCACAGGGAGGGTTAGCAACAGGGGAGTGTGAGGGGGAGAGAGGGGGAAAAGGTACAGAGAATAAGTAGCATAGACGGTGGGTGGAAAATAGACAGGGGGAGGGCAAGAATAGTATGGAAAATGTAGAAGCTAAAGAACTTACTAGTGTGACACAGGGACATGAACTAAAGGGGGAGAATGTGGGTGGGAGAGGGTGTGCAGGGTGGAGGGGAGTGAAGGGGCAAATGGGACAATGGTAATAGCATAATCAATAAAATTTATTAAAAAAAGAAAAACTACTTCTTTTTTGGGGAAATACCTAGAAATACCTAGATTGTGTATATGTACTTTTTGATCTTCATTAGCCTGTTGGTGGTGGAGAAGGTCATCACTTCCTGTCTGGCTATGGAGGAGAGACACCACCTTCCCTGCCTGGGGAGAGGAGCCACTCATCACCTCCTCACCCCCACATGAAGAGGCTGTCTGTGTTTGGGGCACCAAACCAGCCAACTGTGGGTTGGGCTTTTCTCATGTAGAAGCTCTGTCTTCAGCTCTGTCTCACAGAAGGCTGGGCTGGGTTTGCTCAAGGTGTTTTTATCCTTTCTTCTCTTGGTGATATATCCTATGGTTTATCACTGCTGAAGACCTCTGTCTGTATTTGGGAGCTGTGTGTTCAGTGGGGGTGCAGTGTGCAAGGCAGAGTCCTCTCAATCTATCTGCAGAGTCCCAGAGTCCTTGGGAAATGCATTAATGTTTGGTCATTCTGAGGCTGGAGAACAAGGCTGTAATCACTCTATCCTACAGCCACCTGGGCACCTGGGGGCCTCCACACTTAGGACCCTGAGCTGTGGCCATGAATCTGTCTGGGATCTGTGGATTTGCATGGCTTCTTTTGGAAAAGACACCAAAACATAAGGGACTGGAGGTGTAAGCAGAGCTGACAGGGGACAGCCCTTTCTGCAGAACAGTTGTGTTCCATCCAGGGCTGCAGGCTGCTTCATTTATATAGTCTCACTTCCACTTGTAAATTATGAAAGGGATAAAGAAGGAAGATTTTGATCCATCAAATTTATGGATTCAATAACTGTTGCCATTTCAGACAACAGAGATCCCTGGGGATTATTTTTCTATGTATGCTTTGGTACCAGAGAGGAAGAGACAAATGATTAATATTCTGCCGTATTTATGAAATGTCAAATGTGCTTTCTGGGGTAATTACATGAATATTGAATAGCCTTGCTGGAATTTACAACCTTGCAACTGAGTGTCTGGGGATGCTTCTTGCCAGCAGCATCCCTGTAGGCAGGACAACAACCCTGGCGCAAAGGACCCAAATGGAATGGAATCCAGCCTGTTTCAGTGCAACCTGTCATTGTCACTGCAGCTGGGTGATTTGGCAAAACTTCATAAATATTGACCATCCAACAAGTCTGTGTCAGCCCCAGTGGACATCTTTAGCATAGAGGAGGACTAAGATGACATTAAATACCCCATGGCAATTCTTTTAAAAAAAAGTGCAATCTCCTGTTTTTATTGATTTAGTTAAATCAAGTTAATAGCCTCAGGAACATTCTCAAGTGCTCTTTTACTTTAACCACTGACG
Organism: Glossophaga mutica; assembly: GCA_039655065.1. Lineage (NCBI taxonomy): Eukaryota > Metazoa > Chordata > Mammalia > Chiroptera > Phyllostomidae > Glossophaga > Glossophaga mutica. Next base: position 113,450,373 of record CM077307.1, read on the forward strand.
ACTTTTATTACAGATATGACTGCTCCAATCTCAGGAGTGTTTCTTAAAGCCCTAGCTTTCTTTGCCACTGTTTTTTTTTAGGTACCCCAGGATTATTTAAGTAGCATTCCTTTTGTCTCCCTGCCTCCAGTTCATCCTTTATGTTGCCCCCAGAGTGACTTTTTTTTTTTTTTTGATGTCGTAACTGTACTTTACAGCTATATCACCCACTACTTCCCCTAAGCCCTGTGACATAGCTCCTCATTGCCACTACTGCTTCCTCAGCCTCTACTAACCCACTCTGTTCCCATACCTCTGTGCTTTCAAATATACTGCTTCCACTACCCCTTCCTCCTTTGCTCCATGCAACACATTCCTACTTACTTGTAAAAGTCTAGTTCAAATGGTAAAGGTGACTGATCTCAAAAAAGTTGGCTACAAAATGTGAAATCCTCTCATTCCAGGTCCAACTCTTAAGAATTGCATGAGAATTTCAGTTATTATGCAAAGGTACCAGGAGTTTGGGCACAGGGAAAAGATAAGAGGGATAGTTCAAAGTGGGGCAATTGAATGATGTGTGGAAGAAGAAAAGATGGTCTCAGAGGGATGATGAGGACAAGTCTGGTACTGTTCATATTGTAACGGGTGAGTCAGGGGCCTGGAAGGGAAGGGTGGTGTAAAGGTAGGACAAAACTAGAAAATGTTGGATAAAATACACAACTCCAGTAAAGTGTATAGGATAGCTGAGAACTCCAGAAGCTAATTGGAAGGAAAGGTTAGTTGTACCAGCTAAACCATCTACTGTTATAATTTTTAGGTCTTGGCAATTTGAAATCTGCCTTTGCTCATATTGGGTTATCTGTTCTTAGCAATCAGTTATAATGGTGATGGCCTAGAACTGTAATTGTCACTTCTTTTGAGATAATTATGGACTTCTCAGAAATTATATTCTTCCCTTTGATTTCATTGCATTTTATCCATGCTAGGATGGTTCCAGACAAATGTAGAGAGGCTCTGCTAATCTCTATGCTAAATGTCTTGGGCAGCTAACATGTATCTACCTTAAATCAGACAGTGTCATTGTCCTGTATCAGTCTTAATTTGCTTATCTGTTAAAGAATACCACCCTGTGATCATCAAAGCTTTTTTTTTTTTAATTTTTATTTTCATTGTTGATCTTGTACAGTTTTCTGTCTTTTATTCTCATCCGAACCCGCCACCCCAGCCCTCCCCACCTCCCTCCCATTTCCACCCCCTCCCCATAGTTTTTGTACATGTGTCCTTTATACTTGTTCCTGTAAATCCTTCCCCTTTTCCCCTGAAATTCCCTCCCCTCTCCCCTCTGGTGACTTTCAGCATGTTCCCAATTTCCATGTCTTTGGTTATATTATGCTTGTTTGTTTGTTTTGTTGATTAGGTTCCTGTTAAAGGTGAGATCATATGGTATTTATCTTTCACTGCCTGGCTTACTTCGCTTAGCATGATGCTCCCAAGTTCCATCCATGCTGTTGCATAGGGTATGAGCTCCTTCTTTCTTTCTGCTGCATAGAATTCCATTGTATAAATGTACCACAGTTTTTTGATCCATTCATTTACTGATGGGCATCTAGGTTGCTTCCAACACTTGGCTATTGTAAATTGTGCTGCTATAAACATAGGGATGCATAGTTTCTTTTGGATTGGTGTTTCAGGGTTCTTAGGATATAGTCCTAGCAATGGAATTGCTGGGTCAAAAGGTATATCCATTTTTAGTTTTTTTAGAAAATTCCATACTGTTTTCCATAGTGGTTGTACCAGTCTGCACTCCCACCAGCAGTGCACTAGTGTCCCCTTTTCTCCACAACCTCTCCAACACTTGCTGTTTGTTGCTTTGTTTATGAGGGCCATTCTGACTGGTGTCAAGTGGTATCTCATTGTGGTTTTAATTTGCATCTCTCTGATAGCTAGCGATATCGAGCATCTTTTCATGTGTCTCTGGATCCTCTGTATGTCCTCCTTGGAGAGGTGTCTGCCCAAGTCCTTTGCCCATTTTTTAATTGGGTTGCTTGTCTTCTTAGAGTGGAGTCGTGTAAGTTCTTTGTATTTTCATCTTAGGCTCTGCCTATACTTCTTGTAGATTTCAGGCCATGCTCTGGATTTTTCTCCCTCTCATCTACTGATGTTCAATTTGGAAGAGTTTCTCTTCTCCATACCAATAGACTAAGGAGTCTCTATGTAACTGAAAAAAAAAATAAAACAATTACTTTAGCCATATGCCATACTTCAAAATTCCCTAAAGCCCTCAAATTGTCAAGTTAGAACCCAGATGGGGCTTTCAAGTACAGACATATTGTCAAGGAGTGGGGTGAAGTTTACAGTTCAGGCCCACTTCTGCCATCTCTCTGGGGATAATGCCCCAGCAACTCATATGGAATATGGTTATTAAAATAATGGAAGAAACCTGAACCAGGATGGGATGGGATTAAACATGAACTAGAATGGGATTACACAATATGGAGGGATCTATCGGATTTCTTTCATTATTTTAATACCCACATTACATGATGATTAATATACATATATGTACTTACATATATATGCCTATCTAAACTACATATGTATATGTATATACAACACACACACACACACACACACACACACACTGAAATGGAGTACTTTGAGCTAGACTTGAGCCATGACCCAGTCTGCTCCCCTGATGGCAATTGGCATCATGAGATTAAAACAAACAACCAAATAAAGAAGAAACAAATAAACTTCCAAATAACTGCAATCCAGAAGAGTTATTTTCTTTGCATGACCAAAGACTCTGTAAGTCCTTAACTATCAAAAAAGGAGAAATAAGGACAGTGGCTTTCCTGTGCCAGTGACATCTCTAGCACCTTCATTCCAGCATGTATCATGCATCAGAAAGGAGGTTCCCAGGTCTGTGTTCTGGTTCCCATTTCTGTCTTTTCCCAATATATCACATTCCCTCAAGATGGAGATACTTTCTCATCTTTGCATTCCTACTGTTAACTACATAACCTGGTACATAGGTGCCTAATAAAATTTTTTTCTTTTGATATAATTTTTTATTTTTTCAATTACAGTTGATGTAAAATAGTATGTTATTTTAGGTGTACAAACCTGTGATTAGACATGCATGTTACTTACAAAGTGTTCATGCCAATAAATCTAGTACCCATCCGACACCATACATAGTTATTGCAATATTTTGACTCCACTCCATATGCTGTACTTTGCATTTCCATGACTATTCTATAACTACCAATTTGTACTTCTTTATCTCTTCATCTTTCTTATCCATTGTATCCATTATCCATTTGGCCTCTGTGAAAGTGTCCATTCATTTTCTGTTCATGTATTGATGGATACACAACTTGCTTCCATGTCTTGGCTTTTGTAAATAACATGGCAGTGGATATACAAATGCATATTTTTTTTTTCTGTTTAGTGTTTTGGGTTTCTTTGGATCAATGCCCAGTAATAGAATTGCTGGGTCCTTCTATGGCTCTCATTATAGTCTTTGTTTTAAAGTTTATTTTGTCTTATATAAATTGCTACCCAGCTTTTTTAAAATTTCCATTTTCATGAAATATCTTTTTCTATCCCTTCACTTTCAGCCTGTACAGGCATTTTGATCTGAAGTGAGTGTCTTGCAGACAGCATATATACAGGACTTGTTTTGGTATTCATCAAACAATGTATGTCTTTTGATTGGAGAATTTAATCCATTTGCATTTAAAGTAGTTGTTGATAGATATGTATTTATTGCCATTTTCTTCTTCTTTATGTGATTTCTTATAATACTGAACTGGTGATGATGAACTCCTTTAGCTTTTTCTTGTCTGGAATCTCTGTCTGTGCTTCAATTCTAAATGATAGCTTTGCTGGGTAGAGTAATCTTGGTTGTAGGTCCTTGCTTTTAATAATGTAGAATATTTCTTGCCAATACCTTCTGGCCTAAAATATTTCTGTTGAGAAATCAGCTGACAGTTTTTGGGGAGCTCCTGTATATGTAAATAATTGTTTTTTTTCTTGCTGCTTTTAAGGCACTTACTGTGTCTTTTAACCTTTGCCATTTTAATTATGGTATTTCTTGGTGTGGGTTTCTTTGGGTTCATCTTGTTTGGAGACTCTGTGCTTCCTGTAGTTGTGTCTTTATTTCCTTCACCAGGTTAGGGAACTTTTCTGGCACCCCCATGATGTGAATGTTGATGTGCTTGAAGCTGTTCCAGAGAGTCCTTACACTATCCTCATGTTTTTTTATTTTGTTTTGTTTTGTTTTTTTGATGTTCTAATTGGGTGTTTTATGCTTTCTTTTTTCTTTTTCTTTTTGCATTTGTTATTTTTTTAATATATTTTATTGATTATGCTATTACGATTGTCCCATTTCTCCCCCATAATTCCCCTCCACCCTGTACACCCCCTCCCACCCACATTCCCCCCTTTAGTTCATGTCCATGTGTCATAAGTTTTTTAGCTTCTACATTTCCCATACTATTCTTGCCCTCCCCCGTCTATTTTCTTCCCACTATCTATCTATGCTACTCATTCTCTGTACGTTTTCCCCCTCTTTCCTCCTCCCATGCCCCTGTTGCTAACCCTCCATATGATCTCCATTTCTGTGGTTCTGTTCCTGTTCTAGCTGTTGGCTTAGTTTGCTTTTGTTTTAGGTGTGGTTCTTAATAGCTGTGAGTTTGCTGTCTTTTCACTGTCATATTTTTATCTTGTTTTTCTTCGATAAGTCCCTTCAACATTTCATATAATAAGGGCTTGGTGAGGATGAACTCCTTGAATTTGACCTTATCTGAGAAGCACTTTATCTTCCCTTCCATTCTAAATGACAGCTTTGCTGGATAGAGCAATTTTGGATGTAGGTCCCTGCTTTTCAAGATTTCAAATATTTCTTTCCAGCCCCTTCTTGCCTGGAAGGTCTCTTTTGAGAAATCAGCTGACAGTTTGATGGGAATTCCCTTGTAGGTGACTGTCCCCTTATCCCTTGCTGCTTCTAGAATTCTCTGCTTCATTTTAATCTTGGCTAATGTAATTACAATGTGCCTTGGTGTGTTCCTCCTTGGGTCCAACTTCTTTGGGACTCTCTGAGCTTTCTGGACTTCCTGGTAGTCTATTTCCTGGGCCAGATTGGGGAAATTCTCTTTTATTTTTTTGTTCAAATAAGTTTTCCATTTGTTGCTCTTCTTCTTCCCCTTCTGGGACCCCTATAATTTGGATGTTGGGACATTTAAAGATGTCCCGGAGGTTCCTAAGCCTCTCCTCATTTTTTTGAATTCTTGTTTCTTCCTCATTTTCTGTTTGGTTGTTAGTTTCTTCCTTCTGGTCCACTCCATTGATTTGAGTCCCAGTTTTCCTTCCATCTCTATCAGTTCCCCATGCATCTTCCTTCATTTCACGTATTGTAGCCTGCATTTTTTCATCTAGTTTGTGAGCAAAATCAACCAATTCTGTGAGCATTTTGATAACCAGTGCTTTGAACTGTGCATCTGATAGGTTGGCTATCTCTTCACTGCTTAGAGGAATTGGCTCTGGGGCTTATATTTGTTTTCCGGTTTGAGCCATTTTTGGTGGGATTTTTTTTTGTTGTTGTTGTTTTGGTTTTAGTCTGGTCATGGCTATTATGTAGGGAGGGGTGGAGCCTTAGGTGTTCCTCAGGGCGGGGTAGCCTAGTCGCCGAGTTGTGACGCTATGGGTGGGGGCGGAGTCTGAGAGGGAACAATGGTGCCTGTTCCGCTCTCTCCTGGACTCCGGCCCTTTCCGCTGCTTCCCCTTCACCTGGATTATCTGCGCACGTGTGAGTGCTGTTACGTAGTGAAGAGTGGAGCCTCTGGCGCTCCCCAGTGCAGGGCAGCCCAGTTGCTGGTTTGTGAGGCTGTATGTGGGGGCGGGATCTGAGAGGGAACAATGGCACCTGCTCTGCTGTCTCCTGGATTCAGTCCCTTCCGCCACTTCTCCTCTGCCTGGACTGTCTGCGTGCGCGAATGTGAGACCACCTGGTCAGCCATCCGCCTTGTGCGGCCTCACTGGGTCTGTACCGTTGCCCCCCTGTGCCGGGGGTCGGCCAGCTGCTGCCTGTGGGCCCGGGGACTGCCAGCCGCCGCCTGTGCACCTGGGAACTGCCTGCAGATGCTGCTTGCGTTCCCGGGTCCGTACCTCCACTTTCTCCTGCCCAGACTCCGCCCCTCTTACCAGTCTGGATGAATGGTTGTTGGACTTCCATACAGTTCAATTTTCTATCAGTTCTGGTTGTTTTCTTGTTTCTAAATATTTGTTGTCCTTAATTTTAGTTGTTAGAGGAGGCACAGTGTGTCCGCCTATGCCTCCAACTGGCCGGAAGTCCTGTTTTATGCTTTCTTATCTTTCAAATTGCTGATCTCATCTTCTGCTTTATCTACTCTACTGTTGTTTCCCTGTAATATATTCTTCATTTCTGTTAAAGCATTCTTCATCTCTGACTGTTTTTTTTTAATGTTTTCCATCTCCATTTTTATGTTTCCTATATTGTTGCTGAAGTTCTCACTAAGTTCATCTACTCTTTCACTAATTTCATTGAACATCCTTATAACCAGTATTTTGAACTCTGCATCTGGTAGATTGCTTGTTTCCATTTTATTTATCCTTTTTTTTCTGGAGTTTTGTTCTGTTCTTTCATTTGAGACACATTTCTTTGTCTCCTCCTTGTGTTTGTTTCTAGGCTGAGCTGCTACATCTTCTTGTCTTAGCAGAGTTGCCTTATGCTGTATGTGTCTTCTAGGTTCCCCTTCCAGTGGTACATTCTCCTAGTCACCTGAGCTGAACATTCCAGGTGTTGCCCTTCTTCTACCTTCATGCCATGTGGCCTGTGTACACCCTCTTGTGGTAGTTGAGCCTTGATTGTTGTTGGCAGGTCAATGGGAGACTTTTCTTCCAGGTTGACCAGCTGTGAGGACTACCCACCATCACTGTGGAGGATCTGCTGTTCAGAGGCTGAACACACCAAGCAGGACTTGATTCAGCAGCGCTCTAGTACTTTCTGAGTCTTCCCCTGAAGTGTATTATTCATGGAGGTTGTTGGATGGTGCTTTGGTGTGGTCTGAAGCTATCTGCTGGTTGTGCTGGCTCTGAGGCCTCCCAGGAGGTACAAGGCAAGGCCAGCCACTGCTTGTGCCCTGCCCAGAGGTACCTGGAATAAGCTACAAAGTGATCTTCAGATGGCTGCTACTCGTACTAGACATGGACATACCCAGAAGAAGCCAAGGTTTGAACCTAGGCTGCCTGCTGTTAGTGCCAGACCTGGGACCACTTAGTGATAAGTATGGATGATGCTGAGGCAAGATACTGCTTATTTGTGAGATTTTAAGGAAGTTTGCAGCATGAGCAAAGACAGGTCATTTGTATGGAAGAGCCACTAGAAATGGCTTGGGTGGACACTGCAAATTGGATGGGGTGGGTTCTCATGGAATCAACTGTGAACACAGTTTGGTAGAGCCAGTTCTGTTGATGGAGACTTAAATATGGTACCTGCCTGTTGGCTTTGTGGGGTGTGGGCTCAACAAGGAAACGATGGCCTTTGCTAGCACTTTTGTCTGGAAGAAATCTGTTCCTCCAGCCCTCATCCTGATACTCCACACAATTCATTTTCTCCCAGTAAATCTTTAGTGCCTTTTGATCTACTGCCCTAGTGCTAGAACTCAGAGCGATCGAGTCCAAGTAAGTCTGTGCATTGGCCCTTTAAGAGGAACACTCGGGCTCTAGCAGCCCTCCATTTCCTTCAGCGATAATTCCAGCTGGGATTTCATAGTCAGAGGTTGCAGTGACTTCTCTTCCTGGCACTGGAACCCTGGGCTGTTATATTCCTGAAATGCATCCCTCCTTCCCTAGGCCTCCCTACTTACTCTTCTTTTCCTGTGATCCTCTTCCTTGTAGCCTTCCCTTTCTGGTGGTTCTGTCTCCAAGTGCCTGAAATATACTCTCCGTCTAGCTTTGTGACAGTAATCCCTTCCAGTCTTCAGGTCCTCTTACATCTTACAAGTTTCAGAGCCTCAGAGTTTATTCTCCAGTTTCTGTGGTGGCAGGAAGAAAATTATCTCTTGTCTTTGTTCTGTTGACTCTGAATGAACTCTGGACAGGAAAATTGATAGTGGCTCAGGGAATGTTCAACTTTAACTAAAAAAATAATTTTTACAAAAATGAGTGTGTTCTGAGGACTAAATAGTCTAATCTTTGTCCTTAATGCTTAATAAATGATAACAGTGGCCTTATGATGCTAAAGACACAGTTCCCCATCCTTACTCTAGGTTTCATTTTTAAGCCATAAAGCATTAATAGATAGTGAATGTACCATGCTCAAACTGTTTCTGTCAAATTATTGATAGGGAAAAGGGAACAACTGTGATTTTCAAACCCAAATCCTCTCCAGGGCAGTGGATAGAGGACTGAGTCTTTTTCTATGTGAATCAGTCATTAACCTTAAGGTCATTGGCTGGCTCTTATTGTACATTTCGAGCAGCTGAACAGACAGATCAAAAGTCACTATCCCCTTCCCATGGATTTCTGCACTGCTGGAATGGTATCCGTGTAGACACAATGAATCCAGTTGCACTCTCCAAAATGTGTGAACAACAGGTTGAGGTCAAAGAAAAGAAGAGAAATATGTGCATCAAGCAGCTGAGATTCATGCTGGACATCGTGGAGAGTGACTGGGCTTCCAGATGTCAGTCAGGCTTGTTGCACACCCTACACATCTCTAGTGTTCTGCACAATAAAATTCCTTGACAATAATTAGTAAATAAATTAATGGATAAATCGATTAAAGCCTAGTCCCCTGCTTATCTTATCATAATGTAATTACTTTTAGGGAAATTATGTGATAAATAAGAGCAGTTATAAAATTTATGATTCTTTGACAAAAATCTTTCAGTCTTTGATTAAATCAGTATGATTCAAACTATGAATATTCTGTTGGGAATCTCACTTCTAGAAACTGAATTTGTACAGGAGAATCTGTGGGGAACAACTGACCACATGATACCTTGGATTAGCACCTCTCAAACTTTAACATGCACTCAGATCATCTTGCAGATCTTGTTGAAATGTGCATTCTGATTCAGTAGGACTGAGAAGAGGCATGAGATTCTGCATTTTTAATAAGCTCTTAGATGATATGGATATAGAATCTGCTGGTCCCTGAACCACACTTTGAGTATTAAGGTTTTAGAGGCAACTTGCTATACAGCTCTCAGCAGAAGGTGGAGTGGGTGGAGTGAGGTTTATCTTCCCTCCATGAGGATATTTGATGTTGTCTGGGAGGTTTTGTTTATCATAATGCTACTTTCATATAGTGGTAGGGGCCATGAATGCTGCTAAAGATCCTACAAAGCACCAGACAGTCTACATACAGAGCATTATCTGGCCCCAAATGTCAATAAGCTGAGGTATAGAAATTCTGCTATAGGAGAAGTAACACAGATTTGCAATCTGGTTGACTTGTGATCAATCTATGATCATTCCACTTCACTGCTTTAACCCCTTACAGTACTCTCTGAATTTCAGCGGCTTTTGTTTGTTTGTTTGTTTCCTTTTCCTTTCCTTTTAGAACTACCTAACAAGGATCATCAGCGTGCCTTGACCGGCAGTAAATGTTCAATAGTACTTGGTATCAACTGAAATAAGGTCAAAGGACCATCTTCCTTGGAAACCTATAGAAAATTAATTCCTGTTATTGAGTGCCTATTCTTGTACACAGAGATGAATAATTTGGATATTTCAGAGATATTTTTGATTATTAGACTAAGCTAGGGGCATAGATCATCTCTAGAGAGTCCCATGAATCTATAATGTTAGATTTTTAAGAAAAAAATGGTGTTTCAATTCCTATTGTTAGATAGATATTAACAGCTGTTCTTGCAAAAGATATCATAATGGCCAGTTGATTGAGAGATACTGATACTGTGTTTTGACCATCCCAATGGCAAAAGCATTTTGTCATCTTAGAGGCACTTGGCTTTGACTTGCAAAGGCATGGGTGCAGGAGATTCCCACTTGTGGGATTTCCTGGGCTTCATTTGCTCTTAGAACAGGAACAAAGCTATTCCACTAGGGAGATCCCAGCAAGGGTGGTGAGGCAGGAGGCTGAAGCCGATCCCTCTTCGCACTGGTACAAGTGTACCTCAGGAACCACCTGAGGATTAATCTTTCCCATGTGTCAGGATACTTTTCACATGCTCTTCCCCTGCCACACCCACCCTACAACTCCTCTGCCTATCACATAAGCAGATAAACATAAATACATGTAGACCGCCCCCCCCCCCCCGCCCACTGCGTCATTTATGTCCCAACAGATGAGTATTTCTACTGACTGTCTATAAAGAAAAACAAGCAGATGGCACAGCTGGAAAAAAATGTCTGTGCTTTAAGGGGTCAATAGAGCTCTTTATCATCACAGCAGGAATACACAAGGACCTGGCAGGACACCAGGGTGCTCAAGGAGAATGTTAAGCATTTGCTCAACATGTTAGTGGAGATTTCAAGAATCATGTAGGCCTCTCTCTTGCATAAGATGTCTGCACGATAGTCCTGGGACCTAGAGGTTGACTTTTTCTGGTTCCTTCATCTTTTACCATGCTGTTCTTGAGCTTGTCTTCCTATAGAATTTAATTTATAGAGTTACTCTGAAGGTTCTTATATTTATCTAAATGGAGACAATTAGATCAGTTCAAATAGTATCATGGTAGAGTAGAAAGATGAGGGATTTGGTACTAAATTTTCTAGTAGTACTAACAGGTCTATGATTTATTATATGTGAAAGGATTATGAACACAGTTGGCAAAAAGAGGCCTATGAGGTGACATCTGGGAGAGCCCAGCTTCCAGCTTCCAGAGTCCTCTCCCATTGGAATCACACAGGATACACTTAATTCCCCTAGTAGCATGTAAAGTGTAGCCAACCAGGGAAGCTCATTAGAGACTCAGTGAAGAGGTTTTATACTGGAGGCTCATCACATAGGCAGCCTCTTTCTGGAATGTATTAAAATTTCAGATTTCCAGAAGGAAAACAGGTGATCAGCATGAACTACATAGTGGGAACCCTTCTGAAATATAAGTTCCTGGACACCAACCAAGGCCTTACATACAAGTAGGGCTTCTCAAAGATCAGAGTTGAGACTTGGGATGTTCCTGTTTCCTTCACAGTTCTTGTGGTGGTTCCTTTCACTCTCCTTCCTGGGACAGTAGGCAGTCAGTGGGAGTCCAGGACTTCAGAATTGTGACAAGGTATCTTGAGGCATAGGCATCTGGCTCTCAGTCATGCTGCCTGGAGCCTTTGAAGATGCAGGTCCTAGGGGAGAGCACCATGATTCCCAGGGATAGCAGGTTATGCCAAAATGAACACAATCTCTTCTAAACACTCTCTGTCTGTAAGATCAGCTGATCCATTTTATTCTTTGAATCAGGAACAATCAGGATTTTATTCTTGTAAGTCAAAGAATTTTTTTGATGAATGGCATGTAAGATTTTTTCCCCTTTTTGGCTTAAGAGCACGTAGGAGTCTTTATCTTTGAAGTTCAAAGCTTTTCTCTCCCCTAGGATATGCCTTGTCATACTTTCTTATTATTAACTCTGTCCAGCATCTGATAATCCCTCTCAATTTCTCATCTCAAATCTTTTAAATATTTTTTTTTAGTTCTGCAACTTTTCTTCTATTAGATCTATAATTATTGATGCCCATCCTTGGGACTGTTGAGTATTTGGAGGTTGAATCTCCATGTTCTATCTTGTCATTCATTTCCTAACACATTTATTTAGTCAGGAATTTGTTCATTCGTTCAATGAACAACAGTCCCAAACAGCCATACTCACAAGAGGCACACCATCAGCTGGAGACTGAAAAATATCTTAGTTAGTATGGGCTGCTATAACAAATTACCATAAATTGGCAATAACCAATATTATTCCTAACAGTTCTGGAGGCTAAAACATCCGAGATCAAGGAACTGGTGGTTCCAGTGTCTAGCAAGGTCCTAACTTCCTGGTGTGCAATGGCTGTCCTTTCCTTGTAACCTCACTAATCTTTTTCATAAGGGCTCCACCTTCATGAGGTAGATTACCTCTCAAAGGCCCCATTTTCAAATACCATTTGGATTGGAGTTTGAATCCAAATAGTGTTTGGATTCAAATGTATTTACATTTGAATTGGAGTTTCCACATACAAATTTTGGTGGGACACAAACATTTAGTTCATTAAAACAGCTAAGGTACATTGTAATACTATGTTGAGGTACTAAGTGCCAACAGCTAACTTGTTAGTAAAAGCATATGTGCACAGATCCCCAGAAAAAGGATGGCTTTAATGGAGGCCTGCTCAATATGCCAGGGAACACAAAGGATGGAGTGCTTCGAAGCAATGAGGGGGTTGTTTGTGGACTATTTTATGTAAGTGTCTTTTTTTATGTCAACATTTTGTTCTCTGCAGACCCACAGTTTACTTATTCTAATATTATTTTTGTTTGGTTTGTTGTGGTGCCTATATGTTCACGTTTTGTTTGTAAGTGCATGGATTTTGTACTTATGTGATGTGCCAATCTTCATTCATTCTTCCCTAATTGCCTCAAGGAACTGCTTTAAAGCTCATCCCCAGCCTGCATGGGTATAGTCCTAAAGCAGAAGTTAATGAAAGAGACCACTGTTCTCTCTTTCTCTTATACCTTGGGTCTGGAAATGCCCTTATCTAGACCCAAAAGCAGAAAGTAGAATAGGTAGAGGCTTGAGTTCTTTCACTCATCTGTCCATTGTGACTAGAAGCATACAGTACTGCCTGGAATGGGGACTGGAGAGGTGGCTCTGGAAGCCTAAATGAGAAAGCCGTGAAGACTTTATCACTGTCTGGCTGCACTAGGAACTCTGTATAGACTGCAGCTGGATGAGAGGCGGGAGCTGCTCCTGATGCTGCCTCAGGGGTCCATGTACTTTTAGACCCTCAGCAGTAGCACAGACCTGGTATGAGACCCCACTACCAGTGTGGAAGCATGGATGAATATAGATATAGCCCTCCAGTGCTATGGAAGTGACATGGCTGGAAGGAAAAATGTTATGTTCTTTCCATTACTATGAGCTGTTATTCTTTATAATTGCTGCTGCTACTTCCTTTACTGTTGCTGTTGAAAACTCCCTAAACTAGATGATTTAATATTAATAATGATGAGAATTAGGGGGAACAGATTCCATGATATTCATCTTACTGCACCAACTCTTTGGAATTTTTACCAGTTTATCTTCAAATAGAGGTAATTGAAAGTTAATTTTTGTCATAAAAATAAAAGCCCTCTTACTATAATTGGAGCCGAGAGAGAGAGGGGTGGGGGGGAGGAGGAGTCAGCTCAGATGCAAAAGCAATCCCTCTCAGTCACTGCTTTCTGGTGGTGTTTTGGGGGTTATTTCAAAATATCTACGTAGAGAAAGAGGTGGACTACCCTCCACTGAATAGTTACCACCATTAAGTGCTGGGATCAAGTCTCTCCATGTGATATTTTATTTGGTCCACAAAACAAATAGGAAAATGAAATGATAGTATCCCTATCTGGTAGATGATGAAATTAAGGTAGAGGTGAGGTTCAAGATCTGTGCTTGAATGAAGTTTAGGAGTTTCATTGACTTCTGATCTACTCTAGCTGGAAACATACTCATCTCTCAAAAGTTAATCCACCTCTCACCTACATGGGTGACAGAATGTCTTTCCCAGAGCTGCTCTCCATTTGTTTCTCCTGGTTTGGGGTCAAGGTCCTTTTTTATTAGGACTTGATCAGTCTTTTAGGGGCAGGTAAATAAAAGCCTTCACCCTACCCTATCCCACCCAACCAAAGCTCCTTCATTGACTATTCCATCCTCATCTTGGTACTGGATTATAGACAGGCTGGGTTTATAATGTAGCTCTTTGTTATTAAGGCATACCACATGTCTCCATTTATCATTAACTTCCATTTTAATTACTTATCTGAATTTGTTTTTTAACCAAATTACTTTCAGATATATTACCAGTGCATTTCTTTTACTAAAAAAGTTCTTTAACCCAGGCATCCCAGTGCTTGCACAGGTCATAAAGGCTGGACTGTGTATCCATGTCCTAGGGGTGGGGCCAGCTTTAGTAAGAAGGAGATTCAGTTTGTTCTCGTGCTTCTTGGATTACACAGATGTCACTTACTTGTTTCAAAGTTGACTAAATAATTTTGATCATATTATGGAAATAGACTTTTAAAAAGGTTGAAAAAACAAATCCAAAGCAAATCTCTAGGGAGCTTGGACATGGTGAATCTGCTGTCCTGTTGTTGGAGATAGGCTGTAGGCTCCCTCAGGGGTGCTCAGAATTCCATAGGGTAGGACACATGTGCTACTTAGTCAGAAGCTGCTTCTTTTTCCAAGAAAGGCATGGACCCGTGGACTAACTATATACATAGTTTTGAGATCTGTCTATTCAAGACATTGTTTGGTAATTTTGGTAATGGAAACATCATTGCTGAGGCTATCTCTGACTATTACATTTACTATTTTTTATCTCTGTTTTTTGCCACGTCGACTCTTCCAGCCACAGTGTACCCTGTGGATAGCAGTATTTTTGTCTCAGACTCTCAGGATTGTAGAAGGGCATCAATGATATGCTCAAACAAAATCCTTATCTTCAGTTTACTTGTTAATTTGTCATTTCACTTTCCTTTTCTCTTTTCATTTAATAATGTATTTATCTCTATCTGCCTGATAGGGGTGAGAAGAGATGAGATGGAACTAGATGGAATGATGTATTTATCCCTCTTTGTCTGCCTGATAGGGGTGAGAGGTGAGATGGAGCTAAATGGAGTGTCTTCAGAGGACTAGCAAAACCGTAATCACACAGTTCTAGTCATTCATTCACCCAAGAGTTCATAAACAGAGACCACCTATTTACATTAGGTGTTATAATATAACATTAGTTCCTTATCTTTTTATTTTTTTATGTTACAGATCCATTTTAGTTCCTGGCAGCAGCAATAGGAAGTATCCTACTTTTCAAATCTTTATGATTATCTTGACACTAATATATGGGCCCCAAATTAAGACACCATAGACTAGACAAACTCTAATATTGCTTCCACTTCTTAGTTCCTGTGATTCCTTTTAAATTTTAATTATGCAAATATAAATAATGATATTTCTAAAGGAAGTTAAAAAACAAAACACTCCTCTCCACCCCTACTATCATATTCAACTCTAAATATCCCACTGCTTCAAGCTGACTCTAAAACAGCCAGCTTCCATATATGAAATTTAAAATATGGATTTAATAATGTAAGAAAAAATGGTCAAGGCTATCATTGAAAAAGGCCTAAGGGAAAGCAAGAATCACACCTGTGCAAAGCAGTGTTGGGGTGGGAGCCCACTTTGCTGAAAGCTGTTCTCTCAGCAATCACAGTCCCTTCCACTCAGAGACAAGTGCCCCTCATTACGTGTGTAGGCGTCAAAAAGCAATGAAACTCTAATTAAGAAGCTGATGTCTTTTTCAAGTGTAGCCACACAGGTCTACCCTTCTGCCATTTCAGACCTGATTCAGACCATTCATCTGAAGGGGAGCAAATCGTGGAGCTTTTAATTCCCAGCCAAAATATGCCCTGATAGGGCCCTCTTCTCTCTCACTTGAATGTGTTGAAATGAACCACCCAATTACTTGGGAAAGTACAGGAGGTCTGTAGAAGCGCACTGGGGTAGGTGGGGCAGGTGGTCCATACACCCAGAGCCTCTTGACTGAGGAGCCCCATGCATGTGTACCCCAAGAAACAAGTCTGAGGGAAAATGAACGATAGAGAAAATTTTCCCTTCAAATCAATTGATTCTTCAACAACAACAGGAAAATTGAAGCTGAAATGTCGATAGAACCACAGCTCATGAAAGGCTCCATTGAGGCCTCCAGGGAAGATAGGATACACCTGCTAATGAGAAGAGTTTTAAAACCACCGCAAGCCTGAAGTTTTATTATAAAAAGAAAAAAGAAATAAAAAACCCCTAGAATGATAATTTCCAAATCTGGAGAGGAAGATAGAAATGGTTGAGGTTTTTCTAAAGACAGCATTGATTGCTGAGGCAAACTGTCAAATTTTTCATTATATCTATTTCAGGACAAGCATTTATTACCTTTCCAGTGACTATATATCTCCTGTAATGTTCTTACTGTGATTTGCCTCTTAATTACCTGCAGAATTTGCATTTAAACCAAGTTAAAGTATGTCATCTCTTCCACTTCGCACAGCTGTTTCCATGGTAACCAAAGGGGTGTCCCCCTGGATGGCTGGGCTGGAATGTCTGCTTCAGCTGGCCTAGAAGCATCTCCCCTTCATTGTTGATCCTTTGCCTTCAAGGCACTGAGGAAAGTGAATGGAAAGCATCAAAGGAGCCACTGACCCCTGTCGGATTTCTCTGGAAACTACTGTCAGCAGAGAGATTTCCTTTCTTTGATGAACTCTTCAGAATTAGGGTGTGGGGTTGATTTCTCCCTTTATAGTCCATTCAGATTGCTCCCCTTCAGCTTCAGATAAATGAACAGACCAGACCTATGTCCAGTCTCTTCCCCTGACCCACAGACTTTAACACAGATCCCAAGCCTAGGCTCTTCCTTGCCTGAAGAGCATGACCCTACATAAACATCATTAAAGACAGTTGTTGTGGGAGATAATGACAGCATAAGGCAAGCTGCACTGATTTAGTAGTCAGGAGCACCTGGAGTCCTTGTCTGGGCTCTGCAGGCTTGGACAAAGCTGGTGCACACCTCTAAAGCTAAGCAAAAATGAAAGGCATGTGCATTTGTAGTTGGTAATTTTCTTTGATTCCTTTGACAATGAAAACACATGTTTCTTAGGTCACCTTTCCCTCACCTCAAAGATAAATGGATTAAAAACAAACAAAGGTACAGCATGAAAATGTTGGATATAAGTGAACTTGCATGGTTCACATCTTCATGATATGAGTGGACAAATTCCCATCCAGGAATGGAGGGGTTTCTATCATCTTCCAATGATTCATTCAATATTATATTAGGGGTTATCACTTTCAATAGCTAACTCTTTATACTAATTACTTTATTATTTGTTTCTCTTTCTGTTGCAATTAAGAGAAATCCAAACTAAAATATCTTAAAAAAAGAAAAAGATGATCAATTTATTGGTTCATGTAGCTGGAAATACCAGTGAAGAGCTGAATTAGATGGATGGACCCAGAGGCTCAACATGCAGTCATTTGGAACACATCTCCAGATCTTCCACTTCTTTTTCCCTTTGTGTTGCCTCCATGCTGAGGTGACTCTCCATTTGAGGTGGCAAGATAGTAGTCACAGTTCTAAACTTAGACAGTATCTTCCTCCCAGAAAAAACAGGAAGAAGGGGATGGTCTCTTTCTCAATGAAAATTTTGGACATGTAACTCATTGAATCAGGTCAGGTTACATGTCTACACTTGATCTAGTCATTACGGCCAAAGAGATGAAGGGCAGTGACTGGTTTAGATTTGGTCTCTGATTAGCTCTTGTAGGTAGGATGGGAAAAATTCCACCTAAACTACAGGATACTACAATAAGAGGTACAATTAGTCTACTCTTATTTCTTTATTTCACCATTGTGGAAAAAGGTTATTTCCCTTACGCAAGTAAGGCAACTGATGCCAAATGTAGTGATATTACAATACTATAATATATCCTGGAGATATGATTTTTGTTCCAGACCCTCATAATAAAGAAAGTGTCACAATAAAGCCAGTCATAATCTTTTTGCTGGTGGAGGATCTTGACTTCAATTTGTAAAAATCATGCCTGGGAAACACAATAAAGCAAAGCACAATAAAATAAGGTTTACACTAATATATCATTATTTGAACACCTGTCTTTCTGATACCATAGTCCATTTTCCTCATACTAAATTTTCCTTATCAGTTTTCTCCTGGCTCCATCATGGAGATCAGACTTATAAACCTTTGAGGTTTGATTCCTTAAAATAGCTAAATTTGATATTCTGAGTCTTGCATGATGGGGATGATAGTTTCTTCAATTGCTATTATAGAATACATTTTTAAACATGTCCCATCAGTTGTTTTCTTGCTTGCTGCTGATCCAATCAAGTATTTATGTCCCCATTTCTTTGAAGCTAAGAGATGGAGGCAATTTCCGTGGTCATCTAGTTAAGTGAGGGGAGAGTCAGGATTAGAAACTGGGTCTCCTTTTTAAATTTCAGTCCTTTCAACCTCTTCCAATCTTTAGTTTTCATGATTTCTTTTCTTTTACAAAGCCCAGACCCCCGGAAGAGGAGAGTGAAATCCTAAGAATTCACATAGCAGAATTCTTTATTGGTTCTGATGAAAAAAAAGCAAGTGACATGGTCTGAAAGTAAGTAGATGAATACCTGTGAAGTTTTGAAAACCACTGTTTTACCTGAGAACTACTGCAGTGCGAACTCCAGATCCCACTTGCTATCTCTCTTTGCACTATTTTTTTTTTCTTTTTGGAAGGGTTTCCATAGTACTAAGGGAAGAGGATCTCTTATCTTTCTCCTTATTCATGAGACACCTTACTTTTTGTTTCTCTGTGATTTGTCTACACCTTAGGGTGAGGAAATGCCAATCTGAATAATCTGATCCTAAGACAGGGATTGGCTATGGTTACTAGTGGGAAGGTACCCTAATGCCCTGGTGGACAGCAGTGGGGGAGTCTTATACATAGTAAAAAGTTATACATCTGCAAAGAATTTAAAAACAATACTAAAACCGACTGAAAGTTGATCTTGTTTATATTACCACTGTGCTCCTGAAATTTTAAACTCAATGTCAGTGACAAAACCCTTCTCTCCATAGAGATACCTACTCCCATTGCCATCCCACACTTTATAAATCACTGTAAATCTGTTCAAAACAGATCAAAGAGGTGATGAAAGGCCAGATGGAAATTTCCGATGCTTACATTGTATTGAAGCTGAAACCCTCTCTTCTCCCACCTGTTGGCCCCTCCTCCATCTTGCCCTCAGATGTTTTGGATATATAATTGAAACCTGTCTTAGATCACTTTAGGGCATTTACCTCTCCCAAGCCACTCCCAGTCAGAAAGAGCTCAGCAGGGGGACCCCCAATGGAGGCATGATGACCCAGACTGTAAATGTGGTTATTGCCCTGAAGCACTGAGCAGGGAGAAAGAGAGATTGACAGGGAGAGGAATGGAGGGACACTGAGTTGGGTACAGGGGCAGTGAAGTAGGGGCTGGAGTTAGTGAGAGAGAGCAAGCAGTCTAGTGCGGATGCAAGTAGCTAAGTTATTGGGGGCTGAAGAGAGAATAAACAGAGGAGGGAAGAAAAAGAGAGCAATTGAAGGTGTTAGCCCCTTTTGATGTCCATCAATCACCTGCTTAAACTGTGTTTCACTGTCTATCCTTTGCCTTTCTCAGCATTCAGTTCTCACTTGGCTCAGTAAGATTCCTAATTCCAAATGGTTTTAGAGAAGTGACACTTGCTTAAAAAGAAAGCAGGCAATTTGTCGACGGCTGCAGAAAAAGCCTCACTGGCCCTCTCAACCTTAGTGTGTTTTCCTGGTCTTCCTCTGTCCCCTGCAAACCTTTGTTCTTTATGAAATGGCCCTAGCACCAAGACCTGTGACAGTGACTTCCCTTTCTCCAATGTATGCTCAGGGGCATGGAAACAGCACCCTGGAATAGACCCAGAGGTTGTGGCTGCACCCTGAGATTTTATGGCAGAGGAACAGGAACTTGAAAAGTTTTGTACCCTATCTTTTGGCAGATAGACCTGGGTAGTAGGCCAAGAGGGAAGATAGAGGGGCAGGCATCTACATGGAGGTTCCATGAGGCTTGCTGTCTGTGGTCTCTTTGCTCCTCTCTCTGACATTAGGATGTCATTGTCTTGAGCTTTGGGGGTCATTTCTGTAGGACATCTTTAATGAAATATTTGTTGAGCCACTTTGATCCCCCGGCCAGAGTGTGTTTTCTGAAATACCCACCTGTGCCTAAAGATCACTTTAGTCTGAGAAGATCACTTCTGTTTAAATCCGAGAGAAGTCTGTAAGTGTTTCTGTGATTGCAGATAAGGACATTTTATCTACAAGGTCTGTCTATGCCTCTACGTCTGTGTATATGGAACATGTCTGTAGAAAATTCTGCCTTTGCTTCCGTGATTGTGACTTCCTGTGTGGGAATAGGGCTGTGAAGGGCTTGCCTATGGCTCTGGGGTCCTTGCTACGGGCATGTCCCATGGAACATCCATCAAGCCACTGGGATCCTGGGGGTGTTTTCTGGGAAATGTCTTTCCTTCCATCTGTGGCTATGGTGGATTTTCTTTGCGGGAACACTCATGTGCTGGTTATCTTTTTGGATTTATCAGAAATTCACGGTATCCTGTAGCCTGGAGATGGGCAGGAGATGGCCACTTCTTGGCGCTAGAGCTGTCAGTTGAGGCTGCAAGGGCACCCGGTGAAACCCTGTAGAGAGTAGAGGTTCAGCTGAACTCTTCAGGACATCAGCAGACTCTGAAGAGGGAAGCAGGATGTGTAGTCCACCTGGGGCAGCAATCGGGGCTGCATCACCTAAGAGAAGTTCAAAACAATATTGAAACTTTCTAACTGTGTCTGCTGTATATTTACATCAATTTTTTAGGGCTGCCATTGAAAAGTGCCATAAACTGGTGGCTTAAACAACTGAAATTTACTTCTCACAGTTCTGGAGTTTGGAAGTCCAAGATCAAGGTGTCAGCAAGGTTGATTTCTTCTAAGGCCTCTCTCCTTGGCTTACAGATAGCATCTTCTTGCTGTGTCCTCACCTGGACTTTGTTCTGAGTGCACACATCCCTGATGTCTCCTTTGTGTGTTCACATTTCCTCTTCTTATAATATAGGACACCAGTCAGATTGGACTAGGGCCCACTCTAAAGGTTTAATTTTTAATTTACCTCTTTAAAGGTCCTATCTCCAAAATGCAGTCACATTCTGAGGTACTGGGGGTTAGGTCTTCAACATAAGAATTTTGAGAAACACATTTCAGCCCATAACAATATTATTTTCATGCTCTAGTGATTTCAAATAATTTCAGTAATAACATTTTCTTGCCCCAAAAAGTCTTTTTGTGATTTAAGTGGCAAGCAATTACTCTAGTTATTATTGAATTTTTATTACTTAGACCTTAATAAATATTATATTTAACAATGAAATTAATTTAGAGAAACACCAGTTATCCTTTTGGCCCTGGCACACATTGCCTCCTCTACAAGAGTAAGGTTTTTTTGTTGAATTTTTTTTAATATATTTTATTGATTATGCTATTACAGTTGTCCCATTTCTCCCCCATCATTCCCCTCCACCCTACCCACCCTCTCCCACCCACATTCTCCCCTTTAGTTCATGTCCATGGGTCATAAGTTTTCTAGCTTCTACATTTCCCATACTATTCTTGCCCTCCCTCTCTCTATTTTTTTCCCATTATCTATGCTACTCATTCTCTGTACCTTTTCCCCCTCTCTCCTCTTCCCACGCCCCTGTTGCTAACCCTCCATATGATCTCCATTTCTGTGGTTCTATTCCTGTTCTAGCTGTTTGCTTAGTTTGCTTTTGTTTTAGGTGTGGTTCTTGATAGCTATGAGTTTGTTGTCTTTTCACTGTCATAGTTTTATCTTCTTTTTCTTAGATAAGTCCCTTTAACATTTCATATAATAAGGGCTTGGTGATGATGAACTCCTTGAACTTGACCTTATCTGAGAAGCACTTTATCTTCCCTTCCATTCTAAATGACAGCTTTGCTGGATAGAGCAATTTTGGATGTAGGTCCCTGCTTTTCAAGATTTCAAATATTTCTTTCCAGCCCCTTCTTGCCTGTAAGGTCTCTTTTGAGAAATCAGCGGACAGTCTGATGGGAACTCCCTTGTAGGTGACTGTCCCCTTATCCCTTGCTGCTTCTAGAATTCTCTGCTTCATTTTAATCTTGGCTAATGTAATTACAATGTGCCTTGGTGTGTTCCTCCTTGGGTTCAACTTCTTTGGGACTCTCTGAGCTTCCTGGACGTCCTGGTAGTCTATTTCCTTTGCCAGATTGGGGAAGTTCTCCTTCATTATTTGTTCAAATAACTTTTCCACTTGTTGCTCTTTCTCTTCCCCTTCTGGTACCTGTATAGTTCGGATGTTGAAACATTTAAAGATGTCCTGGAGGTTCCTAAGCCTCTCCTCATTATTTTGAATTCTTGTTTCTTCATTCTGTTCTGTTTGGTTGTTTGTTTCTTCCTTCTGGTCCACTCCATTGATTTGAGTCCCAGTTTCCTTCCCATCACTATTGGTTGTCTGTACATTTTCCTTTATTTCACTTAGCATAACCTTCATTTTTTCATCTGATTTGAAACCAAGTTCAACCAATTCTGTGAGCATCCTGGTCACCATTGCTTTGAAGTGTGCATCTGATAGGTTGGCTGTCTGTTCGTCGCTTAGTTGTATTTTTTCTGGAGCTTTGATCTGTTCTTTCCTTTGGGCCATTTTTTTGTTTTGATGAGCCTGTTATGTAGTGAGGGGTGGAGCCTTAGGTATTCACCAGGGTGGGTCAACCCAATTGCTGGGTTGTGATACTGTGTGTGGGGCAGGTGTCCAAGAGGGAACAATGGTGCTTGCTCCACTCTCTTATGAATTTCAGTCTCTTCCCTGCTTCCCCCAAGCAAATTGGGCCCCTCTGGCGCTGATTCCTGTGTGGGTGGGTTTGTGTACATTCTAGGACCCTGTGGGTCTCTCCAATGAACACTTCTGTGAGGCTGGGAGTTTCTCCTGGCACCTCAACCACCACAGGTGTTTTCAATTGGTGTTTTGAGGCTTTATTTCCTCATGCTGGGGCCCTGGGTTGCACAGTCTGTCTCGCTCCCTGGTTTTGCCTGGTTTATCTGTGCATAAATGTTGGACCACCTGGTCTGCAAGCCACCTTGTGTGCCCCACCCATCCACAATCTGTGGTCTCACCAGGTACACCTGCTTCTGCCTTCCACACCTGGGGTCCCCCAGCCACCACTTTGCTCGGGTGCCTGACTCCGCCTCTCCTACAGGTCTGGATGAATGTCTCTACTTAAACACCTTGGTTGTCGGACTTCCATAAAGTTCAGTTTTCTGTCAGTACTGGTTGTTTTTTGTTTCTAAATTGTTAGTGTCCTTATTTTGGTTGTGCGAGGAGGCACAGTGTGTCTTCCTCTGCCTCCATCTTGTCCAAAAGTCTGTGTTTAAATTTTAAAACATGAAGCAAAGTTGTTTTATTATCTCCAGAAATTAATAATTAATTAAAATTCATTGCAAAATTTTCATTATCTATAATTTCTTGTCATTATTATCATGATTAATACTAAAAATAACTTTGTCCTATAGAGGATAAGGATCTTTAAAGAAGTCAGTCCATGATGATCTTTAGCTTCAGGGAAGCAGTCAACATTGGGGACTTAGGGAAAAACATGAGGGGAGGCCCACAGGTGGTTATAGATTAAAATGCAGGCAGCCAATACTTTGAGTCTAGGCTGCAAACCTGCAATTCAGTTCTCAGGTAGCAGCACCCTTCACACACACACATACACCTGCACATGCACGCAAGTATATGCATGCACAGTTATGGAAGGGATCTTAGCACTGGGGAGAAGACAGAGGCCCACTTCCATGAGGCCACACATAGGAACATGTAGCACTCTGTAAAGGGGTTCCATTCCCCACACACACAGTCACAGCAGTGAAGCAGATCATCTCATATGCTGGGAAGATGGAGTTCAAGGACCCACTCTGAAACTTATGGTTTTCTGGGTTCCAGCAAGGGCCACTAGGGACTTTCAACTCCTTTTTGCTCCTTAATGCATCCAAATACTTCCTAGCCTTCTGCTGCCAGACAAACAATGGAGACAAGTCTCTGCCTTCAGGAAACTCAGTGAGCCGAAGGAGTCAAATATGTAAATAGACACTATTTACTTGGTGCCAAATTTCCCTCCTCTGGCCAAGAGAAAGTGGGGAAGGAACTGGTGGAGAAATGAATGATTTTCACAGAGAGCTTCTGCCACCCAGTGTGTCATTCCAAGTTCTAGAGAGCAAATGTTGTTGAGTGTCTAGCCACAAGTTATATCCATTACTTCCAAGCAAGTCTCCCCATCTTACAGGCCAAGGCTGCCATTGAGAATGGGACACTCAAGAAAGTAGAAAGAGAGTGGAATGTTAGGGAGTGAAGCTCCAGGGAGATGCAGGAGGAGCTGTGCCATGCAGAGTGACCTTGTCAGTGTGTCAGGGCATGATACTTCCTTCTCAGTTGGTGATGATTTCTATGTGTAACTCTAATGTGTCTGTGAGAAGGCCAGCTGTCTCCACTGGCCTAGGACAAGGCGAGCCACTTTAGTTGGGCACACAAAAAGGACAGGGAGGACACCACCTAGTATGCTCCCACAAGGATTGTACTTGAGATGAGCCCTAAGGATAAAAAAAAAATTTAATTTGGCAAGAGCAGGGAAATGTTATGCATATTACAGAAGGAAGAATTAAAAAAAAAGTCACATAATCACATGAGGCAAACTGAGTTAGCTTGCAGTGAACTTCAAATATTCCTGATGTAATTAAGTGGGGGTGGTAATTATCTTTAGATGAAACTGACAATGTGAAGCTTGGGCCATCCTGGCCCTCTGGGGGCATTCTGAGCTTCCCACAGAATGAAGACTCAGGACATCAGCCTTAGCACTCCATGTTCTAGGTCAGCCCTCAGGGATGGTGACTCAGTGCTCTGCCACTTGACTGCCCTGGGAATTGGGGCAGGACAGCTCCTGCTGCTGGAAAGATGAGAGTCTCAGCTAGAGAAGGCAAGCAGTACTGGCAGTCTTCTGTAATTACCTCCGTGGGGTGTATCTAGCCCATTAAAATGCAGGTTGAATTAAGCTCAGGGTGTTATCTCCTTTTTGTCCTCTGATCTTGGTCAATCTTTCTTCAAAATATTTTTTTAAAGCCTGAGCAAGAGAGAGGCATGAGGAACCTGGCACCTTTTCACCCTATTAAGAAGGAGATGTGGGGGGAAGAAATTGGGCTTCAGGAAGTGGATTCACTCCTGAGCAAATTAAAATCAACAAATTGGCCAAACTCAAAGATATGCTCATTATGCCTGTTTGAGACAGGAATTCTCAGGAATCAGTAGTTTGCCAACGGCCTCCAGAGATTAGCTAGGTGACCCTGCTTACTGAAAATTTTCACTTAAAATTGATGTCTTTAAAAATAACAATTTTCTTATTATTCAAGAAATGTATGTAGTGTAGAATCTTAGGAAAACAAAAATTTAAAAATTTTGTACCTCCCTCAGCAATAACCAGTGTTATGATTTTGGTGTTAATCTTTCCAATCTCTTGACATACACACTCTCCCCCTCCACACATTCAGTTCATGTCACAGTCACAGTCGACACACAGACACACCCTCCCACACTTACTTGGTACTTTTTGTTTTACCAGTGTAATGGGATGATACTGTTAGAAACCAGATTTTTAGCATTAACTAATAATTCATTCATTGTTGGGAACCTCCCTGCCTGGTTTCAGGAGTTATAAACCCCACATGACTAAGGCTGAGTGAACGACCTTCAGACTGTAAGCCACTAAGGAGATAAAGCTTATCTCCCTGGCCAGAGTGCTGCTTCTGCTTCATCCATATCTGGCCTCCAATGCTTGGTGGGTTAGCCAATGACAGGTAAGATTCCCTCAAGGCAGGGGTCACCTAAGACAGGCATAATCACATGGAAGGCCCTAAAGGAAGTACTTGGGGGGGCCACTGCAAAAGAGGATGATGGACCCTTGCCCCCTGGCTATCCTGACATAGCCTGAGTCCTCAATGTGTCTGGGAGAAGTTTCCTTATCTCTTGGCTGTCTTGCTCTGCTCCACTTAAGCCTGAAACATTGACAGAGGGAGGTGCAGTCCTGTGCTGGTTAGTGCAGGCTCCATGGGTGATCAGGAACAAGAAAGAATTCATAAAGTCCTGTGAAACCTGCTTTGCTAAGAATGCTCTCATTTAAATGATAAGGGTCCGAGTAGGAAATGAATTTGTCTCCCAAAGTTTTGTAGCCCTTTTGCTAACAGACCCGAACTCAGATTAAGCCCTCAGAGTTCTTCGAAATGTTATCTATTGTCTGATCCTTGCTACCTGACAATGATTGATGAGCATTACCTGTATTCCTGTGTATTATGAACCTAATAAAAGCCATTGAGGAAGGGGCTCTTGGCCTTTCTCCTTTGCGAGATCAGACACCTCTCCTCCCCAAGCAGATCGTGTCTTGGTAGACTTATTCTCATCCGTGGTGGACAGAGGACTCTGCGGGAGGAGCCCCCTACAATGCATAAAGTCCATACTGATGCCACCTGTGCAAAGGTGCCCTCCTGAATTTGGTGATGCATTGTAGATCAGCAGTTCCATGACCTCCTGGAGATGATAGTGCACAGAGTGTAACTCCATCCAGTGAACCCTAAATTAGAGCTCATAGTCAAGTATTTTGATTCCCATCTGGTGCTGGCCAAGAGCCTAGCCATGTTGCAGCAGGATTCTAGAGCCAGGTGATGGCACACCTGAGACCTATTAGAGATTGGAACAGCCATGAGAAGAGAGTCCCAGATGGAAGCAACAGCAAACCCAACCCCAAAGACCTTGGTGTGCAGGAAGGAACTTGATATCCACAAAGGACAGAAGAGAGGGCAGTGTGGCCAAGGCAGGGAAAATGAGGAAGTCATGAAATTAAAGACATGAATTGGAGGGTGAGGCCAGGGCCTTGGGAGCCACAGGAGTATTTTAATTTATATAGAGCTGAAACCCACAAATGGATTTTAAGCAACAAAGCTTATGTTATCTGAAACTGTCATAAAACATGTCTCTGACTGCTGTGTGGGGAACGTGGTGTAGGGGCACATCAGGAGCACAGAGACTAATTTAGGATGCTCCTTCAGTCCAGGCAGTGACAATGGGGCTGGGCCTGTGTCAAGAGCATCAGAGATGAAGAAAAGTACATTCCTCTGAAAGGTATTGTGGCAGTAGAACAACTGCCCATGCTCATGGCTTGGATGGCAGTATCAGTTCTATCTTCAAAGTTTCTAAAAGGGTGTGATATTTACTAATACAGATCATGTTGGGGAAAGATTACTTTTTGGGGGGTGAGGTGAGGATGGAGGAATCAAGAGATCTGTTTTATACATTTGTTTTTGTTTTTGTTTTGAAATGCTATGAAACATTCAAGCCAAGTTTTTAGGAAGGCTATTAGCTCTGCTCATATGAAGTTCCAGGGAGATGCTGAGACTGGAGATATGAGGGTGGAACATTGCCTTGGCACTGGTCTGGGTGCTGGAGTGAAGGAATGGGGTGTAAATCAGCGGAGACCCTGTGAGGAGTTCTGCAGTTGTCAAGAGAAAAAAAAATCAGTGAAGAAGACAGAAAAAGGAGAGGGTGGGGGGTTAGCGTTGGGGGAACAATGAGAACATGGTTTCATATAGGCAGAAAGAGGAGAGTATCTTACCTCTGAATATTTTAAACCTTAAATTTTAAAGTCTGCACAGTATTTTAGTGAATGAATGTACCATAAATTACTGGAATCCTTCCCACTCACCTCCTTGTCCAAATGTGCACACCTGGGTTGGCTGACATGTAGACTCTACAATTTTTTGCTCTGCTAAGTAAGGATGAGATGGGTGAACATCATGGCATTAAATCTTTGGGTACACACATGATTAATTTTAAAGATGAAGTTTTAGAAGCAGTATTATAGATAAAAATTAATACTCATAAAAGTTTTAGCCCTTGCTGGGTGGCTCAGTTATTTCGGGCATTGTCCCATACACCAAAAGGTTATGGGTTTAATTCCTTGTCAGGGCACATACCTAGGGTGCAGTTTTGATCCCAGGTAAGGGCACATATGAGAGACAGCCTACTGATGTTTCTCTCTCACATGGATGCTTCTCCTTTTTATGCTTTCTTCTCTAAGGTCAGTAAAACATATCCTCAGCGAAGATTTAAAAAATTTAATACTGTCATATTTTTTATCTTCTTTTTCTTAGATAAGTCCCTTTAACATTTCATATAATAAGGGCTTGGTGATAGTGAAAAGACAGCAAACTCACAGCTATTAACAACCACACCTAAAACAAAAGCAAACAACTAGAACAGGAACAGAACCACAGAAATGGAGATCATATGGAGGGTTAGCAACAGAGGAGTGGGAGGAGAAGAGAGGGGGAAAGGTACAGAGAATAAGCAGCATAGATGGTGGGTAGAAAATAGACAGGGGGAGGGCAAGAATAGTGTAGGAAATGTAGAAGCTAAAGAACTTATGACACAGGGACATGAACTAAAGGGGGGGGGGGAATGTGGGTGGGAGGGGGTGTGCAGGGTGGAGGGGAATGATGGAGAGAAATGGGACAACTGTAATAGCATAATCAATAAAATATATTAAAAAAAGAAAAAAAAAATTTAATACCTAATGTATGATGTCTTTCCCATTGTTAACCTGCTTGTAGTCTAACAAAGCCAATTCAAAAATAACAAAAATGTACTTATTAAATGACTACTGTATGCTACACATTGTGAGATAGATTTTAGGACTCCTGCCTTCTAGGTATATCACTGAGATTCAGGGATCTCCCCAACTCCCAAATTACCTATTTCATTGCAAAGATTTGAAATAACGTCTGTCTGTTCCCACACTATTTAGACAACTTAAATGTCTCTAATAATTTCTTTCAATTGGTTTTCCTTTATCCATTCTAAACTCTACATTGTCCCTTCTATAGTGGATATACTCACACTTCAGTGTCTTCTTTTTGTCCTGTCCTCATCCACTTTTATCAGTAACTGTCACTCTCACATGTTCCTCCCCCTCATATGGGCTCTCCATTATGAGTCCCATTTTCTGCATAGTATAGTATTACATTCTTCTCAAACCAACATCACAAGACAGGGAGATTCCAAGAGTTGCTAAACCACATCTGACTCATGTCTGTAAAACTTCATTAATATTAGCAGTGAATAAATATTTGTCGAAACTAATCAGTATACATCTTGCATATTAACAAATATAATAGCTATCATGTAACAATAACAAAAATTTCTCCAAAGTGCCATGCTCTGTGTTAATCAGATTACATATAGAAATACTAATCTTCTAATTAATACTGTAATATGAATGATATCTTCATTTTAAGATAAGGGAAGTCAATGTTGCAATATAAAAACTGTCTTCATTTTAGATGAGAAAAATTAAGAGAGATGAAATATATTCTCTGAGGCATCACTGGTTCTCTAGGGACAGAATTTAACTAAAGTCTTCCTGACTGAAGTTCATGCATTTTATTATCACACAACCTGGTCTGTGTGCATACAGGAAGTACCAGGTACAATTTTACCATAAAATTATTAGAAATACAATAAATTGTGGAATGGACTATTACAACCTCATTTCACATCATTTAAAAATTGGAATAATTTTCCACAAAAAAAGTATAACAAAATGACTCATTGGATACCACAGAAACTGAGATATAAAGACCACTCTGAATTAATGTTTTTCTTTTTTTAATATATTGTATTGATTATGCTATTACAGTTGTCCCATTTCTCCCCCATCACTCCCCTCCAACCTGTACATCCCCTCCCACCTACATTCCCCCGCTTTAGTTTGTGTCCATGTGTCATACTTATAAGTTCTTTAGCTTCTACATTTCCCACACTATTCTTGCCCTCCCCCTATTTTCTACCCACTGTCTATGCTATTTATTCCTGTATCTTTTCCCCTTCTCTTCTCCTTCTACTCCCCTGTTGCTAACCCTCCATGTGATCTCCATTTCTGTGTTTCTGTTCCTGTTCTAGTTAATGTTTTATAAATTAATGACGGCTACAGTAATGGAGCTCACCTAAGTGGGGACCTATTTCCAGCTAAGATAACCATTCTCTTTCTCATCACTGCCACAGTGCCCTCATCCCCAGCTTCTATTTTAAGAACTTAGAATCCTGGGTGCTTTTGAAGAGAACAGAGCAGTATCATGTAGGACTGATGAACTTAACTCCTGTATAAAAGTCAGTGGGCAACTTGCTGACTGCTGTCCTTAAGGGGCCCTATAGTTTGCAATGGGGAGGAGATTGAGAGTAGCACTTTCATGTAGGTAATGCACAACCTTTTCCCAAAAGAAACACTATTCAGGTTCTCCAGAGAAACAGAACCAAACTTTGGAATTGGTGTTATGGAGACTAAGTCCCACAATCTGCCATCTGCAAGTTGAGAAACAAGGAAAACTGATAACATAATTCAGCTTGGGTTCAAAGGCATAAGTAGCAGGAGAGCCACTGGTGTAAGTCCCAGAATCTGAAAGCCTGAGAACATCAGGAGCTTAGACATCTTAGGGCAGGAGAAGTAAATATCCCAGCTCAAGAAAAGAGAGAAAATATGCTCTTCCTCTGCCTTTTTGTTCTGTTTAGACCCTCAGTGGATTTGATGATGCCCACCTGCATCAGTAAAGGCAGACCATTACTCAGTCTACTGATTCAAATGTTAATCTCTTCCAGAAACAACCTCACAGACACATCCAGACATAATGTTTAACAAGCTACCTGAACATCATTTAGCCTAGTCAAGTTGACACAGGAGTTAGGTATCACAGGAACTCTTGGCAGGTGGGCTTGGGATGTGCTTTCATGATGCTCATTCAGATGGAGTCAGGGCATTTCTTGATGCCGACTGGATTTGTCATCAGTGCTGCTTGCAGACAGCCACTTCTCTTCTCTTTCCAGGCATGTTAGAATGGTGCCTTTGGATCCTTGAGATTGTGCAGTGCTATATGACCAGCTCTGGCCAGTGAGTTTGGAGCAAATGGGAAATATATCATCTAGCTGGAGCATTTAATTCTTAGGTTCAGAAGAGTAATTTTTCTTCTTCTGACATGGCAACTAGCCACATTCAAGATGGTAGGTGCTTGTTAGCCCAGGGTCTGGATAACTAGAACGAACAGAGTCCTAAAAATGACCTTTGATAAGCAGTTTATATATATATATATATATATATATTTATATATATATATATATTTTTTTTTCCCTGGTGGTCTGCTCACCTCAACCCCAACTTTATCATCCATTATTCTCAGCCTCTTTCCTCTTCATAACCTGGGGGACTTTGTCTAGCATGTGGCTGGAGGTGGGAGCCATGTTTTGCTGTAACATGCTTTTCTCTTTTTTTTTCTTTTGATGCCTGTGTCTGCTAAGGATTAGGCTTTTGAAATTTTAAAAGGCTCCAATAATAACCCTCTCTGAGGTTTAACTGGGGGAGACCAAGGAATAAAAAATAGTATCTGGAGAAACACTCTGTTTAATATATTAAAATGTTGTTCCAGTTCAGGTACATCCTACTGGACCCCTGTAAACCACTTCATTAAACTATGCTTTTAGGTGGTGGCATTTGATTAAATTGAAGGACACTATAAGGGCTAACTAGCCCTGTAAAATTTATTATTGGGAGTACTGTCAGAATGATGCTGAAGACACTATGTTATCTCATGTGGTAGGCCCTCTGTGTAAATATACACAGGGGATATTCTAATTGGCTATAGTTTTGAGCAATTATTATTTTTTAATAGTATAGATACTCAGAGCTATGAAAATAATTGGACATAAATCTATCCATTCACCTATCTACCTATAATTAATAGATAAAATAATCCTCAGTGTAAATATAATAAAGCAAGTCCTTAGTAGGAGTGGACTTACATATTCCTGTTTCATAGTGTTTGGAACAGTGGCTTGTTCTCTGAAACAAGGCCAATAGGCCTTCAGCTTTTCCATTTTAGTAGAAAGTGTTCTCTCTGTCTTGACCTTCAGCCTGCTTTTCTTCAGCTTATAAGGATTAATAGAGGCTGTTTCAAGTGAGGCCCAGGATTTGAGTGTCCCTTATTAAGAATGATAGCTGATCATGGAATTATCCCAGCAAATCTAACATCATTTTGATGCATCAGATATCTAGTTCCAATAAAGTTAATCAAACATTAGAACTTTAGGATCTTCTTCTTAGCTCTAGCATCAATATTTCTGGGTGTGGTGGTTTTGTAATAAGATGTCAACTTGGCTAGGCTGAATTGTATACCCCCAAACTCTCTTTTCTTTATGTTTCCAGATGGGGAGGCAGGCAGAGGGAGGTTCCTGGGTGGTTTGGAGGCAGAAACAAAGCAGTAGTCATCTTTAAGCTCACACATATTGTCTTATCAGCTCACTCATCCTGTGGGCCTGCAACTATTCCACCTTCTTCTTCTCTGACCCTTGGGGTAGGTGTGTGTTTAGTTCTGTCACAAAGAACACTGACTTCTACAGGATAGTTACAGCCGTATCATTCTACTTCTCTGTTTGAGCCCTAATGGGTACAGTGGGATCCATCTTGCACAAGATAAGGAATCGTTATGGCATGACTACAATAGAAGCCTCCTCTAAGTCCTTCTTGGGCAGCTCCATCCTTGTGATGTTTTCTCTCAAAAATGTGATGTTCCAAATGTGATTTTTCATTTATGACTCATGTTCTTGCATTCTAGTGGATAAATTTTCATGATTCCATCAATTTGGCAAATAGGTACTGAGCATCTAATATCTAACATGTTTCAGTCACTTATCAGGTTCTGGGAATACAGAGATGAGTGATGCAAGTTGAGATAGTCTATAAGTAACTCTTAATACATAGTGGGAGGTAACAAAGAGATGGGTTTTCATGATGGGAAATGGGAGAGAATGACTTCTACTTTTTAGAAAAGACCTGTGATCAGAGAGGACTGTGAAGCAATTGTGGTCCATAAGTGACAAGCCCATCAGGCATTAATATTATTTGAAATAGAAAAAATCTAGCAGAGCAAGATCACCCTGTTCAATGAAATAGTGTGCATAGGAGGAATATTTGGTGGAAGGTGATAGAAGATGTTAATTGTCTTTTATACATGAAGATGATCAGATGCCAGTATGGCAGCCAGATAAAGATGTCCAGGAGAAGTTATCTATTTCAGTCCAGGTCTTTGGAAAGAGTTCTGGGTCTGAAGTATAGATGTGGAAGCTTTCACCACAAAGGTGAGAGATGGAGTCATGGTCAAGGACCTTAATCTAGGACAAATAGCATCCCTCAGCCTGTGTCTCTGCGTACTGTAGCAGGAACCACAACTCCTTCCTTGGGGCTCAGAGTATCTGTGTCCTCCTATTTATCTGTGGCTTTGACTCCCCAATTCCAATCTCTGCTAGCTTCATGTCTTGGTTCATGCTTCTCATCATATGCTTTCTGGTTAGAGTGCCCTAGATACAAAGCGCTTGCCTCTGTACTCCATTTGGAGATCACATGGGATTGTTCATCAGAAATGTCTGCAGACTCTACATTCTGCCTTGGGAGTAACATAGGAGGAATTTCAGCCTACATTTCTGGGGCTTGGCATTGGCCAGTCTCCTTTTGTCTGCACCCATCTTGAATTCATTCATATGTTCCACTGATACTACTTCCAAAAGGTGCCTCGGCTGCTCTAAGTGTCATTGTTGCTGCCCTAGTCAAAGCCACCATTTTGTTTCACTGGGACTATATTTTGGACACCTCATCATCTCCCTGCTTCCAAATGTGGACCCCTATAGCTAACTCTACATAGAAACTAGAGTGATCCCTTTAAAAATAAAATGACATCTTGACATTTGTAACAAGGACGAATCTAGAGGGTACCAGGCTAAGTGTAATAAGTCATACAGAGAAAGACAAATATTGTATGGTCTCACTTGTATGTGGAATCTAAGAACAAAACAAAACAAACAAAGCAAAAACAGACTTATGGAAACAGAGACCAAAAACATGGTTAATAGAAAGGAGGGATTGGAGATGGGTGAAGATGGGAAGGGAAATATGGTCAACAACATTGTGATAAGTTTATACAGTGACAGTTGATTACTAGAATTAGTAGGTATAAAAGGTGTATCTTTTTATACCTTTGTAAGGTATAAAAATGTCAAATCATTGTACATCTGAAACTAATATAGCCAATATAATATTATATACCAAATATACTTATTTTTTTTAAAAAAAAACATGAATTGTTAATTTCTGCAATTTTCCATTAAATATTTTCAGATTTGTAGTTGACTCTGGCTAATAAAAAAAATGGATCAGATCATTTCCCTCCCCTGCTTAAAACCATATAGTGGCCTCCATTACACTTAATATAAATGCAGGGAAGGCCATGCATGATTGGCTCCTTGCCTCTTCTCAGAAGTCTACACATACCTCTCTTATCCTGGAAAAGCACATGCTTCAGACACATTTGTCCCCTTTCCTTTCCTGGAACATGCTAAGATCTTCCTCACTTCAGGCCTTCATGTTTGTTGATGGCCCTATGTACAATTTCTTCTCCTAGCTCATTGAAAGGATTTTCATTCTTCAAATATCAACTTAAATATCTTTTTCTTAGATGAGTTGTACCCTTGCTACTCAATCCAAAGGAACAATATTTGCCCAGTCACACATTCCTATTGCCATGCTTATTTCTACCATGACCCTGAATACCTTGTTCATTTATGTGTTGTCATTTTGATCTGCTGTGTTCCACACTCCATTGTAAGTTTATGAAGATACGTATTTATCTTTCTCTCCTTTCTGTCTCCATTGCTTAGTTCAATGCCTGGCGCACAGAGCTGTTTAGAATTGTTGCATTGTGTGTATTGTTGGAAGGTAGTGGGATGTGAGTGTGTAGGCTAGTAACCTTCCCCTCATCTGGGGAAGATGATTTGATTTGATAGTTTATGAGAATACAAAGGCCGATGTTCTAGAGAATAATATGTTCTTATCAGTTTGTGTTCTACTGTTTTCATTTTTACTTTATTTCATATTCATTCCAACTTGGACATAGTCCTAACACATTATTTGGAAAGGCAACAAAGTGTTTCTTTACATTGATTTATCATCCTCTACAGTTGCTTGGTAATTAGATTATTTTCCAGGTTTTGCTGTTTTCCCCTATTTTCAATCATATTTCTATGAGTATCTAAATTTTTATTTGTCTTTTTCAGGAGAATTTCTCTGGGTTATAATTACAGAAGTAGAATTTCTAGGTCAAAACTGTGAACAATCTTAAAAGTTTTATTATATAGCAACCGATTTCTCCTTAGAAAGACTGAACCAATTTGCTCTACCAAAAGCAATGTGCAACTGTGCATGTTTCCCCACAGTCTTGTCAACACTAACTTTGAACATTTTTTATTACTTATACCTTGTTTTGCTAATTTAGATTTGTTGAGTGGCACCTGTAGACAATTTCACAAGGATAAGTCACAGAGTACACTCACTATGCTCCAGAGTCAGGCTCAAATATCCACAATTCTAGAAATTTGATTTTGTCAGAGCCTGTATTTGTTAGAATGTTTTAAGCCACAGAAAACAAAACAAAAATAAGACTGATTAATATTATGAAACAGATTTATTGAGTTAGGTCACTTCTTTGTTTACCAGGATGTTAGCTCCATCTCTCAACCCTTCTTTTGGCTTTGCTTTCCTCATGGTATCTGCTCAGTGCTAGAAGGAAACTAGCTGAAGCAATTTGAACCTTCACTTCTGTATGGGACAACACCCACCTAAAGAATGAACCTTAATGTCTAGTGACTCTTTTTTTTTAAGATAAGGGGATATTTTAAAAAAGAACTCCTCACCCTATTGAGATATATCCACTTATGTCTCATTGGACTGAAATGGGTATCTTTCAAATTTCTGAACTAACCACTATATGCCAGCAGAAAATGTGGGTATTATTGCAGGTCTGCATTCCCATAGTGCTCCCAGACAACCCTTGAAAATGGCTGATGTGTGGGGAGTTACCAGTTAGGCCCATTGCCCTGAAGTAGGAGTTGGGATGACCTCTCATATTGTGAAAGAGATAACAATTAGGAAGGGAAATGGATACCATGTAAATAAACAACAATTTGCGATGCAAATTGCAAATAGCAATTTATCAGAATATAATCATGCTCACATTAACTAAGCTCAGAGACTTAGAAACTGTGGATGGAATGATTTACAATGAAAACAGCATTATCAAGGGAAATGTTATGTCAAATACCAAAATATTTTCTTGCTTGTTCACTAGTGTGAACCAAAATGACTCAGTCTATTAAAAAACAGAGCAATGATACAAGTATGGAGAGTCTTATGGCTTGTATCCTCAAACAGTGGGGGCTCATCTCACCATCTCCCTTATTGGTCAGAACTGCCAAGAGCAACAGAAAATGATAGTTTTCCTTTTCCCACCACAACTTTCTCCTGCCCCTCCCACCCTCAATCTTATCCCCCTTTAGTTTTGTCCATGGGTCTTTCATACATGCTCCTGATGACCCTTCCCTTTCTTTCCTCCATTATCCACCTCCCCCTTCCCCTCTGGTTACTGTCAGTTTGTTCTGTATTTCAATGTCTTAGGTAATATTTTGCTTGCTTGTTTGTTTTGTTGATTAGGCTCCACTTATAGGTGAGATCATATGGTATTTGTCTTTCACATCCTGGCTTATTTCATTTAGCATAATGCTCCCCAGTTCCATCCATGCTGTCTCGAAGAGTAGGAGGAGCTCTTCTTTCTTTCTGCTATGTAGTATTCCATCGTGTAAATGTACCATGGTTTTTGGATCCATTCATTTTCTGATGGGCACTTGCGTTGCTTTCAATACTTGGCTATTATAAATTGTGCTGCCATGAACATTGGGGTGTGTAGCTTCTTTTGAATTGGTGTTTCAGCATTCTTAGGGTATAATTTGAGCAGTGGAATTGCCAGGTCAAAAGGCAGTTCCATTTTTAGTTTTCTGGGGAAACTCCATACTGTTTTCCACAGTAGCCATGCCAGTCTGCATTCCCACTAGTGGTGTACTAGGGTTCCCTTTCCTCCACAAGCTTGCCAGCACTGCTTGTTTGTTGATTTGTTTATGATAACCATTTTGACTGGTGTGAAGTGATATCTCATTGTGGTTTTAATTTGCACCTCTCTGATGGCTAGTGATGCTGAACATCCTTACATATGCCTCCCTGCCCTCTGTATGTCCTTCTTGGAAAAGTGTCTGTTTAGGTCCTTTGCCCAGTTTTTAATTGGATTGCTTGCCTTCCTGGAGTGGACTCCTATGAGTTCTTTTTGTATTTTGGAGATCAAATCTTTGTCTGAGGTATCATTTGCAAATATATTTCCCAATGAAAATGGTTGATTCCCTTTTCATTTTGCTATTTTCTTTAGCTGTGCAGAAGCTTTTTAATTTGATGAAGTTCCATTTGTTTATTCTTTCCTTTATGTCCCTTGCTCTAGGGGACATATCAGTGAAGATGTTGCTGCATTGAATGTGAGCTTTTCCTATGATCTCCTGAAGGACTTTTTATGGTGTTATGACTTATATTTAAGTCTTTTATCCACCTTGAATTTATTTTTGTGTATGGTGTAAGTTGGTGATCAGGTTTCATTTTTTTGCACGTAGCTGTCCAGATATCTCAACATCATTTGTTGAAGAGGCCATTTTCACTCGACTTTATGCTTCTGCTCCCTTTATCAAATATTAACTCACCATAGAGACATGGGTTTATTTCCACGCTCTCTATTCTTTTTTTTTTTTAAGTTTAACATAACTTTTTTTAAGTATATTTTATTGATTATGCTATTACAGTTGTCCCATTTCTCCCCCATCATTCCCCTCCACCCTACCCACCTTCTCCCACCCACATTCCCCCCTTTAGTTCATGTCCATGGGTCATAAGTTTTCTAGCTTCTACATTTCCCATACTATTCTTGCCCTCCCCCTGTCTATTTTTTTCCCATTATCTATGCTACTCATTCTCTGTACCTTTTCCCCCTCTCTCCTCTTCCCACGCCCCTGTTGCTAACCCTCCATATGATCTCCATTTCTGTGGTTCTGTTCCTGTTCTAGATGTTTGCTTAGTTTGCTTTTGTTTTAGGTGTGGTTCTTGATAGCTATGAGTTTGTTGTCTTTTCACTGTCATAGTTTTATCTTCTTTTTCTTAGATAAGTCCCTTTAACATTTCATATAATAATGGTTGGTGATGACGAACTCCTTGAACTTGACCTTATCTGAGAAGCACTTTATCTTCCCTTCCATTCTAAATGACAGCTTTGCTGGATAGAGCAATTTTGGATGTAGGTCTCTGCTTTTCAAGATTTCAAATATTTCTTTCCAGCCCCTTCTTGCCTGTAAGGTCTCTTTTGAGAAATCAGCGGACAGTCTGATGGGAACTCCCTTGTAGGTGACTGTCCCCTTATCCCTTGCTGCTTCTAGAATTCTCTGCTTCATTTTAATCTTGGCTAATGTAATTACAATGTGCCTTGGTGTGTTCCTCCTTGGGTCCAACTTCTTTGGGACTCTCTGAGCTTCCTGGACATCCTGGTAGTCTATTTCCTTTGCCAGATTGGGGAAGTTCTCCTTTATTATTTGTTCAAATAAGTTTTCCACTCGTTGCTGTTCTTCTTCCCCTTCTGGGACCCCTATAATTCGGATGTTGGAACGTTTAACGATGTCCCGGAGGTTCCTAAGCCTCTCCTCATTTTTTTGAATTCTTGTTTCTTCCTCGTCTTCTGTTTGGTTGTTAGTTTCTTCCTTCTGGTCCACTCCATTGATTTGAGTCCCAGTTTTCCTTCCATCTCTATCAGTTCCCCATGCATCTTCCTTCATTTCACGGATTGTAGCCTGCATTTTTTCATCTAGTTTGTGAGCAAAATCAACCAATTCCGTGAGCATTTTGATGACCAGTGCTTTGAACTGTGCATGTGACAGGTTGGCTATCTCTTCACTGCTTAGAGGAATTGGCTCTGGGGCTTTTATTTGTTTTCCGGTTTGAGCCATTTTTGATGGGTTTATTTTGTTGTTGTTGTTTTGGTTTTAGTCTGGTCGCGGCTATTACGTAGTGAGGGGGTGGAGCCTTAGGTGTTCCTCAGGGCGGGGCAGCCCAGTCGCTGGCTTGTGACGCTATAGGTGGGGGCGGGGTCTGAGAAGGAGCAATGGTGCCTGCTCCGCTCTCTCCTGGATTCAGTCCCCTCCGCCACTTCCCCTCCGCCTGGACCGTCTGCGCGCTCAAATATGAGACCACCTGGTCAGTCAGCCAGCCGCCTTGTGCGGCCTCACTGGGTCTGCACAGTTGCCCCCCTGTGCCCGGGGTCCGCCAGCTGCTGCCTGTAGGCCCGGGGACCGCCAGTTGCCGCCTGTGCACCTGGGAACTGCCAGCCACTGCTGCTTGCGTTCCTGGGGCCGCACCTCCACTTTCTCCTGCCGCGACTCCGCCCCTCTTACCGGTCTGGATGAATGGTTGTTGGACTTCCGTACAGTTCAGTTTTCTATCAGTTCTGGTTGTTTTCTTGTTTCTAAATATTTGTTGTCCTTAATTTTGGTTGTGAGAGGAGGCACAGTGTGTCCGCCTACGCCTCCATCTTGGTCGGAAGTCCTCTCTATTCTTTTTCATTGATCTATGTGTCTGTTCTTATGCCAGTATCAGACTGTTTTGATTAGAGTGGCCTTGTAATATAATTTGATATCAGGTAGTGTGATCCCTACTTTGTTCTTTCTCAAAATTTCTGCAGCTATTTGGGGTCATTTATTGTTCCATGTAAATTTTTGAAATGTTTTTTCTATATCTGTGAAATATGTCATTGGTATTTTAATAGGGATTGGTTTGAATCTGTAAATTGCTTTGGGTAGTATGGACATTTTGATGATGTTAATTCTTCCAATCCATGTACATGGTACATGCTTCCATGTATTTTCATCTTCCTTAATTTCTTTCTTCAATGCTGTGTAGTTTTCTGAGTACAGGTCTTTTGCCTCCTTGGTTAGGTTTTATTCCTAGGTACTTTATTTTTCTTGTTGCTGTAACAAATGTGATATTTTTCCTGATTTCTGTTTCTAATATTTTATTGTTGGTATACAAAAATGCCTTCAATTTCTGAATATTGACTTTGTATCCTGCTGTTCTTAAGGGCAATGCCTGGAGACTACTGACTGCTCAGAGTCAACATCCAATTTAAGATTCCTCATGCAGTAATACAGTTTTCATAAAACCAAACATAATTGTGAAACCTTAGGTTTCAGCTTTGAAAGCCATAGAATTTTGATTACCTGGATCAACTATTGTTTCTGGAATACTTTCTATTTTCACTGACACTCATTCTTAGTGCTTGATTTAACTGTAGTTTAGGAAGTATATTATATTCTCTTCATGTATTAGCCACAAGTTTCCTTGCTCACTGCTTGAGCCACTATGATCTTTTCCTGTTCTCCAGCCCATATCAGATTCTCACCTCTGGGATTTTTCATTTGTCTGAATACCTTCTGCCTGTAATACTTCTCTTCCAAACACACATATTTGGATGCCACCTTTTCTCATTTCTTTCAGCTTGATGCTCAAATATCTCTTTATAAGTGCTGCTTACCAGACAACCCTATTTAAATAATATTCCATATCTCTTCCTTTACTTTAGTTTTCTCCATTGCTTTTACCATGATTTGACATAACTATTATTTATTTGCTTATTGTTCATTTCCTTACTCGAAGAATCTGGTCTGTTTGGTTCACTGCTGTAATGCTAGCACTTGGAAGAATAACCAGCCTATAATAGATTCTCAACAAACATCTATTGAATTAAGTTCTTTGGACATGAATTTGTTCTCTTTCACATTTCTTTATTTGTTACAAAAGTGTAGGTGTGTGAACAAATTCAGTATCAATTTAAACCATTTTAGTAGAATCTCTTATTTGCATCAAAGTGTTATTTTTTTCCCCCTAAGCTGTTTTGGCTGCTTTGGGTCCTTTGTATTTTCATTTAAATTTTACAATCAACTTAAGAATTCTTCCCTAAAAGGCTGCTAGATTTTGATAGAGGTTGTGTTGAATGCACATATCAATTTTGGTAGAATTGTCATATTGACAATATTGATTCTTCCAATCCATAAACATGAATGACTCAATTTATTTAGAGCTTTAATTTCTTTCAGCAATGTTTATAGTTTCCTGCATACATGAAATTGTTAAATTTTTCCTATTTCAAAATTTTATATAATGCTTTTGCGAATAGTAATATTTCATTAATTACATTTTTATTGTTTATATATAGATACACTTTATTTTTATATATTGATTTTGAACCCAGTGAAATCGCTGATCTCTCTTATTAGTCCTAGTAGTTTCATGTGTGTGTGTGTATGTGTATTTCTTAGTATTTTTTACATAGGAGACCATGCATAAAAATAAAGGCAGTTTTATTTCTCCTTTCTAATCAGAATGTGGTTTATTTCAGTTTGATTACACTGGATAAAACTTCCAGTGTAATATAGAGTAAAATGGTTAGAACAGATATCCTTGCATTATTTTTGATCTTGGGAGACAATATTCAGTTTTTTATCATTGAATATGATGTTAGCTCCAGGGATGTCCAAA
Organism: Glossophaga mutica; assembly: GCA_039655065.1. Taxonomy (NCBI): domain Eukaryota; kingdom Metazoa; phylum Chordata; class Mammalia; order Chiroptera; family Phyllostomidae; genus Glossophaga; species Glossophaga mutica. Next base: position 113,491,789 of record CM077307.1, read on the forward strand.
CTTTTGGTTTCTCTGGGCCACACTGGAAGTGGAAGAGTCGTCTTGGGCCACACATTAAATACACAAACACTAACAAAAGCTGATGAGCAAAAAAAGTTTTTAAGTTAATTTACAATTTTGTGTTGGGCCACATTCATAGCCATTCTGGGACACATGCAGCCCAATGGCCATGAGATGGATACCCCTGCTAGGTGCTCAGTGTCATGTTCATGGCATTCCTATTTATTCTCAGTTTGTTGAAAGATTTGATCATAAATAGGTGTTTTGTCAAATGCGTTTTCTGTATCTGTTAAGATGATTATGCAGATTTATTCTTTATTCTATTCATGTGGTATATGATAGTAACTGCTTTTTGGATTTTAAAGTAATTTGAATTTCTAGCATAAATCTCACTTGGTTATGGTGTGTGATCATTTTCTGTGTTGTTGGACTTAGTTCACAAATTTTTGTGTTTGTCACTTTATTCTCATATCTTTGGCTTTGTTATCTATAAAAATTAATATTAACCAGCTAAAATAAAATAGGAACTGTTCCCTTATCTATTTTTTGGAGCAGTTTGTGAAATGTTTGTATTATTTTTAAAATAACATTCTTTAAATATTTGATAGATCCCACCGGTGGGTGAACTTATTTTCGTGAGAATATTTTCAATTAGTAATTCAATTTATTTACTTACTAAATGTCTATTTTTTTTTATAGAGATTTTTGTCACTTTTTATGAAAGATTTTTTATTTATTTATCTCTAGAGGGGAAGGGTAGGAGAGAGGGAGAGGGAGAGAAATATCAATGTACGGTTGCCTCTCGTGTGTTCCCCGCTGGGAACTGGCCTGCAACCCAGGCATGTGCCCTGACTGGGAATCGAACCTCGACCCTCTGGTTCGCAGGCCCGCGCTCAATCCACTGAGCTACACCAGCCAGGTAAATGTCTATTCAGATTTTTTATTTCTTCCTGTGTTGATAATTTGTATCTAATTATTTGTGTTTCACCTAAGTTGTCTAATTTCCATAGGATTGGTAGTGATGTTCCCTATTTCAGTCCTGACTTTGATAATTTGTGTTTTTTTCTGTTTTAGTTGGGTGGTTTAGGCTTATCTATTTTGTTTATATTTTAAAAGAAAAAATTTGGATTTATTGATATTTTTGATTTTTTGTATTCTATTTCATTGATTTTCAGTATAAGCTCTATTATTTCCTTCCTTCTGCTTGTTTTGTATTTACTTTTCTATTTTTTTTTAGTTTCATAAGGTCAAAGTTTAGCTCAATGGACCTTTCTTCTCTTTTAATACAGGCCTCTAAAGCCATAACTGTCCCTCTAAGCACTGCTTTAGTAGTGTCCCCCTAATGTTAAATGCTGTATTTTTAGTATCATTTAATTGCAAATATTTTTAATGTTCCTTTGTTTTATCTTGTTTTATTTTGATTGATTGGTTATTTACAAGTACACTGTTTAATGATCTCTCAGATTATGCTTCCCTGTAATTTAAATGGCATTTTTTTGATTAGCAGATTTTTTAAAACAACAATGGAATCTAATTTTTCAAATTTTCATTTGGTGTTACTACTTTCTGTGTCCTATCTATGAATATCCCTAAATAAAAAATAAGTTTTCTACTAAAGTTGTTTAGTTTGAGCTTTTATATTTAAATCTATGCTTTAACTTAATTGGGCATATAGTGGGAAGTAGGAGGTAAGGTCCATTTTTTTTTCCTTAAAGGGATATCCAGATAGTCTAGAACTATTTGTTGAAAGTAATTTTCTTTTCCTGATGAATATTTTTGGTGACTGTTAAAAAAGGAACTGTGGATAAATTTTTGTGTCATCTGGCCTATTTCAGTGATTTTCAACCCTTTTCTTCTCATGGCACACATGAACAAATTACTAAAATTCTGTGGCACACCCAAAAAATATTTTTGCCAGTTTGACAAAAAATAGGTATAATTTTGATTAATTTTTACACCAAATGGCTATTATTGTATTGGCTGTCATCATTGTCTAATTTGACAATCTAAGGGAAAAGTGTCAGTGTCTGTAACTAAATAGGTATTGCATGCTTTTAAAATTTTTGTGGCATACAATAAAAAATCACTGGCCTATTTTATTGGTCCATTTGTCAATTATTTTAGAATTGCACTGTCATAAATATTTTAACTTAAATACTCAATATTTTCACACTTGATATTCTTAACTGGGTTGTCCTGTGCGTTGTAAGATGTTTAGATGCATCCTAAATGCTAAATTTTTGTAACCTCTCCTGAGTATATGTTTATTGCTTTTTAGAGAGAGAGAAAAGGAGAGAAAGAGAAAAAAAATGAAAGAGAGAGAGAGAAACCTGCAACCTTTTGGTTTATAGGATGGTGCTCCAACCAACTGATCCACTGAGACAGAGTTTTTATTTTTGTTTTGTTTTTATTAAATTTGTTGGGTAACACTGGTTAACAAAATTATATAGACTTCAGTTGCACAATTCTGCAACACATCATCTGTACATGGTACTGTGTGTTATCACTTAACACTAAATGTTAATATCACCTACCTCTGAACTGTGGTATTTCTTATAGTTTGGGCCAATGCCAATGAGTTTTATTAATTTTTCTTTATATAAAAATGTATCTTATTTGTGCTCTTAAAGATACAGAATTCACCCTGGCTGGCGTAGCTCAGTGGATTGAGCACGGGCCTGCGAAGCAAAGCATCGCGGTTTGATTCCCAGTCAGGCCACATGCCTGAGTTGCAGGCCAGTTCCCAGCATGGGACACACAAGAAGCAACCATACAGTGATATTTCTCTCCCTCTCTCTCTCCTACCCTTCCCCTCTAAAGATAAATAAATAAGAATCTTAAAAAATAATTTAAAAAAAGGATACAGAATTCTAGATTGAGCTTTCTTCCCTCTCGTTAATTTGAAGATGTATTTTCACTGTTTTTTTAACTCCGTAATTTTTGATAAAATGATAGTTGGTATTCAATTCATTATTCCTCTATATGCTGTTTTGTCTTTCTCTGGTTGCCTTAAGGTTTTCTCTTTCATTTTGGATTTTGCATGTTAACTGATATTCCTAGGAGTGTGAGTGTATGTGTTACAAACATGCTTGGAATTCAATGAGCTTATGTTTGTAATTTTTTATGTCATGTTTTGCTTATCCCAAAAGTGGGATGGAGTCCACCCTGAAAAGACTGGTACAAATTCAAACCCAATAACACCATATATACACACCAAGAGAGTATGTAAAAATGTATTACTCACATAATGAAGCTCCCTGAGCAAAGCAGGGTGGTCTTCCCAAGTGGCTCTAAAATGGATTGAGAGAGCAGGAAAAGAATATTGTCATAGGGTTTTTATGGTGGTTAGGATTTAGAGCCAGGATGAATGTTCCTGAGTGCAATGTTCCTCAGTGGTTCATTGTTTGAACTTTCCACTGGTGCAAAAGGAGGGTAATGGCTTCCTTGTTTGCTCAGTTATGAGATAAGAAGAGAAAGGAAGGGATGGGGAGCAAAAGCAATCAGCAATCAGACATCAAAAATAGAGTCAGGCCCTGGTTGGCATGGCTCAGTTGGTAAGAGAGTCATCGAATAATTGAAAGGTTGCAGGTTCAATTCCAGTCAGAGCACATAGCTAGGTTGTGGTTTGATCCCTGGTCTGGGCACCAATGGGAGACAATTAATTGATGTTTCTCTCCCTTCCTTTCTCTCTTCTTCTCTCTCTAAAAGCAAAGACAAAAAACTGTCTTTGGGTAAGGATTAAAAAATAAGGGAGTCAGACTCTTTATTACATGTGCCCAAATTTAAAATATTTCTGAAAGTATATCTTCAAAGTTTTTCTGCTGCATTCTGTTTCTTTCTATCTCCCTCCTCTAAGTTGAGTTTGATATCAATAAGTTAATTTATATCATTTTTTAAAATTTTAAATTATTTTTCCTATTGGTTTCTTTCTTTGAAAATAATGCTTTTGAAAGTTATTTATGTGGTTTCACATGTCATTGGTACATTTCCTTTTACTATATCTATGTGCTATAATTTGTTTACTTACCACTTGAATGAAAATTTGAAATATTTCCAATTTTAGGTTATTTTCAGTAAGGCTTCTATAAACTTTTGTATGCAAGATTTTAAGTGGACATAAAGAATAAGTTTTATTCTTTTAGATAAATATCTGGGTATAGGAATCCTTGGTCTCCTATTTTAAGTACATACTTAACTTCATAAGAAATGATCAAACTAGAGACTTCCGACCAAGATGGAGGTGTAGGTGGACACACTATGCCTCCTAAAACAACCAAAATTAAGGTCAACAAATATTTAGAAACAAGAAAACGACCAGAACTGATAGAAAATTGAACTGTACGGAAGTCCAACAACCATTCATCCAGACTGGTAAGAGGGGCCTCTAGAGTTGCAGCAGGAGAAAGTGGAGGTGTGGTCCCGGGAACGCAAGCAGCAGCGCTGGCAGTTCCCAGGTGCACAGGCGGTGGCTGGCGGTCCCCGGGCACAGGGGGGCAACTGTGCAGACCCAGTGAGGCCACGCAAGGCAGCTGGCTGACGAGGTGGTCCCACATTCGAGTGCGCAAATGGTCCAGGTAGAGGGGAAGTGGCGGAAGGGACAGAATCCAGGAGAGAGCGAGCAGGCGCCATTGTTCCCTCTCAGACCCCACCCCCACATACAGCATCACAACACAGCGACTGGGCTGCTCTGCACTGGGGAGTGCCTGAGGCTCCACTCCTCACTACGTAACAGCACGCACGCGTGCTCAGATAATCCGGGCAAAGGGAAAGTGGCAGAAAGGACCGGAGTCCAGGAGAGAGCGGAGCAGGCACCATTGTTCCCTCTCTGACCTTGCCCCCACCTATAGCATCACAACCCTGCGACTGGGCTGCCCCACCCTGAGGGACACCTAAGGCTCCACCCCTCACTACATAATAGCCATGACCAGACTAAAACCAAAACAAAACAAAAACCCACCAAAAATGGCTCAAACCGGAGAACAAATGAAAGCATCAGAGCCAATTCCTCTAAGCAGTGAAGAGATAGCCAACCTATCAGATGCACAGTTCAAAGCACTGGTCATCAAAATGCTCACAGAATTGGTTGATTTTGCTCACAAATTAGATGAAAAAATGCAGGCTACAATATGTGAAATGAAGGAAGACGCATGGGGAACCAATAGAGATGGGAGGAAAAATGGGACTCAAATCAATGGAGTGGACCAGAAGGAAGAAGCTAACAATCAAACAGAAAACGAGGAAGAAACAAGAATTCAAAAAAATGAGGAGAGGCTTAGGAACCTCTGGGACATCGTTAAATGTCCCAACATCCAAATTATAGGGGTCCCAGAAGGGGAAGAAGAAGAGCAACAAGTAGAAAACTTATTTGAACAAATAATAAAGGAGAACTTCCCCAATCTGGCAAAGGAAATAGACTACCAGGACATCCAGGAAGCTCAGAGTCCCAAAGAAGTTGGACCCAAGGAGGAACACACCAAGGCACATTGTAATTACATTAGACAAGATTAAAATGAAGCAGAGAATTCTAGAAGCAGCAAGGGATCAGGGGACAGTCACCTACAAGGGAGTTCCCATCAGACTGTCCGCTGATTTCTCAAAAGAGACCTTCCAGGCAAGAAGGGACTGGAAAGAAATATTTGAAATCTTGAAAAGCAGGGACCTACATCCAAAATTGCTCTATCCAGCAAAGCTGTCATTTAGAATGGAAGGGCAGATAAAGCACTTCTCAGATAAGGTCAAGTTGAAGGAGTTCATCATCACCAAGCCTTTATTATATGAAATGTTAAAGGGGCTTATCTAAGAAAAAGAAGATAAAACTATGATAGTGAAAAGACAGCAAACTCACAGCTATTAACAACCACACCTAAAACAAAAGCAAACTAAGCAAACATCTAGAACAGGAACAGAACCACAGAAATGGAGATCATATGGAGGGTTAGCAACAGGGGCATGGGAGGAGGAGAGAGGGGGAAAAGGTACATAGAATGGATAGCATAGATAGTGGGTAGAAAATAGACAGGGGGAAGGCAAGAATAGTATGGGAAATGTAAAAGCTAAAGAACTTATGACGCATGGACATGAACTAAAGGGGGGAATATGGGTGGGAGAGGGTGTGCGGGGTGGAGGGGAATGTTGGGGGAGAAATGGGACAACTGTAATAGCATAATCAATAAAATATATTAAAAGAAGAAAAAATAAATAAATAAAAAGAAATGATCAAACTACATTCCTATTACCAACTTAGGAGAGTGCAAGTGACTAGAGACCATTTCTAACACTTGGTAATGTCTTTTTTACATTTGTTTTATTTAATTAAATCTTTTTTTCTTAGTGTCATGTATTTTTTCTTCTTTTAATATATTTTATTGATTATGCTATTACAGTTGTCCCATTTCTCTCCCATCATTCCCCTCCACCCTGCACACCCCCCACCCACATTCTCCCCCTTTAGCTCATGTCCATGTGTCATAAGTTCTTTAGCTTCTACATTTCAGATGCTATTCTTGCCCTCCCCCTGTCTAGTTTCTACCCACTGTCTATGCTTCTTATTCTCTGTATCTTTTCCCCTTCTCTTCTCCTTCCACTCCCCTGTTGCTAACCCTCCATGTGATCTCTATTTCTGTGGTTCTGTTCCTGTTCTAGTTGTTGGCTTAGTTTGCTTTTGTTTTAGGTATGGTTGTTAGCTGTGACTTTGCTGTCTTTTTACTGTCATATTTTTTATCTTTTTCTTAGGTAAGTCCCTTTAACATTTCATATAATAAGGGCTTGGTGATGATGAACTCCTTTAACTTGACCTTATCTGGGAAGCACTTTATTTGCCCTTCCATTCTAAATGACAGCTTTGCTGGATAGAGCAATTTTGGATGTAGGTCCTTGCCTTTCATGACTTAGAATATTTCTTTCCAGTCCCTTCTTGCCTGGAAGGTCTCTTTTGAGAAATCAGCTGACAGCCAGATGGAAACTCCTTTGTAGGTGACTGTCCCCTGATCCCTTGCTGCTTCTAGAAGTCTCTCCTTCATTTTAATCTTGGCTAATGTAATTATGATGTGCCTTGGTGTGTTCCTCTTTGGGTCCAACTTCTTTGTGACTCTTTGAGCTTCCTGGACTTCCTGGAAGTCTATTTACTTTGCCAGATTGGGGAAGTTCTCCTTCATTATTTGTTCAAATAACTTTTCCACTTGCTTCTCTTTCTCTTCCCCTTCTGGTACCCCTATAATTTGGATGTTGTAATATTTAAAGATGTCCTGGAGGTTCCTAAGCCTCTCCTTATTATTTTGAATTCTTGTTTCTTCATTCTTTTCTGATTGGATGTTTCTTTCTTCCTGCTGATTGATTTGAGTCCCAGTTTTCCTCCCATCTCTATTGGTTCCCTGTGCATGTTTCTTCATTTTACGTATTGTAGCCTTCATTTGTTTATCTAATTTGCAACCAAAATCAACCAATTCTGTGAGCTTCCTAATCACCAGTGCTTTGAACTGTGTATCTGATAGGTTGGCTATCTTTTGGTTGATGAATTGGCTCTGGAGCTTTGATCTGTTCTCTGGTTTGAGCCGTTTTTGGGTTTGTTTGTTTGTTTGTTTTGGTCTGGTCCTGGCTGTTACGCAGTGAGGGGTGGAGCCTTAGGTGTTCACCAGGGTGGGGCAGCCCAGTTGCTGGATTTTGACACAGTATGTGGGGTCAGGGTGCAAAAGGGAACAATGGCACTTGCTCAGATTTCAGTCCCCTCCCCTGCTTCCCCCAAGCAAATTGGGCCCTTCTGGTGCTGATTTCTGTGTGGGTGGGCTTGTGTATGTTCCAGGACCCTGTAGGTCTCTCCAACAAACTCTCCTGTGAGGCTGGGAGTCTCCTCTACCACCTCAAATCCCACAAGAGTTTTCAATCAGTGTTTTTAAGTTTCTTTTCCTGGCTCTGGGGCCCTGGGTCGGGAGGTCTGTCCTGCTCTCTGTTCTTGCCTGGATTATCTGCTCATGAATGTGGGACTGCCTGGTCAGCCCTGCACAGCCCCACTGTGCCTGCCAGCCACCACCTGGTGCCTGGAGTCCGGTATCCACCTTGGATCTGCCAGCCACTGCCTGCGTGCCCAGTGCCACCAACCTCCACTTTTTTCTGCCACCACTCCGCCCCTCTTACTGGTCTGGACTTCCGTACAGTTCAATTTTCTATCAGTTAGGGTTGTTTTCTTGTTTCTAAATCTTTATTGTCCTTAATTTTGATTGTGCAAAGAGGCACAGTTTGTCCATCTACGCCTCCATCTTGGCCGAAGTCCTATTTAATTAAATCTTTATTATATTCTTTTCCATTACCATTTATTCCCCTTATACCCTCCACCCCCAGCAATCACCACACTGCCCTCCATGAGGTTTTTCTCCTTTTTGCTCATTCCCTCTACCCCCTTACCCTCCCACTAGATGTCATCCTGCTCTCTGAGTCTGACCCCATTTTCCTTGTTAGTTCAGTTTGTTCATTAGATTCCACAAATGAGTAAAATCATATGGTATTTGTCTTTTTCTGACTGGCTTATTTTCACTTAGCATAATGTTCGTCACGTCCATCCATACTGCTTCAAAGGCTAAAACTTTCTTCTTTTTTATGGCCAAGTAGAATTCCATTGTGTAAATATCTCATAGTTGTTTCATCCACTCATCTGTTGATGGACACTTGGTAATTGTAAATAATGCTGCAATGAACATAGGGGTGCTTACATTCTTTCAAATTAGTGTTTTGTGTTCCTTTGGATATATTCCCAGGAGTAGAATTGCTGGTCCAAAAGGCAGATCTATTTTAAAATTTTTGAAGTATCTCTATACAGCTTTCCACAGTGGTTGTACCAGTCTGCATTCCCACCAACAGTGCAAAAGGGTTCCCCTTTATCCATATCCTCACCATCACTTGTTGTTAGTTGATTTACTGACAATAGCCATTCTGATGGGTGTGAGATGATATCTCATTGTGGTTTCAATTTGCATTTCTCTGATGCTTAGTGACATTGAGCATCTTTTCATATCTTTATTTGCCATCTGTATGTCCTCTTTAGAAAAGTGTCTATTACAGTCCTTTGCCAATTTTTTTTTCAATTGGATTGTTCAGGGTTTTTTTTGGTTTTGAGTTTTGCAAGTTCTTGATAAATTTTGGGTATTAACCTCTTATCAGATGTATTGGTGAATATATTCTCCCATTCCATGAGTTGTCTATTTTTTTATGATTTCCTTTGCTGTGCAAAACATTTTAAGTTTGATGCAATCCCATTTGTTTATTTTTTTCATTTTTCCCTTGCCAGGGAGATATATCTGATAAAATGTTGCTACAAGTAATGTCTAAGACATTGCTACCTATGTTTTCTTCTACAATTTTTATGGTTTCATGTCTAACATTTAAGTATTTGATCCATTTTGAATGTATTCTTGTGTGTGGTGTAAGAAAGTGGTCTAGTTTCATTTTCCTCATGCATCTGCCCGATTTTCACAACACCATTTATTGATTAAACTATATTTAGCCCATTGTATGTGCTTGCTTCCTCTGTTGAATATTAATTGACCTTAAAGTTGTGGGCTTATTTCTGGGCTCTCTATTCTGTTCCATTGTTATATGTGTCTGATTTTATGCCATGCTGTTTGATTACTATGGCCTTTTAGTACAGTTTGATATTAGGTTGTGTGATTCCTCCAACTTTGTTCTTCTTTCAGATCACTGTTGCTATGTGGGGCCTCTTGTGGTTCCATATTAATTTTTGAAATATTTGTTCTAGTTCTGTAAAATATGTCATTGGAATGTCCTTTTTTTCTTTTTATTGTTGTCCAGTTACAATTGTCCCAAATTTCCCCCCATCATCATTGGAATCTTGATAGGAATTGCATGGAATCTTTAGGTTGCTTTAGGTAGTATGGACATGTTAATGATGTTAATTCTTCCTATCCATGAACATGGTATGTGCTTCCACTTATTTGTATCTTTTTTCTTTTCATCTCTCCGGTGTCTCAAAATTTTTAAGTACAGGTCTTTTACATACTTGCTTAGGTTTATTTCTTGATTTTTTTTTTTTTTTTTTTTGGTAGCAATCATGAGTAGGATTTTTTTTTATTTCCCTTCCTGTTAGTTCATTAATGGCATATGAAAATGCTACTGATTTCTGGATATTAATTTTGTATCCTGCTGCTTTGCTGAATTCATGCATCAGTTCTAGTAATCTTTTGGTAGAATCTGTGGAATTCTCTACATGCAGTATCATGTATCATGTCATTTGAAAATAATTACAGTTTATTTCTTCCTTTCCAATTTGGATACCTTTTTTTTCTACTTCTTGTCTGATTGTTGTAGTTAGGACTTCTAGTACTATGCTGAATAAGAAAAGTGAAAGAAGATATCCCTATCTTGTTCCTGATCTCAAGGGGAATGCTTGTAGATTTTTCCCATTGAGAATGATGCCGGCAGTGGGTGTGTCATATATGGTCTGTATTATGTTTAGGTATGTTCCTAATCTCATTTTACTGAGAGTTCTTATCATAAATGGGTAGTAGGTTTTATCAAATGTTCTTTCTGTATCTATTGGTATGATCATGTTGTTGCTATCCTTCCTTTTGTTTATGTAGTGAATCACACTTTTTAATTTGTGAATGTTGTACCACCATTCCTGGAATAAATCCCATTTAATCATGGTGTATGATCTTTTTGATGCATTGCTGTATTCAGTTTGCTAATATTTTGTTGAGGATTTTAGCATCTATGTTCATCAGGTATATTGGCCGATAATTTTCTTTCTTTGCAGTGACTTTATCTTGTTTTGGAATTAGGATAATGCTAGCCTCATGAATGAGTTTGGGAGTCTTCCCTCCTCTTTGATTTTATGAAACAGTTGAAAAGGAGAGGTATTAGTTCTTCTTGGAGTGTTTGGTAAAATTCACCTGTGAAGCCATCTGATCCAAGCCTTTTTTTGTTGTTGTTGTTGGGAGTTTTTTGATTACTGGTTCAATGTCACTAGGTGTAATATATCTATTCAGATTCTCTGATTCTTCCTGATTTAGTTTTGGAAGACTATATTTCTAGGAATGTATCCATTTCATCCAGGTTGTCTAGTTTATTGGCATATTCATAATATTTTCTTACAATCTTTTGTATTTCCTTGATGAAAAATTGTATTCTCATTGTCCATGAATTCTTAAATCCTCATTTTCTTTTTTCTTACCTTTTAGCTCCCTCAGTTCTTTCCTTTCACTTTCCTCCAACGACTACCTATATCCCTCTTCCTTCAACATCTCCTTTTCAAATCATCTCTCTTTCCCATCTCTACATTAGATTCTTCCCTTTTTCTCTTTATCTTTATTCCATTTTTACTCACAATTCAAGGAAGCAGGAATCAGAAGTAGGAAGAAGACAGTGCAAGAATAATTGAGGTTTCTTTTCATTCACTTTTATTTTTAAGAAAGAAATTTTACTGAGCTCCAATACTTGAGAAAATAATGAACATAAATAGTATTCCAGCAAAAATCTATAGAGCAATAGCAACAATGCATGGCTCACAGTAGCCAAGCTACATAAAAGCCTGACTTCAGCTGCAATTTGCTTGCATCTACTGACTCTTGCTTTTACTGGAAAGTGTTCCTCTGTGAAAGTTTCTCAGAGTGTAGATGTTGAAATGAAAAGATCCCTGTCAAAATGCACAACTGAATACACAGGATCAAAATTCTGCAAGTTTACATTTACTAAACAATATACTAAAAATGAAAATTGTACAAGTTAAATAAGGAAAACAAAGTGCAAAATGTACTAACTTGGATGGTGATTTCTGCAAAATTGCAGTCAAGTTTTACCTTTAATTATGAAATATTATGCAAACTTTAGTAATATTTGGGTTTTTGTCAAGGAGTCAGTCTGGACAGAAGAGACATAAAAAGTTTTCAATCAATCCACCTTTTCATGCTCCTTATTGTTTTCCCAGTAGTCTTAAGAACTGTATAAATTTCATGATTTTGAGAGGACCCTCGGCAAGATGCTTGACATGGCATATTCCCAAAATGTTTATGGAGACTAGAAAAGGAGCATAACTAAAATGGTTTATATTTTAACTCATATTTTGTTACCCAAGCACTAGATGGATAGAGAGCCAGAATACTATACATGACATATTTTATCCATAATCACAAACACAGAGAATAAACAAAAAATTAGGAGAAGATGACCAGACTTTAACGAGCCAGTACTGAAAGTAAATATTCAAGAACGGAGCTTTTTGTGAAACAGGTAGTTGAAGATTAAGAGGCAATTGAAATTAATGTGTCAAAAGGTATTCTAAAATGGGTGATTTTTGAGTCACATTAAAAGTGGTATTAGGATTTCCATGGAGAGAGTTTTTAGGGGACCTCTGGGGAATGTGGAATAAGCAGTAACTGAAGTTTAGCCAGGTACAATGAATTTCTGGTCTGTGGATTTGGTCTTGAAGATGAAGCCATGATTGTAAACTATCTAACACTTAAAATATTATCAATACTTCTTCCCATGACCCTTCATGACCTGTCCTTATCTATTTTTCCAGCTTCATCATATACCATTAAGACCCTATTCACGTCATTTTAGCTGTAGTGGTCCTCTTTCTGTTTTAGAAGTACAATAATCTGAAATCTCACATTGATTCGTTTGTTTGTATCTCATGTCAACAAAATATAAGCTCTTTGAATGAAAGAAACTGTGTCTCTTCTGACCATACACACTATGTGTGTTGTAGTAGCCAACATATTATAACTGCTCAGGACATAGTTGTTGAATGAAGGAATGAAGACCATCATATAATATTGCATTTCTCATGACTAAAGACTGAAGCATAAGCTATATTCAAAGTTTTGAATGTAAACTTTTACTATAACATGAAAAAATATATCATGAATTTTTTAATTCAAAAATAGTCTGTGGTTATAGCTTTTTCTACTGAGGAAAATGTAAATGTCTTTTTTCAGTTTCCAAATTAATTTCTTTTCTGATTCCCACAGATGTTTATGAGTTTTTGTGTTCTCTTATCTGCTCACTTTCTTATATTTTTTCTGAAATTATGGAGTCACAACATCTGGTCTGTGCTATATTCACCTGAGTAATGAATGGGCAGATCACATCACTAAATATCAAGTGGGCAGAGCTAGTCTTCAGCTCAGGAAGCAGTCTCAGTGGAAAGGGTCAGGCCCCCCAAAATACATTAGCAATTAGTTCTGGACCTCCAAGCACAACTTTATAGAAAGGACCTAGCATTGTATGATTCACAAAATCTCTTTCTAATTTTCCTTTGAGGGATGATGTTCCTCTGAGGCCAACACATATTTAACTTAACCAATGCTAGTGCCATTGCCCTTAGTGAAGCAGAGCAGTGTCCTCAGAGCCAGGAGTGTATCTCCCCACCAGCACTAGTTATTTCCAGGGCAAATCTACTTAATAAGTAGATAGTATCTATCTATCCAGGAAAAGAAAGGGATAGAATGAGGAGAGAAGAAGGAAAAGAAGAAGGGAGAAAGTGAGAAGAATGAAGGTGTGATGGCAAAGGAACAGGAAAAATAGGGGGATATAAAGAGAATGAAATGACAGACATAAAAATATAAAACAAGCATCTTTTATGTAAAATAAAAGATGAGAATGAAATAATTTTTTTTTTTTAATTTCATGAAGGGAGCTGCAAATGTCTTGGATTTCTGGGTATCTCTTATTGGCTAGGTAATGCTCATGGTTGTTTCTTATCTTGATATTTCTGTCTTTTTGTTATATACAGGGAGAGCTTGGGAATTCACCTAGAACTCTGAGTTGCTTTAGGCACACACATTTTAGATAAGCAATTAGATGAAAGTATAAGTGATGACCTACATGAAGCCTTAAAGTTACTTTTCAGTTTTTCTCTGAGAATCTCAAGACCCTCCTCATACCTGAGAGAAGGCTTGTAGGAGAAATCCTCACCAGGCATTCACCTAAAAAGACAAGTACAAAGCTCCTCCATGGGAGGGATAGCCATACATGAGGAAGAGATTTAGTAGTAGACCTCAGGTGTTACTCTTTATATAATTTACAATCCAACAGCTTATTGTGGTACCATGAAAAGAATGAGGTTGTCAAGTAATCGATACACCTGTGGGTGAATTGTGAAGTATGCTATGCCTCTGCTCTCTGACTCTAGACACCATGTCTGGATGAGACACACTGGGGATGACATGGATGAATGACAGAATGGTGACAGGCAATTGGCCTTTCTAGTGGTTCACCATCCTGTTAGTCATCTTATATCTTTAGCCACATTCTATTTCTGCCCACCCAAAGTATGCTTCTAGGGGTTGATCATCAACAACATGGTGACCGGGGGAAGACAATTGGTTTACTATTATGAAAGCAACCACATCATTTATTATTCAAATTAGAGCCTTTTGGGGAATGAGAAAGGGTGCTATTAATAATTAAACCACAATAACAAATGTATATAGGACTATTATAGGCAAACAAGGATGCACAATCACACTACTCACAATGGTTCCTTCATTGATTACAGTGGATTAGATCAAAAGTTGGCACCAGACATAAGTCTAGCTAAACCAAGTCTGTCTCTATGTATTTGAGAATTAGTGGTAAGTAGGGTTTTCTTCTTCTTTTTGGTGGATAAAACTATTAAATGCTAACTTGTCAGTGGTTACATTTCCCACAATGTGTCACGGAGAAACTAGAGGAGTAGGTATCAGGTCAGAAAAAAAGAACCTGGAATAGCACATGTAATGCAAGTGGGGTACCAAGGTTCCTGCATCTCACCTCTATGAGGCTTCTTGTGCTCTTTTCTCTGCACATCAACTTGCCTTTCAGAGAAGAGAGGAAAGTAGTGAAAGATATTAAAAAGACTGAGAATATATCCCAAAGATACTGACTTAACACTCACTAATAGTCACATTCACTTGGAACTTACACAACAATGACCTCTAATTTAACCAAAGCCCTCTCTTATGTCCATCAATTCAATATTAAACAAAAATGTATTAAGAGCCTATTATGCTCCTATTTCTAAGATAAAGTGGTAAAATATTAACAAAACAGACAACTTCTCTGTGTTCATGCAGTCCACATTCTAGTTGGGGGAAAAAGAAAATAAACAAATAGATAAATAATTCCAAATAAGGAAAAGTGTTAAGAAAATAAGCAGGCTAATGAAATGGAAAATGTCTAGGTAGAGAAAATATTTTTACTAAAGTGGTCAGAGTAGCCCTCTTTGAGAGAATTACATTTGAACTGATATTTTATTAATAGAAAGTATTATTTTAATTAACTCCTCTGTGTGTTCAGACATGATAAAGGGTTTCAGACCCATTTCAAAATCTAAACAGGCATCTTCCTCTACACCTCTGATTCTTTATGTGTAGTTCTCACTAATGTCACCATCCAATTTACTTCCCAGCAGAAACCTCCCATTCCTTCTTTTTTTCACTTCCAACATTTGTCTACAAAATATTCTTGAGTCTACCTCCAAAATATCTCATCAAATGTCAGGACATAGGACAATAGCACCTGGGTTCAGTATCCTTGTAAATGTTACAGGAGAAACTCCCAGAAACTCAGTTCTCACCAACACAGTAAACAATTACAGATCAGTGAGCCTTCTAGTGTGCAAGTAAAGTTTATTAGTGCTAAGTTGTAATGGAAAAGCAAAAACAAGGGTGGCTAGAGGAGGGATGGCAAAAGCAGGGTGACCAGAAATCAGGTGGCCAGGGCTCCTCTTGTGTAGAAAAAAAAAAAAAAGCCAAGAGAGCTGAGAAAGAGTTCTTTGTTCTGAGGACTTACATAGGTGGCTAGGTGAAAGTGAAGAAGTTACATATTGATTGATGGGTAAAGGTGCTGCCAGCTTTCCTGGGAGAAGTGACTACCCAAACATAGGTATGGGGTTTCATAGTCTGAATCCTTACGTTGCCACAGACTCTATTTTTTCATTTTGTATACATGATTGGAGGCAGGCAATTAATCAAAGCTTTTTTATGTGCTTTTCTTCCGGCACTGTAGTCCCCCTCCCCTTCCCCCTTCCAGGCCTTGAGATGAATACACAGTCTCAAGGTTTTCCTTTTCCCACTAATGGAGATGATACACACAGAGTTTCAAGGGATTGCCCCCTGCACTATCATAGTTTACTTGTGTTGTTCAGAATGCCCAGCAGCCTTATTGGACCAAACTCAGGATTACTGGGTCAACAGGTGAGCTTTTGCTTTTAGCCTCCTGTATTAAGTTATTTGTTAGATTGCAATGGTGAGGGCCCTGCCTTTATTTCCCCTCTGGCCACTCATTCTACCATAACATGAATACCAAAGTAAAGAAAGCATTTTTATTTTCTTCACTACTGTATCTCTAGGGTCTTGCACAGTACTTGACACAAACAGGTTTCAACATATATTTTGTTGACCAAAAGGACATTTGATTATGGATATCACTTTAATCAATGTCCTATGTTCTATAGGATAAGAGCTAAACAATTTATGAAGGAATCCCAGCAAATCTGTCTGTCTTCCCTTCAACAACAGACACTCTAAAGTGACTGTTTTTATGCCTGCCTTGTTCTTTCAGAACCCAACACCTTTTTTTTTAATTTTTTTTTAATTTTTGTTGATATTGTACAGTTTTCTGTCTTTTACCCCGCCCCAGCCCACCACCCCAGCCCTCCCCACCTTCCTCCCATTTCCACCCCCCATAGTTTTTGTCCATGAGTCCTTTATACTTGTCGCTCTAAACCGTTCCCCTTTCCCCTGAAATTCCCTCCCCTCCCCCTCTGGACACTCTCAGACTGTTCTCAAATTCAGTGTCTTTGTTTATATTATGCTTGTTTGTTTGTTTTGTTGATTAGCTTCCTGTTAAAGGTGAGATCATATGGTATTTGTCTTTCACTGCCTGTCTTATTTCGCTTAGCATGATACTCTCCAATTCCTTCCATGCTGTCGCAAAGGGTAGGAGCTCCTTCTTTCTTTCTGCTGCATAGAATTCCATTGTGTAAATGTACCACAGTTTTTTGACCCATTCATTAACTGATGGGCACCTAGGTTGCTTCCAGCACTTGGCTATTGTAAATTGTGCTGCTATGAACATAGGGGTGCATAGATTCTTTTGGATTGGTGTTTCAGGGTTCTTAGGATATAATCCAAGCAGTGGAATTGCTGGGTCAAAAGGTATGTCCATTTTTAGTTTTCTTAGAAAATTCCATACTGTTTTCCATAGTGGTTGTACCAATCTGCAATCCCACCAACAGTGCACTAGAGTCCCCTTTTCTCCACAACCTCTCCAACACTTGCTGTTTGTTGCTTTGTTTATGAAGGCCATTCTGACTGGTGTCAAGTGGTATCTCATTGTAGTTTTAATTTGCATCTCTCTGATAGCTAGAGATATCGAGCATCTTTTCATGTGTAGAACCCAACACCTTTTAATATGAGCTATGTTGTAATGCTTAATCCACATAGGATAAAATTTGTTTTTATCTTGAGCATACAACTGAAACATGGTCCCCTTTCTGGAGTACTTCTTTTTTTAAAAATGTACTTTATTGATTACATTATAGTTGTCCCATTCTTTTTTCTCCCCTTTATTCCTCTCCACACTCCACACCCACTCCCACCAGCATTCCCCGACTTTAGTTCATGTCCATGGTTATGCATATAACATCTTTGGCTTCTCCATTTCCCATACTATTCTTACCCTCCCCCTGTCTATTTTCTACCCACCGTCTATGCTACTTTTTCTCTGTACTTTCCCTGCTGTCTCCTCCTCTCACTTCCCTGTTGCTAACCCTCCATTTCTGTGGTTCTGTTCCTGTTCTAGATGTTTGCTTATGTTTTTGTTTTTGTTTTAGGTGTGGTTGTTAATAATTGTGAGTTTGCTGTCATTTTACTGTACATGTTTTTTATCTTCTTTTTCTTAGATAAGTCCCTTTAACATTTCGTATAATAAGGGCTTGGTGATGATGAACTCCTTTAACTTGACCGTATCTGGGAAGCACTTTATCTGCCCTTCCATTCTAAATGAAAGCTTTGCTGGATAAGGCAATCTTGGATGTAGGTCCTTACTGTTCATGACTTGGAATACTTCTTTCTAGCCTTTTCTTTACTGCAAGGTCTCTTTTGAGAAATCAACTGACAATCTGATGGGAACTCCTTTGTAGGTAACTGTCGCCTTATCTCTTGCTGCTTCTAGAATTCTCTCCTTCATTTTAATCTTGGGTAATGTAATTATGATGTGCCTTGATGTGTTCCTCCCTGGGTCCAACTTCTTTGGGACCCTCTGAGCTTCCTGGACTTCCTAGAAGTCTATTTCCTTTTCCAGATTTGGAAAGTTCTCCTTTATTATTTTTTTCAAATAACTTTTCCACTTGTTCTCTTCTTCTTCCCCTTCTGGTACCTGTATAGTTCGGATGTTGAAACATTTAAAGATGTCCTGGATGTTCCTAAGCCTCTCCTCGTTCTTTTGAATTCTTGTTTCTTCATTCTTCTCTGTTTCATTGTTCCTTTCTTCCTTCTGGTCCATTCCATTGATTCGAGTCCCAGTTTCCTTTCAATCACTATTGGTTGTCTGTATATTTTCCTTTATTTCACTTAGCATAGCCTTCATTTTTTCATCTGATTTTTTCATCTGATTTGCAACCAAGTTCAACCAATTCTGTGAGCATCCTGATCACCAGTGTTTTGACATGCCTGTTATGTAGTGAGGGGCTGAGCCTATAGTGAGTTGTTCACCAGGACGAGGCAACGCACATCACTGGGTCATGATGCTGTATGTGGGGGAGGGGTCCAAGAGGGAACAATGATGCTTGCTCCAGCTCTCTGCCAGATTTCAGTCACTTCTGCCACTTCCCTCAAGAAAACTGGGCCCTTCTGGTGCTGATTCCCATGTGGGTTGGCTTATGTACATTCTAGGATCCTGTGGGTCTATCCAATGAACTCTCCTGTTAGGCTGGGAGTCTTTCCCAGCACCTCAACCCCCACAGGTGTTTTCAATTGGTGTTTTAAGGCTTTATTTCCCCCAAGCTGGAACCCTGGGTTGCGTGATCAGTCTCGCTCCCAAGTTTCACCTGACTTATCTGAGTGTGAATGTGGGACCACCTTGTGCTCGGTGCCCCTGCACAATCCGCCACTTCGCTGGGTGGGCCAGCAACCACTTTTTTTGCCATGAGTCCTCTCTGCCTGCCTGCCTGTCTCCACCCCTCCTACCATTCTGAATGAATGTGTCTACTTTAACTCCTTGGTTGTTGCACTTCCATACAGTTCAATTTTCTGTCAGTAGTGTTGTTTTGTTGTTTCTAAATTTTTGTTGTCCCTATTTTGGTTGTGCGAGGAGGCACAGTATTTCTAACTATGCCTCCATCTTGGCCAGAAGTCTACTGTTCATAGTTTTGATCATTTTCTTTTTCTTAGATAAGTCCCTTTAACATTTCCTATAATAAGGGGTTGGTGATGATGAACTCCTTTAACTTGACCTTATCTGGGAAGTACTTTATCTGCCCTTCCATTCTAAATGATAGCTTAGCTAGATAGAGTAATCTTGGATGTAGGTCCTTGCCTTTCATGACTTGGAATACTTCTTTCCAGCCCCTTCTTGCCTGCAAGCTTTTTTTTGGAGAAATCAGCTGATAGTCTTATGGGAACTCCTTTGTAGGTAACTGTCTCCCTTTCTCTTGCTGCTTTTAAGATTCTCTCCTTACCTTTAATCTTAGCTAATGTAATTATGATTTGCCTTGGTCTTGGATCCATCTTGAATCCATAACTCTATTCCTATATCACTAGATATTATATCACCTATAACTGTGTATTATTATCATTATCTTCTTGCAGTACTGTCTCACTTATTATAAATTGCTGGAGACAATTTTTATTCTTCCCATTGCTAGCTGCCTAAAATTTATCCCAGTGGTAGGCACAAAAGTAGGTGCAAAATAGATGGTAATTGAAAAAACACACAAGGCATCTGCTGCTTAATTGATAAAACTGAAGGTTGTAGACATTGACATAGTGGATCTATGCCTTCAATAAATCATGAGCTGGAGAATAACATTATTATTTTTTTAAAATATTTTATTTATTTATTTTTATTATTTATTTATTTATTTATCTTTAGAGGGGAAGGGAAGGAGAGAGGGAGAGAAACATCAATGTGTGGTTGCCTCTTGTATGTCCCCTGCCGGGAACTGGCCTGGCAACCCAGGCATGTGCCCTGACTGGGAATCGAACCGCGATCCTTTGGTTCGCAGGCCCGCGCTCAATCCACTGAGCTACACCAGCCAGGGTGAGAATAACTAATTATTAATAGTTAGTAGAAATCAAAATGATTGGTCATACAACATACCCAAAGGTGCCTTGAAAATCTTTAATTGTGTGGTACTTATACATGTATGAAGTATTTCTATTTTTCATCATCATTTAAGATCAAATAAATTTGTTTTGGAGAATGTCATAATTAGTTGCATGTTAACACACACACACACACACACACACACACACACACACACACACACACACCAGCTGGTCTTAACTTATTCTCTATTTTTAAAATGTCAAAGACCAAATAATTCCTGTACTACACAAACCATTTCAAAGTAGATATAAGATGAGAACTAATTTCCTCATGTCATTATGAAGCAAATATGACTTTGATTGTCACAATACTGGTAAGGGCAAAAAATAACATTATGCTCTAATCTGCTTATGATGATCAAAACAAAATTCCTTTGTAAAGCTTATCTTAACCAACTTTATTTATCTACCAGGACCAAACTGACACATTCTCCAAATAGAAGGCTGCTTTAACATAAGCACACTATAATAATAAAATCCAACTCTGTCTGTGCTAGTTTGTTCATTGCTAAAGTAGGAATAATATCTCATACATACCCACCATGTTTTTAATGAATATTATAATATTTGTCATCCTTTAAAATAGTGCCTAACACTTATTAAATGTTATATAAATGATAGCAGTCATTATCGGTAGAGTAAACTAGTCATAGTTGTAAACACTAATACAAGCTATATAAGACTAAAAGGCAAGAATTAAAGGCATTTTCTGAATTATATACCTGAAAAGGTATTTTTTCATAGCTAGAAAGTGCTAAAATTGGATCTGAATGCATGCAAGTACCTCTGGAGATGTTCATATTTGATTATTCAGTTACATTGTTCTCTCAGAGTAGAAGGTACTGAGCTTTAGAACTGAACCTCCCATTGACTGTAATTATTTGGTAATTATTTTGTTTATTCCACAAATTATTATGATTAGATAATACTAATTTATAAAATTACTAATATGTGATACTATAAAGCACTATTATATTTACATGTATTTTGTACTGTGCACATATATATATCATTATGCAAACATAATTACTATAATAAATAAAAGAATTAATTGCGGTGTAAAATATGTGAATAGATATTACATTATATACATTATAGGTAATAATAAAAATAAATAGTAGAAACAATAAGATAAAAATAATATAACCAATATTTATATTTAAAGATATATTTTGCATAATATACATAAAATCTTTTCACACAGTCAATATCCTCATTAATAATAAAATTTAAAAAACAATGTGTTTGAATATGAATCATTACTTTTCAATATGTTTTAAAGTCTAGATTATATAGAAATTCAAAACTCTGGTTCTAAGTTCAGTTTATTTTGATCCTGGGCTAAGTGCTTGTACTATCTGAAAAAGATGGCTCACAAAGATTTATGAATCTAAAGGAAAAAGATCATCATTGGTTATGCATAATTAGTTGTAGTATTATTTTTCATCTCTGTTATGCAGTGTTATTTGCGGAAATTGAACTTGTATATTTCCATGATTCCTGAAGTCAATCAGCAGTTCCTATACACTAATGAGAAAATATTTCATTTTGATATTTTAAGAAATTTGCTCACCACTCATTGAAATTCTATCATTGGAATTTTTTAAACATGTAAAAATTACAATCCCATGTTTTGTGTGTATGTGCCCATGTTCAGACACATAGCTTTTATGATTTTATTTCTTTAATTGACTTATTAACTATACTTACTTTATGCTTTTAGTGTTTGCTTTTGGCTTTACAGTATGCAGCTTTAACTTAGCACAGTAGCTTCAAAAAACATTATAGCTTTTTACATGTTGTATAAGAACTTTAAAACAGTACATTCTCATTTTCTCTCTCGTCACCTTTCTGCTATTGTTTTCATACATGTTACTTCTACATATGTTATAAAATGCATAACATGTTTTTGCCTTAGTCAATTATCTCATACAGAAATTTTCATTAAACAAGAAAAATTATTTATACTTACTCACATATTTGACCATTTCTAATGTTTTCCATTATTTTATACAGATACAACTTCCATCTCATATAATTTTACTTCTGTTAGAAGAATTCCTTATAATGCAGGTCTGCTTCTTGTAAATGCTTTGAATTTCTGTATGCCTCTTCCCCTAACAAAACATCATTTTACCTTCATCATGGTGGAATATCTTTTTGGACATAGACTTCTAGGTTGACAGTTTCATTTTTTTCATTACAGTATTTTAAGGATGTTTCTCCACTGTCTTCTGCTTTATATTATTTATAAAGAGAAGTCTATTTTTTTCCTTTGGAGGTTTATGTTTGTTGTCTTATCTAAGAAATGTTGCCTAATCCAGGTCACTAAGAATTAAATGTAAAGCACCAACCTGTAAATTTTCTAGAAGAAAATGTTGGAGAAAATCTTCTGACTTGGATTTCCTTTTCATTTTAAGCCCTTGCTATTCAGATAATGAAAAGTCAAGTCAAAAATTTGGAGCAAATATTAGTAACATAAATATCTTTATCCAGAATACATAACCAACATTTAAATGTAAATAAAGCAAGAAAAATAATTTTTTAATCAGGCAGATGATTTGAATAAAATTTTTACTGAAGAAAATATATGAATAGTAAATAAGCATAAAAGAAGATTAATAACATAATTAAACATTAGGGAAATTAAAATCATGACCACAATGAGACACTGCTACTACACAGTCACTAGAAATGTTGAACTTAAAAAGACCCACAGCTGGATATTAACTGGGTTGCTTTCCCAGCTCTAGTACCATAGGCTGGGGAGCTCAGCTTAGGGATTAGACCCCATACTTCTCAGGAAGAACCCCCGGCCACTGAAATATCTCTCCAGAACTTCAGCTGCCACTCACGAGAGCCCAACCAGCCCACTTACACCTCCTCTGCACTCCCTACCGGTCTCATAGTGGTGAAGTGTTCTCTTCGGCCTGTCCGATTATAAGTCTTCTCTCCAGCTAGTGTTTGGTTGGCTATGCAGAATGATTTCTCTACCATTTAGTTGTAATTCCAGATTGGTACTGGGAGAAGGTTAGTATAACTTCCACTTACTCCTCCACCATCAGACACATAGAACAGTGGAACAGAATAGAGAGCCCAGAAATAAACCCACACCTTTATAGTCAATTAATATTTGACAGAGGAAGCAAGTACATACAATGGGATTAATATAGTTTAATCAATAAATGGTGTTGAGAAAACTGGACATATATGTGCAGGAAAATTAAACTAGACCACCTTCTTACACCACACAGAAGCATAAATTCAAAATGGATCAAAGACTTAAATGTCAGGCATGGAAGAAAATATAGGCAACAAAATCTCAGACATTACTCATAGCAATATTTTATCAGACATATATTGCCAGACAAGTGAAACAAACATAAAATACAAAACAAATGGGCCTTCATTAAATTAAAAAGTTTTTGTAGAACAAAAGAAACCACCAACAAAATAAAAAGGCAACCCACAGAATGGGAGAACATATTCACCAATACCTCTGATAAGAGGTTAGTATCCAAAATTTATCAAGAACTTGCAAAACTCAAAACCAAAATAAATGAACAATCCAATTTTTAAAAAATGGGCAAAAGACTGTAATAGACACTTTTCTAAAGAGGACATACAGATGGCAAATAAAAATATGAAAAGATGCTCAATGTCACTAAGCATCAGAGAAATGCAAATTGAAACCACAATGAGATATCATCTCACACCCATCAGAATGGCTATTGTCAGTAAATCAACTAACAACAAGTGATGGTGAGGATATGGATAAAGGGGAACCCTTTTGCACTGTTGGTGGGAATGCAGACTGGTACAACCACTGTGGAAAGCTGTATAGAGATACTTCAAAAATTTTAAAATAGATCTGCCTTTTGGACCAGCAATTCTACTCCTGGGAATATATCCAAAGGAACACAAAACACTAATTTGAAAGAATGTAAGCACCCCTATGTTCATTGCAGCATTATTTACAATTACCAAGTGTCCATCAACAGATGAGTGGATGAAACAACTATGAGATATTTACACAATGGAATTCTACTTGGCCATAAAAAAGAAGAAAGTTTTAGCCTTTGAAGCAGTATGGATGGACGTGACGAACATTATGCTAAGTGAAAATAAGCCAGTCAGAAAAAGACAAATACCATATGATTTTACTCATCTGTGGAATCTAATGAACAAACTGAACTAACAAGGAAAATGGGGTCAGACTCATGGATAGAGAGCAGGATGACATCTAATGGTGGGGGGAGTTGAGGCAGTGAAGGGAATGAGCAAAAAAGGAAAAAAGATTCATGGACATGGAGAATAGTGTGATGATTGCTAGAGGCAGCAGTGTATAGGGGAACTAAATAGCAAAGAAAAATATAATAAAGATTAAATAAAGAGAAAGAAAGAAGAGGCAGATAGAGGTGTTCTCTGCTATTAAGATCATAGTGACTTTTATTTATAAAATAAGCAGAAGTGGTGAATATAGAAAAATGTTAGGTTCTCCGAGTTACCATTTTATTACTCAAAAATATTTTTCCCTCTGATCATGAAGAACATATACATTTTTTTCGTGGTCCATTGTTTTTGTTTTTATAAAGTTGGTACAAATTTCAGAATAGCATAACTTCATATTGTGGTGTAATGATTTATAATGGTTGAGGAAAACATCTACCTAAATTGTAAGAATTTTTACACAAATCTGAAATTTCTGCCTTTACCATATTATCTATGAACTTTAAATTAATAGTTTATTAACTCTTTTGGGGCTCTTATCAGGGATTTACTTTTTCTGTTTTTAGTTTTTCTCTTAATTTAGATGAGAGAGCAATGTAAATATAACCCGATAAAGTTTTTTTAATGACAAAAAGACCCCAAATTTAAAAATATCTGAAAAAGAGAAAAGTGCATGCAAAAATATATAGGACAGAAAAATATATGTATACCTATAGGAAATTTATACAGGATTTTTTATCATTAACAAACAATGAAATAAATTGAGTATTTGCTTATAAAATACAGTCAAGCATTGCATCATGATATTTTGGTCAATAAGAGATTACATATACAATGGTAATCCTAGAAGATTATAATGGAGCTGAAAAATTCGTATAACCTAGTGACATCATAGCTATTGTAATGTTGCAGTACAATGCTACAGTGTATATAAAGTCTAAACTAATGCACTAGGCCTTCATATTCGCTCACCATTTACCCAGAGGAAATTCCAATCTTGCAAGCTCCATTAATATTAAGTACCCTATATAGGTGAGCTTTTAAAATAACTTTTGGAGGAAGGAAGATGGCAAAGGAGTGAATTGAAGTCACACTGACTTCCTAGGACCAGTCTGGAATTACAACTCGATTGTGGAGAAACCACCCGGAACAAAAACCTGAGCAATAGCCAGAGAGAAGCATATAACTTTGGATAGACAGAACCAGCTTCAGCACCACTGGTCTGGTAAGGAGTGCAGTGGAGACTCAAGAGGGCTGGCTGGCACCCACAGCTGGCAGTGCCAACAGGATAATTAAGTGGCCGGTTGGATCCCTGGAAGAAGATTGAGATCTAAACCTTAAGCTAGGATTCCCCCTAGAACACCAGAGCCCAAAAAGTATACTGATAACAACCAGTGGAAAAAGTAGCAGGTTTGCTCTCCATCAGAGACAGATGGTTGGAGATGCAAGGGATGTTTAAAGAGCCAACACACAAATTTTCATTCGCAGCCATTTACCCAGGGCTCAGGCGAAGGCAGGGGCAGAGTGGACTGGAGACACATGAGGAGAGACAAGGAATGGAAGCCTTGGGGAGAGAACTGAGAAAGTAGCTGCAGGAATCCAGGTGCTGAGTCATCCACCAGATGGCAGCAGCCTTTGTGCTCAGGCAGACCACTCCCCTCCTGAAGGGAAACAATAGCCCCAACCCCAGGAGGGTCTCTGCCCTGGCCTTTTGGTGCTTAAGCCTGACTGCTCAGTCCTAGTCACCAGATAAACAACCAAAGGAGACAGCCAGAGACAGTAGATCACTGGCAAAGGAGGGGTAGGGTAGACTAGAGAGACTTGAAGAAAGACTGGGGATGGAGGCTTTGGGGAGAGAACTGAGAAAGTAGCCTCGGGGATCCAGTGCTGAGCCAGCCCCGCTATGCAGCAATCACGCTGCTGAGGCAGACTACTGCCCTCTTAGTAGCAGCTACCTGAGTGGAAACAGTAGCCCCCGCTGCAGAAGGGATTCAGCCCTGTCCTGTGGTGCTTAAACCTGACTGCTGAGTGCAGAGGGGCCATATTAACAATTGAAGGAGACAGCCATATGACAACAGACCACTGGAAGTATCAAACAGGCTGCCTAAGGTATGACAGGGTCAACATCTGACATCACCAGAGGCAGATCCAGAAAGAAAGAAAGAAACAAACAAACAAACAGTGGTAAACACAAGAGACTACCAATATGAAAGCCACTGTGGTCTTCTTCATGATTTGCAATATTTTCTTTCCTGCATAGCTTTATAACATTCATTTCTTGTCCAGCAAATTTGTATATGTCACTAGATTTTATACTATAGTGTATTTCAATTCACATATTTTGGCCCTCCCTTCTCTTAGCCCATTTTATCTTCTTCTTTCTTTGCAATATTTTCATTTCAAATTTGCTTTTCTCTCTAGCTACAACTTGTTTCCATTTTGCATTCTTACTATTTTTCCCCTGTCCAGACACTCAAAATGAATTCTCTTGTCGAGGGTCATTTCACATCCTTTTGCACAGCTATTAAAATGCCCATGTTCTTTCTACACCTGTAACAAACTTTACTAGTTGGTTGTGGGTAGGGTAGTTGTTGCATTGTCTTTTCAAGGTTATCTCTAGAACTTCACTAATTCTGCATTTCAAATAACAAATTTTACTGGATCTCTTTCCTACTTTTTTTTTCTTTGACTCAAACTTTAATTATGCCATCTTAGCCTGTTTCTTTTTCTTTTTTGTCTTTCTTCTATTTCCCTTTCATCCTGCCCTTTCATTCTCTTTATTCACTTTTTTCTTTTCCTTTACATCCAGAATTTTTAATTTTTCCTCACTTGGTTTAGTTTTTGTTCCTCACTCTTAGTATTCCCTCTCCTTCTACCATTACAAAAACACTTCCCATTCTTCTAAACATCTCTTAGACTTTTCCTTGTTTCTTCTTTCCCTCTTATTCCCATACCACCTATATTAATTTTCGCTCCTTTGTTATTGATAGTACTCTGGTGGATATTTCTCTCTAATTTGGCTCCTATATTTTTATTTTACTTATTTTATTTTTTATTTTAATTCTTGATCTTGTACAGTTTTCTGTCTTTTACTCCCACCCCAGCCTACCACCCCAGCCTTCCCCACCTCCCTTCCATTTCCACCCCCCATAGTTTTTGTCCATGAGTCCTTTATACTTGTTCCTGTAAACCCTTCCCCTTTTCCCCTGAAATTCCCTCCCCTCTCCCCTCTGGTCACTGTCAGCCTGTTCCCAATTTCAGTGTCTTTGGTTATATTACACTTGTTTGTTTGTTTTGTTGATTAGGTTCCTGTTAAAGGTGAGATCATATGGTATTTGTCTTTCACTGCCTGGCTTATTTTGCTTAGCATGATGCTCTCCTGGCTCCTATATTTTAATTAATTATTTAATATTTGTCTTCCTTTTTTTCTATCATTTTATTTTATTTTATACTATTTTAATTTCTGTTTAAAGCTATTATTATACACTTCCCTTCTTACACTCTATTCCACACTCTTCATTCCCTTTATTTATTCATGAGGTAAACTTTACCTTCTCTCCTTCCATTGCTTCAACTCCCAACTCTTCAGTAGTGCTCCTCCTTCTACCCTCTCAAAATCATTTCTCTTTCAGTAGGTCATCTCATATCCACTCTCTTTTCTTATAATAGTCTTAATCTCATTACACCCTTATTAATACTTGTTCATTTGCTATTGATAGTGGGATTGTGGTGGGGGAAATTATAGTTGCAGGTATGGGTTTGTTTCTTGGGCTCTGTGCTTTTGTGTAGACAGCACCTGCACAATAGCACACAAGATGTGGTTGGTGAAGTGACCCTCAGTCAACCAGCAGAAGGGAAGGGCCCACAAAAGAATGACCAAACAACAACGAAAACCCAGTTACATCCAGAAAACCAGCATAAAAGGCATAAAGGACATCCCAAGAACATCAAGTTAAGATGATCAAGGAGCCTGAACTACTGCATCTGATAGGCTGCTAATCATAGACATTCATACCACAAAGACAGAAGGTCAAAACAGATCAATTTAAGAAACAGAAGCAAAAAAGAAGGGTCCCTCAAATAATGGGGAGACAAAGAAACAATCTCCAGTCTAAAGGAAAGGAGGAATCCTCAGAAGAATGCTAAATGAAATAGATGCAAGTCAACTATCAGGTATTTGTTTCAAAACAATGGTTATAGGGAAGCTCAATGAGTTCACCGTGAATTGCCAAAAACTACAGGGAAATTATGAGGAACTTCCTGCAAACTACATAAGAAAGGACACAGAAATAACCAACAAAGGCCAAGAAAAATGAAGAATACAATTTCTGAATTAAAGAACACAGTAGAAGGAATCAAAAACAGGCTCAATGAAGCAGAGGACTGAATCAGGGAGCTGGAGGACAAAGTAGAGAAAACCTCTAAAGAAGAGCAAGAAAAAGAAAAAAGACTGAAGAAGAATGAAGAGGGGTTAAGGGAAATGCAGGACAACATGAAATGGAATAATATCTGTACATTTGGGATACCAGAAGGAGAAGAAGAAGAGCAAGGGATAGAAAACCTATTTGAAAAAACAACAATGGAAAACTTCTCTAATTTTAAGAGAGAAAAGCCACACAAGTCCAGGAAGCAGACAGAATCCCAACCAAGAGTAACCAAAGAGGCTCACTGCAAGACACATCATAATTAAAATGGCAAAATTTAAAGACAAAGAGAAAATCTTAAAGGCAACAAGGGAGAAACAGAAAATAACATACAAGGGAGCCCCAATAAGGCTGGAAGTTGACATCTCAAGCCAGAAGAAAATGGCAAGAAACATTTCAAGTAATGAAAAGCTAAGGTCTGCAACTGAGATTACTCTATGCAGCAAGGCTCTCAGTTAAAATGGAAGGCCAAATAAGGAGCTTCTCAGACAAAAGAAGGCTAAAAGAATTCACCTCCACCAAAAGAGCACTGCAAGGTATGCTGAAGGGACTGCTTTAAGAAGAGGAAGAAAAACAGTGAGAGAGAAAGGAACAAAAGTACAAAAGGAGTAAAATGGTAATGAATAAGAACCTATCAATAACAACCTTAAATGTAAATGGATTAAATGCTCCAATCAAAAGATAGGATTACTGAATTCATAAGAAAAGATGACCCACGCATATTATGCCTACAACAGACCTACCTCAGAACAAAAGACCTACACAGAATGAAAATGAAGGACTTGAAAAAATATTCCATGCAAATGGACAGAAAAACAAAGCCAGGGTAGCAATACTCATATCAGACAAAATAGACACCAAAACAAAGACCATACAAAGAGACACAAAAGGACACTTCATAATACTCAAGGGAAGAATCCATCAAGAAGACGTGAACATTATAAACGTATATGCATCTAACATAGGAACACCCAAATACATAAGGATAATTTTGGACAACTTCAAAAAAGATATTGACAACAACAAACTTATACTAGGGGATTTTAACACCCCACTATCAAAAATGGACAGATATTCAAAACAAAATATCAACAAGGATATTGTGGCATTGAACAATGCCTTAGATCAAATGCACTTAACTGATATATATATTTCATCCCAGAGAACCAAAATTCACATTTTTTCAAGTGCACATGGAACATTTTCAAAGATAGACCACATGATAGGACATGAAACAAGCCTCAACAAATTCAAGAAAATTGAAATAATAGAAAACATCTTCTCAGACCACATGGGCCTGAAACTAGAAAACAACACCAGGGAAAAAGCTCAAAAACACTCAAATTCATGGAGATTGAATAGCATGCTATTAAACTATGAAGGGGATAAGAATGAGACTGAGGAAGAAATCAAAAAGTTTCTGGAAACAAATGAAAATAAACTCACAACAAACCAAAACCTATGGGACACAGCAAAGGCAGTCCTGAGAGGGAAGTTCATAGTGATACAGGGCTACCTAAAAAAGATAGAAACATTTCAAATAAACAACCCAATCCTATATCTACAAGAACTCAAGGAACAACAACAAAGGCAGCCCACAGCAAATAGAAGGAAGGAAATAACCCAAATCAGAGCAAAAGTAATAGACATAGAGACTAAAGATACAATTCTAAGGATCAATAAATCCAGGAGCTGGTTCTTTGAAAACATAAACAAAATTAACAAGCCTCTAAGCAGACTCATCAAGAAAAAAAGAGAAAGGACCTAAACAAACACAATGAGAAATGAAAGAGGAGAGATTACAACTGATACCACAGAAATTCAAAGGATTGTAAGAAATTACTACAAAGAACTATATGCCAAGAAATTTGAAAACCTAGGTGAAATGGACAAATTTCTAGAAAAATATAATCTTCCAAAACTCAATGAAGAAGCAGAAAGCCTGAACAGACCAATAACAGCTGATGAAACTGAAGCAGTAATCAAAAAACTCCCAACAAACAAAAGCCTTGGACCAGACGGTTTCACAGGAGAATTCTACAAAGCATTTAAGGAAGAGCTAACTCCTATTCTTCACAGACTATTTGAAAAAATCCAAAATGATGGAAAACTCCCAAACTCTTTTTATGAAGCCAGAATCATCCTAATCCCAAAACCAGATAAAGACACAGCACAGAAAGAAAACTTGTGGCCAATATCACTACTGAACATAGACACTAAAATCCTATAAAACAAAACAAAACAAAAAAAAACAACTGGCAAAACACACCCACCAATGCTTTAAAAAGATCATACACCATGATCAAGTAGGATTCATCCTAGGGATGCAAGGAGGATACAATATTCACAAATCAATAAACGTAATACCTCACATAAACAAAAGGCAAAAATCACATGATCCTATCAATAGATGCAGAAAGAGCATTTGATAAGGTACAACACCCATTTATGATAAACACACTCAGCAAAGTGGGAATAGAGGGAGCATTCCTCAACATAATAAAGGCCATATATGGGAGATCTATAGCTAACATCATACTCAATGGGCAAAAAATAAAATCTTTTCCACTAAGATCAGGAATGAGACAAGGATGTCCACTTTCATCACTTCTATTCAACATAGTATTGGAAATCCTATCCAGAGCAATCAGACAGGAAAAGGAAATAAAAGGCATCCAAATTGGAAAAATGGAAACAAAAATGGTCATTTTTTGCAGATGACATGATAGTGTACATAGAAGATCCTATAGACTCCACCAAAAAAACTGCTCAACCCAATAAATGAATTTGGCAAAAGAGTGGGATACAAAGTCAATATTCAGAAATCAAAGGCATTTTTGTACACCAACAATGAAATATCAGAAACAGAGGTGAGAAAAAAATCCCATTTGATATAGAAACAAGAAAAATAAAATACCTTGGATTAAACATAACCAGGGAGGTAAGAGACCTGTACTCAGTAAATATACAACTCTGAAGACAAAAGTTAAGGAAGACACAAATAATAGAAGCATATACCATGTTCATGTATTGGAAGAATTAACATCATCAAAATGTCTATACTACCCAAAACAATTTTTTAATATATTTTATTGATTATGCTATTACAGTTGTCCTATTTCTCCCTCATCATTCCCCTCCACCCTGTACACCCCCTCCCACCCACATTCCCCTCCTTTAGTTCATGTCCATGTGTCATAAGCTCCTTAGCTTCTACATTTCCCACACTATTCTTGCCCTTCCCCTGTCTATTTTCTACCCACCATCTATGCCACTTACTTTTTGTACCTTTTCCCCTCTCTCCTCCTCCCATTCCTCTGTTACTAACCCTCCATATGATCCCCATTTCTGTGGTTATGTTCCTCTTTCAGTTGTTTGCTTTTGTTTTAGGTGTGGTTGTTAATAGCTGTGAGTTTGCTGTCTTTTCACTGTCATATTCTTGATCTTCTTTTTCATAGGTAAGTCCCTTTAACATTTCATATAAAGGCTTGGTGATGATGAACTCCTTGAACTTGACTTTATCTGAGAAGCACTTTATCTTCCCTTCCAATCTAAATGACAGCTTTGCTGGATAGAGCAATTTTGGATGTAGATCCCTGCCTTTCAAGACTTCAAATACTTCTTTCCACCCCTTCTTGCTTATAAGGTCTCTTTTGAGAAGTCAGCTGACAATCTGATGGGAACTCCTTTGTAGGTGACTTGTCCCCTTATCCCTTGCTGCTTCTAGAATTCTCTCCTTCATTTTAATCTTGGCAAATGTAATTATTATGTGCCTTGGTGTGTTCCTCCTTGGGTCCAACTTCTTTGTGACTCTTTGAGCTTCCTGGACTTCCTGGAATTCTATTTTCTTTGCCAGATTGGGGAAGTCCTCCTTTATTATTTGTTCAAATAAGTTTTCCACTTGTTGCTCTTCTTCTTTCCCTTTTGCTACCTCTATAATTCGGATGTTGGAACTTTTAAAGATGTCCTGGAGGTTCGTAATCCTCGCTTCATTTTCTTTGAATTCTCATTTCTTCCTTGTTTTCTGTTTGGTTGTTTGTTTCTTCCCTCTGGTCCACTCCATTGATTTGAGTCCAGTTTTCCTCCCATCTCTATTGGTTCCCCATGTATCTTCCTTCATTTCACGTATTGTAGCCGGCATTTTTTCATCTAATTTGTGAGTAAAATCAGTCAATTCTGTGAGCATCCTGATAACCAGTGCTTTGAACTGTGCATCTGATAGGTTGGCTATCTCTTTTTTGCTTAGAGGAATTGGCTTTGGAGCTTTCATTTGTTCTCCGATTTGAGCCATTTTTGGTGTTTTTTTGTTTTGTTTTGTTTTGTTTTTGGTCTGGTCTCAGCTGTTACATAGTAAGGGGTGGAGCCTTAGGTGTTCCCTAGTCCGGGGCAGCCCAGTCGCTGGGTTGTGATGCTGTATGTGGGGGAGGGGTCCGAGAGGGAACAATGGCTCCTGCTCTTCTCTCTCCTGGATTCCAGTCCCCTCCGCCCCTTCCCCTTTGCCTGGATTATCTGCACACACGAATGTTGGACCACCTGGTCAGCCAGCCGCCTTGCGGGGCCTTACTCATTCTGCACAGTTGCCACCCCGTGCCCGGGGTCCGCCAGCTGCTGACTGTGGGCCTGGGGTCTGCTAGTCGCCTGCATGCTTGGGAACTGCCAGCCACTGCTGTCTGCGTTCTCAGGTCCGCACCTCCACTTTTTCCTGCCACGACTCCGCCCCTCTTATCAGTCTGGATGAATGGTTGTTGGACTTCCCTACAGTTCAATTTTCTACTAGCTCTGGTTGTTTTCTTGTTTCTAAATATTTGTTGTCCTTAATTTTGGTTGTGAGAGGAGGCACAGTGTGTCCACCTATGCCTTCACCTTGGCCGGAAGTCCTACCCAAAGCAATTTATAGGTTCAACACAATCCCTATTAAAATACCACTGGAATATTCCACAGATATAGAACGAACACTTCAAAAATTTATATGGAACCATAAACAATCGCACATAGTGCAGCAATTTTGAGAAAGAAGAACAAAGTATGTGGGATCAGCATACCTCCTATCAAACCATACTACAAGGCCACAGTAATCAAAAGATTCTGGTACTGGCATAAGAACAGACACATAGATCAGTGGAACAGAATAGCGAGGTAATAAATAAACCCATTTCTATGGTCAATTAATATTCAACAAATGGTTCAGAAGCATAAAATGAAATCAAAATAGCCTCTTCAACAAATGGTGTTGGAAGATCTGGACAACTATATGGAAAAAAATGAAACTCAACCACCAAATTACTCCATACACAAAAATAAACTCAAGAGGGATAAAAGACTTAAATATAAGTCATGATATCATAGAAGTCTATAGGGGAAGTTAGGCAGGAAAATTTCAGATATTCCATGAAGCATATCAGTTCCCTAGAGCAAAGGACATAAAGGAAAGAATAAACAAAGGGGACCTCAACAAAATTAAAAGCTTCTGCACGGCTAAAGAAAATATTAGCAACATGGAAAGAGAACCAACTCTATGGGAAAATGTATTTGCCAATGATACCTCAGACAAGGGTTTGATCTCCAAAATATATAAAGAACAAACACAGCTCCACTCCAGGAAAACAAACAACCCAATTAAAAAATGGGCAAAGACTTGAACAGACACTTCTCCAAGGAGAACATACAGAGGGCCCAGAGACATATGAAAGGATGTTCAGCACCACTAGCCATCAGAGAGATGCAAATTAAAACCACAATGAGATACCACTTCACACCGGTCAGAATGCCATCATAAACAAATCAACAAACAGTATATGCTGACAGGGTTATGGAGAAAAGGGAACCCTACTGCACTGCTGGTGGGAATGCCAACTTGTGCAGCCACTGTGGAAAACAGTATGGAATTTTCTTAAGGAACTAAGAATGTAGTTGCCTTTTAGTTGGCAGACCATCACTCAATCCACTGAGCCATACCAGCCAGGGCTGTAATTGCCTTTTAACCCATCAATTTCACTGCTTGGTTTATACCCTATGAATCCTGAAACACTGATTCAAAAGAACTTATGGACCCCAATGTTCATAGCAGCACAATTTACAATAGCCAAATGTTGGAAGCAGCCTAGGTGCCCACCAGTAAATGAATGGATCAATAAACTATGGTACATTTAAACAATGGAAAACTATGCAGCAGAAAGAAGGAGCTCCTACCCTTTGCGACAACATGGATGGAACTGGAAAGTATTACGCTAAGTGATGTAAGCCAGATGGTAAAAGACAAATACAACATATGATCTCACCTATAAATGGAACCTAATTAACACAACAAACTGGCAAGCAAAATATAGCCAGAGATGTGAAATCACCAACAGACTGACAGTAACTAGAGGAGAGAGGAGAGGGAAAAAACATGGGAAAGAAGGGAAAGGGACAAATGAACAGGTATGAGGGACCAATGGATGGAGCCAAGTGGGGGGATGATTAATGGTGTGTGCTGGGCATAGGTAGGGCAGGGGAAATTGGTGATGGGAAAATGGAAACAAGTGTATTTAAATGTCAATAAAGCTGCACATGGGAGAAAAACCTAAATGATCTACAGAGGAAGAGAGCAGACAGCCCACAATACCACAGTATATATGAAAATAGGAGATCAAAATCTGTAGAAGACATTGGAAAACTAGACGTGGCAGCTGAGCGACCGGAGGCGGCCCTGAGACCAGGACGGAGGCGACCCGGTGACGGGAGGGGGCTCTGCAACCAACCGGAGGTGGCCCTGCGACCTGAGGCAACCCTGCAACTAGAGAAGGGGACTCTGTGGAAGACCCAGAGCTCACATCTGTGATCCTGGGGTGAGTGCGCCAACTCGAGAAACTCTCGGAGCCCACGCCCATAGTCTCGGGCAGGTGCTCGCGCCCCGTAGGAGACCCGGAGCTCACAGCAGTAGGCTCAGGGAGGGATGGATCTGTAAGAGATCCCAGCTGAAACCCATAAACTTGGGAAAGTGCGCCCTCTGCAGGAGGCTCAGAAATCACACCCAAAGCCCTGCATGGAGAGTGCGCCATTAGCCCTGGGGTCAGTGCTCGGCTGGCACTGAGGACAGTAGCTCAAAGCTGACTGAGTGAGGAACAGGGAGAAAAGTGGTACGAGTCGCCTCGCAGCCTGCTACAGCCAGCAAGTCCAGAAAATCCAGATTGGCCGATTTGAAAATAGCAAGAGATTTATTTATTTATTTTTTTGTTTGTTTTGGGTGTTTTGTTTTTTGTGTTTTTTTTTGATAGTTGTTTTTTGTCTGTTTAGTTGGTTTTTTTGTTTGTTTGTTTGTTTTGGTTTGTTTTTCATTTTTTGGGGGTTCTTTTTGTTTTGTTTTGATTATATATTTTTATTTTTTTATTACTTCTACCTTTTTTATCCCTCAATTCCTTTTGCTTCTCTTTACTTCTTTCTGGCTTTATTCCTTCTTCCTTTCTTTCCAGTTCTATCTCTCCTTCCTTCCTCTTTTTTTCTCTCTTCTTTTTTCACTTTATTCCTTTCTCTTTCTAAATACCCACGAGTAAGGCAAAAAAATCCTAGAACTGTGAAAAAAACAGAGTTGGATCAAAAGAGGGGGTATTCCAACAGCTGAGACAGTGGAAGCTCTGAACACCAGGATACCTGAAGAAGACTATAACACTGAATATCACAGGTATTCCACCACAGAAGTTCACACCATAAACCCAGGGAGCCAGAACAGATCAATTTAAGAAGCTGAGGTTTACAAAAAGAGTCTCACCAACAATGAGAAGACAAAGAAACAATCCCCGAATGAAAGAAAAGGAGGAAGCCCCAGAAAGAAGCCTAAATGAAACAGAGACAACTCAACTATCAGATAAGGAGTTCAAAAAAAAATGGTTGTCAGGAAGCTTCATGAGCTCTCAATGAGCTACCAGAAACTACAGGGAAGCTACAATGAACTCACTGAAAACTATATCAACATGAAAAAGGAAATAGAAACTATCAAAAAGGGCCAAGAGGAAATGAAGAATACAATTTCTGAGCTGAAGAACACAGTAGAAGGAATGAAAAGCAGAATGGATGAAGCAGAGGATCGAATCAGTGAGTTGGAGGACAAAGTAGAAAAAAGCAGCCAGAAAGAGCAAGAAAAGGAAAAGACGCTCAGAAAGAATGAAGAGGGGTTAAGAGAAATGCAAGACAACATGAAACGTAATAATATCCGTATAATAGAAATACCGGAAGGAGAAGAAGAAGAGCAAGGGATAGAAAACCTATTTGAAAAAGTAATGATGGAAAAACTTCCCTAATTTGATGAGAGAAAAAGTCACACAAATCCAGGAAACACAGAGAGTCCCTATCAAGAGGAACCCAAACAGGCCCACTTCAAGACACATCATCATTAAAATGGCAAACTTCCAAGACAAAGAGAGAATCTTAAAGGCAGCAAGGGAGAAAAAGGAAGTAACATACAAGGGAGCCCCGATAAGGTTAGCAACTGACTTCTCAATGGAAACGCTCCAAGCCAGAAGACAATGGCAAGAAATATTCCAAGTAATGAGAACCAAAGGCCTACAACCAAGACTACTTTATCCAACAAGGCTTTCAATCAAGATAGAAGGACAAATAAGGAGCTTCCCAGACAAAAGAAGTCTAAAAGAATACACCTCTACCAAACCATACTGCAAGAGATACTAAAGGGGCTGCTTTAAGGAAAGAAAGGAAAAGAGACAGAGAGGAACACAGGTACGAAAATGGCAATGAATCAGTACCTATCAATAGTAACCTTAAATGTAAATGGATTAAATGCTCCAATCAAAAGACATAGAATAGCTGACTGGATAAGCAAGCATGACCCACACATATGCTGCCTACAAGAGACCCACCTCAGGACAAAAGACATACACAGGCTCAAAGTGAAAGGCTGGAAACAAATTTTCCAAGCAAACGGACAGGAAAAAAAGGCCGGGGTAGCAATACTCATATCAGACAAAATAGACTTCAAAAGAAGAGCTATAAAGAGAGACTCAGAAGGTCACTTCGTAATACTCAAGGGAAGAATCCACCAAGAAGACATAAACATTGTAAATATATATGCACCCAACATAGGAGCACCTAAATACATCAAGAAAATCTTAAAGAACTTCAAGAAAGATATTGACAGCAACACAATTATAGTAGGAAATTTTAACACCCCACTGTCAAAAATGGACAGATCTTCCAAACAAATTATCAACAAAGATATTGTGGCATTGAACAGTACTCTAGACGAATTGGACTTAGCTGATATATATAGAGCCCTTCATCCCAAAGAAACTAAATACACATTTTTTTCAAGTGCACATGGAACATTTTCAAAGATAGACCACATGATAGGACACAAAACAAGCCTCAACAAATTCAAGAAAATTGAAATCATACCAAGCATTTTCTCCAACCACTAGGGTCTGAAACTAGAAACCGACTTGATGGGGAAAATCCCCAAATCATCCAAATCATGGAGATTGAATAGCATGCTGTTAAACAATGAATGGGTAAAGAATGAAATTAGGGAGGAAATCAAAAAGTTTCTGGAAACAAATGAAAATGAACTCACAACAACCCAAAACTTATGGGACACAATGAAGGCAGTGCTCAGAGGGAAGTTCATCGCAATACAGGCCTACCTAAAGAAGACAGAAACATTTCTAACAAACGACTTAACCCTACGCCTACAAGAACTTGAGGAACAACAACAAAGACATAACCAAGATCAGAGCAGAATTAAATGACATAGAGACTAAAAGCACAATCCTAAGGATCAATGAATCCAGGAATTGGTTCTTTGAAAAGATAAACAAAATTGACAGCCTTTAAGCAGGCTCATCAAGAAAAAAAGAGAGAGGACTCAAATAAACACAATCAGAAATGAAAGAGGAGAGATTACAACTGACAACACAGAAATACAAAGGATTGTAAGAAATTACTATAAAGAACTATATGCCAAGAAATTTGAAAACCTAGGTGAAATGGACAAGTTTCTAGAAAAATATTATCTCCCAAAACTCAAAGAAAAAGAAACAGAAAGCCTGAATAGACCAATAACAGCTGATGAAATTGAAGCAGGAATCAAAAAACTCCCAGCACACAAAAACCCTGGACCAGATGGTTTCACAGGAGAATTCTACAAAACATTTAAGGAAGACCTAACCCCTATCCTTCACAGACTATTCCAAAAAATCCAGAATGATGGAAGACTCCCAAACTCGTTTTATGAAGCCAGCATCATCCTAATCCCAAAACCAGATAAAGACATAACAAAGAAAAAAAACTTCAGGCCAATATCACTGATGAATGTAGACGCTAAAATCCTCAACAAAATATAGGGAAACCACATCCAACAATACATTAAAAAGATCATACACCATGAACAAGTGGGATTCATCCCAGGGATGCAAGGATGATTCAACATTGGCAAATCAGTAAATGTAATACATCACATAAACAAAAGCAAATACAAAAATCACATGATCATATCAATAGATGCAGAAAAAGCTTTTGATAAAGTACAACACCCATATATGATAAAAACACTCAGCACAGTGGGAATAGAGGGAGCATTCCTCAACATAATAAAGGCCATATATGAGAGACCTACAGCCAACATCATACTCAATGGGCAAAAACTACAATCTTTCCCACTAAGATTGGGAACAAGACAAGGCTACCACTTCTATTCAATATAGTATTGGAAGTCTTAGCCACAGCAATTAGACAAGAAGGGAAATAAAAGGCATCCAAATTGGAAAGGAGGAAACAAAACTATCATTGTTTGCAGATGACATGATAATGTACATAGAAAATCTTATAGACTCGGCTAAAACGCTGCTCGACATAATAAATGAATTTGGCCAAACAGCCGGATACAAAGTCAATACCCCAAAATCAAAGGAATTTTTGTATAACAACAGTGAAACAGCAAAAGCAGAAATCAAGAAAAAAAATCCCATTCAATATAGCAAAAAGAAAAATAAAATACCGAGGAATAAACCTAACCAAGAAGGTAAAAGACCTATATGCAGAAAACTACACAACGCTGAAGAAAGGAATCAAGGAAGACACAAACAAATGGAAGCATATACTGTGTTCATGGATCAGAAGAATTAATATCATCAAAATGTCCATACTTCCCAAAGCAATTTACAGATTCAATGCAATACCTATTAAAGTTCCAATGGCATATTTCACAGACATAGAACAAACCTTTCAAAAATTTATATGGAATCATAAACGACCCCAGACAGCGGCAGCAATTTTGAGAAAGAAGAGCAAAGTAGGAGGGATCACAATACCTGATACTAAACTGTATTACAAAGCCACTGTAATCAAAACAGCCTGGTATTGGCACAAGAACAGACACATGGACCTGTGGAATAGAACAGAGAGCCCAGAAATAAACCCAAGTCTCTACAGTCAATTAATATTTGACAAAGGGGGCAGGAACATAAAATGGAGCAAAAATAGCCTCTTCAACAAGTGGTGCTGGGAGAACTGGACAGCTACATGCAAAAAAATGAAACTCGAGCACCAACTTACACCATACACAAAAATAAATTCAAGGTGGATAAAAGATTTAAATATATGTCATGACACCATTAAAATTCTAGAGGATAACATAGGCAGGAAAATCTCAGATATTTCATGCAGCAATATTTTTACTGATACATCCCCTAGAGCAAAGGACATAAAAGAAAGAATAAACAAATGGGATCTCATCAAAATAAAAAGCTTCTGCACAGCTAAAGAAAACAGTATTAAAATAAAAAGAGAACCAACTGTATGGGAAAACATATTTGACAATGATACCTCAGACAAGGGATTAATCTCCAAAATATATAAAGAACTTACAAGACTCTACTCTAAGAAGACAAGCAACCCAATTAAAAAATGGGCAAAGGATTTGAATAGACACTTCTCCAAGGAGGACATACAGAGGATCCAGAGACACATGAAAAGATGCTCGATATCTCTAGCTTTCAGAGAGATGCAAATTAAAACTACAATGAGATACCACTTGACACCAGTCAGAATGGCCTTCATAAACAAAGCAACAAACAGCAAGTGTTGGAGAGGTTGTGGAGAAAAGGGGAACCTAGTGCACTGTTGGTGGGATTGCAGATTGGTACAACCACTATGGAAAACAGTATGGAATTTTCCAAGAAAACTAAAAATGGACATACCTTTTGACCCAGCAATTTCACTGCTTGGATTATATCCTAAGAACCCTGAAACAACAATCCAGAAGAATCTATGCACCCCTATATTCATAGGAGCACAATTTACAATAGCCAAGTGCTGGAAGCAACCTAGGTGCCCATCAGTAAATGAATGGGTCAAAAAACTGTGGTACATTTACACAATGGAATTCTATGCAGCAGAAAGAAAGAAGGAGCTCCTACCCTTTGCAACAGCATGGATGGAACTGGAGAGTATCATGCTAAGCAAAATAAGCCAGGCAGTGAAAGACAAATACCATATGATTTCACCTTTAAGAGGAACCTAATCAACAAAACAAACAAACAAGCATAATATAAACAAGGACACTGAATTTGAGAACAGTCTGACAGTGACCAGAGGGGGAGGGGAGGGAATTTCAGCGGAAAAGGGGAACGGTTTAGAGCAACAAGTATAAAGGACTCATGGACAAAAACTATGGGGGGTGGAAATGGGAGGAAGGTGGGGAGGGCTGGGGTGGTGGGCTGGGGCGGGGTAAAAGACAGAAAACTGTACAATATCAACAATTAAAAATACTGATTAAAAAATGTCAATAAAAATGTAAAATTTAATTAATTAATTAATAAAATAACTCTTACGCTGCATTTTTACTGTAACTTCTATTTATTTATTTGTTTATTTGTTTACGTAATTGTTGTTCAAGTATAGTTGTCCTCATTTTGCTTCCACCACTCAACGCTCACCTCCCACCCTCAATCCTACTACCTTTTGGCTTTGTCCACGGGTCCTTTATATATGTTCTTTGATGATCCTTCCCCCTTTTTCTCTCGTATCAACCTCCATCCTCCACTCAGGTTACTGTCAGTTTGTTCTGTATTTCAATGTCTCTGGTTATATTTTGTTTGCTTGTTTGTTTTGTTGATTAGATTCCACTTATAGGTGAGATTATATGGTATTTGTCTTTTACCACCTGGCTTATTTCACTTAGCATAATGTTCACCAGTTCCATCCATGCTGTCGCAAAGGATAGGAGCTTCTTTCTTTCTGCTGCATAGAATTCCATCGTGTAAATGTACCATGGTTTTTTGATCCACTCATTCTCTGATGGGTACTTCAGTTGCTTGCATCACTGTTATTGTAAATTGTGCTGTTATGAACATTGGGGTGCATAGGTTCTTTTGAATTGGAACTTCAGGAATTTTAGTGTATAACTCCAGCAGTAGAATTGCTGGGTCAAAATGCAGTTCCATTTTCAGTTTTCTGAGGAAATTCCATGCTGTTTTCCACAGTTCCTGCAGCAGTCTGCATTCCCACCAAGAATCCACTAGGGTCCCCTTTTCTCTACAACCTTGCCAGCACTTGTTGTTTGTTGTTTTTTTTTATTATGGTCACTCTGACAGGTATGAAGTAATATCTTATTGTGATTTTAATTTGCATCTCTCTGTTGGCTAGTGATGCTGAGTATCCTTTCATATGTTTATGTGTCCTCCTTGGAGAAGTGTCTGTTCAGGTCCTTTGCCCAGTTTTTAATTCGATTGTTTGTCTTCCTGGAGTGGAATCCTGTGAGTTCTTTATATATTTTGGAGATCAAACCCTTGTCCAAGGTATGATTGGCAAATATATTTTCCCATAGAGTTGGTTCCCTTTTCATGTTGCTGATGTTTTCTTTAGCTATGTAGAAGCTTTTTATTTTGATTACATCCCCTTTGTTTATTCTTTCCTTTATATCCCTTGCTCTTAGGGACATATTGGTGATAATAATTCTATATTAAGATATATTTATATAGAAAATACTTACTATTGCCTACAGTACTCATTACAGTAACATACTGTACAGCTTTTCAGCCTAGAAGCAGTAGATTATACCATATAGCACCATTTGGATTTGTGTAAGTACACTCTCTGATGTTCAAATAATGATGAAATTGCCTAACAGTACATTTTGCAGGAATTATCTTTGTTATAAGCAACACATAAACATATTGAAAAATTTAAACAATATAAGAACAAAAAAGTAGGAATTAATCAAGATTAAGAACTAAAGTATGAGGAATAGAAAACAACTTAATGGTAAAACAGAAAAATTAATAAAATGTTATTTCCTCCATGACTAGTAAAATTAATAA
This sequence comes from Glossophaga mutica, assembly GCA_039655065.1. Taxonomy (NCBI): domain Eukaryota; kingdom Metazoa; phylum Chordata; class Mammalia; order Chiroptera; family Phyllostomidae; genus Glossophaga; species Glossophaga mutica. The sequence goes on from CM077307.1 coordinate 113,535,067, forward strand.
AATCCTAACAACCTTAATTTAGGAAAGAGAAAAACAGTAGGATAATAAAAAACATTAGGAATGACAATGGAGATATATGCAAATAAATTAAAAGATTTATTTTAGGACATCTTAGAGGTGGCAGCCAAGTAGGTAGAAGCTGAGTCCACTTGTGCTTGCGCTCAACTCAGACACTAGGCTGATCTTCTGAAAAATAAATTGAACATGCAACAGAATCTTAGCTGATATGAAGTTTGGAAGATAAGGAGTACAGAAGACATTTCACAAGGGGCCGTAAGGCAATTTTATAGGTGGAAGGAGAAATAGCACATGCATGGCACCTGCAGCTATGGAGAGTCTGGTCAAAGATCACAGCTTTGTGCCTCCCTCCTTTCCCAGGGCAGGGAATCCTCAGACCTGGGCCAGAAGTGACTTGGATACACAAAGTTCAGGAGATCCAGGCTACACACATACACACAGTAAGCAGCACACCCATAGCTACAGCAACAAATGCCCAGTGGGAGAGTGCCAGAAAGAGGAAGGGATTCTATCTGCACATGGGTCAGGCAGAGGAGGCTGGCCAGCCGAGATAGTGAGAGACTTTTGGCTTTTTAGAGAGGTATTATGTAAAGAAAGCTGGACAATGACTCAGTGCTGTGGTTGGAGTGCCCAGAGAGACTTTTAGAAAGGGGAGCTGAGGTATACTGGGTGGGGACTCCATGCAACTGCTCTGCCAGCAAGGGGAAAGGATTGAGGGTGAGGTTTGCTCCCACTCAGTGCAGCTGGGCAAAAAGATCAGAAAGACAGGGAGGAGGATGCACAGAGTAGAGAGTTTGGGATTCTGTCTGCTGTGGGGGCAGTGGGCTGGGAACTGGAGGGATGGGAGGTGAGTACCTGAGATTAGTTACAGCCAGATGGAGCCTCCTTCCCTGGCAGAAATTGAATCTCCAGGAAGAGAAGGTGACACCCATCCCCCACCTCCTGCAAGAGTGAAAGCACCACCAACAAGGAAGATCTGCAAAATAGGAAGGTCAGGCTCAAGAACCCCCTGCAGAGTGCATTTCTGCAAGAGAAAGACAGAAAGAGGAACACCTAATGGTCCCATTTTGAACTTCTCTCAGGGAGACAAAATACAATGGTTCCTAAGGCCATTTCACTGAGGCCAGCAAAGCAGGGGGATCAGAAATTGGTTCATGAAGGGGCAATCAGGGTTGCATCCAGCCTTCACTTGCACACAAAACTGCCATCATCACCAAGCAGGAAGGAGCTGACCCTGTTACACAGATTGGCTTCTCACTTGAAATGGAGTGCTAATTCATCAAAAACTACACATTATTGGAAAACAAGCTGGGGCAGACCACAATGGGTGCTGCAGGTGCAGGGGCAACACATCCACAATTTTCCAATAAAATTGAACGATTCCTCCCTGGGGAGACCCTAGGGTCCCACCCTCCTGATTGCAACAGAAGCTCCCTCTAGAGGTAGGTGAAGGTGATACAGGTTGTGCTACTGGATGTTGGACTATCTACCCCAGGACCTTAAGCTGATTAAAATAAAAACCAGAGGTGGAACCAGAAAGAGAAGTCAGAAGGTGAACACTAAACTGCTGAGATGAATTTCACCTCGTTCTTCTCAGAATCTGTGGGATTTTTTCTTCCTTTCACACAGCCTTTTAATATTTCTTCTTTTGCTTCAATTGTATTACAACTAATTCACTATTTTTTCTTTTAAGTTTTATTCTTTTTATTTAGACTAAATGTTATTTTTTATTTTATTGTTATTTTAAATCTCACATTGTACCCTTCTCTTACTTACTCCATTTTGCCTTCTTCCTGCCCTTTCTTAATTTCATTGTAAATTCTATTCCCCCCACGTGACTCCTTCTTCCTATTCTTTACTTTTACTATTTCTCTTCCCTCTATTTTCCCCCATGTTACACCTTGTTCCTATCCTTTATTCTTACTATTTTCTTCCCTCTTCCCTCTATTCTTTCTTCCTGTAGTCTGCTCACATTCTTTTTCCCCTTTTTATAATATTCTTATTACCTTTCCACTTTTATAAACTGTGGCTTGTTTGGCATGGATAACATGGTTATTACTATATGTTCACAATTTATTTTAAATTTAAAATCTCATAGGTTATGCTCCCCTATATTATTGCATTTTGCCTTCCTTCTGCCCTTGATTATTTAAATTATGAATTTTTTCTCCTTCCTTAGCCTGGATTCTATTCCTTACTCTTACTATTTTTCCTCCCCCCATCCTCTCAAAATCATTATTCTTTACTGTAGACATCTCAGGCTCTCTTTTCTCTTTTGTATAATATTCTTATCCTCTTTCCACCTTTATTAACCTTTGCTCAGCTGTCATTGTTATTGACTCTATGGTGATTTTTCTGCAATTTTATTCTCTTTGGTTCACTAATTTTTAAATTTTATTCCAAGTTTCATAGTATACTCTTCTGTTTCTTAAGCAATTTTGACATCAACATTCTCTGTTTAAATTATGTTTTAAATTATATTTTATCCCTTTCTTCATATTGTTTCTATTCTCTACTCTTATTATTTCTCCTCCCTCTTCCCACTTGAAATCATTTTTCTCTTTTTTGTCAATTCATATTTCCTTTTGCCTATCATGTAATATTCTTTTTTAAAACATTTATTTATTTATTTATTTAAATCAGTATTTTTTAATTGTTGATCTTGTACAATTTTCTGTCTTTTACTCCCCCCCAGCCCACCGCCCCAGACCCCCCCACCTCCCTCCCATTTCCATTCCTCATAGTTTTTGTCCATGTGTCCTTTGTACTTGTTCCTGTAAACCCTTCCCCTTTTCCCCTGAAATTCCCTCCCTCTCCCCTCTGGTCACTGTCAGACTGTTCTCAATTTCAGTGTCTTTGGTTATATTATGCTTGTTTGTTTGTTTTGTTGATTAGGTTCTTGTTAAAGGTGAGATCATATGGTATTTGTCTTTCACCACCTGGCTTATTTTGCTTAGCATGATGCTTTCCAGTTCCATCCATGCTGTTGCAAAGGGTAGGAGCTCCTTCTTTCTTTCTGCTGCATAGAATTCCATTGTGTAAATGTACCACAGTTTTTTGATCCATTCATTTACTGATGGGCACCTAGGTTGCTTCCAACACTTGGCTATTGTAAATTGTGCTGCTATGAACATTGGGGTGCATGGGTTATTTTGGATTGTTGTTTCAGGGTTCTTAGGATATAATCCAAGCAGTGGAGTTGCTGGGTCAAAAGGTAGGTCCATTTTTAGTTTTCTTAGAAAATTCCATACTGTTTTCCATAGTGATTGTACCAGTCTGCAATCCCACCAACAGTGCACTGGAGTCCCTTTTCTCCACAACCTCTCCAACACTTGCTGTTTGTTGCTTTGTTTATGAAGGCCATTCTGACTGGTGTCAAGTGGTAACTCATTGTAGTTTTAATTTGCATCTCTCTGATAGCTAGCAATATCGAGCATCTTTTCATGTGTCTCTGGATCCTCTGTATGTCCTCCTCATGTAATATTCTTAATTACTCTTGACCTTTACTAATATTTGCTTAATTGCTATTGATATTGCTGTTGTAGTAGGGAGGTGTTTTTGTTTGTGTGGGTTTGGTTCTGGGTAGTATTGCATTATTAACTAGTACCTATACAAAAGCATCAAGATACGGAGAGGGTTGTAACTCCCAGTCAGCCAGCTGGAGGGGAGAACCCACCAATGAATGAGCCACCAATAATCAAAACCCAAATACAACAAGAGAGCCCACACAAACTGAATAAAATGCAACCCTAGAGCATCCAGGTTAGGATATCAAAGAGACTGCACTACTGAGTCCCACAGAACTCTTACCACAGAAGTCCCATTCCATGAAGATAGGCAGGCAAAGAAGAACAACCTGAGACACTGAAACAAACAAAAAGAGTCACCTAAAGTGGTGAGACAAAGAAAGAAACCCCAACTGAAAGGAAAGAAAAAATCCCCTGGAAGAGAGTTAAATGAAATTGAGGCAACCAATCTATCAGACATAGGATTCAAAATAATCATTATAATTTGGGGCTTCAGAAGATGGTGGCAAGGTAGGTGGGAGCAGAGCCCTGTTCTCCCTGTGCCCAGCTGGTACACCTAGCTGATCTCCTGAGGAAAAGAGTGAATGGCCAATGGAATCCCAGCTTATATGAAGTTTGGAGGCAAAAAATCTCAGAGGACATTGAAAAAAGACAGTGAGGAGATTGCACTGGGATGGTAAGGTCCCTGGGATCTGCACAGGGACCAAGGCTGCTGCGCCCCTGACCTGGCGCTTGCTACAGAATATGGGGAGGAGTGTTAGATCACCAGCTCCTTCTCCTAACAGAGCAGGGAGGGCAGCCCAGCACCAGGAGGGACCTAGATGCTGGAAGTCTCTGGGGGGAATAGAGATGAAGTGGGAGACACACAGAGGTGGTACAAATCCACTGGGACTGTGGATGCTGGAACAAGAGAAATTGAGCTGCCCGGAGACACCTGGAGAGAGAAGGAGTTGGGTCATGTTGGAACCTGACTCAGGTAGTCCCTGGACTGACTGGAAAGTTGGGCTGTGTGAAAAGCCATACATTTGTTAAAAATGGCAGGCAGCTGCTTCTTAAGGAACTCTCCATGGCAGCTGGCATGCTTCAGGGAGACTTCAGCTGCATGCGTCCAGATACTGAATAGCTGAGCAGAACCACGCGTGCCAGGCTTCTTTTGGGCTTCACACCCGAGATTGACTCATGCTATATGACCAGAGACTGAGTGGCTGATTTGAGCCTGGCAGCTCATGGAAGACCTGGGCCAGTGGAGGCTGGGAAATTGTGACCCAGACCTGGTCCCCCTCCTCCCAAAACCATAGGAAGGGAGAAAAGTGAAGCCCAGTCCCCTCTTCTTGTGGCATCTAGGAAGACCAGCAGAACTCCCTGAACAAGTTTAAGGTCAGCAGGAGGCTTATTTATTTATTTATTTTGTTTTTTGACCCTCTCTCTTTTTTTCCTTTTTTTTCTGTTTTTCCCCCAAGTGAGAAAATAAGACATAGAGTTACAAAATGTCCAAAGACACATCAAAATGGGGAGCAACAAGGCTAACCCCCCAAAACTGAGAAACTGAGACAAATGTCACTTTGCTAATCCATAGAGCTGGCATTTTATTATTTATATGTATTATCTTTTCATTATTTTTACCACTTTTAGTTTATTAGTATTTTTTTATTTCTCTTAGTTTTCCTCATTTTATTTCTCTGTTTAATTTTATTGTTTGACTGGTTTTCCTTATTCTCTCTTCATTACATTTTAATTTTCCTTCTTTTACTTCACCTGTGTTCCAATGACACACAACTTGTGATAGGGTACTTTCTATTCTGGTTATCCAAATCATGTATTTATTTTCATATTTTTGTTGTTCCAGTACTATTGTAAATAATTGTTAATATAATTATACATACTACACAGCAACCCTCCCTGATCTTAGCCCAGTTCACTTCAATCACGAGCATTATTATTATTGTTGTGGTTAACTCTATTCTCTCTCACACTATGCCTACTTTCTATCCTTTACTCTCACTATATTTCATCATCTAACCTTGCACAAGTGCTCTATTTTCTGGATTCAGCTCACAATCATCCTCCCCTCTAACAAAAGTCTTATCTCCCTTTCACCTTATTATACATTGCCAACAAGACAGCAGTACAAGAGATGCTAAATGACTGCTATAAAAAGTAGGAGAGAGAGAGAGAGAGAGAGAGAGAGAGAGAGAGAGAGAGAGAGAGAGAAGGAGAAGGAGAGATAGGGAGAGAGAAACACAGGTACATAAAAATGGCAATGAATAAGCATCTGTCAATAACAACTTTAAACACAAATGTATTGAATGCTCCAGTCAAAAGACAAGGGTAGCTGAATGGATAAGAAATGATGAGACTTGCATATATTCTATCTACAAAAGACTCTCCTCAGAACAAAAGATTTACACAGGTTAAAAGTGAAGGGATGGGCAACAATATTCTAAGCACAAGGACATGAAAAAAAAGCTGGGGTAGCAATACTCATATTAGACAAAGTAGACTTCCAAACAAAGGCCATAAAAACAGACAAAGAAGGTCACTACATAATACTTAAAGGAATAGTCCAGCAGGAGGATATAACCATTGCAAACATATATGCACCCAATAGAATAGCACCCAAATATATAAAGAAAATATTGGAGGTCTTCAAGAAAGGTATTGACAACAACACAGTCATCACTGAGGATTTTAACACCCCACTGTCAACAGTGGATACATGATACATCAAAGAATCAACAAGGATACTTTGGCAATGAACAACACTCTGGATCAAATTGACTTAGTGATGCATACAGAAAATTTCACCCCAAAGAAGCAAATCATACATTCTTTTCAAATGCACATGGAACATTTTTAAAACTAGAACATATCGTAGGACACAAAACAATACTCAACAAATTTAAAAAATTGAAATTTGTTCAAGCATTTTCTAGGACAACAAGGGCCTGAAACTAAAAACCAATCACAGGAAAAACTCAAAAACAGTCAAACACATGGAGACTGAATAACATGTTATTAAATAATTAATAGATTAATAATGAGATCAAGGAAGAAATAAAAAAAGATCTGTAAAAAAATGAAAACAAACAGCAACACAAAACCAATGGGACACAGCAAAGGCAGTACTGCTAGGGAAGTTCATAACAACACAGGCCTGCCTAAAAATAATAGAAAAACCTCAAATAAACAATCTAACCCTGCACCTACAAGAACTGGAGGAACAAAAACGAATAATGCCCAAAGCAAGTAGAAGGAAGGAAATAATCATGATCAGGGCAGAATAAAATGATACAGTGACTAATGGAATAATTCAAAGGATCAATGAATCAAGCATCTGATTCTGTGCAAAGATAAAATTGACAAAGCTTTAACTGAACTCGTCAAGAAAAAAAGAGAGAGGACCCAAATAAATAAAATTTAAAATGATAGAGGAAGGGTAACAAGTGATACTATTGAAATACTAGGATTGTAAGAATTTACTATGAAAAACTATATGCCAAGATACTGGACAACCAGGGTGAAATAGACAAATTTCTAGAAAATTATATAATACCAAAACTGGATCAAGAAGAAACAGAAAACCGGAATAAGCCAATAACTAGTAAAACTGAAGTAGTAATCAAGAAATGCCTGGCACACAAAAGTCCAGGACTGGATGGCTTCAGGTGAATTTTTTTTTTTTTGGGGGGGGGCTCCACCTGCAGGGCCCACCCCAGCCTCCACAGATGAGAAAAAATCTACTAAGACATGATCTGATAGGGGAGGAAAGGTGGCCAATCTCTCAAAGGAGAAGGGCCAAGAGCCTCTTTTTCAACGGGCTTTTATTGGGTTCATTTTACACAGGAATACAGGTAAAGTTCATTAATCATTGTCAGGCAGCAAGGATCAAACAATAGATAACATACAAAGAACTCTGAGGGCTTATTCTGAGTCAGGGTCTGTCAGCTAAAAGGCTGCAAAACTTTGGGAAACAAACTCGTTTCCTGCTTGGACTCTTATCATTTAATTGAGAAAATTCTTAGCAAAGCAGGTTTCACAGGACTTTATATATTCTGTCTTAGGCCTGATCACCAGGGGAACCGGCCCTGTCCAGCATAGGGCTGCACTGCCCTCTGTCATTGTTTCAGGCTTAAGTCTGGCAGAGTCAGCAAAGCAGCTAAGAGATTAGGAAACTTCTCCCAGACAGAATGAGGACTCAGGCTATGTCAGGAGAGCCAGGAAACAAGGGTCCATCACCCCCTGTTGCTGTAACCCCCCAAGTCCTTCCCTGAGGGCCTCCCACATAATTGTTCCTGTCTTAGGTGACCTGTACCTTGAGGGAATCTTACCCATCATTGGCTAACTGACCAAGCATTGGGGGCCAGGCAGGGTGAAGCAGAAGTGGCACTCCTGCCAGGGAGATAAGCTTTGTCTCCTTAGTAGCTTACAGTCCAAAGGTTTCTCACTCAGCCTTAGCCATGGGGCAGGGGGGTTACAGCTCCTGAAACCAGGCAGGGTTGTTCCCAACAAATTTTAATAAACACTTAGGGAAGAACTAACTCCTCTCCTTCTCAAACTATTCAAAAAATTTAAGAAGAGTGAAGACTCCCAAACCCCTTTTAAAAGGCCAGTATAATCCTAATTCCAAAGTCAGGTAAGGGCACAACAAATAAAGAAAACTACAAGCCAATGTATCTAATGAAAATAGATGCCAAAATCCTTAACAAAATACTGGCAATCCCAATTCAGAAATACATTAAAAAATCATATACCATGATCAACAGGGATTCATCTGAAGGATTCAATGATGGTACAATGTTCACAAATCAATAAACATAATACACCACATAAACAAAATGAAGGACAAAAATCACATGATGATATCAATAGATGATGAAAAAGCATTTGATAAAGTACAACACCCGTTTATGACAAAAACACTCATAAAAGTGGGAATAGAGGGAGCATGTCTCAACATAATAAAGGTCACATATGAGAAACCTACAACCAACATCACATTCAATGGTCAAAAATTAAATCTTTCCCACTAAGATCAGAAGCAAGACTAGAGTGTCTGCTTTCACCACTTCTGTTCAACATAGTATTGGAAGTTATTGTCACAGTGATCAGAGAAGAAAATAAAAAGGCATCCAAGTTGGAAAGGAGGAAGTAAAACTGTCATTATTTGTAGATGACATGATAGTGTACCTAGAAAACCTTATACTCTCCACAAAAAAACTACTTGAGCTAATACGTGAATTTGGCAAAATAGTTGGATACACTGTCAATACTCAGAACTCGATGACTTTTTTGTACACCAACAATGAACTATCAGAAAGAGAAACTAGGGAAAAATCCCATTTATTATAGCAACAAGAAAAATAATATACCTAGGAATAAACCTAACCAAGGAGTAAAAATAGCTATTCCTGGAAAACTATAAAATACTGAAGAAATAAATTCAGGAAGATACAAATAAATGGAAGCATATACCGTGTTCATGGATTGGAAGAATTAAGATTATTAAAATGTCCATACTACACAATGCAATTTATGGATTCAATGCAATTTCTATTAAAATACCAATAGAATATTTCAAAGATACAGAAAAAAATATTTCAAAATTTATATGGAACCAAAAGGACCCCAAATAGCCTCAGAAATCTTCACAAAGAAGAACAAAGTTGGAGGGATCATGCTATCTTATATAAAATGGTACTTATGAGGTCACTTTTTAAATTTTTTTTATTTTAATTGTTGATCTTGTACAGTTTTCTATCTTTTACTCCTACCACAGCCCACCACCCCAGCCCTCCCCACCTACCTCCCATTTCCACCCCCATAGTTTTTATCCATGTGTCCTTTATACTTGTTCCTGTAAACCCTTCCCCTTTTCCCCTGAAATTCCCTCCCCTCTTCCCTTTGGTCACTGTCAGCCTGTTCTCAATTTCAATGTCTTTGGTTATATTATGCTTGTTTGTTTCTTTTATTGATTAGGTTCTGTTAAAGGTGAGATCATATGGTATTGGTCTTTCAATGCTAGGCTTATTTTGCTTAGCATAATGCTCTCCAGTTCCATCCATGTTGTTGCAAAGGGTAGGAGCTCCTTCTTTCTTTCTGCTGCATAGAATTCCATTGTGTAAATGTACCATAGTTTTTTGATCCATTCATTTACTGATGGGCACCTGGGTTGCTTCTAACACTTGGCTATTGTAAATTGTGCTCCTATGAATATAGGGGTGCATAGATTCTTCTGGATTGGTGTTTCAGGGTTCTTAGGATATAATCCAAGCAGTGAAATTGCTGGGTCAAAAGGTATGTCCATTTTTAGTTTTCTTGGAAAATTCCATACTGTTTTCCATAGTGGTTGTACCAATCTGCAATCCCACCAACAGTGCACTAGGTTCCCCTTTTCTCCACAACCTCTCCAACATTTGCTGTTTGTTGCTTTGTTTATGATGGCCATTCTGACTGGTGTCAAGTGGTACCTCATGTGGTTTTAATTTTCATCTCTCTGATAGCTAGCGATATCGAACATCTTTTCATGTGTCTCTGGATCCTTTGTATGTCCTCCTTGGAGAAGTGTCTGCCCAAGTCCTTTGCCCATTTTTTAATTGGGTTGCTTGTCTTCTTAGAGTGGAGTCGTGTAAGTTCTTTATATATTTTGGAGATTAAACAATTGTCTGAGGTATCATTGGCAAATATGTTTTCCCATACAGTCGGTTCTCTTTTTATTTTAATATTGTTTTCCTTGGCCGTGCAGAAGCTATTTATTTTGATGAGATCCCATTTGTTTGTTCTTTCCTTTATGTCTCTTGCTTTAGGGGACATATCAGTAAAAATGTTGCTGCATGGAATATCTGAGATTTTCCTGCCTATGTTCTCCTCTAGGACTTTAATGGTGTCACTGCTTATATTGAAATCTTTTATAAGCCTTGAATTTATTTTTGTGTATGGTGTAAGTTGGTGCTCAACTTTCATTTTCTTGCACGTAGCTGTCCAGTTCTCCCAACAACACTTGTTGAAGAGGCTATTTTTATTCCACTTTATGTTACTGCCCCCTTTGTCAAATATTAATTGACTGTAGAGACTTGGGTTTATTTCTGGACTCTCTGTTCTGTTCCACTGGTCCATGTGCCTGTTTTTATGCCAGTACCAGGCTGTTTTGATTACTGTGGCCTTGTAATACATTTTGGTATCAGGTATTGTGATCCCTCCTACTTTGCTCTTCTTTCTCAAGATTGCTGCAGCTATTCCAGGTCATTTATTGTTCCATATAAATTTTCAAAATGTTTGTTCTATGTCTGTGAAATATGCCATTGGTACTTTAATAGATATTGCATTGAATCTGTAAATTGCTTTGGGAAGTATGGACATTTTGATGATGTTAATTTTTCCGATCCATGAACACGGTATGTGTTTCCATTTGTTTGTTTCTTCCATGATTTCTTTGTGCTGTTTTGGGTAATTTTCTGCCCACAGGTCTTTTACCGCCTTGTTTAGGTTTATTCCTAGGTATTTTATTTTTCTTTTTGCTATATCGAATGGGATTTTTTTCTTGATTTCTGCTTCTGTTGTTTCATTGTTGGTATACAAAATTACCTTTGATTTCTGGATATTGACTTTGTATCCAGCTGTTTGGCCAAATTCATTTATTAGGTCGAGCAGTTTTTTTGGCTGAGTCTATAGGATTTTCTATGTACACTATCATGTCATCTGCAAACAATGATAGTTTTGTTTCCTCCTTTCTGAATTGGATGTTTTTTTATTTCCTTTTCTTGTCTAATCGCTGTGGCTAAGATTTCCAATACTATATTGAATAGAAGTGGCTAAAGTGGACAACCTTGTCTTGTTCCTGATTTTAGTGGAAAATATTTTAGTTTTTTCCCATTGAGTATGATGTTTGCTGTAGTTCTCTCATATATGGCCTTTATTATGTTGAGGAATGCTCCCTCTATTCCCACTTTGCTGAGTGTTTTATCATAAATGGGTGCTGTACTTTATCAAATGCTTTTTCCGCATCTATTGATATGATCATGCGATTTTTGTCTTTGCTTTTGTTTATATGATGAATTACATTTACTGATTTGAGAATGTTGAACCATCCTTGCATCCCTGGGATGCATCCCACTTGGTCATGGTGTATGATCTGTTTAATGTATTGTAGGATGCGGTTTGCCAATATTTTGTTGAGGATTTTAGCATCTATGTTCATCAGCGACATTGGCCTGAAGTTCTCCTTGTTTGTTGTGTCTTTATCTGGTTTTGGGATTAGGATGATGCTCGCTTCATAAAAAGAGTTTGGAAGTCTTCCATCATTTTGGATTTTTTCAAATAGTCTGTGAAGCATAGGGGTTAGCTCTTCCTTAAATGTTTTTGTAGAATTCTCCTGTGAAACTGTCTGGTCCAGGGCTTTTGGGTGTCGGGAATTTTTTGATTACTGCTTCAATTTTATCAGCTGTTATTGTTCTGTACAGGCTTTCTGTTTCTTTTTATTTGAGTTTTGGGAGATAATATTTTTCTAGAAACTTGTCCATTTCACCTAGGTTTTCAAATCACTTGGCATACAGTTCTTCATAGTAACCTCTTACAATCCTTTGTATTTCTGTGGTGTCAGTCATAATCTTCCTCTTTCATTTCTGATTGTGTCCATTTGGGTCCTCTCTCTTTTTTTCTTGATGAGCCTGCTTAAAGGCTTGTCGATTTTGTTTATTTTTTCAAGGAACCAGCTCCTGGATTCATTGATCCTTAGGATTGTGCTTTTAGTCTCTATGTCATTTAATTCTGCTCTGATCTTGGTTATTTCCTTCCTTCTACTTGCCCTGGGCTGTCCTTGTTTTTGTTCCTCAAGTTCTTGTAGGCATAGGGTTAAGTCGTTTGTTAGAAATGTTTCTATCTTCTTTAGGTAGGTCTGTATCACTATGAACTTCTCTCTGAGGACTGCCTTCACTGTGTCCCTTAAGTTTTGGGTTGATGTGAGTTCATTATTATTTGTTTCCAGAAACCTTTTGATTTCCTCCCTAATTTCATCTTGACCCATTCATTGTTTAATAGCATGGTCTTCAATCTCCATGATTTCGGGGGTTTGTCGTTTTTCCCATTGGGGTTGGTGTTTAGTTTCAGACCCTTGTGGTTAGAGGAAATACTTGGTATGGTTTCAATTTTCTTGAATTTGTTGAGGCTTGTTTTGTGTCCTATCATGTGGTCTATCTTTGAAAATGTTGCATGTGCATTGGAAAAGAATGTGTACTTAGTTTCTTTGGAATGAAGGGCTTTATATATATCAGTTAAATCCATTTCATCTAGGGTATTGTTCAATGCCACAATAATCTTTGTTGATATTTTGTTTAGAAGATCTGTCCATTTTTGACAGTGGGGTGTTAAAATCTTCTACTATAATTGTGTTGCTGTCAATCTCTTTTTTGAAGTCCTCTAAGATTTCCTTGATGTGTTTAGGGGCTCTTATTTTGGGTACATATATATTTACAATGTTTATGTCTTCTTGGTGGATTCTTCCCTTGAGTATTATGAAGTGACTTTCTGGGTCTCTCTTTATGGCCCTTCTTTGGAAGTCTATTTTGTCTGATATGAATATTGCTACCCCAGCTTATTTTTCCTGTCCATTTTACTTGGAAAATTTGTTTCCAGCCCTTTACTTTGAGTCTGTGTAGGTCTTTTGTCCTGAGGTGGGTGGATTTCTTGTAGGCAGCATATGTGTGTGCCATGCTTTCTTATCCATTCAGCTATTCTATGTCTTTTGATTGAAGCATTTAATCCATTTACATTTAAGGTTATTATTGATAGGTATTTATTCATTGCCATTTCCAAACCTGTGTTTCTCTCTCCCTCTCTCCCCCCTCCCTCTCTCTTTTCCTTTCTTCTGTTAAAGAAATCCCTTTAGTAGCTCTTGCAGAATTGTTTTGGTAGAGGTGTATTTTTTTAGACTTCTTTTATCTGGAAAATTCTTTATTTGGCCTTCTATCTTGATTGCAAGCCTTGCTGGACAAAGTATTCTTGGTTGTAGGCCTTTGGTTCTCATTGCTTGGAATATTTCTCGCCATTTTCTTGTGGCTTGGAGCGTTTACATTGAGAAGTAAGCTGCTAACCTTATTGGGGCTCCCTTGTATGTTACTTCCTGTTTCTCCCTTGCTGCCTTTAAGATTCTCTCTTTGTTTTGGAATTTTGCCCTTTTAATGATGATGTGTCTTGAAGTGGGCCTTTTTGAGTTCCCCGTGATTGGTACTCTCTGTGTTTCCTGGATTTGTGTGGCTTTTTCGCTCACTAAATTAGGGAAGTTTTCCATCATTACTTTTTCAAATAGGCTTTCTATCCCTTGCTCTTCTTCTTCTCCTTCTGGTATCCCTATCATACAGTTATTATTCCATTTCATGTTGTCTTGCATTTCTCTTAATTCCTCTTCATTGTTTCTGAGTCTCTTTTTCTTATCTTGCTCATTCTGGGTGTTTTTTTTTTTTATTTTGTCCTCCAACTCACTGATCCAATCTTCTGCTTCATCAATTCTGCTTTTCATTCCTTCTACTGTGTTCTTCAGTTCAGAAATTGTATTCTTCATTTCCTCTTGGCCCTTGTTGATAATTTCTATTTCCTTTTTCATGTTGATATAGTTTGCAGTGAGTTCATCATAACTTTCTTGTAGTTTCTGGCAGGTCATTGAGAGCTCATGGAGCTTCCTGGCAACCGTTGCTTTGAACTCAATATTTGATAGTTGAGTTGCCTCCATTTCATTTAGCATTCTTTCTGGAGCTGCCTCCTTTCCTTTCATTTGGGGGTTGTTTCTTTGTCTTCCCATTGTTTGTAAGGCTCTTCTTGTTAGCCTCAACTTCTCAAATTATCTGTTCTGGCTCCCTGGGTTTGTGGTGTGAACTTCTGTGGTAGAATACCTGTGAGATTCAGCAGTGGATTCTTCTTGGGATATCCTGTTGTTCACAGCTTCCACCGTCTAATCAGGTGGGATACCCTCTTTATTGGAACAACTCTGTTTTTTTTCACAGTTCCAGGTTTGTTTGTTTGTTTGTTTTTGTCTCACTTGTGGGTATTTAAAAAGAGAAGAGTGGGAAAAAAATGAAAGAAGAAGAAAGAGGAAGGTAGAAGTGATAAAATTGGAAAGAAAGGTTGAGGGAATAATACAAGAAAGAAGTAAAGAGAGGCAAAAGGAGTTCGGGAGTAAAAAAGAAGATAAAAGTAATAAAATAATAATAATTAAAAACAATTATATAAAGAGACAGGCACTCAAACAAAAAACAAAAACAAACAAGGAAAACAAAAAAAAAATAAAAAAACACACAACCTAAAAAAGGGAAAAAAAAACAAAAACAAAACAAACAAAAAACCCCAAACGAAACAAACAAAAAAAAGCCTTGTTGTTTTCAAACTTGCCGAGCCAGTTTTTCTGGTCTTGCTGGCTGCAATGGCTTAGGGGTGATCATATTGCTTTTCTCTGTGTTCAGTACTCAGTGATCATTGTGGTATGGTCCCTAGAGTTCATAGGCACCTCTCCCCACAGGTCTTCCAGCATGTGTTCTGAGCCTCCTGGTGTGCCTGCACTTCCTCGAGTTTATGGGTGTGAGCTCGGTTCTCCGGTCATGCGCAGCAGCCTGTGTTGGCCCCTGTGCAGCTTTCTGTGGTGGCTCGGGGCCTATGATCCTGTAGCCATCTTGCACCTGCGCCTATGGCCCTGAGCTGTCTGTGTTCTTGCGCCAGCCCGAGTATTGGCGACTATGGTCCCACAGCTGTCTCCAGTGGCCAGCGCCTATGCTCTCATGTGTGCCTATGATCCTGTGACTGTGTGTGTTCCCATGTGGGTGCCTATTTTCATGCAGCCATCTCAGTTCACACGTGTCTCTATCTGCAGTTGGGGCGACTATGATTGCTCAGCTAGCAGTTGCCCAGCGACCACGAAAACTCAGTTCAAAGTCACCCAGTGACCTGGCGCAGGGCAACCACTATCGCCCTGCCCGAAGTTGTGAGGTGACCCCTAGGATCTCTCAGCTCGTTTCAGTGGCTGACACAGCTCCCTCCCTAGAGCCCTGGGGCAGGCTTGGTGGAGTGTCGGGCCAGGACCTTAGTCGCCTTGCTGTCCACACTGATCCCTGGGCTCCTATTGTTCTGAAGTACTCTCCTTACCGACTGGTTTTTCAATGTCCGCTACAATTTTCAATCTCTTATTCTCAAATATGCTGTGTTACTGTTCCTTGTCTGCTCCATTCTTCCATAGATTGACCAGGTTTTTCTCCCGTGTGTAGAGGGAAATAGAATCTGCTCCCTCCTACCATGCCACCATCTTGGATTTTTATCCTTATGAGGTCACTTTAATCAAAACAGCCTGGTACTGGCAAAAGAACAGCCACAAAGAACAATGGAACAGAATAGAGAGCTCAGAAATAAAGCCAAGTCTCCATGGTCAATTATATTTGACAAAGGGGGCATGAGCTTACAATGGAGTTGATACCCTCTTCAATAAATGGTATTGGGAGAACTGGAATTGTACATGCAAAAAAATGAAACTAGACCAGCAACTTATACCATACGCCAGAATAAACTCAAGATTCATACAAGACTTAAATATAAATTATGACACCATGAAAATTCTAGAGAAAAACATGGGCAGTGAAATTTCAGATACCCTACATAGAAATATTTTTGCTGGTATATATCCTAGGAAAAAGAAAATAAAAGAGAAAATAAACAAATGGGACCACATCTAATTAAACAACTTTTGAAGAGCTAAAGACACCATCATCAAAATGAAAAGAGAACCAACTATATGGGAGAACATATTTTCCAATGACATATTGAACAATGGTTTGACCTACAAAATGTATGAAGACCTCATGTGACTCAACACCAGGAAGACAAAATATTCAATTAAAAAATGGGCAAAGGACCTGAATAGATACTTCTCCAAGGAGGATATACAGATGGCCCATAGACATATGAAAAGATGCTCAACATCCCAAGCTATCAGCGAGATGCAAATTAAAACCACAATAAGATATCAATTCATACCTGTCAGATGGCAGTCATTAATAAATCAAGAAACAAGAAGTGCTGGTGAGGATGTGGAGAAAAGGGAACCCTTGTGCACTGTTAGTGGGAATGAAGACTGGTGCATCCACTGTGGAAAACAGTATAAAAGTTCCTCAAAAAACTATAAATGGTACCAACTTTTGACCCACTGATTTTACTGCTGGGAATATACCCTAAGAATCTCGATTCACCAGTTCAAAAGAACTTATGCACCACCATGTTCATAGAAGCATAATTTACAATAGCCAATTGCTGGAAGCAACTTAAGTGCCCATCAGTAAATGAATGGATCAAAAACTATGGTACATTTACATGATGGAATACTATGCAGCAAAAAGAAAGAAGGAGCTCTTACCCTTTGTGACAGCATGGATAGAACTAGAGAGCATTATTCTAAGTGAAATAAGCCAGTAAGTGAAAGACAAATACCATATGATCTCACCTATGAGTGGAACCTAAATTGACAAAACAAACAAGCAAGCAAAATATAACCAGTGCCATTGAAATTAAGAACAAACTGATGGTAACCAGAGGAGAGGTGGGGGGATAATGGGAGGAAAAGGGGGAAGTGTTTTCAGGAACATCTATAATGGACACATGTATAAAACGAAAGTGGGGCAGGATCAAGAATAAGAAATGGGGATGGCCGGGGCAGGGCGGGGAGGAGTGATGGGGGTGGAATGGAGACAACTGTACTTGAACAACAATAAAAAAGTTAAAAAATATTATGTATTAAGAACCAAAGGAGGTCTTAACAAATTACAAAACTTGATTCCATGTAACCTATACCAAGTAAACAAAACACAATATAATTAAGAATTAATAACAAACTAGGAGCAAATAATTGCCCTCACTGAAAAGTAAAGCATACACATACATAATACACACACACTCATAGAGAACTGAGTTAGAGAAAACATGAAAATGGAAATTGCTATTCAAAACTTATAGCAAAGATACAGCTAGACATAAAAAAGCCAGTAAATATTGATTAATTAATGGCCTTAATATAGAAAAATAAGAAACTTTAGGAATAAATGAGCTGAGTATTTTATTTAAAATCTGGAAAGAAAAATTCAATGATAAAGAACACAAATAATGAATTAATAATGATAGTAGCCAAAAATGACATGAAAAGGTAAAATATGGAGTTAACCAAAAAGCCCAATTAAGTCTTAATTATCTATATTGATATTTATAACATTAGTAAATAATAATTTAACAATACACATCAATGTGTTTGAACTGGAAATATCAATGTGTGGTTATTTGTTAGTGTTCTGACATTTGGTGAAGTGACTGGGTTATATAATCTTTGGCAAAAGTTGACTGCTTTATACCAAAAAATCACAGCTGATCAATCTTACCTTCACAAAATGCCAGAGAAAGTGAGGAGCTCCATTCACCTGCTGAAAGTACGAAATGATCAGACACATTCAAGACTAGCTGGGAACATTGGGCAGGGTGATGAATTGCATTTTGTATAGCCCAAAATAGCCTGTGCCCATTTACAAACTTGAAAAGCCCTCATCAGGTCGAGGGAACTCTGCCAGAGAGCAGACACTCTAGAACAATGACCTTGAGTCTTGGCTGGCTGATAATGGACCAAAAAGAATTGACAAAATCCACCTGCTTGCTAGAAGATACATGGTTTCTTTCAGTACACAGTGAAAGATAAAATACATTGGCTTGACTAAACACTAAAGTGCTTTGGATTTATTGATTTTAATAAACAAAATCCATGGGATGCCCTATGTTTAGAAAGATACTATGACAATCTGTCTTCCAGAAATAAAAATAGATATAGTCATGAGTTAAATATCATTTACTTCTGAAATATATACTAAAGTGGAAGTAGAGTTAACAACTAGTGGCCATTTTCCATTCCTTTTTATTTTAAATCCAATCTTTATTGTATTTTTTCTATTACCATTTAGTCTCCTTAAACCCTCCTCCCTCCAGTAATCATCACACTCTTGTCCATGTTCATGAGTCCTTTTTCATTTTGTACAATTCTCTACTTTTTTTTTAAGCTAAAGGATCTTGTTTAGCTCTTCCTTTGTAATGAAGGGGAGAATAATGCAGTGAAGCTTTCTCAAGTCTTTGATTTACACAAGTATTAAGAGTTGGATTAAAGCTAGATCCTTCAGCCAGGAGTCCTACCCCCATTCTGCCTCATTCTTCACAAGACAAACTCATACACATCATATAAGTTTAAAGTTAAATGGGTATTTTTGTAGTATTCTGGTAATCAAAATATCCTACACTTCTGAGATTATACACTTTTTGTTCATTTCTTCATTATATCATCTCCTAAATTATATTGTTTGTTTACCAAATTCTTCCCCACCCCCAACTCCACTTGGTTTGGAAGCAAATCACAGTCATTGTGTACTCACAAAGGTGAAATCAAATCTTATTTTTGTTTCTAGGTCCAAGGAGGAAGAAAGCAAAGAAAGAAGTAAGAGTGTTCATAAAGCTAAATTTTAGTGAGAGATTATACAGTACAAGGTATTATCTAGATTACTTCACACTTTGTTTATTTAATCCACACACAAACATTACTATATTGAAACTGTTATTTTCAAATCATATATGAAACTTACGAAATTTAGACTTTGGCAAAAGTCACAATGATGGTTAATATTATATCCATCTAATTCCAAAGTGCATGCTCTGTTTGTTACTCCATAATTATGTCAAATTTACAAGCAAAATAAATTGCCTGAAATACTGTCATTCCTTACAAAAGATGAGCCTCTTAAATGCATAGTGAACCTTTCAATTGCCAGTGACCTTGAGAAAAATTCAAACAGGTAATATGGCACCTTTCAATGACTGATGTTTTTTAAATGGGAGTAGAACAGACCTGATTTTGAAACATGACTGAGAGAAAGCTATTCTGGGAATGAATGATATTGTCAAGGAAAATGCACAATTCAGCTGTTCCTCACTCAATAGCAATTGAAGTATGAATTTATTGAAGGCATTTCTAGATCTGATTTGATATCCAAAGTTATAGCAAGATCACTGTCTTTGGTAGGATATAAATCGATAGGCTAACTCCATAGCCTTAAATAATAATAAAGGTTTATGAATATGTAATTTTTTCTGGCTGTAAGATTTTGACTACTTATTTTAATTACAAATTTATTTTTACTTGTTATTAAAAGAATGTACATATTTGTACACATACATATATGTAATACATATATGTATTATATATGTGCGTATATATACCTGTTTGTACATATAGAAAGATTATTTTGTTTCAAGTTGTATTAAGCAATTATAACTAATTTAAGCATGAATTTTTCTTTGCTGTCTCTACTGTCTGAAAGATAGTTGTGAATCAAACATTATACAAGGAAACAATGAAAGCTTATCTAAAGCAAGGTCTTTGATATCAGGAGTTCACCGAACTTCTGTCCAATTGTTAATATAAACATGATTCAGCTCACAACCTGATCAGCTCATCTTGGATGTAATATTCAGTTTTGGAACAATAAGGCCTTCATGATGGTGCAAAGTCATACGATATGAACATGGCTGATGGGGTTGGGAGCACTTCCCCATTGTTTTAGGGGTACGTAATAGAGAAGAGGGAATCATAAACCTGAGTGAAGTATCCTTTCATGAGAAGTTTCATTAAAGTGGTCTCCAAGCTTCATTTTTATATTTTTAATATGTTACAAATTCAGACAAAGTTATAACTGATTAAACATTCAGTACAGATTTTTCCCAAAATACAATCTGTTTGGGCCACCTGGTGTTGCAGACCGTTCAGCCTGGTTTCAGGAGTTGTAACCTGCACCCCGTGGTGGCCTGAGTAAGAGCCTAGGGACCCACTTCATCTGGGTCTGTTCTGTCAAGAGGACATGAGCTACTAAGAAGACAAAGCTTATCTCCCTGGCAGGAGCGCTGCTTCTGCCTCATCCATCTCTGGCCCCAATGTTTGGTCGGTAGTCAACGGCGGGTACGACTCCTCAGGGGAGGGGCAACCTAAGCCAGACACAACCACTTGGGAGGCCCTCATGGAAGGACTCGGGGGGGCTGCAGCAAAGAGAGGGTGATGGACCCTCACCCCCTGGCTATTCTGACATAGCCTGAGTCCCCATTTCCATCTGGTAGATGACTTCTGCTTCTTGGACCTAATCAGCTTAAAGCCTGAAACTATGTTGGCAAGCAATGCAGCCCTGTGTCGGCCAGAGAGGTTCCCTGGGCAATCAGGCATAAGAAAGAATTCGTAAAGTCCTGTGAAATCTGCTTTGTTTGCTAAGAGTGCTCTCACTTAAATTATAAGGGTCTGAGGAGGAAATGGGTATGTCTCCCAAAGTTTTGCAACCCCCTTTCCTGACCGACACTGACTCATATTAAGCCCTCAGATTTATTTTTTTGTTTTAATTTTTTTATTTTAATTGTTGTTCTTGTACAGTTTTCTGTCCTTTACTCCCATCCCAGCTCACCCACCCAGCCCTCCCCACCTCTCTTCCATTTCTATCCCCCCCCTGCTAGTTTTTGTCCACATGTCCTTTATACTTGTTGCTCTAAACCCTTCCCCTTTTCCCCTGAAATTCCCTCCCTTCTCCCCTCTGGTCACTGTCAGACTGTTCTCAATTTCAATGTCTTTGTTTATATTATGCTTGTTTGTTTGTTTTGTTGATTAGGTTCCTGTTAAAGGTGAGATCATATGGTATTGGTGTTTCACTGCCTGGCTTATTTTGCTTAGCATAATGCTCTCCAGTTCCATCCATGCTGTCACAAAGGGTAGGAGCTCCTTCTTTCTTTCTGCTGCATAGAGTTTCATTCTGTAAATGTACCATAGTTTTTTGATCTATTCCTTTACTGATGGGCACCTAGGTTGCTTCCAACACTTGGCTATTGTAAATTGTGCTGCTATGAACATAGGGTGCATAGATTCTTCTGGATTGGTGTTTCAGGGTTCTTAGGATATAATCCTAACAGTGGCATTGCTGGGTCAAAAGGTATGTTCATTTTTAGTTTTCTTAGAAAATTCCATACTGCTTTCCATAGTGGTTGTACCAGTCTGCAATCCCACCGACAGTGCACTAGGATCCCCTTTTCTCCACAACCTCTCCAACACTTGTTTGTTGCTCTGTTTATGAAGGCCATTCTGACTGGTGTCAAGTGGTACCTCATGTGGTTTTAATTTGCATCTCTCTGATAGCTAGCGATACTGAGCATCTTTTCATGTGTCTCTGGATCCTCTGTATGTCCTCCTTGGAGAAGTGTCTGTTCAAGTCCTTTGCACATTTTTTAATTGGGTTGCTTGTCTTAGAGTAGAGTGTTGTAAATTCTTTGTATATTTTGGAGATTAAACCCTTGTCTGAGATGTCATTGGTAAATATGTTTTCCCACACAGTCGGTTTTCTTTTTATTTTAATATTGTTTTCTTTGGCCGTACAGAAGCTTTTTATTTTGATAAGATGCCATTTATTTATTCTTTCCTTTATGTCCCTTGCTTTAGGGGACATATCAGTAAAAATGTTGCTGCGTGGAATATCTGAGATTTTCCTGCCTATGTTCTCCTCTAGGACTTTAATGGTGTCACGGCTTATATTGAAATCTTTTATCCACCTTGAATTTATTTTTGTGTATGGTGTAAGTTGGTGCTCAACTTTCATTTTCTTGCACGTAGCTGTCCAGTTCTCCTAACACCACTTGTTGAAGAGGCTATTTTTACTCCATTTTATGTTACTGCCCCCTTTGTCAAATATTAATTGACTGTAGAGACTTGGGTCTATTTCTGGGCTCTCTGTTCTATTCCACTGGTCCATGTGCCTGTTTTTATGCCAGTACCAGGCTGTTTTGATTACAGTGGCCTTGTAATACAGTTTGGTATCAAGTATTGTGATCCCTCCTACTTTGCTCTTCTCAGATTTTTTTTGAAATGTTTACCATTGTTTGATCCTTGCCACCTGACATACCTGTATTCCAGTGTATTGGAACCCAATAAAAGCCCAGTGAGGAAGGAGCTCTAGGTCATTCTCCTTTGAGAGTTTGACCACCTCTCCTCCCCAAACAGATCATGTCTTTGTAGTTTTATTTTTATCCATGACGGAGGGATGGTGCTCTGTTTGCAGAGCCCCCCCCCACACACACACAAATAATAACCTTAAATGTAAATGGATTACATGCTCCAATCAAAATACATAGGGTACACTGAGTGGATAAAAAAATATAACCCACACATGTGCTGCCTACAGGAGACCCACCTCAGAATAAAAGAACTACACAGGCTGAAAGTGAAAGGATGGAAAAAGTATTCCAAGCAAATGACAGGGAAAAAAAAAAAGCCAGAGTAGGATTACTTATATCAGACAAAACATTTCAAAACAAAGGCCATAAGAAGAGACCCAGAAGGATAATTCATAATAGTCAAGGGAAGAATCCATTAGGAAGACATTAACATTGTAAACATATATGCACCCAAATATATAAGCAAAATATTGGAGGTCATCAAGAAAGATATCAGTGGCAACACATTCATAGTAGGAGATCTTAAGACCTGTCAACAATGGACAGATCTTCCAAACAAAATATAAAAAAGGATATTGTGGTACTGAACAGCACTCTAGATCAAATGGTCTTAACTGATACATATACAGAACATTTCATCCCAAGGAAGAAAAATACACATTCTTTTAAAATGCACTTGGAATATTTTCAAAGATAGACCATATGATAGGACATGAAACAAGCCTAAACTAATTCAAGAAAATTATAATCATATCAATTATTTTTTGGACCACAAGAGCTTGAAACTAGAAATAAACCTCAAGGAAAAAACTCAAAAACAATCAAATATATGGAGACTGAATAACATGTTATTAAAAAACAAAGGGGTTAAGAATAGGATCAAGGTTCTTAGGATATCATCCCAGCAGTGAAAACACCTATCCATAAGAACCTATGCGCCCCAATGTTCATAGCAGCACAATTTATAATAGTCAAGTACTGGAAGCAACCTAAGTGCTCATCAGTAAATGAATGGATCAAAAAATTATGATACATTTACACAATGGAATAGTACACAGCAGAAAGAAAGAAGGAACTCCTACCCTTTTCATCAGTATTGATGGAACTGGAGAGCACTATGCTAAGTGAAATAAGCCAGGAGGTGAGGGACAAATACCATATGATCTCACCTTTAAGTGGAACCTAATCAACAAAATGTACAAGCAAGCAAAATATAACCAGAGACATTGAAATTAAAAACAATTTGACAGCAGCCACAGGGGAGGTGGGAGGGGATAATGGTGGGGGGAAGTGGGGAAGGGTTTTGAGGCACAAGTATCAAGAACACAGGGAAAAATCAAGAGGGGTGGAATCAGGGGAGAGAGGTGGAGATGGCTGGGGTGGGAGGGATTGGGGGGGTTTAGTGCAGACAACTGTACTTGAACAGCAATAAAATATTTTTAAAAAGAATTAAATCAGGGAAGAAATCAAAATGTTTTGGAGAAAATGAAAACAGAACAATCCAGAACCTATGGCATACAGCGAAGGCAGTCCTAAGAGGGAAGTTCATAGCAAACAGGCCTACCTAAAGAAGATTGAAAATTTTCAATAAACAATCTAATCCTGAATCTACAAGAAATGGAGGAAGAATAATACAGAATACCCAGAGTGAGAAGAAAAAAGGAAATAATGAAGATCAGAGTAGAATTATATGACATGGAGACTAAAAGAACAATTTAAAGAATCAATAACTACAGGAGCTGGTTCTTTGAAAAGATAAAACTGAGATGCTTTTAAGCAGACTCATTGAGAAAAATAGAGAGAGGGCCCAAATAAATAAAATTAGAAATGAAAGAGAAGAAATTACAATTTATACCATAGAAATACAAATGATTTAAGACATTTCTATGAAGAACTATATGTCAAGAAACTTGAAAACAGGGTGTGAAATGGACAAATTTCTAGAAACATATAATCCTCCAAAACCGAGTCAGGAAGAGACAGAAAGCCTGAATACAATGGTAACAGCTAGTGAAATTGAAGCACTAATCAAAAAATTCCCAGCACAGAAAAACCCTGGACTGGGTGGCTTCACAGGAGAATTTTACAAAGCCTTTAAGGAAGAACTAACTCCGATCCTTGTCAAACTATTCCCGAAAATCCAAGAAGGAATCCAGAAGGGAAAAATCCAAGAATCCCAAATTCTTTTTTAAAGTATATTTTATTGATTATGCTATTATAATTTTTCTAATCCCCCCTTATCCCCTTGCCACTCTGCACCCCCAAACCCTCCAGCATTCCACCCCTTAGTTCATGTCCATGGGTTGTACATATAAGTTCTTTGAATTCTGTTTCCTATACCATTTTTGACCTCTCCCCATCTATTTTATGCTTACCAATTGTGCTTCTTATTCCCTATACCTTCCCCATTATTTCTTTCCTCCCCCATCCCACTGAAAACTCTCCATGAGATGTCCATTTCTATGATTCTGTTCCTATCTAGCTGTTTGCTTAGTTTTTGTTTTCATTGTTCTTCTGTTTTTCTTTTTAGGTAAATGTATTGATAGATGTGAGTTTGTTGTCATATTACTATTCATAGTTTTGTTCTTCTTCAAATTCTTAGGTAAGTTCCTTTAACATTTCATGTAATAAGGGCTTGGTGATGATGAACTCCTTTAACTTGACCTTATCTGGGAAGTACTTTATCTGCCCTTCCATTCTAAGTGATAGCTTTGCTGGGAGACTAATCTTGGATGTAGGTCCTTGCCTTTCATGATTTTAAATACTTCTTTCCAGCCCCTTCTTGCCTATAAGCTTTCTTTTGAGAAATCATCTGATAGTCTTATGGGAACTCCTTTGTAGATAACTCTCTCCTTTCCTCTTGCTGCTCTTAAGATTTTCTTTTTATATTTAATCTTGGGTAACTTAATGATAGTGTGCCTTGGTGTGTTCTTCTTTGGGTCCAACTTCTTTGGGTCCAACTTTTTGGGGACTCTCTGAGCTTTCTGGACTTCCTGGAAGTCTATTTCCTTCACTAGATTGGGAAGTTTTCCTTCATTATTTGTTCAAATAAGTTTTTGACTTCTTCCTCTTGTTCTTCTCCTTCTGGCACCCTTATAATTTGGATGTTGGAATGTTCCAAGTTGTCCCAGAGGTTTGTAAGTCTATCTTCACTTTTTTGAATTCTTGTTTCTTCATTCTGTTCCAGTTGGATGATCATTTCTTCCTTTTGTTCCAAATCATTGATTTGAGTCCTCATTTCCTTCTTGTTACTGTTAGTTCCCCAAATATTTTCCTTTATTTCACTTTGAGTATCTTTCATTGCTCTCATTTTGTGACCAAACTCAATCAGTTCTGTGAGCATTTTAATTACCAAGGTTTTGAACTTTCCATTAGATAGGTTGGCTATCTCCTCATCACTTAGCTCTCTTTCTGGAGTTTTGCTCTGTTTTTTTTTTTTTTTTTCATTTGGGCCATATTTCTTTGTTTTGGTGCACTGGTCTGGTTGGTCTGGCTACTGTTTCTTGAATTCCTTGGTTGTCAGAGGT
This sequence comes from Glossophaga mutica, assembly GCA_039655065.1. Taxonomy (NCBI): domain Eukaryota; kingdom Metazoa; phylum Chordata; class Mammalia; order Chiroptera; family Phyllostomidae; genus Glossophaga; species Glossophaga mutica. Next base: position 113,561,165 of record CM077307.1, read on the forward strand.
CCATGCAATTTGATTTTCTGGAACTTCTGGTCATTTATGGATTTTAGATTGGTTGTTATCCTCCTTTTGGTTGTGCGAGGAAGCAAGTGATTTCTACCTACACCTCCACCTTGGCTGGAACTCCCCAAATTCTTTTTATGAGGCCAGCATATTCTAATTTCAAAACCAGATAAAGACACAACTATTAAGGAAAATTACAAGTCAATATTGCTGATGAACATAGATGCTAAAATTCTCAACAAAATATTGGGAAAGCACATCCCTCGATACATTTAAATGATCTTACAACATGATATGGTGGGATTCATCCCAGGGGTACAAAGATGGTATAATATATGCAAATCAATAAATGTAACACATCACATAAACAACATGAAAGACAAAAATTACATGATAATATCAATAGGTGCTGAAAAAGCATTTGATAAAGTACAGCACCCATTTATGATAAAAACACTCAGCAAAGTGGAAGTAGAGTGAGCACACCTCAACATAATAAAGGCCATATATGAGAAAACTACTGCCAATATCATACTCAACAGACAAAACTAAAATTTTCCCCCTGAGATCAGGAACAAGACAAAGGTATCTGCTTTCACCACGTCTTTGGAACATAGTATTGGAAGTCTAACCACGGTGATCAAACAAGGAAAAACAAAGGTATACAAATTGGAAAGGAGAAACTAAAACCATCACTGTTTGTAGGTGACATGATAGTGTACATAGAAAACCCAATAAACTCCACTATAAAACTACTTGACCTAATGACTAAATTTGTAAAAGCAGTGGGATACAAATTCAATATTCAGAAATTAAAGGCATTTTTGTACAGTAGCTATGAAATATCAGAAACAGAAATTAGGTGAAAAAATTCCACATACTATAGCAACAAGAAAAAATAAACTTCCTAGATATATACCTAACCAAAGAATTAAAAGAACTGTACTCAGAAAACCACAGAACACTGAAAAAAAAGTTAAGGAAGACAAAATAAATGGAAGCCTTTACTATGTTCATGGATTTGAAGAATTAGCATTGTTAAAATGCCTGTTCTACCCAACGCAATCTATAGGTTCAATGCAATCCCTATTAAAATATCAATGACATATTTCACAGATATAGAACAAACATTTTAAAATTTATATGGAACCATAGACAACCCCCAATAGCCTCAACAATTTTGAGAAAGAAGAACAAAGTAGGGGAGACCACAATACCTAATATCAAACTATATTACAAAACCACTGTAATCAGAATAGTCCAGTACTGGCATAAGAGCAGCCACATGGATCATGGAACAGAACAAAAAGCTTAGAAATAACCCCACATCTCTATGGTCAATTAATATTTAACAAAGGGGGAAGGAGCATACAATGGAGTAAAAATATCCTTTTCAATAAGTGGTGTTGGGAGAACTGGACAGCTATGTGCAAAAAAATAAAACTTGAATACCAAATTACACCATACATAAAAATAAACTCACGATGGATAAAAGACTTAAATATGTTATGACACCACAAAAGTCCTAGAGGAGAACATAGGCAAGTAAATTTCACATACCCCATGCAGCAATATCTTCATTGATACATCCCTAGGGTCAAGGATATAAAGGAAAGAATAAACACATGGGACTATATCAAATTAAAAAGCTTCTGTATGGTGTAAGTTGGTGCTCGAGTTTCATTTTTTTGCATGTAGCTGTCCAGTTCTCCCAGCACCACTTATTGAAGAGGCTATTTTTGCTCCATTTTATGTTGCTGCCCCCTTTGTCGAATATTAATTGACTGTAGAGACTTGGGTTTATTTCTGGACTCTCTGTTCTATTCCACTGGTCCACGTGTCTGTTCTTGTGCCAGTACCAGGCTGTTTTGATTACAGTGGCTTTGTAATACAGTTTGGTATCAGGTATTGTGATCCCTCCTACTTTGCTCTTCTTTCTCAAAATTGCTGCCGCTATCCGGGGTCGTTTATGATTCCATATAAATTTTTGAAGTGTTTGTTCTATGTCTGTGAAATATGCCATGGGAACTTTAATAGGTATTGCATTGAATCTGTAAATTGCTTTGGGTAATATGGACATTTTGATAATATTAATTCTTCCGATCCATGAACATGGTAAATGCTTCCATTTGTTTGTGTCTTCCTTGATTTCATTCTTCAGTGTTGTGTAGTTTTCTGCATACAGGTCTTTTACCTCCTTGGTTAGGTTTATTCCTAGGTATTTTATTTTTCTTTTTGCTATATCGAATGGGATTGCAGATTGGTACAACCACTATGGAAAGCAGTATGGAATTTTCTAAGAAAACTAAAAATGGACATACCTTTTGACCCAGCAATTCCACTGCTTGGATTATATCCTAAGAATCCTGAAACACCAATCCAAAAGAATCTATGCACCCCTATGTTCATAGCAGCACAATTTACAATAGCCAAGTGCTGGAAGCAACCTAGGTGCCCATCAGTTAATGAATGGATCAAAAAACTGTGGTACATTTACACAATGGAATTCTATGCAGCAGAAAGAAAGAAGGAGCTCCTACCCTTTGCGACAGCATGGAAGGAATTGGAGAGTATCATGCTAAGCGAAATAAGCCAGGCAGTGAAAGACAAATACCATATGATCTCACCTTTAACAGGAAGCTAATCAACAAAACAAACAAGCATAATATAAACAAGGACACTGAATTTGAGAACAGTCTGACAGTGTCCAGAGTGGGAGGGGAGGGAATTTCAGGGGAAAAGGGGAACGGTTTAGAGCAACAAGTATAAAGGACTCATGGACAAAAACTATGGGGGGGTGGAAATGGGAGGAAGGTGGGGAGGGCTGGGGTGGTGGGCTGGGGCGGGGTAAAAGACAGAAAACTGTACAATATCAACAATTAAAAAATACTGATTAAAAAAATAATAATAAATAAATAAAAAGAATTGAGTAACTTAAAAAAATAAAATAAAAAGCTTCTGTGCAGATAAAGAAAACATTAACAAAATGAAAAGGGAACTAATTGTATGGGAAAACATATTTTCCAATGATAACTCAGACCAGGGTATGATGTCCAAAATATATAAAGAATACACACAATTCAACACCAGGAGGACAAAGAATCCAATCAAAATTGTACGAAGGACCTGAACAGACACTTCTCCAAGGAGTACATACAGAGGACACATAGAAATATGAGAAAATGCTCAACATCACTAGCTGTCAGAAAGCTGTATATTAAAACTACAATGAGATACCACTAACACTTGTCAGAATGGCCACCATTAATAAACCAACAAACAACAAGTGCTGATAGGTTGTGGGGATAAGGGAACCCTAATACACTGTTGCTGGGAATACAGACTGGTGCAGCCACTTTGGAAAACAGTATGGAATTTCCTTAAAAACCAAAAAAATGGAATTGATATTAAAAAAAGAGTTTTACTTATTTACTTTTAAAGAAGGGAAGGGAGGGAGAAAGAAAGGGAGAGAAACATTGATGTGTGGTTCCCCTCATGCGCCCCCGACTGAGGGTGTGGCCCAAAACCCAGGCATGTTCCCTGACTGGTAATTGAACTGGGGACCTTTTGATTTGCAGTCCAGCACTCAATCCACTAAGCCACACCAGGCAGGGCTGGAACTGCCTTTTGATCCAGTGATTTCACTGCTGGTAGCATACCCTAAGCTTCCTAAGGTTGTAATTCAAAAGATCCTATGCATCGCAATGTTCATAGAAGTGTTATTTACAATAGCCAAGTGCTGAAAACAGCCTAAGTTCCTACAAATAAATGAGTGGATCAAAGTCTGTGGTACATTTACATAATAGAATACTATGCAGCAAAAAGAAAGAAGGAACTCCTACCTTTCACTACAGACTGGATGGAACTGGAAAGTATGATGCTAAATGAAATAAGCCAGGTGATGAAAGACAACCACCATACAATCTCACCTATAAGTGTAACCTAATCAACAAAACAAACAAATGACCAAATTAGGATCAGAGACATGGAAATAAAGAACAAACTGACAGTGACCTAGGGGGTAGGTAGGAGGATAACAAGGGAAAGAAGGGGGAGGGTAATCAAGAATATGCATTTAGGACCTATGGACATGGACAATGGAATGAGGATTGACTGTGGGAGTGTGGTGGTGGGCAGGGAAGGAGAGAACGATGGGGAAAAATGTGAGACAACTGTAATTGAACAACATTAAAAAACATGCATTTAACAACAATAAAATGTAATTTTTAAGAGTACCCCAGATATTAACCAAAATTGACTATTTGCTGGGATACATAAAAAATTCCAAGTGATTGTAATTTTCAAAGCCTTTATTGGAAAGTTTTAGATGCTAACATTCATTGGAATGCCTTTGGAGAAAATGACTTCAAAGATGCTGTAAAAAAGGAATGCAGATACAAAAAGAGGGAGACAGAGAGAGAATATAAAATAATTTTTCTAACCAGACAGAAGTTATACAAAGAAATAACTGAAATGAAAATTAATCAGGATACTTTTGTTTTTTAAAAAATATATTTTATTGATTATGCTATTTCAGTTGTCCCATTTCTCCCCCATCATTCCCTTCCACCCTGCTTACCCTCTCCCCCCCAAATTCCCTCCATTTAGTTCATGTTCATGTGTCATAAGTTCTTTAGCTTCTACATTTCCCACACTATTCTTGCCCTCCCCCTGTCTATTTTCTACCCACCGACTATGCTACTTATTCTCTGTACCTTTTCTCCGTCTCTCCTCCTCTCACACCCGTGTTGCTAACCCTCCATATGATCTCCATTTCTGCGGTTCTGGTCCTGTTCTAGTTGTTTGCTTAGTTTGTTTTTGTTTTAAATACATTGGATAAAAGAAAATATGATAATGGATATTGGAATAAAAACAAGAAAACAATTAAACTTAAACATGTAGAATATAGGTATGGACTTTATTTCAAGTTCAAAAGAAATTATTAAGTTAAACCCAATGATAGTATAAGGAAGGACACAATGATGAATAGAACAAACATATTAAATCAAAAATAAATTTATCATATGCAAATAATCAAATGCAAATTAATTTGAAAAGACTAAATTGATAAACTTCTAGAGGCAATGAATAAGCAAAAAATAACAGGATGTAAAGTATAAACTCCATTGTTAGAAAAGGAAACCATTCCAAGAGAATCCATAGTCACATTTAAAAGAAGGCACCTTGAAAAATTTTCTGCCAATAATTTTGAAAAATGTGGTGAAGTAATTTTGTAGAGAATACAGTTTAATCAGATAGATGAAAAGTGCCATATATAACCTGCCTAGTCCTATGTATACTAAAGAAATAAAATCTCTAGGAGATATGCTATCCACAAAACAGCCACACAACTATAGCACCTTCATGCTGACAAATTAGACCAGGGAAATCCATCAAATTTATGAAAGAAATGACACGTTAAAAAAAATAAAACTGGTCTAGGTAATAGAATAAGAGAGAAGTTTTCCTAACACATTTTATGAGATTAGCATGACTTGATATCAAAGATGACAAGGAGTTTGCAAGAAAGGGAAACCTCTTCATGGACATAAGTGCGTAATACCCAAATACTCATTATTAAATCAACTCCAGAGTTATATGAAAGCAAATGTACTCTTTCACTTTTTTTTATTCCAGAAACTAACATTTGGTTTACCATATGAAAATCACTGTAATTTACCACATTTATAAAATAAAAGAGATACCACAGACAACCACATTGAAAAGATAGGTTAAGGTAGGAAATATATTTTATATTTAAAATTTTATTTTTCAAATACACTGGATGAATACAGCATAGTGGTGAGACAATGATATACTTTACAAAATTGTCACCAAATAGTTCAAGTACCCACCTGGGACCATAAATAGTTATTACAATTTATTGACTTTGTTCCTTATGCTATACTGTTGTGGAGCGTTTAGCCTGGTTTCAGGAGTTGTAATCCTCACCCCATGGTGGGCTGTGTAAGAGCCAAGGGACCCACTTCATCTGGGTCTGTTCTGTCAAGAGGACGTGCCCTACTAAGGAGACAAAGCTTATCTCCCTGGCAGGAGTGCTGCTTCTGCCTCACCCATCTCTGGCCCCAATGCTTGGTTGGCAGTCAATGACGGGTAAGACTCCTCATGGGAGGGGCCACCTAAGCCAGACACGACCACTTGGGAGGCCTCATGGAAGGACTAGGGGGCTGCAGCAAAGAGGATGTGATGGACCCTCGCCCCCCGGCTATTCTGACATAGCCCGAGTCCTCATTTCCATCTGGGAGATGTCTCCTGCTTCCTAATAGGCTTAAAGCCTGAAACTATGGGGGTGAGCGGTGCAGCCCTGTACCAGCCAAGTTGGCTCCCTGGGTGATCAGGCATAAGAAAGAATTCCTAAAGTCCTGTGAAACCTGCTTTGCTAAGAGTGCTCTCCCTTAGGTGATAAGTGTCCCAGGAGGAAATGAGTATGTCTCCCAAAGTTTGGCAACCCCCCTTTCCTGACAAACACTGGCTCAGATTAAGCCCTCAGATTTCTTCGACATGTTAAACCAGTATTCCCGTGTATTTGAGCCCAATAAAAGCCCAGTGAGGATGGGGCTCTGGGTCATTCTCCTCTGAGAGTTTGACCCCTTTCCTCCCCAAGCACAAGATGTCTTGGTAGTTTTTATTTTCATCCGTGACAGAGGGATGGGGCTCTGTGGGTGGAGCCCCCCCACATCTGTCGCCCAGGACAGGGGCCCCCACACTATACTGAATTGTAAGGGGGCTGAGTCACCTGGGTGATTTCATGTTTTGCCAAAAAATTCTGCATGAGACTATGCATGGCTGGGAGCATTGTCGTGATGAAGACATCAATCACCAGTTGCCCATAGGTGCGGCCTTCTGAATCAGCTAAATGTTTTCTGTGGAGAAATATTCCCTGTGACTATTTTTGTAATTAATAATTTGTACCTCTTAATTAATTTACCTATTTAACCCAGTAGCTCAACCAACTTCCACTCTGGCAACCATTAGTCTATTCTCTGTATCTGGGAGTTTGTTTTGATTTTGTTCAGTTATTTTGTTCTTTAGATTCCACATATATGAGGTCTGTCTGGGAAAAAGTCCAGCCATTGTTAAAATAATGACAACATTTTGCAGGACATTGATGTAACCTGGCAGCCAAGGAGAGTAGACTAGAATGTGCCTCTGTGAACAGTGACTGTACTAGTCAGTCAGTCAGTGAAGGTGGTAGATTCTGTTGAATGAGCACATGTACTCTGGCTATCATATTCAAAATGACTGAGTCAGGAGAGCAACAAGTCTGCACCAAATTTGGCATTAAGCATGCACATTTCTCCACAGAAACTATGCAGATGATTCAGAAGATTGCAGCTATGGGCAGCTGGTGATTGGCATCTTCATCATGACAATGCTCCCACTCATGCACCATGCCCTGTGCAGAGTTTTTTGGCTAAACATCAAATAACTCAGTTGCCTCAGCCCCCCCATAACCCAGATTTGGTGCCTTTCAACTTCTAGCTTTTTCCAAACTAAAATCACCCTTGAAAATGAAGAGATTTCAGACCATTAATGAGATTCAAGAAAATGCAATGGGGAAGCTGATTGCAATTGGGAAAAATGTGTAAGGTCCCAAGGTGCTTACTTTGAAGGGGACTGAGGCATCATTGTCCTATGTATCTTGTATCTTCTTCATAAATATCTCTATTTTCTATACTACATGACTGTATACCTTCTGGACAGACTTGTAAGAGAAATCATTTGGTATTTGTCTTTGTCTTTTTTCATTTAGCATAACACCATCCATGCTGTTGCAAATGGTAAGATTCCATTTTTTTATATTCAAGTAATATTACATTGTATATATTGCCAAAACATTTTTATCCAGTCATTTGTTTATTAATAGGCACTAGGGTTGCTTTCACATCTTGGTTATAGTAAATATCACTGTAATAAATGCAGGGGTGCATATATTTTTTTAAATTAGTGTTTTGATTTGCATTAGATATAAATCATAAAATAGGTTATAAGGGAGCTCCATTTTTATTATTATTCTGTTTTTGAGGAACCTCCATATAGTTTTCCAGAGTGGCTGCACAAATTTGCAATCCAACCAACAATACAAGAGGGTCTCCTTTTCCCAACGTTCTCACCAATATGTGTTTGTTGATTTATTGATGACAGCCATTCAGACAGGTGTGAGATTGTATCTCATTGTGATTTTAATTTGCATTTCTCTGATGATTGGTCATGTTGAGAATCTTTTCAAATCTATTGGCCATCTGAATGTCCTGTTTTGAAAAGTGTCTATTTAGGTCCTCTTTTTTATTAGGTTGGTTTTTGGTGTTGAGTTGTTTGAGTTCTTTATAAATTTTGTATATTAATCCCTTATCAGGTGTGTTATTGATGAGTATGTTCTCTCATTCAGTGGGTTGTCTTTTCATTTTGTTGATGCTTTCTTTTGTTGTGTCACAATTTTTTAGTTTGATGTAATTTCTATTTTTCCTTCTCCAAGAAAATTTATTTAAAAAATGCTAAGAAAAAATGTCAAAGAGTTTATTGCCTATGTTTTCTTCTAGGAGCTTTGTAATTTCAAGTCTTGCATTTAAGTCATTAGTCTGTTTTCAGTTTTTTCTTGTATATGGTATAAGGTGGTTTTCTAGTGTCTTTTTTTATTTTTTGGCAAGTACTTGTCCAGTTTTTGGATTGAAGGGACTTTCTTTATCCCATTGTATGTTCTGTTTTAGTTTGTCTATATGATAGTTTATAATAGGTATATAAAAGTGAAATTAATTTCTGAATATTTCTTGTGTATCCTGCTATATTACTGATGCCACTTATGAGTTATAGTATATTTTGGTAGAATCTTTAGAGTTCTCTGCATATTGTATCATGTCATCTGTCATACACAATAGTTTCAATTCTTCTTTTCCAATTTGAATGCCTTTTATTTCTTGTCTGAATCTGTGGCTAGAACTTACAGTACTATGTGAAATAAGAGTGGTAAAACTGGATTCTCCTGTCTTTTTCCTGATCTTAAGAAAAAAACCCTTTAGTTTTTCCCAATTGATATGATGTTAGCTGTAGTTTTGTCATTACATTAAGATATATTTCCTCTTTTCCTTCTTTGCTGATGATTTTTACCATATGGGTGTTGGATATTTTCAAATGTTTTTTCTACATATGTTACTATAATTATCTGATTTTTATCCTTTATTCTGTTTATGTGGTGTATCATGTTAATTGATTTGTGAATATTGCACCAAAATTGCATCCCAGGAATAAATCCCACTTGATCATGTTGTATCCTTTTTTTTAAAATATATTTTATTGATTATGCTATTACAGTTGTCCTATTTCTCCCTCATCATTCCCCTCCACCCTGCACACCCTCTCCCACCCACATTCCCCCCTTTAGTTCATGTCCATGTGTCATAAGTTCTTTAGCTTCTACATTTCCCATACTATTCTTACCCTCCCCCTATCTAATTTCTACCCACCGTCTATGCTACTTATTCTCTGTACCTTTTCCCCCTCTCTCCTCCTCCCACACCCCTGTTGCTAACCCTCCATATGATCTCCATTTCAGTGGTTCTGTTCCTGTTCTAGCTGTTTGCTTAGTTTGCTTTTGTTTTAGGTGTGGTTCTTAATAGCTGTGAGTTTGCTGTCTTTTCACTGTCCTATTTTTGATCTTCTTTTTCTTAGATAAGTCCCTTTAACATTTCATATAATAAGGGCTTGGTGATGATGAACTCCTTAAAGTTGACCTTATCTGAGAAGCGCTTTATCTGTCCATCCATTCTAAATGACAGCTTTGCTGGATAGAGCAATTTTGGATGTAGGGCCCTGTTTTTCAAGATTTCAAATATTTCTTTCCAGCCCCTTCTTGCCTGGAAGGTCTCTTGGGAGAAATCAGCTGACAGTCTGATGGGAACTCCTTTGTAGGTGACTGTCCCCTTATCCCTTGCTGCTTCTAGAATTCTCTGCTTCATTTTAACCTTGGCTAATGTAATTACAATGTGCCTTGGTGTATTCCTCCTTGGGTCCAACTTCTTTGGGACTCTCTGAGCTTCCTGGATGTCCTGGTAGTCTATTTCCTTTGCCAGATTGGGGAAGTTCTCCTTTATTATTTGTTCAAATAAGTTTTCCTCTTGTTGCTCTTCTTCTTCCCCTTCTGGAACCCCTATAATTTGGATGTTGGGATGTTTAACGATGTCCCGGAGGTTCCTAAGCCTCTCCTCATTTTTTTTGAATTCTTGTTTCTTCCTGGTTTTCTGTTTGGTTGTTAGTTTCTTCCTTCTGGTCCACTCCATTGATTTGAGTCCCAGTTTTCCTTCCATCTCTATCAGTACCCCATGCATCTTCCTTCATTTCACATATTGTAGCCTGCATTTTTTCATCTAATTTGTGAGCAAAATCAACCAATTCTGTGAGCATCCTGATGACCAGTGCTTTGAACTGTGCATCTGATAGGTTGGCTATCTCTTCAGGGCTTAGAGGAATTGGCTCTGGGCTTTCATTGGTTCTCCAGTTTGAGCCATTTTTGGTGGTTTTTTTTTTTTTGTTTGTTTGTTTTGTTTTGTTTTGGTTTCAGTCTGGTTGCAGCTATTACGTATGAGGGGTGGAGCCTTAGGTGTTCTTTAGGGTGGGGCAGCCCAGTTGCTGGTTTGTGACCTATAGGTGGGGGCGGGGTCCGAGAGGGAAGAATGGTGCCTGGTCCGCTCTCTTCTGGACTCCAGTCCCTTCCGCCACTTCCCTTTCACCTGGATTATCTGCGCATGTGCGCCTGCCATTATGTAGTGAGCAGTGGAGCCTCAGGCGCTCCCCAGTGTGGGGCAGCCCAGTTGCTGGGTTGTGACGCTGTTTGTGGGGGCGGGGTCTGAGAGGGAACAATGGCGCCTGCTCCGCTCTCTCCTGGATTCAGTCCCCTTCGCCATTTCCCCTCTGCCTGGACCGTCTGCGTGCCCGAATGTGAGACCACCTGGTCAGCCAGCCGCCTTGTGCAGCCTCACTGGGTCTGCACAGTTGCCTCCCTGTGCCCGGGGTCTGCCAGGCGCCACCTGTGCACCTGGGAACTGCCAGCTGCTGCTGCTTGCGTTCCCGGGACCGCACCTCCACTTTTTCCTGCCGAGACTCCACCCCTCTTACCGGTCTGGATGAATGGTTGTTGGACTTCCGTACAATTCAATTTTCTATAAGTTCTGGTTTTCTTGTTTCTAAATATTTGTTGTTCTTAATTTTGGTTGTAAGAGGAGGCACAGTGTGTCTGCCTACACCTCCATCTTGGCCGGAAGTCTATGCTTTTTTAAATGTGTTGCTAAATTCAGTTTGGTAGTATTTTTTTGAGGACATTTGTATCTATGACCATTAGATATATTGCCCTATAATTTTCTTTTATTTTATTGTCTCTATCTGATAGTTTTGAAGTCAGGATAATGCTGGTCCCATAAAATGAATTTCACAGTCTTCTCTGTTCTTGAATTTTTGAAATTGTTAGAGAAAGATAGGTGTTACTTCTTTTTGAATGTTTGGTCATATTTACCTATGAAGCAATCTAGTCCAGGACTTTTGTTTGTTGCGAGGTTTTTTTTTTTTTTTTTCCTCTTTCAATTTTGTTGGTTGTAATCAGTCTGTTCATATTTTCTATTTCTTCTTGATTCAGTCTTAGAAGAATGTACGTTTCAAGGAATTTATCCATTTCTTTCCCATTGTCCAGTTTGTTGGCATATAACTGTTCACAATATGTTTTTATAATACTTTGTATTTTTGTGGTGTCAGTTGTTACTTTTTCATTTCTGATTTTATTTACTTAGGACTTCTCTCTTTTTTTCTTAGTGAGTCTTCTTTATATCCACTCTAGTCTTTATTATTTTCTTCCTTTTACTCACTTTGGAGTTTGTTTGTGTTCTTTTTCTAGTTCCTTTAGATGTAAGATTAGATTATTTGTATGAGGGACTTATTTTGTTGAAATAAGCCTGTATTGCTATGAAATTTCATCTTAGGATTCCAGCTTTTGCTCTGTGCTATGAATTTTGTATATTATGTTTTTATTTTTATTTGTCTCAAGGTATCCTTTATTTCTTCCTTGATAACCCATTGATTACTTAGTAACTTGTTACCTAGCCTTTATATCTTTGTGTGTTTTTTAGTTGTTTTTTTTTTTTTTTTTGTAAGTGTTCTAGTTTCATACCATTATGGCCTAATAAGATGCTTGTTATGATTTCAATCTTCTTAAATTTACTGAGACTTACTTATTTTGTGTCCTACCATGTAGCATATCTTAGAATATATTCCATGTGCACTTGAAAAGAATGCATATCCTGCTGCTTTTGAGTAAAATACTCTGAAGATATCAATTAAATTCATCTGATCTTATATGTCTTTAAGGCCACTGTTTCCTTATCAATTTCTTTCTGGAAGATATACCCACTGATGTCAACTCGGTGTTGGAGTCCCCTACTATTACTGTCTAACTGTTGCTCTCTCTATCTATGCTCATCAAGATTGGCTTTACATATTTAGATACCCTTATGTAAGGTAGAGAAATATTTATAAGGGTTACATTTTCTTGTTAGATTGATCCATTTATTATTGTGTAATTTCTTTCTCTCTCTCTCCCTCCCTCCCTCCCTCCCTTCCTTCCTTCCTTCCTTCCTTCCTTCCTTCCTTCCTTCCTTCCTTCTTTGCCGTTGTTTTAAAGTCTATTTTGTCTGATGTAAATATTGCTACCCTAGCTTTTTTTAAATTTTCATTTGCATGAAATATCTTATATGTGAGTATATATGCATGCATGTATGTGTGTGTGCATATATATGTGTTTTGTTTTCTTATCCATTCAGTTACCCTACATATTTTGTTAGAGCATTTAATCCATTTACATATAAAGTGATTATTGATAGGTATGCATTTTATTATATTTATTTATGTTCATTTTTTAAAGAAATTTCTTTAATATTTCTTGTAATTCTCGTTTGGTGGTGATAAATTTCTTTAGGTTTTTTTTCTTGGAAGTTCTTTATTTCTTCTTCAATTTTATTGTTTTTATTTTTCAAATAACTTATTATTATTATATTATTATAATAAGTTATTTGAAAAGTAAAAACAATAAAATATTATTATGTTATTATTATTATTACTGTTGAGTGTATTATGAAAGTGCTTAATGTAAAACAAGTACTTAAACATCCCTACTACTTATATCTTTTTAAAAATTATATTTTACTGATTATGCCATTACAGTTATCTCAATTTTACCCCTCCACTCAGCACCCGCATGCCTCAGGCAATCTCCACACCATTGTTCATGTCCATGGGTCATGCATATAAGTTCTTTTGCTACTCAATTTCCTTTACTGTACTTTATATCCCCCTGGCTATTCTGAAACTATCAATTTGTACTTCTTAATCCCCTCACCTTTTCACCATTTCCCCATACCACCGTCCCATCTGGGAACAATCAAAACACTCTCTATATCCATGGCTCTGTCTGTTCTTATTGTTTGCTCAGTTTGTTTTTTAGATTCAATTTTTGATAGATATGTATTTATTGCCATTTTATTGTTCATAGTTTTTATCTTCTTATTTTTCTTAAATCCCTTTAAAATTTCATGTAATAATGGTTTGGTAATGATGAATTCCTTTAGATTTACCTTGTCTGGGAAGCACTTTGTATGCCCTTTGATAGCAAATCATAGCTTTGCTGGATAGAGTAACATAGGTTGTAGGTCCCTGCTTTTCATCACTTTGAATACTTCTTGCCAATCCCTTCTAACCTGCAAAGTTTTTTTGAGAAATCAACTGACAATCTTATGGGAACTCCCCTGTAGGTAACGAACTTCTTTTCTCTTGCTGCTTTTAAGATTCTCTCTTTATCTTTAATCTTTGGCATTTTAATTATGTGTCTTGGAGTGGACCTCTTTTCACCCATCTTGTTTAAGACTCTCTGTGCTTCTTGGACTTGCATGTCTATTTCCTTTTCCAAATTAGGGAATTTTCTTTCACTTTTTCAAATAGATTTCTAATTCCTTGCTCTTTCTTTTTTTCCTTCTGGCACACCTATCATGTGAATGCTGGAATGCTTGAAGTTGTCCCAGAGACTGCTTACACTATCTTCATTTTTTTGCATTCTTTTTCTTCTTGTTGCTCTGATTGTCTTTTTTCTTATATTACAGATCATTGATTTTGTTTTCAGCTTCATCCACTTTACTATTGTTTCCCTGTAAGTTGTTCTTTATTTCAATTAATGTATCCTTTATTTCCAACTGGATCTTCTTTGTGCTGTTGAGGTCCTACTAAGTTCCTTGAGCATCCTCATAAATGTGTTTTGAACTCTGCATCTGATACATTACTTATCTCCATGTTACTTAGTTTTTTTCTGGAGTTTTGATCTGTTCTTTCATTTGGGCCATGTTTCTTTGTGTCTGCATATTGGCAGCCTCTCTATGTTTATTTCTATATATTACATAAAACTTCAGTGACTCCATGTCTTGGTAGTGTGACCTAATGTAGTAGGTATCCTGTAAGATCCAGTAGCATAGCCTCTCCTATTACCCAAGCTATGTACTTGAGGTGCACCATTTGTATTGGCTGAGTACACCCTCTTCTTTTAGTTGAGCCTTGATTGCTGTCAGCAGGTCCATAAGAGGGATTTCCACAGGCCAGTCTGTTGCAAGGAGTGACCGTGACCACCAACCTCCAACCTTCATGGAGGGTCAGCTATACAGGGGCATGGTGGTGGTGTTCCAATGTGTAGCTATCCATGGGGTGTAGAAGCTGTGGAATTTCCCAGGTAACACAGGGCAAGGTCAGTCCTTACAATCATTCTCTCTGGCACCATCATGCATCAGCTTTAAAGCAATCTGAGATGGCTGTTACTTGTGCTGGGGTTGGAGATTCCTAGGTGAAGCCAAGCTATGAATCTAGGCTGACTACTGCTAGTGACAGGCTTAAGACTTCTCAGCAAGATACATGGGGCCTGGAGGATCACTGAGGTTGGCTGTAGCTTGTTTGGTAGGGTTTAGAAATTTGTGTAGCATAAGCCAAGACCAGCATTTATATGGAAAAGCAATAGTGCACAGTTTTGGTGATCCCATAAGTTGGGTGGTACAAAATCTCAGGGGATCTCCAGGGTGGCACAAACCTGTTAGTCAGGTTGATGGAGTCTCAGATATGGCACCCACCTGCCAGCTCTGTGACTCCTTCAGGAGAGGGCTCAAAAAAGGGACAATGGCCTCTGACTGTCTTTCAATCTGGGAGAAATCTGTCCCCTGCCTTGATGCCATACACTTCAGTTCCTCCCTGTATGCCACTGGTACCCACGTGCTGGAGCTCAGAGGGACTGAGTCTGAGTAAGTCTCTGTGTGGGTTCTCTAAGGGAAACTGCTTGGTACTCCAGAAGTTTCTTCAACCAACTCTATCCCTGTTGGTTTTTGCAGCCAAAAGTTATGGGGATTTATCTTTTTGCCATTGAAATCCTGGACTGGGGGACCTGATGTTGGGCTGGAACTCCTTGCTCCTGAGATATCCCTCCTGAATTTTTACCCACCATACATGTTTGTGGAACCATCCATTCCACGACTCTATCCCTCCTACCTATCTGGATGTATGGTTTTTTTTTTAAATTCCATAGTTTTCAGACTTCCATTCAACTTGATTACTGTCAGTTCTGCATGATGGTTGTTATATATTTTAGTTGTAATTTTGGTGTGGTTATGCAAGTAGGCCAGCTGTTTTTATCTATGCCCTTCTTAACATTTAAATGATAGGCCTATTGGGTACAATTATCTAGGTTGTATGTAATTGCTGTTCATTACTTTGAATATTTCATGCCAGTCTCTTCTAGCCTGCAGAGTTTCTATTGAGAAATCACTTGACAATCTTAAATTTATTTTTATTGTATTTTTCCATTACCATTGATCCCTGTTAAACAACCCAACACCTGATAATCAGCATACTGTTGTTCATGTCCATGAGTCCATTTTCCTTTTTGCTCAGTACCTCCACCCCAATCATCCTTGCCCAGAGCTGTCAGCCTGCTCTATCTCTCTACGAGTCCGTCTGTTTTACTTCTTAATTCAATTTATTCATTAGTTTTCACATATGAATGAAATCATATGATATTTGTCTTTCTCTGACTGGCTTATTTCACTTAGCATAATGTTCTCTAGGTCCATCCATGCTGTCACAAAAGGTAAAGTCTTCTTTCTTTCTTTCTTTCTTTCTTTCTTTCTTTCTTTCTTTCTTTCTTTCCTTCCTTCCTTCCTTCCTTCCTTCCTTCTTTCTTTCTTTCTTTCTTTCTTTTTCTTCTTTCTTCTTTCCTTCTTCTCTTTCTTCTTCCTTTCTTTTACAGCTGAGTAGTACTCCATTGTGTCAGTGTACCATAGTTGTATTATCGACTTATCCATTGATGGACACATGGGCTGCTTCCATATGTTGGTATTTGTAAATAACACTATAATGAATGAATGAATTAAAAAATAAGCAAAGGACCTGAATAGAGACTTCTTCAAAGAGGACATATAGATGGCCAGTAGACATATGAAAAGATGTTTGATATCATTAGTCAGCAGAGAAATACAAATTAAAACAATAAGATATCATTTCACACCAGTCAGATGGCTATCATCAATAAATCAACAAACAACAAATGCTGGTGAGGATGTGGAGAAAGAGGAACACTTTTGCACCGTTGGCAGGAATGCATAGTGGTGTAGTCTCTGTGGAAAGCAGTATGGAGATACCTCAAAAATTAAAAATGGAACTGCTTTATGACTTAGCAATTCCACTTCTGGGAATTTATCCAAAGAAACCAAAACACTAATTTGTTAAACTCGTGACAGTCTTATGGGAGCTCACTTGTAGGTAACTGTTTTTCTCTTGCTGCATAAAATTCTCTCTTTGTCTTTAGTTTTTGGCATTTAATTATGATGAATCCTGGTGTGGGCCTCTTTAGGACTCTTTATGTTTCCAGTACTTGTGTATCTTTTTCCATTACCAGGTTAGGGAAGAATTTAGTCATTGTTTCTTCAGATAGGTTATCAGTCCCTTGCTCTCTCTCTTCTCCTTTGGTGTGCCTATGGTATAGATATTCTTACACTTGATGTTGTCCCAGAGGTCCCTTAAATTACCTTATTTTTTATTTTTTTTTCTTTTTGCTGTTTCATTTGGGTATTTTCTGTGATGTTGTCTTTAGAATTGCTAATTTGATCTTGTGTTTCACATAATCTTCTATTCCTTCTGATGTATTTTTATATTATGGTTGTATTCTTCATTTATGACTGGTTCTTTTTGTGTTTTTTATGTTGTTTTCTGTGCTTACTATTTATTTTCTGAAGTTCTTACTGAGTACATTCCTTCTTCTTCTAAGTTTCTTGAGCATCCTTATAACCATTGTTTTGAACTCTGCATCTGGTTGATTGCTTATCTACATTTTATTTTATTATATTTCTGGGGATATCTCCTGTTCTTTTATTTGAAACATGTTTCTTTGTCTCTTTGTTTTGACTGTCTCTCTGTACTTGTTTCTGTGCATTACCTAGATCTGCTATGTCTCCTAATTTTGGTAGAGTGGCCTTATTTAGTGGATAACTTTTGGTGCTCAGTGGCCCTGTCTCTCTGATCAGCTGAGCTGGGTCACAAGGTATCCCTTGTGTGGTTTATGTAAGTCATCCTCTTGTAGTTGAGTCTTGCTATCGGCCCATCTTTCGATAAGGCTGACCATCAGGATGGTTTACTGTGAGAAATGACCCTAACCACAATGTATGTGTTGCTGTGCAAGAGCTGACAGTGTGAAGAGAAATTTGCTCCAGCAGCATCTGGTGCTTGCTGAGATCTCTTTTTGGGGGCCATCTTGTGGAATAAATTGGATCCTGCTCTGATGTGGTCTGAAGCCAGCCATTGGATATGTTGGTTCTGGGTCTTTTTTGGGAGGGACTTCAGTGGAGGTCAATATCAGACACTTTTGTGACCATCCCTGGGTTACCTGTTAGGAACTACAAAAGGATCCACAATTGGTGGCTACCTATGCTGGGTCTGGGTGCATGTGAATGGGGCTAAGCTATGTACCTAGTCCCAATGCCACCAGTACCAATCATTGGGCTGTTAAGCTAAAGGCCCAAGGCACCATGAGATCTGCTTCCACCTGTTGGTTCCCTATTAGCTTATGACACTGGAAGAGCTTCAGGCAGTATGTGAATTGCATGAGGCAGGGTCTCAGTGAGTTACCAGGAAGGGGTGACTGGTGTTCCCCAGGGTAATACAAATTCAAAGTTGGTGCCTGTGTTGGGTCTGAGGCCACTCAGCAAAATTTCAGGTTTTACCAAGGTCAGCTACCATCTGCCTGGGGCCTGAAAACATTTTTGGGGGAGCAGGGTCAGGGAGTCCTCAGGGTAGAGCCAGTGGAATTCATCAGAATAAAACAATTGAGATTTGGCCACTTGGGAGAACAGGATCCATGGCACCCATTGGGCATGTGAGAAGATGTCCATCACCTTGAAGCCATACAACTAAGTATGTTCTTATGTGTTTGTGGCACCTCCAAGCCTTCCTGGAATTCTTCAAGTGTGTTTTTTTTTTTTTTTTTAAGAAAGACTGCAACACAGGCCCAGACTAGCTACCAACCACCGCCAGCACATCCCACAGCTGTTTATGAGCTTGGCAGGGCTAGGTCTCAAGGAATTGGCAGGATATGGCTAGTGAGGTTCCCCAAGTTGATGCTGTGGGGGTGGTGGGACCAACACAGGAACAGTGGTGTTGGTTGGGCACTAGAGAAACACAGTCCTTGTCCTAAAGCCACATAACTTAGTCTCCACCTGTATGTCTCTGGCTGCCCCTGACTTGCCTGGAATTCCTGAAGAGTTTTTCAAAAGAGACTGAAATGTGGGCCCAGGCTGGTCTCCACCAGCAAATCTCAGAGCCATTTGGGAACTCAGCAAGGTGGGGCCTCAGGGACTTGTCTGGGTGGAGCCAGTGTAGCTCCCCAGGCTAATGCCTTCTGGGAGTAGTTGTTCAATCCAGAAAAGGTGGTGTTTGTTGGCAGTGTGGGAGATGGGGTTAACACAGGGACATTGGTGACTATTTTTCTTTTCCAGTCCTCTCCCCAAGGCCACACAACTCAATTTCTCCCTCTGAGCAACCGTTCCTTTGCTGGAGACCAGTGTGAGTGCCCAGAATGAAATTTTGTGTGCTGGCACTTTAAGAGGACACCTGGGTTTCCAGCAGTCTGCTGTCTCACTCCTGCAGACAGAAGACTCACTGATTTTTACAGCTAGATGTTATGTGAGCTATTCTTCCCAGAATTGGTGCTCTAAGCTGTGGAGCCCAGTGTGTGGTTGAAACCCCTCACTCCAGAGGGGGAACCTCTACAGCTCAGATATCCCTTCGGATACTCAACCATTACACAAGTGTCTCTGCTGGCCCTTTTTGTGTCTTTGCCTCTCCTTCCAGTCTCAATGCGGCTTCTGTAAATCCTTGGTTATAAGATTCTGTTCAGCAAGTTTTCGGATGGTTATCTAGGTTGATTGCTCTATAAGTTAATTGTAATTCTGATGTGGTTCTGGGAGATGAATGTGACTCCCACCTACTCCACCATCTTGGATCTGCCCCAGATTTAAGGGTAGAGGGAAATTTAATTAGTAACATATAAAGGCTGCACACTCATGGGTATGCACACACACATACTCCCCTCTTCAAGTCTTTATTTCATGTGTATATTTTCAAAATCTTAGTAGAAAGAAAATTTAGATCCATAAATTTGTTAGATGTTTTTAGAAACAATAATTTCAAATATGTAATGGAAAGAAGAATCCACTTGCCATAAAAATGTAGATATGGGGAGATGCATTGCATTTAGTTAAACTTTTGGGTAAACTGCTATTTTGGCAGAGCAGAAGAGGAAATTCCAAGTGAAACTGAGCTCATTTCCTCAGATGGAGTCCAGGGAAGTAAATTAAATCCAGAACAGCAATGCCCTGGAAGTGTGTCAGAGTTCTTCTAACATAGAGCCTTCTGCTGGAGAAGAACCTTCCTCTGCACCAGGCCAGGCCTGTGTGATGACAGGTAAAATTTTCCTGTAACTTAAAAGCCACCATAGTGAACTGAGGAAGAGCTGCACAGTGAGGATTCTGAAAATTAGACACCAGACCCTGTATCATCTCTGTGGACTGAAAACCAAAAACAACGTGAGTCATTAAGTCTGAGCATGTACAGTACAGTAGACAATTACCTCAACAGGTTGCTTCCCACCTGAACCTAAAATCTTGACATATGCAAAACTTTGAAAACCCAGACAGAACTCTGAGCAAGGGCAGTGGGTAACCCTGACTTGACTATTATGTTTTCATCTACAAGCTAGAGAGAGAGAAAAAAAAGAAAGCTACACATTTCACAAACCTAAGTTTGTAAATTGCTAAAGAAGCATTCTGGTCTCAAAGATCTATTAATTTTAGAACAGATGGGATCACTGGACAACTGCAGGCTATAGTCATACTTAGTAATGTGATCTAGGTCAAAGCATGGCCCTGTGAGGAATAGGGATGTAGCTCAGCCTGTAGAGATGGGCTACAGTCTTTGGACCTGGGACATGAGTTCTGGTGCTAGGAATACTATGTAACATAGACTCTGAGAACTAACTCACTTTTATTCATGCAAATGATGTGGATAATTTGCTCCATTTGAATTTTCAAGTACATTTCCAATTAGCCTGACAAATAGGAAAGGCCCAAAGATCTGTTGAGCTTTGAGTTTGGCCCATAGAGAGCACTACTTCTTGTACTAGGGCCTAAGTGCCATCACTAGTCTTTAGCAACATCTGTCCTTCATTATAGCACCTACAAGGGGCATCCTACCAACCCTGGATTTAGACAGGTTTCATTTCAGGGATACACTAAGTTGTTAAAAGTTTATTCTAGAAAACTATATTCATCAGGAGAAATAAGAATACTTCAGAAGTTATATAAATGTCTAATCACTATGCTGTGTACCTGCAACTAATATAATATTGTTAAAATATAGCTTAACCCTTCTTTTTATATCATTAATTATCAAAATATAGAAGCCCGTATTTGTCATTCTAAAAAAAAGGAATGGACCATATGTTGAGATTTAAATATAGAATACAGTTTGCATGTCTTGCTCCCCCTTCCCTCCACATCTATCCCCTCTAGGCAGACATATTTTGTGTTTTCTCTGAACCTGGAAATAGAATGTTTGTGGCTCTGAAACTTCTCTTGTTTCCTTTTTTATGGGAACAGTATAGCATATACTTCTATTTTGGACAAAGACTTTCTGTTTTGAAAGTTTTGGGGAGAGAAAGGCCTGCAGCCCTTTGTCAGTACAGCATATATTAGTGTAAAGAAGATTTTTTTCCTGAAAACAAACAAATAAACAATGTGTTAGGCTTTAATCTTTTAAGCAGTTGTGACTGAGTGCAGGAGATGGTGCTGGGAATGTTATGGAAGCCGGATCTGTGGATGAAAAATTAAGTGGTGTGGTAAGAATCCATTGAGGTTTCTTCATAGGAGATCAAGGTGTGAAGGGGCAGTTTCTCTAGGTGCTCTTCAGTGTCCTCACTAAAGGGCACTGAGAAAGCAAATGGTCTCCCATGTCTAAGACAGATGGCATGCTGCAGACTCAGAGATGGGCAGAGGGCTTCCACCATCCAAAACTGTGTTACCTCCTTGACAGACCAACTTTGCCTAAACAATAATTTCTCAAAAATTAAGAAAATGCATTGTGTTTTAACTCTAGGTTCTGGTTTCTCTAATCATCCTTGGACAAAGAGTGCAATGGAAAGTTCAAGGACTTTAGAATCAGACTGGGAACTTTGGGCATGCCACTTATCTGAGCTTCATTTTCTCCTTTTGTGTAATGGGAATGATACTTAGTAATAATAATGTGATGTACATATTAAACATGGGAAACACATAGCATACACTTGGAAAGCAGAAAGTACAAAATATATGGAATATATGCTGGCTATTTTTTATTAGGAAAATAAGATAGGCATCCTCTGAGAAAAACTCCAGCCATCCACTTGTGAGCATCACTCCTGAGAACAATTTTTCATCATTGTAAGAAGGGTAACCTGACTTCCGGTCAAGATGGAGGCGTAGGCGGACACACTGTGCCTCCTCTCACAACCAAAATTAAGGACAACAAATATTTAGAAACAAGAAAACAACCAGAACTTATAGAAAATTGAACTGTACGGAAGTCCAACAACCATTCATCTAGACTGGTAAGAGGGGCGGAGTCGTGGTAGGAAAAAGTGGAGGTGCGGACCCGGGAGCGCAAGTAGCAGCGGCTCGCAGTTCCCAGGTGCACGGGTGGCGGCTGGCGGTCCCCGGGCCCACAGGCGGCAGCTGGCGGACCCCGGGCACAGGGGGGCAACTGTGCAGATCCAGTGAGGACGCGCAGAGCGGCTGGCTGACCAGGGGGTCCCACATTCGCGTACGCAGACGGTCCAGGCAGAGGGGGAGTGGCGGAAGGGACTGAATCCAGGAGAGAGCGGAGCAGGCGCCATTGTTCCCTCTCGGACCCCACCCCCACATACAGCGTCACAACCCAGCAACTGGGCTGCCCCACACTGGGGAGCGCCTGAGGCTCCACCCCTCACTACGTAACAGCACTCGCACGTGCGCAGATAATCCAGGTAAAGGGGAAGCAGCGGAAGGGACCGGAGTCCAGAAGAGAGCGGAACAGGCGCCATTCTTCCCTCTCGGACCCCGCCCCCACCTATAGCGTCACAACCCAGCAACTGGGCTGCTAAGGCTTCACCCCTCATACGTAATAGCTGTGACCAGACTAAAACCAAAACAAAACAAAACAAAAAACCCCACCAAAAATGGCTCAAACCGGAGAAAAAATGAAAACGCCGGAGTCAATTCCTCTAAGCAGTGAAGAGATAGCCAACCTATCAGATGCACAGTTCAAAGCACTGGTCATCAAAATGCTCACAGAATTGGTTGATTTTGCTCACAAACTAGATGAAAAAATGCAGGCTACAATACGTGAAATGAAGGAAGACGCATGGGGAACCAATAGAGATGGAAGGAAAACTGGGACTCAAATCAATGGAGTGGACCAGAAGGAAGAAATTAACAACCAAACAAAAAACGAGGAAGAAACAAGAATTCAAAAAAAAGAGGAGAGGCTTAGGAACCTCCAGGACATCGTTAAACATCCCAACATCCGAATTATAGGGGTCCCAGAAGGGGAAGAAGAGCAACAAGTAGAAAACTTATTTGAACAAATAATAAAGGAGAACTTCCCCAATATGGCAAAGGAAATAGACTACCAGGACGTCCAGGAAGCTCAGAGAGTCCCAAAGAAGTTGGGCCCAAGGAGGAACACATCAAGGCACATCGTAATTACATTAGCCAAGATTAAAATGAAGCAGAGAATTCTAGAAGCAGCAAGGGATAAGGGGACAGTCACCTACAAAGGAGTTCCCATCAGACTGTCAGCTGATTTCTCAAAAGAGACCTTCCAGGCAAGAAGGGGCTGGAAAGAAATATTTGAAATCTTGAAAAGCTGGGACCTACATCCAAAATTGCTCTTTCCAGCAAAGCTGTCATTTAGAATGGAAGGGCAGATAAAGTGCTTCTCAGATAAGGTCAAGTTCAAGGAGTTCATCATCACCAAGCTCTTATTATATGAAATGTTAAAGGGACTTATCTAAGAAAAAGAGGATCAAAAATAGGACAGTGAAAAGACAGCAAACTCACAGATATTAACAACCACACCTAAAACAAAAGCAAACTAAGCAAACAGCTAGAACAGGAACAGAACCACAGAAATGGAGATCATATGGAGGGTTAGCAACAGGGGTGTGGGAGGAGAAGGGGGGGAAGGTACAGAGAATGAGTAGCATAGATAGTGGGTAGAAAATAGACAGGGGGAGGGCAAGAATAGTATGGGAAATGTAGAAGCTAAAGAACTTATGACACAAGGACATGAACTAAAGGGGTGAATGTGGGTGGGAGAGGGTGTGCAGGGTGGGGGGAATGATGGGGGAGAAATGGGACAACTGTAATAGCATAATCAATAAAATATATTTTAAAAAAAATTTAAAAAAAAGAAAAGAAGGGTAACCATTCTCTCTTTTACCATTTATTTTATTAATCAACCAATTACAGGTCAGGATATACCATATACTCATTCTTCTGTGGATAGTTTGCTGAATACAGCTATGTAATTTGGAATCTTTGGAAGTTATACATAAGTATAGGTTTCATTTAAGGACATACCATACACATACATATCTATAAAATTTGAAGCACTTGTTTATGCTTTAATTGAACTTGTCTCATTTTGAAGATGAGGAAATTGAGATATTAAGAGTTTAAATATGGAGTCAGAGCTCCTCTGAGCTGGAAATGGTCTCAAGAGAGACACTTATCTGATTGCAGATCACATTTCTTCTACAACATCCCTGACAAGTCTATTCCTTTCCAATGTCTATTAATGTCCAGAAAAGTGGCTACTGAAGAGACCAGCCCACTATTTCAGAGGTCTGAGAAGGCCCAGCAGTCTCATTTTAGTGTCAAAGGAAACCCAACCCCCTGAGACTTTCAATCATTCCAACCCTGGGTTCCTTGCAGAAGGAATGCAATCCTTTTCCCCACACTCTGGTGCCTCACTGATTTCTTGGCAGCACCATGTCTTGCTCAGTGTTTCCTTTGTCAGGGTCTTTCACTGTCACCTTTCCAATCCTGGCTAATGCTCTGAATTGGCCCAGTATGTGGCAAACAGAAATAAGCTGTGGGGGTTTAGCATCAGATAGAACATATGAGCTTAGATTTTCTATTTGTGAAACAGTTAAGAATCACTATCTTAAAGGCATATGGTGAGAACATGTAACAAACCTGCACATTGATGAGAAGATACAGCAAACTTCTGCATTTCTTTGCTTCCTCCCTGTTCTTAAGATGTATGATTTAGCCAGAAATATATTGTTAACTGAACTATGGAGACATAATTGGTAGACATCCAGGAATTGGATCTTCTTCCATGGTTTAGAATACAGCCCAAACTAAAGAAAATGAGAAAGAGAGAAGATACCTGTTGTGTTGTATTCATACTTTTAAAAAAATTGTTGCATGCTGGGGGCCCTGTCCTGGGCGCCAGATGTGGGGGGCTCCGCCCGCAGAGCCCCATCCCTCCGTCACGGATGAAAGTAAAAACTACCAAGACATCTTGTGCTTGGGGAGGAAAGGGGTCAAACTCTCAGAGGAGAATGACCCAGAGCCCCATCCTCACTAGGCTTTTATTGGGCTCCAATACACCGGAATACAAGTTTAACATGTCAAAGAAATCTGAGGGCTTAATCCTAGCCAGTGTTTGTCAGGAAGGGGGGTTGCCAGACTTTGGGAGACATGCTCATTTCCTCCTGGGACACTTGTCACCTCAGGAAGAGCACTGGGTTTCACAGGGCTTTAGGAATTCATTCTTATGCCAATCACCCAAGGAGCCATCCTGGCCAGGACAGGGCTGCACTGCTCACCCCCACAGTTTCAGGCTTTAAGGCAATTAGGAAGCAGGAGACATCTCCCAGATGGAAATGAGGACTCGGGCTATGTCAGAATAGCCGGGGGGCGAGGGTCCATCACATCCTCTTTGCTGCAACCCCCGAGTCCTTCCATGAGGCCTCCCAAGTGGTCGCGTCTGGCTTAGGTTGCCCCTCCCATGAGGAGTCTTACCCTTCATTGACTGCCAACCAAGCTATGGGGCCAGAGATGGATGAGGCAGAAGCAGTGCTCCTGCCAGGGAGATAAGCTTTGTCTCCTTAATAGGTCACATCCTTGTGACATAACAGACCCAGATGAAGTGGGTCCCTTGGGCTCTTACACAGCCCACCATGGGGTGAGGGTTACAACTCCTGAAACCAGGCTGAACGGTCCGCAACAGTTGCATAATTACATCACCTCAAAACTATATAATTAGAACTTATAATTCTTATTCCATTATTGAAATTTTGAGCTTTAACAAATTTAAAATGTAAATAATATTTTATAGCCCACTATGCTTATAAAACTAAGACAAAAATGAAATATAATGAAGGTGCACCTTAAGTAACATTTTTTAAGTTCATCATCTCCCCTCTTCCCACCCTAGGCTATAAGCTAAAGGCAAAATTTCAGAGTTCTAATTGCTTGCCATTACTTGGCTATGAGTTTCCTTTTACTTATTCTTTCCTCTGTAAGTCGCAAAAAGGCTTCAGCAAATAATTTGAAATTTAATTTTTTAAGTCCTCATATGAGGATATGTTTATTGCTGAGAGAGAGCGGCGGGGGGTGGTCTGGGAAGAGCTGCTGCTTTAGCTGGCATGGCCTATGGTGGAAGCATGCCAGAATCTCCCAGCAGGAGAAGAGCCAGCTGAGGAAGATGCTAGATGCTGGAAGAGGTGGGTAGAAGAATGGATTCTTCCAGGGTGAAAGTAGGCAACACCCCTTGCTCAGAAGAATGGAGCTATATACCTGACTCTACTGTAGACTAAAATCATGTCTGTTTAAAGCTTCTGAGCTGAAGGGACTGTGAGGCCACAGGGTTTGGAGGCAAAGAAATTTCTGGTATCTGGTGAAAGTGAGGCACAGGCCTACATGAGAAGTTCTGACTTGATACGAGTAAGACTAGGAATTGAATCCAACCACAGGAAGAATGAAAGAACAGGGCTGAGAGACACCAACCCAAGAAATACACAGAAAGCCCATTAACAGACTGAAGGCTCATTAGCTGATTGGTCCTTAAAGCATACCACTGGGTGATGGGGTGATGGGGTGCCTTTTAGGTTCCTCATGGCCTCATTCACTGCAGCAGGAGGAGCTTGAGATACACAGCCAGTAGGGTGGGCATCCACAGTCTCAGGGACTTGTTAGTAAACTTCTCCCTGCAGCTGGCAGAGCCCTGGGCCAGCTGAGGTAGACAGATTGTTCCTAGGCTCCCAAGCCCTGAGACCAGGACATGGGGGCAAGTGGAGCAGCTTCTGCTTAAATGATAAGGGATAGCCTTTGCCTCTCAACCTGATCTTTTGATCTCCTCCAACCTCATGGTACTTCTTTTGCTTAGATAAGACACTCACACAAGGGTGCTGAAGATTAATTATGTAGTGTCAGGAGAATGGTATTTCTGATGATGAAGAGTTTCATGTAACTGCTAAGTATTATTATAATTAGGTAGCTAAGCAGATACATTTATCCTGCACCTACTAATTATGTAGGGAAGTAAATTAATTTTCCCTATCCATGCTCATTTTGCTTGTTGGTTATTTTTATTTCAGGTGCAAGGAGAAAGTCTTGTCTCTTTCAATATAGATTATATATGCTGTGCTTCTCTGTCCAAGGAATTTAGATAAAACTGGATCCACCCTAGAGAAATTTTATTTGGGGAGTGGTGGTGGGAGGAGATAAGACCTTCTTGTCTGAGTGAGTTATAAATAGTGGACAAATAAATAGAAAACCCAGCTGCTGTTGGGGGAAAAATGTGTGTGAGTTTTTTCTCCCATTCCTATATAATTACCCAGAGTCACTGTCCTCCCGGCTGGGAATGTATGAGGGGGAGGAGGAGGAGGTGTCTGGGAGTATGTGAGGGGGAGGAGGAGGAGGTGTGGAGGAAGACAGCCAAGCCTGGGGCTAGGGAAGGTGCTATTCTTCACTGAGTTTTCTGGAGACAGGAACAAATGGGGCACAAACAGCATTCTGGTCCTGGTCAGAGGGAAAGGAACACTATTGCTCAGTGGAACTCATAAACAAGATACTGTGGGTGTGTGTAGATGTGTAATACCTATAGTATCTTATTTCCCATTTGAGGACTCATTCTCTAGGAGGTTTAATTGCTGCCAATCTGTGATCTTACTATCACTTTTCCTTGCATGTACCTTACAGGGCATGTTCATCTGGTTCTTAGTGGTATCCATGCTGGCAAGATCTGAGATAACCCCATTCCCCATCTGACCTGTGCTCCCATTTTCAACACCTCTCCAAGACTGGCTCAATGTGAGTGAAACTTTTCTCATTCTGGGGTGTTACTAGTCTGGGGTGTTACTCTTATGATAATAGGAAATTATCCTACTTCTCTAAATCTTTCTCCCTGTCTGTTACTCTGTGTCCTGCTATACATACAACACACATACTCAGGCAAGGGCATTCCGGCCCCTAGAACCAGTAGGGACTCTACTGAACTGTCTCAGACCTTTTGCCTAAACATATCCCCACCTATTTCTGTTCCAGCTCTGCTCTGTGATGCTGGAGCACTGAGGCACTCAATGACAGGACCATGGTGAGGGTGAGGTGAGTAAGGTGTGTAGTGCACACAACTTAAGGAAGTGCTTATTTTCAGGAGCTAATTCCTCACTCAGAGTGACCTGAAAGTAAGGACCTCCTTAAGTCACATGTCCTGAGTTCTCACTGGCCTCACCACAGTCAAGGCTCTGGTCCAGGAATCCCCAGGCTTTACCCATGAAAACAGTCCTGGTTGGCTGAATTATAGCCCCCAAAGGTGTCCAGGTCTTGGAATTTTAAAATATATTATCTTAAACTGCTAAAACATCCTTGTAGATGTTGATTATTGAAAGATCTTGAGATAGAGGGATTATTCAGAAATATGCACTTGGACCCTAAATGTAATCATAGTGTCCTTAGAAGAGGGGAATAGAAAGACATTGGACTACTACCATCCTTGAAGAGAGAAAACAATGCCATGCTCTAGCAGAGAAAGGGAAATTTGAAGAGTTTATGCTGTGGGCTTTGAAGTTGGGTGAATAAAATACCAACCAACCTCAAGAATCTGGCAAGGCAAAGAAACAGATTGTAGCTGAGAGCCATCAGAAGGACCAGGGCCTCTTCGATTTTGCCCCACCAAGAACTGTGAGAGAATAAATGTGTGTTCTCTTCAGCCACAAGCTTTATGGTAACGTATTACAGCAGCTACAGGAAATGAATCAGAAGTCCAGCTCCTTCTATCTGTGACTTCCCCAAAACTATCTGGATTTTTGTCATTATGCCCCAAAACATGAAATAGAACAGAAGAACAAGAAGTCTCAGACAAACACACTGGAGCTTAACTCTTGCTTTCCCCGTAGACTCAAACTCCCAAAATTTTAGCCTATTGCTAGAGATTTGGCTTTTGCAACTCTAAAGCTCAAAATTGACACAGGTGGTGAAAGTGTAATGCCAGGGTAAGCGGGTAGTGATGAAGGAATCTTGGTAAATATTGCAACATGCTTTATCTCTGTGAAGGTAGTTAATTTGTTCTAACCTTGTAGTTAATATAGTAAAAATTTCTCCTTCAAACCAGGAATTTAGAATCCCCTCCTGGAGCTTGTGGGATATAGAATTTAACATCTGCCATCCATAATGTACCCAGGACCAGAGAAAATAGAACCCTGACAGCCACCAGTGAGGTGGCTTTTGTTCACATTGCCCCACCCCTGTTGGTTACCTGCAAGGTAAAATTAAAGCCCTTACTACCTCACAGGAAGTCCTCTAGGATATGGACCCAGCTTTGCCCCATTGGGCATGCTTTGTCTCCCATGATCATTGTATTGTTTACCATGTCCTCCCCACAACCTTAGCACCAGGCTCTGCCACCAAGAGAGTCATGTGTTCACATACCCCCTGACTCTAGTTCATACACTTGTTTTTGTATATGCTCTCTTCATTTATTCTGCAAGTGTTAAATCAAAAGTGCCCTCTCTGGTTAAAGCTCCTCTGATACCCCTTGGAAAGAGTAAGGGTGACCTTTTTCATGATCCAGACTTTATACCTAAAGCCCTATTTCATTGCTCTATGATTGTTTATTTTCCTTCTTCCTACAACACAGAATCTGTATCTACAAATTCTATCATTTCTCTTAAGTGACTTTCCAAGTCCCCAATACATAAAGGTCATTCAATAAATGTTTGTTCAATGAGGGAATGAACAAATACATAAGTATAACAAAGCACAATGTTATTATTGATAGAAAATTCTGGTATCTCCAAACAGTACCAAGTAAGACTTGCTCCAGCATGAGAAAACAACTAAGTGAATACTTTAGAGGAAAAATTCCTGACTGATCCTTTGGAAATGGGGTGAGGGACCATTGCAATGATTTTTTTTCTTCTTGGTTTTTATACTTCATCTCACCCACAATGGAGCTATATGTCTTGTAGAACACATTGACATAGAATAAGTGTGCCTTGGAAATTATGCAGAGAATTGAAGATGAACATCAATTTACTTGGACCTGAAAATAGAAATGTCATAGTAAGACAAATCAATAATATGAATCTTCCCTTGAACTCAAAGGTAGATGAACTGATGAGTTTAAGTAGTGATACTTAAAAATATTCTACAGAATCTGGGGAAGTAGAAGACAACTCATTTTGACCAACCATGATGGAAGGAAGTGGAGCAGTGAGGGGAAGCCTGAACAAGTAGACAGAATTTGAAAGGCTCTTTCTTCTTGCCCCCTTCTACTACATTTCTCTTACTTTTACCAGGAGGTTACCCCAAGGTTTACATGACACAGGAAACTCATATTTTAAGAGTCTTTTCCTTTCAGCCTTTTATTTTAGTGATTACAGTAGACCAGTGAACAAATATTTAAACTCTGTGGGTCCACTTACAAGTGGATTTTTTAAATATGTATTTGTACTGTTTTTGATCTGTGGTTGGGAGTGCACAGATGAGGAAAGATAATTTCATGTATTAATCTAGGCCATTTTATGTAGGAAACTTGAGCATCCATGGATTATGGTATTTATGAGGGTCCTGGAACAAATAGCCCACAGGTACCAAGGGACAACTTAAGTTTTGGGGTATCAAAAGTTATACATGGATTTTTTTGCCTGTGATGAAGTTGGGCTCACTAACCTCTGTCTGCATTGTTCAGGAATTGCATGTATATATCTTAGTACAAAAATTCTGTAATTTCAAAAGGTAGAAGTCTTGGAATATGGTAAATTGAGGGTATAATGACAAGTTGAGTGACAAACATATTTCAATCCTTGACCATAGAAAAACAAGCTCTACAAAATACATTTGTCCTAAGGATAAGTAAAAAATGACTCTAAATGTAGAAGCATTTTCTGTTTCCTGGTTTAGTGGAAACAGAAACATGTGTAAATCAGACGGAAGAGGAGAATTGGCATGGCCCCTGGTGTCAGAGTGGCTCAAGGTCATGTCCCAGCTCTATCTCTTAATGGAGGATAGACAGGTTATCTTGACTCAGCTTCCCACATAGCTGGAAGTACATTTATCTCCATGATGAAGAATTTCTGTGGCTATTGCATGTGAGAGGACACACATATCATCCCTGACATCTGCAAAGCACATTGAGAAATCACAACCAGTAAGTGTCCCTTTTCCTGTAATCACATGTCTGCTAATTCAGAAATACTATTGTATATATATATATACATTGTATACTATTGTAGTATAGTATACAGAAATACTATTGTATACTATATAGCACATTGATGGTTTATGAGATGCTTTATTATTTTAACGTCATGACTCACCCTCTTCAACCATTTCCTGGGAGCTAATTTTAAATTTCTCTAAGTTAAATTATAGTTTTGCTACAAACATATATTTTTAATTTTTTTATTGTTATTCAACTACAGCTGTCCCCATTTTCCCCCCACCATTCTCCCTCGTCCGACCCACCCCCACCTACTATACTCAATCCTCTCTCCCTTTGGCTTTGTCCACGGGTCTTTTATACATGTTTCTTGATGACCCTTCCCTTTTTTTCCTCATTATCCCCCTCCCCCACATCTCTATATTTTTTTACAATATTCCTGGGGTTAAGTTATAGATTTGCTTTCCATATCCTTCTCTCTTTGGGCTTTAGTACTTCAGAGGGTTGTATGGAGTTATGCCTGCATGTGACCAACACTGGCTTGCAATCTTTATTGAGCCTTTCCATCAGGGAGCTACTCATGAATGTGTATGCATAGATGTATATGTATGTACAGACACACATGCATATTCATGTATATATACATATATACATACATGTGTATGTGTAAATGTGTTTATACAGAGAGGTTAAATAAGTGGCTCTTAAGTTGATGTGAGCCCCCAAGCACTAATCCTATATCTATTACATTTGGTCTCTCTAGAAGCTCTTGAGGAACTGGAAATAATTATATACAAAATGCTGTCCCTTTTGGCACTGC
This sequence comes from Glossophaga mutica, assembly GCA_039655065.1. Classification (NCBI taxonomy): domain Eukaryota; kingdom Metazoa; phylum Chordata; class Mammalia; order Chiroptera; family Phyllostomidae; genus Glossophaga; species Glossophaga mutica. The sequence goes on from CM077307.1 coordinate 113,593,305, forward strand.
AATATGCTTTGCCAGGGACTTTCTGGTGCAGGAAGCAGAAACACACTTAAAGAAGCTTAAGGAAACAGGAGGTTGATAATAAGAGGAAGGGAAAGTGTAGTCAGACCTTATGGGGAGGGTCAATAAACCCTTTAGGCTTTTTGGATCTTCTATCTCAGGCCGTCCCTGCTGCTGGGACACATTACCTGTTATCTCTGTGCAAACTGACTTTCTCCAAGGGCCTCCCACTCTCTCCCATGGTTGCTGTCTTGTAGCGTCCTGCATCTTTGATTTGCATGTGATGTGATTTCAGCCAATATTGGTACTACCTCTGGTCCCAACTCCACATACAATGCAGAACAGAAGTCTAATGCATTTAGGGTTTATCAGAACAAAATATAATCGAGAGAGAAAGAATTAGCCCAGGCCCTATCTGCTGTACACAGGAGTAAGTTCAAGGTCAGAGCTGGTGACACATGTTCCATGGAAGACTCAGGTCTGAGAGGAATTGATCTGCATTTGTAGTATAGGAGGTAAAAGTGCATGGTCCAACCATTTTGGAAAAAAATTTTTTTTTGAAAATTTGAGAAAGGAACTTTAAAATTACTCTGAATCTTTGATCCATACCACTGGTGGGTCTGTAAGGCAAGAACATTTAAAGAATTCAGAAACAAATAGTCATAAAAATGTTCAATTAAGCATTAATACAAGTGTAAAAGAAGGATAAATTCTAAATTCTTAGCAATAAAAAGCTATCACTAAAATTATAATTTGCTTCCATTACATTATTTAATCATTTAAAATAAGTATGATGACCATCTATTTAGTTTGAAACATAACATGCAAAATTGTACATACTGTAAAATAGAAAATATTCTAAGAACAAGCATAAATAAAATGTAAAACTTAACACATCAAAATGTTTGCACCTGGCGAGTTTGGTATATAGATCTACATTTTCCCCTTTTTTCTCTAAATGATGATGTTTGATAAATTTTGTATTATTAGTGTGTATTATTTTATCCTAAAATAGACCCCAAGTCCTGTGACATTTTAAGGAAACCTATGGCTTCTTCTTACATTTTAGCTTCTATGTTGGGATTAGAACATAAACTAAGACATGTGAATAGAGGATGTCGTAAGCAAAGTTATGGTGATATGAGGTTCAAGACGCTAATCTGGTATACTTCAATTTGTGGCAAGAAAAAAGTATCCTAAACAGCTTTCATTTTGCAAAATATCAATTAACCTTAGGCCTTTTTTAGATATGTTAACACTTTTTTGCCAGCTAAATGATGATTACTCAGTCTGCTTGTCTCCAAAACCTCATTAAGCTTTCTATTGAAGTCTTCACAAATCACAGCATTTGAGAACCACATTCTGCTACACAATTGCAATAAACCTTAGAAAATGTCATCAACTCCTTGTTTCTTCCTGGGGAGGAAAAATTAATTACAGTTATTGTAGATTCATTGATATAGTGTACAGTAGTAACCAACATGGCATAATTTTTAAGCTGGTGTCTGGAAAAGGCTGGTGATTATTTTGCCTTATAACAATGCCTTCCCATCTCTTTTTCTGTCCATGTATACATTTCCCTGAAAAGTCAGACTTCTTTATTAGTGAATGATTTACTTGCATACCCCATTTGGAAAGTGATGGTAAATAAAGTAAATTTTAATACCATTGAAAAGCAAGAAATATCAATATAGTACTATTAGAGGCCAAATCATACTTTTGCATCTCTCTGAAGCACACATAACAACCATGCCACTGTAACCTGCAAGGTTTTTATTTATACATTCCATGTAGTCATTCATTTACTCAACAAATGTTTGTATACTAGAGCTTAGAAGAGCTATGACAAACAACTAAAAACTATTAGAAAAACTATTGGAACTATTAAGAAAATCTTGCATGCTGGTCTAGGTATGACTCTAGGTGCTGAGTGGATAGTAGTCAACTAGACAAAATCCTTGCCCTCATGGAACTTAACATTGCAGTATAGAAGATACTATAAAGAAACATAGATACATAATATCATACATGGAGTGTGCATGAGGTATATATGTGTGATGCATAAATATCATAATGTATACATACACATATATAATTGACATAATATGTGTAAATATGAATGTGCTTTTATGGGACCACAGACTGTGGACACTGTGCTAGTAGAATGGTTTTGGGAGTCACATAGACTTGAGTTTAAACCCTAGTTTAGCTAAGTACTAAGTTCACAGACTTCAGCAAGTGACTTAACCTCTCTGAGGAATTCAATTTAAAAATGAGCCAAAGACTTGAACAGACATCTTATCAAAGAAGATATAGAGATGATTAAAAAAAAAAAATTTGAAAAGATGTCCAACATCAACGTCATTGGAGAATTGCAAATCAAAACAACAATAACAGATGTATTCTAAAAATACACCTGTTAAAATGGAGAAAACAAACAAACAAACAAACAAACAAACACAAATTCTGGTGAGGATGTGAAGCAACAGAAATTCTCATTCATTGCTAGTGAGAATGCACAATGGTACAACTATATTGAAAGACAGTTTGGCATTTAAAAAAACTGAACATATTCTTCCCATAATATGCATAATCAAGCTTCTTGATATTCATACAAAGTAGTTAAATTTTATATCCACTCAGAAATCTGCTCATGGATGCTTATAGAGCTATATTCATAATTTGTAAAACTTAAATCAAGATGTTCAATGTGAATGGTACATCCACACAATGGAATATTATTCAGTGCTAAAAAGAAATGAGTTACCAAGCTACAAAAAGTATGGATGAGCTTTAAATGCATATTACTAAGTGAAAGAAGCCAGTCTGACTATATCACATTCTGGAAAAGGCAAAACTATAAAGACAGTAAAAAAATCAGTGGTTGCACAGGGGATTTTTAGGGCACTGAAACTCTTCTGTATGATACTACAATGGTGGATATGTGCCATTATATACAGTCAAAACCCAACACTGAAAGTTAACTCTAATGTAAACTATGTACATTGGGTGATTATGATGTGTTATGTGTTAGTGTAGGTTCATTGATTATAATAACATACCACTCTGGTGGGAGATGTTGATAGAAGGGGAGGCTATACATAAAGGGGCAGGGAATATATGGGAATATATGGTTCAATTTTGCTGTGAACCTAAAGCTACTCTAAAAATAAAGTCTATTCAATAAAGAACAATTATTCACCTCCCATACTAATAAGGCATTAATAACCAATATTTATTTGGTGCTTATTATAGACCAAGGTCAACAATTTCCATTTTCACATGAGGAAATTTATGTTCAGAATGGTTGAATCACTTGATTAAGTCCATGAAGTATTGAAGAGGTCCAGGATTTAAAATCTGTGTGACCCCAAATCCATTCCAGGAACACACAATCTCCACGCTGTGTGACCCAATAGGAGCACATTCATCCCATTAGTTAACAAAGAAATTAAAGCAGGAAAGTGACAGACAATACCCTATGTAGGATTCTCAGCATCTGATGTCAGGCAAGATCTGACAGGCTGGAGTCATACAAGGCAGAAGTACAAACTTCACCTGAGGTTTTATGCAATGCATGACTGTGCCAGGTATTATTTTATTACTTCATTTAATAATAATAATAATGATCTGTGGTGAAGATGTTATGTATTCATTTAAGAGATGAAAGAATTGAGATTCAAAATGTTGAAGTAATTTCCCAAAAGCCAAAGAGTTGCTTATAGTAATGTTTGTCTTTGCTTACACCAAATTCTATGTTCTATTTGCATTTGTTTAAATATTATTTGCACTTATATTGCCCTGGCTGGTGTAGTTCAGTGGATTGAATGCAGGCTGTGAAGCAAAGGACCTCTGGTTCAATTCCCAGTCAGGGCACATGCCTGGGTTGCAGGCCAGATCCCTGGTAGGGGTCATGTGAGAGGAAACCACACATTGATGTTTCTCTCCCTCTCTTTCTCCTTCCCTTCCCCTCTCCCTAAAAGTAAATAAATAAAATCCTTTAAAAGATAAATATTACTTGCACTTATAGCAAATAATTATAACAATTTGATTACAACAAATTATCAGACACTTGTCCAAGGTACAAAAGAAATGAGATTTGTTCAAGGACACTGGAAGTTTAGACACAAAATGAAAGAAACAAGCCAAAATCAGCAGAATTCTCACCTAGCACAATTTTTTCTATGCTTATGTGTCTAGGCTATGCTTATTTTTCTGATACCCCATGTGCTGGCTTAGGTACCCTTGGACACCTTATTGAGCAGAGTGCCCAGATTTTCAATGGGTCCCCAAACTGCTCACTCTCTCTCTCAACATTACCTGTGTCATGAATTCTCTTGAATGGAAAAATTAATTGTAATTATCATTGCTTTAAAAATGTACACCTAGGTTACTTTCTTTCTTTATTTTTTTATTGTTGTTCAAGTACAGTTGTCTACGTTTTACTACCACCACTTCCCCCTGCCTCACCCATCCCCACGTCCCACCCTCAATCTTACTGCCCCTTTGACTTTTTCCATGTATTCTTTAAATATGTTCCTTGACAACCCTTCCCCTTTCCCCCTCCATAAACTCCTTCCCACCTCCCATCTGGTTATTGTCGGTTTGTTCTTCTTATTCATCATGGAAACTATAGAGCCCCTCTGAAAGATTGACATGTCATTGCATAGGAAAATGGGAGTGTTTCAGCTGCTAAACTGTTCTTGAAAAATACTGCAAGTCATCTGCTGAAAGAGGCTTCAGTTGGGAAAACTAGTGGTCAATATCATTAGAAGAGATGTGAAAGAGAAGGACTCACTGAAATGCTCAGGGGAAGCAAGTCTCTTTGGTTCCATGATAAGAACTTCCAGGATATTTCTCATTATCAGAGAAGACTCAGTCGCTTTAAAGATTTTAACCTGTGTACAAGTCCTTTTAGGTGGGAAGGGCTTTTCAAGAGCACTCCCACCATATATGCTCTGTGTTTTTATCTTCCAGTATTTATGTTAGTGAGATTTCTGATAGTCACTATTTTTATAATCAGTATTTCTGGTATTCTGATTTTCATTTTGGAGGATCCCTATATGTAATACTTTTAATAATCAATGATGATATTATTTGGGATTTCTTGTTTTGGAACTCAAAAAATTTTAGTATTTTTTAAAAGATCTCTTCATCTTGGTATAACAGTTACCTTTGGGGTCCTCCAAGTCCCTAGCTTAGGTATATCACCTTTCTGCAAATATTCTTTCTCAGAACTTCTAGAAACATCTACAAACTAGGGCAGATATAAGTCTAACTAACATTCTTAGTATTTGGTATTGAAAAATTATCAATAGACAGAATATTACCTCAAACATGCTGCCTGTGTTTACACGTTAAGAGCAAACTTCTCACTAAGTTTTTATTCTCCTGTCTGACCATTGTGATAAAAGAGGTAAAACTTCCTAGACACCAACACCTCTCAGCTTCACAGTGGAGCCTCCATCTGTCCTCAGGATGCATATACCTCTAAGGAGTCTCTTTTAAAATATGGATCACCAGAAACTAAAGGTCTAACTATAGGGTTGACAAGTTGAACTCTAAAGTACAGCATTTTGAATTTATTATTTTTGTCATCTCTTAAAAATTAGTATGGTTCTAGTGATATACAACATAGTTTAGATCTGGGTATTCCTACTCACTCTCTGACCTTGCTTATAAATTAGTGGGCTGAGTTGTGGTTCACTTAAAAGAGCTCAAGACTTTGACACACATCAGAGCAGGCAGTTTTATATGCAGCAAAGCCCACACAACCATGTGGCAGAATCTAGCAGCATCCACATTTTCCACTGTTATTACTGTGAAAATATGCTGAAGTGGGCCATATTTTAATTTTATAAAATGGAAGGTTCAAGACAATATTGTCATTTATATGACTCTCACCTTTCTTGATTTTGTATTACTCATTTAAGATAAGGAATATTTAGCAATGCTCTCCTTTGGGAGACCCCCAGAGTTGTCTCTAATGAAAATTATAGGTTGTCTTGCCTAGTTCAGGTTCTATTGCTATGGGACTAGGTCTAACTCTAATTCCTTGATCTGTTCCATTTGGCCAAGACAAGTGAGTTTGAATTTTTTATTTAAGAATGTGACAAAATCAAAAGTCACAATTGTAATTATATGTATGCCACCTGAAAAAGATTTATCACTATTGATGACAAAAGGGATATTTGTTTCCAAAGTACTAACCCTTTAGTTATCAATCATGAATCAGGCCATAGCCACTGTTTAGCGTATTGTCTGAGTTGCCAGAGCACCCTGTTCTCTTGTAATCACATGTGTTGCGGGTCCAAATAAGTTATTGTGGGACTGGGGCACATACCAGATGCAACTGATCAATGATCTATGTTTCTCCCTCATATAGATTTAAAGCATTTAAAGAGCACAACCAAAGCAAGGCAATAAAAAAACTATTTTTTTCTTTCTTCTTTTTTTCAGAGAATGTGCACATAGGAAGTTAGTTTCCAATGTTAGGGCCACAAACATTTCGCTTCCTGTGGTCAGATTTATTGTCTGCAAAACCTGGAGTTGACTCTTAGTATGAGCGTGTTTGTATGCACATGTGCAATCACACTTAAGGAAAGGGAAGTAAGATGATACACTTTCTCTTTCAATGAACTGTCAAGTAAAGGGTCAGAGATAAAGTGAGGTATTAGTAGTTTTTTCTTCAGTTTAGGAAGTCTGTAATGGGTATTGTCACTAATTTGCACTGTGAGAAAAGATGCCTTTCCTGGGAGTTGATGCCTTGTTGTATTACCCTCATGTTAGGAAAATGCTTTATTGTTCTTTATCTTTTACTGAATCATCTTTCTGTTTTCTTTTTGAATTCCAACATGAAGGGTTATGCCAGTCTATTAATTTAATAAGAAAATGTCAAATTTTATATACTCCTTAGATAACTAGGGATGAGTTTTTTATTTTGTTTTTATTTATTTATATATTTATTTTAACAGTGTTGGTAAATCACTACAGCAACTGGGTTCAAATTGTCAAAAATTTCCCAAATTTAATTTGATTCTCAAAATTTTTAAAATATTTATTATAATCTTCCAAAAATAGCTTCTTGATTATAGGAATGATTATTTATTGGTTCCTGTCACCTTCACAACTCCTTTTGAAGTTTGAATGTGTATATAAGTCAGCTCAGATGCCTAGAAAGGGCAAGGCTTTTAACAATGTAACAGTTGATATCTGAGTGCTTCAAATTGGTGAATCACAAAATAAATTACCTTTTTTTGATGAAGTAAATCAAATTTGGATGATATAAACATGGAGCTAGTTATTCCTTTTAATTACCTTTAGAAATTATGTAAGATGTAAGATTTTTACAGTTTTGTGACTTACATTTAAGTCTTTTATCCATTTGAATTTATTTTTGTGTATGGTGTCAGTTGGTGGTTTCCTTTCACTTTTTGCATGTGCCAGTCCAGTTTTCCCAGCATCAGTTATTGGAGATACTGTCCTTACTCAATTGTATGTCTGTGCCTCCTTTGTCAAATATCAAGTGCTTATACTGGCATAGGTTCGTTTCTGGAATCTGTTCTGTTTCATTGATCTACATGTCTGTTCTTGTGCCAGTACCAGGCTGCTTTTATTACAGCATATTTGTGGTATAGTTTGATAACAGGAGTTGTGATACATCTAGCTTTGTTCTTCTTTTGTAAGATGCTGAGGCTATTTGGGGTCTTTTTTTTTGGTTCCAAATAAATTTTTGGACCATTTGTTCTAGTTTTGTGAATTATGCCATTGGTAGTTTTAATAAGAGTTGCATTGAATGTATAGATTGCTTTGGGTAGAATAGCCCTTTTAATGATGTTGATTTCTCCAATCCCTGACCATGGTATATGCTTCCAAATATTTGTATCTTCCTTTCTACAGTGACCTATAGTTTTTGGAGTACAGGTCTTTTACCTCCTTGGTTAAATTTATTCCTAGGTACCTTATTTTTTGTTGTTGCAGTGGTAAATGGAATTGTTTTATAAGTTTCTCCTTCTGATAGCTCATGTTTGGTGTATAAAAATGCCATCAATTTCTGCACATTAATTTTGTATCCTGTCACTTTGCCAAATTCATTTATTAGGTCTAGTAGTTTTCTGGTAAAGTCTTTAGTGTTTTTTATGTATATTATATCATCAGCAAATAACGACAGCTTTACTTCCTCCTTTCCAATTTGGATGATATGCAATGTAGAAATATTTTTGCTGGTATATCTTTTAAGGCACTGGAAACATGCAGAAAATAAATGAATGGGACTACATCAAATTAAAAAGCTTCTGTAAAGCTAAAGAAATCATCAGCAAGACAAATAGGGAAACCACTGTATGGGAGAACATTTTTGCCAATGATACATCTGATAAGGTTTTAATCTCCAAAATATAGAAAGAACTATGTAATACAACTCAACTCCAGGGAGACAAACAACACAATGACAAAATGGGCAAAGACATGAATAGACACTTCTTCAAAAAGGACATAGAGAGTGCCCATAGACATATGACGAAATGTTCAACATCACTAACCATCAGAAAATAGCAAATTAAAATCTCAATGTGATACCACTTCACACCTGTCAGAATGGTTCCTTTCAATAAACAAACAAACAAATGTTGTAGAGGTTGGGCAGAAAAGGGAACCCTAGTGAACTGTTGGTGGGAATGCAGTCTGGTGCAGCCACTGTGGAAAACAATATGGAGTACCCTTTAAAAAGTAACTCCCTTTTGACCCAGTGATTCCACTTCTGGGAATATATCCCAAGGATTCTTAAACACCAATATCAAAAGGTATCTATGCATCCTTATGTTTATAGCAGCTCTATTTACAATAGACAAGATTGGAAAACAATCTAAGGGTCCATCAATAGATGAGTAGATTAAAAAAGCTGTGGTACACTTACACAATGGAATACTAGGCATCAGTAAAAAAGAAGAAACTCTTACATTGTGCAACAGTGTGGATGGACCTGAAGAAAATTATGCTAAATGAATTAAGCCAATCAGTGAAAAAAAAAATCACATGATACCACTTACATGTGGAATCTAATAAACACAATAGACTTCCAGCCAAGAGGGAGGTGTAGGTAGATACACAATGCCACCTTGCACAACCAAAAGAAGGACAACAACAAATTTAAAAATAAAAAATAACTAGAACTTCAAGAAAATCAAACTCTATGGAAGTCTGACAATGAAGGAGTAAAAGAAGAAATATTTATCCAGATCTGTAGAATAGGTGGAGATGGGCAGCTGGGTCAAAGAGGACATGCAGCAAGGTGGTGGCTGGAGGACCAAGGCAGGCAAGGCAGCAGCTGACAGAGTGGGCAGTCCCACATTTGCATGCAGATAAACTGGGAAGAACAACTGGGGACTGAGGTAGACCATGCAAACCAGGGTCAGAGTATGGGAACGAGAAGCTTCAAAACCTCTGACTAAAAAATCTGTGGGGATTGAGGCAGCAGGAGAAACTACCAGCCTCATAGGAGAGTTCATTGGAGAGACCAACAGGATCCTGGAACGTCACAAACCCACCCACCAGGGAATCAGCACCAGAAGGACCCAATTAGCTTGTGGGAAGCAGGGAAAGTGACTGAAAGTAGAACAAGAGCTGAGCAAGTGTCTTTGTACCCTCTCAGACCTCTCCCCCACATACAGTGCCACAATGCAGTGACATGGGTTTCCCTGCCCTGGTGAACACGTAAGGCTCTGCCCCTTACTATATAATTGGTACACTGAGAAAAAAATGTGGCCCAAAGGAAAGAACAGAGCAAAGCTCCAGAAAAAAATACAACTAAGCAGAGAAGAGATAGCCAACCTTTCAGATGCAGAGTTCAAAACACTGGTAATCAGGATGCTCAGAGAAATGGTTGAGTATGGTTGCAAAACAGAGGAAAAGTGAAGTCTCTAAAAAGCAAAATAAAGGAAAATGTACAGGGAACCAATGGTGAAAAGAGGGAAAATGAGACTCAAATCAATGGTTTGGAAAACAAAGAGGAAATAAACATTTAATCAGAAAAGAATGAAAAAACAAGAATCCAAAAAAAGAAAAATGAGTAGAGATTTATGAACCTTTGGGACAACGTTAAATATTCCAACATCCAAACCATAGATTTGCCAGGAGGAAAAGAGGAAGAGCAAGAAATTGAAAACTTATTTGAAAACATAATGAAGGGGAACTTCCCCAATCTGACAAAAGAAATACATTTACAGGAAGTCCAGAAAGCTCAGAGAGTCCCAAAAAATGTTGGACCCAAGGAAGCACACACCAAGGAACATAATAATTACATTACCCAAGATTAAAGATAATGAGAGTGTCTTAAAAGCAGCAAGAGAAAAGGATACAGTTACCAGAAGGAGACAAAGACATTAGCATAAGACTATCAGCTGATTTCTCCAAATAAATCTTGTAGGCAAGAACGGGTTGGAAAGAAGTATTCAAAGTCATGAAAGGCAAAGACCTACATCAAGATTACTGTGTCCAGCAAAGCTATCATTTAAAATGGAGGGGCAGATAAAGAACTTCACAGATAAGAACAATTTAAAAGAGTTCATTATCAACAAGCCATTATTATATAAAATCTTAAAGCGACTTAGCTAAGAAAAATAAGATCAAAGAGGACATACAGAGGATTCAGACACACTTGAAAAAAATGCTAAGTATCCATAGCTATCAGAGAGATGCAAATTAAAACCACAATGAGATACCACTTCACACTGATCAGAATGGCCATCATAAACAAAGCAACAAACATCAAGTATTGGAGAGGTTGTGGAGAAAAGGGGACCCTAGTGCACTGTTGGTGGGATTACAGACTGGTACAGCCATTATGGAAAGCAGTATGAAATTTTCTAAGAAAACTAAAAATGGATCTACCTTCTGACCCAGCAATTCCACTGCTAGGATTATATCCTAAGAACCCTGAAACAACAATCCAAAAGAACCTATGCACCCCAATGTTCGTAGCAGGACAATTTACAATAGCCAAGTGTTGGAAGCAACCTAGGTGCCCATCAGTAAATGAATGGATCCAAAAACTGGTACATTTACACAATGGAATTCTATGCAACAGAAAAAAAGAAGGAGCTCCTACCCTTTGCCACAGCATGGACGGAACTGGAGAGCATTATGCTAAGTGAAAGAAGCCAGGCAGTGAAAGACAAATACCATATGATCTCACCTTTAACAGGAACCAAATCAACAAAACAAACAAACAAGCAAAATATAACCAAAGACTCTGAAATTGAGAACAGGTTGACAGTCACTAGAGGGGAGAGGGGAGGAAATTTCAGGGGAAAAGGGGAAGGGTTTGGAGAAACAGGTATAAAGGTCACATAGACAAAAACTAGGTGGTGTGGTGGAAATGGGAGGGAGGTGGGGAGGGCTGGGGCGGTGGGCTGGGATGAGAGTAAAAGACAGAAAACTGTAGAAGAAGATCAAAACTTTGAACAGTAAAATGACAACAAATTCACAACTTTCAACAATCAAACCAAAAAAACAATAATTAAAACAAAATAAAAATGAAGTGAGCAAACAAGTAAAAAAGGAAGAGATTCACAGAAATAGAGATCACATGGAGGGTTATCAGCAGGGTGGTGTAAGGAGGAGAATGGGGGGAAATGTACAGGGAATAAGTAGCATAAATGGTAGGTACAAAATAGACAAGGGGATGTTAAGAATAGTATGGGAAATGGAGAAGCCAAAGAACTTATATGTACAATCCATGGACATGAACTAAGTTGGGGGAATGATGGTTGGGAGAGACATTCAGGGCAAGGGAAATAAAGGGAAGCAAGAAATGGGACAACTGTAATAGTATGATCAATAAAGTATATTTAAAAAATAATAAACAAAATAAACCAATGGGCAAAATATTAACAGAAGCTTAGATACATAAAACAGACTGAGAGCTGCCAGAAGGAAGTGGTAGGGCAATGGGAAGAAAGTTAGCGAAGGGATTAACCAAAGAACACTTATGCACAGCTCATGGACATGGACAACAACATGGGGATTGGCTTGGAGTGTGGAAAGTGTAGGCTGGATTGAGGTGGGGAAAGGGACAAAAAGTGGGAACAACTCTAACAGCATAAAAAATTAAGCTAAAAACAACAAAAGATGTTATATAAGATATAGACGAAACTTGGGAAAATAGCAATTCCTGATGAGCGGATGTTTTTGGTTTTTCTTTTTTAAATATATTTTATTGATTATGCTATTACAGTTGTCCCATTTCTCTCCCATCATTCCCCTCAACCTCACACACCCTCTCCCAACCACATTCCCCCCTTTAGTTCATGTCTATGTGTCATAAGTTCTTTAACTTCTACATTTCCCACACTATTCTTGCCCTCCCCCGAGTCTATTTTCTACCCACTGTTTATGCTATTTATTCTCTGTACCTTTTCCCCCTTTCTCCTCCTCCTACACCCCTGTTGCTAACCCTCCATATGATCTCCATTTCTGAGTTTCTGTTCTTGTTCTAGCTGTTTGCTTAGTTTGCTTTTGTTTTAGGTGTGGTTCTTAATAGCTGTGAGTTTTCTGTCTTTTCACTGTCATATTTTTATCTTCTTTTTCTTAGATAAGTCCCTTTAACATTTCATATAATAAGGGCTTGGTGATGATGAACTCCTTGAAATTGACCTTCTCTGAGAAGCACTTTATCTTCCCTTCCATTCTAAATGACAGCTTTGCAGGATGGAACAATTTTGGATGTAGGTCCCTGCCTTTCAAGACTTCAAATATTTCTTTCCAGCCCCTTCTTGCCTGTAAGGTATCTTTTGAGAAATCAGCTGACAGTCTGATGGGAATTCCTTTCTAGGTGACTGTCCCCTTATCCCTTGCTGCTTCTAGAACTCTCTCCTTCATTTTAATCTTGGCTAATGTAATTATGATGTGCCTTGGTGTGTTCCTCCTTGGGTCCAACTTCTTTGGGACTCTCTGAGCTTCCTGGATGTCCTGGAAGTCTATTTCCTTTGCCATATTGGGGAAGTTCTCCTTTATTATTTGTTCAAATAACTTTTCCACTTGTTGCTCTTCTTCTTCCCCTTCTGGTACCCCTATAATTCAGTTGTTGGGATGTTTAATGATGTTCTGGAAGTTCCTAAGCCTCTCCTCATTTTTTTTGAATTCTTGTTTCTTCTTTGTTTTCTATTTGGTTGTTAGGTTCTTCCTTCTGGTCCACTCCATGGATTTGAGTCCCAGTTTTCCTTCCATCTCCATTGGTTCCCCATGCATCTTCCTTCGTTTCATGTATTGTAGCCTGCATTTTTTCATCTAATTTGTGAGCAAAATCAACCAATTCTGTGAGCATCCTGATGAACAGTGCTTTGAACTGTGCATCTGATAGGTTGGCTATCTCTTCATGGCTTAGAGGAATTGGCTTTGGGGTTTGATTTGTCCTCCAGTTTGAGCCATTTTTCATGTTTTTTTTGTTTTGGTTTGGTTTGGTTTTGGTATGGTCACGGCTGTTACGTAGTGAGGGGTGGAGCCTTAGGTGTTGCCCAGTGCCGAGCACCCCAGTTGTTGAGTTGTGACGCTGTTTGTGGGGGTGCGTCCAAGAGGGAACAATGGCACCTGCTCCGCTCTCTCCTGGACTCCAGTCCCTTCTGCCGCTTCCCCTTCACCTGGACCATCTGCGCGCACAAATGTGAGACCACCTGGTCAGCCAGCCGCCCTGTGTGGCCTCACTGGGTCTGCAAAGTTGCCAACCCTGCTCGGGGTCTGCCAGCTGCTGCCTGTAGGCCCATGGTCTGCCGGCTGCTGCCTGTGCACCTGGGAACTGCCAGACGCTGCTGCCAGCGTTCCCAGGTCCGCACCTCCCCTTTTTCCTGCCGCGACACCGCCCCTCTTACTGGTCTGGATGAATTGTTGTTGGACTTCTGCACAGTTCAATTTTCTATAAGTTCTGGTTGTTTTCTTGTTTCTAAATATTTGTTGTTCTTAATTTTGGTCATGAGAGGAAGCACAGTGTGTCCTCCTACACCTCCATCTTGGCCAGAAGTATGGATTTTTTTTTTAAGCAGCAAAAAATCTTCTCTTTAAAATTTATTAAATTGATTATTTTGTTTCCATTATCATCCATATAAAGTGGTCAAGTAAAAATAGTTTGTAGTTTCATAGGTATACTCTTGAGTGTTGAAAGGAACAGATTGGATGCTTTTTAAAAATTTTAATTGTTGTTCTTGTACAGTTTTCTGTCTTTTACTCCCATCCCAGCCCACTGCCCCAGCCCTCCCACCTCCCTCCCATTTCCACCACACCACCTAGTTTTTGTCCATGTGTCCTTTATACTTGTTCCTGTAAACCCTTCCCCTTTTGCCCTGAAATTCCCTTCCTTCTCCCCTATGGTGTCTGTCAACCTGTTCTCATTTTCAGTGTCTTTGGTTATATTTTGCCTCTTTGTTTGTTTTGTTGATTAGGTTCCTGTTAAAGGTGGGATCATATGGTATTTGTCTTTCACCCCCTGAAAGGGGGGTGAAAAGATATCCATGATGTTGCAAAGGGTAGGAGCTCCTTCTTTTTTTCTGCAGCATAGAATTCCATTGCGGAAATGTACCATAGTTTTTGGATCCATTCATTTACTGATGGGCACCTAGGTTGCTTCCAACACTTGGCTATTGTAAATTGTCCTGCTACGAACATTGGGGTGCATAGGTTCTTTTGAATTGTTGTTTCAGGGTTCTTAGGATATAATCCTAGCAGTGGAATTGCTGGGTCAAAAGGTAGATCCATTTTCAGTTTTCTTAGAAAATTCCATACTGCTTTCCATAATGGCTGTACCAGTCTATAATCCCACCAACAGTGCACTAGGGTCCCCTTTTCTCCACAACCTCTCCAACACTTGATGTTTGTGGCATTGTTTATGATGGCCATTCTGATCAGTGTGAAGTGGTATCTCATTGTGGTTTTAATTTGCATATCTCTGATAGCTAGCCGTATTGAGCATCTTTTCATGTGTCTCTGGATCCTCTGTATGTCCTCCTTGGAGACGTGTCTGTTGAACTCCTTTGCCCATTTTTTAATTGGATTGCTTGTCTTCTTGAAGTGGAGTTGTGTAAGTTATACATTTTATACATTTTGGATATCAAACCCTTGTCTGAGGTATCATTGGCAAATATGTTTTCCCATATGGTTGGTTCTCTCTTTATTTTAATACTGTTTTCTTTAGCTGTGCAGAAAGTTTTTATTTTCATAAAATCCCATTTGTTTTTTTCTTTCCTTTATATCCCTTGCTCTAGAGGATATATCAGTAAAAAGTTTGCTGTGTGGAATATCTGAGATTTTCCTGCCTATGTTCTCCTCTAGTACTTTAATGTTGTCACAGCTTATAGTTAAATCTTTTATCCACCTTTAATTTATTTTTGTGTATGCTGTAAGTTGGTGCTCGACATTTTTTTTTTTTTTTTTTTTTTTTTTTTTTTTTTTTTTTTTTTTTTTTGCACGTAGGTGTCCAGCTCTCCGAACACCAGTTGTTGAAGAGGATATTTTTACTCTATTTTATGATGCTGCCCCCTTTGTCCAATATTAATTGACCATTGAAACTTGGGTTTATTTCTAGGCTCTCTGTTCTATTCCACTGGTCCATGTGCCTGCTTTTATGCCAGTACCAGGCTGCTTTAATTACAGCAGCCTTGTAATACAGTTTGGTATCAGGTATTGTGATCCCTACTACTTTCCTCTTCTTTCTCATAATTGCTGCAGCTATTTGGGGTTGTTTATGGTTATGTATAAATTGTTGAAGTGTTTGTTCTATGCCTGTGAAATGTGCTATTGGTACTTTACTAGGTATTGCATTAAATTTATAAATAGCTTTGGGTAGTATGGATATTTTGATAATATTCATTCTTCTGATCCATGAACATGGTATGTTTCCATTTGTTTGTGTCTTACTTGATTTCTTCAGTGTTGTGTAGTTTTCTGCATATAGGTCTTTTACCTCCTTGTTTAGGTTTACTCCTAGGTATTTTATTTTTCTTTTTGCTATAGCAAATGGGGCTTTTTCCTTGATTTCTGCTTCTGCTGTTTCATTGTTGGTGTGCAAAAATACCTTTGATTTCTGAATATTGACTTTGTATCCATCTGTTTGGCCAAATTAATTTATTAGGTTGAGCAGCTTTTTGGCACAGTCTATAAGATTTTCTATGTACACTATCATGTCATCTGCAAACAATGATAGTTTTGTTTCCTTCTTTCCTAGTTGGATGCCTTTTATTTCCTTTTGCTGTCTAATTGCGGTGGCTAAGACTTCCAATACTATGTTGAATAGAAGTGGTGAAAGTGGACATCCTTGTCTTGTTCCTGATATTAGTAGGAAAGATTTTAGTTTTTGCCTGTTGAGTATGATGTTGGCTATAGGTTTCTCATATATGGCCTTTATTATGTTGAGGAATGCTCCCTGTATTCCCACTTTGGTGAGTATTTTATCATAAATGGGTATTGTACCTTATCAAATGCTTTTTCTGCATCTATTGATATGATCATGTGATTTTTGTCTTTGCTTTTGTTCATGGGATGAATTATATTTACTGATTTGCGAATGTTGAACCATCCTTGCATCTCTGGGATGAATCCCACTTGGCCATGGTGTATGATCTTTTTAATGTATTGTGGGATGTAGTTTGCCTATATTTTGTTGAGGATTTTAGCATCTATGTTCATCAGCGATATTGGCCTGAAGTTCTTCTTTGTTGTGCCTTTATCTGGTTTTGGGATTAGGATGATGCTGGCTTCATAAAAAGAGTTTGGGAGTCTTCCATCATTTTGGATTTTGGGGAATAGTCTATGAAGGATAGGGGTTAGCTCTTCCTTAAATGCTTTGTAGAATTCTCCTGTGAAACCATCTGGTCCAGGGCTTTTGGGTGTTGGGAGTTTTTTGATCACTACTTCAATTTCATTTGCTGTTATTGGTCTGTTCCGGCTTTCTGCTTTTTCTTCATTGAGTTTTGGAAGATTATTTTTCTAGAAACTTGTCCATTTTACCTAGGTTTTCAAATTTCTTGGCATACATTTCTTCATAGTAACTTCTTACAATCCTTTGTATTTCTGTGATGTCAGTTGTAATCTCTCCTCTTACATTTCTAATTGTGTTCATTTGGGTCCTCTCTCTTTTTTTCTTGATGAGCCTGCTTAAAGGCTTGTCGATATTTTTTTTTTTTAATCAGTATTTTTTAATTGTTGATATTGTACAGTTTTCTGTCTTTTACCCCGCCCCAGCCCACCACCCCAGCCCTCCCCACCTTCCTCCCATTTCCACCCCCCCATAGTTTTTGTCCATGAGTCCTTTATACTTGTTGCTCTAAACCGTTCCCCTTTTCCCCTGAAATTCCCTCCCCTCCCACTCTGGACACTGACAGACTGTTCTCAAATTCAGTGTCTTTGTTTATATTATACTTGTTTGTTTGTTTTGTTGATTAGCTTCCTGTTAAAGGTGAGATCATATGGTATTTGTCTTTCATTGCCTGGCTTATTTCGCTTAGCATGATACTCTCCAATTCCTTCCATGCTGTCGCAAATGGGCAAAGGATTTGAACAGACACTTCTCCAAGGAGGACATACAGAGGATCCAGAGACACATGAAAAGATGCTCGATATCTCTAGCTATCAGAGAGATGCAAATTAAAACTACAATGAGATACCACTTGACACCAGTCAGAATGGCCTTCATAAACAAAGCAACAAACAGCAAGTGTTGGAGAGGTTGTGGAGAAAAGGGGACCCTAGTGCACTGTTGGTGGGATTGCAGATTGGTACAACCACTATGGAAAACAGTATGGAATTTTCTAAGAAAACTAAAAATGGACATACCTTTTGACCCAGTAATTCCACTGCTTGGATTATATCCTAAGAGGCTTGTCGATATTTTTGATCATTTCAAAGAACCAGCTCCTGGATTCATTGATCTTTAGAATTGTGCTTTTAGTCTCTATGTCATTTAATTCTGCTCTGATCTTGGTTATTTCCTTCCTTCTACTTGCTGTGCACTGTCTTTGTTGTTGTTCCCTGAGTTCTTGTAGGCATAGGGTTAAGTTGTTAGTTTGAAATGTTTCTATCTTTTTTAGGAAGGCTTTATCGATATGAACTTCTCTCTGAGGAATGCCTTCACTGTGTCCCATAAGTTTTGGGTTGTTGTGAATTCGTTATGATTTGTTTACAGAAACTTTGTGATTTCCTCCCTAATTTCATTCTTGACCCATTCATTGTTTAATAGCATGCTTTCAATCTCCATGATTTTGAGTGTTTTGGGTTTTTCCCATTGGGGTTGGTTTCTAGTTTCAGACCCTTGTGGTTGGAGAAAATACTTGGTATGATTTCAATTTTCTTGAATTTGTTGAGGCTTGTTTTTTGTCCTATCATGTGGTCTATCTTTGAAAATGTTCCATGTTCATTTGAAAAGAATGTGTATTTAGTTTCTTTGGGATGGAGGGCTCTATATATATCAATTAAGTCCATTTCATCTAGAATATTGTTGAATGCCAAAATACCTTTTTTGATATATTGTTTGGAAGATCTATCCATTTTTTACAGTGGGGTGTTAAAATCCCCTACTATAATTGTGTTGCTGTCAATATCTTTCTCGAAGTCCTCTAAGATTTTCTTTATGTATTTGTGTGCTCCTATGTTGCGTGCATATATATTTACAATGTTTATGTCTTCTTGGTGGATTCTTTCCTTGAGTATTCTGAAATGACCTTCTGCATCTCCCTTAATTGCTCTTCTTTTGAAGTCTATTTTGTCTGATATAAGTATTGCTACCCTGTTTTTTTTTTTTCTTTCCATTTGCTTGGAAAATTTGTTTCTAGCCCTTCACTTTGAGTCTGTGTAGGTCTTTCATCCTGAAGTGGGTCTCTTGCAGGCAGCATATGTGTGGGTCATGCTTTCTTTATCCATTCAGCTATTCTATGTCTTTTGATTGGAGCATTTAATCCATTTATGTTTAAGGTTATTATTGATAGGTACTTATTCATTGCTATTTTCCTACCTGTGTGCCCCCCCCTTCCTTCTTTTCCTTAAAGCAGCCCCTTTAGCGTGCCTTAAAGAACTGGTTTGGTGGAGGTGTATTATTTTAGACTTCTTTTGTCTTGGAAGCTCCTTATTTGGCCTTCTACCTTGACTGAAAGCCTTGCTGGGTAAAATAGTCTTGGTTGCAGGCCTTTGTTTGCCATTACTTGGAATATTTTTTGCCATTCTCTCTGGCTGGGAGCATTTCCATTGAGAAGTCAGCTGATAACCTTATCAGGACCCCTTGTATGTTATTTCCTTTTTCTCCCTTGCTGCCTTTAAGATTTTCCCTTTGTCTTGGAATTTTGCCATTTTAATTCTGATGTGTCTTGAAGTGGGCCTCTTTGGGTTCCTCTTGACTGGGACTCTCTGTGTTTCCTGGATTTGTGTAAGTTTTTCCCTCATCAAATTAGGGAAGCTTTCCATCATTACTTTTTCAAATTGGTTTTCTATCCCTTGCTCTTCTTCTTCTCCTTCTGGTATCCTTATTATATGGATATTGGTATGTTTCTTGTTGTCTTGCATTTCTTTTATTCCCTCTTCATTCTTTCTGAGCCTCTTTTCCTTTTCTTGCTCTTCCTGGTTATTTTTTTCTAGTTTGTCCTCCAACTCGCTGATCCAATCTTTTGCCTCACTGATTCTGCTTTTGTTTCCTTCTACTGTGTTCTTCAGTTCAGAAATTGTATTTTTCACTTCTTCTTGTCCCTTGATGATAGTTTCTATTTCCTTTTTCATGTCGATATAGTTTGCAGTGAGTCCATCAAAGCCTCCCTGTAGTTTCTCGCAGGTCATTGAGAGATCATGAAGCTTCCTAACAACCATTGCTTTGAACTCAATATCTGATAGTTCTGTTGCCTTCATTTCATTTAGTATTCTTTCTGGGGCTTCCTCCTTTCCTTTCATTTGGGGATTGTTTCTTTGTCTTCCCATTGCTTGTGAGACTCTTCTTGTTAGCCTCAGCTTCTTAAATTGGTCTGTTCTGGCTCCCTGAGTTTATGGTATGAACTTCTGTGTTAGGATACCTGTGAGATTCAGTGATGCAGTCTCCTTTGGGTATCCTGGTGTTCACAGCTTCCACTGTCTCAGCTGTTGAGATGCCCCATCTTTGGGACCAACTCTGGTTTCTTCACAGTTCCAGGTTTTTTTGGTCTCACTCGTGGGTATTTAAAAAGAGAAAAGAGGATAAAAAATGAGAAAAGAAAGAGGAAGGAAGAAGAAATAAAATTGGACAGAAAGGAAGGAGAAATAAAACAAGAAAAAAGTAAAGAGAAGCAAAAGCAGTTGACGGATAAAGAAGATAAAAATAATAAGTAAATAATAAGAAAATATTAAAAAACAAACAAACAAAAAACAACTCTTGGTGTTTTCAAACTTGCCAAGTCAGTTTTTCTGGTCTTGCTGGCTGTAATCGAAGTGTGGTGATGGTATGGCTTTTCTGCCTGTTCTACACTCAGTCAGCTTTGGGCTACTCTCCCCAGTGCTAGGCTTGTGCCTCTCTGTGCAGGGCCTCAGGGTGTGGACTCTGGGCCTGCTGACGAGCGCGCCCTTTCCTCAAGTTTACGGGTGTGAGCTCTGGGTCTCCTATGGGGCGCACTTGCCATCCCTGGTTTATGGGTGGGGGTTCCCGGTTTTCTACGGAGCATGTGTGCTGCCGGAGTTTATGAGCGTTGGCTTTGTGGGTTTCCTGTGTTTTGCGCACTCACTCTGTGTTCATGGGGGTGAGCTCCAGGTTTCCCAAGAATTATGTGCACTCCCTGGGTTTACGGGTGTGCACTCCGGTTCTCCTACATAGCGTGAACACTATCTGATTTTACGAGTGTGGATCCCTGGTTTCTGTGGTGTGTGTGCTCCCCCTAAGTTCACGGGTGTAAGCTCTGGGTTTCCCATGGATCGTGCGCACTCCCTGGGTTCACATGCAAGGGTTCTGGTTCTCCCACAGATCATTTGCACTCCCTGGGTTCCCAGCATGGGCTTCCACAAAGCTCCCTCCTCCATTTTGGGGCACCTCTGGTAGCACTGGCTCCTGCGTGCACTCCACCCAGGGCTATGTGTAGGTGCTCACAGCCCCAGCGTGTTTGCCACTCAGACCTTAACTTCTCTCTCTTCGACTTCAAACAACCAGGTCTCTCCCATTGCTGCTCAACTCTTGTTTGGCTGGGGAGCAAGTGGTTGACCCGGCTCCCTCCCTAGAGCCCTGTGGCCGACCTGGCAAGCCCTGGGCCCGGGGCTTCAGCTGCCCTGGTCTCTGTGCTGATCCCTGGGCTCTTATTATCCTAAAGAATTCTCCTTACTGTCTGGTTTTTCAATGTCCGCTACAGATTTCGATCTCCTATTTTCATATATGCTGTGGTACTGTTGGCTGTCTGCTCTGTTCCTCTGTAGATCGGCTAGGTTTTTCTCCCGTGTGTAGGTGGAAGTGGAATCTGCTCCTTCTTACCTTGCTGCCATCTTCTCTCTCCTCAGATTGGATGTTATATTTGTAAGAAGTAAACTCTTTGTTAGTTTTTAAATGTACTTTTCACATGATTAGACAAAATATGCTTTCTGAAAGATATAATTTTAAGATTTTAAAGGGCTTACACTTTATTCTAAAATATAACACACAATTTATATTTCATTTGGAAAATAATTATTAAGTGTTATAGAATGAAAATGTGTGCCCCCCCCCCCATTTGTATGATGAAATTCTGTCATGCAGCTTGATGGCACTAGGATACATGGCCTTTGGTAGCTGTATTGGTCAGTGTTCTACAGAGAAACAGAGCCAATTCAGTAGGAAGATACATTATGACTATTAGCTAGGCAGGTAGATAAATAGATGAGATTGATTATAGGAATTGGCTCACACAATCATGGAGGCTAAGATCTGCCATGATATATGCTCAGTGTGAAGGACTGAGCACCAAAGAAGCCAATGGTGAAACTCTCAGTCTAAGACCATGGGCCTGAGAAGCAGGCCAGAATGAGGGAGGAGGATACCACTAATTTAAGTCCTGGGAAACTAAACACCTGAGAACCAGAAGCTCCAATGTCTGAAGGAAGAAGATAGATGTCTTTGCTCAAGATGGAGTGCATTTCTCCTTCCTCTACCATGTTGTTCTGTTCAGGCCCTCAGTGGATTAGATGATGTCTGCCTATATTAGTAAGGGCAGATCTTTACTCAGTCTTCTGATTCCATAAGTACACTCACAGACACACCTATGATTAGTGTTTTGGCAAATAGCGTAATATCCCTTAGCCCAGCCAAATTGAAACATAAAATTAAATGTCTCTGGGGGTAATTATATCTTGAAAATGGAGTTCTTATAAATGGGATTAATGTACTTATAAAAGGACCCAAAGATTTCCCTTACACCTTACTTGATATCAGTAAATAGTGAGAAGATATTGGCATCTGTAAACCAAGAAGAGGGCCCTTGTCGGACACCACAATTGTTAGTTCCTTTATCTTGGATTTTTCAGCCTCCAAACCTGAGAGAAACATATGTTTGTTATTTAAGCCAACTCAATGGACTAAGACAAACTATTCTTTCCTTGGCAAAACTTTCTTAGGTACTTCAGACATTTTTGTTGAAGCCTTTTGGCACAAAGACAAACAGAACTTTTTCTTCATGGATGATATCAACTTTCATATTTTTTGGTATGTTGATAATTTATGTGGTATTTTGCAGAAGAGAAGCTTGTTTTTTTATTCTGTGCTCTTGTGAAAGTTATTTATTTCCTCATTTAAAAATGCTTGTTGGAAATCTTCCCTCCTTCCTCATATTCACTCAGTAGCAGGGTCTATGATCCAAATTGTTGGCTAATGTTCAATATCTACTTCCCTATGCATTATTAGTGCACAGGCAATCTTATTTTAGTACTTAATATTTCTAGTTTCTTCTATATTTTTCTCTATATTTTTAATATTCTGGATTTATGGCCCTCATGGTTTGTACTATGCTAAAGTATATCTGATACTCATTTCATATGTCAGTTCTATAGAACTCTTCTCAGTATTACTGGTGAATATATTTCTGGCAATAAGAGTTTCCATGTAAACATAGTTGAGAGTAAGAAACTTGAAGCTTCCCCACTAAGTTCAGGTGCAAGACAAGAACATCCTCTCATGCCCTCCTTTTTAACATTGTTCTGCAAGTTATGGCAAATTTAATAAGACAAAAAAGGAAATATAAAATATCAAGATTGAGAAAGAAGAAATAAAACTCTCTTTGTTCACTGATGACATGATTTTCTATGTATAAAATTCAAAAGAATCAGCAACAGCAACAAAAATACCCTCCTGTAACTAATAAATGATTATGACATAGTTGCACGATACAAAGTTAATATAATTAATATACAAAAATCAATTGTTTTCCCCATATACTAACAATGAACAGCTGCAATTTCAAATTAAAACCACAATAACACAACCAAACAGAAAACGAGGAAGAAACAAGAATTCAAAAAAATGAGGAGAGGCTTAGGAACCTCCAGGACATCGTTAAACGTCCCAACATCCGAATTATAGGGGTCCCAGAAGGGGAAGAAGAAAAGCAACAAGTGGAAAACTTATTTGAACAAATAATAAAGGAGAACTTCCCCAATCTGGCAAAGGAAATAGACTACCAGGGCGTCCAGGAAGCTCAGAGAGTCCCAAAGAAGTTGGGCCCAAGGAGGAACACACCAAGGCACATCATAATTACATTAGCCAAGATTAAAATGAAGCAGAGAATTCTAGAAACAGCAAGGGATAAGGGGACAGTCACCTACAAGGGAGTTCCCATCGGACTGTCAGCTGATTTCTCAAAAGAGACCTTGCAGGCAAGAAGGGGCTGGAAAGAAGTATTCCAAGTCATGAAAGGCAAGGACCTACATCCAAGATTTCTCTATCCAGCAAAGCTGTCATTTAGAATGGATGGACAGATAAAGTGCTTCTCAGATAAGGTCAAGTTGAAGGAGTTCATCATCACCAAGCCCTTATTATATAAAATGTTAAAGAGACTTATCTAAGAAAAAGAAGATAAAAATATGACAGTGAAAAGACAGCAAACTCACAGCTATTAAGAACCACACCTAAAACAAAAGCAAACTAAGCAAACAGCTAGAACAGGAACAGAACCACAGAAATGGAGATCATATGGAGGGTTAGCAACAGGGGTGTGGGAGGATAAGAGAGGGGGAAAAGGTACAGAGAATGAGTAGCATAAATAGTGGGTAGAAAATAGATGGGGGAGGGCAAGAATAGTATGGGAAATGTAGAAGCTAAAGAACTTATGACACATGGACATGAACTAAAAAGGGGAATGTGGGTGGGAGAGGGTGCGTAGGGTGGAGGGGAATGATGGGGGAGAAATGGGACAACTGTAATAGCATAATCAATAAGATATATTAAAAAAAAAACCCACAATAACATTTACATGAGCATTCCCCATGATAAAATACTTAGGTGTAAACCTAATAAAATATATACATGATCTATATGAGGAAAACAAAACAAACAAACAAACAAACAAAAAAAAAAAACCCTGATGAATAAAATAGAAGAAAAACTAAATAAATGAAGAGCTATGCCTTGTTTATGAATAGGAAGACTCAATATTGTTCAGATGACAGTACTTTCCAATCCAATCTATATATACAATGCAATCTCATTCATAATACCAGCAAGGTTTCATTTTAAATCCTCACTGAAGGATAAGTTTATTAATTTTAGAGAGGAAGGGAAAAGGAGGAAGAGAGAGAGAGAGAAACATCAATGTGAGAGAAACATTAATCAGTTGCTTCCTGTATATGTCCCAACTGGGTACTGAACCCACAACTGTATGTGCCCTGACTGGAAATTGAACCTTTTAGTACATGAGATGATGCTCCAACCAACTGACACCTGGCCAGGGCCCAGCATGTTATTTTGAGGACATCAATAAAGTAATGCTAAAGTTAATATGGAGAGGTAAATGATCCAGAATAGCCAACACAATATTGAAGGAGAAGAACAAAGTTGGATAGTTGATACTACCCAATTTGAAGACTTACTATAACATTATTGTATTCAAGAGAATGTGGTATTAGCAAAAATAGGCAAATAGATCAATGGCATAGAATTATGAGTTCAGAAATACAGTCAACTGATCTTTGAAAATGGAACAAATGCAATACAATGGAGCAAACATAGTCTTTTTAATAAATGGTGTTAGAAAACTAGACATTCACATTTTAAAAAGTAAATCTAGACACAGACCTTATACCCTTTGCCAAAATGGACTCAAAATGGATCACAGACCTAAATATAAAACATAAAATTATAATACTGGATAAAAACATAGAGGAAAGCTTAGATGACCTTGGGTATGATGATTACTTTTTAGATATAACACCAAAGACCTAATTCAGAAAAGAAATATTTTGTAAACTGGGCTTCATTAAAATTAATTTTTTGTTCTGTGGAAACAACTCTAAGAGACTGAGAAGATAAGCCACAGAGTGGGAGAAAATATTTTCAAAAGATACAACTAATAAAGGACTATTATCTAAAATATACTCATAAATGTTTAAACTCAACCATAAAGAAACAAACAATGCAACTAAAAATTGGCCAAGGACCTTAACAAACACCTCATCAAAGATGATATACAAATAGTAAATAGGCATTTGAAAAGGTGTTGAACAACATATACCATCAGGGAGATTCAAATTAAAACAAGTGTGTACCTACCACTACATACCTTTGAGAATGGTCAAAATTCAAAACATTAACATCTAGTGCTGGTGAAGATGTTGAACAACAGAAACTCTCATTCCTTGATAATGGAAATGCAAAATGGTATGGCCACTTTGGAAAACAGTTTGATAATCTCCTATAAAATTTAACATACTCTATAATGTGTAGCAATCATGCTCCATGATATTTACCCACACAGGTTGAATATTTATGTACACACAAAAACCAGCACACGCATGCTTATCATAACTTTATTCATCATTGTGAAAACTTAGAAGGAACCAAGAAGTCATTCAATAGGTGAATGAATAAATAAACAGTGGCATATCCACACAATGGAATAATGTATAGTGTTAAAAATAAATAAATTATCAATCCAGGAAAAGTATGGGTGAATCTTAAATGCACATTGCTAAGTGCAAGAAGCCAACTTGAAAAGGTCACATACTGTATGATTTCAACTATATGACATTCTGGAGAAGGCAAAACTACATAGTAAAAACATCAGTGTTTGGCAGGAATTGGAGGAAGGAGGGATACAAAGCACTAAAGATTTTCAGGACAGTGAAACTCTTCTGTATGATACTATAATGATAGATAAATATTATACTTTTGTTCAAAACTGTAACATGTACACTAATAGACTTTGGATAATAATGATGTGTCATTGTAAGCTCAACAACTGTTACCAATAGACCCACTCTGGTGGGGGATGTTGATAATAGGGGAGGCCATGCATGTGTGGAGCAGGTCGTATGTAGGAAATCTCTGTATATTTCTTCTTATTTTTTTTCTGTGACCCTAATACTATAAAAATAGCATTATTTTTAAAAATCTGTATTCTTACTCTTTTTTTTTGGTAGAATTGCCATTCTCCCCACATTCCTAATATGTTTAGGATACACTGAATCATAGTAGAAAAGCAAGTTAAATACAAGCTCTTTATCCCCTTAACTCATTTGATTTCTTTTCTTTGGTCATATGCATTTCCTTCTACCCTCATTTCTCTGAAGAAAACACAATTTAAAAAATGGGAAGAGAATAAGTATACCTCAAATATGATATGATTCTCATTATTTCAGTCATTATACCAACTTATATTGTATACCTACTATGCGCCAGACTCTTTGCTGTGCTTTTAGGGGGGTCCTGTATAGAATAAACCATCATCACTCTTGTCAAAGAAGATAAAAAAAGAGGAGTATTAGATGAGGAAGATTTGGAAATAAAATTCAAAAGCAGTACAGAAGACTTTAAAAAGCCAATATTTGTTTTTTAAAAAGATTAACAAATGAGAGTAGGGTGTGGGGAATGAGTGAAGAGGGGAGGGAATTAAGAAGTACAAATTTGTAGTTACAGAATAGCCATGGGGATGTAAAATACAGTGTAGGAAATGGAGTAACCAAAGAACTTAAATGCATGACCCATGGACATGAACAATTGGTGAGGGGATTGCCTGAGTGAGTGAGGGTGCTTGGTGGAGAGGAGCAAAGGGGGGGAAATTGGGACAATTGTAAATAGCATAATCAATAAAATATAATTAAAAATATAAGATGGAGGCATAGGTAGATACACTTTGCCTCCTCACACAACCAAAAGAAGGACAACACATTTAAAAACAAAAAATTACCAGAACTTCCAGAAAACCAAACTTGGTGTAAGTCCAACAACCAAGGAGTTATTAAAGAAAAAACTTTCATCCAGACTGATAGGAGGGGTGGAGATAGGCAGCTGGGGCAGAGAGGATGCATGGGAAGGTGGCAGCTAGTGGAGTGGGCAGTCACATATATGTCTGCAGATAAACCAGGAGGAACAACTGGGGACTGAGACGGACCATGCAACCCAGGGTTCTAGTGGGTACATAATGTCTCAAAACCTGTACCTGAAAAAACCTGTGGGGTTTGACCTGACAGGAGAAACTCTGAGCTTCACAGAAGAGTTCGTTGGAAAGACCCACAGGGTCCTAGAACATACAAAAACCCATCCACTAGGGAATCAGCACCAGAAGGGCCCAATTAACTTGTGGGAAACTCGGAAAGTGACTGAAAGTAGGCCAAGAGCTGAGCAAGTGTCATTGTTTCCTCTCGGACCTCTCTTCCACATATAGCACCACAATGCACAGTGAGGTGGGTTGCCCCACCCTGGCAAATACTTAAGGTTTCACTACTTACTATGTAACAGGTACATCAAGACAGAAAAAAATGGCCCAAATGAAAGAACATACCAAAGCTCCTGGAAAAAATACAACTAAGCAAGGAAGAGATAGCCAACCTCTCAGTTGCAGAGTTCAAAACTCTGGTAATCAGGATGCTCACAGAAATGGTTGAGTATGGTCAAAAAATAGAGGAAAAAGTGTAGTCTATGAAAAGTGAAATAAAGGAAAATGCACAGGAAATCCATAGTGAAGGGGAGGAAACCAGGACTCAGATCAATGGTTTGGACCAGAAGGAAGAAATAAAGATTCTATAAGAACAGGAAGAAGAAACAAGAATAAAAAAAAAAAAAAATGGGTAGTGTCTTAGTAACCTCCAGGACATCTTTAAATGTATCAACATCCAAATCATAGGGGTGCCAGAAGGAGAAGAGGAAGAGCAAGAAATTGAAAACTTATTTGAACACCTAATGAAGAAGAACTTCCCCAATCTGGCAAAGGAAATATACTTCCAGGAAGTCCAGGAACCTCAGAGAATTGCAAAGAAGTTGGACCACCAAGGCACTTCATAATTACAATAGCCAAGATTTAAGATAAGGAAATAATCTTAAAAGCAGCAAGAGAAAAGGAGACAGTTACCTATAAAGGAGTGCCCATTAGACTTCCTGCTGATTTCTCAAAAAAGACCTTAGAGGCAAGAAGGGGCTGGAAAGAAGTATTTGAAGACTTGAAAGGCAAGGACCTGCATCCAAGATTACTCTATCCAGCCAAGCTATCAGTTAGAATGGAAGGGCAGATAAAGTGCTTCCCAGATAAGGTCAAGTTAAAGGAGTTCATCACCACCAAGTCCTTATTATATGAAATGTTAAATAGATAAGGGACTTATCTAAGAGAAAGAAGATTAAAACTCTGAACAGTAAAAGACAACAAACTCACAACTATCAACAACTAAACCTAAAAAAAAAAAACTAAACTAAAACTAACAAACAAGTTAACAGGGACAGATTTACAGAAATAGAGATTACATGGAGGTTATCAGTGTAGAAGGGGAGAGGGGAGAATGAGGGTAAAGGTATAGGGAATAAGAAACATAAATGGTAGGTACAAGATAGAGAGGGGGAGGTTAAGAATAGTATGGGAAATGGAGAAGCTGAAGAACTTATATGTGTGACACATAGACATGAACTAAGGTGAAAGAATGATGGTGGGTGGGGGAATATGGGGCAGAGTGGAATAATGGGGAAAAAATGGGACAACCATAATAGCATAATCATATGCATAAAATATATTTTAAAGAAGAAAAATATATAATTAAAAGAAAAGTGAATGTTAAAAAATAAATAAATAAAAGAAATACAAGATCCAGCACAGGCAAGACTACACAAGAAAATTTAGAAAATACAAATAAATACCAAGTGAAATGGCATGATAATTTAGGCACATTGGAGATTTAAATATCTTAAACAAAAGTTAGGGGAGGAAACTGGATAGCATGCATATGACAAGTTGCTCAAATTCATTAGTAATGTAAAAATGCAAATTAGAACAACTTGAGATAGCTCTTTAAAGCTTGTAAATTGGCAAAATTAGAAAGCTGGGTGATAGCAGCTGGATAATGATAAATGTTAGCAGGGATTCAGAATATTAGGAGTAAGAACTTTGATTCACTGAAAGTAGAAGTAGACTATGTCTACCAACTTGTAGAGTAAGCTGATAATACCTGTTCAAATCAAGTGTACACATGCATGATTCAGCATTCACATTCCTTGTTATACATGCTGTGAAAATTTTATGTGTTAACTTAATTGACTAGATATTTGGTCAAACATTCTGGATTTGTTTGTGGGAATGTTTTTGGATGAGATTGACATTTAAATTGATAAACTGAGTAGAGCAAATTACTCTCCATAATATGGGTGGGCTTCATCCAATTAGTTGAAGGCCTGATTAGAGCAAAAAGACTAACCATCCCCTAAGTAAGAGAAAATTTTTCTTGTTTGATGGCCTTCAAATGAGAATATCAACTTTTTCCTGCCTTTGAACCTGAACAGAACATTGATTCTTCCTGTCCCTTGAACCTGCTGCTTTTTCATTCTGGAACTATAGCCTCGGTTCCCCTGGTTCTCTCATTTGTAACTCACCCTGTTGTTCTTGGGACTTACCAATTTCCATAGTTATGTGAGCCAATTCCTTATAATAAATTTCTTAATACACATACATAATACACAGATACACACATGTTCTATTGGTTCTATTTTTTTAGGAGAACCTTAACTAATGCATAGGACAAAGCCTGTATTTACCAGTTCACAAGATAACATTAATAAGGCTGTTTATTTTATTTGTGGAGGCAGAGAGTGGCTAAGGCAAGGGGCACTCTCCCCTTGAGAGGGTGGCCATGCCATCCCTCTTCCTCCATAGGACTCGGTAGTCCTTGTGAATTTGTCTCGTATCTCATCCACAACACCGCAGACACTGTGGGCCAGGGTCCACATCAATGAAGCTTATAGATCTTGTTTCAGAATAATTTTATATACATGTGATAAAATAATTAGGAATAGAATGAAACCAATTATATTAAAATAAATTATCAAAAATGTTTTAAAATTTTATTCTTATTAGTGTATAATTTTATAATTTTTGACAAACACATGCAACCTAGTAACCGCCATGACAAACAAGAATAAAACAGTTTTAACACCTCAAAAAAATTCTCCATATCTTTTTGTTGTCAACTCCTTCTTCAATCCCCAACTCTGGCAATGACTCATCTATTTTCTACCATATAATTTTGCCTTTTATATAATGTAATATAAATACAATTATATAATATGTAGTCTTTCGAGTCAGTCTTCCTTCACTCCGCATAATTCATTTGAGACACATCTAAGTTGTGGGTATAACATTACTTCACTCTTTTTTCCACACTGTAATGATACACCACCCTTTGTTTATTCCTTTCCCCATTAAAGGGAATTTGGGGTTTTTCAGACTTATTGCATTAGAAAAAAAGATGTTGTAAACATTCAAGCACAGGTTTATTTTGTGAACATAAGTTTTTTTTTTTCTTTCCTTTGGGTAAATAAGAAGTTGTGCTATCTTGTTTTATTTTAAAAAATACCCAACTTTTACAGTAAAATTAAAGAAATGCAGAACTATTTCTTTCTTTTTTAATTATGCAAATGCTATTTATTGCTTATAATAAAAATTTAAGTGCAGTATGTTATAGTTGTAAAAGAATCTCACACAAGTTAGGGAAAAGTGAAGATGCTTGTTAGATGATTTCCTATGTATAATTTTGATAGCCAAGACATTAGAAGGTAAAATGCATATACATAAACTAATAGTAATAGCTAACATTTATTTGTCACTTTATCCTAAGCTGTTGTCCCACATACAACCTTCACCCAGCCTTAACAGTAGTAACCATTATTATCACCATGTTACAGGTGATAAAACTTGTGCAAGGTCACAAGTGTTGAATTATAGAGCTGAGATTCAATTTCAGGAAGTCTAACTTGGTGTTCCATGAATATCAAGTGGAACAAAGCAGTATCTCTAGTATATTATTTCTTAATTTATATAATATCTTAATTTATATAAATATAATTTATATCTTAATTTATATAAGATACTATATAAATTAAAAGTAAACATTTAATTATTTTATCTCTATCTTTTAAAACAATTATTTGTGTTTGTTGTTACTGTTGTCCCAATTTTTCCCCCTTTGCCCTCCCCCATCCTGTCCCACCCCCACTCCCACAGTCCATCCCCACCCTGTTGTCCATGTCCATGGGTCATTCATACATGTTCTTTGACTACTCCATTTCCCTTCTTTCCACCATTCCCACCTCTACTCTCTTTTCTCTGGTAACTGTTAGTATTCCATTGTGTAGATGAACCACAGTTTGTTAAGCCATTCATTTACTAATGGGCACTTGGGCTGTTTCCAACTTTTGGCTATTGTAAATAGTGCTACTATAAACATGGGGTGTATAAGATCTTTTGAATTGGTGTTTCAGGATCCTTAGGGTATATTCCCCACAGCAGGATCTCTAGGTAAAAAGGCAGTTCCATTTTTAATTTTTTTGAGAAAATTCCATGCTGTTTTCCACAGTGGCTGCACCAGTCTACATTCCCACCAACAATGTAGTAAGGTGCCCTCTTCTCTACATCCTTGCCAGCATTTATTTGTTGACTTATTGATAGCCAGTCTGATAGTTATGAAGTGGTATCTCATTGTGGTTTTAATTTGCATCTCTCTGATGGCTAGTGATGTGGAGCATCTTTTCATCTGTCTATGGACCATCTATATGTTCTCATTGGAGAGGGGTCTATTCAGGTCCTCTGACCATTTTTTTTTTAATGTGGAACATTTTCTCTTTCTTTTCTTTTTGTTTGTTATTGTTCAAGTGCTGTTGTCTGCCTTTTCCCCCAAGCACCACCCCCATCCCAGCCATCCCCACCTTCCTCCCCTGATTCCATCCCCCCTTGGTTTTGTCTGTGTCCTTTATAGTTGTTCCTGTAAACCCTTCACCCTTTCTCCCCCATTATCCCATCCTACCTCCCCTCTGGTTGCTGTCACATTATTCTAAATTTCAGTGTCTCTGGTTATATTTTGCTTGCTTGTTTGTTTTGTTGATTAGGTTCCACTTAAAGGTGAGATCATGTGACCATTTTTTGATTTGATTGTTTGTCTTCCTGGTGTTAATTTTCGTGAGTTCTTTATGTATTTTGGAGATTGAACCTGTTGTGGACCGTTCAGCCTGGTTTCAGGAGTTGTAACCTTCACCCCATGGTGGGCTGTGTAAGAGCCCAAGGGACCCACTTCATCTGGGTCTGTTCTGTCACAAGGACGTGACCTACTAAGGAGACAAAGCTTATCTCCCTGGCAGGAGTGCTGCTTCTGCCTCTCTGGCCCCACTGCTTGGTTGACAGTCAATGACCGGTAAGACTCCTCATGGGAGGGGCAACCTAAGCCAGACGCAACCACTTGGGAGGCCTCATGGAAGGACTCGGGGGGCGGGGGGTTGCAGCAAAAAGGATGTGATGGACCCTCGCCCCCTGGCTATTCTGACATAGCCCGAGTCCTCATTTCCATCTGGGAGATGTCCCCTGCTTCCTAATCAGCTTAAAGCCTGAAACTGTGGGGGTGAGCGGTGCAGCCCTGTCCTGGCCAGGCCGGCTCCCTGGGTGATCCGGACATAAGAAAGAATTCCTAAAGTCCTGTGAAACCTGCTTTGCTAAGAGTGCTCTTCCTTAGGTGATAAGTGTCCCAGGAGGAAATGAGTATGTCTACCAAAGTCTGGCAACACCCTTTCCTGACAAACACTGGCTCAGATTAAGCCCTCAGATTGCTTTGAAATGTTAACCATTGTTTGATCCTTGTCGCCTGACATACCTGTATTCTCTTGTATTTGAGCCCAATAAAAGCCTAGTGAGGATGGGGCTCTAGGTCATTCTCCTCTGAGAGTTTGACCCCTTTCCTTCCCAAGCAGTCATGTCTTGGTAGTTTTTATTTTCATCTGTGACGGAGGGATGGGGCTCTGCAGGCAGAGCCCCCCCACATCTGGCACCCAGGACAGGGTCCCCCGCAGAACCCTTTTCCAGTGTATCATCAGCAAATGTGTTCTCCCATAAAGTCAGTTCCTTTTTCATCTTGCTGATGGTTTCTTTAGCCATGCAGAAGCTTTTTAATTTGACATAATCCCAGTTGTTTATTTTTCCTATATTTCCTTTGCCCTAGGAGATTTTATTGGCAAAAAGATAGCTGCATGGTATTTCTGAAATATTACTGCCTATATTTTCCTGTAAGACTTTTATGGTACCATGTCTTATATTTAAGTCATTTACCCATGTTCAGTTTATTCTGCTGTGTGGCATAAGTTGGTAGTCTCATTTTATTTTATTTTATTTTTGCATGTACAATTCCAGTTCTCCCAACACCATTTATTGAAGAGGCTGTTTTTACTCCATTGTAATTTCATGTCCCCTTTGTCAAATATTAATTAACCATAGAGATTTGGGTTTATTTCTGGGCTCTCTATTGCATTCCATTGATCTATGTGTCTGTTTTTATGTTAGTACCAGACCATTTGATTACAGTAGACTTGTAGTATAGTTTGATATCAGGAATTTTAATCCCTCCAACTTCGTTCTTCTTTCTCAAGATTGCTGAGGTATTAATTTTATTTATTTAATTGTTGTTCAAGTACAATTGTCTCAATTTCCCCACCACCACTTCCCCCACCCCCACTTCCCTCCTTTGGCTTTGTCTATGGGTCCTTTATACATGTTCCTTGACATCTCTTCCCCTTCTTTCCCTGATTACCTCTTTACCCCTCCCTTCTGGTTATTGTCAATTTGTTCTTAATTTCAATGTCTTTGTTTATATTTTGCTTGCTTGTTTGTTTTGTTGATTATGTTCCACTTATAGTTGAGATCATATGGTATTTGCCTTCCACCACCTGATTCCATATACATTTTTTAAGAATTTGTTCTAGATCTGCAAAATATGCCATTGGTATTTTAATAGGGATTGCGTTGAATCTATAGATTGCTTTGGGTGGTATGGACATTTTGATGATGTTAAATCTTCTATGAATAGGGTACATGCTGCCATTTATTTGCATCTTCATTAATTTCTTTCTTCAGTGTACTATAGTATTTCAAGTTCAGGTATTTTTACTGCTTGGTTAGGACTACCTAGGTAGTTTATTATTTTTTTTTGTTGTTGTTGTTCTATAGTACATGGGATTTTTTCCTTGGTTTCTCTTTCTGATAGTTCTTGTTGGTGTATGAAAATGTCATGATTTCTGAATTTTGACTGCTACTTTGTATCCTGCTACTTTGCTGCATTCGCTTATTAGGTTGCGTAGTTTTTTGGTGGAGCCTATAGCATTTTCAGTGTAGGCTATCATGCCATCCACAATTAATGAGTGTTACTTCCTCTTCTCCAATTTGGATGCCTTTCATTTCCTCTTCTTCTCTGATAGCTGTGGCTAGAAGTTCTAGTACTATGTTGAATAAGAGTGGTGAGAGTAATAAACCTTGTCTTGTTACTGACCTTAAGGGGAACACTTTTAGTTTTTGCCCATTGAGTATGATGTTGGAGGTAGGTTTTTTATATATGGCATTTATTATGTTGAGGTATACTCCCTCTATTCCCACTTTTCTGAGTGTTTTTTTATTATAAATAGATGCTGGATTTTTATCAATTACTTTTTCTGCATTTGTTGATATGATCATAAGACCTTTTTTCTTTCATTTTCTTTATGTGATGTATCACATTTATTGATTTGTACTTGCATCCCTGGAATAAATCTCACTTGATCACGGTATATGATCTTTTTAATGTATTGTTGATTCTAGTTTGCTGGTATTTCATTGAAGATTTTCTTATTTATATTCATCAGAGATATTGACCTGTAATTTTCTTTCTTTGTTGTATCTTTACCTGGTTTTGGGATTAGGGTAAGCTGGTCTCATAAAAAGAGTTTGAGAGGCTTCCCTCTTCCTGAATTTTTTGGAATAATTTGTGAGGAATAGTAATCATTCTTTGAATGTTTGATAAAATTTGCCTATGTAGCCATCTGGTCCCAGGCTTTTGTGTGTCCATATATATATATATTTTATTACTACTTCCATTGTAATTGGCTTATTCGGGTTTTCTACTTCTTCCTGTTTCAGTTTTGGAAGATTATATGATTTATAGATATCCATTTCACCTACTGTGTCCAAATTCTTGGCATATAGTTGTTCATTGTAATTTCTTTCTTTTTTAAATTATATTTTATTAATTATGCTATTACAGTTGTCCCATTTCTCCCCCATCATTCCCCTCCACCCTGCACACTCCCTACCACCCACATTCCCCCCTTTAGTTTATATCTATGTGTCATAAGTTCTTTAGCTTCTACTTTTCCCACACTATTCTTGCCCTCCCCCTGTCTATTTTCTACCCACTGTTTATGCTATTTATTCTCTGTACCTTTTCCCCCCTCTCTCCTCCTCCCACTCCCCTGTTGCTAACCCTCCATGTTATCTCCATTTCTGTGGTTCTGTTCCTGTTCTAGCTGTTTGCTTAGTTTGCTTTTGTTTTAGGTGTGGTTGTTAATAACTGTGAGTTTGCTGTCTTTTTACTGTACATGTTTTTTTATCTTCTTTTTCTTAGATAAGTCCCTTTAACATTTCATATAATAAGGGCTTGGTGATGATGAACTCCTTGAAATTGACCTTCTCTGAGAAGCACTTTATCTTCCCTTCCATTCTAAATGACAGCTTTGCAGGATAGAACAATTTTGGATGTAGGTCCCTGCCTTTCAAGACTTCAAATATTTCTTTCCAGCCCCTTCTTGCCTGTAAGGTCTCTTTTGAGAAATCAGCTGACAGTCTGATGGGAACTCCTTTGTAGGTGACTGTCCCCTTATCCCTTGCTGCTTCTAGAATTCTCTCCTTCATTTTAATCTTGGCTAATGTAATTATGATGTGCCTTGGTGTGTTCCTCCTTGGATCCAACTTCTTTGGGACTCTCTGAGCTTCCTGGACTTCCTGGAAGTCTATTTCCTTTGCCAGATTGGGGAAGTTTTCCTTTATTATTTGTTCAAGTAAGTTTTTCACTTGTTGCTCTTCTTCTTCCCCTTCTGGTACCCCTATAATTCGGATGTTGGGACTTTTAACAATGCCCCAGAGATTCCTAAGCCTCTCCTCATTTTTTTTTTTTTTTTTGAATTCTTGTTTCTTCCTTGTTTTCTATTTGGTTGTTAGTTTTTCCTTCTGGTCCACTCCATTGATTTGAGTCCCAGTTTTCTCCCATCACTATTGGTTCCCTGTGCGTTTTTCTTCATTTCACTTATTGTAGCCTTCATTTGTTCATCTAATTTGTGACCAAAATCTACCAATTCTGTGAGCTTCCTAATCACCAGTGCTTTGAACTGTGTATCTGATAGGTTGTCTATCTCTTGGTCGCATAGATGAATTAGCTCTGGAGCTTTGATCTGCTCTCCCATTTGAGCAATTTTTGTTTTGTTTTGTTTTGGTCACGGCTGTTATGTAGTGGGGAGCGGAGACTTAGGTGTTCACCAGGGCAGGGCAATCCAGTCGCTGGGTTGTGATGCTGTATGTGGGGATGGGGTCTGAGAGGGAACAATGGTGCTTGCTCCACTCTCTCTCAGATTCCAATCCCTTCCGTGGCTTTTCCCAAGCAAATTGGGCCCTTCTGGTGCTGATTTTCAGAAGGAAATCCAGAAGGATCCAGACGGGTGGGCTTGTATACGTTCTAGGACCCTGTGGGTTTCTCCAACAAACTCTCTCATGAGGCTGGGAGTCTCGCCCAGCACCTCAACCTCCACAAGTGTTTTCAATTAGTGCTTTTAGGCTTTATTTCCCGGCGCTGGGACCCTGCATTGCAGTCTGTCTCACTGCTCGTTTTCACCTGGTTTATCTACACGTGAATGTGTGACTGTGGTCAGCCGCCTTGTGCACCCCACTTGGTCTGCTTGTTGCCTCCCTGCTCTTGGTAACTGTCACCTGTGCGCCAGAGGTTTGCCAACCGCTAACTGCGCATCCCAGACCACTAGCCACTCCTTTTTCTTGCTGCAACCCTTCTCTGTTGGCCACTGAGTCTGCCCCTCTTACTGGTCTGGGTGAATCATTGTTGGTCTTCCGTACAGTTCAATTTTCTATCAGTTCTGGTGTTTTTTTGTTCTACATTTTTGTTGTCCTTAATTTTGGTTGTGAGAGGAGGCACAGTGTGCCCACCTACGCCTTCATCATGGCTGGAAATCCCGAAGGCGTAATTTCTTATAATCCTTTGCATTTCTGTGATACCAGTTGTAATCTCTCCTTTTTAATTTTTGATTTTATTTATTTGGGTCCTCTCTCTTTTTTTCTTGATGAATCTGTTTAATGGTCAATTTTGTTTATCCTTTCAAAATTCCAGCTCCTGGATTCATTGATCCTTTGATTTTTTTTTTTTTTTTTGCGGCGGGGGGGGCTCTATGTTATTTAATTCTGCTCTAATCTTATTTACTGCAGTACTCTTCTCAGTATTACCCTCACTCTGTCTCATAAATTTTAGGTTGTCATAAATTCATTATCATTTGTTTCCAGATACTTTTTAAAATTTCTTTCTTGATCT
Source organism: Glossophaga mutica (assembly GCA_039655065.1). Classification (NCBI taxonomy): domain Eukaryota; kingdom Metazoa; phylum Chordata; class Mammalia; order Chiroptera; family Phyllostomidae; genus Glossophaga; species Glossophaga mutica. Next base: position 113,631,306 of record CM077307.1, read on the forward strand.
CATTGTTAATCCATTCATTATTTCAAAAAATGTTTTTCAGCTTCCATATATTTGAATGTTTTTGAGTTTTTTCTTGAGGTTGGTTTTTAGTTTCAAGCCATTGTGATCCAATAAGGTATTTGATATGATTTCAATTTTCTTGAATTTGGTGAGGCTTGTTTTGTGGCCTACCATGTGGTTTATCTTTAAGAATGACCCATTAGCATTTGAGAAGAATGTGTATTTTGCTTCCTTGGGGTGAAATATTCTATAAATATCAATTAAGTCCATTTGATCTAGAGTATCATTCAATTCTACAGTATTTGTTGTTTTTTCTTTGGAAGATCTAGTCATCGTTGACAGTAGGGTTTTAAAATCCCCTACAGTGACTGTGTTGCTGTCTATCTCTTTCTTAAAATCCTCCAATATTTTCTTTTATATTTAGGTGCACCTACATTGGATGCATATATGTTTACAAGAGTTATATATTCTTGTTGGACGGCTCCATTAAGTGTTTTGAAGTGAGCTTCTTTGTCTCTTGTTATGGCCTTTGTTTTGAAGTCTATTTTGTCTGATATAAGTATTGCTATCCCAGCTTTTTTCATACCCATTTGTGTGCAATATTTTTTCCATCCCTTCACTTTCAAACTGTGTGTATCTTTTGTTCACAGTATACTTGTGGGTCATGTTTTCTTATCCATTCAGCTACGCTACATCTTTTGATTGGATTATTAATTCATTTATATTTAAAGTTATTGTTGATAAGTACTTATTCATTGCCATTTTTTCCCTTTGTACCTCTCTCTCCCTCCCTCTCTCTCTCTCTCTCTCTCTCTCTCTCTCTCTCTTTTATTTCTTCTTCTTAAAGCAGTCTCTTCAGCATCTCTTGCAGTGCTGGCTTGGTGGAGGTGTGCTCTTTCAGCCTTCTTTTGTCTAGAAAGCACTTTATTTCACCTTCCACTTTAAATGAGAGCCTTTCTTTTTAAACTAGTAGTCTTGGTTGTAAGTCCTTGCTTTTCATTACTTGGAATATGTCTTGACAACCCCTTCTGGCTTTTTACATTTCTATTGAGAAATAAGCTGATGACTTTATCAGAGTGCTCTTGTATGTTACTAGCTGTTTCTCCCTTGCTACCTTTAAGATTACCTATTCATTTTAAATTTTGTCATTTTGATTTTAATGTGTTTTAGAATGGGCCTCTTTGGGTTGATCTTGACTGCAACCCTCTGTGCTTCTTGGACTTGTGTGATTTTTTCCCTCACCAAGTTAAGGAAATTTACCATCATTATTTCTTAAACATATTTTCTACTCCTTGCTCCTTTTCTTATCCTTCTAGTATCCCTATGATACAAATATTATGTTATGTTGTCCCAAAGCTCCCCTAGACTCAACACATTCTTTCTGAGACTTTTTTCATTTTGTTGCTCTGTGTTTTTTTTTTCACCCTGTCTTCCAACCTGCATGCTCTTCATTCCTTCTATTGTGTTTTTCATTTCCGATATTGCATTCTTCATTTCCATCTGGTTCTTCTTCAAGTTTTCTATGTCCTTTTTCATGCTGATGTAGGTCCCACTCAGTTCATTGTAGCTTTCACTAAGTGCCTTGAACATTCTTATAACAATTACTTTGAACTCTATGTCCAATAAGTTGCTTGCCTCAATTTTTCTTAGCTCTTTTTCTGGATATACCTCCTTTACTTTTGTTTCAGGATATTTCTATTTCTCCCCATTTTAGTTGTCTCTTTGCTTTTGTTTCTATGTATTAGATTGATTTGCTTTGACTCTCTGCTTTGTGGAGTGGCCTTGTGTGTTAGGAGCTCTGTGGGACCCAGTGGTGCAGACTCCTTGATTTCCTGATCTGGATGCTCTATGAATGAGTTCTGTGTGGGCTATGTAGACACTTCTACTGTATTTGAGTCCTGATTATTAGTTGCCCATTCATTGGCAAAAGCTGTTGTTCATCTGTCTCACTAAGAGACTCAACCTCCACCACTCGTATGCTGTTGTATAGGTGCTGGAAGAACAAAGCAAAACAACACAAAACAAGCAAAATCGCCTGCCCACCACATCAATATCAATAATAAGAGAACAAAAAATAATGAAAGCATAGAGATAAACGGAAAAGTAAGGAAAAGAGAAAAGGAAAAAGAATATGAGAAGACCAACAGAAAGAGAAGGGATTTTGAAAGTAGAAAAGTAAAGAGAACTACTACTCATGATGAATTGAAGGAGGAGAATGGGGAAAAGGAACACAGTAATGGTAACAATAATAATAAATTTAGAGAGGAAGGGAACTGTGGAGTACTCTAAGAGAATAGTAGAAAAAGAGATATGAAAGAAAAATTGGAGCACCAAAAATAAGAGAAAAAGAAGAAATAGACAAAAAGTATAAATAAAATGGCTATGAAAAAGAAAAGTAACTAAGATATTGAAAAAAGAACCAAATGGATTTGTCTCAGCACAGTTTAAATCTTAACTTCTGGTTTCTCCCTTTGGATACTCTTAGGATGTCTGGGCCTGGTATAAACCAATCTCTGATGCTGTACATATCTATCACTCAGCCACCTTTGTAAAGCTATAGGAGGTCCACACTTTGTGGATGATTCCTCTGGGCTTGGCTGCTCCAAGGTTGGGCCAAGCTACTCTGCAAAGATGGATTTTATCAGCACTGGGTCGAAGTGTGTGTCAGCAAATGTCTCAAGGTGCCACAGGATCTACCTCTGTCTGTCTCTGCCTGCTGGCCTGCTGTCAATCTTAGCCTAGTCACAGATCAGACTATTTCTGGGAGGGCTTCTTGCAGAAACAATGAGCTATGTATGATTCCTGGATCTCCCATGGCAGATGCCTTTCAGATTTCAAGGAAAATGGCAAGTTTGTTCTCCCTCCCCTGAGCCACTAGTCTGAGTTTGTCTAGGATTATCTCCCTGTTTTTGGCAGGGCAGGGCCCCTGTTAGGGTTCCTGAGCCCAGATTTTGTCTGTTTAGAAACATGCAGAAGGGTGTTTCTGTAGCTCTCTTGGGAGATGGGAATACTGGTCTGTCTCCCAGGATAGTGTATGGATTGTCTGCACCCTACCACCAGCCTCTGATGACCCTTGAGTCTATTTATGTTGCAGTTTACTCAGCAAGGGTTAAGATGCAGGATGGGAGTGAAAGCAGGGGAAAAAAGAAACAAACAAACAAAAAAAAACAGAACATCGAGAGAGCAAAAATGACAATAGAGCAAAAAACAAAAAAGGTTGTGAGTGGGGCAAACAAGTTTACAGAGGCTGTGGTGAAGGGATTTCCAGAGGATGGGGGGAGTAGTATTTCATAGGGTAAGGTGATTAATTTTCCCCTGGGAGGGGCTAGCTCTTCTCAAGGAGGATGTTTGTTGTGGAGCCCAGGTATATTGGGGCCACCCAAATCCCACGCTACTTCCTCAAGACCCTCCCCAATGCCTTATGTTGTATATTCCACTCACGTGACTCCAGAATGTTCCACCCTTCCTTCACTGTGTCCCAAGTTGGGTAGCCATACACACAAAGTCTGGGCTTTGACTTGTTAAGGGAGAAAAAAAGATGGTGAGTTTGTCTCCAGTGGTTTTCATCTCTCCCAAAGGCAGAGAGCCAGTTTATTGATGGGAGCTATCCTCTGTCTGGCTGGCTGAGGGGCTCAGCCCCTACCACAACATCCTCTGCCTTGAGAGGACTTCTAGGTGTGGATTGAATCCCCAGTTGGGGTACATACAGGAGACCACCTATCCATGCTTCTCTCTCACACTTGTGCCTCTTCCCCCTCTCCCAAATCAATAGATTATATTCTGTATGCATTGTCTTCTTTCAGGTCTGGTGTCATCCTGATGGTGAGGAAAAGAATGGAATAATCCAGCAGTTATATTAAAACAGGGCTGTAGCAGGGGGTTTCTTACACCAGTTTCCTCCAGTGAGTCAGCCTCAGGCTCCTGCCACTGAGCTGGGCTCCTGCTGCTGAGCCATGCAGCTGTGCTGCTGCACTCCTGGGGTGGTGTCTGCCTCCACCTTCCTCAGTCAGACTCTGCTCCCCAAGCCTAGTTCATGGTTCCTGTGACACCCTGGGTCAAGGAGGTGACAGCTCCTTCCCCAGTAAGTCCATAGTCTCTGGACCCTGGCTCTGGCAGTGGCAGGGTGTGACCCTTCCTAGGGCAGAGGGCATTGAGACAAATCTGGGTGCCTGGAATGTGGGATTTCTGAGGCTTCTTCCCAGGTAGGATATTTTAAAATCCCCAAAATTGCTCCCACCCCAAATCTGTACTGCCAGAGGCACTGGGCTGGGCAGCAGCAGTGGCAGCTGCTCCACCAGAAGAGCCCAGGCCATACTTTCACACATGCCCACACACTTGCCCTTGTACATGCCCACTCACACTCACTCTCACACTCAGCTGGATTTTTGAGTTAATTGTTCTGTGGTTTAGCTGGAAGACTGGTGTAGAGCTGGGAGCAAGAATATGGAGCTTCCAGCTACTCTGCAGCCATCTTGGAACCTCAGAACTATTTCTTTCAAACCCTAAATAAATGTTTTAAGAGGTGCAACTACTTTATTCCTTTTAGGACTGTCTGTTTTAATCAATTGGAAGAGTGGTTTGTAACATAACAAAGTCTATGTTTACTTATAATGCCTCTATTCATAATAATTTCATTAGCTCTTAAAAAAGTTTTTTGGTTGTCATTATGAAGATAAATATTTCCCTTGTTTACCTGTTCATTCACATTGTAAACCTTTCCCCCATTAGAACAGTGTGATTAGCCTGCTGTGGCTGAGGCCTTACTGTGCTCTTGTTGGGCATAATGCCATGACCAAATAGGACTCAAGCTCTTACTCAAGCATTTGGGCTGACCACTCTATCTTGAGAGCATTTCCTTGTGCAGTGGGCTGAGTGAAGGCAACCTAATGTTGAGGGAAGATTCCAGACCTGCATTAGAAAACCTGTAATAGATCCCATTCTATCATCAAGTAGCTATGTGAACTGACCAACCACTTTGTCTTGATGGTGTCAGGTTCAAAGCTCTAATTAAGCTGAAGTGAGTAAGGTGCTCAGGGCATAAAATCTGGGATCCAGTCACTCTCAGGGTAGGCCCTGCACCTATATGACCCTCTGAGCAAGTTCTCAAAATTTTGACTCCAAGTGCTTTGCTCTCCCAATCCCAGTCCAGACCATGCACTCTCATCTGTGCAACAAGGAGTTAAGCTCAGCAACCACTCGTAGTGCTAACATTTTATGTACCAGCTGGAAGCTTAGGCCAACATAGAACCAGTCAAAGAACGACATAATTATTTGAGTTTTGTCAATAACAAAGCTTAATAATTCAGACAAAAATATGTCTTTTTGTGTAACAGAAGGGTGGGTTTTGTTTGCTCTCCACTTCAGAAAGGTTGTATAAACATTGTTTAGTCACCTTATGACTTCATTATATCCACAATCTAGCCCACTGGTTCTGGTGCTTTACTTTGACATCTTGCCCCATGATGACATATCATTCAGTTGTGTAGTCTAAAAGTTCTCAAAATGTGTGTGCATGTGTATGTGTTGGTGGGAGAAAGGGGTCTTAAGAGGTATGGTAGATGTACCCCAAGCAGTGATATCTATTTAATTTTGAATTTCATATAACAAGAAGGATATAAAAATATTTTTAAAAGCTAATTTGTGATGTGATGATACATTTGTTTTTTTTTTTTTAACTAAGACATTCAATAACAAGATCAAATGATGAATCTTAAAATTATGAAAATTTCAGAGCAGTGATTAGCACACACTACATTTTGAAAAAAATTGTAATCACTGTAATGTAAACTTTTAGGAGAGAATCTAGAGGTAAAATTGCTGGGTCCAAGGGTCAATGTACATATGTAATTTTCTTATGTATTGCCAAATTGCTCTACAAAGACATTGTGTTCCCACCAGCAATGTATGCCTCTGCATAGCTTCATCATGCAGTATACTGGAAAACTTTAGGATTTTTGCAATTCTGATATATGAGAAGTAATATCTCGTTATAATTTTAATTTACATTTCTCTTAGTGTGTAAACAAATTTGAACATCTTTTAATAAATTTACTAGACATTTTTTATTTCTTTTTCTGTGAACTTTCTGTTTATTTCTTTAGTCTCATTTTTCTTTTTTTTTGTTTTGTAATTTTTTTCTTTTTTTTTATCAGTATTTTTTAATTGTTGATATTGTACAGTTTTCTGTCTTTTACCCCGCCCCAGCCCACCACCCCAGCCCTCCCCACCTTCCTCCCATTTCCACACCCCATAGTTTTTGTCCATGAGTCCTTTATACTAGTTGCTCTAAACCGTTCCCCTTTTCCCCTGAAATTCCCTCCCCTCCCACTCTGGACACTGTCAGACTGTTCTCAAATTCAGTGTCTTTGTTTATATTATGCTTGTTTGTTTGTTTGTTTTGTTGATTAGCTTCCTGTTAAAGGTGAGATCATATGGTATTTGTCTTTCACTGCCTGGCTTATTTCGCTTAGCATGATACCCTCTAATTCCTTCCATGCTGTCGCAAAGGGTAGGAGCTCCTTCTTTCTTTCTGCTGCATAGAATTCCATTGTGTAAATGTACCACAGTTTTTTGATCCATTCATTAACTGATAGGCACCTAGGTTGCTTCCAGCACTTGGCTATTGTAAATTGTGCTGCTATGAACATAGGGGTGCATAGATTCTTTTGGATTGGTGTTTCAGGATTCTTAGGATATAATCCAAGCAGTGGAATTGCTGGGTCAAAAGGTATGTCCATTTTTAGTTTTCTTAGAAAATTCCATACTGTTTTCCATAGTGGTTGTACCAATCTGCAATCCCACCAACAGTGCACTAGGGTCCCCTTTTCTCCACAACCTCTCCAACACTTGTTGTTTGTTGCTTTGTTTATGAGGGCCATTCTGACTGGTGTCAAGTGGTATCTCATTGTAGTTTTAATTTGCATCTCTTTGATAGCTAGAGATATCGAGCATCTTTTCATGTGTCTCTGGATCCTCTGTATGTCCTCCTTGGAGAAGTGTCTGTTCAAATCCTTTGCCCATTTTTTAATTGGGTTGCTTGTCTTCTTAGAGTAGAGTCTTGTAAGTTCTTTATATATTTTGGAGATTAATCCCTTGTCTGAGGTATCATTGTCAAATATGTTTTCCCATATAGTTGGTTCTCTTTTTATTTTAATACTGTTTTCTTTAGCTGTGCAGAAGCTTTTTATTTTGATGAGATCCCATTTGTTTATTCTTTCCTTTATGTCCCTTGCTCTAGGGGACGTATCAGTGAAAATATTGCTGCGTGAAATATCTGAGATTTTCCTGCCTATATTATCCTCTAGAATTTTAATGGTGTCATGACTTATATTTAAATCTTTTATCCACCTTGAATTTATTTTTGTGTATGGTGTAAGTTGGTGCTCGAGTTTCATTTTTTTGCATGTAGCTGTCCAGTTCTCCCAGCACCACTTATTGAAGAGGCTATTTTTGCTCCATTTTATGTTGCTGCCCCCTTTGTCGAAAATTAATTGACTGTAGAGACTTGGGTTTATTTCTGGGCTCTCTGTTCTATTCCACTGGTCCACGTGTCTGTTCTTGTGCCAGTACCAGGCTGTTTTGATTACAGAGGCTTTGTAATACAGTTTGGTATCAGGTATTGTGATTCCTCCTACTTTGCTCTTCTTTCTCAAAATTGCTGCCGCTATCCGGGGTCGTTTATGATTCCATATAAATTTTTGAAGTGTTTGTTCTATGTCTGTGAAATATGCCATTGGAACTTTAATAGGTATTGCATTGAATCTGTAAATTGCTTTGGGTAATATGGACATTTTGATAATATTAATTCTTCCGATCCATGAACATGGTATATGCTTCCATTTGTTTGTGTCTTCCTTGATTTCATTCTTCAGTGTTGTATAGTTTTCTGCATACAGGTCTTTTACCTCCTTGGTTAGGTTTATTCCTAGGTATTTTATTTTTCTTTTTGCTATATTGAATGAGATTTTTTTCTTGATTTCAGCTTCTGCTGTTTCACTGTTGGTATACAAAAATGCCTTTGATTTTTGGATATTGACTTTGTATCCAGCTATTTGGCCAAATTCATTTATTACGTTGAGCAGCTTTTTGGCCGAGTCTATAGGATTTTCTATGTACACTATCATGTCATCTGCAAACAATGATAGTTTTGTTTCCTCCTTTCCAATTTGGATGCCTTTTATTTCCTTTTCTTGTCTAATTGCTGTGGCTAAGACTTCCAATACTATATGGAATAGAAGTGGTGAAAGTGGACAGCCTTGTCTTGTTCCTGATCTTAGTGGGAAAGATTTCAGTTTTTGCCCATTGAGTATGATGTTGGCTGTAGGTCTCTCATATATGGCTCTTATTATGCTGAGGAATGCTCCCTCTATTCCCACTTTGCTGAGTGTTTTTATCATAAATGGATGTTGTACTTTATCAAAAGCTTTTTCTGCATCTATTGATATGATCATGTGATTTTTGTCCTTGCTTTTGTTTATGTGATGTATTACATTTATTGATTTGCGAATGTTGAACCATCCTTGCATCCCTGGGATAAATCCCACTTGGTCATGGTATATGATCTTTTTAATGTATTGTTGGATGCGGTTTGCCAATATTTTGTTGAGGATTTTAGCGTCTATATTCATCAGTGATATTGGCCTGAAGTTTTCTTTCTTTGTTATGTCTTTATCTGGTTTTGGAATTAGGATGATGCTGGCTTCATAAAAGGAGTTTGGGAGTCTTCCATCATTTTGGATTTTTTGGAATAGTCTGTGAAGGATAGGGGTTAGGTCTTCCTTAAATGTTTTGTAGAATTCTCCTGTGAAACCATCTGGTCCAGGGCTTTTGTGTGCTGGGAGTGTTTTGATTACTGATTCAATTTCACCAGCTGTTATTGGTCTGTTCAGGCTTTCTGTTTCTTTTTCATTGAGTTTTGGAAGGTTATATTTTTCTAGAAACTTGTCCATTTCACCTAGGTTTTCAAATTTCTTGGCATACAGTTCTTCATAGTAATTTCTTACAATCCTTTGTATTTCTGTGGTGTCAGTCGTACCCTCTCCTCTTTCATTTCTGATTGTGTTTATTTGAGTCCTCTCTCTTTTTTTCTTGATGAGCCTGCTTAAAGACTTGTCGATTTTGTTTATCTTTTCAAAGAACCAGCTCCTGGATTCATTGATCCTTAGGATTGTGCTTTTAGTCTCTATGTCATTTAATTCTGCTCTGATCTTGGTTATTTCCTTCCTTCTGCTTGCCCTGGGCTGTCTTTTATGTTGTTCCTCGAGTTCTTGTAGGTGTAGGGTTAAGTCGTTTGTTAGAAATGTTTCTGTCTTCTTTAGGTAGGCCTGTATTGCTATGAACTTCCCTCTGAGGACTGCCTTCATTGTGTCCCATAAGTTTTGGGTTGTTGTTAGTTCATTTTCATATGTTTCCAGAAACTTTTTGATTTCCTCCTTAATTTCATTCTTGACCCATTCATTGTTTAATAGCATGCTATTCAATCTCCATGATTTTGATGATTTGGGGATTTTCCCCATCAAGTCGGTTTCTAGTTTTAGTCCCTTGTGGTCGGAGAAAATGCTTGGTATGATATCAATTTTCTTGAATTTGTTGAGGCTTGTTTTGTGTCCTATCATGTGATCTATCTTTGAAAATGTTCCATGTGTGTTTGAAAAAAATGTGTATTTAGTTTCTTTGGGATGGAGGGCCCTATATATATCAGCTAAGTCCAATTCGTCTAGAGTACTGTTCAATGCCACAATATCTTTGTTGATAATTTGTTTGGAAGATCTGTCCATTTTTGACAGTGGGGTGTTAAAATCTCCTACTATAATTGTGTTGTTGTCAATATCTTTCTTGAAGTCCTCTAAGATTTTCTTGGTGTATTTAGGTGCTCCTATGTTGGGTGCATATATATTTACAATGTTTATGTCTTCTTGGTGTATTCTTCCCTTGAGTATTATGAAGTGACCTTCTGGGTCTCTCTTTATAACTCTTCTTTTGAAGTCTATTTTGTCTGATATGAGTATTGCTAACCCGGCCTTTTTTTCCTGTCCATTTGCTTGGAAAATTTGTTTCCAGCCTTTCACTTTAAGTCTGTGTAGGTCTTTTGTCCTGAGGTGGGTCTCTTGTAGGCAGCATATGTGTGGGTCATGCTTTCTTATCCAGTCAGCTACTCTATGTGTTTTGATTGGAGCATTTAATCCATTTACATTTAAGGTTACTATTGATAGGTACTGATTCATTGCCATTTTCGTATCTGTGTTCCTCACTCTCTCTTTTCGTTTCTTTCCTTAAAGCAGTCCCTTTAGTATCTCTTGTAGTACTGGTTTGGTAGACGTGTATTCTTTTATACTTCTTTTGTCTGGGAAGCTCCTTATTTGTCCTTCTATCTTGATTGAAAGCCTTGCTGGATAAAGTAGTCTTGGTTGTAGGCCTTTGGTTCTCATTACTTGGAATATTTCTTGCCATTGTCTTCTGGCTTGGAGCGTTTCCATTGAGAAGTCAGTTGCTAACCTTATCGGGGCTCCCTTGTATGTTACTTCCTTTTTCTCCCTTGCTGCCTTTAAGATTCTCTCTTTGTCTTGGAAGTTTGCCATTTTAATGATGATGTGTCTTGAAGTGGGCCTGTTTGGGTTCCTCTTGATAGGGACTCTCTGTGTTTCCTGGATTTGTGTGACTTTTTCTCTCACCAAATTAGGGAAGTTTTCCATCATTACTTTTTCAAATAGGTTTTCTATCCCTTGCTCTTCTTCTTCTCCTTCTGATATTCCTATTATACGGATATTATTACGTTTCATGTTGTCTTGCATTTTTCTTAAACCCTCTTCATTCTTTCTGAGCCTCTTTTCCTTTTCTTGCTCTATCTGGCTGTTTTTTTCTACTTTGTCCTCCAACTCACTGATCCGATCTTCTGCTTCATCGATTCTGCTTTTCATTCCTTCTACTGTGTTCTTCAGCTCAGAAATTGTATTCTTCATTTCCTCTTGGCCCTTTTTGATAGTTTCTATTTCCTTTTTCATGTTGATATAGTTTGCAGTGAGTTCATCGTAGCTTCCCTGTAGTTTCTGGTAGCTCATTGAGAGCTCATGGAGCTTCCTGACAACCATTTCTTTGAACTCCTTATCTGATAGTTGAGTTGCCTCTCTTTCATTTAGCATTCTTTCTGGGGCTTCCACCTTTTCTTTCATTTGGGGATTGTTTCTTTGTCTTCTCATTGTTGGTGACACTCTTCTTGTAAACCTCAGCTTCTTAAGTTGATCTGTTCTGGCTACCTGCGTTTATGGTGTGAACTTCTGTGGTGGAATACCTGTGATATTCAGTGTTATAGTCTTCTTCAGGTATCCTGGTGTTCACAGCTTCCACTGTCTCAGCTGTGGGAATAACCCCTCTTTTGGTCCAACTCTGGTTTTTCCACAGTTCTAGGATTTCTTTGCCTCACTCGTGGGTATTCAAAAAGAGAAAAGAATAGAGTGAAAAAAGAAGAGAAAGAAAAAAGAAAAAAAAAGAGGAGGGAAGGACAGATAGAATTGGAAAGAAAGGAAGAAGGAATCAAGCCAGGAAGAAGTAAAGAGAAGCAAAAGGTATTGAGGCATAAAAAAGGTAGAAGTAATAAAGAAATAAAAAATATATAATCAAAACAAAACAAAAAGAACCCCACAAAAACGAAAAACGAACCAAAACAAACAAACAAACAAAAAACCCAACTAAACAGACAAAAAACAACTATCAAAAAAAAAAAAACCCCACAAAACAAAATGAAACAAAACACCCCCCCCCCCAAAAAAAAAGAATAATAAGAAAAAAAAATCTCTTGCTATTTTCACACAGGCCAAACTGGATTTTCTGGACTTGCTGGCTGTAGTAGGCTGCGAGGCGACTCGTACAGCTTTTCTCCCTGTTCCTCACTCAGTCAGCTTTGGGCTACTGTTCTCAGTGCCAGCCCAGCACTGTCCCTAGGGCTAATGGCGTACTCTCCATGCAGGGCCTTGGGTGTGATTTCTGAGCCTCCTGCAGGGGGCGAGCTTTCCAGACTTTATGGGTTTCAGCTGGAATCTCTTACAGATCCATCCCTCCCCAAGCCTATTGCTGTGAGCTCCGGGTCTCCTACAGGGCGCAGGCGCCCGCCTGAGACTACGGGCGTGGGCTCCGAGAGTTTCCCGAGTTGCGCGCACTCACCCCAGGATCACAGATGTGAGCTCCGGGTCTTCCAGAGTCCCCTTCTCTAGTTGCAGGGTCGCCTCTGGCCGCAGGGCTGCTTCCAACCCGGTCGCAGAGCCGCCTCCGGTCCTGCGGCCGCCTCTGGTCGGTTGCAGAGGCCCCTCGGTCGCGCGGCCGCCTCCGGTCGCTTGCAGAGCGGCCTCCGGTCCCCGGGCCGCTTCCGGTAGCTTGCAGAGCTGCCTCCGGTCTCCGGGCCGCCTCTGGTCGGTTGTAGAGGCCCCTCCGGTCGCCGGGCCGCCTCCAGTCGGTTGCAGAGCTGCCTCTGGTCGCCAGGTCGCCTCTGTCCCGTCTCAGGGCCACCTCCAGTCGCTCGGTTGCCACGTCTAGTTTTCCAATGTCTGCTACGGATTTTGATCTCCTATTTTCATATATACTGTGGTATTGTTGGCTATCTGCTCTGTTCCTCTGTAGATCAGTTAGGTTTTTCTCCCATGTGCAGGAGGAAGGACAATCTGCATCCTCCTACCATGCCGCCATCTTGAACCTCATTTTTCTATAAAATATGTTTTTTTTTTTATTCCTGGTTTTAAAGTTTTTTCTACGTTAGAAAGATTAATAAATTATCTTATTAGTACTAATCTTTTTTCCTCAATGTTTAATTTCCTCTTTTTATTTGCATACAGTATCTTTTAGTCATAAATTTTAAAAAAATTTAATCAAAACTATTTATGCTTATTTGTTATTTGTTGTTTCTGGAATCTGAGTAATTGATTAACAAAATTTTCCAACTTGCAGACTGTAGAAGGATTTACCCATATTTTCTTATGCTAGTTTGTATAATTTCATTTCAATTTTGTGATCCATTTGAAAACCCAGTGCACATTACATGGATTATTCAATTTTATCATTTTCCTTCTATACCAAAAGCACTACTTTAAATTTCTATATTTTCTATTGATTTGAGATTTTTATAGTATCTTACACTGAAGTTTCATATGTAATTAAATCTACTTACAGATTTTCTACTAGGTTTCAATGATACATCTATATATAACTTACTATTTTTATCATAGAAATTTTAGAGTATTTAGAGAAATTTAGAGTTTAAATGCCCACTAAAGCTGGAGCTCACTCATTGCTCTTTTTGAAAAAGAATAAAGTGGAAGTCAGTTGGATTTTAATACTTACTATGTAGCTATAGTAATTAAGACAGTGTAATATTAACAGAGAAATAGATACACAGATTAATGAAATAGAATAGAGGTTCAAGAAATAGCCCTACAGAAGTATGGCTTATTTTTGACAAAGAAGCAAGAACAATTCAATGGAAAAAAGTCCTTTCAACAAATGATACTAAAACAATTGGCCATCCAAGGGGGGAGGGAAAAAAACTTAAGACCTAAACTCATGCCTTACATACAAATTACCTGAAAAAAAAAGAATCACATTTTTAAATATAAAATGTACAAAATAATTTTTACAGGAAAAGTCAGAGAAAATCTTTAGGTCACATGAATAGATGATTTCTTAGATAGGAAGCTAAAAATATGATATTAAGAGAAAATATTGATAACACGGGCTTTCTCAGAATTAAAGCTTTTGCACAGAAGACCCTGTTAAGAAAATGAAAAGAGAAATTACATAGTGTGAGAAAATACTTGCAAGTTGTATATGGCACAAAGAACTCCTATTTAGAATACATAAAGGAATCATGAAACTGAACAGCAAAATAAACAAACAATTATAACATAGCAAAAGACATGAGAGGACATTTTACTGAAGAGGATATATGGATGGCAACTAATCACATGCAAAGATGTGCAACCTCATTAGCCATTAAGGAAATGCAAATTAAAATCATGATGAGATGTCATTACACACCTTTTATTTTTTATCTTTATCATTTTATTTTATTTTACTTATTCATTTATTTTTAAAGATTTTATTTACTTATTTTTAGACAGAAGGTAAGGTAGAAAGTGATAGCATGCAGTGATAGCTCTGCAGGATACAGTAATCTTGGATGTAGGTCCTTGCCTTTCATGATTTTAAATACTTCTTTCCAGCCCCTTCTTGCCTGTAAGGTTTCTTTTGAGAAATCAGCTGATAGTCTTATGGGAACTCCTTTGTAGGTAACTGTCTCCTTTTCTCTTGCTGCTTTTAAGATTCTCTGCTTATCTTTAATCTTGGGTAATGTAATTATTATGTGCCTTGGTGTGTGCTTCCTTGGGTCCAAATTCTTTGGGAATCTGAGCTTCCTGGACTTCCTGGAAATGTATTTTCTTTGTCAGATTAGGGAAGTTCTCCTTCATTATGTTTTCAAATAAATTTTCAATTTCTTGCTCTTCCTGTTCTCCTGCTGGCACTCCTATGATTCAGATGTTGGAGTGTTTAAAGTTGTCCTGGAGGATCCTAAGCCTCTCCTCATTTTTTTGAAATCTTATTTCTTCATTCTGTTCTGGTTGAACGTTTATTTCTTTCTTCTGTTCCAAATTGTAGATTTGAGTCCCGGTTTCCTCCCCTTCATTGTTGGTTCCTGAAATATTTTTATTTATTTCACTTTTCATAGCCTTCATTTTCTCCTCTATTTTTGACTATATTCAACCACTTCTATGAGCATCCTGATTACCAGTGTTTTGAACTCTGCATCTGCGAGATCAGCTATCTCTTCATTGCTTAGTTCTATTTTGGAACCTTTTATCTGTTCTTTTATTTGGGCTATATTTATTTGTCTCAGAACATCTGCTACACAGTAAGGGGTGGAACCTTAGGTATTCACCAGAGCAGGGCAACTCACCTTGTTGTGGGTGGCACTGTATGTGGGGGAGGGGTCCTAGAGGCAACAATGCCGCTTCCTCGGCTCTCAGCCAGCTTTCTGTCACTTCCCCCACAACTCACAGCCAAATTGGGCCCTTTTGGTGCTAATTCCTGGATGGGTTGGTTTGTGTACAGTCCAGGACTCTTTGGGTGTCTCTAATGAGCTCTCCTGTGAGTCTTGGAGTCTCTCCTGTTACCATAACCCCCACAGATTTTTACAGCCAGAGGCTATGCGGCTTTAGTTTCCTGCTCCCAGGTTATGCAGTCTCTCTTGCTCCCAAGTTGTTCCTCCTGGTTTATCCACATGCAAGTGTGGGACCACTAGCTGCCATCTTGCCCTTCCAGTCTTCTAGCTATCACCTTGCCCTGTGTCCTTTCCACCCTGGCTGCCTGCCTCTGCCCCTCCTACCAGTCTGGATGAATGTTTCTTCTTTAACTCCTTGATTGTCAGACTTTCACAGAGTTTAATTTTTTGGCAGATCTGTCTCATTTTGTTATTTTATTTGTTGCCCTTCTTTTGGTTGTGCAAAGAGGCAAAGTATATCTACCTATACTCCATCTTGGCTTGAAGTCCACACCTATTTTTTTAATGTGGGTATATAATTATTTCAAAACAAAAGTTGAACATAGAATAGAAGAATATTTGGGGGAATTCCATTGTTTTCCGGGACTGTAAATAACTTTTCTAACTATTATGCAAAATATAAAGATCATAAGTGAAATAATGGATGAATGCAGTACCACAAACTATTTTTTTTGCATGGTTACAAAAAATATAACTAAATAAAGTAAAAAGAAATTTGACAAATTGGAAAAATATTTGCAACTTGTATAAAAAGGCTCAATATTTCTAATAGACAAGCATTTATAAGAATTAAGAAAAAATTAGAACATCTCTAAAACTGGAATAAGAATATGAACATAAAGTTCATAGAGAACTCCTAAAGCACATAACCATTTGAAAATATGCTCAGATTCACTCACAATAAGAGAGATGAAAGTTAAAATTTAATCAGATACCATTTCTCACCTAGCAGATTGGCAACATGAAAATATTTGATGACATGTTCTGCTGTCAAAGCTGTTGGGGGAACCAGGCATTCACATGCATCCCTGTTGGGAATGCAGATTAATAAACATTTGATTAGGCATAGATGGTAATTGCTAGGAAAATTACATATTAATCTAACCTTTTACAAAGCAATTCCACTCTGAGCAGTTAATGCCAAAAATGCACAGAGAAAAATATAAAAAGTCATATGTACTAGTCATTCTTTGCAGGAATATTTGAAATATCGATAGAACTGAAGCAACCCCAGTGGGCAACAATCTTTACATAGGAGACTGAATGAATAAACTTTATTACCCCACAGTGGAATAATTAACTTTTTGAGAAGTTATTAGAAATATCCCTGTATCTTAATTTGAAGGTTTTGGTATGATATCTTGTAGTCTAAAAATGAAAGGAAGAAAAGTGGGTAGTTTGCTACCACTTATCCAAGAAAAGTGAGAATGTCAAATATGTGTGAGTGTGAACTTCACTGTAGGTTAGAAATGAAATTAAAATATGGTGAGAGGGACAGAGTTATAAACTAGACATTTTTGTAAATATTTTATTTTATAAAATTGATTTGGAATCAGATACTTGAAAAGTGATGTGGAAAAAGTAAACCTAAATGTTTATCTATTTGGTGGCTATTTACTGAGAGTGGAATTCTCAATAAATATTGAGAGTGGAAGTCTCAATAAATACATATGTACATTTTGTACATATACTAATGGGATGTATTCTGAGGAAAACAAAATGAAAAATATCTCAGACTTTCTCCAGTAAGCATATTGTTGCTGATAGAGCTGTTTTTTTTATTTTTATTTTTTATTGTTGTTCAAGTACAGTTTTCTGCATCTTCCATCCACCCAGCCCAACCCCCCAGCTCTCCTCACCTCCCTCCAGTTTCCACCCCCCCCATAATTGCCCATGTGTCCTTTATAATTGTTCCTGCAAACCCTTCACCCTTTCCCCCTGAAATTCCCTCCTCTCCCCTCTCTGGTCACTGTCAGCCTGTTCTCAATTGCAGTGTCTTTGGTTATATTTTGCCTGTTTGTTTTGTTGATTAGGTTTGTGTTAAAGGTGAGATCATACGGTATTTGTCTTTTACCACCTGGCTTATTTCACTTAGCATAATGCTTTCCAGTTCCATCCATGCTGTGGCAAAGGGTAGGAGCTCCTTCTTTCTTTCTGCTGCGTAGAATCCCATTGTGTAAATGTACCATCATTTTTTGATCCAGATAGTGCTGTTATTTATTTGTTATTTGTTCTTAAGACTGTTGGATATGTATATTTTGGAATTCACTGGATGAACAAGTGTATAATATTTTAATTATATTATTCTGTGTTTTGGAGTACTAGAATTCAAACTATAATTTTATAGATAGATAACCAGATAGCTAGAGAGATAGCTAGACAGACAGGTGGAAATATAATCTATACACATATATAAATACATATGTATATGTGTATGTATTTCTCAGTTATGTTCCCTAAAAATGGCTTGAAAACATAAAATTATAAACCAGTAGGAAGGAACACCCATAGCTCACATTTTGTAGTTTTGAAATGCCATTTTTCACCAAACGGAAACAGAGCTCATTACAGAACTGACTCCAAGTCTGGGACAGGAAATGTATAAAGTGACCTTGGAATATCTTCTTATACCAGATAACAAGAACTCTATCAAAGACTGGTATGGTTACATTTGAACAAATATGAAGTCAACCCATGTAAGCTTTTTATTAACTAGAAGAGGTGCAGTTTAAGAGTCACTGACACTAATTTCTGCTATAAATTTAAACACATCAATTATTTATAAAAGTATAGATTTCAATATGATACTGAAAGAAAAAATACCTTTGGTCACCTCTAGAAACTTGAAAATAAAAGGGAAGAATTCAGCATTTTATGATATCTTCTCATTACTAGGTAACCATGAAGTAGGTGAGCTTAAAGTTTACCTTTTTACAAGTATTATAGCTAATAAAAAGGAAACAAAAGATTTAGAACATCATCATTAAGTAGAACACAATGATTTCATATATCTAAACAATGATCATTAACTGATGTTAATATAAAAAGTGGCAAATATTCTGATGTAATATATAAATGTATCAGTAAATTAGTATTCTCTTCACCCAAATCAATCCTGAATCTGATCAAGCCTCCAGATTCAATTTAACAAAAATATGGAAGACAGAATACGTTGAACAAGTTATATGTTAAACAATAGATTTTAAACAACGACCATAGGGGTTGTAATCAACAAAATTCTGCTGGTGGGAATATCTACATGACAAAATACCCTGTTCCTTCAAAAAACACATTGAAAGGTGCCTGAAGAAAGATGGAAAGAAACATAGTCTGGAATTAAAAAAATAAAATAAAAATACATAAATAAAATCTAAAAAAATTTAAAAAAGAATTTTAAGAGCTATAATAGCAAAATGTAATTAT
The DNA here is from genome assembly GCA_039655065.1 of Glossophaga mutica. Classification (NCBI taxonomy): domain Eukaryota; kingdom Metazoa; phylum Chordata; class Mammalia; order Chiroptera; family Phyllostomidae; genus Glossophaga; species Glossophaga mutica. The sequence goes on from CM077307.1 coordinate 113,649,769, forward strand.
GGAACTTATTTGAATACTGAATTCAAAAAAGTTAAGACTCCAGGTCAAGATGGCAGCACAGGTAAGCATGGCTCACCTCCTCACAAAACATCAAAATTGTAACTAAACTATACAACAACCATCATTCAGAACTGTCAGAAACTGAGCTGAATGGAAATCCTACAATTATGGATTTAAAGAATAACCACATTGAGAATGGTAGGAGGGGTGGAGGTGCAGATCTAGCTGGTGCCACAGCCACACATGGTAGATAAACATTGGGAGGGATATTTTAGGAGTGAGGAGTCCCAGCTTCACACCAGTGCCCGCACCCTGCCCAGGGTCCTAGTGCCAGGAAGATTAGACTCCTAAACTTTTGGCTGCTAAAACCAGTGGTGATTGAAACTACGGAAGACAGAAACTGCTGTAACCCCAGGCAGTTTCTCTTAAAGGGCCTGCACACAGACTTACTTGGACTCACCCACTTTGAGCTCCAGCATGGGGGCAACAGATTAAAAGGCATCATAGACGTATGAGGAGGAACTGAATTGTCTGGTATCATTGTGAGAGTTTGGGGGCAGCTTTCTTCCAGACAACAATGCTTAAAGAGAACATTGTTTTGTTGCTCTTCTGAGCCCTGCCTCACCAAGCCACAGAGCCAGCAGGTTGTTGCCATATCTGAGACTCCATCAAGCTGGCTGACACTGTTCGCCCCACCCTGCTGATACCCTGATGCCCTGTCCCACCGAACTTTCAGGCCTACTCATGCTACTTCCAGAGGCTTTTCCATACAAGTGGTTTGTCTTGGTCCATACTTCAGATTTTTCTAAATTCTCTCAAACAAGAAGCTTCTGGCTTTGGACTGCCCCATATCCATTGATAAGTGGCCTCAGATGTGGCACTAGCAACACCTGGCCTTGATTCACAGCTTGGCCTTTCCTGGGTACTTCTACACCCAGCACAAGTAGTAGCCATATGTAGATCACTTTGTAGCTTATGCTGTGTGACCCTGGAGAGAACACAGGGAGTGGGTTACCTTGGACATGTCAACAGCAATCAAGGCTCAATTACAAGAGGAGGGTATGAACCGCCCACACAATGGGAGCACCTTGAGTACCCAGCTTGGGTAATAAGAGAGGTTGTGCCACTGAACCCTATAGGACACCTACTATATTAGGCCACTCTCTCAGGACTGGAAACTATAACAACTCTACCTAATACAAAGAAATAAACACAGGCGGCCAAAATGAGGAGATAAAGAAACATGGCCCAAATGAGAGAATAGTACAAAATTACAGAAGAAGAAGTAAACAAAATGGAGACAAGCAATCTACTAGATGCAGAGTTCAAAACACTGATTATAAGGATGCTCAAGGAATATAGTGAGGACTGCAACAGCATCAAAAAGGCCCAGTGAGAAACAAAGGATACACTAATTGAAGTGAAGAATGATTTATTGAGAATCAACAATCAATCAGTGATTTGGAACATAAGGAAGCAAAAAACCAACCCAAACAAGAAGAAAAAAAATTAAAAAAAAATAAGGATAGTAAGCTTCTGGGATAACCAAATTTTGCATCATGGGAATATTGGAAGGAGAAGAAAATAAGCAAGAAATTGCCGCAGCCCACTGCGGCAAGGGTGGTCGTGAGGCTGGGTGAGGGACTGAATATAGGAGAGGACCAAATGCTCTGCTGGCATAAGGCAAGTTTATTGCGAGGTCTTCAGGCTTAAATACAATCTTGAGTGCATAGAGAACAAAGGAGAAGCCTTCTGGCACGTAGCTCATTTCCTTGACCTACAAAGTTTATCTACTCCCTTAAGGTCGGGATGTTCTTAGGCTAACATTGCTACCGGGTACATGATACGCAGGCCAAAGATATGCGGCTGGTTTATCAAGGGTTCAGGGAACAGTCAGAGCCCAAGACAGCCCCGAGGCCGGAAACCAGGCCCAGTCACCACGCCTGCGGTGCAGGACCCTATCTTTGACCCCTCACAGGCCTCCTGGGCTCCAACAAGAAATTGGAATACTATTTGAAAAAATGATGATAGGAAACTTCCCTAATCTGGTGAAGAAAATAGACATGCAAGTTAAGGAAGCACAGAGAGTCCCAAACAGGATAGGTATAAAGTGGCCCACTCCAAGATACATTATAATTAAAATGCCAAAGGTTAAGTACAAAGAGAAAATCTTAAAAGCAGTAGGAGAAAAGCAATTAGTTGCCTTCAAGGGAGCCCCCATACTACTGTCAGCTGACTTCTGAAAAGAAACTTTACAGGCTAGAAGAATTGGCAAGAAATATTCAAAGTGATAAAAAGCAAGCATGTACAACCAAGATTAATCTACCAAGCAGAGTTATCTTTTATAATTGTACAGATAAAGAGCTTCCCAGACAAGAAAATACTAGAGGAGTTCATCACAACCAAATCAGTATTATATGCAATGTCAAAGAGTTTCCTTTAAGGGGGAAAAAATGTGAACAATAAATTCATATCTATCAACAATTAAATCTAAAAATAAAATAAACTGAGCAGAACAGTAACAAAATATAGATACAGAGAACATTTTGATGGTTTGTTGCAGATCGTTCAGCCAGGTTTCAGGAGTTGTAACCCTCACCCCATGGTGGGCTGTGTAAGAGCCAAGGGACCCACTTCATCTGGGTCTGTTCTGTCAAGAGGACGTGAGCTACTAAGGAGACAAAGCTTGTCTCCCTGGCAGGAGCGCTGCTTCTGCCTCATCCATCTCTGGCCCCAATGCTTGGTTGGTTAGTCAATGACGGGTAAGACTCCTCATGGGAGGGGCAACCTAAGCCAGACACAACCACTTGGGAGGCCCTCATGGAAGGACTTGGGGGGCTTCAGCAAAGAGGATGTGATGGACCCTCGCCCTCCTCCCCTGGGCTATTCTGACAGCCTGAGTCCTCATTTCCATCTGGGAGATGTCTTCTGCTTCCTAGTCAGCTTAAAGCCTGAAACTATGAGGGCAAGAGGTGCAGCCTTGTGCCGGCCAGGATGGTTCCCTGGGTGATCGGGCATAAGAAAGAATTCCTAAAGTCCTGTGAAACCTGCTTTGCTAAGAGTGCTCTCATTTAAATGATAAGGGTCCAAGGAGAAAATGAGTATGTCTCCCAAAGTTTGGCAACCCCCTTTCCAGACAGACACTGGCTCAGATTAAGCCCTCAGATTTCTTTGAAATGTTAAACCTGTATTCAGTGTATTGGAACCCAATAAAAGCCCAGTGAGGAAGGGGCTCTGGGTCATCCTCCTCAGAGAGTTTGTCCACCTCTCCTCCCCAAGCAGATCATATCTTGGTAGTTTTATTTTCATCCGTGACGGAGGGATGGGCTCTGTGGGTAGAGCCCCCCCTCCACATCTGGCGCCCAGGACAGGGGCCCCCACAATGGTTGCCAGATGGAAAGGGGTCAGGGGTGAAAAAGGTGAAGGAATTAAGAAGTACAAATTGATAGTTGCAGAATAGTCATGGGGATGTAAAGTAGAGCATAGGGAATAGAGTAGCCAAATAACATACTTGCATATATGCATGACATGGACATGGAAAACAGTGTAGGGATTGTCTGAGGGAGTGAAGGGGGGTGCTGGGTGAAAGGGGCCAAAGGGGAAAAATTGGGATAACTGTAATAGTATAAATGATAAAATATAATTTAAAAAATAAAAGAAGTTAAAAATGACATTTAAGAGACAACTGAAATTAGAACACTTCAAATTATTTTTTGACTGTGATGCTAGTTTTTGCATCTAGACATTAGTCAGTACTCTTAGAAGTGTACATCAAGTGGAATGAATTTTACTATATATAACTTTTAAAATGTTCTAAACAGAGGATAGCAAACCAAATCTAGAAATATATAAGAAGGGAAATATATCATGCTCAAATTAAGATTATACTACTAATGCAAGGGTTTACTAACATTTGAAGAATTAACAATTTAATGTAGATAATAATAAAATAATATACAAAACATGAACATCTCAATAATATTTAATGGAATTTAACACTCATGTTAAAAACGTAGTCAAATATGAATAGGACTTCCTTAATCTGACAAGGGAATCTACAAAACACGTAACACTCATCACACTTAGTGATATGTTGAAAGCTCTTTGAGATCTAGAGCAAGACAAAGATATCCACTGTCACACACTGGCTCCTCTTGAAGGCAGACACTGAGATAAAACCATAACCAAAAACATAAAATTAAAAAGAAGAAATTATTGGTGATATGTCCCCTAAAGCAAAGGACATAAAGGAAAGAATAAACAAATGGGATCTCATCAAAATAAAAAGCTTCTGCACAGCTAAAGAAAACAGTATTAAAATAAAAAGAGAACCAACTATATGGGAAAACATATTTGACAATGATACCTCAGACAAGGGATTAATCTCCAAAATATATAAAGAACTTATAAGACTCTACTCTAAGAAGACAAGCAACCCAATTAAAAAATGGGCAAAGGATTTGAACAGACACTTCTCCAAGGAGGACATACAGAGGATCCAGAGACACATGAAAAGATGCTCGATATCTCTAGCTATCAGAGAGATGCAAATTAAAACTACAATGAGATACCACTCTACACCAGCCACAATGGCCTTCATAAACAAAGCAACAAACAGCAAGTGTTGGAGAGGTTGTGGAGAAAAGGGGACCCTAGTGCATCGTTGGTGGGATTGCAGATTGTACAAACCACTATGGAAAACAGTATGGAATTTTCTAAGAAAACTAAAAATGGACATACCTTTTGACCCAGCAATTCCACTGCTTAGATTATAACCTAAGAACCCTGAAATCAAAGGCATTTTTGTATACCAATAATGAAACAATGGAAGCAGAAATCAGGGAAAAAATCCCCTTCGATATAGAAAAAAGAAAAATAAAGTACCTAGGAATAAACCTAACCAAGGAGGTAAAAGACCTGTATGCAGAAAACTACACAACACTGAAGAAAGAAATCAAGGAAGACACAAATAAATGGAAACACATACTGTGTTCATGGATCGGAAGAATTAACGTCATCAAAATGTCCATACTTCCCAAAGCGATCTACAGATTCAATGCAATACCTATTAAAGTACCAATGGCATATTTCACAGATATAGAACAAACTCTTAAAAAATTTATAAGGAACAATAAACGACCCAGAATAGCGGCAGCAATCTTGAGAAAGAAGAGAAAAGCAGGAGGGATCACAATACCTGATACCAAAATGTATTACAAGGCCACTGTAATCAAAACAGCCTGGTACTGGCATAAAAACAGGCACGCGAACCAGTGGAACAGAACAGAGAGCCCAGAAATAAACCCTAGTCTCTACAGTCAAGTAATATTCAACAAAGGGGGCAGCAACATAACATGGAGTAAAAATAGCCTCTTTAACAAGTGGTGTTGGGAGAACTGGACAGCTTCGTGCAAGAAAATGAAACTCGAGCACCAACTTACACCATACACAAAAATAAACTCAAGATGGATAAAAGATTTAAACATAAGCCGTAACACCATTAAAGTCCTAGAGGAGAACATAGGCAGGAAAATCTCAGATATTACATGCAGCAACATTTTTACTGATATGTCCCCTAAAGCAAGGGACATAAAGGAAAGAATAAACAAATGGGATCTCATCAAAATAAAAAGCTTCTGCATGGCCAAGGAAAACAATATTAAAATAAAAAGAGAACCGACTGTGTGGGAAAACATATTTGCCAATGATATCTCAGATAAGGGTTTAATCTCCAAAATATACAAAGAACTTACACGACTCCACTCTAAGAAGACAAGCAACCCAATTAAAAAATGGGCAGAGGACTTTGGCAGACACTTCTCCAAGGAGGACATCCAGAGGATCCAGAGACACATGAAAAGATGCTTGATATCGCTAGCTATCAGAGAGATGCAAATTAAAACCACAATGAGATACCACTTGACACCAGTCAGAATGGCCCTCATAAACAAAGCAACAAACAGCAAGTATTGGAGAGGTTGTGGAGAAAAGGGGATACTAGTGCACTGCTGGTGGAAGTGCAGGCTGGTACAACCACTATGGAAAACAGTATGGAATTTTCTAAAAAAACTAAAAATGGATATACCTTTTGACCCAGCAATTCCACTGCTAGGACTATATCCTAAGAACCCTGAAACACCAATCCAAAAGAACCTATGCACCCCTATGTTTATAGCAGCACAATTTACAATACCAAGTGTTGGAAGCAACCTAGATGCCCATCAGTAAATGAATGGATCAAAAAACTGTGGTACATTTACACAATGGAATTCTATGCAGCAGAAAGAAAGAAGGAGCTCATACCCTTTGCAACTGCATGGATGGAACTTGAGAGCATCATGTTAAGCGAAGTAAGCCCGGCAGTGAAAGACAAATACCATATGATCTCACCTTTAACAGGAACCTAATCAATAAAACAAACAAACAAGCATAATATAACCAAAGACACAGAAATTGAGAACAGGCTGAAAGTCACCAGAGGGGAGAGGGGAGGGAATTTCAGGGGAAAAGGGGAAGGAATTACAGGAACAAGTATAAAGGACACATGGACAAAAACTATGGGGGGTGGAAATGGGAGGGAGGAGGGGAGGGCTGGGGTGGTGGGTTCGGGTGAGAATAAAAGTCAGAAAACTGTACAAGATCAACAATTAAAATAAAAATTAAAAAAATAATAAAATAAAATAAAATAATAAAAATTAAAAATTAAAAATAAATAAAATAAAAAAGAAGAAATTAGCAAGAATTTAGGACTTAATGAGATTAAAAATATTTTATGAAACTTGTTTCAATTCTATGGATATAACTAGATCATGACATAAAGCTTATTTCTTTTTTTTATTGTTGTTCAATTACAGTTGTCTCCATTTCCCCCTGACAACTACCCCTATCTCAACCAGCCCCACCTCTCATTCTCAATCCTACCTCCCTTTGGTTTTGTCCATGTGTCCTTTATAGATGTTCCTGAAAACCCTTCCCCCTTTTTAGCCCCATTACCACTTTCCACCTCCCCTCTGGTTACTGTCAGTTTATTCTTAATTTCAATGTCTTAGCAATTCCACTGCTGAGATTATACCCTAAGAACCCTGAAACACCAATTCAAAAGAACCTATGAACCTCAATATTCATAGCAGCACAATTCACAATAGCCAAGTGCTGGAAGCAACCTAAGTTTCCATCAGTAAATGAATGGATCAAAAACTATGGTACATTTACACAATGGAATACTACGTAGCAGAAATAAAGGAGCTCCTGCTCTTTGCCACAGCAACAACGGAACTGGAGAGCATTATGCTAAGTGAAATAATCTAGGCAGTGAAAGACAAATACCATACGTTCTCACCTAGAAAATGTATTTCTTGTTGTGATACACATCATAAAAGTACAAAGAAAACACCACAGAAAACAGAGTCATCAAAACACCTTTGTAAGTTACAGAAGACTCTCTTAACCCTTACTCTGCCTAACTGCCTTTCCCACAGCCCTCCTATTTCATCCCTCCTTTATGGTTCATTGTAGCATTATTTAACTACTTGCAGCTTTTAGAATGCACAGTATAATTTCAAGTTCTGTGTGTTTGCAAATGAGATTCCTTCTCTAATTCACCTGCCCAGTGAATCTGTAGTGATGCTGTAATGCTCAGCTCTAGTGTATCCCTGCAAAGCTGATTAACTTCCACCTCCTTGCCCCCACCTCCACTACAGTATTTAATTCAGCATGTTTCAGTTATTTGCTACAAGGTTCTTTATGTCAGTGCAGGGTGCTTTTGGAAGGTAATTGCATTCCTCAGCTATCTTTTAAACTGGGATAATGCATATTTGAGGAAAGCAGGGAAGGAGGAAGGGAGGTAAGAAGGAACTGAGCCCAGAGTAGCACAGAACAGGTTCAGTAATGTCTTATTTAGGTTTGAGCAGTACGTGGGATTGGAGGTAGCCTTGAATGGGCAATTGTCCCAACACTTCCAGTCACTTGTTGCCTGGCAAACCCAGGAGCAAACATGATGAGCTTTACTTTCCCACATGGACCCCCTGTCACCCAGGCACAGTGACATGTCCCCACAGGACTACTTTCTATAATGAGAAATGGGCCGCTGAAGTATTTTGGCAAACAGGAAGCATTGAACTGTCAAATTATCCTCTCCTCTGGGGTAGCAGGAGAATTCTAGCTTCTGTTGTTATTGTCTTTTCATTACTGTTAGCTTTATTAGTTTCATGATGCTATGAAGATCCTGATGATAAAAATCTATAGAGAACTGAACTTGAACTCTAGTATTTTCCCCACCAAAGCCCTCAAAAGGTTCACTAATGAATTGGAGAAAGAAGCTCTTAGGGGACCATAGAAATCACTCTTTCTCTAATACTTCTGAATTTTTTTCCAAGGGGATGTGAGCCCAGAGCTGTGCATGTGAGGATACATTGATAAATAACACAGATATCCTATTCTCCAGGAACTTGATGTTCTGGGGATTTATGCAGGCCAATAAAGAGAAAAATGTAGTGGTGTAATTATAAAAATAGAGGTTTGCATTGTGTGCTTCCTACTTCAGTATGCACACAAATCGCCTGGGATACTTGAGGAAATGATGGGTCTGAGTCAGTAGGTCTGGGATTGCACCCAGGATTCTGCACTTGTAACAAGCATTTGTGTGATGCTTATGCTATCAGCCCAGGCACAATTCTCTGAATAGAAGCTAAAAACAGAGAGACATGGAAGTTTATCCTCTCTCACGATGTGTAGCTAGAATAGAACAGTCTTTCCAAAAGAACTAAGACTTGAACTAAATCTTCACAAATAAGTCACCACAGTCCCTTATGTTTAGGTAATTAGAGCAGAGCTGTGTTGCTAAAGTGGAACCATGAATGAATCAATGGAAGATGACACCAGGGAAGGCAGAGTAAGAAGCATAAACTGTACCTTGTAGATATTGAGGAACCATAGAAAATTAAGATAGATGAAAATATCTGTGTCTTCTTTATGCTGTGGAAAATGAGTGGTCAATGTCTCCTCTCATACCTGTAAAAATTTTTTTTGAATACAATGGAGGAAATTATATCAATCCACTGGAGATATATGTATACATTTATGTAAATGTTTATATATAGTCATACATGTGTTATATGTGCGCAGAGTATTTTATGCTTCTCAAAATGATTTAGCACAAATAGAAGCAGAAATAAATGAATTTAGGACTAAAAGTTAGATTCTTTAGGAGTGTGATACTGTTGTGTTATTTTTAAGTAAAGTAAAATTCATATAACATAAATGTCACCATTTTATTGCACACAATTCAGTGGCATTTACACACGCACAATATTTGTGCAACCACCACTTCTACCTAGTGGCAAAACAGGTATTCCAAAAGGAAACTCCTTATCCATTAAGCAATCACCCCCCATTTCCTGCTTCTGCAAGCTACTAATCTCTTTCTTTCCTTAGGAATTTGCCTATTTTGCACATTTTATATAAATGGAATATACAATATGTCACATATTGTGATATACTGGAAAAATCAATAAAGTATTAGGAAAGGCACTAATGGGGTAATATAGGCTAGAAAAAAATGCATAATGGTACAAATATCAAAATGACAGAATAAGCCCTTCTTTTAAAATTATTTATGTATTCTATAATATTTTTCCATTATGATTTAGTCCTCTTATAATACCCTTCTGCAATCCCACACTATTGTCCATGTCCATGAGTCCTTTTTCCTTTTTGATCAATCCCTCCACCCCCTTGCGGGGGCCCCTGTCCTGGGTGCTAGATGTGGGGGGGCTCTGCCCACAGAGCCCATCCCTCCGTCACAAATGAAAATAAAACTACCAAGGTATGATCTGCTTAGGGAGGAGAGGTGGACAAACTCTCTAAGGAGAATGACCCAGAGCCCCTTCCTCACTGGGCTTTTATTGGGTTCCAATACACAGGAATACAGGTTTAACATTTCAAAGAAATTTGAGGGTTTAATCTGAGTCAGTGTATGTCTGGAAAGGGGGTTGCCAAACTTTGGGAGACATACTCATTTTCTCCTCGGACCCTTATAATTTAAATGAGTGCACTATTAGCAAAGCAGGTTTCACAGGACTTTAAGAATTCTTTCTTATGCCCGATCACCTGGGAAACCATTTTGGCCAGCACAGGGCTGCACCTCTTGCCCTCATAGTTTCAGGCTTTAAGCTGACTAGGAAGCAGAAGACATCTCCCAGATGGAAATGAGGACTCGGGCTATGTCAGAATAGCCTGGGGTGGGGGCTGAGGGTCCATCATATCCTCTTTGCTGCAGCCCCCTGAGTCCTTCCATGAGGGCTTCCCAAGTGGTTGTGTCTGGCTTAGGTTGCCCCTCTCATAAGGAGTCTTACCCGTTATTGACTAACCAACCAAGCACTGGGGCCAGAGATGGATGAGGCAGAAGCAGCACTCCTGCCCTGGAGATAAGCTTTGTCTCCTTAGTAGCTCACGTCCTCTTGACAGAACAGACCCAGATGAAGTGGGTCCCTTGGTTCTTACACAGCCCACCATGGGATGAGGGTTACAACTCCTGAAACCAGGCTGAAAGGTCGGTAACACCCCCAAACCTCTCACCACTAGCTGTCATCTGTTTTCTATCTATGAGTCTCTTTGTTTTTCTTGTTAGTTCAGTTCGTTTGCTAGATTCCATATATGAGTGAAATTATATGGTATTTGTTTTTCTCTGACTGGCTTATTTCACTTAGCATAACGTTCTTCAGCTCAATGCATACTGTTGCAAAGGGAAAATTTTTCTTCTTTTTTATGGACAAATAGAATGCCATTATATTAATGTCCCATAGTTGTTTTATCCACTCATCTACTGATAGACACTTGGGCTGCCTCCATATCTTGGTGATTGTAAATAACACTGCAATGAACATCAGGTTGCTTATGTTCTTTTGAAATAGTGTTTTGGATTCCATTGATATATTTCCAGAAGTGGAATTGCTGGATCAAAATGTAGATCCATTTTTAATTTTTTGAGGTATCACCATACTGCTTCCCACAACAGCGGACCAGTCTGCATTCCTACTGACAAGGCAAATGGTTCCCCTTTCTCCATATCTTGGCCAGCTCTTGTTCTTTTGATTTTTTGATGGCATTCATTCTGACAAGTATGAGATGGTATGTCATTGTGGTTTTTATTTGCATCTCTCTGACGGTAAGTGATGTTGGACATCTTTTCATATTGGCTAAAGATGTCCTTTTTGGAAGTCTTTATGCAGGTCTTTTACCCATTTTTTAATTGGGTTGTTTGTTTTTTTAGTGTGGAGCTTTGTAACTACTTTATAAATTTTGAATAATAACCCCTTGTTAGATGTATCAGTGATTATGTTCTCCCATTTGGTGGGCTGCCTTTTTATTTTGTTGACAATTTCCTTGGCTGTGCAAAAAGTTTTCATGTGATGCAGTCCCATTTGCTCATTTTCTCTTTTATTTCCCTAGCCTGGGAAATTATATATGATAAAAATTTCTGTGAGCAATGCCTGAGATTTTACTGCCTATTTTTTCTTCTAGGATTTCTATAGTTTCAGGTCTAACATTTAAGTCTTTGATCCATTTTGAATTTTTTTTATTGTTGTTCAAGTACAGTTGTCCGCATTTCCCCCTTCACTCCCCCTGACCCCAGCCATCCCCATATTTCTCCCTTGATTCCACCCTGCCTTGGTTTTGTCAGTTTTGTCCATTGTCCTTTATAGTTGTTCCTGAAATTCCTTCTCCCCTTTCCCCCCATTATCCCCTCCCAGCTCCCCTCTGGTTACTGTCACATTATTCTAAATTTCAATGTCTCTGGTTATATTTTGCTTGCTTGTTTATCAATTAGGTTCCACTTAAAGGTGAAATCATATGGTATTTGTCATTTTGAATTTATTCTTGTGTGTTGTGTAAGAAGAAAACATAGGCAGGAAAATCTCAGATATTCCATGCAGCAATATTTTCACTGGTATGTCCCCTAGAACACGGGACATAAAGGAAAGAATAAACAAATGGGAACTCATCAAAAAAAAAAAAAAAAACAACTTCTGCACAGCTAAAGAAAATAGCATTAAAATGAAAAGAGAACCATGTGTATAAGAAAATATATTTACCAATGATACCTCAGACAAGGGTTTAATCTCCAAAATACACAAAGAATTTACATGACTCCACTCTAAGAAGACAAGCAACCCAATTAAAAAATGTGCAAAGGACTTGAACAGACACTTCTCCAAGGAGGACATACAGAGGATCCAGAGACACATGAAAAGATGCTCAGTATCACTAGCTATCAGAGAGATGCAAATTAAAACCACAATAAAATACCACTTGACATCAGTCAGAATGACCTTCATAAACAGAGCAACAAATAAGTGTTGGAGAGGTTGTGGAGAAAAGGGGACCCTAGTGCACTGTCGGTGGGATTGCAGACTGGTACAACCACTATGGAAAACAGTGTGGAATTTTCTAAGAAAACTAAAAATGGATCTGCTTTTTGACCTGGCAATCCCATGGCTAGGATTATAGTCTAAGAACCCTGAAACACCAGTCCAGAAGAACCTATGCACTCCTATGTTCATAGCAGCACAATTTACAATAGCCAAGTGTTGGAAGCAACCTAGATGCCCATCAGTAAATGAATGGATCAAAAAACTATGGTACATTTACTCACTGGAATACTATGCAGCAGAGAGAAAGGAGATTCTACCCTTCATGACAGTATAGATGGAACTAGAGAGCATTATGCTAAGTGAAATAAGCCAGGCAGTGAAAGAGAAAAAGCACATGATCTCACCTTTAAGTGGAACCTTATCAACAAAACAAACAAGCAAGCAAAATATAACCAGAGACACTGAAATTAGGAACAATCTGACAGTAACCAGAGGGGAGCTGGGAGGGGATAATGGAGGGGAAAGGAAGAAGGGTTTTCAGGAACAACTATACAGGACACATGGACAAAACCAAGTGGGGGTGGAATTAGGGGAGGGAGGTGGGGATGGCTGGGGAGGAGGGGGAAATGGGAGGTGGTAAATACAGAAAACTGTTCTTGAATAATAATAAAATAACAAAAAAAGTTGGTCTTGTTTCCTTTTTCTACCTCTGCCAGTCCTATTTTCCTAACCCTATTTACTGAATAGACTATCTTTAGTCCATTGTATGGGCTTGCTTCCTCTGTTGAATATTAATTGACTATAAAGGTGTAGGTTTATTTTGGGCTGTCTATTCTGTTCCATTGATCTATTTGTCTGTTTTTATGACAGCACCAGGCTGCATTTGTTACTATGGCCTTGTAGTATAGTTTGATATGAGGAATTGCGATTCCTCCAACTTCATTATTCTCTTTCAGTGTCTTTGTTGCAATGTGGGGCCTTTTGTGATTCCACATAAATTTTTGATATATTTGTTCTAGTTCTGTGAAATATGTCACTGGAGTCAGGATAGGAATTGTGTTGAATCTATTGATTACTTTGGGTAGTATGGATATTTTATTGATGTTAATTTCTCCTATCTATGAACATGGTATGTGCTTCCAATTATTTGTCTCTTCTTCAATTTCTTTCTTCAGTGTCTTATAATTATCTGAGTACTGGCTTTTTATATTGTTGGTTAGGTTTATTCCTAGGTATTTTATCCTTTTAGAAGCAATTGTGAGTGGGGTTATTTTATTAATTTCCCTTTCTGTTAGTTCATTATTGGCCTATAGAAATGAAACTGATTTCTGAATGTTGTGTATCCTTCTACTTTGCTAAATTCATGATCAGTTTTACTAGTTTCTTGGTGGAATCTTTGGAGTTTTCTGTGTACAGAATCATGTCATCTGCAAATAGAGACAGTTTTATTTCTTCCTTTCAAATTTGGATGCCCTTTTTTCTTCTTCTTGTCTGATTTCTGTGGCTAGGACCTACAGTACTACATTGAATAGGAGAGGTTAAAGTAGACATTGCTGTCTTGTACCCAGTCTTAAGGGGAACACTTGTATTTTTCCCCCATTGAGTAAGATGTTGGCAGTGGGTTTGTCATATATAGCCTTTATTATGTTTAGGTATGTTCCCTCTATTCCCACTTTGCTGAGAGTTTTTATCATAAAGGGGTGCTAGATTCTATCAAAAGCTTTTTTCTATATCTATTGATGTAATCATGTGGTTTTTATCCTTCATTTTGTTTATGTGGTGAACCATGGTTATTGATTTGCGAATGTTGTACCAACCTTGCTATTCCCAGAATAAAACCCACTTGATCATGGTGTATGATCTTTTTGATGCATTGCTGTATTCAGTTTGCTAATATTTTGTTGAGGATTTTAGCATCTATGTTCATCAGTGATATTGACCTTTAGTTTCCGTTCTTTGTAGTGTCTTTATCTGGTTTTGGAATTAGGATAATGCTGGCCTCAAAAATGAGTATGGGGGCCTTCCTTCCTCTTGAATTTTATGGAAAAGTTTGAGAAGCAGAAGTGTTAGACATTCTCAGAATGTTTAGTAAAATTCACCTGTGAAGCCATGTAGTACAAGACTTTTGTTTTTTGGGAGTTTTTTGATTAATGCTTCCATTTAAACAGGTGTAATCTGTCTATTCAGATTCTCTGATTCTCCCTGTGGAATTTGTATGTTTTGAAGAATTTATCCATGGTGTCCAGTTTGTTGGTATATAGTTGTTCATAATATTTTGTTACTATCTTTTGTGTCTCTTTGATGTCAGTTGTTATTTCTCTGCTTTGATTTCTGCTTTTATTTATTTGGGCCCTTTCTTTTTTTATTGATGATTCTGGCTAAAGTTTTATGAATCTTGTTTATCTTTTCAAAGAACTAGCTCTTGTACTCATTGATTTTTTTGTATATTTTTAGACTCTATTTCGTTCATTTCCACTCTGATCTTAATTATTTCCTTTCTTTTACTCACATTGGGCATTGTTTGTTGTTCCTTTTCAAGTGCCTTTAAATGTGAAGGTAGATTGTTTATTTGAGCTACTTCTCGTTTTCTGAGATATGGGTGTAATGCTATGAATTTCCCTACTGGGATTGCTTTCCCAGTGTCCCAGATTTTGGATTATTGTGTCCTCATTTTCATTTGTTTCAAGATATGTTTTGATTTCTTCCTTGATCCTATTGTTTACTCATTCATTGTTTAATATCCTTTTATTTAGCTTCCATGCCTTTGTGTGTTTTTCAGTGTCCTTTTTGTGCTTGATTTCTAGTTTCATAGCATTGTGGTCACAGAAGATGTTTGATATTATTTCAATCTTCTTAAATTCATTGAGAATTATTTTGTGTCCTACCATGTGGTCTATCCTAAAAAACATTCCATGTGCACTTAATAGTATGCATATTCTGGAGACCGGGACAAAGGTGGCCCAGCAACCACAGGCAGCTCTGCGACTGGGACGGAAGCGGCTCTGTGACCGGAGCTGGCTCTGCGACCCACCGCAGGTGGCCCTGGGTCCTGAGAGGGCTCTGCAACCGACTGGAGGCGGCCCTGCGACCTGAGGTGGCTCTGCGACTGGGTCGGAAGCGGCCCTGGGGCCAGAGGCAACCCTGCAACTAGAGAGGGGACTCTGTGGAAGACCCGGAGCTCACATCTGTGATCCTGGGGTGAGTGCGCGCAACTCGGGAAACTCGCGGAGCCCACGCCCATAGTCTCGGGCAGGCGCTCTCACCCTGTAGGAGACCCGGAGCTCACAGCAATAGGCTCGGGGAGGGATGGATCTGTAAGAGATTCCAGCTGAAACCCATAAACTCGGGAAAGCTCACCCTCTGCAGGAGGCTTAGAAATCACACCCAAGGCCCTGCATGGAGAGTGCACCATTAGCCCTGGGATCAGTGCTCGGCTGGCACAGAGGACAGTAGCCCAAAGCTGACTGAGTGAGGAACAGAGAGAAAAGCGGTACGAGTCATCTCGCAGCCTGCTACAGCCAGCAAGTCCAGAAAATCCAGTTTGGCCTGTGTGAAAATAGCAAGAGATTTATTTATTTATTTATTTTGTTTGTTTTTGGGTGTTTTGTTTTGTGTGTTTTTTTTTATAGTTGTTTTTTGTCTGTTTAGTTGGGTTTTTTGTTTGGTTGTTTGTTTTGGTATGTTTTTTGTTTTTGTGGGGTTCTTTTTGTTTTGTTTTGATTATATATTTTTTATTTTTTTATTACTTCTACCTTTTTTATCCCTCAATTCCTTTTGCTTCTCTTTACTTCTTTCTGGTTTTATTCCTTCTTCCTTTCTTTCCAATTCTGTCTCTCCTTTCTTCCTCTTTTTTTCTCTTCTTTTTTCACTTTATTCTTTTCTCTTTTTAAATACCCATGAGTGAGGCAAAAAAATCCTAGAACTGTGAAAAAAAAACAGAGTTTGACCAAAAGAAGGGGTATTCCAAAAGCTGAGACAGTGGAAGCTGTGAACACCAGGATACCTGAAGGAGACTACACCACTGAATCTCACAGGTATTCCACCACAGAAGTTCACACCATAAACCCAGGTAGCCAGAACAGATCAATTTAAGAAGCTGAGGTTTACAAGAAGAGTCTCACCAACAATGGGAAGACAAAGAAACAGTCCCCAAATGAAAGAAAAGGAGGAAGCCCCAGAAAGAAGCCTAAATGAAATAGAGGCAACTCAACTATCAGATAAAAAGTTCAAAGAAATGGTTGTCAGGAAGCTCCATGAGCTCTCAATGAGCTACCAGAAACGACAGGGAAGCTACGATGAACTCACTGCAAACTATATCAACATGAAAAAGGAAATAGAAACTATCAAAAAGGGCCAAGAGGAAATGAAGATTACAATTTCTGAGCTGAAGAACACAGTAGAAGGAATGAAAAGCAGAATCAATGAAGCAGAGGATCGAATCAGTGAGTTGGAGGACAAAGTAGAAAAAAGCAGCCAGAAACAGCAAGAAAAGGAAAAGAGGCTCAGTAAGAATGAAGAGGGTTTAAGAGAAATGCAAGACAATATGAAACGTAATAATATCCGTATAATAGCAATACCAGAAGGAGAAGAAGAAGAGCAAGTGATAGAAAACCTATTTGAAAAAGTAATGATGGAAAACTTCCCTAATTTGATGAGAGAAAAAGTCACACAAATCCAGGAAACACACAGAGTCCCTATCAAGAGGAACCCAAACAGGCCCACTTCAAGACACATCATCATTAAAATGGCAAACTTCCAAGACAAAGAGAGAATCTTAAAGGCAGCAAGGGAGAAAAAGGAAGTAACATACAAGGGAGCCCCAATAAGGTTAGCAACTGACTTCTCAATGGAAACGCTCCAAGCCAGAAGACAACGGCAAGAAATATTCCAGGTAATGAGAACCAAAGGCCTACAACCAAGACTACTTTATCCAGCAAGGCTTTCAATCAAGATAGAAGGATAAGGAGCTTCCCAGACAAAAGAAGTCTAAAAGAATACACCTCTACCAAACCAGTACTGCAAGAGATACTAAAGGGACTGCTTTAAGGAAAGAAAGGAAAAGAGAGAGTGAGGAACACAGGTACGAAAATGACAATGAATCAGTACCTATTAGTAGTAACCTTAAATGTAAATGGATTAAATGCTCCAATCAAAAGACATAGAATAGCTGACTGGATAAGCAAGCATGACCCACACATATGCTGCGTACAAGAGACCCACCTCAGGACAAAAGACCTACACAGACTCAAAGTGAAAGGCTGGAAACAAATTTTCCAAGCAAACGGAGAGGAAAAAAAGGCCGGGGTAGCAATACTCATCTCAGACAAAATAGACTTCAAAAGAAGAGCTATAAAGGGAGACCCAGAATGTCACTTCATAATACTCAAGGGAAGAATCCACCAAGAAGACATAAACATTGTAAATATATATGCACCCAACATAGGAGCACCTAAATACATCAAGAAAATCTTAGAGGACTTCAAGAAAGATATTGAGAGCAACACAATTATAGTAGGGGATTTTAACACCCCACTGTCAAAAATGGACAGATCTTCCAAACAAAATATCAATAAAGATATTGTGGCATTGAACAGTACTCTAGACGAATTGGACTTAGCTGATATATATAGAGCCCTTCATCCCAAAGAAACTAAATACACATTTTTTTTCAAATGCACATGGGCAAAGGATTTGAACAGACACTTCTCCAAGGAGGACATACAGAGGATCCAGAGACACATGAAATGATGCTCGATATCTCTAGCTATCAGAGAGATGCAAATTAAAACTACAATGAGATACCACTTGACACCAGTCACAATGGCCTTCATAAACAAAGCAACAAACAGCAAGTGTTGGAGAGGTTGTGGAGAAAAGGGGACCCTAGTGCACTGTTGGTGGGATTACAGATTGGTACAACCACTATGGAAAACAGTATGGAATTTTCTAAGAAAACTAAAAATGGATCTACCTTTTGACCCAGCAATTCCACTGCTTGGATTATATCCTAAGAACCCTGAAACACCAATCCAAAAGAACCTATGCACCCCTATGTTCATAGCAGCACAATTTACAATAGCCAAGTGCTGGAAGCAACCTAGGTGCCCATCAGTTAATGAATGGGTAAAAAATCTATGGTACATTTACACAATGGAATTTTATGCAGCAGAAAGAAAGAAGGAGCTCCTACCCTTTGCGACAGCATGGATGGAACTGGAGAGCATCATGCTAAGCAAATAAGCCCGGCAGTGAAAGACCAATACCATATGGTCTCACCTTTAACAGGAACCTAATCAACAAAACAAACAAGCATAATATAAACAAAGATACTGAAATTGAGAACAGTCTGACAGTGACCAGAGGGGGAGGGGAGGGAATTTCAGGGGAAAAGGGGAATGGTTTAGAGCAACAAGTATAAAGGACTCATGGACAAAAACTATGGGGGGTGGAAATGGGAGGAAGGTGGGGAGGGCTGAGGTGGTGGTCTGGGGGTAGGGTAAAAGACAGAAAACTGTACAATATCAACAATTAAAAAAATACTGATTAAAAAAGTATGTGTATTCTGCTGCTTTGGCATGACATGTTCTGAAGATATTGATTAAATCCATTTGATCTCGTGTGTCATTTAATGCTTCTATCTCCTTGTTGATTTTCTGCCTGGAAGATCTATGCATTGAAGTCAATGGAGTGTTAAATTTTCCAGTTATGACAGCACTACTGTGGATCTTTCCTTTCATGTCCATCAAGATTTGCTTACATATTTATGTGCTCATATGTTGGGTGCATAAATATTTACTAGAGTTATATCATCTTGATGGATGTTCCCTTTATCATTCATTATGGAACATCCCACTTTGTCTCTTACCTTGGTTTTAAAGTCATTATGTCAGATATAAGTAGAACCACCCCAGCTTTTCTTCTTTTCAATTTTCATGAAATATCTTTTTCTATCTCTTTACTTTTAGTCTGTGTACCTTTCAATCTGAGGTGGGTCTTTTGGTGCTGCATGTATATGGGTCTTGTCTTCTTATCCATTCACCTACCCTCTGTCTTTTGGTCAGAGCATTTAAGGCGTTTATATTTAAGATGATTATTGATAGATACAAATGTAGTGACATTTTATTGTTAGATTTTTTCCCTCTGTTTTTCTTCTTCTCTTCCTCTATCTCCCCCTCCTCTTCCTCCTCCTCCTTCTCCTTTTCCTCCTTTTCCTTCTTCTCCTTCTCTTCCTTCCACTTCCCCTTCTTCTTTTCTTCCAAGCCCTTTAACATTTGTTGAAGTATTGGTTTGATGTTAACAAATTCCTCTACCTTTTTTCTTGTCTGGGAAGCTCCTTATTTCTCCTTTGATTTTAAACAATAGCTTTGATGGGTAAAGTAGCTTTGGTTACAGGTCCTTGCTTTTCATCACCTTTTACAATTCATCCTACACCCTTTTGGACTGAAATGTTTCTGATGAGTGATCAGATGACAGTCTAATTGGCACACTCTTGTAGGTATCTACCTGCTTTTCTCTTGGGGCTGTTAGAATTCTCTCCTTATCTTTAAGCCTTGTCATTTTAATTATGATGCAATTTGGTGTAGGCTTCTTTGAGTCCAACTTATTTGGTACTCTCTGAGTTTTCTGGACTGTGTAACTTTTCCTTCACCAGATTAGGGAAGTTTTTGGTTATTATTTCTTCAAATAAGTTCTCAATCCCTTGTTTACTCTCTTCTCCTTGTATTCCCATAATGTAGATATTGTTACACTTCATTTTATCCAAGATGTATCTTAAGCTCTGCTCATTTATTAAATTATTTTTCCTTTTTGATTCTCTGCCTGACTGTGTTTTTCTACCATGTATTCCAAAACAATGATTAAATCTTCTGCTTCTTCTAACCTACCATTCTTTTCAGTGTATTATTCCCCTCAGATATTGCATTCTTTATTTCTGAATGATCCTTTTTTATGGTTTCTATGTCTTTTTCATGCTGTTGAGTATCCTTATAGTCATTACTTTAAACTCTCTATCTGATAAATTGCATACTTTCATTTCATCTAGTTCTTTTGGAAATTTCTCTCCTTTCATCTGGAGTCTATTATTTTGTCTTCCCATTCTGGCTGTTTCTTTGTATTTTCCACCTTAGATGTTAAACTAATCAGCCACTAAACTGATCAATTGTTAGTTTAATCAATCTGTGATCAGCAGTCAGGCTTAAGCACCACAGAGTGGCTCAGAGTAATTCCTGGGGTCAAGGCTATTGCTTCCCCTCAGGCTGACACCATTCAGAGAGGAGTACTCTACCTGATAGAGATGGTCTCTGCAGTATGAGGAATGAATCAGCATATGGGTTGTCACTGCTGTTCTCTCAATTTCATCCCAAGAGCCACCAACCCCAGACACTCCTCAAGTGTCTCTATTTTGCTCTTCTCATCTTTTTTCCAGCACATAGGGTAAGTGGACGTAAATGCAGTTTTGTGTTTTGGCCCTTTAAAAGGCTCTTCGCCTCTCCAGAAGTCTCTCCCTGGCTGACAGAACCCTTGGTGTATTTCACAGCTGGTTGTTATCTGGGTTCCTTTCTGTTTCTGGTGCTATTGGCTAGGGAGCCCAGCGTGGGGTTTTGGCCCCACACTTTGCAGGGGGAACCCTCCCAGCTACTGACCTATCCTTCTGGAACTTCAGCTGCTGCCCATGGAAGTCCAGCCAGCCCTTTCACATCTCCTCCATACTCCCTACCAGTCATGTTGTCCTGAAGTGTTTTCTTCTGTCTGTCCATGTTTGTAAGGCTTCTCTCCAGCTAGTGTTGGTTATTCAAGATGATTTCTCTGCAATTCAGTTGTAATTCCAGATTGGTCCTGGAAGGAGGTTAGTGTAGCTTTCACTTACTGCTCTATCATCTTGGATCTCTTCACACATATAATATTAATATACATCTCTTTGTGAATTCTTTTGCATGTATATGGTCCAAGGCTCCTTTCTTTCTTCACAACAGTATCACTGTACACAGCAAAGCTTATCCCAAATGGCAGAAAAATGAGTATATCTCCACTGAATTAATGTTTTTATAGTCTTCTTGTTCTCTATTTTATTTAATTCCACTCTAAGTTTTATTTTTTCCTTTTTTTTTCCCTTTTGCTGCCTTTGGGCTGATTTTTCCTTTTCTAGTTCTTTAAGATGTAATGTTAAGTTGTTTACTAGAGATTTTCTTGTTTCTTGAGACAGGCTTGTAATGATTTTAAGATACCTCTTACTGTAGCTTTTGCTGCAACTGAGAACTTTTGATATGTTGTGTTGTCACTCTCATTTGTCTCTCTATATCTTTTGGTCTCAACTTTTATTTCTTCTTTAAGCCAGTAATTTTTTAGTAGTATGTTGTTTAATCTCCACATATTTGTGGATTTCTTTTTTGCAGTGGATTTCTAATTTCAAAGCTTCGTGGCCAGAGAATATACTTAATCTGATTTAAATGTTCTTAAAGAGACCTTGAGAATAGTATGTCAAAAATAGTCAGTCAGAAAAAGCTAATAACCATGTTATTTCCCTCATGTAGAATATAAAACTGAAATTCACAGAAAACAGCAAGGTGGTTACCAGAAGGAAGGGGGCAGTGAGGGTACTAAAGGATAAGGGGGTGCACGTATATGGTGACAGAAGATGATGTGACTTTGTGTGGTGGGCACACAATGCAATATGTAGATCATGTATCATAGAAATACACACTTGAAACCTATATAATTTTAACAAATGTCAGTCACCCCAACAAATTTAATGTAAATAAATATAAATAAAAGGGTATACGTTTGGCTTATTTTTTAAAGAATTAATAGAGGAGGCTGAGACAGCTAGAATTTCTAAGGCAGATACCAGAAAGGAGGAAGCCACAGAGACAAAAACAACAGAAATTTTTATAGGTTTTTCTTTGAATCTTGTCTGTGCATTTATATAGGATGATTCCCCATAAAGCCAAGCAAAGAATGATGAAGGACCTGTAAAACTGATCAACTTTCAGAACTCACACAAGGTAGGATACTTTATAGTTCCAATCAACCAGAGTAGAAATAGCCCACTAGAGTGTTTTATTAGTAAGGCTAAACTATTTAAAAACAGACCTGGAAGGAAAATAATTCGACATTTTTAACAGCTTTATAGAGATATAATTCACATACCATATATTTTACCCATTTCATTGTACAGTTTGCTGTTCCACAAAATGCTAAATATAGGGTTAGCATATTCCCAACAACTTCACTCCTATGCATATACCCAAAAGAAAACACAAGTCCACACAAAAACTTAGACACAAATGTTCATAGAACATTATTCATAAATACTTAAAAATTGGACACAGTTCAAATGATTATAAGCTGATTAATGAATAACCAAAATGTGTTACATCCATACAACAAAATTATTTGGCAATAAAAAGGGATGAGATGCTGACACATGCTCTAATATAGGTAACCCTTGGAAACACACTAAGTGAAAGAAGCCAATCACATAAGACCACTTATTGAGTGATTTTTTTTAAAATATAAAATTTCCAGAACAGGCAAATGTATAAAGATAGACATTAACTGAGGGCTGAGGAGGAGCAGGCAGGTATAGAATGTGACTGATAATTTTAGGAATTATTGTAATATTAGATTGTTGTATTGGTTGCATAATTCTATGAACATAGTATAAAGCACTAAACTGTTAACCATAAATGGGTGAATTATTTGTTAAATCTCAGTAAAGTGGGATTATTTTCCATGAGTTTTAGAGGGCATAAAAATTGAATGCAATACTTGGTCCTGCATTGGAAGTATGTAAAGAATGAATTATTAAAGATAGAGTAATTTGAATATGAATGCAACATTATTAAGATAAAACAGATCAAATATTGATATGGAAACATGGGAAAGTAGATATTTTTCCTCCTAAATAATAATAACAACAACAGAAAAAATCCAGATTAAAAATGTATAATTTTATCTAATTTTGATTAAGTAAAAGACAAAATATACAAATTCTGTGTGTGTGTTTGTGTTTGTCTGCACATAAACAAAGATTTGGAAAGATACCAGAATATACACTTAACTATGGTAAACTGAGGGTAGTAAGAATGTGATGCATTTTATTTTTCCATTTTTTTCAGCTCTTTATACTGTATACCTTATTATTTTACAATATTTCATTTTGATTTTTGTATACTTTGCAAATATATGTCAAATATATGAAAAGTGCATAAAATAGAGTGAGAAACCTCCATGTATCCATTCCACTATAATCATCAGCACAGTTTATTTTGTTTTATCTTAACATCACAAATTACCTCATCCCCTATGATCTTTATATTATTTTGAAGCAAATAAAAATGTTACTTTTAATTCAAAGATTATCATCAACTTGATACTTAAACTTATATCAAATGCGTAGAAGAAGGTCTATTAATATACATACACATTGTGATTGAGAATAGATTTAGGAGTGCAGTAGAGTAGGTGGATCTCTTATGATGAAAAAGTATTTAGGGAGAAATTGTTAAATCATAAAACATAGGAGGATATTTAAAAATAAACAACCCAAAACTTCCGGCCAAGATGGAGGTGTAGGTGGACACACTGTGCCTCCTCGAGCAACCAAAATTAAGGACAACAGGGATTTAGAAACAAGAAAACAACCAGAACTGAGAGAAAATTGAGCTGTACAGAGGTCTGACAACCATTCATCCAGACCGGTAAGAAGGGTGGAGTCATGGCAGGAGGAAGCAGAGGGTGGCAGACCTGGGGATGCAGGCAGCTGCTGGTGGACCCCGGTCTGCAGGTAGTGGCTTGCAGGCCCCAGGTGCAAGGCGGCTGGCTGACCAGGAGGTCCCACATTTGCAAGCAGATAATCCAGGCAAAACTGGGGAACAAGACAGAACTCACAACCCAGGGCTCCAGCTCCAGGAAATAAAAACACCGAGACCGCACCCCACATACAGCGTAATAACCCAGCAACTGGACTGCCCTGCCCTGGGGGGAACACCTAAGGCTCTGCCCCTCACTACGTAACACCCTGGACCAGAACCACCCCCCCAAAAAAAAATGACTTAAACAGGAGAACAGATCAAAGCGCCAGAGCAAATTCATCTAAGTGGCCAAGAGATAGCTAACCTATCAGATGCACAGTTGAAAGCACTGGTGATCAGGATGCTCGCAGAATTGGTTGATTTTGGTCACAAATTACATGAACAAATGAAGGCTACAATAAGTGAAATGAAGGAAAATGCACAAGGAACGAATAGTGATGGGAGAAAAACTGGGACTCAAATCAATGGAGTGGACTAGAAGGAAGAAAGAACCATCCAATCAGAAAAGAATGAAGAAACAAGAATTGAAAAAAATGAGGAGAGGCTTAGGAACCTCCAGGAAATCTTTAAACATCTCAACATCCAAATTCTAGAGGTACTAGAAGGGGAAGGGAAAGAGCAACAAGTGGAAAAGTTATTTGAACAAATAATAAAGGAGAACTTCCCCAATCTGACAAAGGAAATAGATTTCCAGGAAATCCAGGAAGCTCAGAGAGTCCCAAAGAAGTTGGACCCAAGAAGGAACACACCAAGGCACATCAGAATTACATTAGCCAAGATTAAAATGAAGCAGAGAATTCTAGAAGCATCAAGGGATAAGGGGACAGTCACCTACAAAGGAGTTCCCATCAGACTGTCAGCTGATTTCTCAAAAGAGACCTTACAGGCAAGAAGGGGCTGGAAAGAGATATTCCAAGTCATGAAAATCAAGGACCTACATCCAAGATTGCTCCATCCATTGGAACTGTCGTTTAGAATGGAAGGGAAGATAAAGTGCTTCCCAGATAAGGTCAAGTTCAAGGAGTTCATCATCACCAAGCCCTTATTATATGACATGTTAAAGGGACTTATCTAAGAAAAATAAGATAAAAATGTGACAGTAAAAATACAGAAAACTCACAGATATTTGGGGGCGGGGGCTGTCCTGGGCACCAGAAGTTGGGGGATTCCACCCTCAGAACCGCATCCCTCCATCACGGATGAAAATAAAACTACCAAGACATTATCTCCTTGGGGAGGAAAGGTGGTCAAACTCTCTGAGGAGAATGACCCAGAGCCCCTTCCTCACGGGGCTTTTATTGGGTTCAAATACACAGAAATACAGGTTTAACATTTCAAAGAAATCTGAGGGCTTAATCTGAGTCAGTGTCTGTCAGGAAAGGGGGTTGCCAAACTTTGGGAGACATACTCATTTTCTCCTCGGACCCTTATAATCTAAATGAGTGCACTCTTAGCAAAGCAGGTTTCACAGGACTTTAAGAATTCTTTCTTACGCCCGATCACCCGGGAAACCATTTTGGCCAGCACAGGGCTGCACCTCTTGCCCTTGTAGTTTCAGGCTTTAAGCTGACTATAGGCAGAAGACATCTCCCAGATGGAAATGAGGACTCGGGCTATGTCAGAATAGCCTGGGGCGGGGGCTGAGGGTCCATTACCCCCTCTTTGCTGCAGCTCCCCAAGTCCTTCCATGAGGGCCTCCCAAGTGGTTGTATCTGGCTTAGGTTGCCCCTCCCATGAGGAGACTTACCTGTCATTGACCAACCAACCAAGCATTGGTCCCAGAGATTGATGAGGCAGAAGTGGCGCTCCTACCAGGGAGATAAGCTTTGTCTCCTTAGTAGGTCACATCCTCTTGACAGAACAGACCCAGATGTAGTGGGTCCCTTGGCTCTTACTCAGCTCACCATGGGGTGAGGGTTACAACTCCTGAGACCAGATTGATATTAACAACAGATATTAACAACCACACCTAAAACAAAAGCAAACTAAGCAAACAACTAGAACAGGAACAGAACCACAGAAATGGAGATCACATGGAGGGTTACAACAGGAGAGTGGGAGGAAGAGAGAGGGGGAAAAGGTACAGAGAATAAGTAGCATAGATGGTGGGTAGAAAATAGACAGGGGGAGGGAAAGAATAGTGTGGGAAATGTAGAAGCTAAAGAACTTATGACACATGGACATGAACAAAAGGGGGGAAATGTGGGTGGGAGGGAGTGTGCAGGGTGGAGGGGAATGATGGGGGAGAAATGGAACAACTGTAATAGCATAATCAATAATATATAATTTTAAAAAATTAAAAAAAGGAACATTCCTACATATGAGATCTGTCCAGGAAAAGCCCAGCCATTGTGAAATATAATGAGTGGTTTGTGCAACACTGATGTAACCTGGCAGCCAAAGAGAATGGACTTGAATGTGTATGCATGAACAACGACAACTTTACTGTATGTCAGTGGGGGCAGTAGATGCCATTGAGTAAGCATGCGTACAGTGTGGTCATCATATTCAGAATGACTGAGGAAGTAGAGCAATGAGTCTACATCAAATTTTGTGTTAAGCTTGGACATTCCTTCACAGAAACTATTCAAATGATTCAGAAGGCCATAGCTGTGGGCAACTTTTGCTTAGCACCTTCATCATGACTACGCACCCACCCATGCATCATGTCTCATGAAAAGTTTTTTGGTGAAACATCAAATCACTCAGCTGACTCAGTCTCTCAACAGTCCAGATTCAGTGTCCTGCAACTCCTGGCTTTTCCCAAAACTAAAATCACCTTTGAAAGGGAAGAGATTTGAGACCATCAGTGAGATTCAGGAAAATACAACAGGGAAGCTGGTGGTGATTGGGAGAACTGTGTGAGGTCCCAAGGTTTGAAGGGGACTGAGGTGTCATTGTCTTATGTACAATGTTTCTTATATTTTATAACTTCTTCAGTAAATGTCTCTATTTTTCATATTACATGGCTTGATACCTTATGCACAGACCTCATACATAATAGAGGAATAAGGTTTTCCTCTAATTAGGAAGGTCCATGTAAAGTAACTGAAGGAAAACTAAATTTGAAATCAATAGATAAGAATTCTACTTTAAAAAAACAAACACACACACAAAAAAAGAATTCTACTTCTATATCTGTCAATGTAGCCATAATACTTCTGAGTTATTTTTTATAATTGCTTGTAAGAATAAAGCATTATTATTCACTAATTCCAATAATATATTTGAGCATCTACTATATGCTCTGCTTTGTCCTCATTGCTGGAGATATAAAATGAGTTTATTTCCACATTAGTCAGAACTATTTTGGTTATTGGAAAAAATTAAAAAGCAAGCAAACAACAACAAAAAGGAAAAAAGGAACTCTTTTGGTTATAACTAATCATAACTCCAACTCAGACAAGTTAAATCAAAGAGAAAATGCAACAGCTTACACAACTACAGAACACGGGGATGGGACAATTTCACATGCACCTAATTTCAGAGGTTAATAGTGCTTCATCAGAACCTAGTCTATCTCTCTATCCCAGCTCCTTAGCTTACAACAAAATTATTTGGCAATAAAAAAAAAAATGAAGTGCTGATGCATGCTCTTATAGTTTCCATGCAGGATTTCTCAACATAGGAACCTCTGACAACTCCCTGATGATATCCTCATTGCATCAAGACCAAATGCTCTGGGTAATGCTTTTCCTCCTCCAGGTGTAGTGTAATCCCACCTCAATATTCTATTGTATAAAGTCCAATCATTGTACACTAAACACAATGCCTGGCCCAATAGCTGCTACGTAAATGTATCTCCTCTCACCTTCTATCTACAAGGTTG
This sequence comes from Glossophaga mutica, assembly GCA_039655065.1. Lineage (NCBI taxonomy): Eukaryota > Metazoa > Chordata > Mammalia > Chiroptera > Phyllostomidae > Glossophaga > Glossophaga mutica. The sequence goes on from CM077307.1 coordinate 113,677,782, forward strand.
CATTTCTTACATTTGCCAACTCAATTGCTTTAGTCTTTGTTTTTTTTTTAATATATTTTATTGATTATGCTATTACAGTTGTCCCATTTCTCCCCCATCATTCCCCTCCACCCTACCCACCCTCTCCCACCCACATTCCCCCCTTTAGTTCATGTCCATGGGTCATAAGTTTTCTAGCTTCTACATTTCCCATACTATTCTTGCCCTCCCCCTGTCTATTTTTTCCCATTATCTATGCTACTCATTCTCTGTACCTTTTCCCCCTCTCTCCTCCTCCCATGCCCCTGTTGCTAACCCTCCATATGATCTCCATTTCTGTGGTTCTGTTCCTGTTCTAGCTGTTTGCTTAGTTTGCTTTTGTTTTAGGTGTGGTTCTTGATAGCTATGAGTTTGTTGTCTTTTCACTGTCATAGTTTTATCTTCTTTTTCTTAGATAAGTCCCTTTAACATTTCATATAATAAGGGCTTGGTGATGATGAACTCCTTGAACTTGACCTTATCTGAGAAGCACTTTATCTTCCCTTCCATTCTAAATGACAGCTTTGCTGGATAGAGCAATCTTGGATGTAGGTCCCTGCTTTTCAAGATTTCAAATATTTCTTTCCAGCCCCTTCTTGCCTGTAAGGTCTCTTTGGAGAAATCAGCTGACAGTCTGATGGGAACTCCTTTGTAGGTCCCCTTATCCCTTGATGCTTCTAGAATTCTCTGCTTCATTGGAATCTTGGCTAATGTAATTCTGATGTGCCTTGGTGTGTTCCTTCTTGGGTCCAACTTCTTTGGGACTCTCTGAGCTTCCTGGACATCCTGGAAGTCTATTTTCTTTGCCAGATTGGGGAAGTTCTCCTTTATTATTTGTTCAAATAAGTTTTCCACTTGTTGCTCTTCTTCTTCCCCTTCTGGGAGCCCTATAATTCGGATGTTGGGACGTTTAACGATGTCCCGGAGGTTCCTAAGCCTCTCCTCATTTTTTTGAATTCTTGTATCTTCCTCGTTTTCTGTTTGGTTGTTAGTTTCTTCCTTCTGGTCCACTCCATTGATTTGAGTCCCAGTTTTCCTTCCATCTCTATCGGTTCCCCATGCATCTTCCTTCAGTTCACGGATTGTAGCCTGCATTTTTTCATCTAGTTTGTGAGCAAAATCAACCAATTCTGTGAGCATTTTGATGACCAGTGCTTTGAACTGTGCATGTGACAGGTTGGCTATCTCTTCACTGCTTAGAGGAATTGGCTCTGGGGCTTTTATTTGTTTTCTGGTTTGAACCATTTTTGGTGTTTTTTTTTGTTGTTGTTGTTGTTTTGGTTTTAGTCTGGTCGCGGCTATTACGTAGTGAGGGGGTGGAGCCTTAGGTGTTCCTCAGGGCGGGGCAGCCCAGTCGCTGGGTTGTGACGCTATAGGTGGGGGCGGGGTCTGAGAAGGAGCAATGGCACCTGCTCCGCTCTCTCCTGGGCTCCAGCCCTTTCCGCTGCTTCCCCTTCACCTGGATTATCTGCGCGCGCACGCGTGCTGTTATGTAGTGAAGAGTGGAGCCTCTGGCGCTCCCCAGTGTAGGGCAGCCCAGTTTCTGGGTTGTGATGCTATATGTGGGGGTGGGGTCTGAGAGGGAGCAATGGCGCCTGCTCCACTCTCTCCTGGATTCAGTCCCCTCCGCCACTTCCCCTCCGCCTGGACCGTCTGCGCGCTCGAATGTGAGACCACCTGGTCAGTCAGCCAGCCGCCTTGTGCGGCCTCACTGGGTCTGCACAGTTGCCCCCCTGTGCCCGGGGTCCGCCAGCTGCTGCCTGTAGGCCCGGGGACCGCCAGCCGCCGCCTGTGCACCTGGGAACTGCCAGCCGCTGCTGCTTGCGTTCCTGGGGCCGCACCTCCACTTTCTCCTGCCGCGACTCTGCCCCTCTTACCGGTCTGGATGAATGGTTGTTGGACTTCCGTACAGTTCAATTTTCTGTAAGTTCTGGTTGTTTTCTTGTTTCTAAATATTTGTTGTCCTTAATTTTGGTTGTGAGAGGAGGCACAGTGTGTCCGCCTACGCCTCCATCTTGGCCGGAAGTCCCTAGTCTTTGTTTTTATTTAAAATTTATTTATTTCTTATATTATTGTTTTATCTATGATCCATTTTCTGGGGCTCCAGTTCAGAAAAGATCCATGGCCCACTTATTCATGAAGATATTCTGGACCAATTTCTAATTAATCATCATTGGATGCTTCCTCACTGAACCATCAAAGATCCTACATGAGGTTACTTTGCCAGTACAACTTATATTGTTCACACTTAGCACTGATGAGAGAAGCTATGCTTGGGTTTTCACAGTTATCATTTGAGGAAAACAATGCACATGACTCTCACCCCTCTTTTCTAGAATTACTTATAGTTTCCATAAAATCCAGTATAAAGGTGCAGCAATAGTACAATTCTATTTTTTCCTATGGCCAGTGTAAACATCTTTCCTCTCTATTTTCTCTCTCCTTGAAGTCAATGATGTATTTCAGAAAGAGAAGAACTTAAGAGTCAGACAGTATGAAATCCCTCTTGTCATCTACTAGTTGGAGATTCTTTGAAAGTCATCTGGTCCTTCTGAGCCTCAGTTCTCGCAACTATTAAATGGGGATAACAATGAACCTATCCTGCAATGTAATTGGGAAGATTATAGGAAACAAGGTTTGTAAGATTCTAGCATAGTTCCTGAGACAGAGTAGCCACTTGGTAAACAAAGGGCACATGGACAAAATCAAAGGAGGGTAGGATCAAGGGTGGTGAGTGGGGATGGTTAGGGTGGATGGGAGAGATTAGGGAAAATGGAGACAACTGAACTTGAACAATAATAAAAAATAAATAAAAATCTTTCAACAAAAAAAGAAAAAATAAGTCACATTTCCTCCTTCAAAGACCTTATATAAATGAAATTGTTATATTTATTTCTCTAGGTCTCATTTTACTTCTTGTATAACCATTTTTTCCTTTTTTCCCCTATGCATTCATAAATCCCTTGAGCTTGGGAACACACTTTGTTTCCTTTTATTGCTCATGAATCTAACACAGTTTTTTTCATGGGGAAGTTTCCTAACAAATTATTCATAGCTGTATAAAATATAATAACTTTGATGCTCCTATTCCAAAACTATAGGTAAACACATATTGACGATACAAACATCTAATAATCCTGTTGTGGGTCAGACTGCATTATATGATTTTCATTAATGTTCTCATTTAATCTAACATTGTGAACATTTTACAAATGAAGAAACAGATTTGTAGATGCTAAAAACTTGCTGTGAGGTCATTCAGGCAGTGTGTGGTAGAACTTATCCTTAAACCCAGGCCTGGCCACTGTGACTCAATTGGACTACTGCACATAACATTCCAGGTAGACCAGTGCCTAGGACACTGACATTTCTCCATCAGGTGCAGTGCTGGCAGAATCAAAAGACCAGGCTAAGTAAAAGAGACTTTAAGAGCTCATACTTGCTCACCCCTATGTGAGCAGAGATGTAAATACTCACAACAGCAGTTTGAGGAGAAACCCAGGATACAAGAATGACCTCTTGTCCCAAGGCTCAGGCATGGTGCCCATTCACAGTTCTATTTCATCCTTTAAGATTCCTTTCCATGTTATTATGGCAGGTCTCACCTGGAATCTCTACAGACACTTTGCTTTGGATGTCAAGTCTGTGCTCCCTAAGGATGCCTTGCCTCCTGCCCTCAGCTGCCATGTGATGTCTCTGCCCCCTTCTCAGATCCCATCTTGCCAGGCTGACCAAACTCTAAGTTGTGGGAACTTGGTTTTCCAGTTCTCTTCAGCAAAGTAGCATCAGATCTTATTCTCGACCTGGAAAATTTAACAGCATGCACATTCCTATAGCAGGAAAACAGGTCAGCACCCCTTCTACTGGTGTTTTGCTACTTTAAACCTTTAGCTTTCTCATTGCAATATCAAATTGGGTCATTGAAGCCCAGCCTCATGTAGGTGGGTAAAATTTGATCTAGGCTGTAAAATAAGAGCAGATCCCAATGTGTTGGTTGTGGATGGTGGAACAATTGTTCACTAGATCTGGATTTAAAGGAAGGCAGGAAAAGTACACCTGGGGCCAGCCACCAGGAAATGGCATGGAAGAAAATGAAGCAGGACCCTGAATCCAGATCATGTGACTGAAGAATCAGGTAACACCATCATGACTCTGGGATGCGGTGATAAGAAAACCCTATAGATGCAAAAGTGGTTAAACCAGGAAAGGCTTAGCCTGCCACTCAATACTAATGAAAATATTTGCTATCACCTTACAAATGTTACTTCTTTTTCTCTTCCAAATATATCTTTGGTATACATTCTTTTACACATTTTAGAGATGGGAAATTTGTGATTCAGGAAGATTAAATAATTTGTCCAATGTCTTAGAGTTAATGAGTGACCAAGATTTGAATATAGATTTGTCTGCTTCCAGAACTTATGACAATATTCCAGAGATATTTAGGGGACTGCACTTCAGTTTTATCCCTGGAAATCAAGATGGTCTCCAAGCCTAATGAACCAATGGGGCAGGAACGCAGTGATGCATGGCTCAGTCAGACTTTTTGCAGTGTTACTACTCAAATGACTGAGGTTCCATATGGCCAGAGGCCTGGAATCCACAAGAGCTCATACACATGGATAAAATGGTAGAAGTAATAGTCTTGACTTGGGCTATGTTGTACTTAGGACTTCTAGCACCTGGCGCATAGCTTCACCCTCCTCATTCCCTACTCTTTGACATTTCACTCTCCTTGCAGTCTTTCTCTCTCATGTCCTCATAACATGTCTGCAGTGATTTGAGAAAGTTCACTTGCTTTCACATGCCCTCTAAGCTTGCAATTCCACCAGCATCTTCTAAAAATAATATAAAGCCATTCTTAGATAGGAATGTTCATTTGCTCAGAGCTAAGCTTCTGGGGAGCTCCAGGCAGTAACTGCACAGACATTTGTGCAGTAACATTTGCACAGACCTGTTCCATTTTTTATCAGCACTGAGAGCTACTTCCTTAACCGGGAAATATTGCAGCCTGTTTTGTAGCACTCTATGACTGGTGCAGGTTCTCCTAGGCTTCATTTAATTAAAGATAAAATATAGTTAGTAATGATCAAATCAGATAATGCACTAGGCATACCTAGAGCAACAGTGATAACTTGGGAGTCCCCAGTGAATAATTTGAAGTGGGGGTTGTAAGCTAACGGGGCCTGTAGAGCCAAAAGCCATGGGAAGAAGTTAAAGAGAAGTAGATTGTGGACATAAGAGGAAATTCAAAAAGCCAGAACTGTTGGAAGGTGAAACAGACCACTTTGGAAGGTAGTGAGTTTCTTATCACTGAGAGTGAGGTTGGATTAACACTTAAAGATTGTTGGGAAAGGGCTTGCTCCTGAACACCTGGCTCTCAGGCAAGCTAAGGTTTTTATGCAAAGTTGAAGTGCCAGAGAATAGCCAGGCCCAGTTCAGACAGGACCCTGGGAAATAAGTAGTTCTGGTGCCTGACTATGAAGAAAACTAACAATTAGCATGACCCCATTATCTCCAGGGCCATTACAATCTGCACTGGTATGGGAGGAGGGTAATGGTAGTTCTCAGTACCAGGAATCTGAGTAGTGATATGAATCCAGTTTATCATGGAGAAAATAAATGAATAAAGCAAAACAGGACATTAGGCAGAATCTGAAGGAGGAAGGCCAGCCTGGCACTCTGAGAAGAGTACTAGATCAAGTCAGAGACCCAGCTAAGGAAGAGCTAAGGTCCAGGTAGGAATCCGGAACGCTAGAAAACCAGGATGAGATGATGTGTCCTGGGCACAAATGGTGTAGAGGAGGGTGGGAGGGCATCTTGGGGAGAGGAAAGACTAATTCTCTCAGTGCTCCCACCAATGAGCTTGAGGTTCTTATACAAGGAAGGTCAGCATGGCACTACACAGGGAAGGGTCTGTCTGTGCCAAGTCCGGGTGAGCAGGAGCTGATTCTTCCAGCAGGGTCTAGGGCAGTCTTATACTGCTATCTTACACTGTCTTCAACTCTGAGACCACATGACCTAAGGGAATGTGAAATTCAGCCAGAGTTGTGTTAAATTTGCTTATTGGGTCAATCCTTGGTATAAAGCAGCAACTCTCAAAGTTTAGCTTATGTCAGAATCACCTGGATGGCTTTTTAAATGCCAGATGGCCAGCCCTACTTCCTAGAATTTTTGACTCAGTGAGTCTGGATGGAGTCTGAGAATCTGCATTTCTAACAAGTTCCCAGGAATGGTCTAGGAGACTACCCTTTGAGTAGCTCTTGTTTAAAGTAATACTAAATCAAAGATCACCTATAGACATGATACTTACTTTCCTCCATATATTATTCAACAAATGTAGCATTATCTTGATTTCAGTTAGTATGCCCAGAATTACATGTATCTCAGTAAACAATATAGAATCCTTGAGGTCAAGTGATGACAATCTAAAGATACATGAATACGTGATTACAAGACAGGTTAAGTGCCAATACAAGAGTAATTCCTGGGGACAGTGAGCATATGAGTATTTGTACACAGTGCACTGAGAATACAGTCTTAGGGACATTAGACCAAGTTTCTGGCCACTGTGACCTTGAAACTGGAAGGTGATTTTAGGGTCAGAAAAGCCTGAATTGGCTCTTGGCTCCACTTCCTAGGTAGCTGGCTGATTGTAGGCACGCTAATTAAGTTCTTTGAGCCTTGTATTCCTTGTCACCAAATGGTCTTGAGTCATATAACAACATGACCATGGGCATGTTCTAGGCACAGGACCACAGCATGAACAAGCCTGACAGTCTGTCCCTATTCCCAAGGAGCTCACACTTTGCTAGCGGCATTAGTATTAGAGATAGGATATTACCATGCAGATGCATAAATAAGAAAGTTGAGACAAGATAAAAATACAATGACAAGGATAGCAAGATATGAAAAGAAGGGCAGAATTTTAGAGAGAATTGTCAGGAAAGGCTACCCTAGGAGGTAGCATTTGGTTTGAGATCTGGATGATGGGAAGGAGGCTGTATTTTCCACATAGGCTATGCCATGGGGTGAATATGTGAATAGATATATGAGTTAAATTCTATGGTGGTCAACTATCAAAAAATATGCTTATTATCATCATCACCATCCTCCTGTTTTTCTTACTGTTATTATTATTACAATTATACAATTACCCCGGTGCCTGGAAGACAAGTGCATAAGCAAAGCTCAGAGGGGCATAGCCTCCTGGGCACATTTGGAAAGGTCATAGTCAGTAACATTGAAGGACAGAGCATTCAGAGTTGCATGAATGATCACATTTGAGAGCTCAAGTAACAAATCTGTGGACCAAGCCAAACCCTAGACATTGTCCTCTGGAGCCACTAGAGAAATCTAGGTAGCCACATGACATGTTCATAGATCTGTTTTAGGAAAAGCACCTGTCATCTCACTCTTTTCTGTGTGCAGCATGGGAAATGGGTGGAGGTGAGCAAGACTGAGGGCAAGGGGAAGACATTGGCATTCTGCAGCAGGAGAGAATGGTGGGGCACACAGTGACACAGATATTTAGGAGGAGCCATGAACAGAATGCAGCAGTCTATTAGATTGGAAGCTGAAGGTGTGTGGACAATGGAGGCAGCCTCCATGGAAACAGGATGTGCCTCACCCCCACCTCCTTTCAGGTTACAAGCTCAGGAAGACAAAACATGGAGGCAAGACTTTGGGGAACCCGCTAAGGATGTTGGGGAGGTGACTTTGCTATATATGCTTCTTACTGTCAAATAAGATATTCTCCTCTTTCACAGAGTAGGGTCTTATGAAGACTGAATCAGATGACAGGTATGAAAAGCACTTTGGCAATTTTAAAATATTTTTCAACTGTGAGGTGGTATTTTTATTACCTCTGTTTCCTTGTATAGAATGTGACCCAATAACTGGATGATGGTGTCTGGCTGCTCTGAAGGGAGCCATAAAGCAGGAGATAGCAGGCCTGAATCTCACCTGCCTGGGCTTCAGGACAGGCCCGAGCTACCCCTAGGAACCCACCCTTTCCACAATGCCCCTAATGTGTCTCTCACTTAAAATGATTTGCTAGGCTAAGTTGTGGGCATCATCAGAGAAGAGGCAACAGCTTGAATGATTCAGTGGCTGCAGGGAAGTAATTCCCATCCATCTGCTTCAATGGGAGCTATGATGGTAATGAAAAGTTACTAAGCGTCCCCCATTACTAAGCTGTGCGGGGCAGCTGTCTTCTGGTGCACAGAGGCACTCCCTGCAGGGGCGTACCTCTATGCAAAGCATTCATGAGAACTTAGACAAATTCCCCTTCACTGGGCTTTGTAAATGGAAACCTATTTAGGCTGAAGCTAGATGTGCTGTACCATAGAAGTCATTTTATTGTGGCTGATTTCCTCCTTCTTTCTTTTCCTTTCTATTCCTACCTGCTACTTCTATTTCTCTTCCTCCTCCCATTGCTCAGGTTTTACTATCTGTTGTGGTGTCAGAAAGGAATACCTGAGGCATGTGCACTGATGCTTTTGGAGCCCAACCATTTACTGAGGGGGGTGCTGAGCTCCACAATGCAGGGGTTCTCTGGGCATACTGTGATTGAGAAACGTGGGAAGCCTGTGGTCCCATTCTGCTTGTTTCTGTTTCTTGAAAAGTGATTGCACAGGTCTACACATGACTCCTCCTGTCATTTTGTGTGTGCACGTGAAAGCCCTGTGGCCCATCAGGGCTTCCTGTCCTTTCACCCCAGCCAGATATCTTGAGGACTTAATCAGAGTACAGTGATTACATGCACTGTGATTCCGCTGGGGTTCCAAAGGAATCTGAATCACTGGAAAACTCCTTTGCTGTGAAGAGCTTTTTATCAAGACTCCTAGAAGGGCCACAGTAAAATAGCTCAATTCCACATTGCATAAGTAGTCATGGATCTACTCAGTGCTCCTTCTTCTCTCCCAGGATGACCAGTCTTGTCTGTTCCAGCCCAGCTCCTCAGAGCTCTGCTTCCACATTCTCTCAGGCTGAAAACTGTAACCCTCCAGGAAGGCCCGGGTTTCTGTGAGTAAAAAACCCTGGACAAACCCCCGCCCCCACCCCCTACCCTGGCCCTGCTTCTAAGTGCTGCTTCTTCTTCCAGGGCATTGGTTGGAATAGATTATCACCTTCTCCCCAAGAACTAAAACAGCATTCATTCATTGCTAAACTTTTTCTTGTGATAGGGACCACTGTCCTTGTTTGAGCCTCAGTACACAGCTGGCATTTGCATTAGTTCAATAAATGTTTACTGATTAGTGACTACTGGGGATACAAATGAAAATAAGACCTAGCTCCTGCCTGTAAGAAACCCACAATCTAGAAGAGAAAAAAACAAATGTAAACAAATAAGTACATGAGGTTATTTTAAATGTCCTTTATAGTTAGGAGATGTTTGTATTTGCTGATATTTGTTCATCTCTGGGGAAGCCAGGATAGACAGAGCATCTGACTTATAATTCCTGGGGGTCTCATGTTATTACTGACAGCCTTACCACAACCCCCCTGTATCTGTAAGCATTAACTCCATTGTACAGCTGAGGGAACTGAGGCATAAAGCAGTTAAATGACTTTCCAAATGTTGAGAAAGGGCATAACTATAAATAGTGTTCTTGCCTATTTGACTCCAAAAGTCTCACTCTTTACTCTCCTCCAGCCTGCCTCTCATACCCTCCTTTTTGGTTGGAGGCTTGCCACCAGCCTGAAAAATTGTGGGGACTGACCCTTTTGAGGTCATCATCAAGCCAGACCATTTCTACTTCTGAAATGAGGTCAGCATCAGATGTGTGACAAAACAAGGAAATATTTCCCCATTCAGAGGATCATTAAAATAAATGAAAGCTGGCAGGTCATTGTTATGCACGAGGAAATAACATAAATGGAAAAAATCTATGAACATTACATGCAAAAGTCTCTGGAAAATTTTCAGAGGAAACAAATGGGCCAGCATGTGAATGAATAATGCCTTGCCAATGGGAAATTGGGAACCATGGGGCCAAACTCATAGCAAAATGATCCATTCTGTTCAGCATGAAATGAATTATCTGGCAAAATAGGGGAAAGGCAGCTTAAGAACATGCTCATTGACTATAAGAGTTATGGATCTGGGTTTTCAGTTCTGAAAATGAGGGAATGCTTAAGCATACTTCTCTGGGCATATAAGTAGATTCTTGGTGGATTCTTCTACGGCAGGGTGAACACCTTTGGCCGTGTCTCTGCAAACTTGACAGTGTTTGGGGATGACTTATTCCACACTCCTGGTTCTTTCTAAAGATGAGAACAGGGAACTAAGACCACCCCAGGAAGTTGGACATGACATCCAATACAATGCTTGTCAGAGCAAGGACAGTTCAGTAAGCCCCCATCCTTTCTGACAAAGGGACAGTTTCAGGTTGATCAGGAGAATGTTTGATCATCCAGCCAGTTTCCATTTGTCCCTACTTGGGCATATACTGAATTTGTTCCAAATTCCTGTCCACTTGCAAATCCCATTCTGCTTCTCCTCAGAAAAGTGTCTTTCCTCATGAAGAATTAACTGATTGATCTATTAGTGGCAAAACAAGAGTCACTCTTCCTCATGGTCCTTATGCATCTACTTGGAAGTGTGAAACATACGGAAAACACAGTGGAATCTGTTTTCCCCTGCCAAGCATTCATCCTCACTTTGTACAATAACACTATGGTTTTCTGAGAGGAAGCTTCTGGGCAGATATTTGTTCTCTTCTTAGAATTCAGTAAATTTACCAAAAAGAGGTTTGGGGGCAGCTTCCATGAAATAGTATGATTCCATCTCTTTTTAAAAATAAAAATAAGAATTATGATTTAAACTTTACTGAACTTTTAAGTGCACATACAGTAGTAAGCACTTTTCATATATTATCTCATCTAATCATCACATATACATCTATGAAAGAAGTACTATTATTCCCATTTTACAAGGTCTGTCCATAAGGTATCCAGCCATGTAATATGAAAAATAGAGACATTTACTGAAGAAGATATAAAATACAAGAAACATTGTACATAGGACAATGACACCTCAGTCCCCTTCAAACCTTGGGACCTCACACAGTTCTCCCAATCACCACCAGCTTCCCTGTTGTATTTTCCTGAATCTCACTGATGGTCTCAAATCTCTTCCCTTTCAAAGGTGATTTTAGTTTTGGGAAAAGCCAGGAGTTGCAGGACACTGAATCTGGACTGTTGAGGGACTGAGTCAGCTGAGTGATTTGATGTTTCACCAAAAAACTTTTCATGAGACATGATGCATGAGTAGGTGCATTGTCATGATAAAGGTGCTAAGCAAAAGTTGCCCACAGCTATGGCCTTCTGAATCATCTGAATAGTTTCTGTGAAGGAATGTTCAAGCTTAACACAAAATTTGATGTAGATTCATTGATCTACTTGCTCAGACATTTTGAATGCAATGGCCACACAAAACACATCCTCACTCAATGGCATCTGCTACCCACACTAATACAGTGAAGTCATCATTGTTCATGCATACACATTCAAGTCCATTCTCTTTGGCTGCCAGGTTACATTAATGTTTTTCAAACTATTCTCATTAAATTAACAATACCTGGACTTTCTGGCATTCTGGACTTTCTAGACACCACATAGATTCAGAGAATGAGAATATATAGGTCAATAGTGCAGAATCAGGCCTTTGCACCCAGATATCTCTGACTTCAAAGTCTATACCCTTGGGCATTATGTTCTGTGTTGCTAACTTTTGTTTTACATTGACAATACATATTAGAGATTGAATGCTCTGAGATGTACTAAGAAACCTATTTAGTGACACTTAATACTAAACAATATTAAAAGCTTTGTTGAGCTCTGTAGGCACCATTGTCATTATCAGCAGGTATATCTAATCCTAATCTATGTGCTCAGAAAAGGGCAATTATGTAGAAATTAGAGTAGTATTGGTGGTGGTAGTATGGTGATAATGATAATGATAACAATTACTGAGAGACTATTAGGTGTAGGTGCTTTCTATGTATCATCTCATCTAATCCTTATAATTTTACTATTTATATTAGGTAAGAACACTGGAATATTGAGAGATATCTTACCAAATGGCACCCCAGTAGGGACACAGGGATTTGTAGAACAGATACTTTCTTCTCTTTCTTTCTTTCTTTCTTTCTTTCTTTCTTTCTTTCTTTCTTTCTTTCTTTCCTTCCTTCCTTCCTTCCTTCCTTCCTTCCTTCCTTCCTTCCTTCCTTCCTTCCTCCCTTCCTCCCTCCCTCCCTCCCTTCCTTCCTTTCTTCCTTCCTTCCTTCTTTCTCTCCCTCTCTCTCTCCCTCTCTCTTTCCTTCTTATTGTTGTTCAAGTACAGCTGTCTCCATTTCCCCCCCCATGCCCCCCCAAATCCCATCCATCCCTGTCTCCCACCTCAAACCTACCCACTTTGGCTTTGTCCATGTGTGCTTTATACATAGAACAGGGATTTGAACACAGATGTACTTGAATTCTCAGGCCCTAAGTCAGGCCTACTTTTCTTCTAAGCACTTGCAATCCTCCTTCCCTCATAGGATGGCCATCTTCTCACTTTAGCAGATCCCTACCCACCCTGGTAGCTTAAATTCTAAAAAGTCCTAATGATTTTCTTTCAAGGCCTTAAACACACCAGAAAGAACAAGCCCCCTTGTTCAGCTGTCCCTCTGCTATGTAGATTGCAAAACTTAAGAACCTGTGGAGGCTCTGTTGTTAGCCAGGCAGCTCTCCTGCAGGAGCCCAGCAAGGCGAAGGTAGTCCCACATGCCTCATAGTAGCAACAGGGGCATTGCACTATAATGGAACCCTATAGACCAGGAGTAGACTTAGGATCCAAGATGCATGAATTTCAAAACTGAAGCAACAAAGTACATTTTTTTCAGCTTGCATTTGTCCCTTAATTGGATCATGAATAGCAATTACATTATAGAGCATAACAGAAATTTGTGGGTAATTAGAATATATTTGGGGGTTGAGTTTTAATGGAGGAACCCAGCTAATCATTGAGTGACTCGCCCTTTACCAAGCAATAAAGTTATCATGAAACATCTATCAATCACTCAGAGAAATTGTAAGTGTGATTTTAATTCCTTCTAGATTAAGATTAAGAAGGCTGGAAACACACACTGCACAGAGGCTCTGTCTGTGTCCTTGAAGACGTGGGAAAAACAGGAGCAAATGTGCTCCCATAATCTGGGAGATTACAGTCCTGTCTGTAGCTACCTTGAACACATTGTCCGTTTCAATCTTCAGCATCACTTTGTGGGGAGTGTATATTTATGCCCATTGCACAGATAAAGTAATTTAGATGAGTAATTTGCCCAAATTCATAGAGCTAGAAAGTGGCAGACCCAGAGTTTACATCCAAGTGTTCAATATAAGTGAAGCTCAAAGGTCATAACCTTTCAGCTCTGCAATTGCTCAACATTTTTGAGCACCTACTATGGGCAGCATCTTTTCATACATCATGCAATTAAATACTTTCAACAGCTATGTAAGGTAAATAGTTTTAAATCATATTCACAAATGAAAAAGTATAAATCTGATAGGAGTAGTAGTTCTTGTTTTAGTCTATCATTCTCTCCCACCCGTCTCATCACATACACACATATACACTCAAACACACAATACTTCTTCAGTTTCTCCATCTCTGAAACCACATTTTGGGAGTTTCCTCAAAATTAGGCCATGAGGCTATAATATAAGATAATCTAAGAAGAACCACTAGTGGGATGAAGAAATAGCACAAGAAGAGTAAGGCAGCCAAAAAAAGAATAAGTTAGCAAAGCAGGTACCAATGTTAGAGACTGGTGTGGCCTCACAAGGGAACTAGAAAACAGTATATGCAACACACATAGCATTGCCTCACTGAAGAGCAATGAATGGGGAATCCTGGAGGTGGCAGAGTTAATTCTGCCATGCTTCCAGTTTTTTTCTTTTTTTCTTTTTTCTTTTTTCTTTTCTTTTCTTTTCTTTTCTTTTCTTTTCTTTTCTTTTCTTTTCTTTTCTTTTCTTTTCTTTCTTTTCTTTTCTTTTTTCTTTTCTTTTCTCTTCTTTTATTTTATTTTGTGGTGTTCATGTACAGTTTTCTGTCTTTTACTCTCATCCCAGCCCACCCCCGAGCCCTCCCCACCTCCCTCCCATTTCCACCTCTCCTAGTTTTTGTCCATGCCTCCTTTATACTTGTTCCTATAAACCCTTCCCCTCCCCCTCCCATTATCCCCTTCCACCTACCCTCTGGTCACTGTCAGCCTGTTCTCAATTTTAGTGTCTTTGGTTATATTTTGCTTGTTTGTTTTCTTGATTAGGTTCCTGTTAAAGGTGAGATCATATGATATTTGTCTTTCACCATCTGGCTTATTTTGCTTAGCATAATGCTCTCCAGTTCCATCCATGCTGTTGCAAAGGCTAGGAGCTCCTTCTTTCTTTCTACTGCATAGAATTCCATTGTGTAAATGTACCATAGTTTTTTGATCCATTCGTTAACTGATGGGCACCTAGGTTGCTTCCAACACTTGGCTATTGTAAATTGTGCTGCTATGAACATTGGGGTGCATAGGTTCTTTGGGAATGGTGTTTCAGGGTTCTTAGAATATAATCCTAGCTGTGGGATTGCCAGGTCAAAAGGCAGATACATTTTTAGTTTTCTTAGAAAATTCCACACTGTTTTCCACAGTGGTTGTACCAGTCTGCAATCCCACCAACAGTGTACTAGTGTTCCCTTTTCTCCGCAACCTCTCCAACACCTGTTTGTTGCTTTGTTTATGATGGCCATTCTCAATGGTGTGAAGTGCTATCTCACTGTGGTTTTAATTTGCATCTCTCTGATAGCTAGCGATATTGCACATCTTTTCATGTGTCTCTGGATCCTCTGTATGTCCTCCTTGGAGAAGTGTCTGTTCAAGTCCTTTGCCCATTTCTTAACTGGGTTGCTTGTCTTCTTAGAGTGGAGTCATGTGAGTTCTTTATATATTTTGAAGATTAAACCCTTGTCTGAGGTATCATTGGCAAATATGTTTTCCCATACAGTTTGTTCTCTTTTCATTTTAATGCTGTTTTCTTTAGCTGTGCAGAAGCTTTTTATTTTGATGAGATTCCATTTGTTTATTCTTTCTTTTATGTCCCTTACTCTAGGGGATACATCAGTAAAAATGTTGCTGAATGAAATATCTGAGATTTTCCTGCCTATGTTCTCCTCTAGGACTTTAATGATGTCACAGCTTATATTTAAATCTTTTATCCACCTTGAATTTATTTTTGTGTATGGTGTAAGTTGGTGCTCAAGTTTCATTTTCTCACACATAGCTGTCCAGCTCTCCCAACACCATTTGTTGAAGAGGCTATTTTTACTCCATTTTATGTTGCTGCCCCCTTTATTGAATATTAATTGACCGTAAAGACTTGGGTTTATTTCTGGGCTCTCTGTTCTGTTCCACTGGTCCATGTGCCTGTTTTATGCTTCCAGGTTTTGATGAAGATAGCAAAATGGATTTCGTAAGGCCTTCAAGCAGTTCTAGGCGGTAAAGAGAGGGGCAGGGTACCAGTTCAATAGCAAGGGAACAAAATGGTTTTCAATTAACCAAGAAGCAAAGGAGAGGAAACAGAAAGCATAACCTTGGAACCAGCTAGACCTGTTCATATGTACTTCCTGTCATTCACTGGCAATGATTGACCTGGGATAATGTGCTTGCCATCTCTTATTCAATCCAGGTCAGTTCAGGTGTGAACCAAGGGGACTTTTGTCCACATCACAAAGTGGATTAGAAGACTCCAGGGCTTGTGTCTGTCAGATCCCTGCACTGCACTTACCTGGCATACAGTTGCTACTGAAAATATTCATTCATTTGCAACTTGAGAACTGCCTTAAAATGAAACAATAAGAGAAGTTCTGATCTAGTGAAAATATTGAATCAGTCTTCATACAGGTGTTTTAAAGCAGTACAGTTTAATTATCAACTTTTCTATCTAGGGAGCAATCGATTCCTGTGAAACTCTATTGAAATATCCCAGTTCCTATTTCACAAATACACACAGAAGGTGCAAATAAATATCTTTCAGAAAGCAGAAGAGATACTTCCACAATTATTTGGGGGAATCAATATGTAAACACACATACATTTAGTGAATTTGCTTTTTTTGCCGGCTGTGAGCATTCCCAAATCTTAATCCCAGTGGTAATATAAGCCAGTATGTATTCATGGAAGAAAAGTATAGTGAATGTCATCTCTGAATGGCTGAGGACTATATAGGAACCTTATTCTCTATCCTAGTTCTCAACTGCATCAGGGCCACATGATTCAGCAGGGACAAAATCATTTTGTGATTCATTTGCTCTGTTCAGCTTTGGGCCATTGGTTTCCCTTCGTATCAGCGCCTTTCCAGAAAATGATTTAGGTCAAGCTCAAGGATAAATGCTGACTGGTTTATTCTGAGCTCTCAAGTATAAGAAGTGAAGTGATGGAAAATAGAAGCCAAGTTTGGAGTTACTTAACCTGGCTATGAGACATCAGTCTTTCATAAAAAAGATATCAGTCTGCTAACATCTTGGATCCAAGTCTTGGCTTGTTACTTTTGGGAAAGGAAATCTCCAATGGGGTGATATATTTCACTATCTTTTTATTAAATTTCTAAATTTTTCTTGCCAAGGTTCCTCTTCCCTATCAAGCATCATAGGTCAGAACTACAAAGTGCCAGGGCCCATAATTTATTTGACATTGTGCTGTGTCCTCATTTTCTTGTCCCTTCGTTCCCTCCTGCAATATTCCAAGACAGAGAAACCTCTTCCAAAGCTTCAGAAGAGGAGTCCTACTATTTCTACTTTGTGCCAAGGACCCTTGTGTGTAAAAATAGATTTTTACTTGGAAGTTGAGTGATAGCAGGATTACTTAACTGCAAGTTTACTGCAGAGCAATTCCCCTCCCTGTCGGTAGAAGAGGATCTGCTACTATTTAGGTGTGATAAGACCAAGTGGGTAAGGTCTGTTTGAATCAAAGATAAAGATTTATTTCTCTTTCTGTTTTAAAAAAGAGGTACATTTTATGTCTTTTCCACATCTTACCTCATTCTCTCTTACCTTCATCTATCCTCAATAAAGTACATAGTTATAAACAAGTCTCTTAAATGCCATGCAACAAGGAAACACACCTAATGCACAAGAGTTACAGTAAGAACTTTACTCCTTCCTCACACCCTCCAGTCTCCTGACTAATGATCAGCATATTGTGAAGCTATGGGCATATGTGCTTGGCAATCAGGTAGTTCTGGTCAGAGAGCTGAGCCTCAAGATACTAGCAATGTGACCCTGGGTAAGCCCTTCTCCAAGTGTCTATTTTCTCATAGCCAAGTGGTGAGGTTGGGGTTGTGAAGAGGATTGCATAATTTAACATGCAAACCTTCATATTTACATGTATTATATGTGCCAAAGAGATGCTAGGCATACTCCCCATTGCTCTGCATTCCCAGAAGTCTGTATTACCTTTTCCATGCTACATGGTAAAGCATAGCTACATTAGTGTGGATCCCACAAGAGCAGGAAAAGAGACACAACTTTAAAAATAATGTATACCATAGGAAAAACACCTGGCCTACTCATACCTTACTGAGAAATGTAAAATATAGAGTATCTAATAAAATATGTTTTAGTTTAAATATGGCCAAATATTACATAGGATATATATGCACTAAAAATTATTTGTTGTTTATCTGAACTTTAAATTTAACTAGCTATCTAGTCAGTGAAAGACAAATACCATATGATCTCACCTTTAACAGAAACCTAATCAACAAAACAAACAAACAAGCAAAATATAACCAAAGATACTGAAATTGAGAACAGGCTGACAGGCACCAGAGGGGAGAGGGGAGGGAATTTCAGGAGAAAAGGGGAAGGGTTTACAGGAACAAGTATAAAGGACACATGGACAAAAACTATGGGGGGTGGAAATGGAAGGGAGGTGGGGAGGGCTGAGGTGGTGGGCTGGGATGGGAGTAAAAGACAGAAAACTGTACAAGAACAACAATTAAAATAAAAATTAAAAAAAAATTAACTGGCTATCTTGTATTTTTATTCACCAATTTCAGCAACTTACTGGTGTATATAACTCACAACTCTAAGTTGCTTTACCTGATTAAGGAATATAAGAGCTCAAGGGCACCAATCAAAGTAGTTTGGCCTAATCTGGATCCCAAGTCATGGGATGATTCTCCTGCATAATCTTAGTCATATGTTAGGCAACTTTGGAAAGATATCAACAAGCTTCAGGCAAGCAGACACAAAAAACCTTTTTTATGATATGTGGATTTGCCAAAAGTGATACAATAACAAATGAAAACAGAGCAGCTAGAACCAGATAAACCATGCAACCCCTTCATTCAGAGGCATCAATCTACAAAAGGAAATTTAAAATTTTTGTATAATAGTATGGAGATATATATACTTTTTATTATGTAGATTTGCCAGTAGCAATATAAAAACAGAAATGAAAACAAGGGGGCTAGAGCCCATAGCATGCTTGTTACTGTTTAACCAGGATCGTCAATCTCCAAATAAAAATTTAATATTCTTTATTTAAGTGTATTTCTTTGTCTTTGTTAACATAAGAAATTGGAAAAGAAAAACTTCCCCAAGTACAAAAAATTCTGTTCGAATAGAGAAAAGATTTAATGTGTTCTTTATGTGTGCTTTCAATAGCCTGATTTGATTTGTGGATCTCCTTCTTTTAAAGAAAGTGTTTTGCTTGTTTGTTTGTTTCTTTGTTTATTTTGAGAGGGGTAGAGGCTAGTAGGCTCTTAGAGAAATGTGTAGTGGGAAAACCTGAGATCATAGGCTGGGATCCATAATTTAGATTGTTTTGAAGCATTTCTAAGTTTGCTGCTCTCTTGTTGCTTCCACTATCTATTGCTATGTAAATCCCCGTAAACCATGGTTTATGTGTTGCGACCATTCAAGGCTTAACAGGTCCACGGTATTTGGGCAGATGGAAGAATATACATGGAGCTGTTGGGATGTCTCACATGTCTTTATTCAAGGGTGGGCAATCCATGCATGCTACAAGCTGCATGTCCCCCTGCATGTCTCTGTGTGGCACACTGCATGTCACCTGTCCCCTTATGTGGCAACTGTAGTGGCACTCGGTGAGAAATTCCTGTCTCCTTAAATACTAGAACACAGGCAAAGCTGTCAGGATGCCAACAGATTTTATGCAACAGAGCTTCACACTATGCATGTGAGCCCACTCAAGGCTATGGGAACACTACTTATCAGGCCCATTCTTTTTTTTTTTTTTTATGCTATTCTTTATTGATTATACTATCACAGTTGTCCCAACTGTTTCCCCTTTCCCCTCTCCACCTAGCACCCTACACTCCCTCAGGCAATCCCCATACCCTTGATCCTGCCCATGGGTCACATGTAGGTTCTTTGGCTACTCTATTTCCTATACTGTACTTTACATCTCCATGGCTATTGTGTAACTAGCTATCTGTACTTCTTTTTTTAAAGTATATTTTATTGATTATGCTATTACAGTTTTCCTAATTTTTACCCTTTACCCCCCCCACCCTGCACCCCCAACCCTCCAGGATTCCCATCCCCCTTAGTTCAAGCCCATGGGTTGTACATATAAATTCTTTGAATTCTCTGTTTCCTATACCATCTTTGACCTCTCCCTGTCTATTTAATGCCTATCAATTATGCTTCTTCTTCCCTGTACATTTTCTCCCCATTCCTCCCTTCCTCCTCCCCACCGAAAACCCTCCATGTGGTGTCCATTTCTCTGATTCTGTTCCTGTTCTAGATGTTTACTTAGTTTTTGTTTTCATTGTTTTTCTTTCTCTTATTTTTTAGGTTCATTCATTGATAGATGTGAGTTTGTTGTCATTTTATTGTTCATATTTTTTATCTTCCTTTTCTTAGATAAGTCTCTTTAACATATCATATAATAAAGGCTTGGTGATGATGAACTCCTTCAACTTGACCTTATCTGGGAAGAACCTTATCTGCCCTTCCATTCTAAATGATAGCTTTGTTGGATAAAGTAATCTTGGATGTAGGTCCTTGACTTTCAAGACTTTGAATACTTCTTTCCAGCCCCTTCTTGCCTGGAAGGTTTCTTTTGAGAAATCATCTGACAGTCTTATGGGAACTCCTTTGTAGGTAACTCTTTCCTTTTCTCTTGCTGCTTTTAAGATTCTCTTTATATTTAATCTTGGGTAATTTAATGATGATGTACCTTGGTGTATTCGTCTTTGAGTCCAACTTCTTTGGGACTCTCTGGCCTTCCTGGACTTCCTGGAAGTCTATTTCCTTCACCAGATTGGGGAAGTTTTCGTTCATTATTTGTTCAAACTTTTTCAATTTCTTGCTGTTGCTCTTCTCCTTCTGGCACCTCTATAATTCTAGTATCGGAACGTTTCAGGTTGTCCCATGGAGTCCTCAGCCTCTCTTCATTTTTTTGAATTCTTGTTTCTTCATTGTGTTCCAGTTGGATGTTTATTTCTTCCTTTTCTTTCAAATCATTGATTCGAGTCCTGGTTTCCTTCCTGTCACTGTTAGTTTCCTGAATATTCTGCTCGATTTCATTTTGAGTATCTTTAATTTGTTCTTTCATTTTTTCAGCCAAACTCAATCAGTTCTGCGATCATTTTGATGATCAGAGCTTTAAATTCTCCATCAGATAGGTTGGCTATCTCCTCCTCAGTTATCTCTCTTTCTGAAGCTTTGCTCTTTTCTTTCATTTTGGTCCTATTTCTTTGTTCAGGGCTCCTGATAAGTTGTAAGGGGGAGGGGCCTTAGGTATTCGCCTGGGCAGGGCAACCCTCCTTGCTGTGCTGTGGAGTTGCTTGTGGGGAAGGGGCCAGAGAGGGAACAATGCAGCTCCTCTGCTCATCTCTAGCCCACTTTTCAATGAACTCTCATGTGAGACTGGGAGTTTCTCCCACCGCAGCAACCTCTATAGTCCACAGCAAGCTCTGAGTCTCAGTTTACCCTTCAGTCAGTCCCTCCCATGCAACCTGCCACCTTGCCACAGCCAGCCCTACTCCCAAGGTCTGCTGCCTCACTGTGGTTTCTCGCTGTCTGCCGCCTTACTGACCTGGTTGCTTTGTTTGACTGTTTCTATGATTGAGTTCCATGCAGTTTGATTTTCTGGAACTTCTGATTGTTTATTGATTTTAGATTGGTTGTTATTCTCCCTTTTGGTTGTGCAAGGACATGAGGGGTTTCTACCTATGCCTCCAACTTGGCCAGAACTAGGCCCATTCTTAAGGTTATGGGAAACTGCTTCCCATAGTTGCCCAGACACCTGGGTTAGGAAGCCAGACTGCTTCCATTTACCTTACATTTTAATAACAATAACCACTATTTATTATCTCTCACAATTCTATACTTCAATTTGAGCATAGTAGGGGTGTTTTTGCCTCTCATTTCATTAGCCTAGACTACAATCACCTGTAGGCTTGACTAGGCTGGAAAAAGCAAGATTAGTTATTTAATGGTTCACATCTGTTAGCACTGTTGGCTGGAAGCTCAGCTGGGCCTGGCAACTACAGAACTTTCTGGTCCTCTAGCTAACCTCTTCACACTGCTTGAGCTTCTCACAGTGCAGCAACTTGGCTCCAAGAGAAAGTGCTCTTAGTACACAAAAGCTCTTTTAATGCAGACTTGCAAGTCATGCAAGATTACTTCCACCACACTCTGATGACCAAAGGAGGTCCAAAGGCCAGCTCAGATTCAGGAGAGCATACTAGGTCTCATGTGTAGATGGGAGGAGTGCAAAAAAAAAAAAAAAAAAAAAAACACCCCACCATCTTTAATTTTCACAGTTCATCCATGGCCACTAATTATTTACATTCCTCCCATGCAAAATATACTCTCTCACATCTCAGGAACTACAAAAGTCTAATTCAATTATAGCATCAGCTTTAGGTATGAGGTCCAGGATCTTGTCATGTAATCATGTCCAAATGTGTTTGAGAAATTTACTGTGATATATCATTTCTTCAGGTGGGTTCTTTAGCATGGTTTTTCTTGATTTGATGGTCTGTAAATTAAAGAGCTACAGCCAACATGCTATAATGTAGAACAGGCATAGCCAACTGTAATAGAAACACACGTTCACAAAAAGAGGAAATATGAGTCATATAAAGATCATTGTTCCACAACACTTTTGAAATCCACCTAGGCACACTGCACAATCTCCCCTGTTCTGAAGACAAGGGATATAGATTGATTAGAACCCAGTTTTGCTCCCTCAGATCTTAGTTTTTTGGATCTTAGCTTTGTTAGATTTGGTTCTCCTCAGATCTTTGCTTTGTTGTATGGGTCCTTATAGAGTCATCTTTCCTATATTGACTATATATTCTTATTTTCTGTATTCTTGATGGTCTAGCATTTTGGACATTTATCCTGGAGAGATTGTAAACCTCTCTTGGATTGTAAGCCAAGAGATGGTAAACCTCCCTCCTTATATATGCCTTTGATATTAACCAGTCTGGAGCCCACACCCCAAAACATCTCCTTTATCAAACTATCACATGCAACAAGCAAATGCTTCCTCTGCCCTAAATCAACCCAGGACATGACACTGGACAACCAGGGGCCTAGAGCCCATCAAGAATTATTCACATTATCTAATCCCAGTCTTACTCACCATAGCTACCTACTTACACATTCCTTTATACAAAAACCCCAATAAGGCCTGGGTCATTCTCTCACTTCTCACACCTCTCTGCCTTCTGACCACCCCTTATCTTTCCCCATTTGGCCCTTCATGCCATGGAAGTTCTCCTGGTTTTAGGGATCAGTGAATATGAACTTCTTCCCTCATGTCCATTGTTTTTATGTCTGCTGTCTTACCACACATGATTAAAACAAATTCTGAATACATTTTAATATGTCTATTTTTACAAACAATGGCCAAAGTTAATAGTGGAGTAGCTTTCTCAGGCTGATTCTTATTTAAAGAAGGTTGGAGGGACAGAGGCTTCTTCATTTCTATTAGTCAGGGCTCAATCACAAAGGATATCCACTACTGCTGTGGAATAAGAGATTCATTATAGTAATTAAAACTTCCACAGTTATGGGAGGAAGTGACTAGTTCAAAGTCTAGAAGGGAAAGGTGGATGATCATAGTAAAGTCACAAACTGGGTGTTCTGGAGAAATGGAGTAGGAGTACATGTTGAAACTCTGAGAAACCACCAAAGTAAATCATGAAGAAGTTCTAGAAGAACCATCTATGGAAAGTTGTTATTTTGTGTGGCTGTTAACTTCGAGGGA
The DNA here is from genome assembly GCA_039655065.1 of Glossophaga mutica. NCBI lineage: Eukaryota > Metazoa > Chordata > Mammalia > Chiroptera > Phyllostomidae > Glossophaga > Glossophaga mutica. Next base: position 113,701,082 of record CM077307.1, read on the forward strand.
CTAAAACCAAGTATCTGATGATGGCTTGGGACTACTGGTTAGCAGAACTCACATATGGAAGAATATCTGGACACAGAGCACATAAACACAAGGGCCAGTTGAAAGCCATCAGACACTTCTGCATTTGACTTTCACTTGCCTTTACTTCAGAAATTCAGTTTTTTTCTCCTTTGCTGAGGATAGGAATTCCCACAATCTATGACTGGAGGCTTTATTACCCCATTTCCTGACTCATTGTGGATAGAGTTTATTCATAGTATCTGAATCTCTCACTCCTAGCATTATGCACCCCCACCTTTGCCTTATGGTCCAATGGGAAAAATCTAAATTGATGGGATTGTCGTTTAGTTTAAATCCTGACCTCACTTTAGCTCATTCCTCCTTTATCCATTCTACCTACCTTCCTTTCCTCTTATCTTCTTTCCTTTCTTTTTTAAAAAGATTTTATTTATTTATTATTTTAGAGAGAGAAAAGGAGGGAGAAAGAAAGGGAGAGAAACATCAATGTGTGGTTGCCTCTCGCGGCACCTGCAACACAGGTATGTGCCCTAAACTGGGAATCGAACCAGGGATCCTTTGGTTCACAGGCCGGCACTCAATCACTGAGCCACACCAGCTGGGGTGCCTTCTATCCTTACTTTATTCAAGTGCTATGTATTGCATACTGATGATGTATCTAACACTGTGCCAAGTGCTCTGGCAGATCACAGTGTGAGTAGTTGAGTAAAGGTGCAGTTTTATTTATCTGTGCCTGCATATTCTATTTATTCATCTAACAGTTGTAACTTGAATTAGTATTTGCAGGACTTTGTGCTTGGGTAAAGGAGGCATGTAGCTCATTCTCTAGTAGAAGAAAGAAGGCAACACTTACTAATAGGTAAAGTAGATATTGAAAAGTCCAGAGGGGAGTTAAGACAAACTACTGGAAGGCACTGAAATGGGGGGAAAAAAAAAAAATATATATATATATATATATATATATATATATATATATATATATATATATCCTTCAGGTTATGGAAAAGCCTTTTAATATTTGTCTAAGGACTTGAGGCTTTTTCTGTGCTTAATGACAAATCATTAAAGGTTTTTGAGTTGGAGGAGCCTATGTTAACAAGCAATGTTGTGGAAGATTTAGGAGATGGGGATGACTAAGGTTAGGGTCAATAAGTTGGGGGCTGAGAAAAGAAGAGCTGACATTTAGTCAGTAGCATGCATAGTCTTGGGATGACTACAGGTGTGTCTGAGCTTTCACAGCTGTAGATTTTGGGAGGTACTGGAGAATAGTTGTGTAATTCTGCTGGTGGCAGTAGGGTAACAAGATTATAGAACTAGAATATACAGCTTGCTGGAAGACAGCATATATGCAGGATTTAGAAGACCATGTCGCTCAAGACAAATAACTTGGTCACACAAGTGCAGTAAACTGTTCTCTTGGTCATGGCCCCTTGACAAATAGAACTTCTCTTGCAACCAGATCAATAGACACTGAGCCAAAGAATTGTTGGAGATAATTTTTAACTCAGTGGAGCCTATTTACTATAAATCATATTTATTTTACATCCATTTATTCACAAATATTGGCTATGAGTGTGCTACAGCAGCACGATATGTAGCACATTGATGATGGTGGAGCTGAGCGCATTCCTGTCCTTTCTCTTCTGAAATGGTGATGACAGATGGAGGTATTTCTTTCTTTCTTTTTAAAAATAAATAAATAATGCCCTTACTTGTTAAAAAACATATTGGGAAACTCTACATTAATACTCTACCCTTGGTCCATGACACAGAGTAAAAAATCTTTTCATGAAACAGTCTGCACATAATTTTTTCCTGTTTATTATGGACTTATAAAGACAATGATGATATTTCTATCAAATTTCTCCAACTTTGGAGAATAGAAATATAAAAGGGTTCTAATATGATAGAAATAGAAAAACGTTCTAGGAAGGAAGATGACGGCATGGTAGGAGGGAGCAGATTCCACTTCCTTCTACACACGGGAGAAAAACCTGGCCGATCTACAGAAGAACAGAGCAAACAAAGAACAGTAACACAGCATATTTGAAAATAGGAGATCGAAAATTGTAGCAGACATTGCAAAATCAGTTGGTAAGGAGAGTACCTCAGAACAATAAGAGCCCAGGGATCAGCGCAGAGACCAGGGAGGCTGAAGCCACAGACTGGCGCTTGCCAGGCCTGCCACAGGGCTCTAGGGAGGGAGTCCTGTCAACCGCTGAAACGGGCTGAGCAATCATAGTCGCCCACCTGACTTCAGACGGCTGCGCGCAGGAATGGAGACAGCTGTAGCACCATAGTCACCCACGCGCGACTGCAGATGGACTGTAGGACCATAGGCGCACACAAGATGACCGCGGGATCATAGGCACCTGCCCCACTGGAGATGGCTGTGGGACTATAGTCACCTGAGCATGACCGAAGATGGCCGCGGGAACATAGGCACCCGTGTCACTGCAGACAGCTGCACACAGGCCAACGGAGATGGCTGTGTGCAACCAGAGACCGGAGCTCACACCCATAAAATCAGGAAAGTGCTCGCACTCCAGGAGGCTCAGAACACACGCCCAAGGCCCTGTGCAGAGAGGCACAGGAGTAGCTATGGGGAAAGCAGCCCAAAGGTGACTGAGTGCTGAACACAGAGAAAAACGACCATCAGCCCTTAGCCATTGCAGCCAGCAAGACCAGAAAAACCAGCTCGGCAAGTTTGAAAACAGCAAGTGTTTGTTGTTGTTGTTGTTGTTATTGTTTGTTTGTTTTTGTTTGTGTATTTGTCTATTTATATAATTGTTTTTACTTCTTATTTCTTTATTGTTTTTGTCTTCTTTTTTGCCCTTCAACTCATTTTGCCTCTCTTTACTTCTTTCTTCTTTTATCCCCTCTTCCTTTCTTTCCAATTTTCTCTTCTTCTTTCCTCTTTTTTCTTCTTTCTTTTCACTTTTATCCTCTCTTCTCTTTCCAAATACCCATGAGTGAGACAAAATAAACAAACAAACCTGGAACTGTGAAAAAAAACAGAGTTGGTCCCCAAAAGAGGGCATCCCAGTAGCTGAGACAGTGGAAGCTGTGAACAGCAGGATACCTGAAGGAGACTACAACACTGAATCTCACAGGTATTCTACCACATAAGATCACACCGTAAACCCAGGCAACCAGAACAGATCAATTTAAGAAGTTGAGGCTAACAAGAAGAGTCCCACAAACAATGGGAAGACAAAGAAACAATCCCCAAATGAAAGGAAAGGAGGAAGCCCCAGAAAGAATTCTAAATGAAATAGAAGCAACTCAACTATCAGATATTGAATTCAAAGAAATGGTTATCAGGAAGCTCCATGAGCTCTCAATGAGCTACCAGAAACTACAGAGAAGCTATGATGAACTCACTGTAAACTATATCAACATGAAAAAGGAAATAGAAACTATCAACAAGGGCCAAGAGGCAATGAAGAATACAATTTCTGAACTGAAGAACACAGTAGAAGGAATAAAAAGCAGAATCGAAGAAGCAGAAGATTCGATCAGCAAGTTGGAGGACAAAGTAAAAAAAAAAAAAAAGCCCAGGAAGAGCAACAAAGAAAAGAGGATCAGAAAGAATTAAGAGCAATTAAGAGAAATGAAAAACAACAAGAAATGTAAAAATATCCGTATAATAGGGATACGAGAAGAAGAACAACAACAACAAGGGGTAGAAACCATATTTGAAAAAGTAATGATGGAAAACTTCCCTAATTTGATCAGGGAAAAGTCACACAAATCCAAGAAACACAGAGAGTCCCAGTAAAGAGGAACCCAAACAGGCCCCCTTCAAGACACATCACAATTAAAATGGCAAACTTCCAAGACAAAGAGAGAATCTTAAAGGCACCAAGGGAGAAAAAGGAAGTAACATAAAAGAGAGCCCCGATAAGGTTAGCAGCTGATTTCTCAATGGAAACGCTCCAAGCCAGAAGAAAATGGCAAGAAATATTCCAAGCAATGAAAACCAAAGGTCTTCAACCAAGACAACTTTACCCAGAAAGGCTTTCAATCAAGATAGAAGGCCAAATAACAAGCTTCTGAGACAAAAGAAGACTAAAAGAATACACCTTTACCAAACCAACACTGCAAGAGATACTAAAGGGGCTGCTTTAAGGAAAGGAAGGAAAAGACAGAGAGAGAGAGAGAGAGAAAGAGAGAGAGGAACACAGGTACAAAAATGGCAATAAATAAATACCTATCAATAATAACCTTAAATGTAAATGGATTAAATGCTCCAATCAAAAGACATAGAATAGCTGAATGGAAAAAGCATGAGCCATACATATGCTGCCTACAAGAGACGCATCTCAGGACAAAAGACCTACACAGACTCAAAGTGAAGGGCTGAACAAATTTTCCAAGCAAATGGACAGAGAAAAAAAGCCAGGGTAGCAATACTCATATCAGACAAAATAGACTTCAAAAGAAGAGCCATAAAGAGAGACCTGGAAGGTCACTTAATAATACTCAAGGGAAGAATCCACCAAGAAGACATAAACATATATATGCACCCAACATAGGAGCACCTAAATACCTAAAAAAAATCTTAGAGGACTTCAAGAAAGATATTGACAGCAACGCAATTATAGTAGGGGATTTTAACACCCCACTGTCAAAAATGGACAGATCTTCCAAACAAAATATCTATAAAGATATTGTAGCATTGAACAACACTCTAGATGAAATGGACTTAACTGATATATATATAGAGCCCTTCATCCCAAAGAAACTAAATACAAATTCTTTTCAAATGCACATGGAACATTTTCAAAGATAGATCACATGATAGGACACAAAACAAGCTGCAACAAATTCACGAAAATTGAAATCATACCAAGCATTTTCTCCAACCACAGGGGACTGAAACTAGAAATCAAACCCAAGGGGGAAAACTCAAAACCCTCAAAATCATGGAGATTGAATAGTATGCTATTAAAGAATGAATGGGTCAAGAATGAAATTAGGGAAGAAATCAAAAAGTTTCTGGAAACAAATGATAAGGAACTCACAACACCCCAAATCTTATGGGACACAGGGAAGGCAGTCCTCAGAGGGAAGTTCATAGCAACAGAGGCCTACCTAAAAAAGATAGAAACATTTTAAACAAACAGCCTAACCCTATGCCTACAAGAATTCGAGGATCAACAACAAAGACAGCACAGAGAAAGTAGAAGGAAGGAGATAACCAAGATCGGAGCAGAATTAAATGACAGAGACTAAAAGCACAATTCGAAAGATCAATGAATCTAGGAGCTGGTTCTTTGAAAAGATAAACAAAATTGACAAGCTTTTAAGCAGTCTCATCAAGAAAAAAAAGGAGAGAAAACTCAAATAAATACAATCAGAAATGAAAGAGGAGAGATTACAACTGACACGACAGAAATATAATGGATTGTAAGAAATTACTATGAAGAACTGTATGCCAAGAAATTTGAAAACCTAGGTGAAATGGACAAGATTCTAGAAAAATATAATCTTCCAAAACTCAATGAAGAAGAAGCAGAAAGCCTGAACAGACCAATAACAGCTGATGAAATTGAAGCAGTAATTAAAAAACTCTCAACGCACAAAAGCCCTGGACCAAATGGTTTCACAGGAGAATTCTACAAATCATTTAAGGAAGAACTAACCCCTATCCTTCACAGAATATTCCAAAAAATGCAAAATGATGGAAGACTCCCAAACTCTTTTTATGAAGCCAGCATCATCCTAATCCCAAAACCAGATAAAGACACAACAAAGAAGGAGAACTTCAGGCCAATATCGCTGATGAACATAGATGCAAAAATCCTCAACAAAATATTGGCAAACCGCATCCAACAATACATTAAAAAGATCATACACCATGACCAAGTGGGATTCATCCCAGGGATGCAAGGATGGTTCAACATTCGGAAATCAGTAAATGCAATTCATTACATAAACAAAAGCAAAGACAAAAATCACATGATCATATCAATAGATGTGGAAAAGCATTTGATAAGGTACTACACCCATTTATGATAAAAACACCCAGCAAAGTGGGAATAGAGGGAGCATTCCTCAACATAATAAAGACCATATATGAGAGACCTACAGCCAACATCATACTCAACAGGCAAAAACTAAAATCTTTCCCACTAAGATCAGGAACAAGACAAGGTTGTCCACTTTCACCATTTTTATTCTATATAGTATTGGAAGTCTTAGCCACAGCGATTAGACAAAAAAAGGAAATAAAAGGCATCCAACTCGGAAAGGAGGAAACAAAACTATCATTGTTTGCAGATGACATGATAGTGTACATAGAAAATCCTATAGACTCAGCCAGAAAAGTTCTCCACCTAGTAAATGAATTTGGCCAAACAGCTGGATACAAAGTCACTATCCAGAAATCAAGGGCATTTTTGTATACCAACAATGAAATCGCAGAAGCAGAAATCAAGAAAAAAATCCCATTTGATATAGCAAAAAGAAAAATAAAATACCTAGGAATGAACCTAACCAAGGAGGTAAAAGACCTGTAGGCAGAAAACTACACAACTCTGGAGCAAAAGAGCCCTGGCTGGCGTAGCTCAGTGGATTGAGCGCGGGCTGCGAACCAAAGGGTCGCAGGTTCGATTCCCAGTCGGGGCACATGCCTGGGTTGCAGGCCAGGCCCCTAGTGGGGGCCACGTGAGAGGCAACCACACATTGATGTTTCTCTCCCTCTCTTTCTCCTTCCCTTCCCCTCTCTAAAAATAAATAAATAAAATCTTAAAAAAAAAAAAACTACACAACTCTGAAGAAAGAAATCAAGGAAGACACAAATGGAAATGTATACTGTGTTCATGGATAGGAAGAATTAGCATCACCAAAATGTCCATACTACCCAAAGCAATTTACAGATTCAATGCAATACCTATTAAAGTACCAATGGCATATTTCACAGACATATAACAAACACTTCAAGAATTTATATGGAACAATAAATGACCTAGAATAGTTGCAGCAATCTTGAGACAGAACAGCAAAGCAGGAGGGATCACAATACCTGATACCAAAATGTATTACAAGGCCACTGTAATCAAAACAGCCTGGTACTGGAATAAAAACAGGCACATGGACCAGTGGAATAGAACAGAGACCCCAGAAATAAACCCAAGTTTCTATGGTCAATTAATATTGGACAAAGGGGACAGCGTCATAAAATAGAATAAAAACAGCCTCTTCAATAAGTGGTGTTCGGAGAACTGCACAGCCATGTGCAAAAAAAAGAAACTTGAGCACCAACTTAAACCATACACAAAAAATAAATTCAAGGTGGATAAAAGATTTAAATATAATCCGTGACACCAATAAAGTCCTAGAGGACAACATAGGCAGGAAAATCTCAGATATTTCAAGCAGCAACATTTTTTCTGCTATGTCCCCTGAAGCAAGGTACATAAAGGAAAGAATAAACAAATGGGATCTCATCAAAATAAAAAGCTTCTGCATGGTCAAAGAAAACAGTATTAAAATAAAAAGAGAACCATATGAGAAAACATATTTGCCAATGATACCTCAGACAAGGATTTAATCTCCAAAATATACAAAGAACTTACTCAACTCCACTCTAAGAAGACAAGCAACCCAATTAAAAAATGGGCAAAGGACTTGAACAGACACTTCTCCAAGGAAGACATACAGAGGATCCAGAGGCACATGAGAAGATGCTTAGTATCGCTAGCTACCAGAGAGATGCAAATTAAAACCACAATGATATACCACTTGACACCAGTCAGAATGGCCATCATAAACAAAGCAACAAACAAGTGTTGGAGAAGTTGTGTAGAAAAGGGAACCCTAGTGCACTGTTGGTGGTATTGCAGTCTGGTACAACCACTGTGGAAAGCAGTATGGAATTTTCTAAGAAAACTTAAAATGGATCTACCTTTTGACCCAGCTATTCCACTGCTAGGGTTATATCCTAAGAACACTGAAACACCAATCCAAAAGAACCTATGCTCTCCTATGTTCATAGCAGCACAATTTACAATAGCCAAGTGCTGGAAGCAACCTAGATGCCCATCAGTAAATGAATGGATCAAAAAACTGTGGTACATTTACACAATGGAATTCTATGCAGCAGAAAGAAAGAAGGAGCTCCTACCCTTTGCAACAGCATGGATAATACTGGAGAGCATTATGCTAAGCAAAATATGCCAGGCAATGAAGGACAAATACCATATGATCTCACTTTTAACAGAAACCTACCAGCAAAACAAACAAACAAGCAAAATATAACCAAAGACATTGAAATTGAGGACAAGCTGACAATCATCAGAGGGGAGAGGGGAGGGAATTTCAGGGGAAAAGGAGAAGGGTTTAGAGCTACAAGTATAAAAGTCATGTGGACAAAAACTAGCAAGAGTGGAAATGGGAGGGAGGTGGGGAGGGCTGGAGCAGTGGGCTGGGATGGGAGTAAAAGACAGAAAACTGTACAAGAACAACAATTAAAATTTCAAAAAATTTAAGAAAGAAAAGCATTCTAATATGAAGACATGTAATATGCTGGATCATAGTCCAAAACATTCAGGAAAAAAAAAAAAAAAAACTGCCAGTGCCGTCATGAGATGGATTATGGAAATAGCTACAACACAAAGGAAGGTGATAGTTAAGGTATAGTGAGCATGGTTCAGACCACAGTTGGGCATGGGCTCTAGAGCTGGCCAGCATATTCAGAGAGTAACACTTGCAGAGAAGGGTCTAGGAAAGAGTGTCCAGGATGTGGAAGCCGTCATTGTACAACAGGAAATAACTAAAAGTCTGTTGTTTCATAAAAGAAGAGATGGCTTGAGGCAAAAGGAAGTGAGTAGCATAAAAACATTCATTTTAAAAACAAGTTATACTGTTGTATTATAGACCTTTGGACTTTTTGAGGGTCCCACCAGGGGGCATAACTGGGGATTGTGAATGAAAATACAAGAAATCCAGTTGGTCTCACTATCAGAAAAAAAACTAAACCTACCATATACTAGTGTTTACCCAAAATGGGATATTTTGTTGCCTTATCTATTTCCTCATTCAATTTATAATGCCTCAATGAGCTCTTGGTAGATCCCCAAGCTGGCAGCCAGTGTAGTGTCTGGCTCCTAGCAGGAGATAGGTACATATTTGTTGACTTGTATTAAATAGAATCACTATGTTGGTGTTGATTTGTGTTCAATATGGCAGTTTATCATAAAATTATTTTTGGGCTCACTCAGTATACTTAATTAGTAAGTAAAGATTGCCCAGCACACTAAAATCTTAGCTTGTATTCTCTTTGGTACATGACCTCTTGATGCTAAAGAGTTCTCTGCTTCAGTTTCTCCATATGCACAAAAGAAATCCCCAGGAGTTTATAAACCTCAGTGACGTGTACTTGGGAATACATAAAGACAGGATGTTTTCTTGTACTATTCTTTCTGCCATTGTGTGACAATGATTGAGGCTCAACATTGCTGGGTAGAAACATCAGGAAAAACAAACTTAAGGATACTTTTGGGGCCAGGAAAAGTTTCACAGAGAAGATCATATTTGTGCTGAATTTGCTAAGTGCACAAAGGGTAGAGGATTGAGGCAGGAGATGAGAGTGGAAAGCATGAGTAGAGACAACCTGGAAGTGTTAGGGACAAGATGGTCTGGGGAAGTGAACAATGTAACTCAATATGATGTCAGCAAAAATCTTGAGAGAGAAGGATGGAAGTGATAAGAGACAAGGCTGCACAAACAAATGAGGGATCATGATGTTCCTACAAGGCAGATTCAAGGGTTATTCACACCCCACACTTAACTGGGCTTCTCCATGTGTCTGTTCTGTGCACTGTGGAACCTTCTAATGATGTTATTTTTCCGTCTTTAATCTGTATCTGCTTAGATAATCTTCAAAGCATGATGTATCTTCCCTGGCTGGTGTGGCACAGTGGGTTGAGTACCAGCCTGAAAACCGAGGCATCACCAGTTCAATTCCTGGTCAGAGCACATGCCTGGGTTGTGGCCCAGGTCTCTGACTGGGGGCATGTGAGAGGCAACTGATTAATGTTTCTCTTGCACATCAATGTTTCTCTCCCTTCCCCTGTCTGAAAAAATATAATCTTTAAAATATGAAAATAAAATATGAAGTATCTAAAGAGGCTACCATAAAAGGACTCAAATTTCTGATGTGTTGTCCACCATCACTGAGATGGAGCATTGATGATCATGTTAAAAAAACAGATCTTTATGTTTCCCTTTTGAAATAAATATTTTCACTCCTTTATTCTCCTCTGCCTAGTTCTCTCATTTTGTTGTCAATAAGAATCACGAATTTGGCAAATGAGCAAGGTGAGCTGCCTTGAGCCTGACAACAAAGGCAGTTTTTAAAATTTATTATTTCATACTTTTAAACAAGCAAATCTTCCTGTTTTCTAAATCTGTGCCAGTTTAAGTTTTGAAAGGTAAATACTCCAAATTGCCCCTTCTCGTTGCAGGCCTCTTAAAGCTGAGATTATTTGCAAGTGATAACCATGTTTTGATAAATATATTTTGAAAGCAAAGTTCCCTTCACCTCACATTCATCAGCAGGTATTAAAATTTCACTTAAAATTGACATCAGAAAGTAGTAAGATTGTCCTGAGGCCACCGAAAGGCTTATGGAACTCAAATGATTTTAATAAGATAATTAGAAGCCACCCTGAGTTGAGGATTAGCCTTCTTTCTTTTGTCTTTTTCAGTAGAAAGAATAATAGAAATAATGATTCTCAAAACTACGAGAGCAGAAAAGGATTTTCCAGAAAGGGTGGAAGCATGTGTGGGAGGGCTAGGTGTAGGGGAGCGGAATACCAAGTAGAGAATTTAAAATTCATTTGTATGAGAAACATATCCAGGCAGCCTGTCCCACTGCACATCTTGGAGTAGAGGGCTGGTCAGACAGGAGATGGTTTGGCATCTTGATGAAGCAGAAATGAAGGTGAAGTCTCAGTCAGATCACTCCTCAACCACTCATAAGCTTGGCTGGGCTCTGGACTTCTAACCCGTTTCAAAAGAAAATCACCTTGCACATAAGATAAGGCTCCTATTCCTTTCCTTTACATCATCACTGTCTCAGTTCTGGATGCTCATCATCTCACCTTTGGGCCCTGTCACCTCCTAGGAAGCTGATCCTGGATGCTGGCAGCCAGTTGTGTTCACATGTGTTCTCACATGTAGTCCCTTACAGGGTCCCATGAGTATTCTCAAGCACCATCAACAGCTTTTCTGTACTATCTCCTTTTCCTTTTTCTGCCTTCTTACTTCTTCCTTTCAATGGTCACTCTAAACAATTCCAAATAAATGTGATCCTGGGAGCAACTTGCTGTTGATGGTGAAATGACTATGTTTATAAGTACTAGTTATTCAACAAGGAGAACTACTGCTAGGACTTATTCAGCACACAATAAACATGGTACTAAATGCTGTAAAAGAGTGTGTCCTTTAGTCCTCACAAGAAAATTGTGAGGAAGCAAGTCCTGATACTCAACATAGTTATAGCTGAGGGAACCAGAAGGCTAGGCAACATTTGTGAGGTTTTGTCACTCTTGAATACTGAAAATGAGCAGGTTACAATCTGCCCTGGACCACAAATTAGCATGAGAAGCAAACCTAGGATTTCTCTTTAGAATCCTCTCACCTCAGTATTCTGACAAGTCTGATTTTCTGAATTTAATTTCTGTGATATGCTGTCAGAGAGTTGCCCTTGACCTTACCTGAATCAACAAGTCTCCACAGAACTCAATCACCAGTGAACATAAAATTTTGAAATATACTGGGAGCTAGGCCTGCCTTCCAGAAAAGTGCTCATGGGCTGAGTACATGCTCTGAGATTCCTCATGGAAATAACATCTTCCTCATGGAGCTATGGCAAAGGCTAAATGAAATCTTGTATGTAAAAGACTGAGTATAAAACCTTTCCCTAAGGATGTGCCTAGAAAATATAAGCCCCTTCCCTTTATTCATTCTCCTCAGTAATCTGTGGGATTGTTCCAGGTGGAGCATGGGTAGCAGCATCATATGCAATGTTCTCTAATAGCTTAGTCAGAGAGAGGGAGAGGTTCAACATCTCCTTCCTAGAGACTGCAATGAAGGCAGCAGGGTAAATTGGGGTGATCAGTATGTTGGGGTGTGAAACTTTGGCTGGGGATGACCTGGGTCAAGTCACTTAACTGTTTTCAATTTATTCATATTGTCACCTTCAAGACACTGCCTCTGGGTTGTTTTGAGGGTCATACACCATGATACAAGAGGAGTATAGGGATGATGCTGGGTTGAGGGGAAATGGTTAAGGTGAGGAAGCTCTCTCTTCTCTCCTTCATTTCCTTTCACATTCGGATTCAGGCCTCTGCAAGGGGTTGAGCTCTGGCCTAAAGGCTTTGGAAGATTTACAATAGAGCTCTCTCTGTAGTGGAATGGGGACTGTATCCAAGAGAAAAATGTGTGTTGCCTTGAGGTGAGTGCAGCCCTCTTGCTACAGATGAAGTGTGAAGAATCAACTTTCCCCCTTGTCAGCACCCATCAGGGAAGCAGGAAATCACACTCACCTGGAGCTGGTCTTCATTTTTTTTTTTTTTTTGCAATGAAATTTGGGAGGATCATCTTCAATCAGTGTCATCCACAGGAAGAAAAGGAGCCACTTTTTATGTTGATTGATTTGTCATAAAAAGTAAAAACACTGATGAGGCCATCCTTTGACATCCCTCATCCTTCCCATTCACACTACCTCTTGTGGGGGGCATTGCCCGCAGAACCCCCCATTCATCATGAATGAAAATAAAACTACCAAGGCATGATCTGCTTGGGGAGTGTTGCATTCACCGGCGCGAGAAACAAATGTTCGGAAACTTTTAGGACTCAGAGGTGTTACTTTATTGGCCAAAACTTTTAACCTGCACAGGGGCGAACTCCCAGAGTGTCCGGAGACACGATGCTCAGAAGAGCTGCAGACCAGAGCCGCACCTAACACTTACAGATAAGCCTTTTTATAGACGCAAGCAAGCAAGCATTTCACAGAAGCAGATGTGCTGTTAGCTATTGGCTATCTTTTAGCGTGCGAGGGATCTATGCGTTGCAGGGTTTGGGGAATGGGAAATTTAAACCTAAACATCTCCTTAAATGGTAATCTGCCTCAAGTTCTTTGTTCTCTGTCCTTGGAGAGCCAAATCTCACAGGGACAGTCCTTTAGCTATTTTCCTGGTTCCAACAGGGAGGAGAGGTGGACAAACTCAGAGGAGAATGACCCAGAGCCCCTTCCTCACTAGGCTTTTATTGGGTTCTAATACACAGGAATACAGGTTTAACATTTCAAAGAAATCTGAGGGTTTAATCTAAGTCAGTGTTTGTCAGGAAAGGGGGTTGCAAAACTTTGGGAGAGATACCCATTTCCTCCTCGGACCCTTATCATTTAAATGAGAGCACTCTTAGCAAAGCAGGTTTCACAGGACTTTAGGAATTCTTTCTTATGCCCGATCACCCAGGGAACCATTTTGGCTGGCACAGGGCTGCACAGCTTGCCCTCATAGTTTCAGGCTTTAAGCCAATTAGGCTCAGGAAGCAGAAGACATCTCCCAGATGGAAATGGGGACTCGGGCTATGTCAGAATAGCTGAGGGGCGAGGGTCCATCACCCCCTCTTTGCTGCAGCCCCCCAAGTCCTTCCATGAGGGCCTCCCAAGTGGTCGTATCTGGCTTAGGTTGCCCCTCCCATGAGGAGTCTTACCTGTCATTGACTGCCAACCAAGCGTTAGGGCCAGAGATGGATGAGGAAGAAGCAGCGCTCCTGCCAGGGACATAAGCTTTGTCTCCTTAGTAGGTCACGTCCTCTTGACAGAACAGACCCAGATGAAGTGGGTCCCTAGGCTCTTACACAGCCCACCATGGGGTGAAGCTTACAACTCCTGAAACCAGGCTGAACGGTCTGCAACAACCTCTATCTACACAAAGCACAACCTGTCAACTCAGGTGAGACAACTCCATTTCCACCTTACTCCCCAGAGGTGGCCCACTTCAGACACACTTTAGTTTTACCCATTGAGACTCCCTGAAGTGTCTTCTTTCTGCCTCATGAGTGCATTAGCCCTCAAATGGGGCTCTGTTAACCCCTCACACACTGGCCACCACTGTTGGTCTTGTTCCTGATCCATGACACTCTCACAGATGTCCCCTAACTCCCTTATTTCTTTTTGCCTCACCTTTAAGGCTTGAAGAATTATAAATATGTACTCTTGACTATGATTCCAACATGGCACTTTGCTAAATTGTCTTAAGTCCCTTGACATGAGAGACCCTGTCAATTTTATGTAACTTTTTAAACTTCTCTTTGGGCCTTTTGGGCCTTCACCCCTCAGTGAGGCCCAAGCACAATCTAAAACATTATATAGGCTGGCTATTCTTCATTCTTTCCACTGCAGCAGTCTGATTTAAGTCACTCCCATGGGCCATGTGCATTGTTGTAATATATACTTACTGGTGTGTCTGCCCATGTCTTCTCCCCCTTCCCATGTGCCTCAAGAGTCTATTTTCAAAGCATCAGCAACAGAGCAACTCAAACATAAGTGAAAACTTCTCAAAGTCTACTGATGGCTCCCTTTCTCTAAGAGGAAAAGCTTCAGACATTCTAGTCTCTTCCCTCCTCATCACACCCCACCCAAGCTCTGGTTTCACTTCCTGCCCTCCTACTCTGCCCCTTGATTCTTTCTTGCTGTATTCTAATATGCTAGACAGACTACTTCAGAGGACCACCCTTGCTCCAGAAATCCAGTGGGTTTTATTTTTTCTTTTCTTCATTTCCTTTCTGTTTATCCCCGTCCCCTCCAAAAATGCCACCTTTTCACTGAGGTCTTCAGTAAACACCCTATTTTAAATTATGCTTTTACCTCCTACATTCTGGTGTCTATCATTCTTATTTTCCTTTCTTGTTTTATTATTTTCTTCACAGTACTTACTATTTTCTAAAATACTACATATTTAACTAATTTTTGTTGGTCTTCTCCCAATCAATTTTAAGCTCCACGAGGATGAAAGTTTTATCTATATTCTAGCACCCAGAACACTTCCTGGCACACAGTGTGTCCTCAATAAGTGCATGTTGAATAAATGGACTCTAATTACTGCTGCCAAGTCTGAGACCTGGCCACAACTCTATCTGACCCCCACCCCTGGTTGCAGTTTCACTCCTACTGTAATGCACATGGCCCTTGACTGGCCCCATAGGTTTTCCGTAGCAGGAAGATGATAAAGGCAGAGCCTTTTTATTTAAGAAATAAATACATTCAGACTTTTTCCCAGGCATTATTTATACCCTAACTCTAACTAGATTTTTCATTACCATGTGTCACTGACTTTAAGAGATGCTTCAAAGTGCAGGTGACCTTGTACACAGCTGTTCCCCATTCAAGGACCAGCATGGCGGTGAAGGATGACCTTGTTATTATTACAAGTTGTCAAGAAACCTCATTGGCTTGATCAATCCAGACAACCTTTATTCAGGGGAAGAAACAAATCAGTCAAATCAGCCATTTGACAAGGTGGCAAAGATAACCAGTTATTTGGCTGAAATGAAATATTCTGTCAGGTGGAGTGGTTTTGTTTAGAAACATACTTTCTCTCTAAGAAGATTCTATAAAGTACGCATATACCCAGTTATTGAAATCTTTAGACTAAGCCCAACTTTCCTCCTTTACTTGTCCTAAAACCAGAAATTATTATTTGTGTTTGGACATGGGTGGAGGACTCCTAAGCACTTGAGCTTCAATAGTCAGAGTCAGAGTGAAATAGGTTGCACTTGAGGTGGAGAGGGAACTAAATATTTATAGGGTGACTACCTTAGCTGGCCACTTTACATGCATACTGCTATTTATTTCTCAAAATAACTCTGTGAAATAGGCTTTATCTTCACATTATACTGATAAGAAAACTGAGGTGCAGGGAGGTTCAGTAATTCTCCAGAGTCAATTTGATATGCAATATGAGAGATGAGATTTGAACCAAGTACTGTCTCATTCTAACCCCACATTCCTTTAGGGTTTCAATCAGTATTCCTAGTCTCATTCTTTCTCCTCCGGTCTAGTTGAGTAAGGATTGTATTTAAAATAGCCAAAGGTTCAGAAGGAAAAGCAGATTAAATATCCAATCCCTTTCTTCTGCATGATCCTTGGAGTGTAACTGCACTTTGGCTATGTACACAAACATTGAGGAGTCAGTCATTATTTAGATATTATCCAAGGTCAACCATTATGTATTTAATTTTTATTGAGACTCATCCAATTGCTAGAGACAGGAATCCACTTTAAACTGTCTCAGGAAATAAAGAAAATATATTGGCTTCCTAAAAATCCCCATGAGTAGCAGCTACTTTTTGCAATGGTGCAAGCAGCTACTTTTTGCAATGGTGCAAGGCAGGCGCTACAATTATGGCATCAGGAACATGTTTTTATTTTCTTTCATGTCAGCATTTTGTCACCAAGGTCTTCCCTAGAGGTGGCAAGTTGGTCTTAATTAACTACACTTATCTTTCCTGAGGTATTTTCTTTGCTAACATTTCCAGGTTAATCTGGGAGCTGAGTTTCACTGGGTTGGCTAGGACCAGGTGTCCATCCTGAATTCACAAAATGGCCAGGATAATGGAACAATTTAATTAGCTAGACATAGGTCATAGAATGGGGTCAGTCTCTCCCAAAAAATATGCACTGAAATTCGGGGAAAGGATTTGCATGGTACCATGGTCAGAATAATGGCAAATACATACTAGACAGGCAAAAATAATAAATTGCCACCAACCAACTGTGTGATATAGGACAACTTGCATATTCTCTGTGTGTATCAGTTTCTTCATCATGTACTGTCTATCTGTAGGGTAAGTGGAGGCAGTCTGGCTTCCTCACCCAGGTGTCTGGGTAGCTAAGGGAAGCAGAGTTTCCACAGCCTTGGAGGGTCCTGATAACCAGTGTTCTCATAACCTTGAGACTGGGTCCGATAAACTGTTCCCATAACGTGAAGTGGGCTCACATGCACAGAATTATGTTATGTTACATAATTTCTGGCATCTTGAAGACATTGTTCCCCTCTAGTACTTAAACAGGTAGGGACTTCCTGCTGGGGGTGATGATGATGGGAGACACACAAGGGAACTGGTGCCATGGTGGGTGCCACACTGGGGAGCAAGGGCCATGACATGAGACATGCAGATAAACACACAGCTTGCAGCATGTGTGGCTCACCCACCTGTGAATAAAGGCATGCCAGACATCCCAATGGCTCTGTGAATATTTTTCCATCTGTGTGAATACCATGAACCTGCCTGGCCTTGAAAGGTGGCAATACAATTGGCGTAGCCATCAGGATTCATCGCAGAATGCTATGGAGTCAGTACCCTTGGAGTGGGGTTTGGAGTGGCTGATCACTGGCAGGTAGTATTTGGTGGTCAGGTTCCTGGGAGCTTGACCTCCTACCCCATGACTGGCCCTATGTCAGTGGTACACCCAACACAGTGGAGAAAGCCTGTGGATGGTGGGGAAGACCCTACAAAAGCTCAGTACCTCTGCAACCATGGAGGCTATGGGGGCCATGGGCTGGGTGTTTCTTTCAGCTCTGTGAGCTGAGACAAAGACTAGGGAATTTCAGGGGAAAAGGGGAACGGTTTAGAGCAACAAGTATAAAGGACTCATGGACAAAAACTATGGGGGGTGGAAATGGGAGGAAGGTGGGGAGGGCGGGGGTGGTGGGCTGGGGCGGGGTAAAAGACAGAAAACTGTACAATATCAACAATTAAAAAATACTGATTAAAAATAAAATAAAAAAATGGGAAAAAAAAAGAAAAAAAAAAAGACTACACTTTAAGACAGTGAAGTTCCAAGAGCCTCGAGAGGGAGTGGAAGCCCTGAAGGCTGAAGAAGAGGAAACTGCACTTCCTGACACTGTGACAGAACACGGAGGCAGAGGAAAAAAGCCTTGAAGGCTTGAGTCTGCATCCTAATAAAAAGCTTCTGAGCAGCTGAGCTGCTGCAATCCCCCTCCCCACTCATAGTAAGTGATTTAGGGGAAAAGGGTAGGGAGGAAAGGAACTGAGTTCTCTGTGAGAAGCAGCCTGTGGATCCTGGGGAAGTTTGGATCTGGGAATCCACTACCCTCCCCTGCCCCACACAGATGTGGGACACAGTTGTTGAGAGTGACTGGTCAGAGGGCCAGCCAGGGCTGGGTGATCTGACAGCAGCAGCACCAGCACTCAGAAAGCTCTGCTCCCAGCACGCTGATCAGAAGAGGTGGGGACCCCTGCAGGAGAGCAGCGTGGACTGCTGTGCCTGTGGGTCAAGGCCGAATACTCAGAGCTGAGCTTTGCAGCAGTGTTCCAGGTGGAGGGGAAGCCATGGGAACTGTTAGAGCTGGCTTCACAACCCAGGAAGCTGCAAGAGAGCAGGCTGGAGCTGGTATGAGACAGGGAAGCTGGTGCTGGCACCTGGAGAGCTCATTGATAGGGAGGGGGCCAGAGAACCATGGTGGCAGTAGGGGTAGGTGAACATGGCACCTGTCAGAGAGGCCTCAGGAGATGGCAATGGCATTTGGAACCACGGAGACAGAAGTCACTGGAGTCACAGAGACAGTGTGCTGGTGACCCGAGGTGATGCAGTGGTAGCACCAGCAACCAGTGCTCACTGGGGCTGCATGCACCAGAGCTGTGCAAGTGCAGCTCCTGGTGCCCAACACCAGCATCTGCATCCAGTGCAGGCCTAAATTATCTGTCCAAACCCTGGGGTGTGACCCAACAAGGCCCGTCCTGTGTATCTAAAGAGCCATTTGGCTATGTCAGCCTCCCAAGAAGGGGGAGAAAATATCCTGCTGGACTCTGTGAGTTAGAGGTGCATGTGACACAGGAAGGCTTTGGATGGGGTTTGTGGCAGCGATCAGAATGGCTTCATCAACCCTTGGGTTTCCAGTCCCAGCTATGGAAGAGAGCAGAGGTGTGGTGCTCCTTGATTGAAAAGTAGTTGGCTGCAGCATATGGTACCCTGTTGGCCACAGAGGTTGTAACAGGAACTGCCCCCGTGACAGTTAGGTCCATGTATCCTATTGCAGGGTGGGCCCAGGACTGGCTGGCTAAGCCTTGTAGTGGGACAGCTCAGATGGCCATGTTGGCTAAGTGGGGGGCTTATCTGAAACAAAGGAGTACTCTTTCCACTAGCCCTTTGTGGGCTGAGCTACAGGAAGTGTTAGGTCCAGTTATTTATGTAGATGAGAAATCTACTGTTCCTGTCCCTGTAGAAGAGATGGAATCTAGCCCCTTCCAGGAAGGGCAGCGACCTATTCCCTCAGATGCATGGTACACTGATGGGTCCAGGAGGGGCCAGCCTGCTTTGTGGACCACTGCAGCAGTTCAACCAGAGACAGAGATGATCTGGTTTGACACTGGCATGGAACAGAGCTGTCAATGGGCAGAACCCTGAGCCATATGGTTTGTGGCAGATAATGGAGCCCCACCCCTGACTATTTGCACAGAGAGTTGGGCGAGGTACTGGGGGCTGACATTATAGATTCTACATGGCATACAAATAAAGGATGGTTATCCAGACACCATTGTGGGGACAGGCTTTGTGGCAAGACTTATGGGAGTTAGGCTACCAGAAACAAATCATGTATATCACGTTACTGAACATGCACCTTTTGCTTCCTCTCGGAATGATGAGGCTGAGGGAGAAGGGGTGGAGAAAAACTTACAAATAGTGCCCTGGGTGTTTGGAACGTGGTCCCCAGTCTTAAAGCTGATAAATCCAGGGCCAGAAAACCATGAAATGCTTCTTTGTGGCACCTTTGTGATTTTCCTATGGCCCATTATGAGTTCTCCCCTGTTATTGCAAATAGATGCTGAGCCCCCACTTGAGGCATGAAAGGTCTGGTATTCACATCCAGGAAGAGCCCCTCTACCAGCCACTATCTTATTGGCTGACCAGAGGCTTACTTGTATATTGCCAGAGGCTCATAACTTGCCTTTACTGATGCCTATGACTGCTCTGTCTTTTCACCCTTAGAGTGCAAGATAACACGTTAGTGGACTGGGTTCATACCTATGAACCCAGTGGCTAACAAATAAGTGTCCTGGGTCTGCATTGAACTCCCCCTGAGCACGTTGCACCAGCCTCCCATGGTGCATCTCTCCTGCTTCTGTCTCAGATTGGACTTGGCTTCAGAACCAGTGGAACAGTGGACATCCCTTGTGGGATGTTAACTGGACTGATATCTATGCTGGGACAAAGCAGCAGTATGACTGGCCCAGGCCATTAAGCAGCTACTCCATATGGGATGGCTTGGTGTGGCTCACAGATGAGGCCATGGAGGTGGCTGGACCAGCTCCCCTTTGCATTGAGAACCCTGAAGAACAAGCCCAGGTGGGCTGGACTCTGACAGGTCTGTGCCAGACCCATATTCCTGAACATTGCTGCGAGGCACAGAATGGTGCGTGGGCTGCTTGTCTCACTGGAACCCTCTGGGTGGGTGGCCCACATGAGTGGCCTTACTTGTATGGGAATTGCACTGGTTGTTGTACCTAGGAGTAGTCTGATTACCTGTGTTTTGGCTGTAGGTGGTTGGAGCTTGTACTGCTGCTGCAGCAGTGCTTGTGTTTTGCTTGCTTGTTGCTGTAGCCTGTATTGCTGCTGTGGATTATGGGTGCCAGGCTCTGCCCTCCTCACCAAGGGACCTTGCGGAAGACATCTTTGTGTAGATTGTAAGGTGAGAAGGGGTGGATTGTAGGGTAAGTGGAGGCAGTGTGGCTTCCTCATCCAGGTGTCTGGGTAGCTAAGAGAAGCAGTGTTCCCATAGCCTTGGAGGGGCCTGATAATTAGTGTTCTCATAGCCTTGAGACTTGGTCCGATAAACTGTTCCCATAACATGAACTGGGCTCGCATGCACAGAGTTATGTTGTGTTATATAATTTCTGGCATCTTGCTAACGTTGTTCCCCTTTAGTACTTAAACAGGTAGAGACTCCCTGCTGGAGGCAATGAGCTTGCAGCATGTGCAGCTTGCCCACCGGTGAGTAAAGGCATGCCAGACATACCAATGTCTCTGTGAATATTTTTCCATCTGCTTGAATACCATGAACCTGCCTGGCCTTGAAGGGTGGCAACACAGTATGTCACAGCATTTGTTAAGAATCCGATGATACAATGTTTGAAACTGTTTAGTATAATGCTTGCTTCTTTGTACATTCTCCATATAGTATTTGATTATTTTATATCATAGTGCTTCAGGCCTTATGACTGTCTCCCTGTACCTTTATTCATGCAACTGGATTGCCTTGTTTTCCTCATGTCCCAGGCTTCTTAGTGAAATGGCCCAGAATTTCTCAGACAATCTTCACATTTTGGTGATTGGAGGGTCCATGGGAAGCTGGAACTCTCACAAAGGCTGCTATGAAAGCTGTTGGCAGCCATTATTATTCAACAGGGCCTCTGTGTGTTTGGTTTGTATAAACACAGTGTGAGGCAGAGGTACACATTTCATTATCCTATTAATCCTCTAACATGTTGTTATTCGGTCATAATCTCTTTTCCCCAAAGACAAAGAGGGAGGAGGAGACAATAACAGTAACATGCATAATAGATTGTTCTTTGATACACTGAAAGATCTGGGGGGGGGGGAGCTGGGCAGAGAGTAATTTTGTCTACTTCCTAAAATTTGGCCTCAATAGAAATTACCTTGTTAGAGAATATCTTTTGGGGGAAGTCATATTAAATAAGCTGTGAAGATAAGCTTCTAGGGGCAGTTTTTCCGTTCCTTTCCCTTTCTTCAAATCTGTTCTGTAACTATTTCAGGATAGGTGCTGAAAGCTGACTTTGCCTCCCTGGTGGCAGCTATCATTATTTTAGAAAACACAGTTTTTAAGCAAAATTCTTTGAATCCTTAAAAAAAAAGACAGTTAAATTTTCACTGCTGGAAAACAAAAATGGCACAGGAAACAAAGAAACGCCAGGGAGCAACTGACTATGACAAGGGCAATTCAGTCTTCTCATTTTGTTTTTGACAGGTTTTTTGTTGGAACATAAACTTTTTTTCCCATTTCAGCAGAAAAATGTGAGTGGCAATCAACATCAGTCACTGAACCGGCATTTGATCTAGGTTCTAGGGATGTATCCATGATCAAAACAGACAAAATTGCTGCTTGAAGATCTTATATGTTAGTCAGGGAGACAGAAAACTCAACAAATAATAAAGCAATAAAAATATCAGAAAATAAAATTAAGCCAAAGAGTTGAATTCAGTTTCTGTAAGAGTGCACAGATGGCGATGTGGGGACAGGTGAACTGTCCTTCAGGTGAACTGATGCCTGGCTAGATCCTATTTGCAAGCCAGAGCACACATATTTCAGCTGCTGGAGAATAAGTTTGTGGCCAGTGGCTTAAATCTACAATGTTTTCAGGAGGATTGTCCTTGGCAGGTAGGATATACCTGTGAGGCAACCAATGACTTATTGATTACGGCAGTTCAAGAGTTTGGCTCCCTACTTCAAGGCAGACCAACTTGATTTATGGTCCAGATCACCCTCTCTTCCTTTCCCACACAATCATAATGCGTAGATCAGTCCAAGGCTAGATTTTGCCTAAAACCACATCTAAAACCTCATCCTTGTTCTCTTTTCCTCTTCCCCTCCCTGCTACCCTTACCCCTTTACAAGTTTTCCTAAGCATATACTTTAAATAAATTGTGCTCTTAAACCCCTTTCTCAGGCTCTGTTTGTAAAAAAATCTAACCAAGACAGCAGTCCAGGAAGGCCTCTTTTAAGTTATTCTAAAGCTGGGAAATGAGTGATGAGAAGTAGCCAGAAATGCAAACACCTGGTGGAACAAGCTTGGCATATGCTTAAAGAATCAAGAGAAGTCCTAGAAGGAGGGCATTCAAAGGTGGAAATTGGGAGAAGAGGTTAGAGTGTCCTAAGAACTGAGCCAAATTTTATAAAATGAGAACCCTGGATTATTGTCCAAATGTAATAAGAAGCAGTTAGAGAGTTTTAAGCTGTTGTATGTCTTGATTTCTGTTTTAAAAAGAATTGCTCTGGAGAACAGATAATCTGAGGGTTAGTACCAAATAGCAGAGTACAAAAGAAGACCTTTGTTTGGACTAGTAACTATTGCATGCCTGTTATATGGTAGACAGTTTACATATACATTCTAATTTTTACTAGCAATTCTGTGAGGCAGGTATTATTCAGCCATTTTAGAAATAAGGAAACTGATTCATCAACTGCTTAAATAGCTATGTGAGGTCACACAGGTATTAAGTGGTATTCTCACCTTCAAAGTACTCTCCATTTGATGTAATACACCTATCATGACTTCTTTTCACTGCTGAAAACAGTTTTTGAAATTGTCAGTTTTTGCCTTCTAGTGCTTCTGCTTCTTTTTTATTTTTCTTTTTTTTTCAATTTTTATTTTAATTGTTGATCTTGTACAGTTTTCTGTCGTTTTCTCTCACCCTAACCCACCACCCCAGCCCTCCCCACATCCCTCCCATTTCTGCCCCCCATAGTTTTTGTCCATATGTCCTTTATACTTGTTCTGTAAACCCTTACCCTTTTCCCCTGAAATTCCCTCCCCTCTCCCCTCTGGTGACTTTCAGCCTGTTCTCAATTTCAATGTCTTTGGTTATATTATGCTTGTTTGTTTGTTTTGTTGATTAGATTCCTGTTAAAGGTGAGATCATATGGTATTTGTCTTTCACTGCCTGGCTTATTTCACTTAGCATGATGTTCTCAAGTTCCATCCATGCTGTTGCAAAGGGTAGGAGCTTCTTCTTTCTTTCTGCTGCATAGAACTGCATTGTGTAAATGTACCACAGTTTTTTGATCCATTCATTTATTGATGGGCATCTAGGTTGGCTATCCAACACTTGGCTATTGTAAATTGTGCTGCTATGAACATAGTGGTGCATAGGTTCTTTTGGATTGGTGCTTCAGGGTTCTTAGGATCTGCTTCTTTTTGTTTCACCTCTTCTACACTGGCAAAATGTTTCCCTTTGAGGATGTTTTTCCTCTAGGGAAACAAAAAAAAGTACCTCAGAGTGAGATCAGGTGAATAGGGAGGGCGGGGCACAGGATCATGCCATTTTTGGTCAAAAAGTGCTGAACACTCAATGAGGTGTGGGCAGGTGCTCTTGTAAATCAACCACCATGAAATGAGCAAATGCATTGAAAGAGTCTTCAAAAAATATTTACTGAAGCTGAACGCAGCTTCTCACAACAATGCCAGCTGGTACACTTATACAGATGGGTTCTTAGAACACTAAGCTAGTGAGGGAAGCTCATACTACAAGGGACCCACCCTCCAAAAGATAATTTCATTTCTGGGGGGCCCCCCTCACATGTGGCAATTTAAAACTTGCTCTGGCTCCAAAACTTACAGTTTTCTTTACCCACTGCCTCATCTGATTTCTTGTGCATAGTTTTCTCTGAAAATAGATCAATCACTTTGCTTTGCCATGTTTGGGTTATCAGAGGTGTTGATGCATCTCTGTCCTTTGGGGATATGAGTCCCTACTGAAACACTAATCTGTTGGGCCCCTGAAAGACAGTTGCCATTATTCAAGCACATCTGTTTGTAATTATGAGGTGCCCTTACACTTTCCCTTTTTGTCAACATAATTACTCTCAATTATATGAGCACTCTGCCCTGACCAGCCAGGGATCTACTTCTCTGCCAAATACAATGGTTGATTTCCAAAGCCCTGTCCACTGCACTCCAAACATATGGGCTCTGTTCTCAGCTCCAAGTACAAGAGGGTTCAGGTCCAAAAGCAGTGTGACTAGAAGGGCCTTCTTACTTTGTCTATGTCACTATGGCAATGCAAGAGATGGTTAAACTACCTGGGGCCATGTTTGGAATTGTAACAAAATCAATGACTTTGTCAACTAGAAGAAAATCTTAATAGGTATTTAATTTGAAAGTGATTCTCTTGCCTTGAAAAGTCATGGCAATCCAAAAACTTCTTCCAACACAATGCAGATTAAAAAAAAGAGAAATCCAAACCAATTTCCAGTAATCAATTTAGAATTAAGGAAGATAGCTTTTGAAGTTCAAGCAGTGCACATGTTTGAAGAACGGCAAATTAGGAACAGCAGTAACTAGAGTTTTTTATATAGTTGATGAAGGTTCTAAATTAAAATTCAATTAAGATCCCAACTTTGAGAAAGCGCAGGTTGAAAAGTTCTCTCTATTTAGCGTAAAACTGTGAAGTAAATACAAGATGAATCCAATGTGCAGCAGAATATGGAAGGAAAATCAAGGAGACTTATCATATACTTAACATCCCTCTTGCTAAGCATGTTTTAAGGTATTTTACATGTAAGATCACACTTAATCCTATACCAATGCTACGGGGGTGATTATTGTTGTTCTGGTTCTCTAGTGGAGGACATGGACTCAGAGAATTTAACAACTTGCCAGATGCTATGTACTTAATAGATGGCACAGAAGGCACCTGAGCTCTGGCCCCTGTAGTTCCAAAGGCTGCAATGACTTTCCAGTCTGCACTAGTGAAAATGGAAAAGGGAGTGAACAAGGGAGAATAAGAGAAAAGGAAGAGAAACATGAATAGGAAAAATATTTTCTTTGGAGATATCTGACCAAGAGGATTAAGCGTCTCTTTAATTTGATGTTGAAGGCATCATTAGCAATATACAGAATCCCAAAGTATATTAATTATAGCTTGATGAGTACGTGCATCAAAAATAACTGCATGTAATTACTTATCATACATTCCTTAATGTATGGTTCAGTGTTCTCAATGTTTTGCTTTGACCCTATTTAATACTGAAGAACAACTGAAGCCTTTGTAATCTGTGGACTATGCAGCTTGCAGAGCAGGTCACCACTCCCCCAACATAAGACAGAACCTAAACAAGTTCCATGTCTGCTGTGGTAAAGCAGTGCTTAAACCTAAACTCCTCAAAGGAAGGTCATTAATTGACCCAGAACAGAAACATCTCCCAAAGTTAAATCCACATGAAAGGCAGAGCTGTCAATAAGAGTCTTTCCAGGCACTTTCCAGTGACCTACTTGGCCTCTCCCCGCTCTGTCCTATATATTGGTCAGAGATTCTTTAAGCTATTCCTTGTATTCTAATGGATGTACAGGCACAAGGTTTATGGACAGGCTGACTCTGCTGATCCTCTGCCAGAAGCTAACCAGTTTCTGTCAGGCTCCCTAAATGGAGATCCAGCTTCTTCTTTGTAATATCTTATTTAGAGAAACCTTTTGGCAGAATCTTAACTTTAGCATGGACTCATTCCTAATGCTCCCATTAAGGTGGTCCTGCTTCTATTCAAGAACTCAAATACTGGCTGTCCCCTGATGGCAAAAACTGTATGTTCCTTTTTTAAAATTCAAAGTGATTTATTCAATTCACGGGATAGTAGGACACAAATAACAGTATGCCAGAAGAACAAACTAGAGCTGTCCTGCAGTTTCTGCCAATATAAGAAGCAAGTTATTCATTCATCAAACATTTACAATTTGCCTAATTTCATGTTAAAGTGTTCATATAGCTATATTATATTAAGTAAAAAAGCAGTTAGATTAAAAGTGCAACTTGCAAGGTAAAATGTAACAATATATTTTGTTTTGTTTTTCTGCCCTTCTTTTTGAATCTTTATTGTATTTTTTTACATTATCCTTAGTCCCCTTAAACTCCCCTCCCCACAGCAATCACCTCACTGTTGTCCATGTTCGTGAGTCCTTTTTCTTTTTTGCTCAATTGCTCCACCCCCGACCTCCCCCCAAGCAGCTGTCATTCTGTTGTCCATGTATGTGTTCCTTTTTAAAAATGTTTTTAATTCTTTTTTTCACTGCCTTTGTTCATATACTTGGCTCATCCTTTGCAATATTTTTTTTCTTGTTCACCTAGAATGCAAGCTGGTCCCCTATGAACATTTTTCTGAATAATACACAACCAACTACAGTGATGGTGTTTTCCTTTAAACTCTGGATGTCCTTTGAGAATTGATAAATGCAACTGCCAATCTTAGCAGGGTTCAAAGAGAGCTGTATTCAGGAAGCATAAGTGGAAATGTGATCAAGAGAGCTTTTTCAAATCTAGGTAAAATGTACTTTTCGGAACTGACAAGGCTGAGAAGCCAAAAAACAAAAGGCAATTTTTTAAAAAATGTATTTTATTGATTATGCTATTACACTTGTTCCTTTTCTCCCCCATCATTCCCCCCCACCCTGCACACCCTCTCCCACTCATATTCCCCCCCCTTTAGTTCATGTCCATGTGCCATAGTTCTTTAGCTTCTACATTTCCCATACTATTTTTGCCCTCCCCTGTCTATTTTCTACCCACCGTCTATGCTACTGATTCTCTGTACCTTTCCCCCTCTCTCCTCCTCTCACTCCCCTGTTGCTAACCCTCCATGTGATCTCCATTTCTGTGGTTCTGTTCCTGTTCTAGCTGTTTGCTTAGTTTGCTTTTGTTTTAGGTGTGGTTCTTAATAGCTGTGAGTTTGCTGTCTTTTCACTGTCCTATTTTTCATCTTCTTTTTCTTAGATAAGTCCCTTTAACATTTCATATAATAAGGGCTTGGTGATGATGAACTCCTTGAACTTGACCTTATCTGAGAAGCGCTTTATCTGCCCTTCTATTCTAAATGACAGCTTTGCTGGATAGAGCAATTTTGGATGTAGGTCCCTGCTTTTCAGGATTTCAAATATTTCTTTCCAGCCCCTTCTTGCTTGTAAGGTCTCTTTTGAGAAATCAGCTGACAATCTGTAGCCAAAACAATGTAGAGATTTTCCTCTGGCTTTGTAGGACCTCTTTTGTGGCTGGGGAGGTGGACATCTAGCTGGTTCAACTATATGTGGTCCTGACAGAATATCTGGGATACAGCAAACTCTGGGCCAGTTTTCATAATTCCTTTCCCATCAGTTTCTAATTGAGTTCCTGTGAAAGAGATAAATAGAGTAACAATACCAATCAATTTCTGATTATCATATGTCAGGGACTGTTCTAATTACTGCTCCATGTATTATTAATGGCATCTGTATGGGGTAAATAGTAATAAAATTCCCATTTTACAGGTGAGAAAAGTGAAGCTTAAGAGAGAAGCTGTTGCCATGTCCACACTACAGGTACATTTGACATCAGGTTCAGTGCTCTCAGTACTTTGTATCCCCCACAAGATTAGAGCCACAGGCAGGGTAGAGAGGTCTCATCACTCTTGGGTATTGGGAACAAGAAAACAGGAGAATTTGGATGTATGGGATGCTATCAAATACCAGGAACCATGTGACACTTTATAAACTCGCTAAGATTTAATCCTCACCACAATCCCTCTGGCAGCTCATTTTTGTTATCTTCATTCTGCATATGTGGAAATATTGGTCTGGGGCTATTAGTATGTTCCCCAAGGACATTCATTTATTTATGCAATCACTCAAAAGTATTCACTGGACATCTACAAAGTATCATCATATCCCGTGCTGGATGCTACAGGGAATGAAATAGGTGAAGTTACCTGTTAGGGAAGGAGATGAACACTAATCAGATAGCCACATGAATGGGTATATGACTGCAAGTGTCACAAGTGCAGGCATGGTGCTCTACATGAGCATTGCCTAATTACAAGAAGTATCTAATAAGCTGAAATATATAGGGTACAGCAAAGGTAGTGAAGAAGAGAGGGAGGACCATTTCAGGCAGATAGGAGAGTAAGTACTAAGACCCTATATGGGGGTGGGGGGTGAAGACCCATGTGGAGAGCTGAAAGAAAGCAGAGATGTGAGGGAGTGGAAGGGAGTCATCGGACCAGGTGAGTCTGAAGAGTTTGAGCAGGGGCAGGCTTAGTCAAGCCACTTGAAACCATAGTGCTGCCCCCAGCCTTGTTGTTTGCTCTGTCATCTTCCTTAGTCCTACAGGGTTCTGCAGAGTGGTCTACAGTCTATTCCAGAGGTTGTGGGTAGGCTGAAGAGTGAGCACAGTGCAGGCAGAAATTTGTTCAGTGGAGGAGGACAGGAAGGGTGTCTGAACTCTCCCTGATAGGAAAAAATGGCTATGGCCAGGTAAAACAAACAAACGAACAAAAAAAAAAGTAGTGTTCCTGTAAAGAAAAAAAAAATGCCCAGTGTGAGACAGAGGCCCAGTTTGATTCCTTTTTATAATTGGCTATATAGAAATTAGAAAAATCTCTTTTTGGGACTGAAGTTTTGGTTAATCATTCTCACAAATGAGGATTTCTTGGAAGTCTGTGTAGGGTGGAGTACAAATGACTTGGAACCCTACAGAAGCCTCTTGTGTCTGGTATAATTACTTTCCATCAGGTTGGACCCACTCCTCTCTGTGAGGGGCCACTTGCAGTGTGGAGAATAGGCACACAGGGAATTAGAGCCTTAAATTAGAAACTACCATTTGACCCAGCAATTCCACTGCTTGGATTATATCCTAAGAACCCTGAAACACCAATCTAAAAGAACCTATGCACCCCTATGTTCATAGCAGCACAATTTACAATAGCCAAGTGTTGGAAGCAACCTAGGTGCCCATCAGTTAATGAATGGATCAAAAAACTATGGTACATTTACACAATGGAATTCTATGCAGCAGAAAGAAAGAAGGAGCTCCTACCCTTTGCAACAGCATGGATGGAATTGGAGAGCATCATGCTAAGTGAAATAAGCCAGGCAGTGAAAGACAAATACCATATGATCTCACCTTTAACAGGAACCTAATCAACAAAACAAAGAAACAAGTATAATATAAATAAAGACACTGAATTTGAGAACAGTCTGACAGTGACCAGAGGGGGAGGGGAGGGAATTTCAGGGGAAAAGGGGAACGGTTTAGAGCAACAAGTATAAAGGACACATGGACAAAAACTATGGGGAGTGGAAATGGGAGGAAGGTGGGGAGGGCTGGGGTGGTGGGCTGGGGGCGGGGTAAAAGACAGAAAACTGTACAATATTAACAATTAAAAAAATACCGATTTAAAAAAAAAAACTTATTCCCAAACCATAAAAAAAAAAAGGTCCAGTCTATCTATTTTTTTTCTTTGGTGAATTGTGCTTTTGGTGTTATGTCCAAGAACCATTTGATTACAAAGATTTTCTCTTCTGTTATCTTGTAAATGTGTTACAGTTTTATGTCTTATATTAAGTTAAAAATTAATATAATTTTAAAAAATAAAATTAACTGAAAGTTAATTTTTATAGTAAAAAAAAAAAGAAAAGAAAAGAAACTAGACCCACTGTTCAGTGGGTCCAGACATTATAGCCTGTCTGACCTTCCCCTAGAGCCAAAACCTCAAGAAGCAAATGTCATATGACACTCATTTGGGAATCTTATATTCACTGACCTGGAATCTAGGTTCTTCTCAACCCTTCCAGTTTCAGGATACTCTACTCCACTGAACCCAGTCTCCACAAAACCTTGTTCCTTGTATAAGAATTCCTATCCATCAAACCTCATTCTATATTTAGATTTGGACACAAGAGAATTTGAATAGTGGAGGATACATGTACTTGGTGATGGGATCCCACAGTGTTATCTGCCAGGTCATCCTGTGATGCTATCTCTCTATTCACCTGTGCCTCTGCAATCTCTGACCTCATATGTGAGTTGCTGGACCTCAGGTAAACCACAGTCACTTGTTACCAGCTGTCTTTCCACCTGTACTTCTAGTAATCAATAGATACCATCTGGCTGCCAACCTGTAGATATTCTGGAAAACTGAAGCCACCCATCTGCTTTTGTCTGTTCATGATCTGATTGAATGGCCACTCTGGATACTGGATTTAATCTCAGCCTCTTGCCAGCACTGCTTTCTTCCCCCTGTTCTCCCCTCCATGGAACAGACAACTTGCCTTTGTGCTTATTTTTTCACATTTGTGTTGGGTTCTGATCTCAGAAGTCATGTGCCCTCTGACTCCTTGAGGCCTGGAAACTTTATATCTAAGCCATCCAGGCCCTGAATAAATCTGGTTGAGTTTCAGCAGGCCAGGCCATTTGAAGGCAGGACTGGATTTGTCTTGCTGCCCTAACCCTGTATCATTGTTATTAGTGGTAGATTGTAGGCTTTCACTAATCCCCACCAAGTATCCCCAGTATATTTGTTCTTCTGCCTCATTTCTTGTTTTGCTTTCTGGCTCGCCACACTTCTCTGGGGCTGCAATTTCCTGCCTAGTCACTGCCACATGCCTCTTCTTAGGAGAAGTTCTTGTCCCTTAAATCCAGACTCTGACAGGGTTTTCCTGCCAAACTGAATGGACTACCTTAAGCCATAAACCACCTTCCACCTGACTGTGAGTCATGCATTTCCCCTGTCCAGACTCTATCTGGTTACGGTATTTCCTTTAGAACAGACTATCTGGTTATGGTATTTGTCCTACTGTTCTTACTATTGGGGTCAGTCCCAGTGTTGTGTTTTACGAAAGTTATTTAATTTTTCCGAGCTTAAATTTTCTCTTCTGTTAGTGGCGTTAATAACTGTGTCTGTATTACAAGGGGTAGGCAAAAGTAGGTTTACAGTTTTGAGTACATGAAACACAGAATTTATTTTTATATTATTCATTAATTACTGTATTATTTTTTTTCATACAAACAACTGGAAACCTACTTTTGCCTACCCTGTACAGATTCATTGTAAAGATTAAAAGGTTGACAGGAAGTATATTTGAAAGAGTTTCTGGGAGACAGTACACTCTTGACCAAGCTTAGTTATTATCCCTACTTCCTGCCTTTCTCCATTAGTGTGCTGTGAGTGGGAATCTGGTTGGTCTAGGCTGATATTTCAGACTTACTCTCAGCCCTGAAGTGGTTGGTTATATTAGCAGGATCACTTTTGGTCTTTACTTTGTCTCCAAAGCACAGAGCCTGTAGGAATTGGGATTTTCAAAGGACATAAACTTTGTCCAAACATCTAGTCATTGTTTTATTCATTCAAGAAATATCTATTAATTATGTGCTCCACGCAAGACTACGGGCTCAGTGCTTTGCATGTCTTGTCTTCTGTACACAGCTCCTTGGTTTGGGCATTTCCCTGGGGCCAGAGTCCCCATACATAGAAAGATTGGTCCACATGTCCTACCCCAACAAGTCCTGCTTTTTGACCCAATGAACTTCCTGTCAGATAATATGGTCTGTAGAGGCATAGGAAGCTGAAATACTCCACACATGACACATGTTCCCCATTCCTGCCAATGTCATCAGATCCAGAGTTGGGGTGGGAGAGAGGATTTAAACTAAGTCCTCCCACCCCCACCAGTGATTTCCAGCATCCATGAGGCTCTGACTCATTTCTCATTCTTTCCTCCCCAGAGGAGGCTTGGTGACCTCTACCTTGCTGTCCTCTGGTCTGCAGCTCTGCCTGTGTCTTTTTGGGTCTCTAAGCACTTCAAGGCAGTGTCCCCAACTGTCTGAATTATCCATGTCCCTCATTAATCCAATGCTCTTGGTTGTCATTATGCTAAACAAGCACTCTGGGAAGAATGAAAGCAAGCTTTTTCCCCATCCCCTCCTGGAATAAAACATAAAGCCAAAATCCAATATGTCTTAGGTATTCTGATCAGATTTGGAAATATGTCCATAATTAAAACTGCCAAATTGAAAACTAGTTCTAAAAATTTGTTTCATTGGCAATGAGGGAAATTATTTTAATGCATCAGATCATAGACAGTTTTGTTGCTTTTTAAAAAGAAATAAATTTTATAAAAGAATAGAAAAATAGGCTGGAAAATAACTTATCCTAGGCAATGAGTAAGAAAGTTCCTCTGAAGGTTTTCATGCCTGCCCCTTCATGCTTTAAAAAAAAGTTTCAGCCCTGGCTGGCTAACTTATCTGTTTGGAGCATCATCCTATACACTAAAAGGTTGCTGGTTCAATCCATGATCAGAGCACATACCTAGGTTGTGGGTTTGATCTCCAGTTGGGGTGTATATGGAAGGGAACTGACCAGTGTTTCTCTCACTGATGTTTCTCTCTCTCTCTTCTCCTCTCTTTAAAATCAATAAACATATCCTTGGGGGAAGATTAAAAGAAGTTTCAAAGATCCCCAGTGATAGGGGTGCTAAAAGGAATGATTGAGAGACAGACATGTCCTTTAGAAAATTTTGTTTTACTAATTTATAAAAACTGATTGATTGATTGACTGATTGACAGAAGGATTGATGGTGCTTAGGAAGGGTGAAGAACTCTTTGGTGACTTGCCAGCTGACCTGTGTTGGCAAACATCCATCTGGTGCCTAAGTGAATATTATCCTGGACCCATCTAGGGTTAGTTGAAAGGCTCAGATACATAGTGGTTGTTGTGAGCAGCCCTGGGAGGAGATAGATAGAATGTAGACTCAATCGCAGGATCATTGGGGATCAAGGTCAAGTTGTTTCACCTCACTTTGCCTTGTTAGCTTAGATGAAAAGCTGGGTTAGAAGCAGATCACACATATAGAAAATGGCTGTAGCTATCCAGGGTAGCTTTCACAGGTAGTGTGGTTTTTGAAGAAGAAAGAATAGTTGAGGAGGATGGGTAGACAGAAATGAGGAAGTGGCACAGGCTCCCTGGTGGGTAGGGATCCTCATTACTATCAGGAGTTTCATGCTAGAAAATCTTTCTTATATCCTACCACCAGTTGTTGCCAAAAGTCCCTGACCCCTACCAGACCCACAGTGAGAATTGCTGCCCAAATGGGGGTTGGGCCTCCATGGAATACAGGAAATGGTGTGGGCATTGGGGAAATGATCAATGCTCTTGGGATGGAAACCACTCACATATGCTTGGACAACAAAAGCAAAGCAACAGCCATACTTAATCTTTCTTCTTTCTCACCATCAGTTTCAGCTTGAAGCTTTGGTTCTCTAGCTCTTACTGAAGCTACACTGGGCTTCTCAGGTTAATTTTTGCTCAACACTGATTCTGCCCCACAGATTTCAGAGCCTGTTAGGCAACTGTGTGGTCTGGTTGTAAACCAGCCTCCTTTCCCACTCCTTCCACACTCATTTTTGCCCAAGGGTCCTGCTGGCCCAGGTCTGAGATTAATTGCCATCAAAACCTCCTATAGGGAGCAAATGCACTGCTGGGTGCTTTCCCAAGGTAAATTTATTGAATCCCTTTCCATGAAGATAGTGATGGAAGGGCCTAAGTTAGGTGTGCTCCCTCTCTGCACCTCCAGTCAAGTGTAGCCTTTAAAAAGAAAGATAAATTGGTGTCCTCCACTAACCATAGAAAATGATAATTTTCTGCTTCATACCCCGACCCAGACAGGAAACCATTGATCATCCTGAACAAACATCCTTCTATAAATCTTTATCTCTTCCAAAGAAAATTGGGAGGACACTGGCTTCTTAATTTACTCTCTTTTGGCAATTGCCTTCCTTTCACTCTTCTGGTTATATTTGTTTTCAAAGCCACAGTGTACTACAAAGCTCCATTCATTCAGGCAAAGGAACCCCAAATGATTTCCTATTTTAGTTTCAATGTGGCAAGCTTGAAAGTTTTTGTAATTCACTGGATTTATAAGGTGCTTGGCATTTTTCACCATGGGTGAGCGCATCCTTTTGCCTTATTTCTCATAGTCCTATTGCTATGTTTGGATTCAAGACTCCCACTCCTTCTCTTCTTTTAATTCACTCATTAATTTATTCATTTCACATGCAACCCATCATATGCCTATCATTGTGCAAGGACACCGAGCTATTAAAGTAGACCTGATGGCAGATATGCGTGTGCCTGAGGTCAACCCAAATGAAAGTTCTCTGGGTCTTAGCTTTTTATTTAGTGTCTTGTGAAATGTGCAGCTAAAGCAAAGAAAATCATTTTGGTGGGTTACATTTATGATCAAATCGATACCTTTTCAGTTCTAAAAATCATTTGAAACATTTAAAGCCTTAAACTTGGTATTTTTGGTTTCTGAACACTTAATTAGCAGTATTGCTGCTACATCAATATATTAAGATTCAGGTTCATTTTTAAAAAAAAATCTAGGTTATTATAATGTATAACTTTCATTAAAACCTTCCAATTATAATGCAAATTAGAGCAGCCCTGAAAGTTCTGTGAATCAAAGCTACCACCTCACACAAAACTGTGGTAGTTTTTTAGTATTTGCATAATAACCTTTAAACAGAAAGTGTGTTCATAAGCATACAGGGACCCTGCAAGAGGCCCACCCACATGATTAAGAGGCACAACATCTGTGTTGTACTGTTATGTATAAATATAATGGAACTCAGTTTGAAATTTTTAATATATCTTTAAATTTATTTTTATTGTATTTTTCCATTACTATTTAGTCTCCTTATATCCCTTCCACACTCAATCACCATCTTGTTGTTCATGTCCACGAGTCCTTTTCCTTTTTGCTCTATTCCTCCTCCCCCAAACCTTCTCCCACTTAGCTGTTCTTTATCTATGAGTGTCTTTATTTTTCTTGTTAGTTCAGTTTGCTCATTAGATGCCACATATGAGTGAAATCATATGGTATTTGTCTTTCTCTGACTGGCTTATTTCACTCAGCATAATGTTCTCCAGGTTCATCCATACTGTGACAAAGGGTAAAATTTTCTTCTTTTGTATAGCCAAGTAGTATTCTATTGTGTAAATGTCCTACAGTTGCTTTATCTACTCATCTACTGATAAACACTTGGGTTGCTTCTATATCTTGATGATTGTAAATAACCCTTTAATGAACATAGGGGTGCTTATGTTCTTTCAAATTAGTGTTTTGGATTCCTATGGATATAGCCTTAGAAGTGGGATTTTTCAATGTGGAGAAACAAATATTGATTTTTTAAATTTCTTTTTTTATTGTTGTTTCTGTACAGTTGTCTCCATTTTCCCCACCACCACTCTCCTCTGCCCCACCTCCCCCCACCTCCCACCCTCAATCCTACCCCCCTTTGGCTTTGTCCATAGGTGCTTTATACATATTCCTGGATGACCCTCTTCTTTTCATAAAAAGATCTCATGAGCATCTTTTGAGTTCAAAGGTAACCAATACAATGCAGATGGCTCTTTTGTGTTATGTGTATAAAATGCCCTCCTGTGAACAGAGGAACATATCAGATCTTACTATGAGGGTTGTTTAAATATATATGAAAATAACAAATTAAGAATGATGTACCAAATTACCTTTACAGTGGGGAAATCCAGAAAATTCAATGCTTACTATATGATTAATTCTAACTTTACTTATAATAAAATAAAATTGGCATTATATGTTTCCTGATGTGACGTGCTGCATGGGAAAGGCTATTGCCTTTATAGTAGTTCTATCAAATAATGCACAACATGACTGTAATCCTGAGACAACACAAGTCAAAGGATAATCTACAAAACCAAGCAACCAACAAACAAAAACAGTTTGACTCTTCAAATACCAAAATCATGAAAGAGAAACACAAGAAGAGAAATCACTGCCCATTAAAGAAGCCTGAATAGAAGACATAGCCCTAGATTAAAGTCTGGATCAGAAACAGAAAAACATACTGATTAAAAATCTGTGGGGGAATGAAGGAGAAGGGTCAAGTCAAAGAATATGTATAAAGACCCATGGACAGACAACAGGGGGAGGGGACTAAATATGGGAGGTGGGGAGGTCTGTAAGGCAGGGGAAAGTAATCGGAGAAAAATGGGGATAACTGTAATTGAACAATAATAAAAAATTAAAAAATATATCTACTATCTATCTATCTGTCTATTTATCTATCTATCATCTATCTAATCTGTCTATCTATCTGTCTATCTATCTATCATCATCTATCCAAACTTTTCCTCTACCTCCTTAGCTCCTAAGAAGGACATTTTCTTACATAACTATTACACAGTTATCAATTTAAAAAATTGTACACTGATAAAATAAAATCATATAAACCTCTGTTTATATTCAAATTTTGCTAGTTGCCCCAGTAAAGCAGGAATTTGCAAATACATTCTACCTACCATCTGTTTTCATAAGTTTTATTGGGACAAAATGATGTCCATTTGTTTACATGTTGTCTATGGCTGCTTTCATTTTATAACCACAAAGTTGAGTAGTTGCAACAGAGAACATAAGGTCCATAAAGCCAAAAATATTTATTGTATGGCTCTTTACAGCAGTAGTTTTCCAGGCTCTATTCTAGAGCTACTCTTCTCCAGTCCCATTTAGGGTTGTGCAAAGCACTCAATTGTCATGTCCTCAACATTTCCTTTAGTCTATATTAGTTCCCCATCTTCTGTGTTTCTTAATGTTGGCATTTTTTAAAGAACATAGGACAGTTATTTTGTAGAATTGCACTCAACATATTTTTGTCTGATGTTCCTTCATATTTAAGTTCAGGTTATGCATTTTGAGCAGGAATAGCACTGAAGTGATTATATTGCATTTTTTAGTGCATCATATCAAGCATGGTAATATTAATATCAATATTAATTTTCCTTTATTTGTTCCTTGTTTTGTTGTTATATGAAAAGTGACATATTCTTCTTATTATTTTAATTGTTTTTAGAATTGATATACATCACAGTGTAAGTTTAAGTCATAAAGCAGGACAGTTTGATTTAGGTATATTATAAAAGTATTACCACAAAAGGTTCAGCTAACACCTATTTCCTTTAGATAGATATAATAAAAGAACAGGATGAAATGGGGAAAAAAATCCTATAATGAGAACTCTTAGGATGGTTTTGTCCCAATACTGTTGATATTGCTTTTGGTCAGTTAGCTAGGGAGTGCCCACCAGAAGGAAACATGTTTGATTGTATTTTGTCTAAATGACATCATTTGGAAAATTAGTAGCATTCCAATACGGGCTGCATATTAGGTAACAAAAATCTATCAATATTAAATTTCCACTATTTGTTCACTGTTTTGTTGTTATATGAAAAGTAATGTCTTTGTTACTGGAAAATTTGAAATAAATTATTTAGAGATATAGGGTCATTAAAATACCACACACATATATCAAATGACTCAGCATACACACTCACACATACAATGTAAATGTGAAAAAATGCTACCACTTGGTTAATTTAGGTAAAGAGTATGCGAATGTTCATTGTACTATCACTTTCGTGTTAAGTTTAATTTTTTTTAAAAAAATAAGAGGTTAAAATAATAATGAATCTTTATTACCCAACATATAAGATAGAATAGGGAGGGGTGAAGGAAGGTAAAAGAAATGAGATTGAGCATGAAGGACATTTTTTTCTTAGTACTGTGAAGAACTTTTGTGGTGACTTCGTTGGCTGATAAGGGGGCTCCTAGAGGGATGAGCCTGGGCCACTGCCAAATTCCCAGACATGGTTTTTACCCACCATCTGAATAAAATTGATTTTTATTTAATTGAA
Organism: Glossophaga mutica; assembly: GCA_039655065.1. Classification (NCBI taxonomy): domain Eukaryota; kingdom Metazoa; phylum Chordata; class Mammalia; order Chiroptera; family Phyllostomidae; genus Glossophaga; species Glossophaga mutica. Next base: position 113,739,406 of record CM077307.1, read on the forward strand.
CAGAATGTTTCAGCACAGTATTTTTTAAGATTTTTTAAAATATATTTTATTGATTATGCTATTACAGTTGTCCCATTTCTCCCCCATCATTCCCCTCCACCCTACACACCCTCTCCCACCCACATTCCCCCCTTTAGTTCATGTCCATGTGTCATAAGTTCTTTAGCTTCTACATTTCCCATACTATTCTTGCCCTCCCCCTGTCTATTTTCTTCCCACCATCTATGCTACTCATTCTCTGTACCTTTTCCCCCTCTCTCCTCCTCCCACTCCCCTGTTGCTAACCTTCCATATGATCTCCATTTCTGTAGTTCTGTTCCTGTTCTAGCTGTATTTTTTAAGATTTTATTTTATTTATATTTAGAGAGAGAGAGGAAGGGAAGGAGAGAAACATCAATGTGTGGTTGCCTCTCATGTGCTCCCAAGTGGGGACTTGGCCTGCCACCCAGGCATGTGCCCTGACTGGGAATCAAACCAGTGACCCTTCGGTTTGCAGGCCAGTGCTCAATCCACTGAACTGGTACAGCCAGTGCTGCTGATTTATTTATGATGGCCATTCTGGCTGGCATGAAGTGGTATCTCATTGTGGTTTTAATTTGCATTTCTCTGATGGCTAGTGATGTTGAGCATCCTTTCATGTCTCTGGGCCTGAGCCCTCTGTATGTGCTCCTTCGAGAAGTGTCTGTTCAAGTCCTTTGCCCATTTTTTAAATTGGATTGTTTGTTTTCGTAGAGTGGAGTAATGTGAGCTGTTTATATATTTCGGAGATGAAACCCTTGTCTGAAGTATCATTGCAAATATATTTTGCCATACAGTTGGCTCCCTATTCATTTTGTTAATATTTTCTTTAGCCGTGCAGAAGCTTTTTATTTTGATGAAGTCCCATTTGTTTATTCTTTCCTTTCTGCCCCTTGCTCTAGGGGACATATCTGTGAAAATATTGCTGCATGGAATCTCTGAGATTTTTCTGCCAATGTTCTCTTCTAGGACTTTTATTGTGTCACACATTCTTTTTAAGTCTTTTATTCACCTTGAGTTTCTTTTTGTGTTTGGTGTAAGTAGGTGCTTGAGTTTCTTTCTTTCTTTCTTTCTTTTTTTTTTTTTTTTTTTTTTGCATGTACCTATCCAGGTCTCCCAACACCATTTGTTGAAAATGTTATTTTTACTCCATCTTATGCTTCTGCTCCCTTTGTTGAATATTAATTAATCATTGAGACTTCAGTTCATTTCTGGGCTCTCTATTCTGTTCCATTGACCTATGTGTCTGGTCTTATGCCAGTACCAGCTATTTTGATTACGGCGGTCTAGTAATTTAGTTTCATGTGAGGTATGGTGATCCCTCTTACTGTATTCTTCCTTCTCAAAATTGTTATGGCTATTCAGAGCCCTTTATGGTTCCACATAAATTCTTGAAATGTTAGTTCTATATCTGTGAAATATGTCCTTGGTATTTTAATAGAGATTGTGTTGAATCTATAAATTGCTTTGGGCAGTATGGACATTTTGATGATGTTAATTCTTCTAATCCATGAACATGGTATATGCTTCCATTTACTTTTATCTTCCTTAATTTCTTTCTTTAGTATTGTGTAGTTTTGTTCTTTTAGTCTCTATATCATTCAATTCTGCTCTGATTTTGGTTATTTCCTTCCTTCTACTTGGTCTTGGCTGTCTTCATTGTTCCTCCAGTTATTTTAGATGTAGGGTTAGGGTTAGGTTGTTTATTTGAAATGTTTCATCTTTTTTAGGCAGGGTTGTATCACTATGAACTTCTTGGGACTGCCTTCACTGTGTCCCATAAGTTTTGGACTGTTGTGAGTTCATTTTCATCTGTTTCCAGAAACTTTTTGATTTCTTCCTTGATCTCATTCTTAACCTATTCATTGTTTAATAACGTGTTTTTCAATCTCCATTAATTTGAGTGTTTTTGATTTTTTCCCTTGAGGTTGGTTTCCAGGTTCAGTCCCTGGTGGTAAGAGAAAATGCTTGATATGATTTTAATTTTCTTGAATTTTTTGAAGCTTGTTTTGTGTCCTATCATGTGGTCTATGTTTGAAAATATTCCATGTGCATTTGAAAAAAATGTATATTTTGCCTCTCTGGGATGGAAGGCTGTATATGTATGTGTATATATATATATATATATATATATATATATATATATATATATATATATATATAATCAGTTAAGTTCATTTGATCATTTGATCTAGGACATTAATCAGTGTCACAATATCTTTGTTGATATTTTGTTTGTAATATCTATCCATTTTTGACATTAGGGTGTTAAAATCCCCTAGTATAAGTGTATTGCTGTCTATTTCTTTCTTGAAGTCCTCTAAGATTTTCCATATATATATTTTGGTGCTCTTATGTTGAGGACATATATGTTTATAATGTTTAGGTCTTCTTGATGGACTCTTCCTTTCAGTATTATGAAGTGTACTTCTGGGTCTCTTCTTCTGACTTTTGTTTTGAAGTCTCTTTTATTCGAATACAAGTATTGCTACCCCAGCTTTTTTTTTTTTTTTTCATTTACTTGGAATATATTTTTTCCAACCCTTCACTTTCAGTCTGTGTATGTCTTTTGTTCTGAGTGGGTCTCTTACAGGCAACAAACATGTGAGTCATGTTTTCTTATTCATTTAGTTATCCTTTCTTTGATTGGAGCATTTAATCCATTTACATTTAAGGTTATTATTGATAGGCACTTATTCATTGCCATTTTACTCTGTATGTGTATTCTTCTCTCTCTCACTCTTTTTCTTCCTTTTCCTCAAGCAGTCCCTTTAGCATATCTTGAAGTGCTTGTTTGGTGGACGTGTATTGTTTCAGCCTTCTTTTGTCTGGGAAACTCCTTATTTCTCCTTCCATTTTAATTGAGAACTTCTCTGGGTAGAGAAGTCTTGGTTGCAGGCCTTTGTTTTTCATTACTTGAAATATTTCTTGCCATTCTCTTCTGGTTTGGAGTGTTTCCCTTGAGAAGTCAGCTGCTAGCCTTATTGGGGTCCCTTGTATGTTACTTCTTGTTTCTCCTTTGCTGCTGTTAAGATTCTCTCTTTGTCTTTGAATTTTGCCATTTTAATTATTAGGTATCTTGAAGTGGGCCTCCTTGGATTCCTCTTGATTGGGAGTCTCTCTTCTTCCTGGATTTGTGTGACTTTTTCTCTAATCAAATTAGGAAAGTTTCTTATCATTACTTTTCAAACAGGTTTTCTAGCCCTTGTCCTTCTTCTTTTCCTTCTGGTATCCCTATCATATGGATATTATTACATTTCATGTTGTCTTGCATTTCCCTTAATCCCTCTTTGTTCTTTTGAGTCTTTCTTCCTTTTCTTGCTCTTTTTGGGAGTTTTTTTTCTACCTCATCCTCCAGCTTGCTGATTCTATCCTCTGCTTCATCTAGACTGGTTTTGATTCCTTCTACTCTGTTCTTCAATTCAGAAAGTGTATTCCTCATTTCTTCTTGGGTTTTGTTGATTGTTTCAATGTCCTTTTCATACCAGTATAATTCGCAGTAAGTTCTTTGTAGCTTCCCTATAGTTTTTGGTAATTCTCTGTGAGCTCATTGAGCTTCCTTATAACCATTGTTTTGAACTCAATATCTGATAGTTGACTTGTCACTATTTCACTTAGCATTCTTTCTGAGGATTCCTCCTTTCCTTTCATTTCGGGATGGATTCTTTGTATTCCCATTGCTTGTGAGACTCTCCACGTTAGCCTCTGCTTCTTAAATTGATCTCCTGGAATTTGTGGTGTGAACTTGTATGGTAGGAGACCTGTGAGATTCAGTGGTGCAGTCTCCTTTATCCCCTGAACTTGATGCTTTTGAGATGCCTTTTATGTCATTTATGTTGGCTCTCTGGATGTAATTTGGTTTTGATTGATGTTGGGTCATTCTTTGATGTGTCCTTCCCTCTAGTTGGTTGACTGAGAGTCACTCCTCCCACCACGTGTTGTATGCTGTTGTTCAGGGTCTCCCCCCCAAAAACCACGAAGCCCAATGAACAAACACACATCCACAAAAATATCTGCCCCCACAATCCCACTATCAACAGCAAATGAGCCAGTATTAATAAACATGTAAAGAGATTAAGACTAGTATAAGAAAGGAGAAAAATAAGTTGTAGTTTTAAATCTATTATCTTAATATGCACAAAGTTGCTGGACAAGAAATTAATGTTAAAAAGCTATTCAGGAAAGAAAAATATCACTAATCACGGAGACGATCACAGTGGATTTCATTTCAATAGCCTCTAGTGTTTATCACAGTTTTTTCTTTCTGGATCTGCCTCTTGCAATGTCAGACATCGACCCTGTCTGATCTCAGGCAGCTTGCTCTGAAACTGCCCGGGTTCTACTGTCTGTGGCTGTCTCCTTCAGTTGTTAATCTAGTCACTTTGCACTCAGTAGTCAGGTTTAAGCCCCATAGGGCAGGGCAGAATCACTCCTGGGGTTGGGTTGTTGTTTCTCCTCAGGCTACTGCTGCTCAGAAGGGAGTGGGTGTCTGAACAGGATGGTTGCTGCAGTAAGAGTGATGACTCAGCACTGACATCCCTGTGGCTACTCTCAGTTCTCTCTCCAAAGTGTCCATCTCAAGTTTCTCCTCAAGCATCTCTCATCCACTCTGCCACTTCCTTTGCCAGGGATCTACTGTCTGTGGCTGTCTCCTTAGGTTGTTAATCTAGTCACTCTGCACTTAGCAGTCAAGCTTAAGCACCAAAGAGCCAGGACAGAGTCTCTCCTGGGGCAGAGCTGTTGTTTCCCCCAAGGCTGCTGCTGCTGGGAGGTGAGCCATCTGCCTGAGCAGGATGGCTTCTGCCTATGGGGTATGACTCAGCACCGTGATCCTGGGGCTACTCCCTCAATTCTGTCCCCAGAGCTCAGGCCCTAGTCTCTACTCAGGCATCTCCAGCTTACTCTGTCCCCTCCTTTGCCAGATCCCCAGGTAAGTGGCTGAAAATAAGAATTTGTGCATTGGCCCTACAAATGGCTCTTTGAGTCTCCAGCCATCTGTCTCTAGCAGAGAGAAACCATGCCACTTTTCACCACCAGTTGTTATCTATGTACTTTTTGAGCTCTGGTGCTCTAGGCTGGGAATCCCAGTTTAGGGTTTAAGACTACACACTTCTCAGGAGGATCCAGTCAATTGCTTAATTATCCCTCCTGTTCTGCCACCTGTGGATGCCCAGCCAGCCCTCTCAAGTATCCACCACACTCCTTACTAGTCAGTTACTGCTGAAGATGATTCTTCTGTCAGTCTGATGTTATTAGACTTCTCTCTCAATATTTTTCAGTTGTATGTTCTGCGTGATTTGTCCACATTTAGTTGTAATTCTGGGTTGGTGGTGGGAGGTGGTTAGTGTGGCTGCCATTTACTTCTCCACCATTTTGCTTCTCTCCATTACCTGTACTTTATGGTACCTGAATTTTATATGGCACAAGTCAACCATTAAGAATACTATCCATACAGAAGGAAGATGGCAGCATGGTAGGAGGGAGCAGATTCCACTTCCTCCTACATGTGGGAGAAAAACCTGGCCAATCTACGGAAGAACAGAGCAGACAAGGAACAGTAACACAGCATATTTGGGAATAGGAGATCGAAAATTGTAGTGGACATTGAAAAACCATTCGGTAAGAAGAGTACTTCAGAATAATAGGAGCCAAGCTATCAGCACAGAGACCAGCACTTGCCAGACCTGCCCCAGTGCTCTAGGAAGGGAGCTGGGTCAACCGCTGAAACCGGCTGAGCGATCCTGGTCACCACCCAGCAACTGCGGGCCAAGTGATCATGGTTGTCCCGTGACTGTGGGCTGAGCCAGGTCACCATGCGACTGTGAGCTGAGCGAAGTCACTGCAAGACTTGGAGCTGAACGATCATAGTCGCCGCGTGACTGCAGATGGAGGCATGTGTGAACTGGGACGGCTGCATGAAAATAGGCACCCACACCTGAACGCACATGGTCGCAGGATCATGCGCAAGAAGATAGGTTCTGGCCACTGGAGACAGCTGTGGGACCATAGTTGCCAGTGCATGTGTGGGCAAGTGAACGCAGACAGCTCAGGGCCATAGGTGCAGGCGCGACATGGCTGTGAGATCGTAGGCCCGAGCCACCAAAGAAAGCTGCGCAGGGGCCATCGCAGACAGCTGCGGGCGACCAGAGACCTGAGCTCACACCCATAAACTCGGGGAAATGTGAGCACAACAGGAGGCTCAGAACACATGTCGGAAGCCCTGTAGGGAGAGGCACCGAACTAACTCGGTGCACAATGATGGACTGAGTGGTGAGCACAGAGAAAAGCAATACCATCACCCCTTAGCCATTGCAGCCAGCAAGACCAGAAAAACGTACTCAGCAACTTTGAAAATAGCAAGAGTTTTTCGTTTGGTGTTTTTTTTTTGGGGGGGGGTTGTTTTTTTTTCTTTATTTGTTTTTGTTTTGTTTGTTCTTATTTGTTCTGTTTGTGTCTCTGTCTGTTTATATAATTGTTTTTAATTATTTCTATATTATTTTTATCTTCCTTTTTACTCGCCAACTCCTTTTGCCTCTCTTTACTTCTTTCTTCTTTTATTCCCTCTTCCTTTCTTTCCAATTTTATCTCTTCTACCTTCCTCTTTTCTTTCTTCTTTCATATTTCCCTCTTTTCCCTTTTTAAATACCCATGAGTGAGACAAAAAAAACAAACAAACCTGGAACTGTGAAAAAAACCAAAGTTGGTCTCCAAAAGAGGCTATCCCAGAAGATGAGACAGTGGAAGCTGTGAACAACAGGATATATGAAGGAGAATCCACCACTGAATCTCACAGGTATTCCACCACAGGTCACACCACAAACGCAGGGAGTCAGAACAGATCAATTTAAGAAGTTGAGGCTAACAACAAGAGTCTTACAAACAATGGGAAGACAAAGAAACAATTCCCAAATGAAAGGAAAGGAGGAAGCCCCAGAAAGAATGCTAAATGAAATGGAGGCAACTCAACTACCAGAAATTGAGTTCAAAGCAATGGCTGTCAGGAAGCTCCATGAACTCTCAATGAGCTAAAAGAAACTACAGGGAAGCTATGTTGAACTCACTGCAAACTATATCAACATGAAAAAGGAAATAGAAACTATCAACAAAGGCCAAGAGGAAATGAAGAACACAATTTCTGAACTGAAGAACAGAGTAGAAGGAATGAAAAACAGAAGTGATGAAGCAGAAGATCGGATAAGCGAGTTAGAGGACAAAATAGAAAAAAACACCCAGAAAGAGCAGGAAAAGGAAAAGAGACTCAGAAAAAATGAAGAGGGATTAAGAGAAATACAAGACAACATGAAACGTAATAATATCCATATAATAGGGATACGAGAAGGAGAAGAAGAGCAAGAAATAGAGAACCGATTTGAAAAAGTAATGATGGAAAACTTCCCTAATTTTATGAGAGAAAAAGTCACACAAATCCAGGAAACACAGAGAGTCCCAGTAAAGAGGAACCCAAACAGGCCCACTTCAAGACACATCACAATTAAAATGGCAAAATTCCAAGACAAAGAGAGAATCTGAAAGGCACCAAAGGAGAAAAAGGAAGTAACGTACAAGGGAGCCCCGATAAGGTTAGCAGCTGACTTCTCAATGGAAACGCTCCAAGCCAGAAGACAATGGCAAGAAATATTCCAAGCAATGAGAACCAAAGGCCTGCAACAAAGACTACGTTTTCCAGCAAGGCTTTCAATCAAGATAGAAGGCCAAATAAGGAATTTTCCAGACAAAAGAAGTCTAAAAGAACACACCTCTACCAAACTAACTTTGCAAGAGATACTAAAGGGACTGATTTAAAGAAAGAGAGAGAGAGAGAGAGAGAGAGAGAGAGAGAGAGAGAGAGAGAGAGAGAGAGACAGGGAGGGGAACGCAGGTACGAAAATGGCAATGAAAAAGTACCTATCAATAGTAATCTTAAGTGTAAATGGATTAAATGTTCCAATCAAAAGACATAGAATAGCTGAATGGATAAGAAAGTATGATCCACACATATGCTGCCTACAAGAGACCCACTTCAGGAAGAAAGACCCACAGACACTCAAAGTTTAGGGCTGGAAACAAATTTTCCAAGCAAATGGACAGGAAAAAAAAAGCTGGGGTAGCAATACTCATATCAGACAAAATAGACTTCAAAAGAAGAGCCATAAAAAGAGACCCATAAGGTCACTTCATAATACTCAAGGGAAGAATCCACCAAGAAGACATAAACATTGTAAATATATATGCACCCAACATAGGAGCACCTAAATACATCAAGAAAATCTTAGAGGACTTCAAGAAAGATATTGACAGCAACACAATTATAGTAGGCAATTTTAATACTCCACTGTCAAAAATAGATAGATCTTCCAAATAAAATATCAACAAACATATTGTGGCATTGAACAACACTCTAGAGGAAATGGACCTAACTGATATATATAGAGCCCTTCATCCCAAAGAATCTAAATACACATTCTTTTCAAATGACCATGGAACATTTTCAAAGATAGAGCACATGATAGGACACAAAACAAGCCTCAACAAATTCAAGAAAATTGAAATCATTCCAAGCATTTTCTCCAACCACTAGGGACTGAAACTAGAAAACAACCCTAAGGGGAAAAACCCAAAACCCTCAAAATCATGGAGATTGAATAGCATGCTATTAAACAATGAAAGGGTCAAGAATGAAATTAGGGAGGAAATTAAAAAGTTTCTGGAAACAAATCATAACGAATTCACAACAACCCAAAACTTATGGGACACAGGGAAGGCAGCCCTCAGAGGGAAGTTTATAGCAATACAGGCCTACCTAAAAAAGATAGAAATATCTCATACAAACAACCTAACCTTACGCTTACAAGAACTCGAGGATCAACAACAAAGACAGCCCACAGCAGGTAGAAGGAAGGAAATAACCAAGATCAGAACAGAACTAAATGACCTAGAGACTAAAAGCACCATTCTAAAGATGAATGAATCTAGGAGTTGGTTCTTTGAAAAGATAAACAAAATTGACAAGCCTTTAAGCAGCCTCAGCAGGAAAAAAAAGAGAGGGACTCAAATAAACAAAATAAAAAATAAAAGAGGAGAGATTACAACTGACAACACAGAAATACAAAGGATTGTAAGAAATTACTATGAAGAATTGTATGCCAAGAAATTTGAAAACCTAGGTGAAATGGACAAATTTCTTGAAAAAATATAATCTTCCAAAACTCAATGAAGAAGAAGCAGAAAGCCTGAACAGACCAATAACAGCAGAAGAAATTGAAGCAGTAATCAAAAAACTCACAACACACAAAAGCCCTGGACCAGATGGTTTCACAAGAGGATTCTACAAGACATTTAAGGAAGAGCTAACCACTATCCTTCACAGACTATGTGAAAAAAACCATAATGATGGAAGATTCCCAAACTCTTTTTATGAAGCCAGCATCATCCTAATCCCAAAACCAGATAAAGACACAACAAAGAAGGAGAACTTCAGGCCAATATCGCTGATGAACATAGATGCAAAAATCCTCAACAAAATATTGGCAAACCGCACCCAACAATACATTACAAAGATCATACACCATGACCAACTGGGATTTATCCCAGGGTTGCAAGGATGGTTCAACATTCAGAAATCAGTAAATGCAATTCATCACATAAACAAAAGCAAAGACAAAAATCACATGATCCTATCAATAGATGCAGAAAAAGCATTTGATAAGGTACTACACCCATTTATGATAAAAAAAACACTCAGCAAAGTGGGAATAGAGGAAGCATTCCTCAACATAATAAAGGCCATATATGAGAGAACTACAGCAAACATCATACTCAATGGGCAAAAACTAAAATCTTTTCCACTAAGATCAGGAACAAGACAAGGTTGTGCACTTTCACGACTACTATTCAATATAGTATTGTAAATCTTAGCCACAGCGATTAGACAAGAAAAGGAAATAAAAGGCATCCAACTTGGAAAGGAGGAAACAAAATTATCATTTTTTTGCAGATGACATGATAGTGTACATAGAAAATCCTATAGACTGTGCCAAAAAGCTGCTCGACATAATAAATTAATTTGGCCAAACAGCAGGATACAAAGTCAATATCCAGAAATCAAAGGCATTTTTGTATACCAACAACAAAACAGTAGAAGCAGAAATCAAGAAAAAAATTTCATTCAATATAGCAAAAAGAAAAATAAAATACCTAGGAATAAACCTAACCGAGGAGGTAAATACCTGTATGCAGAAAACTACACAACACTGAAGAAAGGAATCAAGGAAGACACAAACAAATGGAAAGACATAGGGTGTTCATGGATCGGAAGAATTAACATCATCAAAATGTCCATACTTCCCAAAGCAATTTACAGATTCAATGCAATACCTATTAAAGTTCCAATGGCATACTTCACAGACATAGAACAAACACTTCAAAAATTTATATGGAACCAAAATGACTTAGAATAGCTGTAGCAATCTTGAGAAAGAAGAACAAAGTAGGAGGGATCACAATACCTGATATCAAACTGTATCACAAGGCCACTGTAATCCAAACAGCCTGGTACTGGCATAAAAACAGGCACATGGACCAGTGGAATAGGACAGAGAGCCCAGAAATATACCCAAGTGTCTACAGTCAATTAATATTCTACAAAGGGAGCAGCAATATGAAATGGAGTAAAAATTGCCTCTTCAACAAGTGGTTTTGGGAGAACTGGACAGCTATGTGCAAGAAAATTAAACTTGAGAACCAATTTACATCATACACAAAAATAAATTCAAGATGAATAAAAGATTTAAATATAAGCCATGACACCATTAGAGTCCTATAGGAGAATATAGGCAGGAAAATCTCAAATATTTCAAGCAACAACATTTTTACTGATATGTCCCCTAAAGCAAGGGACATAAAGGAAAGAATAAACAAATGGGATCTCATCAAAATAAAAAGCTTCTGCCTGGCCAAAGAAAACAGTATTAAAATAAAAAGGGAACTGACTGTGTGGGAAAACATTTTTACCAATGATACCTCAGACAAGGGTTTAATCTCCAATATATACAAAGAACTTACATGACTCCACTCTACGAAGACAAGCAACCCAATTTAAAAGTGGGTAAAGGACTTTAACAGACACTTCTCCAAGGAGGACATACAGAGGATTCAGAGACACATGAAAATATGCTCAGTATCACCAGCTGTCAGAAAGATGCAAATTAAAACCACAATGAGATACCACTTGACACCAGTCAGAATGGCCCTCATAAACAAAGCAACAAACAGCAAGTGTTGGAGAGGTTGTGGAGAAAAGGGGACCCTAGTGCACTGTTGGTGGGATTGCAGACTGGTACAACCACTGTGGAAAGCAGTATGGAATTTTCTAAGAAAACTTAAAATGGATCTACCTTTGACCCAGCAATTCCACTGCTAGGACTATATCCTAAGAACCCTGAAACACCAATCCAAAAGAACCTATGCACTCCTGTGTTCATAGCAGCACAATTTACAATAGCCAAGTGCTGGAAGCAACCTAGGTTCCCATCAGTAAACGAATGGATCAAAAAACTGTGGTACATTTACACAATGGAATTCTATGCAGCAGAAAGAAAGGAGCTCCTACCCTTTGCAACAGCATGGATAGAACTGGAGAGCATTATGCTAAGTGAAATATGCCAGGCAATGAAGGACAAATACCATATGATCTCACCTTTAACAGAAACCCAACAGCAAAACAAACAAGCAAAATATAACCAAAGACATTGAAATTGAGAACAGGCTGACAGTCATCAGAGGGGAGAGGAGAGGGAATTTCAGGGGAAAAGGGGACGAGATTAGAGGAACAAATATAAAAGACAGGTGGACTGAAAATGGGGGGGTGGAAATGGGAGGGTGGTGGGGAGGGCTGGTGTGGTGGGCCGGGATGGGAGTAGAAGACAGAAAACTGTACAAGAACAATCATTAAAATAAGTAAAGAAAAAATATATTATTAAAGAAAAAAGAATACTATCACATATTATTTATAACATATGAAATATGATGTGTATATTAATAAAATTATGATTACCAGTATATTTTTATTGTGTGATGTTCACAGTATAATGCTGCATTTTAAATAATTTAAACATTACCTTTAATAAGATTTTATCTTTATAAGAAAGGATCTTTGTAGAAAAATTTCAGATGGATTCACATCAACATTGTATCAGCAGTTTATTTTTAGACATAGGTGAATTTTCACTTTTTTATGATTTTGGCATTTATTTATAATTACACATTCATGTGCTCCATAGTCTTCCATTCACCCTTTAGTCATGGCATTTTTATTAGTTGCCAGGCATTGTAGAAGCTAATGATAAAGCACTTAGCAAGGGAGAAACAATCCTTATTCTAGTGGTGTTTCCATTTCAGTGTGGAGATAGCCAGTAAACATATAAATAATGAGTCAGGGAATTGATTATAAATATGTATAGTAGCAATGAGAGTGTAGGTAGGGAGTAACTCTGTATTCCCTCAGGTAAAGTACTTAGGATAGGGGTGGTTTTCTAAGTAGACATTAGTAGAAATGAATACCAGAAGATGTGGTTAAATCAACAGTGGGAGGTATTGAGGGAAAAGTATGGAAGCCAATTGAATTGTAGGTGCCAAGTGTTGGAGTGGCAGTAGTTGTGTGTTACAAGAAGATATGCAATGTGGTGGGAGTCATGGTTGTGGTGAAGGGATGAGAATGGCCACACGTCCCTGGAGGCTATGGCAACAGTTCAGTGAGAGGAGGTCTTCTATGAACATCATACCCCAAGTCAGACAGCAATACAAATAAGATATGACCACAAGCAATGTGTTTCCTGACTATAGGATAAAAGGGTGAAGATTCTATAATGAGAAGTGAGCCTAGAATTCTTACTCCATCTGGTAGCTTTTATTCCCCCTGAATTCCAATTTTAACTGCATAATGGACAAACCAGAAATATTAAAAGGGAGGTAATTGAGACTGAGAAAGGGCTGAAGGAGAGTGATGAGACTGAGGATGTTAGTCCTGGTCTGAAGGGCAATTACTTGAGGGACACGATAGACTATGGCTTTAATGACTTATATTCAAGAACTTGAAATGGCATCAGTGGTTGGAAGCTTTGAGAACCTAGATTTGAGCTGTAGGTAATGAATAACTTTCTCATAGGTAGAGTAGCTCAAAGAGGTGACAGTGGTAGGGAAAGGGTGGTAGGTAAAGAAGAGGTTTGAGCATTCAATATCACTATGAGGAAATAGCTGACTTCCTTCCTAGTCTCTGAATATTCACCATCTCTGTTATTATTTATTCCATTATTACAATTATCTAGGCCAAGTAATTTGGAGCCACCCTTCCTTGTTTCCTAACTCTTTTTTTCCTCTCTACAACTCATACAATCTACAAGCAAACCTGATTAGCATTACCCTCAAAATGTTCCCAGAATCCAGTTACTTACCCTCATCCCATACTCTCCCAGTTGTTTTTCCATTCCCCAAGTTGCCCCCATTCTGTCTACTTGATCTCCATGCAGTAGCCTATACAGTCCTTTCAAAATGGAAGTCAGGTCATGTTACTTCTTTATTTCAAATCCTCCAGTGGTTTTTCATCTCACTGAGATTAAAATCGAACCTCTTTGCATTTCTCCACATGTCTCCTGTACTCCTCTCTGACTCTTTCATATTATTCTCTCTCCACAGCTCCTCTCCTCCAGCCACACTGGCTCCTCACTCTCCTCTGAATCCTGCAGGAATGCTTTCACCTCTGATAGGACACTTCCTTCTCTCGCTTTTCATTCTGCAGGGTGTGCTCTTTCATCAGATATCTGTAAGAGTCATTTTCTCACATTCTTCAGGTCTCTGCTTAACAGGGAGACCTTTCTGGATACCTAATATGAACATGCCTTCCCACATTGTCCAGATGAGCTCCATGAGACCAGGAGTTTTGTTGGGTTTATGACTGTATTTCTGGTGCCTAAAACATTACCTGATCTAAAGCAGTTCTCCATAAGTAGTGGTAGGATAGATTAATACATTCAAACATTTACCAAATACATGTTTGTTATCAGAAACCACCAGATGCTGAGGAAGCCAGTGTACATTTAAAAAAAGTCATAGACTAAAGGAGGAGATAAATCAGTGGGATAGAAGTGCTCGGGGACAGCCATGTATCAATGGCCAGCTCAGTGTATGCTTGCCTCATGCTGACTGGCACCTCATTAACCCTCACAGCCCCATGATATGGAAACATGCTCTCCTTCCTGAAGAAGGAAATGGAGAACCATGGTGAGGTTTCCTTTAGGGCTCTAACATGATCAAAATTGTGTGTGGAAATATTGCTTTAAGTGCTTCATGATGCTGGGAGGTCAGTAAATGAGACAGGAGACTATTTTGATAGTACCTTTTAGAAGAGAACCTAGCTGGAATTAAATGATGCATCAGTGGGAATGTAGAGAAAGAAATGGCTTTTAGAAAGAGGTAGAAATACAACTCTAGCATTGAGTAATGCAAAACCATAAATCAAGCATAATCTTGGGAGGCAGACATTATTCCCAGAAGCCATCTCACTTTATGTGCTGGAATTGTTTCTTTTTATCCCTTTCAATAAAAGTAATTATAAATACTTTCAAAATGTCTTCTTCATCAAAATGGAGGTTGTCATTCTGCACACTATTGAGAAATAGATGTGACTATAACAATTCAACCCTATATTCAGTTGCCTGCTTGCCTGCTCATGCTGCTTGGTGGGTTATAAAACTCTAAAAATGAGGACTCTACCTCACATAGGCCAATATCTGAGCCACAAAGAAAAAAATAGATACTTTTGAGGAAATAGATATGTTAGATCTAGGCAGGCCTAGGAGGAATGAAAATCACCAAGCAAGAAAATGGCACTGTGGGAAGCTGCCTGCAGACCCTACCCAGGAAGATTAGGGTCTGAGTTGGCTTATCCGGCATAACAGGATGAAGCTTTCACCTAGCAAGCAGCTCTAGCCAGTCAGACTCTAATACCCAACTGCAGGTTTTTGAGTTTAAAAACCCTGATCTAAGAACAACCGAGCATGTCCCAACCTCATTTAGTCAGCTCCATTTTCCCCCAGGAGTCCTAACCTCCCTTGGTTGGTTCCACATCCTCCCTTGGCTGGCCCCATTTTCCTCTTAACCTCCCTCGGTTGGCTCCACTTTCCCTCTTATTTCCTGCTAATAAACCCTGCTCTCCTTAGCTCTCTGCATCTGTCCCGTTTCTTCAGCGACTCTGACCTAATAAGACATATTTGTGGAAGTTGTGTCAATTTTATTAAAGCCTCATCCTGGCATTGCTAAAATCTAAAACTGTTGTTAGACTAAGTAGAGATGCACTTTATCCTCCTGCAACATTGCCATTATTTTCTGCATTGCAGGCACCTACACACAACCATATAGACCCCTGGTTTCCAGGAATCATGTTTAACCCAAAACCAAGACTGCCTACCTTGGCTTTTGTACTTTTCTACCCAGAGAAAGTCTCTAAGCCCAAGAGACTATAGCTCTTATACAGAGAACTAAAGTCTGAGAAAATCTGGAATAACAGTTTCATTAAAGGGAGACCCTGCAAAGTTTGAGGAAAAAAAATTTAACTCAGGGATTGGTAGATGCTAGGGAATTTGGTTAAAAATAACAGCAATGACCACAAAAATCAGTCTTGTTGAGATGAACTCAGTAGTGAAGACACAAAGAAATATCAGATAGCAGAGAGATGCAAAATATGTGAAGAACTGGGGAAAATCATGTTATATGCCCTGTTGGGGTAACTTCATTTTCTCAAATCAGGCATTAAACAGACTGGGTTAAGGTGGACAACAGATCCACCTCCTCATTATCTCCACTGTAGATTTCATTGGAATGAGATCAGGCCTCTACTGCTAGGTGTTTGGATAGCACAGAGATTGGCAGAGAGAGCAGACACAAGATAAGAAGTCTACCTCAATAAGATAGGCTCTACATAATGGAATCCCTGGCAAGTGGGCATCTGATGGTAATATGTCAGAACCCAGAATGCAAAAATTGTCACCACCCTGCATTAAGCATGCAACAAATGCCTCACGAGCATTCTCTGCTGGGCAAGAAATGTGAGAATGAGTGTTATCACTCTCTTGCTTCAGTTTCTGGTCTAGAAAAAAGGTGTGACACAGCTATACAAACAGCTCCTGGCAGATGCCTTTGTTTATTCCAGAGACTCTGGAGAGCCTTTTAGTGAATCTTCTCCAGCCCTCTCTGGAGAGGTGCTTTCTTATTTGATTTAAGAAACAGCCACAACCAGTGACAGGGTGATGGGATGCTGTCTGATTTGATGATGGAGCTTAGGGCACAGCTTATCTACACTTTATTTTCTTGCTTGTGAATTCTCCTGTCATAATAAAGCATTGTATGTCTACAGACCAGCAAAAAGAATTAATTAAGGAGAGCCTTTTAATGTACAAAGCAGCTTACTGAGATAATGGAAAAGGCTTTGGTAAGATTTGGCTTAATTGGAATTTCAAGCAATTCTTCACTTGTTGTATGAGGGATTTTCACTGTTATAGACAAGATGAGCAAGTTGTTTAAAGAGCTTATGGGAAGAACTGGACTCAGAGGTTTTAGCAAAGGTGGGTTTGGCTCAAACAATCAGCTGCCTCAGAAAACAGCAAACAGAGAATGTGGACTTGTTCTCTTGTCACTGTATGAACACGTAAGGCTTATCAGCCTCTATTGTCCAAGACTACACAGAAACTAGATGAACTGGAGGGTCAAGTCTCAGTGCATCAAACTTCCTTCTCGTTTCTAGGTATAACTATGGTAGGAGACAGATAGACCAAATGCAGAGCATAGGCTTTGGAGTTTAAAATGCATGTTTTACTCCAGGTCTACCACATGGTTCCTCATAAATTTCAGATAATAATACTCCTCCACCCCTCACAGGAACTGTTTGGATATTAACTGTTAATAAAATATGCTAAATGCATAGCGTTCTTTTGAAATATACAACATTCTCTGGATAGAATATATCAGTGAACAAGACTCAGAGACTACCTTAAAGAAGTTGACAATGAGAGGTAGATGGCAGACAATTATATTGTCTGGGATGAAGTCCTTTCCATTCATGTCAAACATTAAGCCCTATATTAACTAAGCAACTGGAAAACAAAGCCTCTGAAAATAATTGTCTGTCAAGGATATGATAGGACTTCAGGAAAAAAAGGTAGTGGCTCTGTCTTTTCATGGGTTGGCTAAGGGGGTAGGGGACACCAGACAATGACTGAAGATTTAGCATTGCTTCCTAGTCTTTCTGCCCTACAGTACAACCCTGATGCATTTTTCCATGGTCCAAATGCTACTCATTATAAAAACCTATGCCTGCAATACAGTAGGACCATCCGAAGAGCTGTTTGTCTGAAAATTTAGCTTGATTCACATCTGCATTACCAATGATTACCAATGATTAGTTGATTGTGTCTTGACATGAGCTCCAATTGCTATAATGTCATATGTCACCCTAAAATGTATTTCATTAAAGGCTAATTCTAGTTGTTTCTTGTTGTCTTATTGAAGTTTAACTAAAATTCTCTTAGCGCATCTAGTGGACAGCTTTGAGGAACAAAACTATATTGTTCTCTTGTGGTGTTTAGTCCATTTACTTGGTCAGAGAGTGCAAAGAGAAATTTGTTGGTTGCAAGATAAGGATGGGAAATCTTTCAAGGGTGGCACTTTCCTTAGTGAAAACACTGATTCTGCTCTTGTGATAGCAAAGAGGATGAAATGAAATCCAGAGAATTTTCCTGAAGCTTTTTCCAAGTAGAAGATATATATGATTTTGAAATTAAGCAGACTTAAATATGCAAGACCCCAGAGGTGAGAAAGAATCCAGAAAAATTTGCATTTGCTGGAATAATAACATTCTAAATATAGCAGCAAAGCTTTCCCAATGCACCTAAAATTCCAGGGTGACCTTCTCACAGGAGGCTGGATTATAGTAGTTTATGTGAAGGAAAAATGGACTCATATCTATCATGCTCCTCAATACATATTATACCAGTGCTTGATATGAATTTACTACTATGAAGAGCTTTCCTATTTGTTCTTTAATTTTATTTTCACAGCAACCCTGAGAAGCATATATTTTTATTTCCATTTACAGATTAAGCTACTGAGGGTGAGAAAAGGCAAATAATTTTCTTAGGTTGAGACAACCACCCAGGGTGCAGATTGAGATGTGGAATGTAAGCTTTTTCCTTCAAATGCCAAGAGTTTCTACTGCACAGGTTTCCGTAAAACTGTTTTGCATCCATTTCGCAATTCCTCATAGCAGTTTACTGGTGGTTCTACAATAAAAATCTTACCAGGACCCTTATCCCAGCAGCAGGAAGCTCTCAATACCCTCTCACTCTAGGCTTGGGGTTCTGAAATGTGAGTGCTCTTCAGTTATTGGGAACGTTTCTTAAACACACACTGCTGGAATCTACTGAACTCCAGTTTAGTAGGTCTGGGATGCTGCCAGACAATTTGCATTCCTTTCTTTTTCTTTCTAACAGCTTCATTGAGATATACTTTATATACCATGAAATTCAACCATTTTTAATAACTTGACTTACTTGTGCAATCATCACCACAATCTAGCTTTAAAACACTTTCATCACTCCCAGAAAATCCTTTGTGTCTATTTGCTATGAGTCCAGTTCCCACTCCAATCCCCTGGCAGCCACTATTCTATTTTCTGTCTATATAATTTGCCTGTTCTGGAGTCATGTACTATGTGGTCTTTTGCATCTACCTTCTTTCATTTAGTGTAAGTGAGATCTATTCATGTTGTAGCATGCATCAACAATTTATTCCTTTTTTCCATTGCTAAATAATATTTCATTTATTGGATATGGCACAATTTATTTAACTATTCCCTGAAAATTTGCACTTCTAACAAGTTCCCAGGTGATGCTGATGCTATCGTTCTGGTGACTACACTTTGAGAACCACTGATTTAGGTCAACAGTTCTCAACCTTGGCCACCACTGGAATCTGTAGAGGACATTTTACCAAATACCACTGGAAGGCCTCAACCATATTCTGATTTAAGTGGTCTGAGGTAGGGCCCAGGAACTTGTGCTTTTATAGAATTTACCAAGTGATTTGAATGCATACCTGAGATTGAAAATTACATCTCACCGTGGCTGGTATTGCTCAGTTAGTTGGGTGTCATCCTGCAAAGCCAAAGTTTGCTGCTTGGATCCCCAGTCAGGGCACATGTCTTGGTTGTGGGTTTGGTCCCCAAAGTGTGTACAAGAAACAACTGACAGATGTTTTTCCATCACATCAATGTTTCTCTTCCTCTATTTCTCTTTCCCTTCCCTTCTCTCTAACAATGAATAAATAAAATCTATAAAAGAAGAATGAAAATTACATTTCTAACTTCTTGCTACTCAAAGTATTTCATGGACAAGTGGCAGCAGCACTTAACCATGAGTCTGGTGAAATCCCTGAATCTCAAGTTCCATTCCAAACTCCTAAATCAGAATCAGCATTTTGACAATATCTCCAAGTGATTCCTATATACACAGAGGAATAAGAAGTGCTGCTCCATAACAGAGCAAAATACCTAGAAGAAAAAGACAGGAATGAAAGGAAAATTTTAATTTCAGACTGAACTGTCACCAGATCCAAACAAAAGGCTTTTGATGAACAGGTGGTTCCTTTAGTATAACTTGCCAAGATTATCTCTTGTATTTGTTAAATTATGGAACTATTGCTGACCTTCCTCTCTAGTCACTGTGGTTACAGATGAGCCTAGTGAAGGCATCTGGATTAAAGTGCTTGTTCTTTTTTTTTAAATATATATTTTATTGATTATGCTATTACAGTTGTCCCATTTCTCCCCCATCATTCCCCTCCACCATGCACACACCCTCCCACCCACATTTCCCCTCTTTAGTTCATGTCCATGCATCATACATTCTTTAGCTTCTACATTTCCCATACTATTCTTGTCCTCCCCCTGTCTATTTTCTACTCACCATCTATGCTACTTATTCTCTGTACCTTTACCCCCTCTCTCCTCCTCCCACTCCCCTATTGCTAACCCTCCATGTGACCTCCATTTTCGTGGTTCTGTTCCTGTTCTAGTTGTTTGCTTTTGTTTTAGGTGTGGTTGCCTTTTTACCGTCCTATTTTTTATCTTCTTGTTCTTAGATAAATCCCTTTAACATTTTATAGAATAAGGTCTTGGTGATGATGAACTCCTTGAACTTGACCTTCTCTGAGAAGCACTTTATCTGCCCTTCCATTCTAAATTAAAGCTTTGCGGGATAGAGCAATCTTGGTCCCTGCCTTTCAAGACTTCAAATACTTCTTTCCAGCCCCTTCTTGCCTGGAAGGTCTCTTTTGAGAAATCAGCTGACAGTCTGATGGGAACTCCTTTGTAGGTGACTGTCCCCTTATCCCTTGCTGCTTCTAGAATTCTCTCCTTCATTTTAATCTTGGCTAATGTAATTACGATGTGCCTTGGCATGTTCTTCCTTGGGTTCAACTTCTTTGGCACTCTCTGAGCTTCCTGGACTTCCAGGTAGTCTATTTCCTTTGCCATATTGGGGAAGTTCTCCTTTATTATTTGTTCAAATAAGTTTTCCATTTGTTGCTCTTCTTCTTCCCTTTCTGGGACCCCTATAATTCAAATGTTGGGATGTTTAAAGATGTCCCAGAAGTTCCTAAGCCTCTCCTCATTTTTTTGAACTCTTGTTTCTTCCTTGTTTTTTGTTTGGTTGTTTGTTTCTTCCTTCTGGTCCACTCCATTGATTTGAGTCCCAGTTTTCCTCCCATCTCTATTGGTTCCCTGTACATTTCTCTTGATTTCACTTATTACAGCCTGTATTTTTTTCATCTTTTTTTTTTATTTATTTATTCATTTAGAGAGAGTGGAAAGGAGGAAGAGAGGGCGAGAAACATCAATGTGTGGTTGCTTCTCACAAGGCCCCCCACTGGGGACCTGGCCTGCAACCCAGATATGTGCCCTGACTGGGAATCGAACTGGACACCCTTCAGTTCGCAGCCCGAGCTCAATCCACTGAGCTACACCAGCCAGGGCCTTTTTTCATCTAATTTGTGAGAAAAATCAACCAAATCTGTGAGCATCCTTATCACCACAGCTTTGAACTGTGTATCTGATAGGTTGGCTATCTCTTCATCACTTAGAGGAATTGGCTCTGGAACTTTGATTTGTTCTCTAGTTTGGGCCATTTTTGGTGTGTGTGTGTGTGTGTGTGTGTGTGTGTGTGTGTGTGTGTGTGTTTGGTCTGGTTGCGGCTGTTACATAGTGAGGAGTGGAGCCTTAGGTGTTCTCCAGTGCAGGGCAGCCCAGACGCTGAGTTGTGATGCTGTATGTGGGGGCGGGGTTCGAGAGGGAACAATGGTACTTGTCCCACTCTTTCCCGGACTCCAGTCCCCTCCGCTGCTTCCCCTTCGCCTGGACTATCTGCGCTAGAATGTGGGACCACCTAGTCAGCCAGCTGCCCTGTGCGGCCTCACTGGGTCTGCACAGCTGCCACCCTGTGCCCAGGGTCTGCCAGCCACCACCTGAGCGCCTGAGGCCCACCAGCCACCGCTTGCAAGCTTGGGAACTGCCAGCTGCTGCTGCCTGCATGCCTAGGTCCACACCTCCACTTTTTCCTGCCATGACGTCGCCTCTTTTACCAGTCTGGATGAATAGTTGTTGGGCTTTGGTACAGTTCAATTTTCTATCAGTTCTGATTGTTTTCTTATTTCTAAATCTTTGTTGCCCTTAATTTTGGTTGGGAGAAGAGGCACAGTGTATCTGCCTACGCCTCCATCTTGGCCGGAAGTAAAGTACTTATTATGATAGATCTCACTCTCTTTCCAGGGAGTATAGTTGGCATATGTTTATGTGTTTCATCTGTGCCCATCCTACTGGGATTCCTGCAAAAAAATTTTTTTATCTGGGATTCTGAAGCCATGTTTAGATTCAATGGAACCTCAACCTCTTGACCAGATTAAGTATGACAATTTTTTTGGTGAACCTATCTTGTTCTGGGAATGGATATGTAGGTATTACAGTACAGAGATCAAGACACAGTATCTGTCTGGAGGTACTTAGTATAGTCAGGGGTGCAGGGCCTTAATGAACCACGTAATGCTCAGTGCAATGATTGCTGAAGCTTTAAAAAGAAACATCCATAACCTGATATTGAAGTGGAGGCCTAGTCAGGAAAGGCTTCCTAGAGGAGGTAATTATTAGGATAATGTTGGATAATTAATAACCAAATTGGGGTGATGAGCAGGTGTCAGGGGCACTAATAAGTCATGGGAAAGAAGTGGGGCAAAAGCCTGGGAACATGAAAATGTTTGAAATCTTGCTTCATTTTTAGGAATGAGTTTGTAAAAAAAAAAAAAAAAAAAAAAAAAAAAAAAAAAAAACAGCTGCAGAATCTCAAATTAGTATTTTTTTAGCCTGATCAGGAGATGAATTTATGCTAAGTTTTGAGCTTGAAGACAGAGTGCTTTTAATGCAGAGACAGAGATCCCAAACCCAACTATATTTCTAACAAGACAGCATGATGTAAAAAGAATATGACAGCATTACTTAGGGTGTGGGAGCTCTAGTACATGGAGGTCTACGCAGGGTTACCTCTATCATCTCACCCAGGGTAGGCAATCTGACTGCTCATTTCTGGAGCCTCACAACTGGGGGGACTCCCAAAATGTATTTTAGGCCATGGGAGATGAGAACCAGTCGAACGGATATTCTGCTCCTCTGGACAAAAACAGTTCCAAGAGGAGAAGGGGGACTAGGCAGGAAACTATAACATCAGGATTCTGAAATCAGAGACCAAGACATGACTTCAAATAAGAACACTGAACCTCACCGACTAAGTGAAAACAATGTAAGTAAAACATCAGATATAATGTCAAATTTGATACAGATCATCAATTGATGATAATTACCCTTCCTATGATAAGACCCTTTCTATGAAAAATATCCTGAAAATCAAACCCAGATTCCATCTGTCACTTGCTGTATTCGCCTCCCTTATATTGCCCAGTATATTTATAACCTGACCTTCAGTCATGTAGCCAGAGCCTTTTATTGCAGTTGGTGACTACAGATTCATGCAGCAGTCTACAAAGAATTTGAAGTTTAAGTTTCCTTCCCTGCTCCCTTCCCTCGCTCCCTTTCAAGTTAAATTTTCTGGCTGCAGCTGTCTGAATACTAAGGGCTTTAAAAATTTTGAAACAAGCAGAAGAGAATTAGCATTCAAGGGATTATCTCATTTTAATACTCAAAATAACTCCATGAAGTGGATAAAAATGCATGATCCCCATTTTACAGGTTTAGAAATACTAAGGCATATAATCTTGTCCAAGACCACTCAGCTACTAAGTGGTGGAAATGGTCATTCCAAGGTTTTTCCCCCAGCTCAGGCTGCCCTCAATAAGGCTGTTTCATGTGCTAGTGGTTCAGCAGACACTAGAGGAACATGCGTTCTTGGATGCTCCAGTTGTCATGCTGGTGATCACTACCCTCGTAAATAGATGATGATGATCTTGGGAGCAGTTCTGGGCTTGTGAAATGTGAATATGAGTGAATATGAGAATCCCCTCATCTGTCATTTGGGTAGGTGTATAACCCTAGGCCAGGCAGCTAAGGAGCTGGACTGAGAGTTTGCATAGATGTTTCTATGTGTTCCATTTAGAATCTGTACTGTGGGGTCAAAGCAGGACTCAGATCCAGGAAAGAGTGCATGAATCACAGCTGCAGAACAATTCCATTTACTGAATACCGGAAGGCAAGTTAGCTTAAAAACAAATTGTGTGTACAAAAGGATTGGCTGAGGCCATTGTGGACAGGCCTGCCATGCAGCAGGTTATATCTTGTCCTTAATAACACTGTCCTCTGGTGGGGACAGAAAATAAGATTAATCCATCACATCTGTCCTCATAGCAGAGACTCCTCCCCATCCATTAATTATTTCAACTTTTAAAATACTCACTTTGTTTGAATGAATGGGATTATTGTTTTAAATTTGTAAATTAATATAATTAACAAAGAAATCATAACTGAAGCTTCAGATTACATTTTTTTTTTTTTGCATCTACTCCATTAATGCCTAGGATCTAAAAAGTATTGTTACTCATGTACACACTGTTAATTATCTCAACATGTTTAATTGCTGTTTTCTTAAATAACTAGTAGGCCATATGTAAATGATCAATCAAGCATTAACATTTCATTTTGTGAAAAAGTAAAACACTGAACAGATTGCTTGATACATTAGACTGAACATAATCTTTGGGTCATTCATGCTGTATTAGAGAAATGGGAAACCAGGAGAATGATTTCCCCTTACCATCCTAACCTAAAACCCAGGGGCCAAGGGGTGTGAATATAACTACATCTGGAAATTACAGAATTGTCAAAAGAACAGTAAATCTGTGGCATAAATTGTGGAGCATATGTTAGAATTCTATTTTTTCCTGTGACTGTAAACTATGCAATTTTTTGTCAAGCTAGAAAACAGAAATGATAATGCCAAACATTTAGGGAGCACTTGGTCTATTCTAAGCACTGTTCAAGGGACTTGGTGTATTTTCTGTTTTTCATTTCATTCTCATAATAGTCCTATGGTAAAGATGATGT
Source organism: Glossophaga mutica (assembly GCA_039655065.1). NCBI lineage: Eukaryota > Metazoa > Chordata > Mammalia > Chiroptera > Phyllostomidae > Glossophaga > Glossophaga mutica. The sequence continues at coordinate 113,764,067 of CM077307.1, forward strand.
GATTATCATCCCATTTAACAACTTAGGCAGGGACAAGTTAACTTTCCCAAGGTCACGAACTGATGATGTTCGCATTTGGGATGCACATCTAATATTCCTTCTACATGAGATTGTCTAGTGGCCTTATTTGGTGGATGTTCTTTAAAAATCCTAATGACCACACTGCCTCTTTGTATTGAGCATCTGAACTTATCATCAAGTAAAAACTAGTTCCTAAAGACTAATTCTCTGGAAAATCTAAAATACTTCTATAAACCTGCTTCCTATCAAGTATGTTGAGACAGATGTATTAGTCTATTCAAGAGACAGGTTTGGTAGATGTCAATGCTTTTTCTTATTTTCCTCTACAATCAGGGAGGCATATGGTAAACATAGAGGAACGGGGGAGATTGTGAGTACGTGTGTGGGTTGTTTAAAGAAAAAGATGAGAGAAGGGGACAGAGAGCATGAAAAGAGGGTTGAACTAATGTATGAGTGAATGTAAATGGAGGGTGCTTTCCTTTTTGTCAATAGGATTTTGTGAAGATCCAGACATAGCTCAATGCAACAAATGTTGGGAATTATAACAACACTCAAGCAAATATTTGACTTTCTGTAAAGATAACCTTATTGATTGGCTATCAATGGGCCTGTCACTGTAGGTGGGGCAAGGAGGTTGAACCATTTCTACAATAATCTAGAGAAATGAACAGATAGAGGTTTTGCTTTGAATAGAATGTGGCAAACCACCCCACTGCAAGAAGGCTCACAGCGATGGTAACCCTGGTGAGTTTGAGACAGATACTATAATGTTCCTAATGACAAAAACTCTATGAGAGAGTAGATAGGCAGTGATGCAATGCAAGAGAAAGAGGCTGCATGTGTGGTAGTAAACTTCAGTTACCTGTGAATTAAGAATGTAACATTTACATAAATGTCTATCCACTAAATATGCTTAGTCAAAATATCATATAAATTTAGAGCTTTGTTGAATTTGAAAGAGATGACAAATTTATAAAGTGAGTGATAAAACAAAGACAGAACCTGCTGGAAACTGGGTGTGATCTATAAGGGCCCATGTACATTACAACTAGGGTGATGAATGATTTGAAAATGATTTGGCCATGAGCAGTCTAAGCCACTGCCAAAAACATGCTTCAGAGCACAAGTTCTCTGAAATGTCACCAATGACAGTAATCATACATTTAAAAAAATAGCCTACCTCAATTCTGAATCCTTGTCATTTCCTGGCTGTTCAATTTCCCTTAATAGCTGGCTCAAGAAAATAACATTTTCTTGAGTTACACACAAATCAGTGGCTGATCATAGGCTTAAGTTCATACAACTACTTGGAGGAAAAAACAATGCTAGGGAAGCCACTTGAGTTGGAGGACTTCTTTCTCTCAGGAGAGATTACACTCATAAGTCCAATGTAAACTAACACTGACAAACACAGTATTATGAAGACCAGAAAGGACCCACTAGGCTGTAGGCTCTCATCCTGCAACAAGTATAAAGGACTCATGGACAAAAACTATGGGGGGTGGAAATGGGAGGAAGGTGGGGAGGGCTGGGGTGGTGGGCTGGGGGTGGGGTAAAAGACAGAAAACTGTACAATATCAACAATTAAAAAATACTGATTAAAAATAAAATAAAAAAAATGGAAAAAAGGTGATATAAAGAAAAAAATAAAAAATAAAATAAAAATAATTCAGTGTCCTTCACAAACTCCCAGGTGTAATATGGATTCTGTGCCATTGGATGGGTGGCTCACAGGGCTACCAGCTCATTGAATATAGTCCTGCCATGAGTGAGACTGTTTTAAAGACACAGTATTTCACAGTTCTATGATTATATTTATGCTTTTCACTTTGATTTGAAGTTATCTCCATACCCTTATCACCACTATCACCCTATTCCAGTATGCCTGGAAGGCTCCTAATTATTCCTTAACTTACATATTCTGTGAAGCCTTTTCTAACTGTCCCAAGTTGTGTTACCTTATTTTTCTTGTCTAATGATTTTTAGACAATAAACTTGTTGATAGTACCTACAATATCCTATTTATGTGACCTAGGACCTAGCAAGAGATCAGTAAAATTTCTTAAATGCATAAATTAAGGGAAGTTCAGAAAGAAAAAAATAAAGTCAAGAAGAGAGGGAGAAAGTGGAAAAGGGAGAGAAAGATGAAAAAAAGGAGATTAAGTTATAGCCATGGCATCGTGGTATAGACTGGAGCAGTTTGTGGTATAGACAGGATCATGGAGCTAGAACCTAAATAGTTCTAGCTCTCTCTCCATGACCATGACTGTGCCTATTGCTCTGGGACTTACAGTGTCTGGGGGAAACAAAATTTTTCCCCTGTGTTTCTCAAAGATTGTTTGCAGCCTCTGAGGTCCTTTTTGTCCATAAGAATGTCATGTAGAAATTATTATTTTCTACATCGAGAACTCAGAGCAGTCATAAAACTCTAATCCTTTCTAATTAGGCCTTCCTGTAATCTCTGTATCTATTTGACTTATAAACTGATAGTAATCCCCTATTGAGTATCAGTATAAGGAATATCTTACGGTGCTCCTCAGCCTGCTCTGGAACTGCTGGCTTGGCATTTCAGAAGTCAAGGATGGAAACCTCTCCACAGCATCCAATCTTTATTCCCAAATCCTGGGTTACCTCTGTCAAGACTGCTGAGGCCTCCTCTAACTGAATAATGGGGCAAAATTTTAAATAAGTGATGGCCAGGCTGAAGTCTTTTGTGAAAGAAACTTCAAGGAGAAATCTTCCAAATATAAGACCAAGTTCAGTTCCTAGGGCCAAAGGCTTGGATACTAGGACATTCCCAAGTATCCTAATGCTGAAAGCAATTGGAGAACAACAGAAGGGAGCTCTTCGTTTAGAGAAAATAACAATCTGGACCTTTCCCATCTTTAGTCTGTTGACATTGTGTCAGGGGATGTTGCTGTGCTAAGTGTTGTACATGATTATCCATTCACCTTCGTAACAGCAATGAATTAGTTTTTAAATTTATTTTATTTGATTTACAGATGAGTAAATGGAAGCATAGAGTTGTGGAACTTGTTGGGTTCACTGAGACGGAGTTGCGAGTATAAAAGTTTATTGTGGAGTAATGCCTATGAAAGGATCAGAGGGGAGCAGGATTAGTCAAGGGGAGCCATCAGGTCACTGTGTAGATTTGACAAAGACTCTGCACATCTAATGGGGAGGAGAGCAAAGACTGTGCTCTAGAAGAGACTCCCCTTTTGAAGGAAATGTCTAGGTACTTGTACCACCATCCTGCTTACTCACTAGCAGGAGCTGCCTCCACAGTAGTGTGACATCAATTTGAAAGCCTAGGTGAACCCTACTAATGACTGAAGGCCATCAGCTATCCACAACCCTCTACTTCTCCCCTGCACGTCTGTTCTGGCAGAGGAAGCTGAGTGGCATATCTCCAGGTTTTCCACAGGCAGGGAATGTTTCTGATGAAATAAATGGTAGCAAGTGGCAGGGCCAACTTTTCAACCCAGGTGATATGAGTCCAGTCACAGCTTTCCTGTAGCTGTGTCTGGTGTAGAGTTGGCAAAAGACAAGCTGCAAGTACTTCCACCTCACTTCTTCATAAAGCTCCCTGCAGCCCACTCACCCTGAAAAAGATCTGTGAATTTCTATGATGGCCAGGACAGCTTTGCTGGTAGGTGCCTGTGTAAAGCCCTAATCTGGCCTTCTCACTACTTACCTTAATAGCAGCACAGGCTATGCCCTGGGCTTCCTTCAAAGATGGACTGCTTTGTTTTAAGCTCTCCTTCTTTCCCTTCTGGGTCCTTATCACCCAACTTTCAGCCAAGATTTTTTGAGAGGAAAAGGAAGATTTATCCTTGTTTCTGTCAGTCTCCCAACACATAGCCTCTCTGTCTTCATTTTCACTCAATCATAACAGAAATTCTATTGGTATTGCTAGTCCAATTTTTCATCCTATTTCCTATCAAAATTAAAAAAAAAAAAAACCACACCTCAAAGCATGTTCTCTGCGGGGGACCCTGGCCTGGGCGCCAGATGTGGGGGGGCTCCGCCCGCAGAGCCCCATCCCTCCGTCACGGATGAAAGTAAAAACTACCAAGACATCTTGTGCTTGGGGAGGAAAGGGGTCAAACTCTCAGAGGAGAATGACCCAGAGCCCCTTCCTCACTAGGCTTTTATTGAGCTCAAATACACAGGAATACAAGTATGTCAGGCGACAAGGATCAAACAATGGTTAACATTTCAAAGCAATCTGAGGGCTTAATCTGAGCCAGTGTTTGTCAGGAAGGGGGGTTGCCAGACTTTGGGAGAAATACTCATTTCCTCCTGGGACACTTATCACTTCAGGAAGAGCACTCTTAGCAAAGCAGGTTTCACAGGACTTTAGGAATTCTTTCTTATGCCAATCACCCATGGAGCCGACCAGGCCAGGACAGGGCTGCACCACTAACCCCCACAGTTTCAGGCTTTAAGGCAATTAGGAAGCAGGAGACATCTCCCAGATGGAACTGAGGACTCGGGCTATGTCAGAATAGCCGGGGGGGCGGGGGGGGGGCGAGGGTCCATCACATCCTCTTTGCTGCAACCCCCCCCCCCCGAGTCCTTCCACAAGGTCTCCCAAGTGGTCGCGTCTGGCTTAGGTTGCCCCTCCCATGAGGAGTCTTACTGGTCATTGACTGCCAACCAAGCTATGGGGCCAGAGATGGGTAAGGCAGAAGCAGTGCTCCTGCCAGGGAGATAAGCTTTGTCTCCTTAATAGGTCACATCCTTGTGACAAAACAGACCCAGATGAAGTGGGTCCCTTGGGCTCTTACACAGCCCACCATGGGGTGAGGGTTACAACTCCTGAAACCAGGCTGAACGGTCCGCAACAGTTCTTGTAGAATTTGTCTGAAGAAAACACCTATGCCTCCAGCATCACATCCAATGTCAACCCTTCCAATTGCTCTGAGTCCCAGTATCTTCCCTCTCCTGCTAAAATGGACCATTTACATCAGAGTTTTGCTGACCATGAGTTTAAGTCCAAAATACCCAGTGGGTGTTCTTTCTCCCCAAATCCTTATAGAACCCTTCTACAAATATAACACACCCTCAGTGGCCAGTTTTGATACAGTCTAGCATGACAGAGTCCCTTCTCAGATGGATTTGCTGAAAGGAAATACCCCTGCAACCCTTGTTCCATTATCATTGAGCTGACAAAGGTGCATCAGAGAAAGAGAGGAGGAGAGGGATTTAGGGGAGATTGGCTTTTGTCCCTCCACCCTGATTGGGTACTGAATCATTTCCAAGTGAGGATGACTTTCTACCCAGTTGTTCTCCTATGGAGTCAGCAGTCAGTGTATTAATGTGATCCCTGTGCAGCCCTGAGTGAATAATGATAAGCTGGCACAGATGCAATTATGCATTGACAATTTCAGGGCTGCCTCTGCCAGCCCCATCTATTTCAGCAACTCACAGATTTCAAACCTCTGTCCTATGTGGTTTTAAATCACTCAGGACCTAGGCAGGGGACAGTCAACCCACAGAGGTGTGACCATTGGCATGATGAGATTGCACCTTGAAAATTATATCACCTTTCCCAAATGGCAGCAAGGTGTTACTGAGTCTGTTTATAATATGATACTGTTTTCCCAATTGTTTTGACATTGAGGCCAGGCTGCAGCAACAACCCAGTGGAAAATGGAGCTAAATATATGATAATGTGCCACCTGGGAAATGAAGCAGCATCAAAAATCTAATTTCCATGAACAAATTTTCAGCACAATCACTGATGGAACAATCATATTCACCTAAATCTTTAACTGAGCATTTACAAACTATGATTCCATTAGAATTTAAACCAGACTATACTTGCAAATGTGTTTTAATAGAAAAACTAATTAAAATATTCTGATATTATATCTATTGTGAGAATTAAAAAATGACCATCAGCCACAGAATGAGAATAAGCTATAGCACTATTTTTCATGGATATATTATGAACCAAGGAGATTTCTAAGTCTTGTTAAACATAGAATAAAATCTTAACATAAAATTTGGTTTATGTGCCAATTTTAATTTAACCTTCTGGTTATAGTTAAATATACTGCTCCTTTTATTCAGAAGTATTGTCTTCATGCCTTCTGTGAAGGACACACTCTTGCTCCAATGCCTCCTCAGAGACCTTTGCTTCGATCTCTGAACTGGACCCTGTCATGGTCCAGTGAGGAGATCAATCACTCAGGCATCTCCTGGGACATCAGGTCAAGTGGCAAAAGTTCATCCTCTAGGATTCATGATCCTCAGGGCCTTCACAGCATCAATTGTCAATTTGACAAAGCCAGCTGAGTTTCTGTGTGCAATCCACAGATAGCATAATGCAGAGCAATTCATAAGAGACCAGCACGAAACCTTTAGGCTTTCTAAAGAGGAAGAGTGATGGAACATCATTCTGCAGTAGGAAAACACACTGCATATATTTAGCACCATTTGATAACTGCATAAACATGGACCAGTTGAATAAGTTCTTTGGGTCTCTTTGCTCATCTGTAAATAGGGTGTTTGCCCCATCTTGCAGTGGGTAAGCTGCCTCTGTAGAGTCCTAATCCAGTGTTTTATGACCCTGATACATTGTACTCTTGGAATATTCAGAGGAGCCCGGTCATTGTTAGTCTCCTTCTACCCACCTCCCCAATCATTGAGCAACATACACAAAGGTGACATCAAATCTTTATGTGACCCTGATGAAATTTGAGGGTAGAGCAATATGATACTAGAACAGGGTCCTTGAATAAAATTCTCAGCTCGTTGTTGCTCTGGGAAGAAAAGCATTCATTGCCAAAAAAACAAACATGTGTCCTATGAAATGACAAATATAGGAAAGTCGCAGGGAAGCACAGACACTTTGGCAAAGATTCCAAAATTATCATAGCCCTGTCAGGCCACACTGGAAAAGAGTCACTTGGAGATCTCCAGTGGGAGTTCACAATATTTTGACACCCAAAAGAAGCCAGATAGCTTGAGGAAAAGGAATTGCAATGCCCCAACTTAAGGGTTTATTTCTCATTCACACAGGAAGGGGGAAGGCTGGGAAATATGGATAAGCATATAAGGACAGCTGGGATTTTCCTAAGTATTTATGCAGATATCCACAGGAGAAAGAGAAAGAGAGTGAGAGATGGAAATAGAGCAGGAAGAGAAAGAGCTAATGTCAAACAGAAGTTTGGGACGTGGCATACTAAGAAAATGCTAGACTTTTAGTATATAATATATCATTTATCTTCATTCCAGCATTTAAAATTTCAAGTTGATATCATCTGTCTTTCTCTATACTGACTAGAAGATTAATGACTTGTCCAAGGTCATACATTTAGTCAGAATGTGGATTTTATCTTGTCTGCATCACTCTCATGCTGGTACTTTTCTATAAGATTGTATTTCTTACAAAAGAAAAGAGTAGGGAGTTTTTGAGTGGTACTTTAAGAAGTTGACAATAAAAGCCATGGAAATCAGAATAAGGCCTGCATGTGCATGGGCAGTGTGTATTTGATGGTATTTCATTCAGACCTGGGCAAAACTAGCATCCCAAAGGCCAGTATCAGTCACATTCTGTTCCTGCTTATGCCAGAGCAATGATATGAACAGTCTCTATCGAACAGAGAGATGTATTCCAACTATGAAGTGTCATGTAGATTCTTTGCCCTGCTTGTGTCCCATCCCAGTGCAAGCTCCTTCCTCACTGGGCACTGTGATCTATCAGGTGGTCATAGGCAGGACTACTAGAACCAACAAGCCCCAGGGGCTTGTTTGTAGAGGATGCAGAGCTCTACACATTTAGACAGGAAGCCCAGGTTTCTCTGTTTCTGTGATTCTTGGAAATCTGGGGAAAGTTGTGTGTCATGCCATTCCCCTTTCCTGGGAAATCTGCCCACCTTTGTAGCCAAGCTCCTGATTTTTGTCATTGATGATGCATCTCTAATGGACATTCTTGAACACAACTTAGCTCTGCATGTCTGGGGTGTTAAGCTCACACCCCCCTTCCTTAAAATTACACCCCCACCACCCCCACAGAAAACAGTATGTGCCAATAAATGAAATCAGCCTTTTAGCAACCATTGGTCTTTTGTGATTTTGGTCTCCCTGGACTTGAAGGGCTGCAAGTGCTCATTCCTATTGTTAGTCTGTGCCTCTTTTGTGAGATGGTTTGTGCAGTTGGTGCAACCTTCTCCTGAATGTAGTTGCTTCTGGGGATTCTGAAACTACAAATATTTAGCACTGTTACCCTGGACATAGAACCTCAGAACTTGCATGCTTGAAGGCTCTCAGAACAAATTATATCTAGACAGGACTTTTCTGAAAAAAGTTTAATTAAACCATGTCCCTGTAAATATATTTCTATGAGCAACCCATTGTGTCCTGAAGCCTCTGGAGGATAATATTCCTGTCACTTAGGAAGGAAGCAGTCCTGTGGAAGATGCTTGGAAATGCTCCTCAACTGAGGGAGCTGAGTGCTTCCTAGGTCCAGCAGCTATTAGGGTGAAAGCAGGAGGGAAGCAGGGCCTCTAGGCAGTATTGGGTCTGTTGGAAGGCATGGCTCTGAGTCTCGGAGGCCCCACGATCCAATCTGTAAGTAACTAGAGGTAATAATTCTCTGTCTCTGCCTCCATCTGGTGGGATGTACATGGCACTAGCATTAGGTGGCAGGGGCAAAGCCATTGTCCAACTGCTCATTATTTGGAAATAAAGTGCTATTTTCTAATATGCAGAAATTACAGGTTGATAATGTGATCCCAATGGAAATGAAATATAGTGGCTGATTCTTTCTGTCATTCAAATCCTAGTGTCAGCAGGAAATCCCTTCCCTGAGGGTTAAAATAACGATGGTTTGAAAGGGTAGACTTTAAAACATAAATATCAGGTATTTGCATTTTACTTTATGGAAATTCTTGACCATTTAGCTGTTTGGTAATTGTTAAGCCTAGCTGAGTAAATATATGGTGAGTTCCAAATCATTTAATACTAAAATAAGAAAATGGCTCTCACTATATAAAACTTTTCCTTAGAACAACTTCCTTTGACACAAAAGTTTGCCATTCTTTCCAGCTGTGACTGGAGGTCATAGAATGTTGTGAAATGTCAAAACAGCCACATATACTTTTAATTTCCAATTCAGAAACATTGGCCAAAGTGATAGGAAATAGAAAACTAAATTTTCTGAGTGCTAGTTTATTTGTATTCCATTCCCCAGCCCCTTTCTTTCCTAGCAGGTTGGAGATCCCTACCAATACTTTCATTCCCTTTCTCTTGTCCATCAGCTAACTTCAGGGCAGGGCTGTGGCTGGGTAAAACCTGTTGGAGGGAGGTTAACCCAGGACATAAGGAACCAGCTACCATGCCAGGTTTGTGCCTCAGGATCTTTGCATGGACCATGCCTACTGGCTGAGAAGATGTCCCTACCCACAGCTTTTCCCTTGGCCAAATTCCTCCTTATTCTTCAGATCTCCTGTTAAATACCACTTCCCTTGACAGGCTTTATCTGACCTATGTAGATCAGGCAATATCCTATGCAATTGGTTCTCACTGTATCTTGAGCTTTTCTTTACAACCTACCAGGAAGAATAACATAGGGATTCTCAATGGTGAACAGGAGCCAGAGAGCCAGAACATGAGGCTAAGGGAGGCAGTTATCATATAATCAAGGTGCACGAAGTCTGTCCAGAAGGTAGTCAGCTATGTAATATGAAAGACAGAGATATTTACTGAAGAAGATAAAAGATACAAGATACAAGAAACATTGAACATAGGACAATGATGCTTCAGTCACCTTCAAAGTAGGCACTTTGGGACCTCACACAGTTCTCCCAATCTCCATCAACTTCCCCACTGTATTTTCCTAAATCTCATCGAGGGTCTGAAATCTTACCTTTCAAAGGTGATTTTAGTTTTGGGAAAAGCCAGAAGTCACAGGACACCAAATCTGGGTTGTGGGGTGGGGGTGCTGAGTCACCTGAATGGTTTGATGTTTTGCCAAAAAACTCATCAACTGCATGAGACATGATACATGAGGAGTGCATTGTCTGTGATGAAGCTTCCAATCACCAGTTGCCCATAGCTGAGCCTTCCTGAATCATCTAAATAGTTTCTGAGGAGGAATGTTTAAGCTTGACTCAAAACTGGATGCAGATTTGTTGCTCTACTCGCTCAGTAATTTTGAATGTGCAGAACACACAGTACACATGCTCACTCAATGGCATCTATTTCAATGGCATCAATGAAGTCTTCATTGTTCATGCATGAACACTTCAGTCCACTCTCCTTGGCTGCCAGTTTACATTGATGTCACACAAACCATTCTCTTTATGTAGACAATTGCTGGACATTTTCCAGACAGACCTGATATACAATGTTTCAACCTCCCCTAGAGGATGAAAGTAAACCATATAGGGGGCAACTTTCAATTAAAGATTCTGGGATCAGCCTTTGGGCAAACTTATTTCTGTCTTCTTGTTCTGTGGATATATATTCCCATACTCCAAGCATTCCATCTCTGCCTCAGACCCATTCTTACACAACCAAACTGTACTGGATTAGAAAACATGTATTCTGCTTCCTTTAAGATAATTTTCTGGCATGGCTGTATTACAGATTCCCAACTCTTACTCTTTACTTCTGTTGTAATAATCTATGCCTTCTTACCAGCTTTCTTCCTGGCCTCCATCTTCAGTAGTTCTAAGCACATCTGTCTTATCTCTAGCTGGGGTCTGGCCTGCCACCAGCCATTCTCAGCTAGAACTTAAAAAAAGAACAGGCTGAAAATCACTAGAGGGGAGAGGGGAGGGAATTTCAGGGGGAAAGGGGAACGGTTTACAGGAACAAGTATAAAGGACACATGGACAAAAACTATGGGGGGTGGAAATGGGAGGGAGGTGGGGAGGGCTGGGGTGGTGGGCTGGGGGTGGGGTAAAAGACAGAAAACTGTACAAGATCAACAATTAAAATAAAAATTGGAAAAAGAAAAGAAGCCAGGCTTTAGTTTGTGCTAGGTTTTAGGGGGAGAACTAAAATGGCCCAGGAAAAGCAAGACAGGATCTTAATCTTTGAGAGGATTAAACTTCAGAATAGTTTTATTTCTCTGCTGTGAGGTAGACACCTGGAGCAAGAGTGTCTGTGTTGAGTTCATAGGGTAGATAAGGACACCTTGATTCCCTTTTACCTGAGTTTAGAATTAATCCTGGGGGTGAGGTGTAGGTCAGTGTTTGATGTTTACAGTCAGTGTCTTCACAGATAGGTAAATGTAGGTTGTATGATCTTTTGATACCACCTTCTTTCTATTTTGCCAGTTCTGCTCTTATTTATTGATGTCCAAATCACCCCTAGGGAATACCTGACAACTTTAAAATATTATAAAGAGTAACAACAAGCTATGACTGGAGGCCATAGAATGTTGTGAAATGTTAAAACTGTCAAATATACTTTCTAATTTTCAATTCAGAAACGCTGGCCAAAGTGATGCGAAACCCAGCATAATTTCCAAAACAATATGTGCATTCTGAGGGATGTAATAGCAGCTGATATGAGCGATTTTATTTGATACATTCTAGGACTGATCATGCATGTGGAAATACACTTACTTACCTTATAAGGATTGCTACCCAACTGCTCCTTTGGGCTTTCACAGCTCATTATCACCTCGTTAGAGAGGATTGCAGGTCAAACTCTGGCACCAAAAATCCACTGTAGACAGGTCCTTAGTGACATGATTATTTGTGTTCTCCTCTTCTGAATTCAATTTGCATGCTAATTACCTTTTGTGCATCTAAGCACATTTAACACATGTACCTGTATATATCTATAGTAGTGATTCTATTCTCCCTCTTTGAATTTCAATTTTAATACATTACCGTCTCACTGAGAAGCAATCATATTCATTAGGCCTTTTTAGCCCAGAATTGGAGGTACTCCTATTCCAAAATTCAAAAAGCCATGTTCATTAATTTAGCTTCCAGAAGTTAGGAGCAAGAATGGACTACATACATTCCTTGACACAAGGGAGAACTTTTCTCCTGCCTGAGTTATTTCACTTGACAGTATGGAAATAGGTTGTCTAATATTCAATATTGGAGATCAAGTTACTTCTCTTTCTCCAAATGTGGCTCCGAACTCTTCAAATAGTTACCGAGACCACCATTTTGCCCTCTGTAGTGTGTTTGTGTGCAGGTGTTATGAGCACACACAAAATACACACTAAAAACTAGGTGCATTAACTGAAGTCTGTTCCTTTGCAGATTTATTGTATGGTTTTAATTCAAATGTAATTGACCACAACAATACTGATGGAGCTAAAATTCTTTCTTTATTGGAATTAACTATGAAACATGCTACCCACTGGTGAAATGTGCTACACAGGAAACATTTGTGCAAACACTCTGTTGAAAATTTGTAAATAGAAAAATTTCCTGGAAAACAATAAAAATGGAATTTTTAAAATTGTTTAAAAATTTTAAACAATAAAAATTAGAAGATACTGGCATGTGAGAGCAAGTAAACCACATTAGCCCATTCTGAAGCCTCCTTGATTTCTTTCACATATTTTTATGTCCGTATAATAAGATAGACTTAGCTGATATCTCCAAATCACCTTGATGCTACTTTTCCCTGAACAATTTATGGATTCTACCTACAGTGGGGATTCTGCTATGAACCTCAGCATGGGAGTTAGAGGATGACATATTTTTTTTAATCAGTATTTTTTAATTGTTGATATTGTACAGTTTTCTGTCTTTTACCCCGCCCCAGCCCACCACCCCAGCCCTCCCCACCTTCCTCCCATTTCCACCCCCCATAGTTTTTGTCCATGAGTCCTTTATACTTGTTGCTCTAAACCATTCCCCTTTTCCCCTGAAATTCCCTCCCCTACCCCTCTGGTCACTGTCAGACTGTTCTCAAATTCAGTGTCTTTGTTTATATTATGCTTGTTTCTTTGTTTTGTTGATTAGGTTCCTGTTAAAGGTGAGATCATATGGTATTTGTCTTTCACTGCCTGGCTTATTTCACTTAGCATGATGCTCTCCAATTCCATCCATGCTGTCGCAAAGGGTAGGAGCTCCTTCTTTCTTTCTGCTGCATAGAATTCCATTGTGTAAATGTACCATAGTTTTTTGATCCATTCATTAACTGATGGGCACCTAGGTTGCTTCCAGCACTTGGCTATTGTAAATTGTGCTGCTATGAACAAAGGGGTTCATAGGTTCTTTTGGATTGGTGTTTCAGGGTTCTTAGGATATAATCCAAGCAGTGGAATTGCTGGGTCAAAAGGTATGTCCATTTTTAGTTATCTTAGAAAATTCCATACTGTTTTCCATAGTGGTTGTACCAATCTGCAATCCCACCAACAGTGCACTAGGGTCCCCTTTTCTCCACAACCTCTCCAACACTTGCTGTTTGTTGCTTTATTTATGAAGGCCATTCTGACTGGTATCAAGTGGTATCTCATTGTGGTTTTAATTTGCATCTCTCTGACAGCTAGCGATACTGAGCATCTTTTCATGTCTCTGGATCCTCTGTATGTCCTCCTTGGAGAAGTGTCTGTTCAAATCCTTTGCCCATTTTTTTAATTGGGTTGCTTGTCTTCTTAGAGTAGAGTTTTGTAAGTTCTTTATGTATTTTGGAGATTAAATATAAGCCATGACACCATTAAAATTCTAGAGGATAACATAGGCAGGAAAATCTCAGATATTTCATGCAGCAATATTTTTACTGATACGTCCCCTAGAGCAAGGGACATAAAGGAAAGAATAAACAAATGGGATCTCATCAAAATAAAAAGCTTCTGCACAGCTAAAGAAAACAGTATTAAAATAAAAAGAGAACCAACTATATGGGAAAACATATTTGACAATGATACCTCAGACAAGAGGATGACATATTTGGGATTCTATGAGACCACTTTCAGCATTTCTCCTAAATTGTATACCATAAGTCTTTCTCAGAAAATATAATTGAAATTACAGTCTGTGTCTCTGGTTAAATAAGACATTATTTGAGAAGCTTATCAATATACTAAGAGGCTGCATGATGTCTGAGTGGGTGTTTCAGCAGTGTTGAAACAGCCCTGACGTTTAACATGGGCTCTTGTAGACATCTCTAAAAACAGGCAAGTAAGGGCAGGAAAGCCCCTCAGGATAACCTCAGGGGTCACCCCCACCAGAAAACATTTCTGATCACCACTATCCCCCAGCAGTACCCTCACACCTGACATGCTTCCAAGGGGCTCCTCATATTTCTATTGCAACAACTATCGATGCTAAAGAGATTCCACTAGAGGGAGAGTACTTCAATACCATAATGTGTTTCCTTTGTTTTTAATCTTTCCAGATCTCAGTACTTAGTAGGTACTCAGTCGATACTGGAGATGAATAATAAAAAAGCCATCTATATTTTCTGTGACTTATGGAAGTGAGTTCTTGTTATGTTCTGTACTTAATTTTGCCTCCACACCCCACCCCCACTTCATTTGCACCAGTAAACCATAGACTCATGCTTCAAACTGATTAAGATGATACAGTGCCCACTGTAGCAAATAAGCTGGTCCCAGCTTCCATTTAGAATCAGCAAGTTTCTTATTTCCAGGGTTGTCTGGAAGGAGGTTAGATAATTCCTGCCAGCCTCAGAAGGAATGAAAGAACCACAAGTCTGAAGAGCTTTAGAGGGAGAAATAACAATTATTTCTAACCAACTCCCAGGCAACATCCATGTACAAATGTCCAGGAGAGGAACCCTTGAATCTTTGTAAATGTTGTTGAGCAAACCCCTACTCATATAAAGTCTATGTTCTGGAAACCACTTGAACATGGAGAACCTCACACTCTGACCACCTCTGGTATAGAGAGTTTAAACTGATAGGACCAGAGTAAACCAGGTTGGGGTAGGTAGGAGGTTGGGAATTAGGTGGGGAAACAAGAGGCATGGTTGTCTGACCTTATCTCCCATTTCCTGTTGCTGCTAAGCAACTGGACATTTCACAAGTTGGCTTCAAACAAGTAAGGTTTATTGGATTGTCTAATCTGATACTTCTAGAAAAGCTCAGCTAAATAGAGAACTTGGGAGGGAGGTGAGCTATCAGGGAAAAGGAAACCAATATTTCCTGAGTTCCTACTATTGCCAAGCATTTTACATACAGAATTTCATTTAATACCCACAAAATCCTGGAGACTACATATTATTCTCTCCATTTTACAGAAGAGAGAAACTATAGTTCATGAACAATTTATTAAAATATTAAAAGTAGCCCTGGCTGGTGTAGCTCAGTGGATTGAGCGCGGGCCTGCGAACCGAAGGGTCGCGGTTCGATTCCCAGTCAGGGCACATGCCTGGGTTGCCAGGCCAGTTCCCGGCAGGGGACATACGGGAGGCAACCGCACAGTGATGTTTCTCTCCCTCTCTCCTTCCCTTCCCCTCTGAAGATAAATAATAAAATAAAAAAAAAAAAAAAATTAAAAAAAAAAAAAAAAAAAAAAAAGAATATATTTAAAAAAAAAAAAAAAAAAAAAAAATAAAATATTAAAAGTCACTATGTGGCTGAACTGACTGCACTCTCATTTCAAAGTGAATGGTCCATTCATTTTACTAGGAAAAAAGGAAAAGGGAAAATGAAGAAAGGCAAGGGACAAAAGAGAGAAAAATAACAGCTGAATATACTATGAGAGAAAAAGAAGAGGTGGCTGGACACATGAGCCTCTTATTCTACATTGAAAGGAGGTCACAGAATAAATAATAATAAGCAGATCTACTGGCGTTCTGCATCTTCCCACCTTACCTCAAGCTAGTTCTCATCTATATTTGCTTCTTTATTTCCTTAAGTGGATAAACTGAGTTTTGGTGAATTTCTGTACAAATATGGTTAATGAAGTAGATATAATGAGAGTGCAAAAGTTGCATTAATTTTGGGGTCATTATAATAAATATATTAGTAGCTATTTAAGTAAATTTTTTTACAGGAAAAGATTGATCTCTGTGGTGATCAGTCATAAAACCATTTTATCTTGAGTCAAGGGGCATAACATAGGGTGATCTTCAGTAGTGCAGGTCCTTTTGTTACAGAACACACGGAGGGCCAAGGGGGTATGATATACTATTACCAAAAGGACCCCCCACTAGGTTCGATGGTCCATCACCATAGGAAAGATATCTCTCAATGCCAGAGATTTGTGAAAACGAACGGAAATGTTTATTTAATGCTATACAGACTTAACGTAGTGACCTAATGTCTTCATTAAAATATCAAAGTCCTTTTGGATACCCACAGATGCACACAGTGCTTCCTTCTCCCCCTGCCCTAATTTGGGGTACTGTATCTCAGGAAACGAAGTAAACTTCTGTGATTCAGGCTGCTGATACCATCAGCTGTGTCACCATCCAGGCAGGATCTCTAATTAATCCAAAGCCATGTGGCACCTTCTAATGGCCTACTGGCAAGAGTTCTCTGTACCCATTTTCTTCCAGGCAAAGTCTCTCCTGCTTCCTAAGCCATGTGGCCAAGGAGTGCACCCCAAAGCTGAGCACTCTCACCAAAGCCACGTGGTTCTCTTTTCACCAAGCTGCGGGGGTCTGCACTCTGGCAAAACCGCATGGTTCTCTTCTGATGGCTGCCGTGTCTGGGTTTAAATCCCCATGCCAGTCTTCCTCTGTGCCCCCATTCCTGACTCCTCCTGCAATCAGTTACACCTGCCAGCATTCCTGTATTATTCCAAGTTTACTGGGCTGCCATCATGAGTCTGGGCAGGTGTGGCCCCATGTCATGGAGCCAATCTTCTTCAATCTCTCACACAGGCACTGTAACCTGGGGGACCTGCCCCACAGTTACATCTTGGGGGGAGTCCCTTCCATCTCCCTGGCTCAGAGCATGGCCACCGCTATTTAACATATCTGTGCAACCAGTTAAAGGTTATAGGTATGTTAAATGACCATGCCATGGATTAGCTGCAAAGCTGTGGCTGCACAAAACAGCTCTGCATGTTCCTGCTCCATGTGTCCCTTCCCTCAACTCACACCTGTGGTGTGGTCCGGGGGAGGGGTGAAGACATCTTGTATGTCTTTCTAATATTTCCTAGACACCTTGAATACTGGACCCCATTCCAAACCCCTATTTGGGGTCCCCCTCTTGGCTGCACACTGTTTCACTTTCACTGTCATTATGCACTGCTTATTCTACCCAACCAGGTATGAAAGTCCCGGTTCTCACATCCATCGCTGCTTGAATAAATTTACTTGGGCAAGACACTGAGAACTCATTGTTTGTCATATTTACTGAAAAATCATTTCCAGATTGGTTTTGCCTTTTTAAGCTTGGACACATACTGATTGTATTACTCTTTAATTTTAGTTTATTATTTTTATTGTGTTTTTCTCGTTACCATTTATCCCGATTATACCTCCCTCCCCCTCGCAATCATGACACTGTTGAGCCCTCTTCTTATTTGCCTGATCCCTCCTCCCTAAACCCCTTCTCCCCTCCCCCACCATAGCTGTCAGCCTGGTATCTATGGGTCTCTCTATTTTTTTGTTAGATTAGTTTGTTCATTAGATTCCACATATGAATGAAGTCATATGGTGCTTGTCTTTCTTTGACTGGCTTATTTCACTTAGGATAATGTTCTCCATATTCATCCATGCTTTTGCAAAGTGTAAAGTTTTCTTCTTTCTTAAGCCAAATAGTATCCCATTATGTAAATGCCCCATAGTTGTTTTATCCACTCATCTATTAATGAACACTTGGACTTCTTCCATATTTTGGCAATTGTTAACAATGCTGAAATGAACATAGGGGTGCTTATGTTCTTTTGAATTTGTGTTTTGGGTTACTTCAGCTAAATTTTCAGAAGTGGGAACACTGGGTCAAAAGGCAGATCCATTTTTATTTTTTTGAGGTATCTCCATACTACTTTCCACAGTGGCTGCACCAATCTGTAAGCCCATGAACAGTACAAAAGCGTCCCCCACCTCCACATCTTTACTGGAGCTTGTTTGTTGATTTGTTGACAATAGTCATTTTGATCAGTGTGAAATGATATCTTATTGTAGTTTTCATTTGCATTTCTCTGATGATTAGTGATGCTGAGCACCTTTTCATATATCTATTGGCCACCTGTATGTCCTGTTTTGAGAAGCATCTATTCAGGTCCTTTGCCCATTTTTTAATTGGACTGTTTTTTGGTGTTGAGTTTTATAAATTATTTTTAAATTTTGGATATTAATCCCTTATCAGATGTATTGGTGAATATGTTCTCCCATTCCATGTTTTTTTTTTTTTTAATTTTGTTGATGATCTCCTTTACTGTGTAAAAATTTTTAGTTTGATGTAGTCCCATTTGTTTATTTTGTCTTTTGTTTCCCTTGTCTGAGGAGATATATCACATAAATTATTGCTGCAGGCAATGCCCAAGATTTTACTGCTACATTTTCTTCTAGGATTTTTATGGTTTCAGGTCTAACATTTAAGTCTTTAATCTATTTTGAATTTATTCTTATGGGTGGTGTAAGAAGGTGGTCTGGTTTCATTTTTTTTTTTTTTTGCTTCTATTCATCCAATTTTCCCAACACCATTTATTGTATGTGCTTGCTTCCTCATGTGACTATATTGACTATAAAGGTGTGGGTTTATTTCTGGGTTCTCTATTCTGTTCCATTGATTTATGTATCTGTTTTTATGCCAGTACCGTGCTGTTTTGATTACTATGGCCTTATAGTCTAGTTTGATATTACATAGCATGATTCCTGCAACTTTGTTCTTTCTCAGGATTACTGTTGCTATGTAGGTCTTCTTGTGGTTCCATATAAATTTTTTGAAATATTTGTTCTGGTTCTATAAAATACATCATTGGTATCTTGATAGCATTTGCATTGAATCTATAGCTTGATTTGGATAGTATAGACATTTTAATGATGTTAATTCTTCCTATCTATGAACGAGGTATGTGCTTCCACTTATTTGTATGTTCTTCATTTTCTATCTTCAGTGTCTTATAATTTTCTGAGTACAGGTCTTTTACGTCCTTAGTTAGATTTATTCAGAGGTATTTTTTGAAGCAAAGATAAATGGAATTATTTTCTTAATTCCCTTTTCTGTTAGTTTGTTATTGACAAATAAAAGGAAACTGATTTCTCAATATTAATTTGTATCCTGCTACAATGTTAAATTCATTTATCACTTCTAGTAGTTTTCTGGTGGAATCTTTAGGATTCTCTATATACAATATCATGTCATCTGCAAATAAAGACAGTCTTAGTTCTTTATTTCCAATTTGGATGCCTTTTACTTCTTCCTCTTGTCTGATTGTTATGGCTAGGACTTCAAGTACTATGCTGAATAAGAGAGGTGAAAGCAGACATCCCTGTCTAGTTCCCAATCTTAAGAGAAACATGTACTTTTGATTGTTGAATCTGATGCTGACAATGGGTTTGTCATATATAGCCTTTATTATTTTTAGGTATGTTCCTTCTGTTCCAATTTTGCTGAGAGTTTTAAAATCATAAATGTGTGCTAGATTTTATCATATGCTTTTTCTACATCTATTATATGATCATATAGTTTTTAACCTTTATTTTGTTTCTATGATGTACCACATTTATTGATTTCTGAATGTTGTACCAACCTTGCATTCCCAGAATAAATCCCACTTGATCAGGATTTATGATCTTTTTGATGTATTGCTATATTCAGTGTACTAAACATTTTGTTGAGGATTTTAGTATATGTCAGGGATATTGGCCTTTAATGTTCTTTTCCTTTTTTGTAGTGTCTTTAACAGGTTTTGGAATTAGGATATTGCTGGCCTCTGGCCTTGTTAAATGAGGTTGGGAGTCTTCCCTCCTCTTGAATTATTTTGAAATGGTTTGAGAAGGAGATGTTTGGTAAAATACATCTGTGAAGATATCCAGTTCAGAATTTTTTGTTTTTAGAGAGGTTTTTCACTACTGTTTCAATTTCACTAGATGTAATCTGTCTATTCAGATTCTTTGATTTAGCCCGATTTAGTTTTTGAATACTGTGTGTTTCTAGGAATTTATCCATTTCATCCAGATCGTTCAGTTTATTGGCATATAGTTATTCATAATTTCTTACAATCCTTTGTATTTATTTGGTTCAGTTGTTATTTCTCCTCTTTCATTTCTGATTTTATTTATTTTGGGCCCTTTCTCTTCTTCTGTTGATGAGTCTGGTTAAAAGTTTGTCAATCTTGTTATCTTTTCAAAGAACTAGCTGTTGAATTTATTGATCTCTTGTATAATTTTTTAGACCCTATTTCATTTATTTCTGCTCTGATCTTTATTATTTCCTTCTTTTTTAATTTTTATTTTAATTGTTGATCTTGAAAAGTTTTCTGTCTTTTACTCCCACCCCAACCCACTACCCCAGCACTCCCCATCACCCTCCCATTTTCACCCCCCCATAGTTTTAGTCCATGACTCCTTTATACTTATTCTTGTAAACCCTTCCCCTTTTCCCCTGAAATTCCCTCCCCTCTCCCCTCTGGTGACTGTCAGCCTGTTCCCAATTTCAGTGTCTTTGGTTATATTGTGCTTGTTTGTTTGTTTTGTTGATTAGGTTCCTGTTAAAGGTAAGATCATATGGTATTTGTCTTTCACTGCCTGGATTATTTCGCTTAGCATGATGCTCTCCAGTTCCATCCATGCTGTTGCAAAGGGTAGGGCCTCCTTCATTCTTTATGCTGCATATCGTTTCCTTCTTTTACTCACTGGGCTTTGTCGGTTGTTATTTTTCAAGTTTCTTTAAGTGTGAAGTTAGATTGTTTATTTGAGCTTTTCCTTCTTTTTTTTCCTTACACAACACTCATTTATTTTTTGTTTTCTTTAATTTAATATATTTTATTAATTATGCTATTACAGTTGTCCCATTTCTCCCCCATCATTCCCCTCCACCCTGCACACGCTCTCCCACCCACATTCCCCCCTTTAGTTTATGTCCATGTGTCATAAGTTCTTTAGCTTCTACATTTCCCACACTATTCTTGCCCTCCCACTGTTTATTTTCTACTCACCATCTATGCTACTTATTCTTTGTACCTTTTCCCCCTCTTTCCTTCTCCCACTCCCCTGTTGCTAACCCTCCATGTGATCTCCATTTCTATGTTTCTACTCCTGTTCTAGTTGTTTGCTTTTGTTTTAGGTGGGGTTGTTAATAGCTGTAAGTTTGCTGTCTTTTTACTGTCATATTTTTCATCTTCTTTTTCTTAGATAAGTCCCTTTAACATTTCATACAATAAGGGTTTGGTGATGATAAACTCCTTGAACTTGACCTTCTCTGAGAAGCACTTTATCTGCCCTTCCATTCTAAATTAAAGCTTTGCTGGATAGAGCAATTTTGGATGTAGGTCCCTGCCTTTCAAGACTTCAAATACTTCTTTCCAGCCCCTTCTTGCCTGGAAGCTCTCTTTTGAGAAATCAGCTGGCAGTCTGATGGGAACTCCTTTGTAGGTGACTGTCCCCTTATCCCTTGCTGCTTCTAGAATTCTCTTCTTCATTTCAATCTTGGGTAATGTAATTCTGATGTGCCTTGGTGTGTTCCTGCTTGGGTCCAACTTGTTTGGGACTCTCTGAGCTTCCTGGATGTCCTGGAAGTCTATTTTCTTTGCCAGATTGGGGAAGTTCTCCTTTATTATTTGTTCAAATAAATTTTCCACTTGTTGCTCTTCTTCTTCCCCTTCTGGTACCCCTATAATTCGGATATAGGGACTTTTAATGATGTCCCGGAGGTTCCTAAGTGTCTCCTCATTTTTTTGAATTCTTGTTTCTTCTTTGTTTTCTGTTTGGTTGTTTCCTCCTTCCTTCTGGTCCACTCCTTTGATTTGAGTCCCAGTTTTCTCCCATCTCTATTGGTTCCCCATGCGTCTTCCTTCATTTCACGTATTGTAGCCTGCATTTTTTCATTTAATTTGTGAGCAAGATCAACCAATTCTGTGAGCATCCTGATCACCAGTGCTTTGAACTGTGCATCTGATAGGTTGGCTATCTCTTCCTTGCTTAGAGGAATTGGCTCTGGGGCTTTCATTTGTTCCTCGGTTTGAGCCATTTTTGGTGTTGTTTTTTTTTTTTGTTGTTGTTGTTGCTGTTTTTGGTCTGGTTGTAGCTGTTTTGTAGTGAGGGGTGGAGCCTTAGGTGTTCCCCAGGGCGGGGCAGCCCAGTTGCTGGGTGATGATGCTGTATGTGGGGGCGGGGTCCCAGAGGGAGCAATGGCTCCTGCTCCGCTCTCTCTGGGAATCCAGTCCCTTCCACCGCTTCTCCTTCCCCTGGAATATCTGCCGCAAATGTGGAACCACATGGTCAGCCAGCCACCTTGCATGGCCTCACTGGGTCTACACAGTTCCCACCCTGTTCCTGGGGTCCGCCAGCCACTGCCTGCTAGTTGCCTGCATGCTTGAGAACCGCCAGCCAATGCCGCCTGTGTTCCCAGGTCTGCACCTCCACTTTTTCCTGCTGCGACTCCACCCTTCTTACCGGTCTGGATGAATGGTTGTTGGACTTCTGTACAGTTCAATTTTCTATTAGCTCTGGTTGTTTTCTTGTTTCTAAATATTTCTTGTCCTTAATTTTGGTTGTGAGAGGAGGCACAGTGTGTCCACCTATGCCTCCATCTTGGCCAGAAGTCCTCTTTTCCTTTTTCTTGAAGTAGGCCTGTGATGCTATGAATTCCCCTTTTAAGATTCCTTTCCCAGTGTTCTACATATTTTGGGTTGTTGTGTTATCATTTTCATTTGTTTCAAGGTATGTTTTGATTTCTTCCCTGGTCTTACCAACCCACTTCTTATTTAATAACATGTTATTTAGCTTCAGTGTCTTCATATATTTTTCAGTTTTCTTTTTGTGACTGATTTATAGTTTCATGTCATTGTGGTCAGAGAGGATGCTTGATATGACTTAAATGTTTTTTAATTTATTCAGACTTGTTTTGTGCCTTAAAGTGTGGTCTATCCTAGAAAACATTCCATGCACACTTGAAAAGTATGTATATTCTGCTTCTTTGGGGTGAAATGCTCAGAAGATATCAATTAAACCCATTTAATCTAGTGTGTCTTTAATGCCAGTGTCTCCTTTTTGATTTTTTGTCTGGAAGATTTATCCATTGAAGTCAATGGTGTGTTAAAATCCCCCACTATGACTGTATTTCTGTATATCTAATCCCTTTATGTTCATCAAGATTTTCTTTACATATTTAGGCGCTCCTATATTGGGTGCATAAATGTTTACTAGGGTTATATCCTCTTGTTGGACTTTTCCCTTTATCATTATGTAGAGACCTTCTTTGTCCCTATAGGCTTGGTTTTAAAGTCTATTTTGTCAGATAGAAGTATTGCATCCCCAGTTTTTTTTTTTCCCTTTCCATTTGCATGAAATATCTTTAGTCTTTAATTTTAATTTAGCCACTTCTGTCTACTTTTTATTGATAATTTTTTCATTGCATCCAAGATTAGAAAGCTCTCCTCCATGAATAAATTTAATAACTATTTACTATTTTAATGAATTGTTTTTGTGTTTTTTACAGGGTAAGGCAAAAGTGGGTTTTCAATTGTATGTATGTAACATAATATGATACTTAGTTAATAATAATACAATAATAAACTGTTTCACATACTCACAACTATAAACTTACTTTTGCTGTGCCCTGTATTTAAATCAATAAAATTCATTTTTTAGCATTGCGTGACTTAAGGATTAATTTATACCAAATTATCCAAACACTAAGTATTAAATAATCATCTTTGTCCCTATTGATTTATGATGCTTCTTTCAGACCAACATTTTTTTTCAGCTCGAAATTCTATTTTAAACCTTTTCTACAGCCTCTCAGATTCATTTTACAGAGAGGGAAAATCTTCTTTAGGAATGCCTATAATTTATTTGTGGCTTCCCATTGTTTGCTTTTTCCATCTATTCTTCCCTTTCTCTCTTAATATTTCTCTCTTTTGTCTCTCCCCTACTAGCCAACACTATAAATCTCTGTCTCCTCACTATCATGTTTGGCTCTTTCCTCTGACTTCTGGAATAACTTCTCAAACATTTCCTTCAACATTAACACAATTTTCTGCACCATCAATTTTATTCTTTTTTTACCCTAATGCTGAAGTTAAGCTAGATATAGCTTTTCTTTGGCAGACTTTAAAATTTCTAGCATATGCCATTTTATCTCAAAATTCTGCCTTTTTATCTCACCTGTTCTTTCCTATGTCATTTTCTTGTTTCATGGTTCTTCTTTATCTTACTGAAAACATGAGTCGGATTAAAAAAAAAAAGATCTATTTTCAAAGCAACTGTCAAAGATATGCTTTTCCCTTGAGTCTTCCACATCTGTTATGCTGCAGAATTTTCTTATAGGCCACAATATTGCATATCACAGGTAAGTGAAATGTTGGACAGAGATATAATTTCTCTCAGCTCTTTATTTATAGTTCATTGCCTCAGAAGGTTTTTCAAAGGAAGATTACAGGGATCCATTCTGTGTATAGCTTGTCACTAGTCCCTACATGACCTTTCAGGGCTGGAGGCAGTCACAAGTTAGAAGTCAGCCCAGGTCTCCAGCCTTACACAAGCATAAGAGTTCAAAGTTTATGGGGGAAAAAAAAAAAAAAAGCCCTCTCTCCCTGTTCCACTCAAAAACAGAAGCCAGAGCCTTAACCTATTTACTATACACAATCAAAGCTCCATCCTCAAACCTTTTTGTGAGTATATTTCCAGACTGTAAATGGGAGCCACCTTCTATGACAACTGTAGCTTCACTGATGTATCAGGTAATTGGACAGTGGTAGATGGCTAAATACCCATTTGGAGACTAATAGGGCATTCCTTTTGGGTTACTACTGGACACAGTGTGCCCATTTCATGATCTGTGTTCTATTAGCAGGCAGTTCTATTACCCTGACATACAATTGTATCATAATTCTCCCAGTAGAGAATGAAAATATAGGCCATGGAGAATATGTGCTGGCCTTTAATCCTCTTTTTTCTCTTTAAACTAATTTTGCTACTAAGATAATTATTTTTGTGCTCCACCTACAGTTCTCACTGCCCCCACCTATTCTAATATATGTAACCTGGGAAAAATATAATTTCCAAGGTGTCTCATTCCTAACTTTTTTATCTTTTAGCAATGTTGCATGGTAAGAGTTATTTCTGAGGGAATACAGAAAGCAAGAAATAAGAGAGAGAGATTGGAAATGGAGGATAGACACACAGACATAGGTGACCATAGTCACCATTCCATCACCACCCTCACCAAAACAGTCCCACCAACAAATGGTTAGGTGAGTGCATTCCATTGTGACTTTCATACAACACTAGTTTTAGTGGAGTTTATATCAGTTTGAATCCTGTCAGGAGATAGAAATTATACTAATAATTTTAAGAGAGAATATTTAATATGCAGAATTGTCAACCAAGTATTAAGGTGTCAGCTAGGTGTTATGGCAACTTCCAGCCTTGAGCTGGAGAGCAAAGGTGAGAGATTGAAAATTTTCAAACTTAGAAGTTGCAGAGGAGGGGCACTGAGAACTAAATGTCAGATCACTAGAGCTGGTGTCCGAGCTTAAAGGAGAAGATCCAGGGGCCAGGGCCCAACCCTCTAAGGAGGTGGTGGCTCATTGGTACTGGTATCTCTGAGAGGAATGTGATAAAATTGGCACTGCAAGTGTTGAGAAAACTGAAAATTGGCTTCACTGGCTGCTATAGGGAGAAACTGATCCTGCAAGGGTGAAGAAGTATTGTGGGGTAACATAGGAAAAGGAAGCAGAAGACAAAAGGAATCAAGCAGGAAAGAGCATTTCTGCCTTTCTCACCTTCAGCCTAGTGTCTTCCTGTAGTGACCCTAGAGGGGGCATTAGTAAAACAGCAGAGGCTCTGCCTCAACTTTACAAAGCTAACTAAAGAAAGATGTGTTTGGAGCTAACAGACAATAACCAACAGCTTAAAAGCTGATACACTGGGTGGTACGTAAATAAACAGGTTTGGGGAAAATTGGGCTAAGAGAATGTAAACTCAAATTAAGATTGTAAAGCATCCTGTTTCTTAAATCACAGTCCCCCAGTGAATTTTCATCCATTAAAAATATTTTTTTTAGCCCTGGCTGGTGTAGCTCAGTGGATTGAGCGTGGGCCTGCAAACCAAAGGATCACGGTTCGATTCCTAGTCAGGGCACATGCCTGGGTTGCAGGCCAGTTACCAGCATGGGACACACAAGAGGCAACCATACATTGATATTTCTCTCCCTCTTCCTCTCTCCTACTCTTCCCCTCTAAAGATAAATAAATAAAAATCTTTAAAAAAATAGTTTTGTTTTTTTTTTTAGATTAGGGAAGATGGCGGCGTGGTAGGAGGGAGCAGACCCTATTCCCCCTCTACACACGGGAGAAAAACCAGACAAATCTATGAAAGACCAGAATAGACAAGGAACAGTAACACAGCATATTGGAGAATAAGAGGTCGGAAATTGTAGCAGACACTGAAAAACAAGCGGTAAGGAGAGCTCTTTGGAACAATAAGAGCCCAGGGTTCCAGCGTGTGGAGAGCGGGGCGGCTGAGGCCCCGGCCTGGCGCTCCGCCAAGCCTGCTCCAGGGCCCTGGGGAGGGAGCTGGGTCAGCCACTGAACCGGCTGGGAGATCTCAGGGGCCACCGCGCGACTGTGCCCGAGCAAAAGTGGGTGCCCTGCGAGGGAGCGAAAGTGGGTGCCCGCACCAGGTCACTGCGCGACTTTGAACCGAGTTTTTGTGGTCGCTGGGCAACTACGAAAGCACAGGTCCCCCAACAGAGACAAAGGCGCGGGCGAAGTGAGACAACTGCATGAAAATAGACACCCTCAGGGGACCGCACACGGTCGAGGGCTAGTAGACACTCGTGAAAACATAGGCGCAGGCCGCTGGAGACAGCTGTGGAGCCAGAGGTGCCAGTTCACGGGCGGGTGCTCAAACGCGGACAGCTCAGGCCCAAGGTGCAGGCGCCGGATAGTAGCTGGAACGCAGGCCCCTCTCAGAAGCAAAGGCAGGCAGCTGTGCCCGAACACTGAAAGCCTCCCAGGGACAAAGGCAGGCGGCTGTGCACGTCTGGAGAACCTAGCACACACCCATAAACTCGGAGAAGTGCGCACACACAAGGAGGCTCAGATCACACGCTGGAAACCCTGTGGGGAGAGGCACCCACGAACGCTGGGATACATAGCACAATGAGGACTGAGTTCTGAACACAGAGAAAAGCAGTAAGATCACCACTCGGCCATTGCAGCCAGCAAGACCTGAAAAACAGGCTGGCAAGTTTGAAAACAACAAGAGGGTGTTTTTTTGTTTTGTTTTGTTTTTTCATTTTATTTTTTTAATATATTTT
The DNA here is from genome assembly GCA_039655065.1 of Glossophaga mutica. Lineage (NCBI taxonomy): Eukaryota > Metazoa > Chordata > Mammalia > Chiroptera > Phyllostomidae > Glossophaga > Glossophaga mutica. The sequence continues at coordinate 113,791,425 of CM077307.1, forward strand.
TATTTTTTTTTTAAATATTTTGTTGTGCTTTGCTTGTTCCTTTTTCCCCCCTCTGGCTGCTTATATTTGTGTGGGGGTGTCTGTGTGCGTGTCTCTTTTTTGTTTTGCCAGTTTGTTAGTGTCTTTTTGTTTGTAAGCCTGTCTATCTATATGAGTTTTTAACTACTCCTTCTTCATTGTTTATATCTTCTTCTTTACTCCCCAACTCCTTTTGCCTCCCTTGAATTCCTTCTTCTCTTATCCCCTCTTCCTTTATTTTCAATTTTATCTCTTCTACCTTCCTCTTGTTTCCTCTTTCTTCTTTTTTTCATTTTCCACCCTCTTCTTTTTGTAAATACCCATGAGTGAGACAAAAAAAACAAACAAGCAAGCCTGAAACTGTGGGGGAAAAACAAAAACAAAAACCAGAGTTGGCCCCCAAAAGAGGGTATTCCAGCTGATGAGACAGTGAAAGTGGTGAACAACAGGATATCCAAAGGAGAATCCACCACTGAATCTCACAGATATTCTACCACAGAAGGTCATACCACAAACCCAGGGAGCCAGAACAGATCAATTTAAGAACCTGAGGCTAACAACAAGAGTCTTACAAACAATGGGAAGACAAAAGAACAATCCCCAAACGAAAGGAAAGGAGGAAGCTCAAAAAAGAATGCTAAATGAAACAGAGGCAACTCAACTATCAGATATCGAGTTCAAAGCAATGGTTGTCAGGAAGCTCAATGAGCTCTCAATGAGCTACCATTAACTACAGGGAAGTTATGATGAACTCACGGCAAACTATATCAACATGAAAAAGGAAATAGAAACTATCAACAAGGGCCAAGAGGAAATGAAGAACACAATCTCTGAACTGAAGAACACAGTAGAAGGAATGAAAAGCAGAATTGATGAAGCAGAAGATCGGATCAGCGAGTTGGAGGACAAAATAGAAAAAAACACTCAGAATGAGCAAGATAAGGAAAAGAGGCTTAGAAAGAATGAAGAGGGTTTAAGAGAAATGCAAGACAACATGAAACGGAATAATATTCGTATAATAGGGATACCAGAAGGAGAACAAGAACAAGGGATAGAAAACCTGTTTGAAAAAGTAATGATGGAAAACTTCCCTCATTTGGTGAGAGAAAAAACCACACAAATCTATGAAACACAGAGAGTCCCAATCAAAAGGAACCCAAACAGGCCCACTTCAAGACACATCATAATTAAAATGGCAAAATTCCAAGACAAAGAGAGAATCTTAAAAGCAGCAAGGGAGAAAAAGGAAGTAACATACAAGGGGGCCCCAATCAGGTTAGCATCTGACTTCTCAATGGAAACGCTCCAAGCCAGAAGAGAATGGCAAGAAATATTCCAAGCAATGAGAACCAAAGGCCTGCAACCCAGACTACTTTACCCAGCAAGGCTTTCAACCAAGATAGAAGGCTAAATAAGGAGCTTCCCCCCCCAAAAAAAGTCTAAAAGAATACACCTCTACCAAACCAATGCTGCAAGAGATACTAAAGGGACTGCTTTAAGGGAAGAAAGGAAAAGACAGAGAGAGAAAGAGAGAGAGTAACACAGGTACGAAAATGGCAATGAATAATTACCTATCAATAATAACCTTAAATGTAAATGGATTAAATGCTCCAATCAAAAGACATAGAATAGCTGAATGGATAAGAAAGCATGACCCACACATATGCTGCCTACAAGAAAGCCACCTCAGGACAAAAGACATACACAGGCTCAAAGTGAAGGGCTGGAAACAAATTTTCCAAGCAAATGGTCAGGAAAAAAAAGCTGGGGTAGCAATACTCATATCAGACAAAATAGACTTCAAAAGAAGGGCCATAAAGAGAGACCCAGAAGGTCACTTCATAATACTCAAGGGAAGAATCCACCAAGAAGACATAAATATTGTAAATATATATGCACCCAACGGAGGAGCACCTAAATACATCAAGAAAATTTTAGAGGACTTCAAGAAAGATATAGACAGCAACACAATTATAGTAGAGGATTTTAACACCCCACTGTCAAAAATGGGCAGATCTTCCAAACAAAATATCAACAAAGATATTGTGGCATTGAACAACACTCTAGAGGAAATGGACTTAACTGATATATATAGAGCCCTTCATCCCAAAGAAGCTAAATACACTTTCTTTTCAAATGCACATGGAACATTTTCAAAGATAGACCACATGATAGGACACAAATCAAGCCTCAACAAATTCAAGAAAATTGAAATCATACCAAGCATTTTCTCTGACCACAAGGGACTGAAACTAGAAACCAACCCCAAGGAGAAAAACCCCAAACCCTCAAAATCATGGAGATTGAATAGCATGCTATTAAACAATGAATGGGTCAAGAATGAAATTAGGGAGGAAATCAAAAAGTTTCTGGAAACAAACGATAATGAACTCACATCAACCCAAAACTTATGGGACACAGCAAAGGCAGTCCTCAGAGGGAAGCTTATAGCGATACAGGCCTATCTAAAAAAGACAGAAACATCTCAAACAACCTAACCCTTCGCCTACAAGAACTCGAGGAACAACAACAAAGACAGCCCAGAGCAAGTAGAAGGAAAGAAATAACCAAGATAAGAGCAGAATTAAATGACATAGAGACTAAAAGCACAATCCTAAAGATCAATGAATTTAGGAGTTGGTTCTTTGAAAAGATCAACAAAATCGACAAGCCTTTAAGCAGGCTCATCAAGAAAAAAAGAGAGAGGACTCAAATAAACACAATCAGAAATGAAAGAGGAGATATTACAACTAACACCCCAGAAATACAAAGGATTGTAAGAAATTACTATGAAGAACTGTATGCCAAGAAATTTGAAAACCTAGTTGAAATGGACAGGTTTCTAGAAAAATATAACCTTCCAAAGCTCAATGAAAAAGAAACAGAAATCCTGAACAGACCAATAACAGCTGGTGAAATTGAATCAGTAATCAAAACACTCCCGATGCACAAAAGTCCTGGACCAGATGGCTTCACAGGAGAATTCTACAAAACATTTAAGGAAGAGCTAACCCCTATTCTCCACAGACTATTCCAAAAAATCCAAAAAGATGGAAAACTCCCAAACTCTTTTTATGAAGCCAGCATCATCCTAATCCTAAACCAGATCAAGACACAACAAAGAAGGAGAACTTCAGGCCAATATCGCTGATGAACATAGATGCTAAAATCCTCAACAACATATTGGCAAACCGCATCCAACAACACATTAAAAAGTTCATACACCACGACCAAGTGGGATTCATCCCAGGGATGCAAGGATGGTTCAACATTCGCAAATCAGTAAATGTAATTCATCACATAAACAAAAGCAAAGACAAAAATCACATGATCATATCAATAGATGCAGAAAAAGCATTTGATAAGGTACAGCACCCATTTATGATAAAAACACTCAGCAAAGTGGGAATAGAGGGAGCATTCCTCAACATAATAAAGGCTATATATGAGAAACCTACAGCCAGCATTATACTCAATGGGCAAAAACTAAATTCTTTTCCACTAAAATCAGGAACAAGACAAGGCTGTCCACTCTCTCCACTTCTATTCAACATAGCATTAGAAGTATTAGCCACAGCGATTAGACAAGAAAAGGAAATAAAAGGCATCCAACTTGGAAAGGAGGAAACAAAACTATCATTGTTTGCAGATGACATGTTAGTATACATAGAAAATCCTATAGGCTCGGCCAAAAAACTGCTCGACCTAATAAATGAATTTAGCCAAACAGCCGGATACAAAGTCAATATCCAGAAATCAAAGGCATTTTTGTATACCAACAATGAAACAACAGAAGCAGAAATCAGGAAAAAAATACCATTTGATATAGCAAAAAGAAAAATAAAGTACCTAGGAATTAACCTAACCAAGGAGGTAAAAGACCTGTATGTAGAAAACTACACAACACTGAAGAAGGAAATCAAGGAAGACACAAATAAATGGAAACACATACCGTGTTCATGGATCGGAAGAATTAACATCATCAAAATGTCCATACTTCCCAAAGCAATCTACAGATTCAATGCAATACCTATTAAAGTACCAATGGCATATTTCACAGATATAGAACAAACTCTTCAAAAATTTATATGGAACCGTAAACGACCCAGAATAGCAGCAGCAATCTTGAGAAAAAAGAGCAAAGCAGGAGGGATCACAATACCTGATACCAAAATGTATTACAAGGCCACTGTAATCAAAACAGCCTGGTACTGGCATAAAAACAGGCACGTGGACCAGTGGAATAGAATAGAGAGCCCAGAAATAAACCCTAGTCTCTACAGTCAATTAATATTCGACAAAGGGGGCAGCAACATAAAATGGAGGAAAAACAGCCTCTTCAACAAGTGGTGTTGGGAGAACTGGACAGCTTTGTGCAAGAAAATGAAACTCGAGCACCAACTTGCACCATACACAAAAATAAATTCAAGGTGGATAAAAGACTTAAACATAAGCCGTAACACCATTAAAGTCCTAGAGGAGAACATAGGCAGGAAAATCTCAGATATTACACGCAGCAACAGTTTTACTGGTATGTCCCCTAAAGCAAGGGACATAAAGGAAAGAATAAACAAATGGGATCTCATCAAAATAAAAAGCTTCTGCATGGCCAAGGAGAACAATATAAAATAAAAAGAGAACCGACTGTGTGGGAAAACATATTTGCCAATGATATCTCAGATAAGGGTTTAATCTCCAAAATATAAAAAGAACTTACACGACTCCACTCTAAGAAGACAAGCAACCCAATTAAAAAATGGGCAAAGGACTTGGGCAGACACCTCTCCAAGGAGGACATACAGAGGATCCAGAGACACATGAAAAGATGCTCGATATCGCTAGCTATCAGAGAGATGCAAATTAAAACCACAATGAGATACCACTTGACACCAGTCAGAATGGCCCTCATAAACAAAGCAACAAACAGCAAGTGTTGGAGAGGTTGTGGAGAAAAGGGGACCCTAGTGCACTGTTGGTGGGATTGCAGACTGGTACAACCACTGTGGAAAGCAGTATGGAATTTTCTAAGAAAACTTAAAATGGATCTACCTTTGACCCAGCAATTCCACTGCTAGGACTATATCCTAAGAACCCTGAAACACCAATCCAAAAGAACCTATGCACTCCTGTGTTCATAGCAGCACAATTTACAATAGCCAAGTGCTGGAAGCAACCTAGATGCCCATCAGTAAATGAATGGATCAAAAAAACTGTGGTACATTTATACAATGGAATTCTATGCAGCAGAAAGAAAGAAGGAGCTCATACCCTATGCAACAGCATGGATGGAACTTGAGAGCATCATGCTAAGCGAAGTAAGCCAGGCAGTGAAAGATAAATACCATATGATCTCACCTTTAACAGGAACCTAATCAACAAAACAAACAAACAAGCATAATATAACCAAAGACATGGAAATTGGGAACATGCTGAAAGTCACCAGAGGGGAGAGGGGAGGGAATTTCAGGGGAAAAGGGGAAGGATTTACAGGAACAAGTATAAAGGACACATGGACAAAAACTATGGGGGGGGTGGAAATGGGAGGGAGGTGGGAGGGCAGGGGTGGCGGGTTCGGGTGAGAATAAAAGACAGAAAACTGTACAAGATCAGCAATGAAAATAAAAATTAAAAAAAATAGTTTTTTTATTATTTTAGAGAAAAAAATATAGTTGCCTTCCAGGAATGTAGAAGCCCACTAGAAGGCAGGAAGTAAATATGTCCTGAAGATATTCTCATTTCCCATCAAAAGGAAAGGAAAATGGAAATTTTGGTTGTGGGAGGTGAAAATTAGAGGAGGATAAAGAAAGAAGTCTAGAGATCAGGTATAGGAATTTTGGTTGCTAAAACTCCAGAAGAGGATGAAAGAGAGACAGAGGAATCTACGTTTGGAATTCTTAGAGTGAACCCCTTCATCACAGGCCCTGGAAATGACACGGGAGCAAATGTGTTGTGTGTTTAGGAAAAGAGTAAACAAAACATAGCATTCCTACTCTCTGTGTGTTCTCATGCAGCATGGAAGAAATCCAAAATTGTATGGGCTTCCAGGATGCAGGGGAAAGAAGGATAAGAATTAAGATCTAGGGGCTTTCCTCAAGGTCAATGTCAGTAAGAAAAAGAGTTTTCATGGTAGTGGTCAGCTAGTAGTTAGAAGATCTGGTCTATATGCTGGGATTTTGAAGGGCCAGCAGGATCTGTAGTGAGGCTAAGTTAGCCATGGAGCTACCAGGCAACTGTGATATAAAAATGGGTCATGGATTTCACCAGCCATGAATTTGAGCAGCTGATGCTAGCCAGATGCCAGGTGTCTAAGCAAGGGACTTCACCACAGAGGTCTCATAAATGCAGAGGATGGCACAAGAACTCTTGTGTGAAGCAGTAGGCCCTTCCCAACCTCCTTGAGGACTTAAATCAACCCTGGTAAGAAGTTTGAACCTTGAATTTCACAAAGTATTTTTTAATTTATCAAATAATACTGTGTTGACTTGAAAGTGCTTTTTAAATCTTAGGAGAATGAAATGAATTTAAATGACAAGATTTGTCAAAACTAGACCACCCCAACCCCAACACACACATTATCTAGGAGGACAAAGGGATCTTAAAAAACAGAAAAGAAAAAAAACATAAAATCAATCATGTAAACAGTCTCTCTTTTTTTCACACCTGAGCATAGTATGCAAGTTTTGAAAACTTCATTACATATTCAGTCAGACGCCTCCAACATTTGACTTCTCTAAACCTTTAATATATTTTTTAAAATATATTTTATTTTAATTGTTCTTGTACAGTTTAAACATTTAATATATTAATGAGCATGTAACTTTCAAAGAGGGTGCAAACACTGTTACCCCAGGAAATGTCTTCAGACAAGTGTGCTTTAGACTATCTTTTGGGAAATCTGGGTCATATTGGATGATAACATCTACCATTTGCTAAGTATCTACTACATATAAATCACTTTTAAATTGTCTAACGTGACTCATCACTATCCTCTTAAAGGGGAGGTAGTATTATGTTCACGCTAAGGTAATTGAGTGTCAGAGAGGTTAATTCTTAGTCAAGATTATACTCCTAAGAAGCAGTAAAAGTAGTATTTGAGTTCAGATCTGTTTGTTTTTTTACCCACTATATAAATCAAAAGACAACCAAGTGCTAAATAGGATTACCACAAGTGACGGAAAAAGAAAAACCTATACAATAAGTGTTCTGTGACTGGTCAGCCAATAACCTCTCTGTACTTATAACAAATACAAGAGAATAATTTAGAAATACAATAGCACAGAGGTCTAAGAAAAAGTACTTACCACTTCATTTCAGATTATCTACAGATAGACTATTTGCATTTTGTTTTATCTATCCAAATTTTCTTAAATAATTGCCAAATATTTTCCTTATATCTAAATTAATAAAGTTGACTAAAGGGGACAAAGGCAAGGAACATATTTTGTAAGAATACTAATATATTTGATGCTGATACCTACCAGTACTGCTCTCAATCATGGCAGAAGTCGCAGCAGTCACTCTTGAGCTAATTTATACTCTGAATCTATTTAATAGTTCATATTCACATTATCTCTGGCATCTCACATTCTTTCAGTTACTCCATTCTAAAACTGATACAGTTATAACCACCCATGTCTCCAACTCTCTCCTTCCTTTCTACAATTATATTTTAGGGAGCTATAGCAGTACTCACTGCTTTTAATTTGTTGCCTCTCCATGGCATCCTGACTCCTGAAGCTCCACTCCATAAAATAATTTAATTCAAGCAAAACCCGAATGTGACTGACTAAGCATGAAATACAGTGAACTCTTTCCATGTCTTATTCTATTTTGTTTATCTTTAAGTGTTGATTGCATTAAACCCCATCATTTTTGAAATGTTTCATTCCTTCCTTGATTTTTATGATGTTCTTCTGCTTCTCATGCCTCTGCCAGCTCTTTTTTCTTGTTTATCAACTCTTTCCTTTCACTTTTTCTGAAGTGATTCACAATGTCTATTTCTACCCACCTAGAACTACACTTATAAATGCCAGTCTTTTCCCAACTCTTAGCTCCTGATCCAATTAAATCTCTAATTGCCTAGTAAACATCTTGAACTTGGATATCTTACAGGTGAGTTGACAATAACATTTTCAAAGTCAGCTTTATTTCTCACCCCCTCAAACCTGAATTTCCTACTTCAATTAGTTTTGTTTTTCCAGACTTCAAACCAGACAACGTGAGTGTTGTTTTCAGCTACTCCTTCTAGGTTACCCTCACCTTCTGCTCATCACCAAGGCTAGCAAATTTACCTCCACTGCCTCTTGCATATTCCAGGTAAGAAATACCTTGCAACTCTGCTGTTTCAAGTTTTTAAAAGCATGCTTCTGCCTCTAATCTTTGTCCCTCCCACATTTCCTCCAACATACTGAGATTACCTTTCTTAAATACAAATAGTTTCATAAAACTCCCTGACACTAGGAATTGGATAGTTTACTACTACCTCATTATTTTATTGTAAATGCACATGGCACACAGTATTTTGAACATACAGGCCTTGGACCACTTTAGCAAATTCACTTTTTTCCTCCTCCGAACCCTACTGTCTGTATATACCATAATTTTCCTCGTTGCCTATAATGCACTGTATAATTTCAAAACTCCACAACTTTGCTCATATTGCTTTATTATTCAACTTTGTTAAGACCCCTTTCAAATGTCATATTCTTTCTGCTGCTCTCCAGGATCCTTGAACAAAATTGATTGTTCACTTCTTCTCTTTATGAACATGTGTAAATGTCAGCACTTTGCACAAGAGCAAATTGTAGTATATAATGAAAAGAATTTTTGACTTGTATGTCAGTATTGTTAGGCTCTATGACTGACTGCTTCAGTATTAGATAATAGTAATTTCTTCTGTTGCTTTGCTTTGCAAGCATAGCCTGAATTCAAAAAATTAGAATGCCAAGTTACAAAACACCTAATAATCTCCAAAAACAACACTGACTACTTGGCAGTGGAAAAAGTCATGACCTGTCTCTTTACATCAATCATTCCAAGGAGACAGAAGAAGAAAACATGAAAGGAATGTTCTTTCTGGAGCTGGAACTTCCACAGAATGTCTTTGACTCTCAGGTCTGGCAAATGTTGGTCATGACTCTCTTGGATACTTTTAGAAAAATATGGAGACTCCCTGCTAGGGTATCTCACATATAGTTTCCCATCCTCCTTCCACTATCCAATTTCCCCCAGTCCCCTCTTTGTAGGGTCTAAATTCACTCTTTTCTTTGGAGTTCCACCACCTCTTTATATAACGTTCTTGAGAAGGCCAAAAAATAGCCCTATACCAGCTCTCCCTGAAGAGTATGCATCTGGTTTCCAGAAAATGCTCACTCCTCTTTGAACTGCCAACAGAGGGGAATTAAGTTGCTTCTGAGAAGCAGCAGCAACTTGTCTTCTTCACACTAATAAAACAGTTTGCTGATTATGCTGCCTGTACTCCAACAACCTGTACAAATTTCAATACCCTTTCCAGTCTCCCTCACATGCAGTGAGGTTTCTGTGAAAACCCCTGTCTCCTACCTTAAAGTGAAGGAAATAGAATCCTAACCATGTATCCCTCTTGATGGGAATCAAGTAAATCAGGTACCGCTTTAGTTCCTCCCAAAGAAATTTCATCATGGAATCTTATTTTCATCTCCATTCTCTCAACCTTTTATACAAGGTCTGTCTGGAAAAAAGTCTAGCTATTGTTAATATAATAAGAATGGTTTGCATGACATTGATATAACCTGGCAGCCAAGGAGAGTGGACTGGAATGCACATGTGTGAACAATGACGACTTCACTGTACTAGTCAGTGAGGGTGGTGGACACCATTGAGCGAGTATGTGTACTGTGTGGCTGTCACATTCAAAATGACTGAGGGAATAGAGCAACAAATCTGCATGCAATTTTGCATTAAACTCAAACATTCCTCCGCAGAAGTTATTAGGATGAGTCAGGAGGCTGCAGCTATTGGCAACTGGTGATTGGCACCTTCATCGAGACAACAAACTCACACATCATGCCTCATGCAGTTGATGAGTTCTTTGGCAAAACATCAAATCACCCAGGTGACTCAGCCCCCTTACATCCCAGATTTGGCATCCTATGACTTCGGCTTTTCCAAAACTAAAATCACTTTTGAACGGGAAGAGATTTCAGACCATCAATGACACACAGGGAAATACAATGGGGCAGATGATGATTGAGAGAACTGTGTAAGGTCCCAAGGTGCTTACTTTGAAGGAGATTGAGACGTCATTGTCTTATGTGCAATGTTTCTTCTATCTTTTTCAATAAATATCTCTATTTTTCATAGTACATGGCTGGACACTTTCTGAACAGACCTTGTCCCTAAGATTTTTACCAGGATTCACTATTTAAGGTGATTGTGAGTAATGAAATTAGTTATCAGCCTCTTATTTTGGAATCCTTTTGGTCTGGTATAGTTTGTTTTATAAAAAGCATCTGTAGTACTTGGGTTAAAACTTTTATTTCAATATCATATTATAAACAAATTCACACACATGAATGTAAAATAGCTGGAAGTATAAGATCTTTTTCTAAATAATCTTAAATCTGGATCAGCCCCACTTCTTACTAATCGTGGGATTAGTAAGAAATCCAACACCAATCAATTATGTATGGTATAAAGATTGTGTAGATTATTGCCCTGTGCTAAATTTTAAAATTCTGTGATTAGCATCCAGTAAGAATGAGTGAGCTTCTAATAAGCCAAATTTACCCCAAAATAATAGCTATGAACTCTGACTTAGCTTAAAAACAACAACAACAACAACAACAACAACAACAAAAAAACAAGAGTAAAAACACCAAAATATTTATGTTGAGGGCTCTGGAGACCAAACAAAAACAGATAATCTTTAGAAGGGAGGCAAAATTTGGAGAAAGTGTCTAGCATTTCATGTTTTTTGCTCTTGCTTTCTAAAGTGAACATCTATTTTTCTCAGTTTGTGCAAAATTCTCCTTTCCATTTGGGATGAGGCCCATTACTTATCTAGTGTTATTCTCACAGGAATTATGAGAAGTAGGCCTGGCCAAGATCACAGCCCTATTCTTTTTTTTCCACAGGGGTTGATCTAATTCAAGAGCAGGTGATTCGGGCAAAACTGTAGTCCTTTCCAAAATTTGACAAGTGACTCCTATAAAAAAAAAAAAAAGAAAAGAGGTTATCTTCCTTCTTTTAGGATTATGAAGTGTAAGGATGTGACTTTTGGCTCACACCAGCCTCTTTCCCATTGAGTAGAGAGGGCCAGCCTGAAAATGCAGCCAGAAAACAGAAAAACAGTCAAGCAATGCAGGCAAAGAGCTCTGGCAACAGAAACTGGTGTTTCACATCCAGCTCTGCCTAATGTATGATATAAAGGTTTTGAAATTGCTATCACAGTCAGGCAGTGCACATGAAGAACTTCTTCTCCAAGAAATCAAACAGAATTTATTTTAGAACTAAATAGGACACATTGAATAAAAGAAAGTTTTATCTTAAATTTTCCTGATAGACATTTTGTCCCTAGGCTGCATATTATTGATTTCAACAGCCCCATCAGTACTTTCATATTATTCACAATGTACAAAGTGTGTCATTTGGTCCGAGAGTCAAGTTTTAAAATTACAGTCTTTTCATTCTTTGTTCTTCAAAATAGTTCTTAAAACACACTTATTATGCTCCCTGGTAATAACTGGTTAATACAATCTTCTTCTAAAAATAGAATAAGAGAATCATCTACTTTATATATTTTTTAATGTATTGTTGTTCAATTATAGTTGTCCCCATTTTTCTCCCGTTGCTCTTCCCTGCCCTATCCACCCCACCTCTCCCAAATTCAATCCTCCCACCTGCATTGTCCTTGTCCATAGGTCCTTTATATACCTGTTCCTTGATTTGACCCTACCCCTTCTTTCCCACATTATCCTCCTCTTCTCTCCCCTCTGGTCACTGTCAGTCTGTTCTTTATTTCCGTGTTTATGGTTCTATTTTCCTTGCTTGATTGTTTTACTGATTAAGCTCCATTTATAGGTAAGATCATACAATATTTGTCTTTCACCTCCTGGCTTATTTAACTTAGCATAATATTCTCTAGTTCCACCCATGCTGTGGTAAAGGGAAGGAGTTCCTTCTTTCTTACTGCTGTGTAATATTCCATTATGTAAATGTACCACAGTTTTTTTCTCTATTTTTTCACATTTTTTATTGTTGTTCAAGTACAGTTGTCTCCATTTTCCCTCCACCACTCCCTCCCACCCCAGTCATACCCACCTCCCACCCTTGATCATACTCCCATTTGGCTTTGTCCATGTGTCCTTTATAAATATTCCTTGATGACCCATCCCCTTTCTGCCCTGTTATCCCCTACCACACCCCCGTGATGACTGTCAGTTTGTTCTTTATTTCCATGTCTCTGGTTATATTTTGCTTGCTTGTTTGTTCTGTTGTTAGGTTCCACTTACAGGTGAGATCATACGGTATTTGGCTTTCACCTCCTGGCTTATTTCATTTAACATAATGCTCTCCAGGTCCATCTATGCTGTTGTGAAGGGTAGGAGCTCCTTCTTTTTTACTGCTGTATAGTATTCCACTGTGTAAATGTACCATTGTTTTTTGATCCACTCATTTACTGATGGGCACTTAGGCTCTTTCCAGCACTTGCCTATTGTAAATAGCGCTGCTGTGAACATTGGAGTGCGTAGGTTCTTTTGAATTGGTAGTTTCAGGGTTCTTCAAGGATAATCCCAGCAAGGGAACTGGCAAGACAAAAGGCAATTCCACTCCTATTTTTTGAGGAAATTCCATATTGTTTTTCCACAGTGGCTGCACCAGTCTGCATTCCCACCAACAGTGTACTAAGGTTCCCTTTTCTCCACAACCTCTCTAACACAAATCCTTGATTTGTTTATGATGGCCATTCTCACTGGTGTGAAATGACATATCTCATTGTGGTTTTAAGTTGTACCTCTATAATGGTTAGTGATGTTAAACATTTCTTCATGTGTCTCTGGGCCATCTCTATGTCCTCCTTGAGGAAGTGTCTGTTCAGGTCCTTTGCCCATTTTTTTAATTGGATTGTTTGTCTTCCTGGTGTGGAGTCCTGTGTTCTTTATATATTTTGGAGATCCAATCCTTGTCTGAGGTATCATTGGCAAATATATTTTTCCATATGGGGGGGTCCCCTTTTCTTTTTTATATTTTATTGATTATGCTATTACCGTTGTCCCATCATTCTCTCCCTTTTATTCTCCTCCACCCTGTACCCCTCTCCCACCAGTATTCCCCCACCTTAGTTTATGTCCATGGATCACACTTATAAGTTCTTTGTCTTCTTCATTTCCCATACTATTCTTAACCTCCCCCTGTCTATTTTGTACTTATCATTTATGTTTCTTATTCCCTGTACATTTTCCCCCATTCACTCCTTTCCTCTCCCCACTGATAAACCTACATGTGATCTCCATTTCTGTGATTCTGTTCCTGTTCTAGTTGTTTGCTTAGTTCTTTTTTTTTTTTTTTTTAGGTTTGGTTGCTGATAGCTGTGAGTTTGTTGTCATTTTGCTGTTCATAGTTTTGACCTTCTTCTTTTTCTTAGATAAGTCCCTTTAACATTTCTTATAATATAGGTTTTGTGATGATGAACTCCTTTAACCTGACCTTATCTGGGAAGCACTTTATCTGCCCTTCCATTCTAAATGATAGCTTTGCTGGATAGAGTAATCTTGCATGTAGGTCCTTGCTTTTCATGACTGAATACTTCTTTCCACCCCTTCTTGCTTGTAAAGTTTCTTGTGAGAAATCAACTGATAGTATTATGGGAACTTCTTTGTAAGTAACTGTCTCCTTTTCTCTTCCTGCTTTTAAGATTCTCTCCTTCTTTTGTAATCTTGGGTAATGTAATTATGATGTATCTTGCTGTGTGCTTACTTGGGTCCAAATTCTCTGGGACTCTCTGAGCTTCCTGGACTTCATGAAGTCTATTTCCTTTGCAAGATTAGGAAAATTCTCCTTCATTATGTTTTCAAATAAGTTTCCAATGTCTTCTCTTCCTCTTCTCCTTCTGGCACCCCTGTGATTCAGATGTTGGAATGTTTAAATTTCCCTCAGAAGTTCCTAAGACTCTCCTCATTTTTTTGAAATCTTGTTTCTTCATTCTGTTCTGGTTGAATGTTTATTTCTTCCTTCTGCTCCAAATTGTTGATTTGATTCCTGGTTTCCTTCCCTTCACTGTTGGTTGCCTGTATATTTTTCTTTATTTCACTTTGCATAGCCTTCACTTTTTCCACCCTTTGCGATCATACTCATTCATTTCTCTAAGCATCCTGATTAGAAGTGTTTTGAACTCTGCATCTGATAAGTTGGCTATCTCTTCATTGGTTAGTTGTATTTTTTCTGGAGCTTTGATGTGTTCTTTCATTGTGGCCATATTTTTTTTGTCTCAATGCACCTGTTACATAGTAAGGGGAAGGCCCTTAATTATTAGCCAGAGTGAATCAATGCAGGTTGCTGCCTTGTGAAGCTGTAAGTGGGGAAGGCTCCAAGTGCCCTTTGCTTTGCTCTTGTCCCACTTTCTGTCACTTCCCTCACTTTGCACAAGTAGATTGTGCTCTTTCAGGTGCTGACTCATAGGTGGTTGGACTTCTGTATGTTCTAGGACCCTGTGGGATTCTCTAATGAACCTTCTGTGAGGCTGGGAGTTTCTCCTGCTGCCTCAACTCCCACATATTTTTTACAGCCTGGGATTATGAGTCTTTAGTTTCCCACTCTGAAACCCTGGGTTTTGTGGTCTGTCTCACTTTCCTGTTGTTCCTCCCAGCCTTATCTGCATGAGAATGTGGGATCGCCCACGTGGTCCACCACCTTACCTTGCTGCTTGTCCTCCTTTCCCCAGCTGCCCATCACAGCAGCCCCTTCTACCAGTCTGGATGAATATTTCTTTAACTTCTTGTTTGTTGGACTTCCATGAAAATTATTTCCTTGCAGGTATAGTTGCTCTTTGTTTTTAAATTGTTAGCCTTCCTTTGGTTATGCAAAAAACAGAAGCATTTCTGTGCATGCTTTCATTTTGGCTGGGAGTCCGGTTTCCTTCTGATTTGGCTAATGTTTTCTCCAGTGTGCAGACATATTTTATTTTGATGAAGTCCCATTTGTTTATACTTTCCTTTATGTCCCTTGCTCTAGGGGACATATCAGTGAAAATATTGCTGCATGGAATATCTGGAATTTTTCCTGCCTGTATTCTCCTCTAGGACTTTTATGGCGTTACAACTTATATTTAAGTCTTTATCCATCTTGAGTTTATTTTTGTATGGTGTAAGTTGTGGTTGAGTTTCTTTTCTTTCTTTCTTTTTCTTTTCTTTTTTCTTTTTTTTTTTTTTTTTTTTTTTTTTTTTTTTTTTTTTTTTTTTTTTTTTGCATGTAGCTGTCCAGATCTCCCAACACCATTTATTGAAGAGGGTATTTTTACTGCATTTTATGCTTTGGCCCACTTTCTTGAATATTAGTTGATCACAGAGACTTGGATTTCTGGGCTTTCTATTCTCTTCCTTGATCTATGTGTCTGTTCTTATGCCAGTATCAGGCTGTTTTCATTATAGTAGCCTTGTAGTAGATTTTTTATATCAGATATTGTGATCCCTCCTACTTTGTTTTTCTTTCTCAAAATTGCTGAGGCTATTCTGGCTCATTTCTGGTTCCACATAAATTTAAAAATTTTTTTTTCTATATCTGTGAAATATGTCATTAGTATTTTAATAAGGATTGCATGGAATCTATAGATTTCTTTGTGTAGTATGGAAATATTAATGATGTTAATACTTCCAATCCACGAACACAGGTCTTCCTTAATTTCTCTCTTCAGTATTTTGTGGTTTTCTGACTATAAATCTTTTACATCCTTGGTTAGTTTTATTACTAGGTACTTTGTTTTTCTTATTGCTATAGTGAATGGGATTTTTTCCCCTGATTTCTATTTCTGATATTTCATTGTTGGTGTACACAACTGCCTTTGATTTCTGAATCTTGACTTTGTATTCCACTGTTTTGCCAAATTCACCTATTAGGTCAAGTAGTTTTTTTGTGGAGTCTATAGGGGTTTCAGTGTACACTATCATGTCATCCACCAACAATGACAGTTTTACTTCCTCCTTTCCAAATTGGATGCCTTTTATTTCTTTTTCTGTCTGATCTCTGTGGCTGGAACTTCCAAAAGTATGTTGACTAGAAGTGGTGAAAGTGGACATCCTTGTCTTGTTCCTGATCTGTAGGGAAAGCTTTTAGTTTTTACCCATTAACTATGATGTTGGATGTAAGTTTCTTGTTTATGGCATTCATGATGTTGAGGTATGCTCCCTCTACTCCCACTTTGCTGAGTCTTAGATAAATGGCTGTGGTACCTTATCAAATGCTTTTTTTCTGCATCTATTGATATGATCATGTGATTTTTGTCTTTCCTTTTGTTTATGTGATATAGTAAGTTTATTGATTTGTGAATATTATACCATCCTTGCATCCCTGGGTTATATACCACTTGGTCATGGTGTATGATCTTTTCAATGTATTGCTGGATGTGGTTTGCCAATATTTTGTTGAGGGTTTTAGCATCTATATACATCAGCAATATCGATCTGTAGTTTTCTTTCTTTATTGTGTCTTTATCTGCTTTGGGGATTAGGATGCTGGCTTCATAAAAAGAGTTTGGGAGTTTTTGTTCTTCTTGGATTTTTTTGGAATAGTCTGTGAAGGATAGGGTTTAGCTCTTTCTTAAGTGCTTTGTAGAATTCTCCTATGAAACCATCCAGTCCAGGGGTTTTGTGTGTTGGGAGTTTTTTGATTACTGTTTCAAATTCATCTTCTGTTATTGGTCTGTTCAGGCTTTCTGCTTCTTCTTCATTGAATTTTGGAAGATTATATTTTCTAGAAATTTGTCCATTTTACACAGGTTTTAAAATTTCTTGGCATATAGTTATTTGTAGTAATTTCTTACAATCCTTTGTATTTCTGTGGTATCATTTGTAATTTCTCCTCTTTAATTTCTGAGTTTATTTATTTATGTCCTCTCTCAGTTTTCTTTTTTTATGATTTTATTTATTTATTTTTAGAGAGGAAAAGGGAGGCAGAAAAAGAGAGGAAAAGAAACATCAATATGTGGTTGTCTCTCAAATTCCCCCTACTCAGAACCTGGGCCACAACCCAGGAATGTTCCCTGACTGGGAATCCAAGCAATGACCCTTTGGTTCACAGGCTGGTCTTAATCCACTCAGCCACAGCAGCCAGGGCATTCTTCTTTTTCTTGGTGAGTCTGGTTAAAGGCTTGTTAATTTTGTTAATCTTTTCAAAGGATCATTTCCTGGATTTAGGGATCCTTTGGATTGCTCTTTTAGTCTTTAGTTCATTAATTCTGCTCTGATCTTGATTATTTCCTTCCTTCTACTCACTCTGGGCTTTTTGTTGTTGTTGTTGTTGTTATTCCTCCATTTCTAGTAGATGTATGATTAGGTTGAGTATTTGAAATGTTTCTATCTTTTTTACGTAAGCATGCATTGCTATGAACTTCCCTCTGAGGACTTCCTTGGCCATGTCTTATAGGTTTTGGGCTGTTTTGTGTTAACTTTCATTTGTTTCTAGAAACTTTTTGATTTCCTTCCTAATTTCATTCTTGACCCATTCATTGTTTAATAGCATGCTATCCAATCTCCATGAATTTGAGCGTTTTTGAGTTTTTTCCATGAGGCTGGTTTCTAGTTTCAAGCCCTTGTGGTCTGAGAAAATGCTTGATATGATTTCAATTTTGTTGAATTTGTTGAGGCTTTTTTTTGTCCTATCATATGGTCTATTTTTGAAAATATTGCATGTGCATTTGAAAATAATGTGGGTTTTACTTCTTTGGGGTAAAATTTCTGAACATATCAATTAAGTTCATTTGATCTAGAGTGTCATTCAGTGCCACAATATTCTGGTTGATTCTTTGTTTGGAAGATCTATATATTGTTGACAATGGGATGTTAAAATGTCCTACTATCAGTGTGTTTCTGTTCATATCTTTCTTGAAGTCCTCTAAGATCTTCTTTATGTATTTTGGTGCTCTTATGGTGGGTGTACATATGTATACACTGTTTATGTCTTCTTGATGGATTCTTCCCTTGAGTATTATAAAGTGGCCTCTGTGTCTCTTTATGACATTTGTTTTGAAGTCTATTCTCTCTGATATAGCTATTGCTACCACAACTTTTTTTCTTATCCATTTGCTCATAATATTTTCTTCCAACACTTTACTCTCAGCTGTTTGGGTCTTTTGTTCTGAGGTGGTTCTCTTCTAGGCAGCATATGTGTGGGTCAGGTTTTCTTATCCATTCAGTTACCCTTTGTCTTTTGACTGGAGCAATTAATCTATTTACATTTAAGGTTAAAATTGATAGGTACTTATTCATAGCCATTTTACCTTTGTACCTGTATTCCTCACTCTCTTTTTCTTAAGGCATGTCTTGCAATGCTTGTTCGGTGGAGGTGTATTCTTTTAGCCTTCTTTTGTCTGGGATACTCTTTCTTTCACCTTCCATTTTAAATGAGAAACTTGCTGGGTAGAGTAGTCTTGGTTGTAGGCCTTTGCTTTTCATTACTTGGAATATTTCTTGCCATTCCCCTGTGGCTTGTAGTATTTCTCTTCAGAAATCAACTGCTAGCCTTATTGCAGCTTCCTTCTATGTCACTTCCTGTTTCTTCCTTTTGACTTTCGGATGTTTTCTCTTGTTACTTTTCCAACAGGTTTTCTTTCCTTTTGTATGAATATTATTACATTTCATGTTGTCTTGCAGCCCCCTGAACCTGTCTTTGGCTTTTTCTTTTTTCTTTGACTCTTTTTTCCTTTTCTTGTTCTTTCTGGACATTTATTCCTACCTTTTTCTCCAGTTCACTGACTTGTTTCTCTGCTTCATGGAGCTTGCTTTTAATTCTTTCTACTGTGTTCTTAAATTCAGAAATTGCATTATTCATTTCTTCCTGGTTCTTATTGATAGTTTCTATGTCCTTTTTTATGCTGATGTAGTTCACATTAAGTTCCTTTTAGCTTTCAAGGTAGCTCTAGTTCTTTGTAATTCTCACTGATCTCATTGCACTTCCTTATAACCATTGTTTTGAACTCAACGTCTGATAATTTACTTACCTCTATTCCATTTAGTACTTTCTGGAGATTCCTACTTTCCTTTCAATTGGGGGTTGTTTCTTTGTTTTCCCATTTTAGGGGAGACATTCCTTTTTTGTGTCTACTCAAATTGATCTGCTTTGACTTCCTGTCATTGTGTTGTGAGCTTTTATGGTACAGGACTTGTGAGATTCAGTGGTGCAGTCTCCTTGATCTCCTGAATTTAATGCTCTTAGAATGCTCTTAATGCCATTTATGTTGGCTCTCTGGATATAATGGGGTTTTGATTGTTATTCTGTCATTGTTTGGTGTTTCCTTACCTCCATATGGCCCTACTCTCTATCCACCACACCTTTATGCTCTTGTGCAGGTACTGCCAGAACAAAAACACATCCCAGAAAACAAATCACACACACAAAAATCACTCCCACACACAATCCCACTATTGACAGCAATGGAATCAGTACTAATAAGGATATAAAGTGATTAAAACTATTGTAAGAAAGGAAAAGCAAATAAGAGATGAAAAGCTAAAAGAAAAATTATTTTTAGAGGATAGAGGGAGACACACTAATAAGAGTGGGGAATCAGAGTAATATTTATATCATAAATAAAACAGGATTGAAGAAGGTGGAGTGAAGTGAGATATGGGACATGTATAGTTTAGGTTTAAACAAAGAATAAAAAAGAGAGAGAGAAAGAAAAAAGAAAAATGTAAGCAAATAATTTTAAAAAATAGGAAAAAATTAGAGAGAAGGATCCACCATAGCACTATGAACAACAAGTAGGCTGAGATTAATATAGGTGTGATGGGAATAAGAGTGAAAAAAGAATAAAAAGCTTAAGAAATGTGTAAAGGAAAGGGAAGTGATTTTGAGATGATAGAAGGAGAGGGACTACTCAGAGTGAGAATGAAAACTGAGCTAAGAAAGGCAACAATTAAAATGTGAGATGAAATAAAGAAAGAGGCAAGAAAAAGAAAAAATAGAGAAGAAAAAAACAGGCTAAGACAGGGAAAAGTTAAAAATTGAAACAAAAAGAAGAATGGGCAGGATGAAGGCAGGATGAAGTAGAAGAGGAGAACGGTAAAATTTGAAATTTGAAATGCAAGAAAAGTGAAGAACTAGAGGTAAAATTGAAAAAATGCAACAACTAACCTATCCACAACCAATGAGCAAAGATTGCTAAAGGTGGAGAAAGAACACACATATTTTAAGAGTGGGAAAATTATGTGAGCGACTATTGACAAGAAAATTGATTTTGAGAGGCTAGAAGGGGGGAATAGCAGGACTGCTGAATGGAAACAAATTGTAGCAAGAGAGAAAACAACATTTAAAATGAAAATAATAAGAAGAAAGGAGTAGGTAAAATAGAGTAAGAGAAGGGAGGAGCAAAACATGAGAATTATAATAAAGTATAAAATCTAGTGACTTAATGTGCACAAACTTGAAGGAGAAGAAATGAGTGTTAGAAAACTATGTAGGAAAGAAAATATCACAAATCATGGAGAAGACCATGGTGGATTTCATCTTGGTATCTTCTAGTATTTATCACTATTTTTTCTTTCTGGATTCCCCTCTGGTAATGTCATCTAGTGACCCAGTCTAGCCTTAGGCAGCCTGTTGAAGATTACCAGGGATCAACTGTCTCTGGCTAACTCGTTTCATTGTTAATCTAGTCACTCTGCACACAGCAGTCAGGCTTAAGCATGATAGGGTGGGGCAGAATCCCTCCTGAGGTCAGGGCTATTGTTTCTCCTTAAGTTGCTGCCCTCAGAGTGTAGTGGTCTGCCTGAGCAAGATGGCTGCTGCAGTGCAGGGGATGACTTAGCACCGGGCTCCTGGCGCCTACTCTCTCAGGTACCTCACCAAAGACTTGGTCTCTAGTCTCTCCTCAAGCATCTCTAGTCCACTTTGCCCTGCATTTTCCAGAGTCCAGGGTAAATGGTTGCATATGAAAATTAATGTGTTGGCCTATTAAATGGCTCTCTCAACTCTAGACATCTGTCTCTGACAGAGAAAAACCTTGCTGCTTTTCACAGCTGGATGCTATCTGTGTACTTTTTGGGTTCTGGTACTATACGGGGGAGCCCAGCTTGGGGTTTAGACCCCACACTTCTCAGGGGGGTTCTTCTGGCTGCTGAGATATCCCTCTGGCACTTCGTTGCCACCTGTGGGGGCCCAGGCAGCCTTCTCACATCCTCTTCTCACTCCCTACTAGTTACATTGTGTTGAAGCTGTTTCTTCTGTCTCTCCATGGTTATAAGGCCACTTTATACATATTAAAAAACAGAACTTATTCATTCTCTCCAGGTTTGCATGATTTGACCAAACATATGTATCAATAAGAAAAAATTTCCTACTTTTATTTCTGTGTTTTAATGACCAGAGAAAATTCTTTGTTGTTTTTACCTTGGTTTCAAAATAATACTTATCAATATTCTCTTCTTCCTCTGAATCTTGATCAGGCATCCAACATTGATCTTTTAAATTCAAAAATAAATATTTTAAAGCTTTGCAGTTTCCTACCTCCAGACATTGCCCCAGGGATTTTCCCTCCTGGTCATATTGTGCAGACATGTGCCCAGGTCCTTTTTCATGCCTGTGCATGTGCCACCCTCTAGTTTGTCCTCTAAAGCTGCAAACTGGCTGTCAAGGCATGTTTATAGAAAACCATGCCCCGGCTGGCGTGGCTCAGTGGATTGAGTGCCAGCCTGTGAACCAAACGGTTGCTGGTTCAATTCCCAGATCAGGACACATGCCTGGGATGCAGGCCAGGTCCCCAGTGGGGGAGGGGGTGTGTGTGACAGGCAACCATACATTGATGGTTCTCTCCCTCTTTTTCTCTCTCTTTTCCTCTCTCTCAAAATAGATAAAATCTTTAAAAATAATGAAAGAAAGAAAGAAAGAAAGAAAGAAAGAAAGAAAGAAAGAAAGAAAGGAAGAGTAATTCACTATTACTCGGCTTGTTGCACGAGAAGAGTTCAAAGGAAGTTTACTTATTATGAAATGAATGACATCACAGGAAAACAAGACCCTCCAGAAACAAATAAAGAGCACTGAAATGGTAAATAAGTTTAATTTTTTTTCTCTTAGCTTTTTAAATTTACATATGCTGTTAAAAGGAAAAAAGTATACATTGTCTTACTTTTTAAAGCAACTGCATGTGGTACATATGAAAATTATAGCAAAAGGGAGGTGAAAGTTGGAGAGCCTACATAGCTTCAGAAGTAGTACTATATAGATTCCAGGTAGAATTTTTCAAAATAATGTTGTATATTTTAATTGCCATAGAAACCACTAAGAAATTACTACACAAATGTACTTCAACCACCTGTTAAAATAAGAAATCTGCAAGATGATGAGCAATAACTCCTCCCTCCCTGCCTAACTGCACTCAGATTCAATATATTAAACCCTGTATTCTAATGATTTCATGCAGGAAGCTTGTTGAAAGAACAAATGTGCTCAGGGTTAGCTAAATCTTTTTAGTCTCAGGTACTCAATGCTGCTGTTGCAGCTAGCTACCTAGTATACCAGTTCATTGTAGCCTTTTCTGTAATCTATCAGAAATGAAATCACTGGGCTTCCATTACAAATACTGAGAAGGATACGTGATAACTTATAGATTAGACATATGTAAAACACATGTGGAAAATAAAAGCTAAGCAGTCCTGTCAATACTCTGAGTGCTGTTACCACTGTGATTTCATTAATTACATATTGCAAGTCTGAAACTATTTATTTTATTGTTTTGTAATGCTTTTTAAGAAATTCACAGTAAGCCTTTTGGCAGTAGGGAATGAAAAAATGTAAGAGTGCAGTTCATTTGGGAAAAAAAGTATCAAAATCCTATCTCTTATAAAAGTTGGTGATGATCCATTCATTTACTGATGGGCACTTAGATTGCTTCCAGTACTTGGCTATTATAAATTGTGCTGCTATGAACATTGGGGTGCATAGGTTCTTTTGGGTTGGTGTTTCAGGGTTCTTAGGATATAATCCTAGCAGTGGAAGGACACATGGAGAATAACAAGGTGGGTGGAAACAAGGAGGTGGGAAGAGTTGGGGTGGTGGGGGAGGGCTGGTGGGGAAAGAGGCAGAATACTGTTCTTGAAAAACAAAACAATAATAAAGATTTAAAAAAATCAACAACAGCAACAACAAAAAGTTGGTGATAAGTCTGTGACTTAAACAAGTTTTGCCAAAATTACTTTGCATTGTGGGACTCCAGTGTTTTTTTCTCGCTGCATGGAAACAAGAAGACAAAATTGCTGAAGAAGTATTATAATCCACTATTAAAAGTAGTACTTTGTTTTGATTGCACTAGCTAGGACATCCAGGAGAGTTAAATAGAAGAAATGAGATCAGGCATTTTGTCTCATTTTTTTATCTTAAGTAGGAAAGCCAATATTTCAAAGGTAAATATGATGTTTACAGTAGACATTTTTGGTGGTACCCATCTCAGTTTGCTATTTATGTTTTTAAACATGAGTGCTGTAGAATTTTACAAAATGCTTTTTGGTACATATGTCACAGTGATCTCATGATTTTTCTACTTTCTTTTTATAAATGTGTAAATAACATTGATTGATTTTTCAAATATTAAGTAAGCATACAGATCCAATTAAATATCACTTTGTTTATGATATATTATCTTTTTAACATATCATTGAATTTGATTCATTATTATTATATTTAAGATTTTTTTAGAACTATTTTATAAGTATCTAATGTTATAAAATCAATTGGTCTATTTATACATTGACATATTAAATGATATAATTTTATCATTTAGGTACTCTCTTTCACATTGTCTCACTATGAATAATAAATTATATGTTGACTCTTAACAGTGAATAAAAGAGAGAAATATACACAAGGGGAGCATTATAAAATAGAGTGAAAAAAGAAGGTCATGCCACAGAGACACAGCAGACTAGCAAAGTTCTGGAAATGATAAGGAAATTGTCAGCAATGGATAGAGAACAAAGTATTGAGAATGGTTTGGCATCTTCGATAAAATAAAATAAGACTATCTTCAGTGAAACAAGAGTAGAAAACCTTAAGTAAATGAAAGATAGATGAAAATTCAACAGAATGAGATGAGGAGTGAAGAAGATGAGATTTATAGGTCAGTGGATGATTAGAGAAGGATTTAGAAGACATCTAAACAACAAAAAAACAGAACTAAAATCTATGTTAGAGAATTACAACAGAACTGAAATGTCTAAGCATAAAATCAGCAGGGCTTTAAGTTCAAAATTCAGCTTCAAACTGCACATTTAATGATCACCTCTGACAATCCCACTGAAATAAATAATGAAATACAAAATTGGGAGAAACATGTATTACCACTTGAAACTAAAGAAACATGGCACCCAAAAGCAAAACAAAAATTCAAAGCCTCTGTGAAGTAGAATGGAAAAGTTCTGGATAAAATAAAGGGCCAACAGATTCTTATAGAAGTGTGTGTGCTTGGGAGTGAGAGGAAGCCCTCTGGCAAATTCCTAAAAACCAGTTACAAGTTTTAAGAAGCAAGGCCTGAAGGTGATTTTTGGCCATTACATAATTGACACAGTTCAAACAGCCCTACCAGGGCCAGTGGTAATCACTGCTTTATGACCACTGCAACTAAAGAAAGGAGGTTCTGCTCCAACTGGTTCTTAATAAGAGAGGATCTGTCTCTTTATAAAGCATCTATACTGGCCCTGATATCTTTAAGCTATTATCAATAATAAATAAGTAAGTAAGTAAGTAAGTAAATAAATAAATAAATAAATAAGAAGAAAAGAGAGAAAAGTAAAAAACAGAGAAAGACTTCAGCAAAACACTAAATTACTTTTACTTCTTTATCACTCTCTTGTGTTTCAAGACCACTATATATCCATTCACAAAAAAATAAAATAAAAAAATAACATGTGCCTCTCAGACTTCAGCCATAAGCATCTGGGCAGTGCTCTGCATGGTCACTAACCATACCCATTTTGATTTTAAATATTAGACAAACGTGGAGCTTTGACTCTTCAATAAGAGCAAAAAGAAAAAAATGTGATTTTAAAGAAACTTAGATATAAAATGAATCTTTTCTTCTAAAACAAATTATACTCAGAAAGGAAAAACCTTCAAGAAATATTTTATTTCATATACTTATCAATATCTGAGTTTAAAATAAGTGTGCAAAATGAACAACCATAAAATATTGTTCTTAGAGGAAAATCATCAAAAAGTGTAAAGTCAGTGAATGTAAGGAATCTCAGGATAGAAACTGTAGAAAACAAACAGTAAATTAGAAATCTGGTTTGAAAAATATCAAATGGAGCTCTGCAGGACAAGGATAGGTCATGAATATAAGTTCCAGGCTAGAATCTATGAAGACAAAGTATTTATATGCAAAGGCATACATATTCAAGAAAAGCACCATAAAGCTGATGAACAAGCAATAAAGAAAAAATAAATTTTATTGAGTTGAGGATTGATACTTCACACTGAAAATCTTTATTAGGTCTCCTGAGAGTGATAATGATGATTTTTAAAATCTGAAAGGCAAAAAGAGAATCTTGGTTCTCATTTTTCTGATTCACTGAACATAAATATTTTCCTTGTTTTCTCTCAAAATCTGATGAAATGACAAAAGGATACAGGGAAAGATGTTCATGCTAAAACACTGAGAATAATGCCTTCAAAAAGAAAGAAATATATAGTATTTCTGGAAGATATTAAGCTAATAGAACAATATGGATCCCTATACCTATTATAGGTGAGATGTCTTGAAACCTATAAAAATGGAAAAGGGGACCTATGAAAAATTAAGTTTTCCAGAAAAAAATCCCTTGAGGACAAGATCATAAAGAGCAAGAATAAAGGAGCTGTAACAGACTGTGAGCTTTTGACTGTGTTAAAATATTACAAAATACTTCCTGTAACCCTCTGCTTTTAGGCCTACTGTCTGATACATTTTTCAACTGCTTTTTATAAACCATAGGAATTCTGCCAAGGAGGCCTCTATTGGCATGATTTTGAGCTCTCCATGTGGGAAACAGGACATTTATATTATCCAGATAGGATCCTTCTGCACCTCTAAGGCAAAATCTGCCTGCTTTTACCTCCTTGCCCATTGGACACAACTAGCCTCAGCACTCATTGCTGTGACAATAATGGCCCACATGTACCACGGAACTTCCACGAACAAGATCACAGCTGAATCTATACGCTCATTAATACATGGAAATGAGTGAGTGAAAATAACAATCACCTGACATTAGAGGAAAAAATAATAAAAACAACCTAACGCTGTAGCTTCCCATCAAGATGGCAACATAGGCAGACATGGCTTGTCTCTTTGCACAACCACTTCAAAATTACAACTAAAATATAGAACAACCATCTCTCAGGAACATCAGAAGTTGAGTTTAATGAAAGCCCAGCAACTACAAAATTGAAGAAACTACATCCATCCAGACTGGAAGTTTGCAGACACAAAATGGTCTGGACCCATGCCCATGGAGATAAAAATTCAGGAGAGATTTCTTGGAGTCCTGGAACCACAATAGACACCCCCTCCACCCCCATCCCAGAATTCCAGTGCTAGGAAGATAAGTCCCCACAACTTCTGGCTGAAAAACTAGCAGGGACTGAGTTGGTGGTAGAGGCTGCTGGAGCCCTACACAGTTCCACGCATGTATTCACCTACTCAGATGTGCTCCCCCTGAATTCCAGGTGGCACCAGGTGGCAATTTGAAGGGCACCAGTGATATACAGGGGGAGACTGAAACATCTGGCATCAGGGCAAGCAGAGGCCACTGTGCCTTTAATGATCCCTCCTCCCATAGAGCCAGTAGGCTAGTGCCATATCTGAGACTCAATTAACCTGGCTAACACTTTGTGACCCACCTTGGAGATCCACAAAGGATATCCCCAACCCAAATTATGGGCCCATCCAAGCTGCTTTTCTGTAAGAATAGCTAGTCTAGGCTCCTAAATCCTATCAAACAAGCACCAACTGGCTTCAGTGAGCCCTAGCAGCAGCTAGAGTCCCAGCTTGGCTTCACCTGGGAATCTCCAAACCTAGCACAAGCAGCAGCCATCTCAGACTGCTTATAGCTCAGGAAGGGTGCCCTGGGCAACACACAGGTGGGGCTGAACTTGGCCTGTACCAGCCAGGAAATCACAGGGCCAATGCACCCAGCGGATAGCTACAGATCACGTTGGAGGACCACCATCCTGCCCAGGCACAGCTGATCCCTCATGGAGGACAGAGGTTGGGGTCAGTGGCCACAGACAGTCCTTGCATCTGACTGGCCTGAATAAATCCCTCCCATTGACCTGACAACAGCAATCAAGGCTCAACTACAAGAGGAGGGTGTACTCAACCACACAAAGAGTGTACCTTGCATACCCAGCTTGGGTGATAGGGGAGGCTGTGCCGTACACCTACATAAGTACCCTGCAGGACACCTACATTAAGGCATGCTACCAACACATGGAGTCAAAGCAGCTCTACCTAATACATAGAAACGAACACAGGAAAGCTGCCAAAATTAGGAGACAAAGAAACACAGCCCAAATGAAAGAACAGATAAAAACTCCAGAAAAAGAATTAAATGAAATGTAGATAAGAAATGTGTCATATGCAGAGTTCAAAACACTGCTTATAAGGATGCTCAGGGAACTTAGTGAGGACCTCAACAGCATAAAAAAGATACAGTTAGAAATGAAGAACAATTTACAGGGAAACAACAGTAAAGTAGATGAAGCACAGAATAAAATCAATGATTTGGAGCATAAGGAACCAACCAGAACAAGAAGAAAAAGATTCCAAGAAGAAGAAGAAGAAGAAGAAGAAGAAGAAGAAGAAGAAGAAGAAGAAGAAGAAGAAGAAGAAGAGGAGGAGGAGGAGGAGGAGGAGGAGGAGGAGGAGGAGGAGGAGGAGGAGGAGGAGGAGAAGCAGAAGAAGAAGAAGAAGAAGAAGAAGAGGAGGAGGAAGAGGAAGAGGAAGAGGAAGAGGAAGAAGGAGAAGGAGAAGGAGAAGAGGAGGAGGAGGAGGTGGGAAGAATAGGAAGCATCTGGGGCAACTTTAAACAATCCAACATTTGCTTCATAGGGGTACCAGAAGGAGAAAAGAAAGAGCAAGAAATTGGAAATCTATCTGAAAAAAAAATAGTGAGAGAAAACTTCTCTAATTTGGTGAAGGAAATAGACATGCAAGTCCAGGAAGCACAGAGAGTTCCAATTATGATGGAGGTGAAGAGGTCGACTTCAAGACACATCATTATTAAAAGGCATGATTAAAAGATAAAGAGACACTCTTAAAAAGAGAGAAAAAAAGTTAGTTACTGGAAGGTTGCCAGATGGGAAGGGTGAGGTGGGGAATGGTTGAAGAGGTGTGGGGATTAAGAAGTATAAATTGTTGTTACAGAATAGCCATTGGGATGTAAAGTACAGTCTAGGAAATAGAGTAGCCAAAGAACTTATACGCATGACCCATGGACATGGACAAAGGTAGGGGCATTGCCTGAGGGTGTAGGGGAACTGGGTGGAGGGGAGCAAAAGAGGGAAAAATCCAGACAACTATAAAAGCATGATCAATAAAGTATAATTAAAAAAAAAAAACCTAACACTGTGATAGGTAGAAATCAAAATGAACAAACAAATGACACTAGTAAATTAGAGTTAGCAATGAACACAGAAAGATTTTAATGATTTCATATTTACCTGTTTACAGAGAAGAAAGGATTCTCTGAAAAATAAAAAGTAATTTGTTCTTAAAATTAAAAATATGATAAATGAGACTAAAGATTACAAAAATATAAAGATAAAAAATTAACCGAATATGTAGTTTAAAAAATCAAAGCATCAAGAAATAAAAGACACAAAATAGAGCACATTCAGGTTAGCCATTAGCCTTTTAGCATTCAGAATGGCATCATCTCATCTAAGACACTGTATTCCAGGGAACTGCTTCCAAGGATGCATCCTTGAGCAAGCAAGGTGTTGAGACTGGACAGACTATGGAACTGAACCCAGAACATCCAGGAGAATCTTAAGGGTAGAAAAAGTTTGTTTATCCTCCAGACTTTCATACCATATCTGAATACAAGACAAGGTGGGGGTCGTGAATATGAGTAAATCTGCTGGAGGGGAAAACCTACCAACCAAGAAGCTACCAACAGGTAAAGTCTAAGTACAAAAAGAGAGCACACACATATGAAAGAAAGGGCAACCCAGGAGCATTCAAACAAGGAGATCAAAGAGTCTGCACCTCAGAGTCCCATATAACCACTACCACAGAAGTTCACCCTAGAAAAACAGCTAGCAAAGCAGATTACCTGCAATCACAGAAACAAACAAAAAGAGTCACCTAAAATGGAGAGACAAATAAATAACCTGCAATCGGACAGAATGGAAGATTCTTCAGTAAAAGAGTTAAATGAAATGGAGAAAAACAAACTATAAGATATAGAACTCAAAAGAATGGTTGCAAGGATGCTCAAGGAACTAACTGACAACTACAAGGAACTGAGTGGGAACTACAACAGTATGAAAAAAAATACAAACTATAAACAAGAATCAGTAAAAATGAAGAATCCAGTACCTGAAATAAAAAATACATTAGAAGGAAATACAAGCATGCTAGATGAAACAGAGGACCAAATTAGTGAACTGGAAGACAACATAGAAATAAATACACAGACTTCTGGCCAAGATGGAGGCATAGGTGGACATACTGTGCCTCCTCTCACAACCAAAATTAAGGACAAGAAATATTTCGAAACAAGAAAACAACGAGAGCTAATAAAAAATTGAACTATATGGAAGTCCAACAACCATTCATCCAGACCAGTAAGAGGGGCGGAGTCTCGGCAGGAAAAAGTGGAGGTGCGAACCTGGGAACACAGGGGGCAGCGGCTGGTGGTTCCCAAGTGTGCAGGAGGCTGGCAGGCCCACAGGTGGTGGCTGGCGGACCCCAGGCATGAGGTGGCAACTGTGCAGACCCAGTGAGGCCGCACAAGGAGGCTGACTGACCAGGTGGTTTCACATTTGCATGCACAGATAATCCAGGTGAAAGGGAAGAGGCCGAAGAGACTGGAAACCAAGACAGAGTGGAGCAGGCACCATTGTTCCCTCTCAGACTCCGCCCCCACATACAGCGTCACATCTCAGAGACTGGGCTGTCCCACCCTGGAGAACACCTAAGACTCCACCCTCACTATGTGACAGCCCCGACCAGACCAAAACCAAACCAAACCAAACCAAAACAAAAAAAAAAAACACCAAAAATGACTCAAACCGAGAACAAATCAGAGCTCCAGAGCCAGCTCCTCTAAGCCGTGAAGAGACAGCCAACCTATCAGATGCACAGTTCAAAGCACTGCTGATCAGGATGCTCACAGAATTGGTTGATTTTGCTCACAAATGAGATGAAAAAATGCAGGCTACACTACATGAAATGAAGGAAGACACATGGGGAACGAATAGAGATGGAACGAAAACTGGGTCTCAAATCAATAGAGTGGACGAGAAGGAAGAAACAAACAAACAAACAGAAAACAAGGAAAAAACAAGAATTCAAAAAAAATGAGGAGAGGCTTAGGAACCTCTGGGACATCTTTAAACGTCCCAACATCTGAATTATAGGGGTACCAGAAGGGGAAGAAGAAGAGCAACAAGTGGAAAACTTATTTGAACAAGTAATAAAGGAGAACTTCCCCAGTCTGGCAAAGGAAATAGACTTCCGGGAAGTCCAGGAAGCTCAGAGAGTCCCAAAGAAGTTGGACCCAAGGAGGAACACGCCAAGGCACATCGTAATTACATTAGCCAAGATTAAAATGAAGGAGAGAATTCTAGAAGCAGCAAGGGATAAGGGGACAGTCACCTACAAAGGAGTTCCCATCAGACTGTCAGCTGACTTCTCAAAAGAGACCTTCCAGGCAAGAAGGGGCTGGAAAGAAGTATTTGAAGTCTTGAAAGGCAGGGACCTACATCCAAGATTACTCTATCCAGCAAAGGTTTCATTTAGAATGGAAGGGAACATAAAGTGCTTCTCAGATGAGGTCAAGTTAAAGGAGTTCATTATCACCAAGCTCTTATTATATGAAATGTTAAAGGGACTTGCCTAAGAAAAAGAAGATAAAAAATATAACAGTGAAAAGACAGCAAACTCACAGCTATTAACAACCACACCTAAAACAAAAGCAAACAACTAGAACAGGCACTTTTAACAGGAACCTAATCAACAAAACAAACAAACAAATAAACATAATATAACCAAAGACACTGAAATTGAGGACAGGCTGACAGTCACCAGAGGGGAGAGGGGAGGAAATTTCAGGGGAAAAGGGGAAGGGTTTACAGGAACAATTATAAAGGACACATGGACAAAAACTATGGGGGTGGTGGAAATGGGAGGGAGGTGGGGTGGCCTGGGTTGGGAGTAAAAGACAGAAAACTGTACAAGATCAACAATTAAAATTAACAAAATAATAATAATTAAAAAATAATAAAGGCACAGCCAACCAAAAAAAAGAAAGAAAGAAAGAAAGAAAGAAAGAAAGAAAGAAAGAAAGAAAGAAAGAAAGAAAATAAATACACAGACAGAGAAGCACCAAAAAAAAAAAAAAAAAAGACTAAAAAAAATATGAAGATAGTTTAAGGAAACTATAGGACAACATGAAACACAACAACATTTGAATCATAGGAATACCAGAAGGAGAAGAAAAGGAGCAAAGGATAGAAAACCTCTTGGAAAAACAATGACAGAAAACTTCCCTAACCTGGAAGGGGATAAGCCATAGAAGACCAGAATGCACAGAGGAGCCTAATCAAGATGAACCCAAAGAGGTCCACTTCAAAACACATCATATTGAAAATGCCAATTTTTAAAGACAAGGAGAGAATATTAAAGGCAATAAGTGAGAAACAGGTAGTAACATGCAAGGCAGGTCCGATGAAACTAGCAGCTGATTTCTCAACAGAAACACTATAAGCCAGAAGGAAAATGCAAGACAAATTACAAGTAATGAAAAGCAAAGGCCTGCAACCAGCACTACTCTACCCAGAATCTTTCGCATTTAAATGGAAAGCAAAAGAAGGAGTCTCCCACAAAAGAAGACTAAAATAATACACCTCTACCAAACCGACACTGCAAGATATGTTAAATGGATTGCTTTAAGATGAGGAACAAAACGTGAGAGACACAGGAACAAGGTACAAAGGGGAGAAATGAATAAATACCTATCAATATAATACCTTAAATGTAAATGGATTAAATACTCCCATCAAAAGCATAGGATACCTGAATGGATAAGAAAATAAGATGTGCACATTTGCTGCATACAAGAAAACCATCTCAAAACAAAAGACCTATACAGACTGAGAGTGAAATGTTAGAAGAAAATATTGCAAGTGAACAGACAAGAAAAAACACAGGGTAGCAATACTTATATCAGACAAAAAGATTTCAAAACAAAAGACATAAAGAGAGACACTGAAGAACACTGCATAATACTCAAGGGAAGAATCCACCAAGAAGACATAAACATTGTATAAATATATGCACTCAACATACCAGCACCCAAATATATGTGGAAAACCTTGGATGACCTCAAGAAAGATAGAGATAGTAACACACACATAGTAGGAAATGACCCACTACCAAGAAGGGCTAGATATTTTCAAACAAAATATCACAAGGATATTGTGGAACTGAATGCCACATTAGATCCTTTGGACTTAATTGAATTTCATTGATATATATGGAATCTTTCATCCCAAAGAAGCAAAACACACATTGTTTTCAAGTGCACATGGAATATTTTCAAAGATAGACCACATGAAAGTACACAAAACAAGCTTCAACACATTAGAGAAAATTGAAACCATATCAAGCATTTTCTCAGACGACAAGAGCTTAAACTAGAAACCAACCTTAAGGAAAAAATTCAAACACATTCAAATTCATGGAGATTGAATAGCATGCTATTAAAGAATAAATGGGTTAATAATATGAGGAAGAAATCAAACAGTTTCTGGAAACAAATGAAAATGAACATAAAACAGTCCAAAACCTATGAGACGCAGTGAAGGCAGTCTTGACAGAGCACTTCATAGCACTACAGGTCAACCTAAAAAAGATAGAAATATTTCAAATAAACAACCTACCTCTACGTCTACAAGAACTGGAGGAACATGAAAAACAAGGCCCAGAGCAAGTAGAAGGAAGGAAGTAACTAAAGCCAGAGCAGAATTAAATGATATAGAGTATAAAAGAACAATCCATAAGATCAATAAATCTGGGAGCTGGTTCTTTGAAAAGATAAAAAAAAATCAACAAACCTTAAAACAGGCTAATCAAGAAAAGAGAGAGGACCCAAATAAAAACAATCAAAAATGAAAGAGGAGAGATTACAACTGATACCACAGAAATACAAAGGATTGTAAGAAATTACCATGAAGAACTATACACCAAGATATTTGAAAACCTAGGTGAAATGGACAAATTTCTAGAAAAATATAATCTTCCAATTCAATAAAGAAGAAGCAGAAAGCCTGAAAAGACCAATAACAGCATATGAAAATGAAGCAGTAAACAAAAAAACTCCCAACACACAGAAGCCCTGGGCTAGATGGTTTCACAGGAGAATTCTATAAAGCATTTAAGAAAGAACTAACACCTATTCTTCTCAGACTATTCCAAAAAGTCCAAGAAGACTGAATA
Source organism: Glossophaga mutica (assembly GCA_039655065.1). Taxonomy (NCBI): domain Eukaryota; kingdom Metazoa; phylum Chordata; class Mammalia; order Chiroptera; family Phyllostomidae; genus Glossophaga; species Glossophaga mutica. The sequence continues at coordinate 113,825,326 of CM077307.1, forward strand.
CTCCGAAACTCTTTTTATGAAGCTAGCATCATCCTAATCCCAAAACCAGATAAAGATACAACAAAGAAAGAAAACTTCAGGCCAATATCGCTGACAAACATAAATACTAAAATCCTCAACAAAATATTCTCAAACCACATCCAACAATACATTAAAATAATCATACAACATGACCAAGTGGGGTTCATCCCAGGGATGCAAGGATGCTACAATATTCACAAATCAATAAACATAATAGATCACATAAACCAAAGACAAAAATGACATGATCATAGCAATAGATGCGGAAAAAGCATTTGATAAGGTACAACACCCATTTATGATAAAAAACACTCAGCAAAGTGGGAATAGAGGGAGTATTCCTCAACATAATAAAGGGCATATATGAGAGACCTACAGCCAACCAACATCATAATCAACGGGCAAAAACTAAAATCTTTCCTAATAATATCAGGAAGAAGACAAGGTTGTCCACTTTCACCACTTCTAGTCAACATAGTATTGGAAGTCTTAGCCACAACAATTAGACAAGAAAAGGAAATAAAAGGCATCCCAGTTGGAAAAGAGGAAACAAAACTATCATTGTTTGCAGATGACATGATAGTGTACATAGAAAATCCTGTAGACGCCACCAAAAAACTACTCCACCTAATAAATGAATTTGGCAAAACAGCAGGATATAAAGTCAATATTTGGACATGAAAGGCATATTTGTATACCAACAATGAAATATCAGAAAAAAAAATCCCATTTCATACAGCAACAAGAAAAATGCAACACCTAGGAATAAACCTAATCAAGGAGATAATAGACCTGTACTCAGAAAACTACACAATACTGAAGAAAGAAATTAAGGAAGACACAAACAAATGGAAACATATACCATATTCATGGATTGGAAGAATTAACATTATCAAAATATCCATACTGTCCAAAGCAATTTATACATTCAATGCCATACCTATTAAGTACCAATGGCATATTTCACAGATATAGAACAAACACTTCAAAAATTTATATGGAACCATAATGGCCCCAAATAGCTGCAGAAATTTTGAGAAAGAAGAACAAAGTAGAAAGGATCACAATACCTGATATCAAACTGTATTACGAGGCCACAGTCAACAAAACAGCCTGGTACTGTCATAAGAGTAGGCACATGGACCAATGGAACAGATCAGAGAGCCCGGAAATAAACCCAAGTCTCTATAGTCAATTAATATTCGACAAAGGGGGCAGAAGCATAAAATGCAGCAAAAATAGCCTCTTCAACAAATGGTGTTGGGAGAGCTGGAGAGCTGCACACAAATTTAAAAAAAAAAAAGAAACTTGAGCATCAAATTACAACGTACACAAAAACAAATTTGAGGTGAATAAAAGATTTAAATATAAGTTGTGAAACCATAAAAATCTTAGAGGAGAACACAGGAAGGAAAATGTGAGATATTCACACAGCAATACTTTCACTAATATGTCTTCTAGAGTAAGGGACATAAAGGAAAGAATAAACAAATTGGACTTCACCAAAATAAAAAGCTTCTCCACAGCTAAAGAAAACAGCATTAAAATGAAAAGAGAACCAATCGCTGGGGAAAACATATTTGCCAATGACAACTCGGACAAGGTTTGATCTCCAAAATATATAAAGAACTCACACAACTCCATTCTAAGAAGACAAGCAATCAACCCTAAGAAGACAAGCAATTAAAAAACGGGCAAAGGGTGCTCGCTTAAGCAGCACATATACTAAAATTGGGACAATATAGAGAAGATTACCATGGTCCCTGCGCAGGGATGACATGTAAATCTGAGCAGGGAGAAAAGTGATACCATCACCGCTCAGCCATTGCAGCCAGCAGGATCAGAAAAACAGGTTCAACAAGTATGAAATCAGCAACACTTTTTTTGTTTGGTGGAGTTTTTAGTTGTTTGTTGTTTATTTTTTAATAATTTTTTAAAATTATTATTTATTATTTTTATCTCTTTTACCCTTCTACTCCTTTTGCCTCTCTTCTTTCTTGTTTTATTCCTTCTTCCTTTCTTTACAATTTTATCTCTTATTCCTTCCTCTTTTTTTCTTCTTTTTTCATTTTTTCCCTTTTTAAATGCCTACGAGTGAGACAAAACAAACAAACAAACAAACTTGGAACTGTGAAAAAAAAAACATAGTTGGTCCCAAAAAGAGGGCATCCTAAAAGCTGAGACAGTGGAAGCTGTGAACACCAGGATACCCGAAGGAGACTGCACCACTGAATCTCACAGGTATTCCACCACAGAAGGTCACACCATAAACCCGGGCAGCCAGAACAGATCAATTCAAGAAGCTGAGGCTAACAAGAAGAATCTCACAAACAATGGGAAGACAAAGAAACAATCCCCAAATGAAAGGAAAGGAGGAAGCCCTAGAAAGAATACTAAATGAAACAGAGGCAACTCAACTATCAGATACTGAGTTCAAAACAATGGTTGTCAGGAAGCTTCATGAGCTCTCAATGAGCTAACAGAAACAACAAAGAAGCTACAATGAACTCACTGCAAACTATATCAACATGAAAAAGGAAATAGAAACAATCAACAAGGGCCAAGAGAAAATAAAGAATACAATTTCTGAACTGAAGAACACAGTAGAAGGAATCAAAAGTAGGATTGATGAAGTAGAAGATTGGATCAGTGAGTTGGAGGACAAAGTAGAGAAAAACACCCAGAAAGAGCAGGAAAAGGAAAAGAGGCTCAGAAAGAATGAAGAGGGATTAAGAGAAATGCAAGACAATATAAATGATATCTGTATAATAGGGATACCAGAAGGAGAAGAAGAAGTGCAAGGGAAAGAAAACCAATTTGAAAAAGTAATGATGGAAAACTTTCCTAATTTGATGAGAGAAAAAGTCATACAAATTCAGGAAACACAGAGAGTCCCAATCAAGAGGAACCCAAATGAGCCCACTTCAAGATACATCATAATTAAAATGGCAAAATTCCAAGACAAAGAGAGAAACTTAAAGGCAGCAAGGGAGAAACAGGAAGTAACATACAAGGGAGTCCCATTAAGGTTAGCAGCTGACTTCTCAATGGAAACCCTCCAAGCCAGGAGAGAATGGCAAGAAATATTCCAAGTAATGAGAACCAGAGGCCTGCAACCAAGACTACTTTATCCAGCAAGGCTTTCAACCAAGATAGAAGGCTAAATAAGGAGCTTCCCAGACAAAAGAAGTCCAAAAGAATACACTTCCACCAAAACAGTTGTGCGAGAAATGCTGAAGGGACTGTTTCAAGGAAAGGAAGGGAGAGAGAGAGAGAGAGAGAGAGAGAGAGAGAGAGAGAGAGAGAGAGAGGGAGGGAGGGAGAGAGAGAAACACAGGTACAAAAATGGCAATGAATAAGTACCTATCAATAATAACCTTAAATATAAATGAATTAAATGCTCCAATCAAAAGACATAGAATAACTGCATGGATAAGAATGCATGACCCACACATATGCTGCCTACAAGAGACCCACCTCAGTACAAAAGACATACACAGACACAAAGTGAAGGGCTGGAAACAAATTTTCCAAGGAAATGGACAGGGAAAAAAAAAAAGCCGGAGTAGCAATACTCATATCAGACAAAATAGACTTCAAAAGAAGAGCCATAAGGAGAGACCCAGAAGGTCACTTCATAATACTCAAGGGAAGAATCCACCAAGAAGACATAAACATTGTAAATATATATGTACCCAAAATAAGAGCCCCTAAACACATCAAGGAAATCTTAGAGGACTTCAAAAAAGAGATTGACAGCAACACAATTATAGTAGAGGATTTTAACACCCCACTGTCAAAAATGGACAGATCTTCCAAACAAAATATCAACAAAGATATTGTGGCATTGAACAATACCCTAGATGAAATGGACTTAACTGATATATATAAAGCCCTTCATCCCAAAGAAACTAAATACACATTCTTTTCAAATGACCATGGAACATTTTCAAAGATAGACCACGTGATAGGACACAAAACAAGCCTCAACAAATTCAAGGAAATTAAAATCATACCAAGCATTTTCTCCAACCACAAGAGAGTGAAACTAGAAACCAACCCCAAGGGGAAAAATCCAAACCCTCAAAGTCATGGAGATTGAATAGCATACTATTAAACAATGAATGGGTCAAGAATGAAATTAGGGAGTAAATCAAAAAGTTTCTGGAAACAAACAATAATGAACTCACAGCGATCCAAAACTTATGGGACACAGTGAAGGCCATCCTCAGAGGGAAGTCATAGTGATACAGGCCTAAAAAAGATAGAAACATTTGAAACAAACAACCTAACCCTACTCCTACAAGAACCTGAAGAACAAGGACAAAGACAGCGCAGAGCAAGTAGAAGGATGGGAATAACCAAGATCAGAGCAGAATTAAATGACATAGAGAATAAAAGCACAATTCTAAGGATCAATGAATCCAAGAGCTGGTTCTTTGAAAAGATAAACAAAATCAACAAGTCTTTAAGCAGGCTCATCAAGAAAAAAAGAGAGAGGACCCAAATAAGCACAATCAGAAATGAAAGAGGAGAGATTACAACTGACACCACAGAAATACAATGGATTGTAAGAATTTACTATGAAGAACTGTATGCCAAGAAATTTGAAAACCTAGGTGAAATGGACAAGTTTCTAGAAAAATATACTTTTCTAAAACTCAATGCAGAAAGCCTAACAGACCAATAATAACACATGAAATTGAAGCAGTAATCAAAAATCTCCCAACACAGAAAAGCCCTGGAGTGGATGGTTTCACAGGAGAATTCTACTTAGCATTTAAGGAAGAGCTAACCCCTACCCTTCACAGACTATTCCAAAAAAATCCAAAATGATGAAAGACTCCAAAACTATTTTTGTGAAGCCAGCATCATCCTAATCCCCAAACCAGACAAAGAAACAACAAAGAAAGAAAACTTCAGGCCAATATTGTTGATGTATATAGACGCAAAAATCCTCAACAAAATATTGGCAAACCACATCCAACAATACATTAAAAAGATCATACACTATGACCAAGTGGGATTCATCCCAGGGTGTCGGGGGCTCCACCCGTAGAACTCCCTGTTTGTCATTGGATGAAAATAAAAACTACCAAGTCATGACTGCTTGGGGAGGAAAGGGGTCAAACTCTCAGAGGAGAATGACCCAGAGCCCCATCCTCACTAGGCTTTTATTGTGCTCAAATTCACCGGAATACAGGTTTAACATGTGAAAGAAATATGAGGGCTTAATCCGAGCCAGTGTTTGTCAGGAAAGAGGGTTGCCAGACTTTGGGAGACATACTCATTTCCTCCTGGGACACTTATCACCTAAGGAAGAGTACTCTTAGCAATGCAGGTTTCACAGGACTTTTGGAATTCTTTCTTATGCCAATCGCCCAGGGAGCCATCCTGGCCGGCACAGGGCTGCACCGTTCACCCCCACAGTTTCAGGCTTTAAGGCAATTAGGAAGCAGGAGACATCTCCCAGATGGAAATGAGGACTCGGGCTATGTCAGAATAGCCGGGGGACGAGGGTCCATCATATCCTCATATCCTCTTTGCTGCAACCCCCCTGAGTCCTTGCATGAGGCCTCCCAAGTGGTCGAGTCTGGCTTAGGTTTCCCCTCCCATGAGGAGTCTTACCCATCATTGACTGCCAACCAAGCAATGGGGCCAGAGACGGATGAGGCAGAAGCAGTGCTCCTGCCAGGGAAATAAGCTTTGTCTCCTTAGTAGGTCATGTCCTTGTGACAGAACAGACCCAGATGAAGTGGGTTCCTTGGGCTCTTACACAGCTCACCATGGGGTGCGGGCCACAACTCCTGAAACCAGGCTGAACGGTCCACAACACCAGGGATGCAAGGATCGTTTGATTCTCGAAAATCAGTAAATGTAATTCATCACATAAACAAAAGTAAAGACAAAAATCACATGATCATATCAATAGATGGGGAAAAAGCATTTGATAAGGTACAACATCCATTTATGATAAAAATACTCAGCAAAGTGGGAAGAGAGGGAGCATTCCTCAACATAATAAAGGTCATATATGAGAGAACTACAGCCAACATCATACTCAACAAGCAAAACCTAAAATCTTTTCCACTAAGATCACGAACAAGACAAGGTTGTCCACTTTCAGTACTTCTATTCAACATAGTATTGGAAATCTTAGCCACTGTCATTAGACAAGAAAAGGAAATAAATGGCATCCAACCTGGAAAGAAAGAAACAAAACTATCATTGTTTGCAGATCACATGATAGTGTACATAAAAAATCCTACAGACTTTGCCAAAAAAGTGCTCAACCTAATATATGAATTTGGCCAAACAGCCGGATACAAAGTCAATATCCAGAAATCAAAGGCATTTTGTATACCAACAATGAAACAGCAGAAGCAGAAATCAAGAAAAAAATCCCATTCAATATAGCAAAAAGAAAAATAAAATACCTAGGAGTAAACCTAACCAAGGAGGTAAAAGACCTGTATGCAGAGAACTACACAACACTGAAGAAAGAAATCAAGGAAGACACAAACAAATGGAAACATATACTGTGTTCATGGATTGGAAGAACCAACATTATCAAAATGTCCATACTACCCAAAGCAATTTATAAATTCAATGCAATACCCATTAAAGTACCAATGGCATATTTTACAGAAATAGAACAAACACTTCAAAAATGTATATGGAACCATAAATGACCCCAAATAGCTGCTGCAATTTTGAGAAAGAAGAGCAAAGTAGGAGGGATCACAATACTTGATACCAAAATGTACTATAAGGACACTGTAATCAAAACATCCTGGTATTGGCATAGAAACAGGTATATAGACCAATGGAACAGAACAGAGAGCCCGGAAATAAACACAAGTCTCCATGGTCAATGAATATTCGACAAAGTGGGCAGCAACATAAAATGGAATAAAAATAGCTTCTTCAATGAGTGGTTTTGGGAGAACTGGACAGCTACGTGCAAAACAATGAAACTCAAGCACCAACTTACACCATACACAAAAATATATTCAAGGTGGACAGAAGATTCAAATATAAGCCGTGACACCATTAAAGTCCTAGAGGAGAACATAGGCAGGAAAATCTCAGATATTTCATGCAGCAACCCTTTTACTGATATGTCCCCTAAAGCAAGGGACATGAAGGAAAGAATAAACAAATGGGATCTCATCAAAATAAAAAGCTTCTGTATGGTCAAAGAAAACAGTATTAAAATAAAAAGAGAACTGACTGTATGGGAAAACATGTTTACCAATGATACCTCAGACAAGGGTTTAATCTCCAATATATACAAAAAACTTACATGACTCCACTGTAAAAGGACAAGCAACCAAATTTAAAAATGGGCAAAGGACTTGAACAGACACTTCTCCAAAGATGGCACACAGAGGATCCAGAGACACATGAAAAGATGCTCAGTATCACTAGGTACCAGAGAGGATTTTCGCTACAGCACAGTTTACAATAGCTAAGTGCCGGAAGCAACCTAAGTGCCCATCAGTAAATGAATGGATCAAAAAACTATGGTACATTTACACAATGAAATTCTAAGCAGCAGAAAGAAAGAAGGAGCTCCTACACTCTTTGACAGCATGGATGGAACTGAAGAGCATTATCCTAAGCAAAATAAGCAGGTGGTCAAATACAAATACCATATGATCTCACCTTTAAGTGGAACCTAATTGACAAAATTAACAAGTAAGCAAAATATAGGTAAAGATATTGAAATTGGGAACAGGCTGATAGTGACCAGAGAGAAAAGGGGAGCAGATATCAGGGGGAAAGTTTGAAGGGTTTATAGGAACAATTATAAAGGACACATGGACAATAATATGTGGGGGTGGGTTGGGGTGGGGGTGGGTAGAGACAGGGGAAGGAGATGGGAGGGCTGGGGGAGTGGGGAGAGGTGGGTGGAAAAGGCAGAAAACTTTACTTGAACAACAATAAAAAAAACCCCACAGAAATGTAATTAACGTTAGGAATAAAGTTATAAATAAAAATGTACGAGATACATTTTAAACAGACATTTAAACATACATCCACTTCTCAATTTTTATTCTTCCTTTTCCTTAAAACATGAAATATGAGATACAGATAAATTTGAAAAATAAAATTAAATGCTCATTTAAAAAATAGTAAGTAAATAAATAAACAAAAACACTGGATTCTAGAAAATGACAAAAAAGAATGAAGTATTTTGTTTTGTTTTTGTTTTTGTTCTTTTTTAAAGATTTATTTATTTATTTATCTTTAGAGGGGAAGGGTAGGAGAGAGGGAGAGGGAGAGATATATCAATGTACGGTTGCCCCTCATGCGTCCCCTGCTGGGAACTGGCCTGCAACCCAGGCATGTGCCCTGACTGGGAATTGAACCGCGATCCTCTGGTTCGCAGGCCCGCGCTCAATCCACTGAGCTACACCAGCCAGGGAAGAATGAAGTATTTTGAATTAAAATCTTACCTGTATCAAAACTTTGACTTAAATATGAGGAAAAATAGACTTTTTAGACATCAGCAGAAAGGAACTATGTATTATTTATATTGATAAATGGATGTTAATATGCAGAAAATATATAATAATGAAAATAATTAACTTTAAATAGTTATAGATAATAAAACTATGAAACTTAATTCAAGTGTTAAATAAATGCTCTTTTCCCAAATGTAAGTTTCCAGGAGAAAGAGAAGTGTTCAAATCGTACTAGAATGTTTGCACTGTTTGTGGGGACTACTGGTGGGCTGTGATTAGTAACCAATTTTGACATTTGAAGGTAGTTCTGTGCTTAAATGTAACAACTGTTAGAACATACATGTAGAGAAGGAAGTCCATTCCATGAGAATAACAGCAAAAAGATCATGGTAACAACACTCAGGTCAAAGAAAAAGAATCCACTATAACTTAATGACATAAAATTTAAGGAGAAAATATATCCTGGATCTAGAATTGTTGACCATATTTTATGAAAACCCACTCATATAAAACCACCTGGATCCAACTTTTTTTTCCATATGGTCCCAGAAAAGTTGAACTCAAAGAAGCACACACCAAGGCACATCATAATTTCATTAGCCAAGATTAAAGAGGAGAGAATCTTAAAAGCAGGAAGAGAAGAAGAGACAGTTACCTACAAAAGAGTTCCCATAAGACTGTCAGCTGTTTTCTCAAAAGAAACCTTGCAGGCAAGAAGGGGCTGGAAAGAAGTATTCAGTCTTGAAAGTCAAGGACCTACATCCAAGATTACTTTATCCAGCAAAGCTATCATTTAGAATGGAAGGACAGATAAAGTGCTTCCCAGGTAAGGTCAAGTTAAAGGAGTTCATTATCACCAAGCCCTTATTATAAGAAATGTTAAAGGGACTTATCTAAGAAAAAGAAGATTAAAACTATGAACAGTAAAATGACAACAGAGTTATACCTATCAACAACTGAACCTAAAAAACAAACAAAAATTAACTAAGCAAACAGCTAGAACATGAACAGATTCACAGAAATGGAGATCACATGGAGGGTTATCAATGGGGAGCCATGGGAGGAGAATGGGGAAAAGACACAGGGACTAATAATCAATAAAACAAACAAGCAAACAAAATATAACCAGAGACATTGAAATTAAGAACAAACTGACAGCAACTAGAGTAGAGATGGGAGGGGATAATAGGGAGAAAAGGGGAAGGGATTTCAGGAACATCTATAAAGGACACATGGACAAAACCATGCAGGGGTGGGATCAGGGGTGGGAAGTAAGGATGGTTGTGGTTGGGGGGAATTGTGGGGGTGAAAATAGAGACAACTGAAATTTGAACAACAGAAACACAATTTTTTTAAAGAAGCATAAATAGTAGGTTCAAAATAGACAGGGGGAGGTTAAGAATAGTATGGGAAATGGAGAAGACAAAGAACTTATGTGTATGACCCATGAACATGAGCTGAGGTGGGAGAATGCTTGTGGGAGAGGGTGGAGGGGAATAAAGGGGAGAGAAAAATGGAACAACTGTAATAGCATAATCAATAAAATATATGTAATAAATAAATAAATAACCACCTGGAAATATCAGATAAAATACATTAGAGCCTTTTAAGTTTCCTGCTAAACTCTCAAGAGTGTTAGAAAAATCTTCATAGTCTAATATCTAGGAAGAAGCAAGTCATTAGGATCATAGGTTAAAACTGAAGACTGTCATAAGGTTGTTTTGCAGTTATAATAAACTCAGATTCAACTCTTAACAATCTCAAGGTCTTTAAGAGAAAATGTTGGAGTTAGACTGAATCCACCACATAAATCTCTCAAAAGGTTACACCCTCAGAGAAAGATACCTGTTTTCAAAGATAGGTAACAAGAAATATTAATTGCCTTGATTGTGGTGCAGGGTAAATAAAAAAAAAATTCCTTCCAAAAATCAGAATTGCAGTCTTCTCCATACACTGATAAGAGGGTTACATTTATTTGAATGCTATAAAAAAATACAAGTTCTGGATATGAACTTAAAATGGTTCCAGGTCCTTAACACCCTTTTCAGGAGGAAAAAAGAAGCCACCTTTCTCACAAATAAATACTTAGTGAAAATGAGCTCACACACAAGAAGAAGCCACTTTGAGCTAAAGTAAACTGAACAATCAAGAAAATTATATCTCCAAGGAGGTTAGACAGAAGAATTATTAGTTATAGAATATAAAAACTTTATTTTAAATGTTTTTTAAATAAAAAATAATTTAAAATATACAAAAGTGGATGCTATTTTGAAGAATGTAGCTTAAAAAAATAAAGCAACTCAAAACTTTTGGAAATTATAAATTATACCCATTTAAACTAAAAATTCAATGAATAGGTTAAAAAGCAGAATAGACATAACTAGATAGAGAAATAGTGAAATAAAGGACTGATCTCAAGATATTCCCAAGCGGCAGCCCCGAATATACCATGAATGACAGGTCTAGACACCATGGTAGAGAGATTGACATGGACCAACATATGCAGCTGGATACAGAAGAAAAGAATAGAGAGAAAGACAATGTATAAGGTGCAAATTCTAGAATTAATTAAATACTTTCCCCTTCAAATCCTGGAAGTAAAACATATCTTAAGCAGGAAAGGAAAAAGAAAATACCTGGGGTATTAGTTCAGTGCTAACTGCCATAACAAACTCTAAAATGTTTAATGGCTCAAACCTAATAATAGTTTATATCTTACAGAAAATCCAAAATGAGAATTTTGACTATCCAGTCTCATCCATTATTTCTGCTCACATTCATTTGTGTAGAAAACTGCAAAGAAAGATGGGAAATGCAGTGTAACTATCCAGTGAATCCAGGAAAAGTAAGAAAAAGACATTGATAAATGCATAGAGATGTTATCTGTTACATCATGAAAGTTTTATTTTATCCTTCCCCCTATACAAGGACATAATTGAAATATCTATCTAGTCATTGAATCCGGCTTATGTATATCATGTTTGTGTGTGGCTCCCAATGGGCCAGTAATCTATGAATAAAATGTCATCTGCTCTCTTTAATATACAGAGTTGAAGAAGGCATGGCATATGTATACTAAATACTTGAATTGTGAAGAGTTAAGTCACTTGTCCATAGGACTAATGAAATCTGTTCCAGTGGGCTTTGTAAAAAACACTTCCTTGGCTGTGGACAATGTTTCTTGAAGAGATTTTCACACTTCTCTCTGTCTCTGAAGTGGCTGAGGGAAGCTATCTATAGGTTCCAGTAGATATTAGGAGTTATTATAAAGTAATATAGTAACTAAACTAGTATTAATACTACAATAGTAGAACAAAACCACAAATTATCACCAACGAAGAAACAAAACATGGAAAAATAACCAGAAAATCTTACATATATTTGGTAAGTTGGTATATATAAAGGTAAACATTTTTTTAAAATGTTGTAATTATATAAAAATACATCTCCAAATAAATTGTGTGTGGCTTAAATAACTACACACCAAAGAAATTTTAATAGAAGTCACAGGCATCGACAGGCTGAAGGAATTTTTGAACAAGATGCAAACATGCAAAATTAAAACAAAAGATTGACACAAATGACTACATTAATAATAAAAGTTCTATATGACTAAAATAACTATAAATTTAAAAAGTAAACTGCACACATATTTTTGACAATGTTTATATACAACAATAGGGTGGTGTCCAAAACAAAGTACTCCTAAAGACCAGTGAAAAAATATAAACTACAAATATAAAAAGGTCAAAGATAGAAACATAAGAATTCTTATACTGACAATAAAATGCATTTCCAAATACAAATTACATCATGGTTTATGGCTATCAGAGTAAAAATGTTAGAAAATGTAGTATGATACATGACATTGATGAGTGTTTAGAAGAGTGGGTACTCTCACACACTGTTGGAATATAGGCAATTGGTAACTTTTAGAAAGATTTTATGCATTATATATCAAAGTACAAAGGCAATCACAAAGTATATTAAAGTATATTAAAGTATATTAAAATTTATATGTAAGAACATTTATTAGTTCATTTATTATAGTAGCTCTAATAGAAAGCAATCTAAGTCTTGTCAATACAAAAGTAATTCACTTAATTATCTTATACCTTTAAAATGGAGTATCATAATTATTAAAATATATATGGACCTATAGCTACTAATTACAAAAACTTCAAGACACATTGTTAAATTCTCAGAAAGGCACTTTACAGAACAATTCATATGGAATAATCTCATCTACATAAATAAATTACTCTCTCCCTGAAATACATAGCTAAAAGGACATGTCCATTCTAGTGATAGTACTTAATATCTGATGAGGAGGAACTATGTATAGAAAAATAACATTTACAAAATTCTTCTGGAGGTATTTTTATAAACCTGGGTGACTACAGTCTTCACAGTTACATTAGATCAGGATTAGAGAGCACAATACATCAATCATTCAGTGTGAATTTATTTCTTTGACAATCACAGGAAAGACATATGTCTTTCATAAAGTTGTAGGGTGTTAGAGGACACATATATCTTATCATACTCCTCTCCTTATTCACCCCTCCCCTCAAGGCTGTCTGGTCTGATCAGCAACATTGGTGAGAATTTAGCATCCATTGAATATGTAACCAGAGGGTGAGAAGTTTAGAAATTAGTCACCAGAGGAAGACTGGCTATTCCTGTATGGTACCCACTTTGCTTCCTGTATGGTACCCACTTTGCTTCCTGTACACCCCCAGTATTTTGCAATTAAGTCATTACCAGACACTTCTAAATAAAGCCTACACATATCTTTGTTTGGCTTCCTTTGTTATTTTCTTTAAATAGTAATATTAGAAAGAGGCATTTTACTCAAAATTGAGATAAACAATACAATGAACTCAAATAAAATTAATAAAAGAAAAATCAGAAAAACTATAACATCAGAATTCAAGAGTAAAAAAACAGATTTTATGGGTAAGCTTTAAATTTTTTTCCTTAAAAAAAATCAGCCAATATTTACAAAACCCTGGCAAGCAGTCAAGGCAATGCACACACACATGCACGTGCATATGAACATATGCACAGACACACACATGCAAATGGAAGGAATGATCATAGAAAAACACATTAAAAGCTAGTATGTAAACATACACTTATGTATCTAGATAAAATAAACAATTATGTAACAATTTAAATAATAAACTTGACTTGGAAGGTTATACATAGCTTAAATACACTTTTAATCCATCTAAGAGCCTGAAAATACAGTCAAATATCTACCCCAAAGAGCATTCGGCCCACATGGTTTTATGACAAAATTTTGATGATGGAACTTGATGAAACAAGTCTTTTTGTGTCATTAAAATTGTTTAAGAGCCTTGAAAAGAAAAAATGCTAAATTTGTAACAAAAAAGGTGCATAAATGTATAGAAATAGATGACTATGTCACTGAAACAGAACAAGACAGGGTGTGTATATATGGCAATATAATATATGCAGAAGGTGGCCATACAAATCAATAAGAAACAAATCGATTATTCAATAAATGGTATTGAGACAATTCACTATTCATTTGGTAGAAAAATATACATAACTCACACAATACACAGAAACAACTCTAGATAGATAATGTATTGTAACTTTCCCTTATGAATGCTATAAAGTACACTATAAAACTTATCAGAAGATTTCAGACAACCTGCACAGCAATATTTTCAACAATATGTCCCCTAAAGCAAGGATATAAAGGAAAAAATAAACAAATGGGACTACATCAAATTAAAAAGCTTCTGCATGGCTAAAGAAAACATCAGCAAAATAAAAAGAGAACCACCCAAATGGGAAAATATATTTGCCAATGATACCTCAGACAAAGGTTTGATCTCCAAAATATACAAAGAACTTACACAACTCCACTCTAAGAAGACAAGCAACCCAATTAAAAAATGGGCAAAGGACTTGGGCAGACACTTCTCCAAGGAGGACATACAGAGGATCCAGAGACACATAAAAAGATGCTCAGTATTGCTAGCTACCAGAGAGATGCAAATTAAAACCACAATGAGATACCACTTGACACCAGTCAGAATGGCCATCATAAACAAAGCAACAAACAGCAAGTGTTGGAGAGGCTGAGGGGGAAAGGGGACCCTAGTGCACTGTTGGTGGGAATGCAGACTGGTGCTGCCACTGTGGGAAACAGTATGGAATTTTCTAAGAAAACTAAAAATGGATCTACCTTTTGACCCAGCAATACCACTGCTGAGATTATACCCTAAGAACCCTGAAACACCAATTCAAAAGAACTTCTGCACCCCAATGTTCATAGCAGCACAATTTACAATAGCCAAGTGCTGGAAAGTGCCTAAGTGCCTATCAGTAAATGAGTGGATTAAAAAAATAAAAAAACTGGTACATTTACACAATGGAATACTACACAGCAGAAAGAAAGAAGGAGCTCGTACCTTTCACAACAGCGTGAGTGGAACTGGAGAGCATTATGCTAAATGAGATAAGCCAGGTGGTGAAAGACAAATACCATATAATCTCACCTGTAAGTGGAACCTAGTCAAGAAAACAAGCAAGCAAAATATAACCAGAGACATGGAAATAAAGAACAAACTGACAGGGACCAGAGGAGATGAGGGGGTGGGTAATAGGAGAAAGAAGGAAAGCATGTACAAAGGACTCATGGACAAGGACAATGGGGAGGGGATTGTCTTTGGGAGCAGGGGGCTCAATGGGGCAGGGGAGAGCAACGGGGGATACTCTAACTAAACAATAATAAATGAACATAACAGAAGATACTTTCATATTTTTATATATCTTATGTAGGGTAGGATCTCACCTAATTAATTAAAAATAAAATCTAGAGGCTTCAAAATAAATGATTGATGTTTTATTATGTAAAAATTTTTAATAAAATTTTTTTTTTAAATCACTGAAAAGTTAATGAACAGGGCCAACAGCCAAGGAAGACTGGAAAATGTAGTCTTCTGAAAAACAGCAGAGGAGATAAGAGGAATGTGCTTGATAATAAATAGGCAAAAAAGGCTGGTACAAAGCAAACTTTAGACAGAGGAGCAGAGTTCATTAAATGAATAGGTCATTTCACACAAAAGGCAAGACTTACTGTGATTCCACCAGAAGGAAAAGGTAAGCAGGCCATTCAGTCTATATCAATGCTATAAGTTATGGAAATAGATGAGATTGCAAAACAATGACCTGTGGTATAGTGGTGAGGATCGTTCATTATTTTTTAAATTATATTTTATTGATTATACTGTTACAGTTGTCTTGATTTTCCCCCTTTGTCCCCCTCCACTCAGCACCTCCCTTCAGGCAATCCCTACACTGTTGTTCATGTCCTTAGGTCATGCATATAAGTTCTTTGGCTATTCTATTTCCCATACTGTACTTTACATCCCCATATCTATTCTGTAACTACCAATTTGTACTTCTTGATCCTCTTAACACCTTACACATTACCCCACACCCCAGTCCCATTTGGCAACCATCAAAATGCTCTCCATATCTATGATTCTGTTTCTGTTCCTCTTGCTTGCTTATTTATTTTTTAGATTCAGTTGTTGATAGATATGTAATTTTATTCATAGTTTTGATCTTATTTTTCTTAGATAAGTCCCTTTAACATTTCATATAATAATCATTCGGTGATGAGGGACTCCTTTAGTCTTTCCTTGTCTAGAAAGTTTTTTATTTGTCCAATGATTCTAAATGATAACTTTGCTGAGTAGAGCAATCATGGCTATAGGTCTCTACTTTTCATGACTTTGAAAATTTCTTGACAATCTCTTATAGCCTGCAGAGTTGCTTGTGAGAAATCAGCTGACAGTCTTATGGGAACTCCCCTGTAGCTAAGTAACTGCTTTTCTCTTGCTGCTTTTAAGATTCTCTCTTTATCTTTAACGTTCAGCATTTTAATTATGATGTGCCTTGAAGTGGGCCTCTTTGCACCCATCTTGTTTGGGAATTTCTGTGTTTTCTGAACTTGCATGTATATTTCCTTCACCAAATTAGGGAATTTTTCTGTCATCATTTTTTCAAATAGATTTCTAATTTCTTGCTCTTTTCTTCTCCTTCTGGCACCCCTCTGATAAGAATGTTGGACAACTTGAAGTTGTCCCAGGTGCTCCTTACTCTGTCCTTTTATTTCTTTTATTCTTTTTCTTCTTGTTCTGATTGGTCATCTTTTCCTTATTTATATTCCAAATCGTGGACTTGATACATGGCTTCATTCACTCCAATGTTGATTCCCTGTAAATTGTTATTTATTTCAATTAATGTATCCTTTAGTTCTGACTTAATCTTTTTTTATGATATTGATGTACTCATTAAGTTCCTTGAGGATCTTTATACCCAGTGTTTTGAACTCTGTATGTGATAGATTTCTTATCTGCATTTTATTTAGTTCTTTTTCTGGAATTTTGATCTGTTGTTTATTGGGTCATGTTTCTTTGTCTGCTCATTTTTGCAGCCTCTCTGTGTTTGTTTCTATGTACTAACCAGAGCTTCTATGACTCTGCGTCTTGGTAGCATGACTTAATGTAGTAGGTGTCCTGTAGGGTCAAGTTTGGCACAGCCTTTCCTATGACTTAAGCTGGATACTGGAGGTGCATCATTTGTGTGGGCTGAGTACACCCTCCTCTTGTAGTTGAGCTTTTATTGCTGTTGGCAGGTCAATGGGAGGGGTTTTCTCAGGCCAGTTAGCTGCTAGGACTGGCTGACCACCTACCTCCACCCTCCTTGGAGAATCAGGCGTGTAGGGGCAGGGTGGTGGTCCTCCAACGTGATCTGTAGCTGTTCACTGGGTACACAGGCTCTGGGATGTCCTGGGTGGTGCAGGCCAAGTTCAGCCACCACCTGTGTTCTGCCAGGGCCACTGTTCATGAGCTGTAAAGCAATCTGAGATGGCTGCTACTTATGCTAGGTTTGAAGATTCCCAGGTGAAACCAAGCTGTGAATCTAGGCTGGTTTCTCCTAGTGCTGGGATCTGGCAGCTTATTGAGGCCTGCTGTTGCTTGTTTGAGAGGATTTATGAAGATGTAAAGCATAAGCCTAGATAAGCCATTCAAATAGAAAAGCTGCTGTTAACAGCTTGGGTGGGCCCTTCAGTTGGGTGGGGTGAAGTCTCTTCAAATCCTCAAGACAGGGCTAACAGGGCTAGTCACATTAAGAGAACCCCACATATGGCACCCACCTGCCAGCTCTGTGACTCTGTAAGGGGAGGATTCAGAAAAAGGAAAAATGACGTCTGCCTGCCATTGTGTCTGGGAGAAAGCTACCCCCCCAGCTCTTGCCCTGATGCAAAACACCTCAGTTCCTCCTTGTATGCCACTGATGATTTTC
This sequence comes from Glossophaga mutica, assembly GCA_039655065.1. Taxonomy (NCBI): domain Eukaryota; kingdom Metazoa; phylum Chordata; class Mammalia; order Chiroptera; family Phyllostomidae; genus Glossophaga; species Glossophaga mutica. Next base: position 113,843,172 of record CM077307.1, read on the forward strand.
CAGCTTCTACCCCAGTGCTGGAGCTTAGAGAAAGTAAGTCTGAGTAAGCCCATGTGGGCATTTTAAGAGGACCTGCTTGGGAATTCAGCAGTTTCTTGCGCTGACTCAATCCACACTGATTTTTGTAGCCAGAAGTTATGGGGGCTTATCCTCCTAGCACTGGAACTCTGGGCTGGGGGTCTGGTGTGGTGCTGGGATGCCTCACTTCCAAAATATTCCTCCTGATTTTTTATCCACCACACGTAAGTGTGGGACCAGCTCTTTCTCTATCTCTGCACCTCCAACCCTCCTACCAGTCTGGATGTTTGTGGTTTCTTTAATTCCATAGTTGTCAGACTTCCATTCTACTTGATTTCTGACAGTTCTGAGAGAAGATGAGGGGTAGGTTAATGCAGCTCGACCCTCTCACAATAATACATTAAATACAGCAATATCAAAATTACTGTATTTTTTCATGTATAACATGCACATTTTTGCCCAAATTTTTTAGGGAAAAATAAGAATGTGCATTATACATGAGTAGTACTGAAACAGGAAAGGATACTGGTGTTCAGGCTGCTTGTCACTACTAAACCCAATAAGCAATGACAGAGATTGAATCTTTATGGGTGCTTTATTCAGATGGCCAGTGATCTGAGAAGATGGTGGGTTCATATCCTAACAGGCCATCTTGTCTTCTCTTTCCAGGCCAGACTTTTTATAACAGCAGGGGTGAGAGGGTAGGGAGCAAGGGGAATAAACAAGGTGCAGTGAGGGCTTTGAGATTCAGAAGCTGCAACATTCTAGTCCTAGGCAGTTAGCTGTTTCAAGGAAAGAGTGGTTGGCTGTCTGTCCCTGGAACACAAAGGCCCAGATACCTTCAGTTGTCCCCAGGCAGTAATCTTTAGCAGTGCCCCAGGAGGTTAGCTGTTTTCCCAGGAGCCAGGATGGGCCTTATCTGTAGTTTCTGAAACAGAAGCTTTAACATACACATTATTTGCTAGACTTATAACTTTTTACCTTAAGCTAAAATTTTCCAAGTCTTGAGTCCCCTATCAGTACTAATTCCATATCTATATAAATGTTTTAATTCTTTTATTTATGCTTATGCATTAAAAGTGTAACACTAGAAAGCAATAATGATATCTGTATGTAAGATAATACCCTGTAATTTGCTAATCAGTTTCATTTCTAAATATAAATAAATAATTGAATTAAAAATTAAGGAATTTCTATAAAATCTGAGTGAGGCTTCTATGGGGGGGATCATTTGCTGTTTCTATTTGCATAGGATTCATTCTACCTTTTTGACAAATGTTCCTGGACTTACCTTCAAGGATCTCCTTTCCAAATCCTTAGGTATTATGATTGCAGCAACATTGGGCTTTTCCTGTTGCCCATTTATTCAAAACTTCCATATTCTTCCTTTGCTATCTCTGAAAATAGGAAACCAAGGGCCAGAGAGCATTCACAATGAGGTACAGACCCAAGTTTCGAACACCAGCAGTTATTTTCTCTGCCTCTGCTCTCTCTGCAGTTGCTCAATCCTGTACTGTCTTACCAACAACTCATTTCTCTAATGTACATGAAATGAAACTTACCATCAGTTCCTGCAGTATGTATTGAGATTTCATATATCCAATGAGAGACTGTATTAAAATCCCCCCAAACTGTTTCCTTCAGTGCCTGTGTTCTCTCCAATACACAAAATGATGATTGGTCCCACTTGGGTCAGACTCCCACCACTGGACCAGGGCCACTTAGACCAAGGCCACACTGCTCCCACTGCAACTGTGTTGGTGGGGTTTGAAGAGAGAGGGGCTACTCTCAGGAAAAACGAGTACCAGTAGAACCAACAAGTAGGTGTCCAACATAGAGAGAAGCCTGGAAATAGAGTGCTATAAAAGGCAAAGGGATGAAAATGCTAGGATAATTTCAAATAAAGATAGAAAGTGTTGACAGTGACAAAGGCTGCAGAGTATTCAATTCTATAGGGCTGCCAGGATTTTCTGGGTTCAGGGATGAGAGAGTCACAAGAAACCCAGACAAGAATAGTTTATGTGGAGTAAGGAGAAGAAGTCAGAATGCAGTTGGTTGAATGAGGTGTGAAGGGACTGATGATCAAACCCAAGGGGGCAAGAACGCTATTAATCAAACGAGTAAGAAGGAATATGTGAAGATTATATAAGAATGCTTTGCAGTTATCTCTTTTTTTCTTGTTAAGGAGTGACCACAATTACAGCCTAATAACTTCTTCATTTTATCATCCTTGATTTTCTACTCTCTGAAACTGGTAAGAGCGTGGGGAAGCTTCATCCAGCAGAGCTCCCCCAGGCTGTCTCAGGTGAGAAAAAATCTACCAAGATACGATCTGCTTGGGGACCAAAGGTGGCCAATCTTTCAGAGGAGAAGGGCCTTGAGCCTGTTCCTCAATGGGCTTTTATTTGGTTTAGTGTGCATAAGAATACAGGGTGTACATAAAGCACATAAATCATTATCAGGCAGTAATCAAACAATGATAACATTCAAAGAACTATGAGGGCTTATTCTGAGTCAGGGTCAGATAGATAGAGTGATGTCAAAGGGCCTTAAAACTTTGAAAAACAAACTCATTTTATGCTTGGACCCTTATCATTTAAATTGAGTGTATTCTTAGCCAAGCAGGTTTCACAGGATTTCATACATTCTTTCTTAGGCCTGATTGCCCCTGGAAACTGCCCATTCCATTACAGGGCCACACTCACCTCTGGCATTGTTTTAGGCTTAAGTCACGTGGGGGAGGCAGGCAGCCAAGAGATTAGACTTTTTACAGATAGAATGAGGAGTCAGGCTATGACAAAGTCAAGGGGTGAGGGTCCATCACCCCTTTTCAATAGTCCCCCAAGTCCTTCTCTGATTACCCCCTTCATCACCATGCCTGTCTTAGGTTGTTCCTCTCTTGAGGAATCTTACCTGTCATTGGCTAACTAGTCAATTTCCTAGAGCCAAGCAGGGTTAAGTAAAAGGGGAAGTTTTATCTCCTTAGTGGCTTATGGTCCCAAAGTCTTTTTACTCAGCCTTAGCTATGATGGGTTACAGCTTCTGAAACTGGGCAGGACAGTTCCTAGGGGAAAGGATTTCACTCCTTGTTATAGGTGATTCAAACACTCCTACATGCTTTTTCAAAATCATGCCTCTTTGCAATCTAAAGAACATATGCAGTGCCCACAGGGATGCTCACCACAATATCCATACAACAGGTTAATTTATATTAACAATGCAATGTTAGTCCAGTTCCCAGTAAGTTATATTACTTCATGACTATGAAACTTTCTCTTCCTCTCTGTTCCCTGTCCCCCATAAGCTATACTGAAAAACCCCACTGTTCCATAACACTTTCTCCTATGGAGGTTTTCTGACATTATCCATAGAGGGTTCATACTTTTCTCTTCGTCCTAATTCTGTATCTCCAACACTATATTAATATGGTTCATGCACTTACCTGATTTATATCCCAGGTGTAACATTGACCAAGTTGGAAACCATTATAGCCACTAGAGAATCTGAGGTGTGGGGTGGGGCAAAAGGCACAGAACATGACTCAGGGACAACACTGTACTTCTGAGCTGGCCTGCCATTCAGGATCATTTGCATACCTACCAGAAAACACTGATGGCATGAATACACCTAAGTAAGATGCCTCAGCTCCAAGGACCTGTCAGGAACCATCTCATGTTCTATCTGCACCACTAAGCTCTCCACACCTGAATCATTCCCTGCCTCCTCCAGCTTGGCTAACCTGCTGGATGAGACAAACAAGGACTCAGCCTGACTCACTTCCATTCCACTGCAGAAAAGATGACCAAGAGCTAGAAGTCAAGATGGGATTCACTCAGCATCTCAGCTCAACCCTGCAGACTGTCATATATGAATCCAGAACACCTGAGGAGGGAAGTGCTTGAGCCTCAGTTGGGAAGATTTCAGGCCACATTTGGGCTGCATCCCTGCAGAGGAGAAGGTGAACTAACTCTTTCTAGAAATGATGGGATAGAGGGAAAGAAGAGGGAAAAACAGATTAGCAGTAGTTAGCAATAGCCTGTGCTTGCACATGCACAAGTCTACCTTTCAGGAGAATAATTTGGTATTTATATTAGAATCAGTGACATTAGTGCCCCATAGAAATAGGTGAGATTGGTAAGATGGACCAAAACACCCTCTGTTGTCTTTTTTTAGGGGATTTTCATTGACACCTTAGATTTCTCAGTGTGAGATGCCATGAGGCTTGAGGTGCTGTGGTTAAAGGAACAGGCTCCAGTTCCATCCCCTTAACAGCCATGCAATCTTGAAAAAGTAGGTTAAATTATTAACATTTAGTTTTATCACTTAAAATTGAAAAATTAAAAGTCCTAACAGGGTTCTTGGAAGATTATACAAAGCATATAAAGCAATTCACACATGAAGTGCTTAAAACAGCACTTCAGTAGGTGTTCAATGGACAATTATTACCTGGAGAAATTCCATATTTCAAGATTTCCAGAAACTGGTGTTTTTAATTTCATGTAAGTTTTTTAGTTGTTTGATATTTTATTTTATCAGGTCATCATGTGTGTTTTGGTGGGAAGTTGAGAGAAGCTGAAAAAGAGAATGATATAAACTATCTAGTAAGATGTTACATTTAATTGGAAGCCTCAGATAAAATTAAACTATGTTACTATAGTTTTAATTTTCAAAGTATTTAATTATATTCAAATTATTTACAGTTTGACCATCCAAAATGGCATTACTTGTATATGCAGTATATTTAAATATTTACAAATTACATTTCTTTACTCACTATTCTGGAAAATCTGCCTTAGTTGATTTTCTGACTATTGATGACATTTTGATCACTTTATTCTTCCTAAACTTCTAGAAGAAAGGATGAAACGGGCTAATCCTATATAAAGTACCTTGTTACAAAGGGTTAACACACTGTTGATGATTATGTTTATAAAGGCAAATAAATAAACCAGAGCTCACAGATACATTCAACCTTCCAGAATCTCTGGCAATATTCATAGTCAGGAATTGTTTTGCACCTTCCTTCACCATCTTTGTGGATTCTGGGCTCTTCATGATCACAGCCCTGCCTTCTTCATCAGCCTCCTCTCACCACTGCCTGGATCTCCATAGTCTAATGACACTGGCTTTCCCCATTTCTGGATCTCTACCAGTCATTCCCTCTCTCTGGGCTTGCTCAGTACTTCCTCTGACTAGCATGCTCTTTTCCTTCTTTTGAGGCTAGTGTCTAGCAAAATTTAGGTACCAGCTGAAATGCCTCCTTCTCAGGGACACTTCTGATACCTTTACCCCCTCCTAAATCTCTCTACAGACTTTTCATCATATTTCTAATCATGAATTCATTTAAATGATTATTTATGGAATTTTAACTTAATTGAAGTTGTCTCTACTAACATGAATTTTTCAAACAGAGAGAGTATGTTTTTTTGGTTTACTGTGATAGTGTCAGCACATTGCCCATACACTAAGTTAGGAAGCATGTATGAGAAGACAAACCCACTGCACCTTGAAGTTGGAGCTCAGGCTTGGGGGTTGGAAAGGTTTGACATGGAAACAGGTTTGCTATTTAATTATTTTATCACTATGAACAAGAAACTCAACATCTCTATGCCTCTGTGTTTTTAGGGATAATATACTACCCTCATAAAAGGCTATTATAAGATACAAATTAGATTTTGCTGTGTTCACAAACACCTATCTATTATAGTGCTTGGCACATAGTAAAAGTGCAATAAAATTTTTCAATTGCTTAATGATTAGGACTGTTAACAGTGAAGTGGGATAGAAATTGGTGAATGTCAATGGCACATGCCTTGCACTTATCCACAAAACCAAGACAATTGATATAATTGCAATGTCAATATCAATGACAAAAAATTCTTTATCAAAAATGATCAAGAGCATAATTGATCCTGCCCTTGCTGATATGGCTCAATGTTTTTGGAGTGTCATCCCATAAACTAAAACTTTGCAGGTTGGACTCCCAGTCAGGGCCCATGCCTGGGTTGTGGGTTTGGTTCCAGGTTGGGGTGCATGTGGGAAGCAGCTGGTCAATATTTCTCTCTCACATTGATATTTTTCTCCCTCTTTATGTCCCTTTCTTCCCCTAGCTCTAAAAAAATCAATAAGCACATCCTCAGGTGAGGATTTAAAAAAGAATATAACTTGTCCTGCTTCTTAGTAAAGATGGCAGAGTTGGTAAATGTGGTACTCATATCCTTCCACAACCAGATCAATATTATAACTTAACTACAGAACAGCCATCACTCAGAACCACTTGAAATCTAGCTGAACGGAAGTCCTATAACTAAAGATGTAATGAAGCATTCATGTGGAGACCAATAGAAGGAGTGGAGATGGAGAACAGGCTGATTCTACACTCACATGAGACAGTTAAAAATCAGGAGGGATATCTCAGTGTGGAGGTCCTTCGTGGGTAGCAAAGGGTTCTAGCTCTACACCAGTACCCCTAGCCCAGGTTCCCAGTGATGGGAAGAGAAGTCTGCAAAACATCTGCTGTGAAAATTAATGGGGATGTTGGCTGAGTAAGATGGAAGGCAGCTAGAGCCACCAGTGGTTCTTTTAAGAAGACCTTGCCCACACTTACATGGATTTACTTGCTCTGAGCTATAGCACTGGGGCAGCACCTCAGAAGGTGCCATGGACTTGCATCAGAAGAACTGATTGTCTGGCATCAGAGAGACAGCTTTCTCCAAGACATAAATACTGGCAGAAGACATTGTTCTCTTGTTGAGCCTTCTTCCAACAGAGCCATCAGATGGGCACCATATCTGTGTTAATCATCAACCTTGCTAAAACTGTGAGCCCTGACATGGTGATATACAACTTTTGAGCCCACCCAGATCTCTTCCAGTGGCTTTGCCACACAAATGGCCTATCTTGGTTCATTCTGCAGACTTTCCTAAATGTTCTCAAAGTTTCATAAACCCCAAAGAAGTAATATTTGGCCTTAGCATGCTCTGTGCATCTTGCTAAGTAGTCCCAGGCTTGGCAGTAGTGACAGTCAGCCTTGGTTCTCAAATCAGCCTCTTGCTAGCACCTCCAAACCCAGAAAAGTAGAAGTCACCTGCAGATTGCTTTGTAGGTCATGCTGGGTAGTCCAGTTCAGGACACAGGCAGTGGCTAACCTTGGCTTGCATATCCCAGGAGGCCCCAGAGTTAGTGCACCCAATAGGCAGCTTATGACTAGAGTAATGTACCACACAAACACCTCCATAAACTAGTGACACAATCAAGGAATGGACTCATTAGACACCAGAGGTCCACTGAAGAGAGTCCTGCTCTTTGGGTTAGCTCCTGAACAGCAGATCCTCCACTGTGATCATGGTCAGTCTCTGCAACCAATGAGAATAGGGTAAATCTCTCCCATTGACATGCCAAAAACAATCAAGGCTCTAGTACAGAGGGTATACACAGCCCATAGAGGGGTCACACCTGGAGCACCCAGCTCAGGTGACCTGGGAGGCTATACCATTGGGCCCACAGGACATCTACTACATTAGACCATGCTACCAAGACTGGGAGACATAGCAGATCTACTTAATAAACAGAAACAAACACAGAGAGGCAGCCAAAATAGGGAGACAAACAAGCATGCTCTAAATAAAAGAATAGGAGACATTTTGAGAAAATAGTTAAATTAAATGGAGGCAAGCAATCTATCAGATACAGAGTTCAAAACAATGGTTAGAAGGATGCTCGAACATAGGGGAAGAATGGATGAAATCAGTGAGAACTTAAAGAAAGACCTGGTAAACATGAAAACAGACAAAGAAGCCATAAAAAAAGAACCAGTCAGATATGAAGAATACATATCTGAAATGAAGTGTACCCTAAGAAATAAAAATGAGGTTACATGAAGCAGAGGATTGAGTCAGTGAAGGAGTATATTACCACCAAACCAGTATTACAAAAAATGATAAAGTGTTTTTTCTAAGAAGAAGAAAGGTAAAAAAAGACAGAAAGAGGAGCTTCTGTAATCAAAAGACATAGGGTAACTGAATGCATAAGAAAACCAGACTCATATGTGAAGGTCTGTCCAGAAAAAGTCCAGCCATTGTTAATGTAACCAGAATAGTTTGCATGATACCAATGTAACCCAGCATCCAAGGAGGATGGACTGGAATGCACATGCAAGAATAATGACAACTTCATTGTACTAGTAAGTGGAGATGGTAGACACCATTGAGTGAGCATGTGTACTGTGTGGCTGTTACATTCAAAATGACTAAGAGAGTAGACTTCTGTTTTTTCCCAAAACTAAAACCACCTTTGAAAGGGAAGAGATTTTAGACCATCAATGAGATTCAGGAAAATATGATGGGGCAGCTGGTGATGACTGGGAAAACTGTATGAGACCCCAAGGTGCCTACTTTGAAGGGGACTAAGGCATCATTTTCCTATGTACATGTTTCTTGTACCTTGTATCTTCTTCAATAAATGTCTCTATTTTTCATATTACATGGATGGGTAGTTTCTGGACAGACCTTCTGTATACTGCCTACAAGAGACTTATCTCAGAATGAAAGACAGAGACAGAAAGCAAAGGAATGAAAAATTATGCTAGTGCAAATGGAAATGAAAAGAAAAGCTGGGGTAGCAATAATTATATGAGACAAAGTAGAATTTAAAGCAATGGCTATAATAAGACACAAAGGAGGACACCACATAATGAAAAAAGGGGGTAATCAACACAGGTCTATACTCAAAAATATTTAGGCACCCAACGTGGAAGCACCTGAATATATAAAGCAAATATTGATAGACGTAAAGAAAAAGATTGACATCATAATAGGCAATTTAACACCCCCATTTATATCAATGGACTGATCTACCAAACGGAATATCAACAAGGAAATAGTGACCTTAAATGATACAGTAGAGCAGATGGATTACATTAATAACTTCAGAACATATCATCCCAAAGTAGCAGAATGTATATTTTTCAAGTGCATCTGGAACATTTCCTGGGATAGACCACATGTTAGGACACAAACCAAGTCTCAATAAATTTAAGAACATTGAAATCATGTCAAATATCTTCTCTGACCATAATTATATGAAACTAGAAATAAATTACGAGGGAAAAAAACCCTGAAAAACACACAAACGCATGGAGGTTAAATAACACGTTACTAAACAATGTATGGGTTAACAATCAGATCCAAGAAAGAAATTTAAAAACACCTTGAAACAAGTGAAAATGTGGACACAACAACCAAAAATCTGCAGGACACAGCGAAAGCAGTCATAAGAGTAAATTCATAGCATTACAGGCCAACTTCAAGAATCAAGAAAAATCTCAAGTAAACAATCTAAACTAACTCTTGGGAACTAGAGAAAGAAAAATTAAAAGTGCCCAAAGTAAGTGGAAAGTAGGAAATAGCAAAGATCAGAGCAGAAATAATTGAAATAGAGTCTTAAAATACAAAAGATAAATGAAACCAATACCTGATTCTTTGAAAAGATAAATAAGACGGACAAATTTGTAACCATATTCATCCAGAAAAAAAAGGGAGAGGACCCAAATAAATAAAATATGATATAAAAGAGAAGTAACAACTGACATCCCCAAGTCACAAAGATTATAAGAAAATATTATAAACAACTGTATGCCAATAATTTGGACAATCTGGATGAAATGGATAAATTCCTAGAAACACAAAATCCCCCAAAACTAATACAAGAAGAAACAGAAAATCTGAAAAGATGGATTACAACAATGAAACTGAACTGGCAATCAAAAAAACCTCTAACAAACATAAGCCCTGGAATGATAGCTTCACAGCTAAATTTTACCAAACATTCGAAGAAGAACTAACAACTATCCTTCTCTATTTCAAAAAAATTCAGGAGGAGGGAAGAATCCCAAACTCATTTTATGATACCAACATTATTTTCTTTCCAAAACCAGATAAAGAAAGAAAATTATAGGCCAATATCCCTGATGAATGTAGATGCTAAAATTTTCAACAAAGTATTAGCAAACCAGATCCAGCAGTACATTAAAAAAATCATACTCCCTGGTCAAGTGGGATTTTTTCCAGGAATGTGATGTCAGTATAATATTGAAAAATCAATAAACATGATACACCACAGAAACAAAATGAAGGATAAAAATCACGTGATCATATAAATAAATGAAGAAAAGCATTTGATAGAATCCAGAACCAATTTATAATAAAAACTCTCAGAAAAGTGGGAATAGGAGGAACATATCTCAACAAAATAAAGGCCAACTATGACAAACCTACAGCTAACATAATCAATGGCGAAAAAACTAAAATAATTTCCCTTAAGATCAGGGACAAAACAGGGACATCCATTTTCACAACTCATTCAACATATTACTGGAAGTCCTAGCCATTGCAATCATACAAGAAGAAAAAAATAAAAGACATCCAAATTGGAAAAGAAGTAAAACTGTCATTATTTGCAGATGACATGATAATGTATATAGAGAACCCTAAAGTTTCCACCAAGAAACTACTAAAACGGAGAAATAAATTCAGTAAAGTACAAGAATACAAAAATAAATATCCAGAAACTAGTTGTATTTTTATACAGCAGTAATGAACTATTGGAAAGAGAAACTATGAAAACAATCCCATTTACAATTGCATTAAAAAATAAAATACGTTTGGAATAAATTTAACCAAGGAGGTAAAAGACATGTACTCATAAAATTATAAGAGAATGAAGAAAGAAATTGAAGAAGATACAAGTAAGTGGAAACATATGCAATGCTCATGGATAGGAAGAATTAACATTGCTAAAATGTCTGTATACCCAAATCAATCTACTGATTCAACTCAATTCTTATCTAAATACTAATGGCCTATATCACAGAATTAGAATAAATAATCCAAAAATTTATATGGCACCACAAAAGACCCAGAATAGGCACAGCAATATTGAGAAAAAGGAACAAAGAATGAGGAACATGATATTAACCTATACTATGAAGCCACAGTAACCAAAACAGTATGGTACTGCAATAAAAGCAGACATATAGGTCAATGTAGAATAGAGAGCCTAGAAGTAAACCCACACCTATATGGTCAATTAACATATGACAAAAGAAGAAAAAACATATGATGGGGTAAAGACATTCTATTCAATAAGTGGTATTGGAAAAATTGGAGAGGTGCACGCAGAAAAGGAGGAGGAGGAGGAGAAGAAACTAGACCACCTTCTTACAACATATTGAAGAATAAACTAGAAATAGAATAAGGACTTAAATATAACACTCGGTACCATAAAAATCTTAGAAGAAAACATAGGCAGCAAAAGCTCAGGCATTTCTCATAGCTCCTCTGGCAATGGAGACAAAAGAAAAAATGGAACTACATAAAACTAAAATGTTTTTTTGCACAGCAAAGGAAATCATCAACAAAATAAAAAGAGAATCCATTGAATAAAATATACTTGCCAATGATACCTCTGATAGAGGGTTAATATCCAAAACTTGTAAAGAACTTATACCACTCAACACCAAAAACGATCCAATTAAAAATGGGCAGAAGACCTGAAGAGACACTTCTATGAGGAGGATATATAGATGGCCAATAGACATAGAAAAAGATGGTCAATGTCACTAATTATCAGAGAAATCCAATTGAAATCACAAATAAGATAACATCCTACACCAGTTAGAATGGCTATCATCAATAAATCAACAAACAAGTGTTGGCCAGCATGTGGAGAAAATGGAACTCTGGTGCACAAGAATGCAAATTGATATAACCACTATAGAAAATAACATGGAGTTTCTCAAAAATTAAAAATGGAACTGCCTTTTGACCCAGGGATCCCACTTCTGGGAATTTATTTGAAGGAATCAGAAACACTGATCTGAAAAATATCTATGTACCTTTAAGTCTATTGCAGAACTACTCACAATAGCCAAAATTTGGAAGCAGCCGAAGATCCTATCAGTAGACGAGTGTATAAAAAAGCTATGGTACATTTATGTAATGGAATACTACACAGTGGTATGAAAGAAGGAAATCTTACCTTTTGCAACAGCTTGAATGGACCCAGAGAGTAGTATGCTAAGTGAGACAATCCAGTCAGAGAAAGAAAAATACCAGATGATTTCACTTTCATATGGAATATGATGAACAACAACAACAACAAAACAAAGTAAAAACAAACACATTGATACAGAGAATAGACTGACAGATGTCAGAGTGGGAGGGTGTTATGGGGATGGGTGCAAAAGATGAAGGGATTAAGCAAAAAAAAATCCTCATAGACACAGACAAGAGTATGGTGAGTACCAGAGGGAAAGAGGAGTGGTGGGGGTAAAAGAGGGTAAAGAGGGGATAAATAGTGATGAAAGGAGATTTGACTTTGGCTGATGAACACACAATACAATATAAAGATGATATAGTATAAAATTATACACTTAAAAACTATATAATTTTATTAACTAATGTAACCCCCAATAAATTCAGTAAATTTTTTAAAAAAGACATACAGTGGCTGAACTGATAACAAAGCATGCCCCTTACATATGCTGTGTGCAGGATACTCATTTCAGATTGAAAGACACACACATAGACTAAAAGTAAAGGGATGGGAAAAGAAAAGTTGGGGTAGTAATACTTAAACCAGAAAAAATAGACTTTAAATCAAAGGCAATAATAAGAAACAAAGAGGACACAGCAACTCTACTTTTAGATATTCAAGAAAACTCAGAACACTAAATCAAAAAAACATACACATCCACATTTTAATTGAAGCATTATTTACAACAGCCAAGATATGGAAGCAACCCAAGAGCCAATCAGTAGATGAATGAAGAAGAAGCAGTGCATATATACAGTGGAATATGACTCAGCCATCAAAAACAATGCACTCTTTCCATCTATAACAACATGGATGGACCTAGAGGATATTGTGCTGAGTGAATTAAGTCACAGAAAGCCAAATGCCATATGATTTCATTTACATATGGAATCTAAGAACAAAATAAATGAATAAACAGAACAGAAACAGACTCATAAATATAGAGAACATTTTGATGGTTTCCAGACGGGAGGTAGTTTGAAGGGATGGGTGAAAAAGTGAAGGGATTAACACATAAAGATTGGTACACACAGAATAGTCATGCAGATGCCAAGTACAGCACAGGGAATATAGTCAAGAACATTGTAATAGTTATGTATAATATCAGATGTGTACTAGATTTATCATGGTGATCACTTTGTAAGTTATATAAATGTTTAACCACTGTATTATACACCTGAAACTAGCTAGTTGTATATCAAGGAATTGAAAAATAAAAATATTTAAATAATAATAAATACATAAATTATATTATAAAAGAAGTATAACTGATCCTGTTATGGCATAGAAAGATCATCTTCTACCTCTTTAGTCTTAGCCTGAGAAACAAGATGTTATACAGGTTGTAGCATCACACAGTGTCTCCCAGGAGAGGAGCTGATTTTCTAAATACCTTCAATCCCAGTTACATTGTTTAAAACTTGGGTGGTGTCTCTCATGCTGGGAGAACTTTTGCAGATCTTATATTCATCACTGTAGCAGCTTCCAATCATTAGCCAACTGTGGAAAAGAGACCATTCTGGTGACATCTTGTTGGGGCATATATGTCTACTTGACTTCATAGCTAAGTATTAAAAAAACATCTAGAAGTATACCACACCCTGGTAGGACATATTCTAGTAGGAATTCTGAACATCTATCTACTTACAGCTCAGACTCTTCAACATATCTATTTCAGATGCAGTTTGTCTTTTATATTTGCAAAACAAAACATTTAATTTTTTAATAACATTTTATTTCTGACTACTTGTTGTTTTGAAAATTACATTATTGTCTGGCCAAGATGGAGGTGTAGGTGGACACATTGTGCCTCCTCTCATAACCAAAATTCAGGACAAAAAATATTTAGAAACAAGAAAACAACGAGAACTGATAGAAAATTGAACTGTACAGAAGTCCAACAACTATTCAACCAGACCAGTAAGAGGGGCAGAGTCAAGGCAGGAAAAAGTAGAGGTGTCAACCCGGGAACACAGGCAGCAGTGGCTGGCAGTAGCCAGGCATGCAGATGGCGTCTGGCGGACCCCAGGCCCACAGGTGGTAGCTGGAGGACCCCAGGCACAAGATGGCAACTGTGCAGACCCAGTGAGGCCACACAAGGCGGTTGGCTGAGCAGGTGGTCCCACATTCATGCACACAGATAATCCAGGTGAAGGGCAAGCCACAGAGGGGACTGGAATCCAGGAGATAGTGGAGCAGGCGCCATTGTTCCCTCTCGGACCCTGCCCTCACGTACAGCATCACAACTCAGCGATTGGGCTGCCCCACCCTGGGGAACACCTAAGGCTCCACCCCTCACTACCTAATAGCCGTGACCAGACCAAAACCAAAACAATAACAAACAAACAAACAAAAAACCCTACTAAAAATGGCTCAAACCAGAGAACAAATGAAATCCCCAGAGCCAATTCCTCTAAGGCATGAAGAGATAGCCAATGGATCAGATGCACAGTTCAAAGCACTGGTGATCAGGATGTTCACAGAATTGGTTGATTTTGCTCACAAATTAGATAAAAAAATGCAGGCTACAATACGTGAAATGAAGGAAGACGCATGGGGAACCAATAGAGATGGGAGGAAAACTGGGACTCAAATCAATGGAGTGGACCAGAAGGAAGAAATAAACAACCAAACAGAAAACAAGGAAGAAACAAGAATTCAAAAAAAAGAAGAGAGGCTTGGGAACCTCTGGGACATCTTTAAACATCCCAACATCTGAATTATAAGGCTACCAGAAGGGGAAGAAGAAGAGCAACAAATGGAAAAGTTATTTGAACAAATAATAAAGGAGAACTTCCCCAATCTGGCAAAGGAAATAGACTACCAGGAAGTCCAGGAAGCTCAGACAGTGCCAAAGAAGTTGAACCCAAGGAAGAACATGCCAAGGCACATCGTAATTACATTAGCCAAGATTCAAATAAAGGAGAGAATTCTAGAAGCAGCAAGGGATAAGGGAACAGTCACCTACAAAGGAGTTCCCATCAGACTGTCAGCTGATTTCTCAAAAGAGACCTTCCAGGCAAGAAGGGGCTGGAAAGAAGTATTTGAAGTCTTGAAAGGCAGGGACCTACATCCAAGATTACTCTATCCAGCAAAGGTTTCATTTAGAATGGAAGGGAACATAAATTGCTTCTCAGATAAAGTCAGGATTTCATCATCACCAATACCTTATTATATGAAATGTTAAAGGGACTTATCTAAGAAAAAGAAGATAAAAAATGTGACAGTGAAAAGACAGCAAAATTATAGCTATTAACAACCACACCTAAAACAAAAGTAAACAACTAGAACAGGAGTAGAACCACAGAAATGGAGATCATATGGAGGGTTATCAACAGGGGAGTGGGAGGAGGAGAGAGGAGGAAAAGGTACAGAGAATAAGTATCGTAGACAGTGGGTAGAAAATAGATGGGGAGGGCAAGAATAGTGTGGGAAATGTAGAAGCTAAAGAACTTATGACACATGGACATGAACTAAAGCGGAGGGAATGTGGGTGGGAGAGGGTGTTCAGGATGGAGGGGAATGATGGGGGAGAAATAGGACAACTGTAATAGCATAATCAATAAAATATATTTTAAAAAAGCAGTACAAATAGGTAGTTACAGAATAGTCATGGGGATGTCAAGTACAACATAAGAAATAGAGTAGCCAAAGAACATGTATGCATGACCCATGGACATGGACAATGGTGTGGGGATTGCCTGTGGGGGGACTAGGTAGAGCTGAGTAAAAAGGAAATGACTGTAGAACTGTAACACCCGAATCAATAAAATATAATTTAAAAAAAGAAAAAAGAAAATTACATTGTACCAGAGGATGCCCAGTCCCTTTAGAGTAAAATTTCTGAGAATTTTTTAGGAAGAAAAGCAAGTTCAACATCACATGTTAATTGAATCAACTATTGTTACTAAGTGAATTACTCTTACAAGAAAGTAGTATATCCAAGGGAAGACCATGACTAAATGGTTGCGGATACAAGACAAGGTTCAGTCAGAGATGTCATAAGAAAAAGACCTTCTTGACCATCTTTCTCTCTTTAGTAAGTACATATACACAATATGCGTATGAAGGGAAATTTCATATTGAGGCTAGTCTCAAGATTTAGAACCACCTAACAAAGGATTAAAATTCAGCTTTGCCATAGAGTTAATGATGCAAGATAGATGCCTAGCCAAAGATTATAGTTGCCAATTTTTTTTTAGCACTTGGTTCCAGGCTGCACCAAAGATAAATAAGCAGAAGTGCTTCCTGTTACTTTGGGGTAGAAATATTTAAGACATGGGTACGCTGTCTTCATCCTCTATTTGCTCATCTGGCAGGTGTTTTAGAGGAACCTGAGGACCAAGAAGAGGATAAAATCAAAATTTGGAAGAAGTGTGGATTCCATAACCATTGTCTGCAGAAAATTCACTTGTTCACTAGGAACATCCACATTGTACCGTTTCACAGGTAAGAAATATTTTTCTTAAGGCACTGAGACTTTATATTTATCACAGAATTCAACATTACTTCAATTAATATATTTTAAAAGGAAAGAAACTCATACATTTTTCAGAAGGTTTCTGAGATCTTGAAGTCATTGAAAAAGTAGAAACATCTGCATGGGGTAAATGAGAATCCAAACCCTGTGAGTGGCAGCCCTGTGAATAATATACAACAGCATCCAACACAGGCATATTTGTTCTACTTGCTGAAGTGATTTCTCTGTTCCTTTTTTACTTTGATGCACTTTGGAATTATAATAACCATTCCTAAAATATTTAACTTCTAGGTTGAGATACTTCTTAGTTTTTTGCCTTTTGCACTTTCTGGTAATTTCTCTGAAGTATCAGTTTCTTGACTTTGTGCTCCTGTAAGCGACACTGGGGACTACAGAGTCACCATATGCAAGCTCATTCTTTTTTTCCCCAGTGTATGGGAAGTGTGATGTGTGCAATAGTCAACTGGGTGACAGGCCAGAAAGCCATATCTTTAATAATCTGAAGTGTTAGAAGCAAATGAATTGACCGATCATGCTTCAGGCAAACAAAAGACTTAACTTTCAGGAAGGGCAAGAACTTGGAGAACCAGATTCCAGTCAAATCACAGGATATTTTTGGTTCCAAGCCTGAAATTAGGGTAATTTTTATTTTATTTTATTTCATGTTTTAATATATTTTATTGATAATGCTATCACAGTTGTCCCATTTCCCCCCTTATTCCCCTCTGCCCTGCACACCTCCTCCTGCCTGCATTTCCCCCAACCTTAGTTCATGTCCGTGGGTTGTACAAATAAGTTATTTGACTTCTACATTTCTTATACTATTCTTAACCTTCCCCTGTCTATTTTGTACTTACTGTTTTTGTTACTTATTCTCTGTATCTTCCCCCCACTGTCTCCCCCTCCTCTCCCCCACTGATAACCCTCCGTGTACTCTCCATTTCTGCGATTCTGTTCCTATTCTAGTTGTTTGCTTAGTTTGTTTTTATTTTATTTTATTTTTTTTTAGGTTCGGTTGTTGATAGTTGTGTTTTGTCATTTTACTGTTAATATTTTTTATTTTGTTCTTTTTCTTAGATAAGTCCCTTTAACATTTCATATAATAAGGGCTTGATGATGATGAATTCCTTTAACTTGACCTTACCTGGGAAGCACTTTATCTGCCCTTCCATTCTAAATGATAGCTTTGCTGGATACAGTAAACTTGGATGTAGGTCCTTGCCTTTTATGACTTTGAATATTTCTTTCTAGCCCCTTCTTGCCTGCAAGGTTTCTTTTGAGAAATCAGCTGATAGTCTTATGGGAACTCTTTGTAGGTAACTGTCACCTTTTCTCTTGCTGCTTTTAAGATTCTCCCCTTATCTTTCATCTCGGGTAATGTAATTATGGCATGTCTTGGTGTGTGCTTCCTTGAGTCCAACTTCTTTGGAACTCTCAGAGCTTCCTGACTTCCTAGAAGTCTATTTCCTTTGTCAGATTGGGTAAATTCTCATTCATTATGTTTTCAAATAAATTTCCAATGTTTTTCTCTTCCTCTTCTCCTTCTGGCACCCCTATGATTCAGATGTTTGAACATTTAAAGTTTTCCTGGAGGTTCCTAAGCCTCTCTTCACTTTTTAAAATTCTTATTTCCTCATTCTGTTCTGGTTGAATGCTTATTTCTTCCTTCTGCTCCAAATTGTTGATTTGATTCCTAGTTTCCTTCCCTTCACTGTTGTTTCCCTCTACATTTTCCTTTACTTCACTTTTCATAGCCTTCACTTTTCCCCCTATTTTGCAACCATGCTAAGCCAATTCTGTAAGCATCCTGATTACCAATGTTTTGAAACGTGCATCTGATAGGTTAGCTATCTCTTTGTTGATTAGTGGTATTTTTTCTCAAACTTTGATCTGTTCTTTCATTTGGGTCTTTTTTTATGGGCACTCCAGTTACATAGTAAGGGGCAGAGCCTTAGGTATTCAAGTGTGAGGCAATTCACAATGCTGTGCATTTTGGCACTGTATGTGGGAAGTGGTCCTGGAGGGAACAATGTCGCTGCTGGCTTTCAGCCACTTCCACTGCTACTCATAAGAAAATTGGGCCCTTCTGGTGCTGATTCCCAGAAGGGTGATTTTTTGCACGCTCTAGCACCCTGTGGCTCTCTCCAACAAACTCTCCTATGAGGCTGGGAGTTTCTCCTGCTGCCTCAACTCCCACTGTTTTTTTTCAGTCAGAGGTTTTGAGGCTTTATTTCCCCATGCTGGAACCCTTGGTTGCATGTCCTGTGTCACTCCCCAGTTGTTCCTCCCAGTTTATCCACACACAAATGTGGGGCCACCTGGTCCACCAGCCACTGCTTTGCCCACCCCAGTCCTCCAGCCACTGCTTCCTTGCCTCAAGTCCTCTCTACCCGCCTTCCTGTCTCTACCCCTCCTGCTGGTCTGGATGAATGTTTCCTCTTTAACTCCTTGGTCGTCAGACTTCCATACAGCTTGGTTTTCTGTCAGTTCTGGTTGCTTTTTGTTTTTAAATGTGTTGTTGTTGTTGTTGTTGTTTTTTGGTTGTGTGAGGAGGCACAGTATGGCTACCTATGCCTACATCTTGGCTGGAAGTCTGTCTGAAATTAGGGTAAATTTTAAAGAAGCATTCAAGTTGATTAAACTTATGGTGGTCATCAGAAAATAATAATTATTAATTATTATTATTATTATTACATTATCTAGAGAATCTGAGTAGATTTGGAGCTAGCTTGAACATTGTACTTTAAACCAGTTTCCTATGTGCTTATAATGTGCACTAACACTTGAGACCTACTATACAGTAGGTCAGTTGTAATATATAAACATCCATGAAAAGGTAATATAAAGACTGATACAATAATAAAAATGGAAGTATTTTGTTCTAATGTTAAACAGGAAGTGAAAAAATACAGCATTTTAAATGGGAAAAACAAGTATTATCTGACAGAAGATACCTATATTACAGGCCCTGTCCTTGTACCATAGAGACCTCAGCCATATGAAGACAGCACACCCTACTGTAGGTTCTTGATTGGGTGAATAAATGTCTATGAGGGAGATGCTACCTTCCAGAAGTGCCATTGGGGTCCATGATTGCACTGGCATAGGAAAAGAGTATATTCACACAAGACAAAAGGTAGAATGCTATGGGGCTGTCCATCCTTTGTGGACACGTTTCAATTACCTGATGCCAAGCTGGTTTCATGGAGTCTCTACTTAACAATCCCAGTGCTGGAAGAACAGTAAAGTCATTAAAGGTATAGGTTTGGATCTTCAGGTCTAAAACAGAACAATCCATATCCACAGAAGGTTGGTCTGAAGGATAAGGTGGGGTAATAATTACCTTGTTCTAGCATTATGCTGAGTACATTATTCACAATTTAAGACTTTACCTTCCAAATGGTAAGTACTCAACTATATGTAAATATGTGTGTGTATTTGTATGATATATGTTTATACATTTTGATATATAACAGGTCCTCAAATAACATCATTCAATGTTGTTTTATTAACTTTAATGAGAAAAGAAATCAATTCCCAGCTTGGCTCACCATCTGTGTGGAGCATGCATGTTTTTCCCATGTCTGTGTGGGTTTTCTCAAGGGCTATAGTTTCCTCCTACACCCAAAAATGTGCATGTGAGACAGGTTGATTGGTGTGTCTGCATGCCCCAGTGTGAGTGAGTGTGGGTGTGGGTGTGGGTGTGGGTGTGGGTGTGGGTGTGAGTGGCCCTGCTATGCAAAGGCATCCTCTCCAGGGTGATCCTGTCCTGGCTCCCTGAGCTTCCAGGAGAGGCTCTGGCCCCCCATGACCCTGACCTGGAATCAGCAGGTTGGAAAAGAAGCTCTTGCTTATTTTTGTTAACCTTTCTTTAATGTATGTATAGCTCACATCCATTTCAATGTTTAATATTAGAAGTGTTTGGAGTCTTTATTTAGAAGTTTGGTGATGTTTTTGTGGCCAGAACTATGCCATAGTATTTAACTCTTGTTTATAGCACTTAGTCTATGGTGAAATTAATTTCATTATATTATGTTTTATTTAGTGTCACAGTTTCAAAAAACCTGTGGATGACATTAAATGAGGACTTACTCTATTTGGGATGTTACACCAACCCTTCCATGGAGGAACTAAATGATTTGATAAAAGTTCTTTCTTAGTCCTAGAAATTCATTGATATGCAATGTCCTGTCCATTCTCCTTGCCAACACCCTGAAGGCAGTGTACTGTCAAAGGACAAATGAAATAGGTAATGAAAAACACATTTCAAATGTACACAGTATGACTTGAACTCTTATCCTTTCTTTTTAACTGCTCCATTAGACTCCCAAACTATCATTGCCTTTGAATGTGAAGTTTCACTTCTAACACTCATAGGCAATGTCAAGATTACAGAGGTATATGGGTTAGTGGCTTTCTGATTTTAAAATTAAGAAATCACTGCCTCTGTTAAAGGGGAATTCTCCACACCCAAAGGTTCTTTGCAATATTTACTCCTTGGAAATCAATATTTTGTGAGCAGTTGCAGTGGACTATTTCTAATTTCCTCCTGCCTACTACAAACTTCTGCTACCCTCTCTTCTCAGTCCTATTTCTCTCTGGAAACTGAAGGCCACGGCAATGATGTAGTCCCAAGGGTGCTATCCCTTGTACTAATGGGGTGCACTGACAGCACTCACTCCACCCGCATGCACTCCATCATGACCTGTGTTCATTTACAAGCATGTCTACATATTTCAACAACCCTGCTGAGGCTTGAAGAAGCTCCTCTGTGTGATGAAATATTCAGCGAAACAGTGACTTTTCTGTAGTCAAGCTCAAGGTGAGTGCTACTTGGAGGAACACTGCCTAATTTTCTGTGAACTGTTGTGTCGAGGAGACACAAGCAAAGCTGAGGATTGCTCACCAGGACCGGTCAAGGACAGCATCAAAGAAATAATCTAAAATGTGAAAGGGAATCAATAATCACTCTTCAAAATAAAGCCTTTTCAAACATGGCAAATGTCACTGCCTCTTGGCAACACTACTTGGAGTTATTCTCTTAAAAAGGGCAACACCACAGGGTTGGAATAAAAAGTCCTGATATGTTATTCTTTGAAATGGCAAAATGACACAAAAGTGAGCCCAGGGAATTCAGACCCAGATGTAAATTAAATGTGCATAATTCTGTGGGGTGCTTTGATCCATCTTCTCTTAAGGTTGTGCTGCTGAGTCAGCCTGGGTCAGGGAGAGTATAGCCGGGGTAGAGGGTCGGGGAAGCAGAGGGGTCTCAGCAGAACCACAATGTCCTGGCTCAATCTCACATCCCGGTTTCAGATGAATAGCCAAAATGGGAGCTTATTTCTAGTTTTTTCAACTGCTTTGGCCTTGCATACTACAGCTCAGTTTTTCAAGCAGAAACCATACTGTTTTCTTCAAAATCTTACTCTCTCTCCCTCCTGAGCACCTTGGAATGTGTTATTCTCATTCTGATTATTCCACTTCTCTCCTTCCCTTGAACCCAAATCAAACCCCTTGGGTTACTCTGGTGGCTTATCATCTGGTTCCCTGACTCTGGATTCTCTGCTTCCATGCACTCATCATGTTTACATCATAATAATTGTTCTAAGACTTAGATCTGATTACATCATACATCCCATTTAACACCTCTGAAGATGTTGGGGGAATGATCTCTGAAAACAGAGTTCAAACATGTTGCTGTATACTTTGTGTTCTTTTCAGTGTAGCTCCCATATTTTTTCTGGTGGAGCCTTGTGTATGAACCCCCGAGTCCCTATAAAATAACTACAGCTACCCTCCAAATGTACTATGCTTATTTACAATAGCCAAGTGCTGGAAGCAACCTAGGTGCCCATCAGTTAATGAATATATCAGAAAACTGTTGTACATTTACACAATGGAATTCTATGCAGCAGAAAGAAAGAAGGAGCTCCTACCCTTTGCATCAGCATGGATGGAATTGGAGAGTATCATGCTAAGTGAAATAAGCCAGGCAGTGAAAGACAAATACCATATGATCTCACCTTTAACAGGAAGCTAATCAACAAAACAAAGAAACAAGCATAATATAAACAAAGACACTGAATTTGAGAACACTCTGACAGTGACCAGAGGGGGAAGGGAGGGAATTTCAGGGGAAAAGGGGAACGGTTTAGAGCAACAAGTATAAAGGACTCATGGACAAAAACTATGGGGGGTGGAAATGGGAGGAAGGTGGGGAGGGCTGGGGTGGTGGGCTGGGGCAGGGTAAAAGACAGAAAACTGTAAAAAAGAAAATAAAAAATAGACGCAGATTGTCCTTCCTCCTGCACATAGGAGAAAAACCTAACTAATCTACAGAGGAACAGAGCAGATAGCCAACAATACCACAGTATATATGAAAATAGGAAATCAAAATCTGTAGCAGACATTGGAAAACTAGACGTGGCAGACGAGCGACCGGAGGCGGCCCTGAGACCGGGACAGAGGCAACCCGGCGACCGGAGGCGGCTCTGCAACCCGACCAGAGGCAGCCCGGCGACCGGGTTGGAAGCGGCCCTGCGGCTGGAGGTGACCCTGCAACTAGAGAAGGGGACTCTGGAAGACCCGGAGCTCACATCTGTGATGCTGGGGTGAGTGCGCGCAACACGGGAAACTCATGGAGCCCACACCCATAGTCTCCGGCGGGCGCTCTCGCCCTGTAGGAGACCCGGAGCTCACAGCAATAGGCTCGGGGAGGGATGGATCTGTAAGAGATTCCAGCTGAAACCCATAAACTTTGGAAAGCGCGCCCCCTGCAGGAGGCTCAGAAATCACACCCAAGGCCCTGCATGCAGAGTGAGCCATTAGCCCTGGGGTCAGGGCTCGGCTGGCACTGAGGACAGTAGCCCAAAGCTGACTGATTGAGGAACAGGGAGAAAAGCGGTACGAGTCACCACGCACCCTGCTTCAGCCAGCAAGTCCAGAAAATCCAGTTTGGCCTGTGTGAACATAGCAAGAGATTTTTTTTCTTCTTCTTTTTTTGTTGTTGTTTTTTTTTTTTGTTTTTGGGTATTTTGTTTCATTTTGTTTTGTGGGGTTTTTTTTTGATAGTTGTTTTTTGTCTGTTTAGTTGGGTTTTTTGTTTGTTTGTTTGTTTTGGTTTGTTTTTCATTTTTGTGGGGTTCTTTTTGTTTTGTTTTGATTGTATATTTTTTATTTTTTTATTACTTCTACCTTTTTTATCCCTTAATTCCTTTTGCTTCTCTTTACTTCTTTCTGGCTTTGATCCTTCTTCCTTTCTTTCCAATTCTATCTCTCCTTCCTTCCTCTTTTTTTCTCTTTTTTTTCACTTTTTTCTTTTCTCTTTTTGAATACCCACGAATGAGGCAAAAAAATCCTAGAACTGTGAAAAAAACCAGAGCTGGACCAAAAGAGGGGGTATTCCCACAGCTGAGACAGTGGAAGCTGTGAACACCAGGATACCTGAAGAAGACTATAACACTGAATCTCACAGGTATTCCACCACAGAAGTTCTAACCATAAACCCAGGTATCCAGAACAGATCAACTTAAGAAGCTGAGGTTTACAAGAAGAGTCTCACCAACAATGAGAAGACAAAGAAACAATCCCCAAATGAAAGAAAAGGTGGAAGCCCCAGAAAGAATGCTAAATGAAAGAGAGGCAACTCAACTATCAGATAAGCAGTTCAAAGAAATGGTTGTCAGGAAGCTCCATGAGCTCTCAATGAGCTACCAGAAACGACAGGGAAGCTACAATGAACTCACTGCAAACTATATCAACATGAAAAAGGAAATAGAAAAAATCAAAAAGGGCCAAGAGGAAATGAAGAATACGATTTCTGAGCTGAAGAACACTGTAGAAGGAATGAAAAGCAGAACTGATGAAGCAGAAGATCGGATCAGTGAGTTGGAGGACAAAGTAGAAAAAAAAGCAGCCATATAGAGCAAGAAAAGGAAAAGAGGCTCAGAAAAAATGAAGAGGGGTTAAGAGAAATGCAAGACAACATGAAACGCAATAATATCCGTATAATAAGAATACCAGAAAGAGAAGAAGAAGAGCAAGGGATAGAAAACCTATTTGAAAAAGTAATGATGGAAAACTTACCTAATTTGATGAGAGAAAAAGTCACACAAATCCAGGAAACACACAGAGTTCCAATCAAGAGGAACCCAAACAGGCCCACTTCAAGACACATCATCATTAAAATGGCAAACTTCCAAGACAAAGAGAGAATCTTAAAGGCAGCAAGGGAGAAAAAGGAAGTAACATACAAGGGAGCCCCGATAAGGTTAGCAACTGACTTCTCAATGGAAACACTCCAAGCCAGAAGACAATGGCAAGAAATATTCCAAGTAATGAGAACCAAAGGCCTACAACCAAGACTACTTTATCCAGCAAGGCTTTCAATCAAGATAGAAGGACAAATAAGGAGCTTCCCAGACAAAAGAAGTCTAAAAGAATACACCTCTACCAAACCAGTACTACAAGAGATACTAAAGGGACTGCTTTAAGGAAAGAAAGGAAAAGAGAGAGTAAGAAACACAGATATGAAAATGGCAATGAACCAGTTCCTATCAATGGTAACCTTAATTGTAAATGGATTAAATGCTCCAATCAAAAGACATAGAGTAGCTGACTGGATAAGAAAGCATGACCCACACATATGCTGCCTACAAGAGACCCACCTCAGGACAAAAGACCTACACAGACTCAAAGTGAAAGGCTGGAAACAAATTTTCCAAGCAAATGGACAGGAAAAAAAGGCCGGGGTAGCAATACTCATATCAGACAAAATAGACTTCCAAAGAAGAGCTATAAAGAGAGACCCAGAAGGTCACTTCATAATACTCAAGGGAAGAATACACCAAGAAGACATAAACATTGTAAATATATATGCACCCAACATAGGAGCACCTAAATACATCAAGAAAATCTTAGAGGACTTCAAGAATGATATTGACAGCAACACAATTATAGTAGGGGATTTTAACACCCCACTGTCAAAAATGGACAGATCTTCCAAACAAAATATCAACAAAGATATTGTGGCATTGAACAGTACTCTAGACTAATTGGACTTAGCTGATATATATAGAGCCCTTCATCCCAAAGAAACTAAATACACATTTTTTTCAAGTGCACATGGAACATTTTCAAAGATAGACCACATGATAGGACACAAAACAAGCCTCAACAAATTCAAGAAAACTGAAATCATACCAAGCATTTTCTCCGACCACAAGGGACTAAAACTAGAAACCGACTTGATGGGGAAAATCCCCAAATCATCAAAATCATGGAGATTGAATAGCATGCTATTAAACAATGAATGGGTCAAAAATGAAATTAAGGAGGAAATCAAAAAGTTTCTGGACACAAATGAAAATGAACTCACAACAACCCAAAGATTATGGGACACAATGAAGGCAGTGCTCAGAGGGAAGTTCATAGCAATACAGGCCTACCTAAAGAGGACAGGAACATTTCTAACAAATGACTTAACCCTACGCCTACAAGAACTCGAGGAACAAAAACAAAGACAGCCCAGGGCAAGTAGAAGGAAGAAAATAATCAAGATCAGAGCAGAATTAAATGACATAGAGACTAAAAGCACAATCCTAAGGATCAATGAATCCAGGAGCTGGTTCTTTGAAAAGATCAACAAAATCGACAAGCCTTTAAGCAGGCTCATCAAGAAAAAAAGAGAGAGGACTCAAATAAACACAATCAGAAATGAAAGAGGAGAGATTACAACCGACACCACAGAAATACAAAGGATTGTAAGAAATTACTATGAAGAACTGTATGCCAAGAAATTTGAAAACCTAGGTGAAATGGACAAGTTTCTAGAAAAATATAACCTTCCAAAGCTCAAAGAAAAAGAAACAGAAAGCCTGAACAGACCAATAACAGCTGGTGAAATTGAATCAGTAATCAAAACACTCCCGGCACACAAAAGCCCTGGACCAGATGGTTTCACAGGAGAAATCTACAAAACATTTAAGGAAGAGCTAACCCCTATCCTTCACAGACTATTCCAAAAAATCTAAAATGATGGAAGACTCCCAAACTCTTTTTATGAAGCCAGCATCATCCTAATCCCAAAACCAGATAAAGACACAACAAAGAAAGAAAACTTCAGGCCAATATCACTGATGAATGTAGACGCTAAAATCCTCAACAAAATATTGGCAAACGGCATCCAACAATACATTAAAAAGATATACACCATGTCCAAGTGGGATTCATCCCAGGGATGCAAGGATGGTTCAACATTCGCAAATCAGCAAATGTAATACATCACATAAACAAAAGCAAAGACAAAAATCACATGATCATATCAATAGATGCAGAAAAAGCTTTTGATAAAGTACAACACCCATTTATGATAAAAACACTCAGCAAAGTGGGAATAGAGGGAGCATTCCTCAAAATGATAAAGGCCATATATGAGAGATCTACAGCCAACATCATACTCAATGGGCAAAAACTAAAATCTGTCACACTAAGATCAGGAACAACACAAGGTTATTCACCACTTCTATTCAATATAGTATTGGGAGTCTTAGCCACAGCGATTAGACAAGAAAAGGAAATAAAAGGCATCCAACTTGGAAAGGAGGAAACAAAACTATCATTGTTTGCAGATGATATGATAGTGTACATAGAAAATCCTATAGACTCGGCCAAAAAGCTGCTGGACGTAATAAATGAATTTGGCCAAATAGCTGGATACAAAGTCAATATCCAAAAATCAAAGGCATTTTTGTATACCAACAGTGAAACATCAGAAGCAGAAATCAAGAAAAAAATCCCATCGATATAGCAAAAAGAAAAATAAAATACCTAGGAATAAACCTAACCAAGGAGGTAAAAGACCTGTATGCAGAAAACAACACAACACTGAAGAAAGAAATCAAGGAAGACACAAACAAATGGAAGCATATACCATGTTCATGGATCAGAAGAATTAATATCATCAAAATGTCCATATTACCCAAAGCAATTTACAGATTCAATGCAATACCTATTAAAGTTCCAATGGCATATTTCACAGACATAGAACAAACACTTCAAAAATTTATATGGAATCATAAACGACCCCGGATAGTGGCAGCAATTTTGAGAAAGAAGAGCAAAGTAGGAGGGATCACAATACCTGATACCAAACTGTATTACAAAGCCACTGTAATCAAAACAGCCTGGTACTGGCACAAGAACAGACACCTGGACCAGTGGAATAGAACAGAGAGCCTAGAAATAAACCCAAGTCTCTACAGTCAATTAATATTCGACAAAGGGGGCAGCAACATAAAATGGAGCAAAAATAGCCTCTTCAACAAGTGGTGCTGGGAGAACTGGACAGCTACATGCAAAAAAATGAAACTCGAGCACCAACTTACACCATACACAAAAATAAATTCAAGGTGGATAAAAGATTTAAATATAAGCCATGACACCATTAAAATTCTAGAGGATAATATAGGCAGGAAAATCTCAGATATTTTACGCAGCAATATTTTTACTGATACGTCCCCTAGAGCAAGGGACATAAAGGAAAGAATAAACAAATGGGATCTCATCAAAATAAAAA
Source organism: Glossophaga mutica (assembly GCA_039655065.1). Classification (NCBI taxonomy): domain Eukaryota; kingdom Metazoa; phylum Chordata; class Mammalia; order Chiroptera; family Phyllostomidae; genus Glossophaga; species Glossophaga mutica. Next base: position 113,871,338 of record CM077307.1, read on the forward strand.
GCTTCTGCACAGCTAAAGAAAACAGTATTAAAATAAAAAGAGAGCCAACTCTATGGGAAAACATATTTGGCAATGATACCTCAGACAAGGGATTAATCTCCAAAATATATAAAGAACTTACAAGACTCTACTCTGAGAAGACAAGCAACCCAATTAAAAAATGGGCAAAGGATTTGAACAGACACTTCTTGCTGGGGACCCTGGCCTGGGCGCCAGATGTGGGGGGGCTCCGCCCGCAGAGCCCCATCCCTCCGTCACGGATGAAAGTAAAAACTACCAAGACATCTTGTGTTGGGGAGGAAAGGGGTCAAACTCTCAGAGGAGAATGACCCAGAGCCCCTTCCTCACTAGGCTTTTATTGTGCTCCAATACACCGGAATACAAGTTTAACATGTCAAAGAAATCTGAGGGCTTAATAGGAGCCAGTGTTTGTCAGGAAGGGGGGTTGCCAGACTTTGGGAGACATGCTCATTTCCTCCTGGGACACTTGTCACCTCAGGAAGAGCACTCTTAGCAAAGCAGGTTTCACAGGACTTTAGGAATTCTTTCTTATGCCAATCACCCAAGGAGCCGTTCTGGCCAGGACAGGGCTGCACTGCTCACCCCCACAGTTTCAGGCTTTAAGCCGATTAGGAAGCAGGAGACATCTCCCAGATGGAAATGAGGACTCGGGCTATGTCAGAATAGCCGGAGGGCGAGGGTCCATCACATCCTCCTTGTTGCAACCCCCCGAGTCCTTCCATGAGGCCTTCCAAGTGGTCGCGTCTGGCTTAGGTTGCCCCTCCCATGAGGAGTCTTACCCGCCATTGACTGCCAACCAAGCTATGAGGCCAGAGAGGCAGAAGCAGCACTCCTGCCAGGGAGATAAGCTTTGTCTCCTTAATAGGTCACATCCTTGTGACAGAACAGACCCAGATGAAGTGGGTCCCTTGGGCTCTTACACAGCCCACCATGGGGTGAGGGTTACAACTCCTGAAACCAGGCTGAACGGTCCGAAACAACTTCTCCAAGGAGGACATACAGAGGATCCAGAGACACATGAAAAGATGCTCGATATCTCTAGCTATCAGAGAGATGCAAATTAAAACTACAGTGAGATACCACTTGACACCAGTCAGAATGGCCTTCATAAACAAAGCAACAAACAGCAAGTGTTGGAGAGGTTTTGGAGAAAAGGGGACCCTAGTGCACTGTTGGTGGGATTGCAGATTGGTACAACCACTATGGAAAACAGTATGGAATTTTCCAAGAAAACTAAAAATGGACATACCTTTTGACTCAGCAATTCCACTGCTAGGATTATATCCTAAGAACCCTGAAACACCAATCCAAAAGAACCTATGCACCTCTATGTTCATAGCAGCACAATTTACAATAGCCAAGTGCTGGAAGCAACCTAGGTGCCCATCAGTTAATGAATGGATCAAAAAACTGTGGTACATTTACACAATGGAATTCTATGCAGCAGAAAGAAAGAAGGAGCTCCTACCCTTTGCGACAGCATGGAAGGAATTGGAGAGTATCATGCTGAGTGAAATAAGCCAGGCAGTGAAAGACAAATACCATATGATCTCACCTTTAACAGGAAGCTAATCAACAAAACAAACAAACAAGCATAATATAAACAAAGACACTGAATTTGAGAACAGTCTGACAGTGTCCAGAGGGGTAGGGGAGGGAATTTCAGGGGAAAAGGGGAACGGTTTAGAGGAACAAGTATAAAGGACTCATGGACAAAAACTATGGGGGGTGGAAATGGGAGGAAGGTGGGGAGGGCTGGGGTGGTGGTCTGGGGCGGGGTAAAAGACAGAAAACTGTACAATATCAACAATTAAAAAATACTGATTAAAAATAAAAATAAAAAAAGAAAAAAACAAAAAACAAACAAAAAAAGAAAATAAAAAATAAATAAAAAAAATAAAAAAAATAATGATGCACCAAAAAAAAAAAAAAAAAATTATACCATGCCTCCTCCCAACTGTCCACCTGAGAGCATTTTGGATCCCTCCTTCAAATACCAAGGTTTATGACAGACTTCATTGCAATGAAAAGAGCTACAGATACACAGTGCACGTGGATGGATCTCACAGACAAATGTTGAGTTGAAGGCAGTTACAAAAGAGAACACAATATATGAAACTATTTACATGAAATTCAAAAAAGAGCTAAATAAATTTATAGTGATAAAGCACTAGTTACCTCTTGAAGTTGGGGAGGCTGACTAGGAAAAGGCAAAGAAAAAAACACTTTTTTTGGAAGACAGAAATTCCCTATCTAGATGGTAATTACATGAGTGTACATATATGTAAAAATTCATTGAGTTGTATACTTAAAAAGAAAACAAATACCAAAAGACAACATGACATTTTTGGGGAAAGCACTTCCTACTTTATGCTTGTAACTACACCCCAACCTCTGCCCATAAGATAATCACTCTCTCATTTATGTCCCCACAGCCTCTTAACAGCTACAATTACAACAGATGGTCCTTATTTACAAAATTTTTGCTCTTAGCCTGTGGCTTCTTTGTAGCAACTTATTGAGTGGCATTTTTCTTTTCATCCTCAGCACTTAACATAGTGTTTGGTCAATTGTTGCTGAATGAATGCAAAAAGAAATCACAAATAGAACTGAATCCTCCCTGCTCCCGTGCAAGGGTTGGGCCATTTCTGCTACAAGTGTTTCCTAGCACAACCACAGATTTTTTCCTCAACAGTCAAAATTCTGAACTGTGGGACTCTATCACCCAGATGTCTATTGGCAAACCGCACTGTGTTCCCCATTAAGAAGCTGAGTGAAGATAAGTGACCTGCACTATACAGTGACATTCAGACCATGCAGCGTTAGACCATGGGAGCACATGCAGTGAGGCTTAGCTGCACAGACATTAGGTGTTAGTTGTTTAAAAGCAATATTAATTTGTAGCTGTTAGTTAAGTGAGATTTGCTTCAGTTATGAAATTTATTGATAGCCTCTAATATCCAGCACTTAAATTGTTTCTTTGAGAAGCAAACAGCAAAAGCCAAGAACTAAGAATATGATATTAACCTCTGGTTCCCAAGGAAAATAGAAAGAGGCTATTGTGGCCATATAATTTGCATGCCATTTTCAAATTTTAATAGATGGTTTTTGCTGTTGGAAGTTTCTTAAATGAGCTTGCTGTTTTTCTTTATTACTGCAAGGTTAATATATTCTGAATGTTTTGGCAAGGTTTACAGCACAGAGAGTGGAGAAAAAACTGATTGCCTATAATAACGAGTGTGCTGAAGACTCAGATTCAACAAACATTTTTTTTGAGGGACTTCTGGTGATGACACTTTGACATATGATAATTCAAATACTACTCTTCACAAGTGTAAGAAGGGATTTGTGAGACATAATTTATAGATGAGGAAATTGAAAGTAAAGAGGGACAATTATTGCCCAATATCACATAGTAAGGCTAAAGTCAAAATACAAATTTCTACATCTGATGCTAAATCCTGTAATGTCTGATGAGGTAATAGCTTGTAATTGTATAGAAAATGATGCTGATTCTGGCCAGCAGTGTCTGCAGTGTTGTGGATGTGATGAACAAAATCACATGGACTGTAGAAGTCCTGTGGAGAAAAGGGACAGCATGGCCACTCTCTGAGTGAGATAGCGCCCCAACCCTTGCCTGTACAAGCTCTTATTGCTTTCTTGTAGCATTACATCAATAAAGGTTCTCATTCCTTATGCTCAGGTTTACTTAAATGTTTACTTCTTACAGATAACAAAGAAAAGAATGTTGCAAATCCAAGGGAATGATAAAAGTGATTGATCTGGTTATACTCCATCCTTGGGACAGCTTAGCACAGACTTTAGGGAGTTGCTTCAGAGATGTACACTAAATATCTGCTGTCTTAATTCAAGGTGAGGGAGTTTTAGCAAAAGCAAGCCTCAGAGCAGCCTAGATATAATGTAAGCCTGGTTCCCCATGGGAAAGCTGATCTGTGGGCCTGGCTCCTGTGTGCCACCTCACACCTGTTGGTTTTTTGAACCACGGCTGAGCTACATTTACCATTGCCATGTGGACCAGTTCCCTATAAAAAAAACAACTTTTGGAAAGGGACAAGATTTTTCCTAGCTTCTCTCATAACTTACCACATTCTTTTACTTTACTTCAGTAAGCTAGCCTCCCAAACTGAGATAGTCCCTACTATGCCAATCAATTCAAGACAATATTTGCTAACAGTTACTAAGAAATATACAGTATTCATCTATTCAGTTTTGCACACAAGATGGAATCAGGAAAGGAGAAGAGTCTTTGCCATCAAGGAGCCCCTCACCTATAATTAAATGACTTGGCCTTTCCCTGATAGCTAGTGAGGTTGAACATTTTTTCATATATCTGTTGGCTATTTGTATGTCTTCTTGGGGAATGTGTCTGTTTAGGTCCTCTGCCCATTTTTTAAATTGGATTGTTTGTTTGTTTGGTGTTAAGTTGTGTGAATTCTTTATATATTTTGAATATTAATCCCTTGTCAGAGCTATTATTTGCAAATACCATCTCCCATTTGGTTAGGTACCTTTTTGTTTTATTGTCAGTTTCTTTTGCTCTGTAGAAGCTTTTTAGTTTGATATAGAGCCATTCATGTATTTTTGTCTTTAATTCCCTTGCTTCTGGTTATCTACCAAAAAAAACTTGAAAACATTTACTAACAAAGATTTATGCATCCCTGTGTTTACCGCAGCCTTATTCACAGTGGCCAAGATATGAGACACCCAAAGTGTCCTTCAATAGAGGGTTGGATAAAGAAAATGTGGTACAGCCCTGGCTGGTGTAGCTCAATGGATTGAGCACGGGCCTGCGAACCAAAGGATCGCAGTTCGTTTCCCAGTCAGGGCACATGCCTGGGTTGCAGGCCAGTTCCCAGCGAGAGTTCCCAGCGGGGGATGCACGAGAGGCAACCATACATTGATGTTTCTCTCCATCTCGCCTTCCCTTCCCCTCTAAAGATAAATAAATAAAATCTTTAAAAAAAAAAAAGAAAAGAAAATGTGGCACATATATATGATGGAATACTACTCAACCATAAAAAAGATGAAATACTGCCATTTGCAACAACATGGATGGACTTGAAAATGTTATTCTAAGTGAAATAAGTAAGTCAGAAAAAACTGAGAACCATATGATTTCACTCATTATGTGGGATATGAAACTGAAACTCATAAGCACAGACAGACAACAGTATGGGTGGTTACCAGAGGGAAGGAGTTTGGGGGTCATAAAGGGTGAAGGGGGCTGCATATATGGTGAAAGAAGATGATTGATTTTGGGTGGTAGGCACACAATACAAGATACAGATCATGCATCATGGAAATGGACTCTTGAAACCTATATAATATTATTAACCAATGTTACCCCAATAAAATTAACAAAAAGGACTTGGCCACCTTTCCCAGGTGTACAGAAAGTCAGGGATGATCTTAGTGTAACGATCTCTGTAGAGCAAGAAGAAGCAGCCTACTCCAGTGTCACCTCCTGCTTATGCTCAGCACTAGCTGTTGCTCTTGTAGGTTGTGAGTCCTTGAGGGATGTCAGTGGACTGCATGATCTTCGATCCACAGGGGGAAGTTGTGTTTGTCTCCTGGGACTCCTTCTGGAGGTTAAGACAGCACTCCAAACATAGAAGGAACTTAAGGCAGATACCATTTAAATGTCAGGGACTCAGTAGTAGAAGTGCAGATTTTTATTTTCTCTTAAGGAATTGATTATACTTATGGCATACAAGAAGAATTTAATGGAGAGAAGTTCATTGTAGATCAAAGGTATTTTGTTCCATAATGATTGATTGAGGACCAAGTGGGTATTAAAACTATAAGCCCTAGTGAGGAAGACAGACATAAATAAATGCCATTCAGTGTGGGAACTGAAAAAATAAAGATAGGAACACAGTGTTATGGGAGCACAGAGAAGGTCACATCTAAATCCACCTGGAGTAGTTGAGAAAAGTCAGGTAAAAGGAATATGGTAGAGTACTCCAAGATGAGAGATCAGAATGTAATCCTACACATAGATGTTAAAGAATATGTCATGGATCTGGAATGACAACCTTTGACAAAGTCGAACCACAAGTTTGTGTTGATGGGGTTTTTCTAATTTTTTTTCTTCTTGTTGGATTTTTGTTTGATGATTTGATTGATTTTTTTAATACTCAAAAAGGTGAATGTTCTTACTTAGAGATAGAAGATCATATCTTGTATTAGTCAGGGTTCTCTAGAGAAGCAGAACCAACAGAATGTATATGCATACATAGAGACATATATTTTAAGGAACTTGCTCATGCAATTGTGAAGGCTTGGTAAGTCCAAAATCTGCAGAGTAGGCCAGCAGGTAGGAAGACCTGGGGAAGAGCTGATGCTGCAGTTCAAGTCTGAAGGGTGTCTGCTGGCAGAATTCCTTCCTGATCAAGAGGAGTCAGTCTTTCTTCCATTGAGTCCTTTAGTTATTGCCCACAATGATGCCCACATAAATCATGTAGAATAATCGGTTTTACTCAAAGTCCATAAATTTAAATATTAATCTCATAAAAAAAAAACACCTTCACAAATATATCCAGAATAATGTTTCATCAATTACTGGGCACTGTGGCCAGCCAATTGACATATAAAATTAACTGTCTAAACGTCTATAAGAATATATTTAGAATTCCAATGATTTTATTATTTATCTTTTAGGTAACATGGAGCCCTTGAAAGTTTTAACCAAATAATGATTAAACCTTTACTTTATAAAATAAAGTTACATTGCACATGATACCTAACTTTTTAATTGAGCAGAAGCTAATGATATTAACTGAGACAAATACAGAATAACAAATAGGATTTGGTCACACTGAGCTTAAAATAGCAGTGTGACAGCCAGGTGTAAATATGCACAATGCATTAAGTACACGTGTGTGTGCATGCATTTGTGTTTGTGTTTGTGTGTGCCTTAATTTAGAGGGTACATTGTTGTGGACCACTCAGCCTGGTCTCAGGAACTGTAACCCTCACCCCATGGTGGGCTGTGTAAGAGCCCAAGGGACCCACTTCATCTGGGTCTGTTCTGTCAAGAGGACATGACCTACTAAGGAGACAAAGCTTATCTCCCTGGCAGGAGCACTGCTTCTGCCTCATCCATCTCTGGCCCCATTGCTTGGTTGGCAGTCAATGACGGGTAAGACTCCTCATGGGAGGGGCAAACTAAGCCAGACACGACCACTTGGGAGGTCCTCATGGAAGGACTTGGGGGGCTGCAGCAAAGAGGGGGTGATGGACCTTCGCCCCCTGGCTATTCTGACATAGCCTGAGTCCCCATTTCCATCTGGGAGATGTCTTCTGCTTCCTAATTGGCTTAAAGCCTGAAACTATGAGGGCAAGTGGTGCAGCCCTGTGCCAGCCAGGATGGTTCCCTGGGTGATCAGGCATAAGAAAGAATTCCTAAAGTCCTGTGAAACCTGCTTTGCTAAGAGTGATCTCATTTAAATGATAAGGGTCCAAGGAGGAAATGAGTATGTCTCCCAAAGTTTTGCAACCCCCTTTCCTGACAGACACTGACTCAGATTATGCCCTCAGATTTCTTTGACATGTTAAACCTGTATTCCGTGTATTTGAACCCAATAAAAGCCTAGTGAGGAAGGGGCTCTGGATCATTCTCCTCTGAGAGTTTGTCCACCTCTCCTCCCCAAGCAGATCATGTCTTGGTAGTTTTTATTTTCATCCATGATGGAGGGATGGGGCTCTTCGGGCAGAGCCGCCCCCACATCTGGTGCCCAGGACAGGGGCCCCCACAGTACATAAATTTTGGAGTTGTTATTATATAATTGGCAGCTAAATCATGCATTCACAGGGAGTAGAGAATGAGAAAAGAGCTAAGGTGGTACCCTTGAGAATAGTAACACTTTACATAGTGAGAGGGTGCAGAAAGGGTAAAAAATTATTTAACAAATCTAGAATAAATGGTGAATAAACAAAACATATCTCTTGGAATGTGGAAGGGACAATGGAAATTGACTTAGAGGGAGATTAGTATTCATAAATCATGAACAAAACAAAAGTACAAAGGTCTACTAGCTATCCTAAATATTTGTGTATATAAAAATGTCTCCCCTGGACAGCCAAAGGAGAAAGACAGAGGATAATCAAGGGAAGCCAGAAATGGAAATGTAAGAACTTTGAACATAAAGAAGCTGCTATCACATCCCATAGACCAGTGCAAAGGGTGGAAGGAATAAATAATATGTGATACATCAAAAAGCAGAGATGGTAAAAGAAAGTAGACACATTGTCAGACAAATTGTTCGAAAATAAAATAGTACAGGAAGTAAAGGTCTTATAGGAGTCTTCTATAACAGAGAGGTAGGTGGCATTTATTACTTTTCCCTTCCTTTCCTTCCAGGTAAAAAGTCATCATTCATATAACACTCCTGGCCTTTCTCTGTCTTCTCACTTACTCTTCCCCCATAGTGTATGGAGTGATCTATCTGATTGGTAAATATGAAAAGAATAAACTGAGAGGATGCCTCAGAGTCTCTATCTCTCTCTTAGGAGCAGGCCCTGCCAACACAGAGCACATGCTCTCCACTGCTCTCTGCCATGTGGCCCACCAAACAACAACTAAGCAGTTCTGTCTGTCCAGTTCTGGGGATCAGTGCCACTATTGTAGGTAAAAGAATAGGTACTTTGATATCCCTTCTGCTAATTTTTGTCTTAGTGTTCAGTGGACTCACTTAGCTGTGCATGAAGGATAGGTGCTATTATTAGGCCTTTGATGCCTAATAAGAATTAAAGTAAAGGCACTATGTGCATGTTTTTTCATCCACAGCTAGACTGATTTACTAGAAGGCAGGGTTGGGCTCTCCTGCCACTTCATTTCCCATAGTACCTGCATGACCTATGCGAGACACTCAGACAAACCAGGTTTAATTAATAATTATAAACAAAATGTTTCCTAACTTCTAAAACTTTCATTTATTTTTCCCCTAAATGATTAGGCAGTAAAAAAATTTGGACAGACCATGGCTCTAATATGTTCAATTAAAAAACTTAATATTTAATATAAAAGAGGAGCTTCTAAAAATCAACAATAAAAAAGAAAATAGAAAAAATGGGTAAAGAATATAGATGAGACATTTCACATAAAAGGAAATAAAGTGGCCAGTTAACAGACAAAATTATGTTCACTCTCATTCATATCAGAGAATGCAAATTAAGTAACAATAATTCCAATGGTTCACAAAGATTAAAAAGATTGATGATATCTAATGCTAGTGAGGATTCAGGGAAATAGACAATGTCTATTGCATTTTGAGGGGGTGTAAATTAAGGAAGCCTTTTTTGGTAAGTGATTTGGCAATGGTATGAAAATATCAACTGTGCGTATTCTTTGTCCAACCAACTCCATGCATAAAAATGCTTTTTTATAAAATATTTATACATGATTTCAAATATATATGGGCACTGGTGGTCTTTTCAGCATTGTCAAAAAACAATCTTAGTGTTGATTAGTAGGGGTTGTTTAGACAAATTATGATACAACTATCTTATGTAATACTCTATCACAAAATCTTTCAACCTAGGTATTGACATTTCAATGTGAATCTTGACATTTGGGGCTGGAAAATCCATTGTTCTGGGAAGCTGTTTGTACATTATAGGTTGTGGGGCTGAGATAACATTTTTTCCATTTATTTTAAAACTCAGTGTTCCACAGACGTACAGGGACATTACCTAATAAATATCTGAATGCTCTAAATAGTAGGGTTCCAAATCATAACTTTACAAAATTAAAATTTTTGTGGAGAAAGCATGTGCTACAGAAAAATAGGCAGAGCACATCATTACTATACTGAAAAGATATATGTGAACATATATATGTTTGTAAATGGAGCAAGCATAGAGTGAGTATAGGAAGATGTATACCAATCTCCTGTTGCCACTGGTTTCTTTTGAGTGGAGGATTAGATTTTGGGAGCTTATTTTAAACTGCATCTAACTAAAGCAAGTTAGAAATTGCATTCCACTATAACTAATATTATGTTGACTACAGTAACTTGAGCAAGTCCAAAAGCAGGCAGTCCAAGGACAGTATGGCAGATCCATGATGTTTTCTAGGATCAACGTCCTATGTTTCATCTCAAGTAGCCTTATGTGTCCATCACCTGGTAGAACAGCTCATAAGATAGCTGTTCTACTTTGAGCATCAAACCTTCCTTTAAGGAAGGGGAAGAAAGGACAGCCAGGTACCAGAGAATCTGAGTTCATCCTTTTCAGTGATATGTCATTGGCTAGAATATGCCACATGGCCACATTCATTTACAAGAAAACAATTTTTTTTAAGTTGGCACATTACCAACTTAAACATAATTAATGGTAAGCAGCTAACAATATTGTCAACTTGTAAAATGTCTTGAGAATAAAGAAAAAGAGAGGGGAGAAAGGAGAGGAACGGAAACAAGTGAAGGGAGAAAGGAATGAATGTAGAAGGACAAAAGAAAGGGACATAGAACTTGAAGATAGTAACCTTGGGTTTCAATCCTGTTGTCATTACTTCCATGCTTTTTGATTGAAGGCAAATTAGACTCTTTGAGGCTGCATTCCCAACTGTAAAACAGTTATGATACAAGATGTCTGTAAGAATTAAATAGGATCATTTATGTAATATGTTTTTTTTTAATTTTAATAGTTGTTCAAGTACAGTTTTCTGCCTTTTATCACCATCCCAGCACACACCCCCAGCACTCCCCAGCTCCCCATTTACAACCCCCCTTGTTACTCTCCATGTGTCCTTTATACTTGTTCCTGCAAACTCTTCCCCTTTGCCCCTGAAATTCCCGCCCCCCTCTCCACTCTGGTCACTGTCAGCCTGTTCTCTATTTCAGTACCTTCCATTATGTTTTCCTTGATTGTTTGTTTGGTTGATTAGGTTCCAGTTAAAGGTGAGATCATATGGTATTTCTCTTTCACTGTGTGGCTTCTTTCACTTAGCATAATGCTTTCAAGTTCCATCCATGTTGTAGCAAAGGGAAAGAGCTCCTTCTTTCTTTCTGCTGCATAGAATTCCATTGTGTAAATGTCCCATAGTTTTTTGATCCATTCATTTACTGATGGGCACTTAGGTTGCTTCCAGCAGTTGGCTATTGTAAATTACGCTGCTATGAACATTGGGGTGCATGGGTTCTTTAGGATTGGTGTTTCAGGGTTCTTAGGATATAATCCTAGCAGTGGAATTGCTGAGTCAAAAGGCAGGTCCATTTTTAGTTATCTTAGAAAATTCCATAATGTTTTCCATAGTGGTTGTACCAGTCTGCAATCCCACCAACAGTGCAATACGGGCTCCCTTTTCTCTACAACCTCTCCAACACTTGTTGTTTCTTGCTTTGTTTATGATGGCCATTCTGACTGCTGTGAAGTGGTATTGCATTGTGGTTTTAATTTGCATCTCTTTGATAGCTAGTGATACTGCACATCTTTTCATGTGTCTCTGGATCCTCTGTACATCCTCCTTGGAGAAGTGTCAGTTCAACTCGTTTGCCCATTTTTTAATTGGGTTGCTTGTCTTCTTAGAGTGGAGTCATGTAAGTTCTTTATATATTTTGGACATTAAACCCTTGTCTGAGGTATCATTGGCAAATATGTTTTCCCATACAGTTGGTTCTCTTTTTATTTTAATGCTGTTTTCTTTAGCCATGCAGAAGCTTTTTATTTTTATGTGATCCCATTTGTTTATTCTTTTCTTTTTGTCCCATGCTCTAGGGGACATATGAGTAAAAATGTTGCTGTGTGAAATATCTGAGATTTTCCTGCTTGTGTTCTTTTCTAGGATTTCAATGGTGTCACGACTTATATTTAAATGTTTTTTCCACCTCAAATTTATTTTTGTGTATGGTGTAAGTTGGTGCTTGAGTTTCTTTTTTCTTTTCTTTTCTTCTTCTTCTTCTTCTTCTTCTTCTTTTTTTTTTTTTTTTTTTTTTTGCATTTAGCTGTCCGGCTCTCCCAACACCATTTGTTGAAGAGGTTATTTTTACTCCATTTTATGTTGCTTTCCCCTTTTTCAAATATTAATTGACCATAGAGACTTGGGTTTATTTCTGGGATCTCTATTCTGTTCCATTGGTCTATATGCCTGTTTTTATTTCAGTACCAGGCTGTTTTGTTTACAGTGGCCTTGTAATACAGTTTGATATCAGGTATTATAATCTCTCCTAATTTGCTCTTACATCTCAAAATTGCAGCAGCTATTCCAGATTGAATATGGTTCCACATACATTTTTGAACTGTTTGTTCTATGTCTGTGAAATATTCCATTGGTACTTTAATAGGTATTGCATTGAATTTGTAAATTGTTTTGGGTAGTATGGACATGTTGATGATATTAATTCTTCCGATCCTTGAACACTGTATATGTTTCCATTTGTTTGTATTTTCCTTAATTTTCTTCTTCAGTGTTCTGTAGTTTTCTAAGTATAGGTGTTTTACCTCCTTGGTTAGGTTTATTCCTAGGTATTTTATTTTTCTTTTTGCTATATCGAATGGGATTTTTTTCTTGACTTCTGCTTCTGATGTTTCATTGTTGATGTACAAAAATGCCTTTGATTTCTGGATAGTGACTTTGTATCCCGCTGTTTGGCCAAATTCATTTATTAGGTTGAGCAGCTTTTTGGCCAAGTTTATAGGGTTTTCTATGTACACTATCATGTCATCTGCAAACACTGATAGTTTTGTTTCCTCCTTTCTGAGTTGGATGCCTTTTATTTCCTTTTCTTGTCTAATTGCTGTGGCTAAGACTTCCAATACTATGTTGAATAGAAATGGTGAAAGTTGACAATCTTGTCTTGTTCCTGAACTTAGTGGAAAAGACTCTGGTTTTTGCCCATTGAGTATGATGTTGTCTGAAGGTCTCTCATATATGCCCTTTATTATGTTGAGGAATTCTCCCTCTATTCCCACTTTGCTGAGTGTTTTTATCATAAGTGGGTTCTGTACCTTATCAAATGTTTTTTTCGCATCTATTGATATGATCATGTGACTTTTTTTTTCCTTTTCTTAAATATATTTTATTGATTATGCTATTACAGTTGTCCCATTTCTCCCCCATCATTCCCCTCCACCCTACCCACCCTCTCCCACCCACATTCCCCCCTTTAGTTCATGTCCATGGGTCATAAGTTTTCTAGCTTCTACATTTCCCATACTATTCTTGCCCTCCCCCTGTCTATTTTTTCCCCATTATCTATGCTACTCATTCTCTGTACCTTTTCCCCCTCTCTCCTCCTCCCATACCCCTGTTGCTAACCCTCCATATGATCTCTATTTCTGTGGTTCTGTTCCTGTTCTAGCTGTTTGCTTAGTTTGCTTTTGTTTTAGGTGTGGTCCTTGATAGCTATGAGTTTGTTGTCTTTTCACTGTCATAGTTTTATCTTCTTTTTCTTAGATAAGTCCCTTTAACATTTCATATAATAAGGGCTTGGTGATGATGAACTCCTTGAACTTGACCTTATCTGAGAAGCACTTTATCTTCCCTTCCATTCTAAATGACAGCTTTGCTGGATAGAGCAATTTTGGATGTAGGTCCCTGCTTTTCAAGATTTCAAATATTTCTTTCCAGCCCCTTCTTGCCTGTAAGGTCTCTTTTGAGAAATCAGCTGACAGTCTGATGGGAACTCCCTTGTAGGTGACTGTCCCCTTATCCCTTGCTGCTTCTAGAATTCTCTGCTTCATTTTAATCTTGGCTAATGTAATTACAATGTGCCTCAGTGTGTTCCTCCTTGGGTCTAACTTCTTTGGGACTCTCTGAGCTTCCTGGACGTCTCAGTAGTCTATTTCCTTTGCCATATTGGGGAAGTTCTCCTTTATTATTTGTTCAAATAAGTTTTCCACTCGTTGCTGTTCTTCTTCCCCTTCTGGGACCCCTATAATTCGGATGTTGGGACGTTTAAAGATGTCCCAGAAGTTCCTAAGCCTCTCCTCATTTTTTTGAATTCTTGTTTCTTCATCCTGTTCTGTTTGGTTGTTTGTTTCTTTCTTCTGGTCCACTCCATTGATTTGAGTCCCAGTTTTCCTTCTATCTCTATCAGTTCCCCATGCATCTTCCTTCATTTCATGGATTGTAGCCTGCATTTTTTCATCTAGTTTGTGAGCAAAATCAACCAATTCTGTGAGCATTTTGATGACCAGTGCTTTGAACTGTGCATCTGATAGGTTGGCTATCTCTTCAGTGCTTAGAGGAATTGGCTCTGGAGCTTTTATTTGTTTTCTGGTTTGAGCCATTTTTCGTGGGTTTTTTTTGTTGTTGTTGTTTCGGTTTTAGTCTGGTCGCGGCTATTACGTAGTGAGGGGGTGGAGCCTTAGGTGTTCCTCAGGGCGGGGCAGCCCAGTCGCTGGGTTGTGACGCTGTATGTGGGGGTGGGGCCTGAGAGGGAGCAATGGCGCCTGCTCCGCTCTCTCCTGGATTCAGTCCCCTCCGCCACTTCCCCTCCACCTGGACCGTCTGCGCGCTCAAATGTGAGACCACCTGGTCAGTCAGCCAGCCGCCTTGTGCGGCCTCACTGGGTCTGCACAGTTGCCCCCCAGTGCCCGGGGTCCGCCAGCTGCCACCTGTAGGCCCAGGGACTGCCAGCCACCGCCTGTGCACCTGGGAACTGCCAGCCGCTGCTGCTTGCGTTCCTGGGTCCGCACCTCCACTTTCTCCCGCCGCGACTCCGCCCCTCTTACCGGTCTGGATGAATGGTTGTTGGACTTCCATACAGTTCAGTTTTCTATAAGTTCTGGTTGTTTTCTTGTTTCTAAATATTTGTTGTCCTTAATTTTGGTTGTGAGAGGAGGCCCAGTGTGTCCACCTATGCCTCCATCTTGGCCGGAAGTCCTTGATCATGTGACTTTTGTATTTGCTTTTGTTTATGTGATGTATTACATTTACTGACTTGCAAATATTGAACCATCCTTGCATTCCTGAGATGAATCCCACTTGGTCATGGTGTATGATCTTTTTAATATATTGTTGGATGTGGTTTACCAATACTTTGTTGAGGATTTTAGCATCTATGTTCATCAGCGATATTGGCCTGAAGTTTTCTTTCTTCGTTGTGTCTTCATCTCATTTGGGGAATAGGATGATGCTGGCTTCATAAAATTTGGGAGTCGTCCATCATTTTGGATTTTTTGGAATAGTTTGTGAAAGATAGGGCTTAACTGTTCCTTAAATGCTTTGTAGAATTCTGTGAAATCTGGTCCACGGCTTTTGTGTGTCAGGAGTTTTTTGATTACTGCTTCAATTTTGGCTGCTGTTATTGGTCTGTTCAGGCTTTCTGTTTCTTCTTCATTAAGTTTTGGAACATTATATTTTACTGGAAACTTGTCCATTTCACCTACATTTTCAAATATCTTGTCATATAGTTCTTCATAGTATTTCTTACAATCCTTTGTATTTCTGTGGTAACAGTTGTAATCTCTCCTCTTTTATTTTTAATTGTGTTTATTTGGGTCTTCTCTCTCTTTTCTTGATGAATCTGATTAAAGTCTTATCGATTTTGTTTAGCATTTCAAAGAACAGCTCCTGGATTCATTGATCCTTAGAATTGTGCTTTTAGTCTCCATGTCATTTAATTTTGCTCTGATCTTGGTTATTTCCTTCCTTCTACTTACTCTGGTGTGTCTTTGCTGTTGTTCCTCAAGTTCTTATAGGCATAGGGTTGGGTTATTTGTTTGAAATGTTTCTATCTTTTTTAGGTAGGCCTGTATTGAGAAGTCAGCTGCTAGTCTTATCAAGGCTCCCTTGTATGTTACTTCCCATTTCTCCCTTGCTGCCTTTAAGATTCTCTCTTTGTCTTGGAATTTTGTCATTTCAATTCTGATGTGTCTTAAAGTGGGCCTCTTTGGGTTCTTCTTAATTGGGACTCTCTGTGTTTCCTGGATTTGTGTGACTTTTTCTCTCATCAAATTAGGGAAATTTTCCATCATTACTTTTTTAAACAAGTTTTCTATCCCTTTGTTATCTTGTTCTTCTTCTGGTATCCCTATTATACAGATATTATTACATTTCATATTGTCCTACATTTCCCTTAATCTCTCTTCATTCTTTCTGAGCCTCTTTTCCTTTTCTTGATCTTTCTGTGTGTTTTTTCCTACTTTGCCCTCCAACTCACTGATCCAATCTTCTGCTTCATCAATCCTGCTTTTGATTCCTTCTACTGTGTTCTTCACTTCAGAAATTGTATTCTTCATTTCCGCTTGGCCCTTGTCGATAGTTTCTATTTCCTTTTTCATGTTGATATAGTTTGCAGTGAGTCCATTGTAGTTTCCCTGTAGTTTCTGGTAATTCATTGTGAGCTCATTGAGCTTCCTGATAACTATTGCTTTGAACTCAATATCTGATAGTTCAGTTGCCTCTATTTCGTTTGGCATTCTTTCTGACACTTCCTCCTTTTCTTTCATTTGGGGACTGTTTCTTTGTCTTCCTATTTTTTTGTGAGACTCTTTTTGTTAGCCTCTGCTTCTTAAATTTATCTGTTCTAGCTCTCTGGGTTAATGGTGTGAACTTCTGTTTTAGAATGCCTGTGAGATTTAGTGGTGCAGTCTCCTTGATCTCCCGAGCTCACTGATCTTGAGCTGTTGTCTAAGTTTGCTCTGTTTTTGTCTTGGGTTTTGATTGTTGTTAGGCCTTTCTTTGGTGGGTCCTTCCTACCTGTTGATTAACTGAGGGTCACACTGTCCATCATCTCTTGTATTTTGTTTTGTTGATGTGGGCAGGTTGTGTTGAAGCTGTTTCTTCCATGTGTACAAGGTTTCGAGGATTCTCTCTTGATCTTGTTCAGTTGTTTGTTCTGGGTAATTTCTCCACAATTTAGTTGTATTCCAGGATAGGTCCTGGATTGAGATTTGTGTGTTTTCTACTTCCCCCTTCACCTTCTTCTGTTGTTATCTGTTGGTGGTTCCTTTGTTGTTGGGTTTCCTCTTCCAGCATGTATCCTTGTGTTCACGGCTTCCACATACTCTTTTTTGTCATCAGTTGGAGGGGGAAGGCAAAATGGTTTAAAACAGCAAGTGTGTATTCTGTGATATTTACAGTAGCAGCTGGTAGAGAAGAGATAGGAGATCCTTTGACTATGTATTGTGTTAACCATAATCTTCCATGCACCTAGCCACTATTTAGAAAGGGTGGAAAAGAGATAAGACTCTTGTTTGGGAGGAGTGGATTGTGAGTTGGATCTAGAAAGCAGGGAGGTTGTGGGAGGTCAGATTCTGATGTAAGGTGAGAGTAAATTATAGAAAATAGGTGTTTTGTGTGAGAGAATAATGTTAACCACAACAGTAATAGAGTTCAGAAAACTGTGACGTGCGCTAACATCTGGGAGGTGTGCTGTGTAGTATTTACAATTGTATGGAACAGCTATTATTTACAATAATGTTAGAGCAACCATCACATGATGGAATCTATGTGATCTAGATAACAAGAATAGGAAGTATAGGACCTTGAATAGTGTTCTAATGGAACACAAGTGAAGTGAAGGACAGTAAATTAACAATACCCTATGAAAGGGAGAACAAGGCAAACAGCCAAACAATACAATTTAACCAGCCAAGCCAAGAATACAAAACAGAAAGAAGAGGAATAAAAAAATACTAATGAATTAAATGATGTAAGAATAATGAAAAATAATAATACAAATATGCAATAATTTGCAGGTTCTCTGTAATAGCCAAGTGAAATTTGTCTCACTGTCTCAGCGGTTGGGATGCCCCCTCTTTGGGTCCAACTCTGATCTTTTTACAGTTCCTGTTTTTTGTGTGTGTCACTTGTGGGAATTAAAAAAGAAGAAGAAGACAAAGAAGAAAGGAAGGAAGGGTGGAAGGAAGGAAGGAAGGAAGGAAGGAAGGAAGGAAGGAAGGAAGGAAGGAAGAAGAGATAAAATGGGAAAGAAAGGAAGAAGGAATAAAGCAAGAATGAAGGAGAGGAAAAAGCAGTTGGGCTATGCGAGTGCATAGGGCCTTCCACATCACCGCTGGAACACCACCCGGCTGGGTGGGGAGGAAGCTGGAGCAGCTGCTACAGGAGAATTCCCCAAACAGTGTCTCTTTTTTCACTTTTTATTTTTGAGAAATTCCTCCTACTCAAGCCTGCCACTCCATATAGGGGCCTGGCCTCTCCCACACCCCAATTCTCCAGCCAGATAGGGGACTATCAGGGTCAGAGCCCATCATGACACAGCTCTCAACTCTCCTCAGCCTACGTCCATAGACTCCATGGGTGTTCATAGCCCCTGTGTGTTTGCCACTTAGTCTTTATTCCCCTCTCTGCAACTTCAAGCAACCAGGTCTCCCAGTGCTGCTCAATCCTTGTTTGGTAGCAGAGGAAGCCATTGACCTGGCTCTCTCCCAAGAACCCGGTGGCAGACCAGGCAGGCACTGGGCCTGGGGCTACAGCAGCCCTGGTCCTCGTGCTGGTTCCAGGGGCCTTATTGTCCTGAAGCACTCTTCTTACCCTCTGGTTTTTCAGTGTCCTTTACAATTTTTGGTGTCGTATTTTCATATATGCTGGGGTACTGTTGGCTGTTTGCTCTGTTCCTCTGTAGATTGGCTAGGTTTTTCTTCCATGTGTAGAGGGAAGTGGAATCTTCTCCCTCCTATCTTGCCACCATCTTCAGTCTCCCAATATTCTTAAAATAGTGATTGAATAAAGTAAGTGCTAAGAAAAGTGAATTTTTCCTTCCTATAATACCTGCAGCTTATTAAATATTAAAACACTCAACTGCACGCACTTTTGGTACTTTAATTGTTTCATGAATGTTATGTTGTATCTTCAAGATGCATTCTGCTCTTTAAGGGCAGGGACTTGGGGATGCTGTGTTATTCCATTAAAATATGATTTTTTATACCACATATAAATTCAGTGAACACCATGCAGTTGCTGCCCTGGATACTGGGCAGGGCTGATGACACAGTGATTCAGCACTGAGGTAAGGATGGGCCTTCAAAGTGAGATTCAATTGAAAGGAAAACAATGAGCCGTGTGAGGATGAGTCTCCCAAAACATAAACAGCACTAATCTACAGTACCTATATTGTCTATGAGGAGCTCAACATGGGAAATAAAGGACAGAGGGGAGCTTAGAAAGGAACAGAGAGAACCATGTAGCCTTTGCATGATGAAAATTTTGCTGAGTAGAGAGTGTGCTCATGTGATGGATGGAGTTATGGAGAGGCCAGAAACCCTTGGGCACATGCATGCAAGAACACACATGTTTTTCCAAAGCTGGAGAAATCACACTGATTACTTGCTCTTTTTAGACTGTCTACTTCAATTTCACCTCCCCCAAACACAGCTTAATCTCTGCCTCTTCCTTTCCTGGATGTTGTAATTTCTCTCATGGGCATTTCTATTTTTCCAGCTGATTAGGTTCACAACTTTGCCTCTCCAGTCATTAAATCACTTGCTAATTTTGCCTTTCACAAGTGTGCTTGCCTTTTGCTTTTCCACCGATGTAACCTCACCATTGGTGGATTATTTACCCAATCTCCTTACAGTTCTCCTCACCATCTCTATCGCCATGTCACCAAGTAAAATTTTGTCTGTTAATTTCAGTCACACAGTTCTCTCATTACATATGCAATATTATGCTTACTCACTAGCTAAGTAAACTGAGGTACAGAGAAGTGAAGAATCTTGACCAAGGTCACATGGCTTATACATTTCAGAGGCTGGGCGAAGAACTTGGTCTTTCTAGTTCCAAAGCCACATTCCTTTCACAATATCACACTGTCAGCTGGACATCAGGGAAATCTCCCCATGCTCCTGGAAGGTGGCAAACTCTCTACCTTTCTCAGAAGCCTGTGTTCCAGCTGCTTCCACATTACTGACAGCAAAGCCCTTTACTGAAACCCCTGCTGAAGTTGTAGGAAAGCCGACATCAGGTCAGGATGCCATTTGCTAGACAGTAGATTTGGGGAGGGATGAGTTGCCAGTGCCTGTGATTTCTGTGTTTTAATATTCACTTAACTTTGTAGGGAGTGATTATATTTCATTTATTCTACACCAGCTGATATTTACTTCATCCTCCATGAAGCATCAACAGAGCATGGGGCTGCAAGACAGAAATATTACTCTGGTGAACATAAATATTTCATTTTTCATACCATAAATGCATTGAGGATTTATTAGCCTAAACGCTGCTGCCTCTGCAGATCTGAAAGTGAAGCTTTTCTGCTCTATGAATTGGGTCTGTCTGGGGCACAGTGCCTGTGGGTAATGTTCAGCCAGGAACATGGCCCAAGTTTGGCAAATAGACTCCAGAATGCCCAGTCTAAACTGCACAGGACCAGTATTGGCTTTTACTGCTCACCAAAACCCTGCAGAGAATTTCCCCAGCATCAGAAAGCGTCTTACCTGTTTACTTGGGTGGTGAACACGCTATACAATATACATATGATGCACTACAGAATTGTACACCTGAAACCCATATAAATTTATTAACCAATCTCACCCCAATAAATGCAATTTAAAAAGACAAAAATAGGGGGGAAAGCATCTTACCTCTACCGTTCCAGAAAATGTAGCTAGGACCTGAGCTGATGCTGATGGGTTAGTGCTTCCCTTTGACCCAACTTTTGACAATGAATGGCTCATCTGAATTGAATATTTTAGAGAACAAATAAAGGCACCCCCTGGAAATTTAGCTATACCTCAGGTCAGTGGCAGGTCTTGGGGCCTTCTCTTTTATAACTGTTCAAATATTGTCTGAGAGAAATAATTACACCAGGGAAGAATCACTCACATAACAGATTCATTCCAACTGAGACGTACAATACACACCCAAGTTAAACAACTCTCTGAGACCCCTGAAGAGACACTGGCTTCTGAGTAAGTAGCACATTGTTTAAAGGAAGAGTAAAAAGGGAGCTCAAAATATCAGCTTTGTTGTTCATGAAGCTAAATGAAATGCCATAATTTAGCGTAAGGTCCAAATGGTCTGTCAACTCCCCACATATGTTTAGATCAGTGGTTCTTAAGTGGTTCTTGTTGTGATTTTGCTATGTCTAGAAATTCTTTTGGTCAGCACAACTGTGGGGATGCTATGGGTACCTAGTTTGTATCTGTGGGTATCTAGAAGCTAGGGATGTCGCTAATCATCCTACAGTGTACAGGAGAAATCCCATACCCTATGCCCAGAATCTTTGATAGATTACTTTCTGAGATAGATTATGTATTGGGAAATGAGGACCAGTGGTTGCCGTCCTCTACTAAAGTAATGCATTTCATGTTAAGGCAGGAGAAAGTGTGGGTCAGGAGGCCAGAAGTGTTTTGGGGGGAAATCCTCTCAGATACCAGGAATGAAGAAAAGATTCTCTCTTCTAAGGGCATGCATTCTCAGACCCTAGCCAGACATACAGATGAACCTCAAGCACTAGCAAATGATCAATATAGAAATAAGGAATCCATCCTGCCCCACTTCTAACTTAGTCTCAACATGATCTCCCTTTGTTGCCTGGTCTCATACCCTTGGCTTCCTCACCTGACTTAGATATCTGTCCTTGGCTCCGCTGACGTGTCCCATAGTTTCTCCTGGACTTCAGCTTGATGATCCTACTTTCTCCTTCTGGGGTTTATAATCACTTTCCTGACTCCTTATGTATAACTGAATCCATACTTGGCCATTGGCTGGGGGCAGCCTGAAAAGGGGGCAAGAAAATCACACATAAAAGGTTGTTGGGTTATACATTTCCATATTTATCACTTAATCTTAAACATCTTTCAAGGTAAAAACTACCATGACTGTTTTACATAAAGAGGAGTTGAGGTTTACAAAGAGTGGTAGTTTCTGACACATAGCAAGAGTACAGAAAGCATTAAATAAATATTGATAAACTATTGATTGAATAAGCCAGCTAATATACAGCAGAAACAGAATGAGAAACAAGATCTGCCTTATTCCTAGGTCTGCTTGCCTACACCATGCTGCCCCTTGAGTCTCCCCTCACTATGGGTCTTGGCCCCATGTTCCAGGGATATGGCCCTTCCCCAGGAACTTTATAACACATATATTTTTTATCTATGTTTTGTTATACTCAAATCATCACTCTATATCTACAACTATAATCAATAAACTTTAGAAATTGTAAAATTCCCAAGATCTTTTATGTCAGAACACTTCTATAATTTCTTACACCATATATATCTAGATCTGTATAATCTACACAGAGGAAGTCTACATATTATTTTTAAAGTGTAGTTATTCAACAACTATGCATTGGGGAAACAACAAAGTGTTTTGAGGGGGGTTTAGTGGTTAAGATCAAACACTCTGGTCACTGTCAGACTGTTCTCAAATTCAGTGTCTTTGTTTATATTATGTTTGTTTGTTTGTTTTGTTGATTAGGTTCCTGTTAAAGGTGAGATCATATGGTATTTGTCTTTCACTGCCTGGCTTATTTTGCTTAGCATGACGCTCTCCAATTCCATCCATGCTGTCGGGGGGAGGGAAGGGAATTTCAGGGGAAAAGGGGAACGGTTTAGAGCAACAAGTATAAAGGACACATGGACAAAAACTATGGGGGGTGGAAATGGGAGGAAGGTGGGGAGGGCTGGGGTGGTGGGCTGGGGGTGGGGTAAAAGACAGAAAACTGTACAATATCAACAATTAAAAAAGTACTGATTAAAAAAATAAAAAATAAAATAAAATAAAATAAATAATTTAAAAATAATACCATAATTAACAAATCATAATATAAAAATAAAATACAGGCTCTGGCCAAGTAGCTCAAAAAAAAAAAAAAAAAAAAAGATCAAACACTCTAGAGTCAGCCTCCTTGGAATTAAATACTACTTCCCCACATATTTGTTTTAATACTTGGAGCAATTTTAATAACCTCTCTCTAGGCCTCAACTCTTCATATGTAAATGGCAATAATAACAGCACCTACCTCATAATTTTTCTATGAAAATTAACTAGATAAATTGATATATTCTCTGCTAAATTGGGGATGTTTTGTAACATGCTAATCATTGATATTGTCTAACATATGCTCACATATGTTGAATGCTCAATTCATTCAACAAAGTTTTTGATATTAATAAATATAGCAATTTTTGAGTCTTTATTGTTTTAAGACTTTCAGTATTTTGCTTTCTAATTAGTCAGTATGTCACCCTTATGAACTGCACACCATTAGAATCCTTATTTTATAGATGAGAAATATGAGTCAAAGGCTGAAAGTGTATAATTTGCCCAAGATGGCATGGCTACTAAGTAGTACAGTAAGGATGAGAATTCAGACTGGCTCCAAAATTTACCTGTGGAAACTACTAGCTTACATGATGCCAGGGGGTGGGTACAAGGAAATGAAAGGCAACTGCTGTGTAGGGGATGCATGCCTAAGGTACCCATCCACAGGCCACTAAACTGAGATAAAGGAGACATGAAGGGAAACAGGAGGTTTCCCAAAAGATACAGTGATTATTTGTGGTTTGGTATATGAGGACTACTGGGGAGGGACTCTGATGGGGTTCATTTTACAAATACACAACAACTCCAGAGAAACACAGTTTGGTCTCCCTAGCTGAAACCTGGATTGTGAAGACCATCAGAAAAGAACAGTGGCTAGTGAGGTAACCGTAGTCAAGATCATAGGAGAATGTGTCTTGCCAGGTGGCTCAGCTCCTTGGAGCATCATCCCATACACCAAAAAAATTGTGTGTTTGATTCTAGTCCAGGCACATACCTAGGCTGAGAGTTTGATCCCCTGTCATGGTGCAGACGGGAGGCAACCAATAGATGTCTCTCTCACATCGATGTTTCTCTCTCTAACTCCTTCCTCTCTCTGTAAAATCAATAAACATATTCTTGGGTGAGGAATTTTTTTAAAAAGATCAAAGGAGACTTTAAATACTAAGGAAGCATCTGACCTTTTATGGAAGGCAACAGCATTACCAGTGAAAACAAGTTTTTTTTTTTATGGTGTCAAGAGAAAGGATTTTCAAACGACACATGCGTGGGGAAGTTTAAACATGATGGCAAGATTTTGTTGAAGTTTAAGGGAAATGATATACCCTGGAGGACATAGAGGGTGGGCAGGCTCTAAGGCCAACTGCCCCAAGGCTTCTGCGTATCCTCCATATATTTTCTTGCTTTTCAGTAATGATCAAAGAGCCATGGTAACCTTCCAACCTAACTTCCTGATCCTTCTCAGGCTTGAGTTGGGTCTTTCCATGACCAATCCCTTTCCGGGACCTAATGAGGTTGCCAGCCCTCTATCTAATCCAATTACCTATTTAGTTTTTCCCAGTCTAGGCTCTGCCTTTTTATAACTTCTATTGTGCATGTCAAAAAGTTCTGTTATATTATTTGGCTTCTGCTATTGTGTGCCCAGAAGAGGAAGTTTTCCCTCCTGCTCACTCTGATAATCCAGGAGGCTGGCAGCACACCTGGGGAAATTTCCTGGCCACTTGGAAGATTAAATCTCTTTAGGGCACTCCCCTGGAGTGTGTGGATGAGTCTGTAACTGTTATAGCTTTCTGGTAAGCTTAATAGAATGCTATTTTTTTTTTTGACAGAACGAAATATTTAATAATTTGAGGGGAATGGAGTCCACAAATTTCCTAAAATTGATTGTTTTTTTTAATCAGTATTTTTTAATTGTTGATATTGTACAGTATTCTGTCTTTTACCCCGCCCCAGACCACCACCCCAGCCCTCCCCACCTTCCTCCCACTTCCACCCCCCATAGTTTTTGTCCATGAGTCCTTTATACTTGTTGCTCTAAACCGTTCCCCTTTTCCCCTAAAATTCCCTCCCCTCCTGCTCTGGTCACTGTCAGACTGTTCTCAAATTCAGTGTCTTTGTTTATATTATGCTTGTTTCTTTGTTTTGTTGATTAGCTTCCTGTTAAAGTTGAGATCATATGGTATTTGTCTTTCACTGCCTGGCTTAGTTCGCTTAGCATGATACTCTCCAATTCCTTCCATGCTGTCGCAAAGGGTAGGAGCTCCTTCTTTCTTTCTGCTGCATAGAATTCCATTGTTTAAATGTACCACAGTTTTTTGATCCATTCATTAACTGATGGGCACCTAGGTTGCTTCCAGCACTTGGCTATTGTAAATTGTGCTGCTATGAACATAGGGGTGCATGGATTCTTTTGGATTGGTGTTTCGGGGTTCTTAGGATATAGTCCAAGCAGTGGAATGGCTGGGTCAAAAGGTATGTCCATTTTTAGTTTTCTTGGAAAATTCCATACTGTTTTCCATAGTGGTTGTACCAATCTGCAATCCCACCAACAGTGCACTAGGGTCCCCTTTTCTCCACAAACTCTCCAAAACTTGTTGTTTGTTGCTTTGTTTATGAAGGCCATTCTGACTGGTGTCAAGTGGTATCTCATTGGAGTTTTAATTTGCATCTCTCTGATAGCTAGAGATATCGAGCATCTTTTCATGTGTCTCTGGATCCTCTGTATGTCCTCCTTGGAGAAGTGTCTGTTCAAATCCTTTGCTCATTTTTTAATTGGGTTCCTTGTCTTCTTAGAATAGAGCCTTGTAAGTTCTTTATATATTTTGGAGATTAATCCCTTGTCTGAGGTATCATTGTCAAATATGTTTTCCCATACAGTTGGTTCTTTTTTTATTTTAATACTGTTTTCTTTGGCCATGCAGAAGCTTTTTATTTTGACGAGATCCCATTTCTTTATTCTTTCCTTTTCATGTCCCTTGCTCTAGTGGACGTATCAGTAAAAATATTGCTGCATGAAATATCTGCGATTTTCCTGCCTATGTTATCCTCTAGGATTTTAACAGTGTCATGGCGTATATTGAAATCTTTTATCCACCTTGAATTTATTTTTGAGTATGGTGTAAGTTGGTGCTCGAGTTTCATTTTTTTACATGTAGCTGTCCAGTTCTCCCAGCACCACTTGTTGAAGAGGCTATTTTTGCTCCATTTTATGTTGCTGCCCCCTTTGTCGAATATTAATTGACTGTAGAGACTTGGGTTTATTTCTGGGCTCTCTGGTCTATTCCACTGGTCCATCTGTCTGTTCTTGTGCCAGTACCAGGCTGTTTTGATTACAGTGCCTTTGTAATACTGTTTGGTATCAGGTATTGTGATCCCTCCTACTTTGCTCTTCTTTCTCAAAATTGCTGCCGCTATCCGGGGTCGTTTATTGTTCCATATAAATATTTGAAGTGTTTGTTCTATGTCTGTGAAATATGCCGTTGGTACTTTAATAGGTATTGCATTGAATCTGTAGATTGCTTTGGGTAATATGGACATTATGATGATATTAATTCTTCTGATCCATGAACATGGTATATACTTCCATTTGTTTGTGTCTTCCTTGATTTCTTTCTTCAGTGTTGTGTTGTTTTCTGCATACAGGTCTTTTACCTCCTTGGTTAGGTTTATTCCTAGGTATTTTATTTTTCTTTTTGCTATATCGAATGGGATTTTTTTCTTGATTTCTGCTTTTGCTGTTTCACTGTTGGTATACAAAAATGCCTTTGATTTTTGGATATTGACTTTGTATCCAGCTATTTGGCCAAATTCATTTATTACATCGAGCAGCTTTTTGGCCGAGTCTATAGGATTTTCTATGTACACTATCATGTCATCTGCAAACAATGATAGTTTTGTTTCCTCCTTTCCAAGTTGGATGCCTTTTATTTCCTTTTCTTGTCTAATTGCTGTGGCTAAGACTTCCAATACTATGTTGAATAGAAGTGGTGAAAATGGACAGCCATGTCTTGTTCCTGATCTTAATGGGAAAAATTTCAGTTTTTGCCCATTGAGTATAATGTTGGCTGTAGGTCTCTCATATATGGCCTTTATTATGTTGAGGAATGTTCCCTCTATTCCCACTTTGCTGAGTGTTTTTATCATAAATGGGTGTTGTACTTTATCAAAAGCTTTTTCTGCATGTATTGATATGATCATGTGATTTTTGTCTTTGCTTTTGTTTACGTGATGTATTACATTTACTGATTTGCGAATGTTGAACCATCCTTGCATCCCTGGGATGAATCCCACTTGGTCATGGTGTATGATCTTTTTAATGTATTGTTGGATGCAGTTTGCCAATATTTTGTTGAGGATTTTAGCGTCTATGTTCATCAGTGATATTGGCCTGAAGTTTTCTTTCTTTGTTGTGTCTTTATCTGGTTTTGGGATTAGGATGATGCTGGCTTCATAAAAAGAGTTTGGGGGTCTTCCATCATTTTGGATTTTTTGGAATAGTCTGTGAAGGATAGGGGTTAGCACTTCCTTAAATGTTTTGTAGATTTCTCCTGTGAAACCATCTGGTCCAGGGCTTTTGTGTGCCGGGAGTGTTTTGATTACTGATTCAATTTCACCAGCTGTTATTGGTCTGTTCAGGCTTTCTGTTTCTTCTTCATTGAGTTTTGGAAGGTTATATTTTTCTAGAAACTTGTCCATTTCACCTAGGTTTTCAAATTTCTTGGCATACAGTTCTTCATAGTAATTTCTTAAAGTCCTTTGTATTTCTGTGGTGTCAGTCGTAATCTCTCCTCTTTCATTTCTGATTGTGTTTATTTGAGTCCTCTCTCTTTTTTCCTTGATGAGCCTGCTTAAAGGCCTGTTGATTTTGTTTGTCTTTTCAAAGAACCAGCTCCTGGATTCATTGATCCTTAGGATTGTGCTTTTAGTCTCTATGTCATTTAATTCTGCTCTGATCTAGATTATTTCCTTCCTTCTACTTTCCCTGGGCTGTTTTTGTTGTTGTTCCTCGAGTTCTTGTAGGCGTAGGGTTAAGTCGTTTGTAAGAAATGTTTCTGTCTTCTTTAGGTAGGCCTGTATTGCTATGAACTTCCCACTGAGCACTGCCTTCATTGTGTCCCATAAGTTTTGGGTTGTTGTGAGTTGATTTTCATTTGTTTCCAGAAACTTTGTGATTTCCTCACTAATTTCATTCTTTACCCATTCATTGTTTAATAGCATGCTATTCAATCTCCATGATTTTGATGATTTGGGGATTTTCCCCATCAAGTTGGTTTCTAGTTCTAGTCCCTTGTGGTCGGAGAAAATGCTTGGTATGATTTCAATTTTCTTGAATTTGTTGAGGCTTGTTTTGTGTCCTATCATGTGGTCTATCTTTGAAAATGTTCCATGTGTGTTTGAAAAAAATGTGTATTTAGTTTCTTTGGGATGAAGGGCTCTATATATATCAGCTAAGTCCAATTCGTCTAGAGTACTGTTCAATGCCACAATATCTTTGTTGCTATTTTGTTTGGAAGATCTGTCCATTTTTGACAGTGGGGTGTTAAAATCCCCTACTATAATTGTGTTGCTGTCAATATCTTTCTTGAAGTCCTCTAAGATTTTCTTGATGTATTTAGGTGCTCCTATGTTGGGTGCATATATATTTACAATGTTTATGTCTTCTTGGTGGATTCTTCCCTTGAGTATTATGAAGTGACCTTCTGGGTCTCTCTTTATAGCTCTTCTTTGGAAGTCTATTTTGTCTGAGATGAGTATTGCTACCCCGGCCTTTTTTTCCTGTCTGTTTGCTTGGAAAATTTGTTTCCAGCCTTTCACTTTGAGTCTGTGTAGGTCTTTTGTCCTGAGGTGGGTCTCTTGTATGCAGCATATGTGTGGGTCATGCTTTCCTATCCAGTCAGCTACTCTATGTCTTTTGATTGGAGCATTTAATCCATTTACATTTAAGGTTACTATTGATAGGTACTGATTCATTGCCATTTTTGTACCTGTGTTCCTCTCTCTTTTTTTCCCTTTCTTTCCTTAAAGCAGTCCTTTTAGTATCTCTTCCAGTGCTGGTTTGGTAGAGATGTATTCTCTTAGACTTCTTTTGTCTGGGAAGCTCCTTATTTGTCCTTCTATCTTGATTGAAAGCCTTGCTGGATAAAGTAGTCTTGGTTGTAGGCCTTTGGTTCTCAATACTTGGAATATTTCTTGCCATTGTCTTCTGGCTTGGAGCGTTTCCATTGAGAAGTCAGTTGCTAACCTTATCAGGGCTCCCTTGTATGTTACTTCCTTTTTCTCCCTTGCTGCCTTTAAGATTCTCTCTTTGTCTTGGAAGTTTGCCATTTTAATGATGATGTGTCTTGAAGTGGGCCTGTTTGAGTTCCTCTTGATTGGGACTCTGTGTGTTTCCTGGATTTGTGTGACTTTTTCTCTCATCAAATTGGGGAAGTTTTCCATCATTACTTTTTCAAATAGGTTTTCTATCCCTTGCTCTTCTTCTTCTCCTTCTGGTATTGCTATTATACGGATATTATTATGTTTCATGTTGTGTTGCATTTCTCTTAAGCCCTCTTCATTCTTTCTGAGCCTCTTTTCCTTTTCTTGCTCTTTCTGGCTGCTTTTTTCTACTTTGTCTTCCAACTCACTGATCCGATCTTCTGCTTCATCAGTTCTGCTTTTCATTCCTTCTACAGTATTCTTCAGCTCAGAAATTGTATTCTTCATTTCCTCTTGGCCCTTTTTGATAGTTTCTATTTCCTTTTTCATGTTGTTATAGTTTGCAGTGAGTTCATCGTAGCTTCCCTGTCGTTTCTGGTAGCTCATTGAGAGCTCATGGAGCTTCCTGACAACCATTTCTTTGAACTGCTTATCTGATAGTTGAGTTGCCTCTCTTTCATTTAGGCTTCTTTCTGGGGCTTCCTCCTTTTCTTTCATTTGGGGATTGTTTCTTTGTCTTCTCATTGTTGGTGAGACTCTTCTTTTAAACCTCAGCTTCTTAAATTGATCTGTTCTGGCTACCTGGGTTTATGGTGTGATCTTCTGTGGTGGAATACCTCTGAGATTCAGTGTTGTAGTCTTCTTCAGGTATCCTGGTGTTCACAGCTTCCACTGTCTCAGCTGTTGGAATACCCCCTCTGTTGGTCCAACTCTGGTTTTTTCACAGTTCTAGGATTTTTTTTGCCTCGTGGGTATTTAAAAAGAGAAAAGAAAAAAGTGAAAAAAAAGAGGAAGGAAGGAGAGATAGAATTGGAAAGAAAGGAAGAAGGATCAAAGCCAGAAAGAAGTAAAGAGAAGCAAAAGGAATTAAGGGATAAAGAAGGTAGAAGTAATAAAAAAAATAAAAAATATACAATCAAAACAAAACAAAAAGAACCCCACAAAAATGAAAAACAAACCAAAACAAACAAACAAACAAAAAACCCAACTAAACAGACAAAAAACAACTATCAAAAAAAAAACCCCACAAAACAAAATGAAACAAAACACCCAAAAACAAAAAAAACAACATCAAAAAAAAAGAAGAAGAAGAAAAAAAATCTCTTGCTATGTTCACACATGCCAAACTGGATTTTCTGAACTTGCTGGCTGTAGGAGGCTGCGAGGTGACTCGTACCGCTTTTCTCCCTGTTCCTCACTCAGTCAGCTTTGGGCTACTGTCCTCAGTGCCAGCCGAGCCCTGACCCCAGGGCTAATGGCTCACTCTGCATGCAGGGCCTTGGGTGTGATTTCTGAGCCTCCTGCAGAGGGCGCGCTTTTCTGAGTTTATGGGTTTCAGCTGGGATCTCTTACAGCTCCATCCCTCCCCGAGCCTATTGCTGTGAGCTCCGGGTCTCCTACAGGGCACGAGCGCCCACCTGAGACTACAGATGTGGGCTCCGTAAATTTCCCGAGTTGCGCGCACTCACCTCAGGATCACAAATGTGAGCTCCGGGTCTTCCACAGAGTCCCCTTCTCTAATTGCAGGGTCGCCTCAGGTCGCAGGGCCACCTCCGGTTGGTTGCAGAGCTCTCTCAATATCCAGGGCCACCTGCGGTGGGTTGCAGAGCCAGCTCGGGTCACAGAGCCGCTTCCATCCCAGTCGCAGAGCCGCCTCAGGTCACAGGGCCGCCTCCGGTCGGTTGCAGAGCCCCCTCCAGGTCACTGGGCCGCCTCCGGTCGGTTGCAGAGCCCCCTCCAGGTCACTGGGCCGCCTCCGGTCGGTTGCAGAGCCCCCTCCAGGTCGCAGGGCCGCCTCCGGTCGGTTGCAGAGCCGCCTCCGGTCGCCGGGTCGCCTCTGTCCCGGTCTCAGGGCCGCCTCCGGTCGCTCGTCTGGCACGTCTAGTTTTCCAATGTCTGCTACAGATTTTGATCTCCTATTTTCATATATACTGTGTTATTGTTGGCTGTCTGCTCTGTTCCTCTGTAGATCAGTTAAGTTTTTCTCCCATGTGCAGGAGGAAGGACCATCTGCGTCCTCCTACCATGCCACCATCTTGAACCCCCCAGAATGCTATTTTTTTAAAAAAATTATTTTAATTGTTGATCTTGTACAATTTTCTGTCTTTTACCACCACCCCAGCCCTCCCCATCTCCCTCCCATTTCCAACACCCCCTTACTTTTTGTCCATGTGTCCTTTATAATTGTTCCTGTAAACCCTTCCCCTTTTTCCCTGAAATTACCTTCCTTCTCCATCTGGTGACTGTCAGCCTGTTCTCAATTTCAGTGTCTTTGGTTATATTTTTCTTGCTTGTTTGTTTTGTTGATTAGGTTTCTGTTAAAAATGAGATCATATGGTATTTGTCTTTCACTGCCTGGTTTATTTCGCTTAGCATGATGTTCTCCAGTTCCATCCATGCTGTTGCAAAGGGTAGGAGCTCCTTCTTTCTTTCTGCTGCATAGAATTCCATTGTGTAAATGTACCACAGTTTTTTGATCCATTCATTTACTGATGGGCACCTAGATTTCTTCCAACACTTGGCTATTGTAAACTGTGCTGCTATGAACATAGGGGTTCATAGGTTCTTTAGGATTGTTGTTTCAGGGTTCTTAGGATAGAATCCAAGCAGTGGAATTGCTGGGTCAAAAGGTAGTCCATTTCTGGTTTTCTTAGAAAATTCCATAGTGTTTTCCACAGTGGTTGTACCAGTCTGCAATCCCACCAACAGTGCACTAGGGTCCCCTTTTCTCCACGACATCTCCAACACTTGTTGTTTGTTGCTTTGTTTATGATGGCCATTCTGACTGCTATGAAGTGGTATCTCATTGTGGTTTTAATTTGCATCTCTTTGATAGCTAGTGATATTGCGCATCTTTTCATGTGTCTCTGGATCCTCTGTACATCCTCCTTGGAGAAGTGTCAGTTCAAGTCCTTTGCCCATTTTTTAATTGGGTTGCTTGTCTTCTTAGAGTGGAGTCATGTAAGTTCTTTGTATATTTTGGAGATTAAACCCTCGTCTGAGGTATCATTGGTAAATATGTTTTCCCAATAATTGGTTCTTCTTTTATTTTATTTTTTTATTTTTTAAATATATTTTATTGATTATGCTATTACAGTTGTCCCGTTTCTCCCCCATCATTCCCCCCACCCTGCACACCCTCTCCCACCCACATTCCCCCCTTTAGTTCATGTCCTTGTGTCGTATGTTCTTTAGCTTCTACATTTCCCATACTATTCGTACCCTGCCCCTGTCTATTTTCTACCCACTATCTATGCTACTCATTCTCTGTACCTTCCCCCCCCTCCTCCCATGCCCCTGTGGGAGGACCAGTGCTTTGAACTGTGCATCTGATAGGTTGGCTATCTCTTCATTGCTTAGAGGAATTGACTCTGGGGTTTTCATTTTTTCTCCAGTTTGAGCCATTTTTGGTGGGGTTTTTTGTTTTGTTTTGTTTTGGTTTTAGTCTGGTCGCAGCTATTACGTATGAGGGGTGGAGCCTTAGGTGTTCCTCAGGGCGGGGCAGCCCAGTCCCTGGATTGTGATGCTGTAGGTGGGGGCGGTGTCCGAGAGGGAAGAATGGCACCTGTTCCGCTCTCTTCTGGACTCCGGTCCCTTCTGCTGCTTCCCCTTCACCTGGATTACCTGTGCACGCGCGCGTGCTGTTACGTAGTGATTTGTGGAGCCTCAGGCGCTCCCCAGTGCAGAGCAGCCCAGTTGCTGGGTTGTGATGCTGTATGTGGGGGCGGGTTCTGAGAGGGAACAATGGCGCCTGCTCCGCTCTCTCCTGGATTCAGTCCCTTCCGCCACTTCCCCTCTGCCTGGACCGTCTGGGTGCGCGAATGTGGGACCCCCTGGTCAGCCAGCCGCCTTGTGCGTCCTCACTGGGTCTGCACAGTTGCCTCCCTGTGCCCGGGGTCTGCCAGCTGCTGCCTGGGCGCCCGAGGACCGCCAGCCACCGCCCGAGCACCTGGGAACTGCGAGCCGCTGCTACTTGCGTTCCTGGGTCCGCACCTCCATTTTTTCCTACCGTGACTCTGCCCCACTTACCGGTCTAGATGAATGGTTGTTGGACTTCCATACAGTTCAGTTTTCTATAAGTTCTGATTGTTTTCTTGTTTCTAAATATTTGTTGTCCTTAATTTTGGTTGTGAGAGGAGGCACAGTGTGTCCGCCTACGCCACCATCTTGGCCGGAAGTCTCTCTTTTTATTTTAATACTGTTTTCTTTGGCCATGCAGAAGCTTTTTATTTTGATGAGAACCCATTTGTTTATTCCTTCCTTTATGTCCCTTGCTTTAGGGGACATATCAGTAAAAATGTTGCTGCATGAAATATCTGAGATTTTCCTGCCTATGTTCTCCTCTAGGACTTTAATGATGTCACAGCTTATATTTAAATCTTTTATCCACCTTGAATTTATTTTTGAGTATGGTGTAAGTTTGTGCTCAAGTTTCATTTTCTTGCACGTAGCTGTCCAGTTCTCCCAACACCACTTGTTGAAGAGGCTATTTTTATTCCATTTTATGTTGCTGCCCCCTTTGTCAAATATTAATTGACTATAGAGACTTGGGTTTATTTCTGGGCTCTCTGTTTTATTCCACTGGTCCACATGCCTGTTTTTATGCCAGTACCAGGCTGTTTTGATTACAGTGGCCTTGTAATACAGTTTGGTATCAGGTATTGTGATCCCTCCTACTTTGCTCTTCTTTCTCAAGATTGCTGCAGCTATTTTAGGTCATTTATTGTTCCATATAAATTTTTGAAGTGTTTGTTCTATGTCTGTGAAATATGCCATTGGTACTTTAATAGGTATTGCATTGAATATGTAAATTGCTTTGGGAAGTATCGACATTTTGATGATGTTAATTATTCCGATCTATGAACATGGTATGTGTTTCCATTCGTTTGTGTCTTCTTTGATTTTCTTCTTCAGTGTTGTGTAGTTTTCTGCATATAAGTCTTTTACCTCCTTGGTTAGATTTATTCCTAGGTATTTTATTTTTCTTTTTGCTATATCGAATTGAATTTTTTTCTTGATTTCTGCTTCCATTGTTTCATTGTTGGTATACAAAAATGCCTTTGATTTCTGAATATTGACTTTGTATCCTATTTGGCCAAATTAATTTATTAGGTCAAGCAGTTTTTTTGGCCAAGTCTATAGGATTTTCTATGTACACTATCATGTCATCTGCAAACAATGATAGTTTTGTTTCCTCCTTTCTGAGTTGGATGCCTTTTATTTTCTTTTCTTCTCTATTAATATCTAATTCAGATTCCCAGTTTATTAAGTTTAATATCTGACCCCTTTTGCTCCTTTCCTTATTTATAACTAACTACCAGTGCTAACCGTAGCAGAAGTTTAAGGTGTATTCGTGTCTTAGAGAATTTCATCCATGTCCTAATGTGATTAACAAGTTGTGTGGAGATCGATAACCTACGGTCAACAAGAAAAATTCCTGTGATAAGGCCTGAACCAAGACCAAAGCAATGGACATAGACAATAGTGCACATGCTAGAGAGATATTTTGGTGATTAAATTCCTCCAGGTCTGAGTAGAACTAAGTTAAACAACAAAATCTCTGTATCAGTAAATTGGGATTTTTCTATCAAACCTTGAGCCTCATAATAACAAAATCTCACAATAAAAGGCCAGTCACTAATGGAACAGGGACACAAGAATAAGGACAAGGAGAGATGTCCCCAATGGTGATAGCAGAAGCAATTCAGCAAGCATCAGCAAGGCTCTCCCCAACCAGCAGTGCTGTCTAAACAGGTCTTAAGCCAGAGCAATGAGCCTCAAGGCTAATAACCCAGAGGCTTTACATTGGCCTGTGAAGCTGGAAAAGCATGGGCTACATTGAACTAAATAAGGAATTCCTTGTTTTAGTAAATTAAAAACTAATACAATTAGGCATCATTCATTCACAACTCCTCATGAAATAATTTAACCAACTTGATTTAGAGGGTCTGGAATCCTTTGATTAAACTATTATCAACATATGGAGCCCTGGCTGGTGTGGATCAGTGGTTGAGTGCCATCTTGTGAATCAAAGAGCTGCTGGTTTGATTTCCAGGCTGGGGCACATGCCTGGGTTGCAGGCAGGTTCCCAGGAGGGAGCATGTGAAAGGCAACCCACACATTGTTGTTTGTCACCCTTTCTTTCTCCCTCACTTCTCCTTTACAAAAATAAATATATAAAATCTTTTTTTAAAGTTAAAAAAATATGGATAGTTTTCATATCATTTACAACAATGTCAAGCAACTTGCATTTTAAAAATGTTTTATGAATTAAATATTGAAATAGATGGTATTCTCAGAGACGGCTGCCAAATTCTCTACTCACATATGCAGGATCAAAGTTGTATGCAGGACTGTGAGATGAGAAAAGAAAGTGTTAGCAAGCCACAGGAATTCTTAAGGGGAATCTGTAAAGATCAGACTTGGCATAACCATTTCCTGAGGGATTATTTATGGACCTGAGAGTAGTTTAGGTTTCAGGCCCCTGGGCAATTTGCCTACACCAATTCTACTAGAGTCTACTGATAACAAACCAAGACATTAATTTGAAATGACTGTGGATCAAATATTTCGTATAGGTTGATTTTAAAACAGCTGTTGTGAGTCTTATTTTTTTAATATTCCTTTAGGTGTATTTTTTCCATCTAGTTTGTTTTTCAGTATTTCAAACAAAAAGCTTTTCAATGTAATAATAACAAATGTAGATATTTAGAGGAATTCAAATAAATGTAATAGATATGGAACCACATAAACATTGATAACTAAATTTTTAAAATGATGCAAAAGCAATTCAATGGAGTTATTTATTTATTTATTTATTTATTTTATGTTGTTCAAGTACAGTTGTCTCCATTTTCACCCTACCTCAACCCCTTGCCTCACCCATCCCCATCTCCTACCCTCAAACCTACCCACTTTAATTTTGTCCATGTGTCCTTTACTGATGGGGTTATAGCCTAAGAATTCTGAACCAGCAATTCAAAAGAACCTGTGCACCCAAATATCCATAGCAGCACGATTTACAATAGGCAGTGTTGGAAGCAACCTAAATGCCCACCAGTAAATGAGTGGATAAAAAAAAAAACAAAAAACAAAACTATGGTACATTTACATAATGAAATACTAAGCAGCAGAAAGAAAGAAAGAGCTACTATTCTTTGTGATGATATGGATGGAACTAGGGAGCATTATGCTAAGTGAAATAAGCCAGGTGGTGAAAGACAAATACCATATGATCTCACCTATAATTAGAAGAGTCTTGAAGAAATGGTAGGAAATTAGATAACCGTATGCAAAAACTAAAAATTAAAAAAAAAACTAAAAAACACTAAAATAACTTTAGCCCATACTTCATAACATTTACAAAAGTCAAGTGAATCATAGACCTAAAATTTAAAATATAAAACAGTAAAAATTCTAGAAAAAAAGAGTGAAAAAACATTGTGCAATTAGGTTAGGCAAAAGTATCTTAGATGCTATACTGTTATAGGTTTAGTTGTGTTCCCACACAAAAAAGTTCTAATCTCTAATACCTCAAAATTTGGTGCTATTTAGAAATAAAATCTTTCCAGAGGTTATCAAGCTAAAATGGATCCAGCAGGATGGATGTTAATACAATATAATTTATACCTTTACTAAAAGGATATGTGTGGACATAGAGTCAGACATGCACGGAAAGAAGACGCTGAGAAGAGGCACAGGGAAAATGTCACATGGAAACAAAAGATTGCAGTGATGCAACTCCAAGCCAAAGATTGCTAGCAAACCAGAAACCACTGAGAGAGGTGTGGAAGAGATTCTCCCTCACAGCTCTCCAAAGGAAGCAACACTGGTGACATTGTGATTTCAGGCTTCAAGACTCTGGAACTATGTGATTATAAATTTCTGCTTTTGTTAGCCACCCAGTTTATGGTACATTGTTACATCAGCACTAGGAAACTAATACAAACACCATAAACATTATCTATGTATTTTCAAAATCATAATAAATTGGATACTATCAAAATTAAGAGTTTCTTTAAAATATTTTTCTTTTTTGTGGGTTTATTTTTATGAGGTCTTCTTTTTTATTTTTTAAAGTATATTTTATTAATTATGCTATTACACTTGTCCCATTTTTTTTTCTTTCCTTTATTCCCCTCCATGCTGCTTTCCTCCTCCTATCAGGCTTCCCCTCCCCTTAGTTCATGTCCATGGGTCATACATATAAGTTCTTTAGTTTCTTCATTTCCTATACTATTCTTAAACTCCCTTGTCTATTTTGTACCTATCACTTATGCTTGCTGTTCCCTGTACCTTTTCCCCTATCCTCCCCCGCCCCCTCCCCACTGATGACCCTCCTTGTGATCTCCATTTCTGTGATTCTGTCCCTATTCTAGTTGTTTACTTAGTTTGCTTTTGTTTTTTGTTTTTTTAAGTGTAGTTGTTGATAGTTGTGAGTTTGTTGTCATTTTACTGTTCATAGTTTTTGATTATCTTCTTTTTCTTAGATAAGTCCCTTTAACATTTCATATAATAAGGGCTTGGCGATGATGAACTCCTTTACCTTGACCTTACCTGGGAAGCATTTTATCTGCCCTTCCATTTTAAATGATAGCTTTGCTGGATAGAGTAATCTTGGATGTAGGTCCTTACCTTTTATGACTTTGAATATTTCTTTCCAGCCTCTTCTTGCCTGCAAGGTTTCCTTTGAGAAATCAGCTGACAGTCTTATGGGAACTCCTTTATAGGTAACTGTCTCCTTTTCTCTTGGTGCTTTTAAGATTCTCTCCTTATCTTTCATCTTGAGTAATGTAATTATGGTGTGTCTTAGTGTGTGCTTCCTTGGGTTCAACTTCTTTGGGACTCTCTGAGCTCCCTGGACTTCCTAGAAGTTTATTTTCTTTGCCAGATTGGGGAAGTTCTCCTTCATTATTTTTTTGAATAAGTTTTAAATTTCTTCCTCTTCCTCTTCTCCTTTTGGCATCCCTATGATTCAGATGGAATGTTTAAAGTTGTCTTGGCGGTTCATAAGCCTCCTCTCATTTTCTTGAATTATTGTTTCTTCACTGTGTTCCAATTGAATGTTTATTTCTTCCTTTTGTTCTAAATCATTGATCTGAGTTCTGCTTTCCTTCACTGTTGGTTCCCTGTATATTTTCCTTCATTTCACTTTTTATAGCCTTCACTTTTCTTATGTTTTGCAACTGTATTCAACCATTTCTGTGAGTATCCTGATTACGTTTTTTGAACTCCGCATGTGATAGGTTGGCTATCTCCTTGTCACTTATCTCTTTTTCTGGAGTTTTGATCTATTCTTTCCTTTGGCATATTTCTTTGTCTCGGTGTACCTGTTATGTAGTAAGGAGAGGAGCTTTAGGTATTTGCCAGGGTGGGACAACCCACATCACTCCATTTTGGTGCTATATGTTGGGGAGGGGTCAGAGAGGGAACTAGGCCATTTGCTCTGCTCTCTGTGGACTTTCAGTCACTTTCTCCACTACCCACAAGCAAATTGGGCCCTTCTGGTGTTGACTCCCATGTGGGTTTGTAAATGTTCTAGGACCCTGTGTTCTCTCCAACAAACTCTCCTGTGAGGCTAGGAGTTTCTTCCTCTGCCACAA
Organism: Glossophaga mutica; assembly: GCA_039655065.1. NCBI lineage: Eukaryota > Metazoa > Chordata > Mammalia > Chiroptera > Phyllostomidae > Glossophaga > Glossophaga mutica. The sequence goes on from CM077307.1 coordinate 113,910,077, forward strand.
CCCCCACTGGTTTTTACAGTCAGAGATTTTGAAGATTTATTTCTCCATGCTGGAACCCTGGATTGTGTGGTATGACTTGCTGCCCCATTGTTCCTCGCAGTTTATCCCCATGCAAATGTGGGACCACCCGGTCCTCCCATCGCTGCCTTGCCAGGTCTCTTTTCTGCCCTAGCTGCCAGTGCCTGCCCCTCCTACCAGTCTGAATGAATGTTTCTTCTTTAACTCATTGGTTGTTGGACTTCCATATAGTTTGATTTTTTGCCAGTTCTGGTTGTTTTTTGGTTGTTTTTCTGGTTATTTTTTTAATTTTTTTTTCCTTTTGGTCATGCAGGAAGGTAAAGTGTATTTACCTCTGCCTCCATCTTGGCTGGAAGTCTCTTCAGAATATTTGTTAAGAGAAAGATGTGATATGTACAAACAGGGAAAATATTTGCAAATCTTCTGTCTGATGAATGACTTATATCTAGCATATATAAATGTCTTAAAATTCAATAATAAGAAAACAAACAGCCAGATTAAAAAAAATGGATGAAAGACTTCAGGAAAAATAGTTTTACAGTGGTGCATAAATACTACTCAGCCATAATATAAAATATTGTCATTTGCGACAATGTAGATGGATCATGAGAGCATTATGCTAAGTGAAGAAAGTCAGGCAGAAACGGATAAGAATTCTTTCACTAATATGTGGTATATAAAACAAATGGGAACAAGTAAACAAACAAAACAAACAGAAAAACTCATTATTACAGACAATGGAATGGTAGTTACTAGAGGGGAAGGAAGGTATGGGGAGAATCAAGAAAGTAAAGGGGGTCAAAGACATGGTGAGAGAAAGAGACTAGTCTTTGGTGAGCACACAGCAGAGTATATAGATGTCATATAAAGTTGTACGCCTGGATTTCATATAATGTTATTAACTAATGTTACTCCAATAAATTTAATTATAAAAGATGATATTCAACATCATTAGTTTCTAGGATTTGAAATTTAAAACTACAATGAGATTCCACTTTAAATTTATTAGAATGGGTTAAATTTAAAAGACTGCTCATATCAAGTAAAGACAAAAATGTGGAGCAACTAGAACTCTTATACACAGCTGGTGGGAATGTAAAATGGCCAAATTTAGAAAACTTTTTTGCAGTTTCCTAAAAAGTTAAAATATACCAGTTTGTAATTAGTCATCCCATTCCTAGGTATTTACCCAAGAAAAATGAAAGCATATGAACGTAGAAGAACTTGTACCTGAATGTTCATAAAACTTTATTTGAAGTAACCAAATCCTGGAAACAACTCAAATGTACATTGGCAGATTAGTGGATAAACAAATTGTTATATACCTATAGCTTATATTCCTATATACCTCAGCAGTAAAAAGGAATGGACTATTTTATACATACCAACAGTTTATATACTATATGATTCCATTTATATACAGTTCTAGAAAATTCTCACTAATCTATAATGACAGAAACTTCGCCAGTGGTTATCCGAAATTGGAAAGAAAGGGCTGGGAAGAGTATCAGGGAGGAATCACCAAGGGTAATAAGAAACATTGGGAGATGAGTAAATGATGAATGCTTATTATCTTGATAGTTTTGATGATTTCATGGGTGTATAAATCTATGAAACTTATCAAATTATATTTTTATGTGCACTTTATTACACCAAAAAGAAACCCCTCTGGAATTATCTTCTGGAGGGCAGGCCCCTTGTAGTCCAGGCTTTCCCCACTACGTGAGTGTTCTAGGAATCCATCTGTATCAGTGTACCAGCTGCCATTGTTGTGAGAGGCTGAATTTGGCTTCAGCGAATTTTTCTCTGAAGACTTTTCAGTGAATTTTTCAGTGAGGACTTTCAAAGCATCTGCCCATTTCATGATGGGTGATTTATGAGCACACCTGCCCATACCTTGCTGAGTGTTCAGCGGTTTTTGGCCCAAAACAGCATGACCCCAATGCCCTACCTTCCCTATTCACCTGATCTTGCTCTAAGTGGCATTTTTTGTTTCCCCAGATGAAAAAAAAATCCTCAAAAGGAAACGTTTTTTCAATGCAAAAGAGGTGAAACAAAAAGCAGCAGAAGCACTAAAAGGCATCAAAATCAATGAGTCAAAAACTATTCTGAGCAGTGGAAAAAAGTTTCAACAGATGTATTCATCAAATGGAGAGTACTTTAAAGGTGACTGAAATTTAAACATGTAAGAATAAATACACAATATTTTGTAAATAAATTCTGGGCTTTTTGGGTCCCCTTCATACAGGTAGATAATAAAATTATGCACTTCATGTGTAGTTTCTTGTATGTCAATTATAAAAAAATGTAACATCAATTATACAAAATCCTAATTAAATTATTAAATTAAGTGTTGAGAAAAATTTGTAGAGCAATCAGTATACTTATATACTCATGACTGTTAACATTATTTAGAAAATAATCTTATATAAACTGACAAAGCTGGAAAGAAGCATACCCTTCTGACCAGTGCATTTGGAAATGTCTATCCTCTGATCCTTCTCATTATATGTACATATATATCAATAATATTTATTATAAATATAATATATTCATAATGTCTATATATTAGGTAGCTATATATTAGATAATATCTATATCTTAGATATCTATTTCTAATATATGATATAAGATAGTATATGCATATTAAATAAACACTAACATTCCTAAAATAAATCTCTTAGCAAAAAGCAATATCAATTGATAAATAGATAACTTGATTCCAGTACATTTACAAAATGGGTACTGTTCTGCAGTGAATGTGAATGAACTACAACTACTGGTAAACCAGGGGGAAATATACATATCACATATTTTACAAATGCTGATGTCTTTACATTATTACATAAATAAAACTTCCATATAAAATTAAAATATTTAAAATATAATAAATATTAATGATAAAATATCAAATAAGATTGCATCAATGATCAGAAAAAGACTGTGGAGAAATGCATCTTAATTTTAATATGGATTTGTTTGAAAGATAACCAAGAAAGTTTGATTTTTCTTACTCTTTCATGCTTTCCAGGTTTTATTTAATGAGTACATTCTCTGTCACTAGTAAAAGAAATCTAAAAATTTCAAAATTTTAGGTTATATTGTTATAGTGTGTAACTTTTGATCAAACATTACTTTATGATGGTGATTATTAAATAAAATAGAGAAATAGAACAAAATGATTTTCACTTTCAGTGTCAAAGTGCAATGCTCCACTAAAATATTAAATTGAGTATTGTCTGATTTGCTTCATAGGTCCACATACTTCACAGTCTCCTAAAATAGCGCCCAAAGAGCAAAATGTAGGCCAGAACACCAAAAGGGATGCAGTTCATGAATTCCATATGACATAATGTAAAATTCAGAAATGGAAAATTTTTGAATCTAAAAAATTCCAAATACTCAAGAGTAGACAACACATCAAATTATTACTAACAGGATGCAAACACTCATTCTAAAAAGCGTAACAATATATATATTCCATAAAATGCATTGCATTATGTAAATATGGATTTTAAGAGTGTGTCATTATAAAAGTTCATTAACCAAATTAGTTTTACTCAATTGTATTGTAGGCAAATTTGTCTGCTCCCAGACAAGAGTCTATCATAGTGACAATGCCAGGAGACTAAGAGAACCTACTGCCAGCAAAATGACATTGTCAGTGTCTGAGTGGAAAAGAGAGAGGCACCAGGTTTGGCTGCCCTGGTAGAGAAGGTGGAAGAGGAACAAAGAGTATCTGAAAAATGCAACCAATAGGAACTCACTGCTAATATGTGTCAACTGTATTGGGATAAGGTAATCATTATGAACACACAACTAAGAAAGAGACACAGAGACATATGTCACCATGTTATTGCAAGTTCAGTATCCAGGTCTGTACAAAAAGAAGACAGAGTTTAGAAGAGGGAGTGGTATTGATAGGGGACTCAAGACTTGGAAAATTTTAGCTTAAGGAAAAATTGTAAGTCTAGCAAGTAATGTGTATGTTAAAGTTTTTGTTTCAGAAACTACAAATGGACCCGCTGGTTCCTGGGAAAACAGTGGGCCTCCTGAGGCACTGATAGAAGATTACTACCTGGGGACATCTGGACCTTTGTGTTTCAGGGAGAGCAGAAGACCATCCTCCCCTGGGAACAGCTAACTGCCCAGAACAGGAATGCTGCAGCTTCGCTCACCTAATCCTCCCTGCATTTCAAAGCTCTCACTACACCTTGTTTATCCAACCACCACCAGCTTATAAAAGGTCTGGCCTGAAAAGGAAAGACAAGATGGTTTGTTAGGGTATGAACCCACCATCTTCTCAGATCGCCCGCCATGTGAATAAAGTGCCCATAAAAAATTCAATCACTGTCATTGCTTATTGGGTTTGGTAGTGATAGGCAGCCCAAACACCGGTGTCTTTTCTGGTTACAGTATTGCCTCAGCATTGGGATCAGAGTCGAGGCGCTGGGGGAGAGGAGCTGCCCGAAAAAGTTGTATTTTCTCTGGACCTGAAATCTGCGTAAGATTTTTGTCAAATACAGAAAAGGAGAAAGTAATGATAAAAAGAGGTGAAAGAGTATGATTTGCTTGTAAAATTATGAAATCTTTTCAGTACCAAAGTTTAGATACTTCATGGGAAAAGTGGCAAATGGAGTTGGAAGTAGTAAGGAATAGTTTTTGGAGCTGGGAGGATGCAGGGCCACATAGCTGTGACTTACTTCATAGGCACTAGAGACTACATAAATACACTCTAGTTGTTTCTGTTCTTTCATCTATTTTTTGAAGAACAGGAATGAAACATGATCATTGTTTTAAAAAATATTTGAAGAAAAGAACAAAACTGGAGGAAGAAAATTATTGTAATAGTCCAAGTGAGAGATTATAAGGGGTGGAATTAAAGTTTAGAAATGATTATAAAAAGATTTGAGAAATATTTTTTAAAAATTAAATAGGTCTTGGTTAAAAATTGATTGTGGAAGTTGAGAGAGGGAGTAGTAGACAATGACTCTGAGAATCGTAATTATTACAACCCAGTGGATTGGCAATCTCATTAACACAGATACACAATGCTGGAAGAGTTGGTTTCAGGAAATAGAAAATGAGTTTAGCTCTGGGTATGCTGATTTGTGTGTTCCTCTGGTGAATTTAGGAGTGTAGAAAATAGAAATGTAGGTATGAAACTTAAAGGTGAATTTTCAGTTACTGAAATAGATTTAGAATCAAGAATATAGAGCTGGTAGTTAAAGTTCACAGAGAAGATGAGAGACTAAAAGTACACAATACATATATTGGGTAATCATTGTGTGACCACTTTACATATACTCATCTATTTAATTCATACAACATTGTAAGTTAGGTATAATAGGTATTTCTCCTGTATACAGGCAACTCATTCAGGAAGAATGGAAATGGTCAAGCTGGATTCACACCCAAGGAGTTTGATGACACAGCACAGATGCTTAGCCAACATTTATACTTACCCTCAGCCAGCAACTGACAAGAAGGAAACCTGGCAAACATGCACATTTGGCAGGCAAGTGGAGGAACAGAGACCAATGAAGACCACAGAAGAAAACTTAGGGCAGCATAATGTTAAAAAAAGAAAAGCATGAAGTTTCAAGAGGAGAGCTGCCCATTGTGTCAAACATTGTAATGAAGTCTCAGATGCCTGTGTTTGGGGTCAGTGCCAGAGAGCAGTTTTCTGTGAGGTGATGGGAAGAGAGGCTAGACTGCAGTGAGCTACAGAGGCAATGGGAGTGAACAGGACAAGAGCAGCCAGGCTCTTCTAGAAAGGAGAGAAAGAAGGCAACATTTGATCGATAATAGGCTAGAGGAAAGATTTATTGCATTTTCAAAAGCAGAGGTTGTTCTGTCCCAGATGTTGTCTAGGCCCAGATAAAAAGCTGAAGTCTGCAAAGAGAATCACAGGTCTGAATACACTTTAGGTGAACACAGTAGGTCAAAGGGAAAGGACTAATGTCTAGGGTCATAGTCAGGAATATAAAACTCCAAAATGTTGAAGAAAGTCTGAGGGATTCATCTGAGAAAGCCTCCACCAGAGTGAAGACCTTGAGTGTCACAGCCAGTAGGAGAAATGGACATCAGCATCTAGAAAGAACAAAAGGTGCAAAGACATTGAAGTAGTGCTCACCTGCCATTGCCTCGATGGCAGAGTGTGAGAATCCAGGCTGAGGAATGGACTGAGGCCCTTGTGGGTTGGGGATGTAATAGTATCCTCCAAGATACAATATTTTCTTACAATGAATCACATGTCTTTGTAAATATCATATTATACAGGCTTTAGAATTTTGTCTTGCTTTCCCCTTCACTGAAATAATATCCAAAAACATCTGTCTGTACTGGGACAGTATATCCAACATGTCACAGAGTCCACTGTGTCAGGGGCAGCAGCCAAGCCAGATGGACTTTCAAAAACACAAACACATAACTCATATTCTTAAATATAAATTACTGGCAAACCCTTTTCTCCCTTTTTCAGCCAACTTGAGCTTTGTGTGCAACTGATGGTGTTTCCTCACCCTCTGAACTTCCTCTTAGAAAATGACAACTATAATCTTCAGTTGACTTCACTGGGCAAAAGAATTATGGGCCTTGTACAGCACGAAGAAAGAGGTTCTCTGGCCTATCCCTTTGAACCAACTGACTCAGTTCTCACAAACCCATGTGATGACAAACCAGCTAGGTATTTCAGACCATAGACAATGGAATATTGTGACCACCTTTGTCAAACTTAAATCTTTTTTACTTTCTATCGGCATTCTTGGTTCTCTAAGATTCTTACTCTCCTTAATTAGGTTTCCAATAATTTCCCAAGAATACCATTGCTGTGCTATCCTACCCCCTTACCTGATAGCCATGTTTAGAATTGTCTATCTGTACACTCCATGATCTGTAAACAACATAAATTTAGTATTTTCTTTGCTTTCTGGCCCTTGAAGATAACTGAGGATTAAATATATGCCATTTTCCATTCTGACTCGGTGGTCCAAGTGGCAAAGCCTACCTCTCACCTGGCTTGCCACCTCAAGCCCACCAAGGAGAAGGCAGACAAACAGGAAAATAAGTGGCAGAAGCTTGGCGATAGAGCTGTCCTGAATGATTCTCTTTTCTCCTTGCCAGCAGACCAACAGTGACGCATCCTGTTGTCAGTCATTGTCTTTGGAAAGAACAGAATCATTCCACATAATACATGGATCTCTCCTAAATTATAAATATGCTATGACTGCAGAATTTCTCACTGTCTCCATCTGTACCTTAATATTAGCTTAAAAATTGTCTTCCCAAAGTCAGAAAGATAAAAAGATAATTAGATGTGCCAAAATTAGAAGTAAGAGCCAGCAAGTAACCAGATATCCTGGCCAACTTTTTAGATGTATAACACTTTACAACCAGATTCTCCCACAGCTCATATGGGTCAATTCTTCTGTTTCATTTCCTTCTTCGATGGCTTCCAATGAGTCCTCTTCTTTCCTGAGGGCTGGAATCATTTCAGGGTTTCTCCACTGTTGTGTCTTGTCTCCCAGGCTCCTGTCTACCCTAAATCCTCAGCCATGTACTAAATCCATTGGGATGTTCAGGAAAGATTCTTATTTGACTTCGGTGGCTTGCTCTCCTGGAAGCTAAGATTTTAAATGACTGTATGATTGGTTTGGCTGTTTGTCTGAAGTGAAAGATTTTATAATATCATATCATATCTAGGATCAAATAGAAAACAAACATTGTTAATACTCTTTGCCCTCAGTGTTTAGGTCAAAATAAACTAAAGCAGGGATAGATTTAGAGAAAATAGAGCTCATAGTAAAAGCTGGGGAATATAACTGCATTTCTGACCTGCTTCAGCCAGGCAGTTTCCTCAGAAGTCCTGACATCCAACTCTGCTCAATGCACTGAGGCCAGGTGATCCTCTAGTCAAGGGTTTCCTCACCTAGCATGTTACATATCTCCTGTTCCTTTTTAGAAGTCAGGTTATAATCTTGAGGTTCCTGTTTTTTTTTCCTGATTCAGGTCACAAGGAGATCTAGTCCCCAAATAAGGCCCAAAAGGTAGGAGGTAATTCCTGGCAAACCAGAAGATAGAATAAGGACAGATTATTGTCCTTAATCTAGGAGTTGTAAAGGCACTATCCACATACCCTGTCCGTTCTGCTCATCCCCACTAATACGTCTAAAATATTAACATCACAAATACCCCTGCAGTGTCCTAACATCTCACTCTTTGCAGAGATATTGTGTCTTCATGCCCATTGACTCACTTGGTCAATGGAAGATATTATTCCGGTCAAGGAAATCAAGACATACAAAGTTTAAAAATGTGTTTTGGAAAGCTTATCCCTATTGACCCTCATGGAGAAAGGACTGGTCTGTCATAAGATAATGCTACTTCCCTGCTGAAGAGGCCTATTAGATTTACAATCTTCATAGACATTCATTGGCAATTTAATGGTAATCTTCCAGGGTACAGGGATTTATTTTCTTTACCTTATACTCTACAGTTCTTTGCAAGCACTATGTGCTAAAATGTGGTTCTCAAGTTTTTGTTCTCAAGTTTTGAATTGAATTTAGCACCATATTCTAAATGCTTTTTAATGTAATATTCTAATTGTAATGTCTAAGCTTTCACTCATCAAACAGATCCCAGTTTTCTCCAGGTAGTAAAACTATCCTTTCTATTATCCTGTGCAGTTCTAGCCATATACTAGGTATGTAAGAATTTCTAGGTGAATTGAAATAAATGGAATCTTATAAATATATTTGATCTCTTCTACATATTTCTGTGTTGTTGCTTTAATAGGAAGAGAATATTCCCTGATGTTCATATAACTTTTACTTTCCTGGTATACTGAAGTCCCCCACCCTCAGTCCCTTGAAGTTGAGTGTGATATGTATGATGTAAAGAAATGAATCAGAATCTTTTCATCTTTAACATACCTCTTGCTGTAAAGCTATATGTCCCTAAAATTTTATATGTTCCTCCAGTGCATGGTGCCTTATAAGTCATGTGTTCTTCAAAGTATTTGGAGTTGGGGGAGATAATATTTCCACTCATCCATTGTGAGTCCTCTTAAGTGGGAACTTGGCACCAGGAGATTTATTGTTTAGCTCAGTGATTGACAAACTACAGTGTAGGTGTGGAGTTAAATTCCAGGTGTTAGGTAGAAGACTAGCTCTGTTTCTATAAGTACAAGATGTTTTATGTCTCTGGACAAAAGTTGATAATTCAGGTTTGTTATAAGAATGTTAGGAAAGATTACTTTTAAAATATGTTTGAATTTTTTCACTAAAGAAGGTATAGTTTGACATTTGTTTATATTTGGATCTTTCTTAGTGGTTTGGGAGTTTAAGATAATCATCATTCATTGATTGTGATTATTGTATTTTGTTCAGGTTAAATCATCTTTTGAAAAATGTTTTATTTGAAGGAAGGGGATGTCTCCTTTGCATGAGCCAACATACAAATAATTAAAAGAGACCACAATTGATAAGCCAAACCCAAATGAAATAATATTGAAATCTTATTTAATGATTGAATTATTACCAATAATTATTGAATTATTATTGTAGAACAAAGTTGATACATGCCAATAACTGCATTTCATCACTAAAGATTATTCCTTGGACAATCATAATGTCTTGTCAAGAGGCTGAAGAGAGGTTATGTTGACATCAGTAAGAAGTCCATAGATGATCTGGAAGGGGAACATGAAGAAAATATTGAAGTTTTACCAAGGAAAAATTGTCTGTTTAGGAAAAAACGAGGCATACTCTAGGGGATCCGGTGAACAAGAGTATATTTTTGAAGGTTGAATTTGTCTTTATTTTTTTAAGTATATTTTATTGATTGTGCCGGCACAGTTGTCCCATTTTTTTCTCTCCTTTATTCCCCCACTCCCTGCATCTCCCTCCCACCATCATCCTGCCCCCTTAGTTCACGCCCATGGGTCATATATATAAGTCCGTTGGTTTCCCCATCTCCCATACTACTCTTAATCTTCCCCATCTATTTTGTACCTCCCGTTTATGCTTCTTATCCTCTGTACATTTTTCCCTATTCCCCCCTCCCTCTCTCTACTGACAACCCTCCATGTGATCTCCATTTCTGTGATTCTGTTCCTATTCTTGTAGTTTGATTAGTTTGTTTTTGTTTTTTTTTTCAGGTTTAGTTATTGATAGTTGTGAGTTTGTTGTCATTTTACTGTTCATAGTTTTTGATCATCTTCTTTTTCTTAGATAAATTCCTTTAACATTTCATATAATAAGGGCTTGATGATGATGAACTCCTTTAATTTGACCTTATCTGGGAAGCATTTTATCTGCCCTTCCAGTCTAAGTGATAACTTTGCTGGATAGAATAATCTTGGATGTAGGTCCTTGCCTTTCATGACTTTGAATACTTCTTCCCAGCCTCTTCTTGCCTGCGAGGTTTCTTTTGAGAAATCAGCTGATTGTTTTAGGGGAACTCCTTTGTAGGTAACTGTCCCCTTTTCTCTTGCTGCTTTTAAGATTCTCTCCTTATCTTTCATCTTGGGTAATGTGATGATGGTGTGTCTTGATGTGTGCTTCCTTGGGTCTAATTTCTTTGGGACTCTCTGAACTCTCTAGATTTCCTAGAAGTCTATTTCCTCACTAGATTGGGAAAATTACCCTTCATTGTTTGTTCAAATAAGTTTTCAATTTCTTACTCTTCCTCTTCTCCTTTTGGCATCCCTATGTTTCAGATGTAGGAACATTTAAAGTTGTCCTGAGGTTCCTAAACTGTTGTGGACCATTCAGCCTGGTTTCAGGAGTTGTAACCCTCACCCCATGGTGGGCTGTGTAAGAGCCCAAGGGACCCACTTCATCTGGGTCTGTTCTGTCACAAGGACGTGAGCTACTAAGGAGACAAAGCTTATCTCCCTGGCAGGAGCACTGCTTCTACCTCATTCATCTCTGGCCCCAATGCTTGGTTGGTTAGTCAATGACGGGTAAGACTCCTCATAGGAGGGGAAACCTAAGCCAGACACAACAACTTGGGAGGCCTCATGGAAGGACTTGGGGGGCTGCAGCAAAGAGGATGTGATGGACTCTCGCCCCCCAGCTATTCTGACATAGCCCGAGTCCTCATGTCCATCTGGGAGATGTCTCCTGCTTCCTAATTGGCTTAAAGCCTGAAACTATGGGGGTGAGCGATGCAGCCCTGTACCGGCCAGGATGGCTCCCTGGGTGATCAGGCATAAGAAAGAATTCCTAAAGTCCCATGAAACCTGCTTTGCTAAGAGCGCTCTCCCTTAGGTGATAAGTGTCCCAGGAGGAAATGAGTATGTCTCCCAAAGTTTGGCAACCCCCTTTCCTGACAAACACTGGCTCAGATTAAGCCCTCAGATTTCTTTGACATGTTAAACCTGTATTCCGGTGTATTGGAACCCAATAAAAGCCTAGTGAGGAAGGGGCTCTGAGTCATTCTCCTCTGAGAGTTTGGCCACCTCTCCTCCCCAAGCAGATCATGTCTTAGTAGTTTTTATTTTCATCCATGACGAATGGGGGGTTCTACGGGCAGAGGAAACCTCTCGCACTAAACCTCTCATTTTTTTTTTTTTTTGAATTCTTATTTCTTCACTGTGTTCCAATTGAATGTTTATATTTCTTCCTTTTGTTGCAAACCATTGATGTGAATCTTGCTTTCCTTCTGTTCACTGTTGGTTCCCTGTATATTTTCCTTTATTCACTTTTCATAGCCTTAACTTTTTCCTCTCTTTTGACACTGTACTCAACTATTTCTGTGAACATACTGATTACCAGTGTTTTGAACTCTGCATCTGAGAGGTTGGCTTAGTTTTATTTTTGGAGTGTTGACCTGTTCTTTCATTTTGGGCTATATTTCTCTGTCTCAGTGTACCTATTACGTAGTAAGGGGAGGAGCCTTAGGTATTTGCCAGGATAAGGCAACCCATGTCACTGCATTTCAGTGCTATATGTGAAGGAGGGGTCAGAGAGGAAACAATGCCACTTGCTTTGCTCTCCACAGGTTCTCAGTCACTTCCCCCACTTCCCCCAAGCAAATGGGATCCTTCTGGTGCTGACTTCTGGGGTGGTTTGTGTACATTCTAGGACACTGAGGGCCTCTCCAACAAATTTGCCTGTGAAGCTGGGAGTTTCTCTTGCCAACACAATCCTCAGAGGGATTTATAGCCAGAGGTTTTGATGGTTTATTTCCCTGCACTGGAATCCTGGGTTGCATGGTCTATTTTTCTCCCCAGTTGTTCCTCCCAGTTTACCCACATGCAAATGTAGGACTGCCTGGTCTACCAGCTGCTACCTCACCAGCTTGGTCCTCCAGCCAATGCCTTACCATGCATCCTCTACACCTGAGCTGCCCATCTCTGCCCCTCCTACCAGTCTGAATGAGTGTTTCTTCTTTAACTCCTTGGTTGTCAGACTTCCATACAGTTCAATTTTCTGGAGTTCTGGTTGTTCTTTGTTTTTAAATTTGTTGTTGTCCTTCCTTTGGCTGTGCAAGGAGGGAAAGTGTATCTATTTACACCTCCACCTTGGCCAGAAGTCAAGTGGATTGATATTACTCATTAAGTTAATGAGGACAGTATCCAAATCAAGCAAGGGTCTTAGCATTCATAACCTCTATGATTTTAAGCATCCATTCATTTCTTTTTTGATTCTAAGGAGTGAGAGAGGAAGGAAGAGAGGAATATCAATTTGCTGTTTCACTCATTCATGCACTCATTGGTTGCTTCTTGTATGTGCCTTGATTAGATATCAGAATGGCAACCTTCGCCTATCTGGATGATGCTCTAATGAACTGAGGTACCCAGCCAAGGCTTCATTTATTTCTTTAACATTGATTGATTGATTGATTGTGATAAGTGAGTTTATTTATTTATTTTTTAAACTTTTGTTATTGTTGTTGTTCAAATATAATTGTCTCTATTTTCCCCCCACCAGTCCCCCCACCACAGCCATCACCACTTCCCACCTTTGATCCTACCCCTCTTTGGTTTTGTCCATGTGTTGTTTATATATGTTCCTGAAAACCTTTACCCTTCTCCCCCGATTATCCCCTCCCACTCCTCTGGTTATTGTCAGTTTGTTCTTAATTTCAATGTCTCTGGTTATATTTTGCTTGCTTATTTGTTTTTTGATTAGGTTCCACTGATTTATGAAGTGCCCACTCTGGACTAGCACCACATGAATTGATAGAAAAACTATCATGTGCAAAACAAACATGCTTTCTGTCTTAGAAAAATATTGCAACATATACAAAGACATAAATTTCTTATTCATAATAGCAAAATGTTTGTTGCAAATAAAAAATACCAATACCAATTTAGTAAAAAGGTCAACAATTTTATTAAAATTTTAACAAAAAGGCATACTAAGAATTATTAAATTGTGAACAAATAGTATATTTTATTTATAAATAAGCACATAAGTAGTTCGACATTGATTATCACATAGACAAGTAACACTATGAAAGAATTAGAACACTGCCTGTTCATAACCACTGTGGAGATCTTTCATTTATTGGTTGATGATAATTTAAATTGCTGTCACATTTTCAGTTTTAATTGCAGTATCTACCAAAATTTAAAACATCTTCTCTATGGCTTGATGATTCAAATTTTAGAAATCTAAACTAAGAAACAAAAGCACAAGTTATAATGCACATGCAGATTATATTACTATTTATAAAAACAGCAAACAATAATAACCTAAATATCCATTAATAAGGAATGAGCTAAATTAATCAAAGTATACTCATTCAATGGAATATTATACATCTGTATAAAATAGTGTGATCAGGAGGTAAAAGACTGTATGCAGAAAACTACACAACACTGAAGAAAGAAATCAAGGAAGACACAAACAAATGAAAGCACATACCATATTCATGGATTGGAAGAATCAACATCATCAAAATGTCCATACTACCCAAAGCAATTTACAAATTCAATGCAATACCTATTAAAGTACCAATGGCATATACCACAGACATAGAACAAACACTTCAAAAATGTATATGGAACCATAAATGACCACAAATAGTTGCTGCAATTTTGAGAAAAAAGAGCGAAGTAGGAAAAATCACAATACCTGATACCAAACTGTATTACAAGGACACTGTAATCAAAACAGCCTGGTACTGCCATAAAAACAGGCACATGGACCAGTGTAACAGAACAGAGAGCCCAGAAATAAACCCAAGACTCTATGCTCAATTAATATTCAACAAAGGGGGCAGCAACATAAAATGAAATAAAAATAGCCTCTTCAATAAGTGGTGTTGGGAGAACTGGACAGCTACGTGCAAAAAAAATGAAACTCAGGGGAAAAGGGGAATGGTTTAGAGCAACAAGTATAAAGGACTCATGGACAAAAACTATGGGGGGTGGAAATGGGAGGAAGGTGGGGAGGGCTGGGGTGGTGGGCTGGGGCGGGGTAAAAGACAGAAAACTGTACAATATCAACAATTAAAAAATACTGATAAAAAATAGGGTAATCTTAAACACATTTCACAATATCATGAATTAAAATAAATTGACTTTATTCTCATTAAAAAACCCTCTAATCTGAAAAAAAAAAATGAAACTCGAGCACAAACTTACACCATACACAAAAATAAACTCAAGGTGGATAAAAGACTTAAATATAAGCCATGACATCATTAAAGTCCTAGAGAAGAACATAGGCAGGAAAATCTCAGATATTTCACGCAGCAACATTTTTACTGATATGACCACTAGAGCAAGGGACATAAAGGAAGGAATAAACAAATGGGTTCTCATCAAAATAAAAAGCTTCTGCATGACTAAAGAAAACAGCATTAAAATAAAAAGAGAACTGACTGTGTGGGAAAACATATTTACCAATGATACCTCAGACAAGCGTTTAATTTCCAAAATATATAAAGAACTTACATGACTCCACTCTAAGAAGACAAGCAACCCAATTAAAAAATGGGCAAAGGACTTGAACTGACACTTCTCCAAGGAGGATGTACAGAGGATCCAGAGACACATGAAAAGATGTGCAGTATCACTAGCTATCAGAGAGATGCAAATTAAAACCACAGTGAGATACCACTTGACATCAGTCAGAATGGCCCTCATAAACAAAGCAACAAACAACAAGTGTTGGAGATGTCGTGGAGAAAAGGGGACCCTAGTGCACTGTTGGTGGGATTGCAGACTGGTACAACCACTGTGGAAAACACTATGGAATTTTCTAAGAAAACCAGAAATGGACTACCTTTTGACCCAGCAATTCCACTGCTTGGATTATATCCTAAGAACCCTGAAACACCAATCCTAAAGAACCTATGAACCCCTATGTTCATAGCAGCACAATTTACAATAGCCAAGTGTTGGAAGAAATCTAGGTGCCCATCAGTAAATGAATGGATCAAAAAACCATGGTACATGGTACATGGTACACAATGGAATTCTATGCAGCAGAAAGAAAGAAGTAGCTCCTAACCTTTGCAACAGCATGGGTAGAACTGGAGAGCATCATGCTAAGTGAAATAAGCCAAGCGGTGAAAGACAAATACCATATGATCTCACCTTTAACAGGAACCTAAACAACAAAACAAAAAAGCAAGCAAAATATAACCAAAGACACTGAAATTGAGAACAGGCTGACAGTCACTGGAGGGGAGAGGGAAGGGAATTTCAGGGGAAGAGGGGGAAGGTTTACAGGAACAAATATAAAGGACACATGGACAAAAACTAGGGTGCGTGGAAATGGGAGGGAGGTTGAGAGGGCTGGGGTGGTGGGCTGGGATGGGACTAAAAGACAGAAACCTGTACAAGAACAACAATTAAAATAAAGAAAAATAATGTGATCAGTATTAGGGCAAAGCATACAAATGATGATCCATAAAATCAAACCAGAGAGACAGTAGAACTCTTAGTTGAATTATTAGAGGTCTTTACCTCTGTATCCCTGATACTTTATTGTACAGTTGTCTGGTGTTTGGTTGCACTCCTCAAAGACACACTTTGTAACTCCAAGGAAAGCTTCTCTATGCCTCTTGATGAACACTCCATAGCACCCATCTCACTCCTTATCAGTATTGCTTCTCACAAAAGGAAGTAGATATGTTTCACCTGTCTTTCCCTCTCATGTTCTGGGTACCACCCCACCTAAGTCCATATTAGAGGAAAGAAGAAAGTGAGGACTAGCTTTGGGAGTTTGGGGAATGATTATCATAGGAAGGGCAGTCCCATTATCCAGTACACAGTCAGTTTTTATCTTGAAAACTGACATGTTTTAAGGCATATTTGTAACTGACACTTTTTTAGTGTCACCATTTTTATGCTTCTTGCTCAAAATATTGCTGAAGAAGAGAAAAGTGAAGATCTGTGGGTCATGAGCTAAGGGCTGTTTTCAGCATATATTTCATGAAGTTGGTGGGGTGGGTGGTTCAAGTCTAAGCATTCCAGGAGGTATTGCAAACTCAAATTCAGTTCTAGCATTGGATTACCTGTGGGCACTTGATATGGAGGGTAAAGTACTCTGAGGGAGTGTGAATGGTTCACTCAAGTAGATGGAACTGCAGTGATCCTGATGATTCTCTGCTTTTGTCAATTCAACACACCTAACTCCGGTGTGGATCACCTCTGAGGGTATGGAAGTGAACACAATAAACATGATGCCTGTCGTCACCGAGCTTTCAAACTTATAAGGGTGATATTCAGCTCTGCTTTGGAATAGGATACTGGAAAGGTTCAGGGCACAAAGGGGCAGAATACACACACAGGCATTATACGTATATGCACAAACCTCTCTTCTAATCACTCGTTTTGAAATATCTTGCATTTTTTTCTAGAATATAAGGCTCTGTAATCATGGAAATGGCTGTTGTTTCCAGTGTAAGGAGATATTGTAAGATTGTTTGTTTAAGGAGATATTAAATAAGCTTTGATGTCTGCTTGTGTAGAACTTTCAATTTCAACTCTTCACTACTTTCAATGCTCCTCCCACAGAGAACTAAAGTGGCAACAGGAATCACCAGCAGCAGACCCTATACTTCACTTCCTTAAATCCAGTTGAAAGCTGATAACATCACCCCTGCAGTGACCTTGTGATTAATAGCAGGAACAAAGGTCACTAGCTCCCCCACCCTAGCCACCTCTGAATAGACCAAACAGCAGAGGTGGAAGAAGGCAGTAGCCCCTCATCCTGCTAAAGCTCTAAAGCAGACTTGTGCATAGAGAACTGGGGAAGCCTCCCAGGACTGAAGCTTTGATTCCTCAGGGGCCTCTTATTCTTTTTCCTGGATGTTCTTCAGGGATCAGATGCCAGATCTAGCAAGACTGCCACAAGGCCTGAAAAATGATTGCTTAGGAAGGCCTGACTGGACAGGAGTTGAGACTGTCTGACCTGAAGTTAACCTTGTGTTTTTATCTTTCTGGCACTATGTACTTTCTGATAAATCAAATAAATCTCCTGTTGTCTCAGTGACTGGCAGCTGGGGTTGTTATTTTTGCTTTTGGGAAATCCCCAAAGGGGGAAATTAACCCAAAAATTCCAGAAGGAGGAAAAATAGGTCAAAACAGAAGCAAAATCTAATTTCTTAGCAGCAAGCAGGGCTTAGGAAGAGGGTCTGTGCTTTTAACTAGAGAACCATCAATGGGCATGGGCAGACATGAGGATCCAGAGATGGGTATGTGGGCTCCTTAGTGGCTCCTAGTCCAAGAACTGAGTTGAAAGCACAAGTGAATTGAAGCAGAACAAAAACTTACTGTAATGAGTAATCATAGTGCATGATTTTCCTATTTCTCTTACCTTTTGAGGCGATTTCTGTGTTTGGCTGGGCAGCTTTCTGGCCTTTACTTTAGTGATCTTGTAATGCTAGAGAAGAAAATTGAAAGACCACCAGAAAGGCTAAGTTAATCTACATTAGAAAGGGCAGCAAGCTATGCACGCAAAGAAAGAAAATAGACAACAGACCCAAAGAGACAAGAGGAGAGGGGAAGAAAGCAAAGAGCCAGCCCAGGTCATGTTTACTAAGGGCTTACCAGAGTTTGCAGATGTGAGAGCAGAGATTGAAATGCAGTTTCAGCATCTTATAAATGAAAGGGCAGGAAAGAAACCAAGGAAAGGGATTTAAGAATTTTGGATTTGGAGTTCAAGATGGCGGCATGGTAGGAGGACGCAGATTGTCCTTCCTCCTGCACAGGGGAGAAAAACCTAACTGATCTACAGAGGAACAGAGCAGATAGCCAACAATACCACAGTATATATGAAAATAGGAGATCAAAATCCGTAGCAGACATTGGAAAACTAGACCGAGCAACCGGAGGCGGCCCTGAGACTGCGACAGAGGTGACCCGGCGACCAGAGGCGGCTCTGCAACTGACTGGAGGCGGCCCGGCGGCCGGAGGGGGCTCTAAAACAGACCGGAGGCGGCCCGGCGACCGGAGGCGGCCCTGCAACTAGAGAAGGGGACTCTGGAAGACCCGGAGCTCACATCTGTGATCCTGGGTGAGTGCTCGCAACTCGGGAAACTCGCGGAGCCCACGCCCGTAGTCTCGGGCGGGCGCTCGCGCCCTGTAGGAGACCCGGAGCTCACAGCAATAGGCTCGGGGAGGGATGGATCTGTAAGAGATTCCAGCTGAAACCCATAAACTCTGGAAAGCGCGCCCCCTGCAGGAGGCTCAGAAATCACACCGAAGGCCCTGCATGGAGAGTGCGCCATTAGCCCTGGGGTCAGTGCTCAGCTCGCACTGAGGACAGTAGCCTAAAGCTGACTCAGTGAGGAACAGGGAGAAAAGCGGTATGAGTCGCCTCGCAGCCTGCTACAGCCAGCAAGTCCAGAAAATCCAGTTTGGCCTGTGTGAAAATAGCAAGAGATTTTTTTTTTCCTTCTTCTTCTTTTTTTTTGGGGGGGGGGTGTTTTGTTTCATTTTGTTTTGTGGGTTTTTTTTGATAGTTGTTTTTTGTCTGTTTAGTTGGGTTTTTTGTTTGTTTGTTTTGGTTTGTTTTTCATTTTTGTGGGGTTCTTTTTGTTTTGTTTTGATTATATATTTTTTATTTTGTTATTACTTCTACCTTTTTTATCCCTCAATTCCTTTTGCTTCTCTTTACTTCTTTCTGGCTTTATTCCTTCTTCCTTTCTTTCCAATTCTATCTCTCCTTCCTTCCTCTTTTTTTTTCTCTCTTCTTTTTTCACTTTATTCTTTTCTCTTTTTGAATACCCACGAATGAGGCAAAAAAATCCTAGAACTGTGAAAAAACCAGAGTTGGACCAAAAGAGGGGGTATTCCAACAGCTGAGACAGTGGAAGCTGTGAACACCAGGATACCTGAAGAAGACTACAACACTGAATCTCACAGGTATTCCACCACAGAAGTTCAAACCATAAACCCAGGTAGCCAGAACAGATCAACTTAAGAAGCTGAGGTTTACAAGAAGAGTCTCACCAACAATGAGAAGACAAAGAAACAATCCCCAAATGAAAGAAAAGGTGGAAGCCCCAGAAAGAATGCTAAATGAAAGAGAGGCAACTCAACTATCAGATAAGCAGTTCAAAGAAATGGTTGTCAGGAAGCTCCATGAGCTCTCAATGAGCTACCAGAAACGACAGGGAAGCTACGATGAACTCACTGCAAACTATATCAACATGAAAAAGGAAATAGAAACTATCAAAAAGGGCCAAGAGGAAATGAAGAATACAATTTCTGAGCTGAAGAATACTGTAGAAGGAATGAAAAACAGAATTGATGAAGCAAAGATTGGATCAGTGAGTTGTAGGACAAAGTAGAAAAAAGCAGCCAGATAGAGCAAGAAAAGGAAAAGAGGCTCAGAAAGAATGAAGAGGGCTTAAGAGAAATGCAAGACAACATGAAACGTAATAATATCCGTATAATAGGAATACCAGAAGGAGAAGAAGAAGAGCAAGGGATACAAAACCTATTTGAAAAAGTAATGATGGAAAACTTCCCTAATTTGGTGAGAGAAAAAGTCACACAAATCCAGGAAACACAGAGAGTCCCTATCAAGAGGAACCCAAACAGGCCCACTTCAAGACACATCATCATTAAAATGGCAAACTTCCAAGACAAAGAGAGAATCTTAAAGGCAGCAAAGGAGAAACAGGAAGTAACATACAAGGGAGCCCCGATAAGGTTAGCAACTGACTTCTCAATGGAAACGCTTCAAGCCGGAAGACAATGGCAAGAAATATTCCAAGTAATGAGAAACAAAGGCCTACAACCAAGACTACTTTATCCAGCAAGGCTTTCATTCAAGATAGAAGGACAAATAAGGAGCTTTCCAGACAAAAGAAGTCTACAAGAATACACCTCTACCAAACCAGTACTACAAGAGATACTAAAGGGACTGCTTTAAGGAAAGAAAGGAAAAGAGAGAGTGAGAAACACAGATACGAAAATGGCAATGACCAGTACCTATCAATAGTAACCTTAAATGTAAATGGATTAAATGCTCCAATCAAAAGACATAGAGTAGCTGACTGGATGAGAAAGCATGACCCACACATATGCTGCCTACAAGAGACCCACCTCAGGACAAAAGACCTACACAGACTCAAAGTGAAAGGCTGGAAACAAATTTTCCAAGCAAATGGACAGGAAAAAAAGGCCGGGGTAGCAATACTCATATCAGACAAAATAGATTTCAAAAGAAGAGCTATAAAGAGAGACCCAGAAGGTCACTTCATAATACTCAAGGGAAGAATCCACCAAGAAGACATAAACATTGTAAATATATATGCTCCCAACATAGGAGCACCTAAATACATCAAGAAAATCTTAGAGGACTTCAAGAAAGATATTGACAGCAACACAATTATAGTAGGGGATTTTAACACCCCACTGTCAAAAATGGACAGATCTTCCAAACAAAATAGCAACAAAGATATTGTGGCATTGAACAGTACTCTAGACGAATTGGACTTAGCTGATATATATAGAGCCCTTCATACCAAAGAAACTAAATACACCTTTTTTTCAAATGCACATGGAACATTTTCAAAGATAGACCACATGATAGGACACAAAACAAACCTCAACAAATTCAAGAAAATTGATATCATACCAAGCATTTCCTCCGACCACAAGGGACTAAAACTAGAAACCGACTCGATGGGGAAAATCCCCAAATAATCAAAATCATGGAGATTGAATAGCATGCTATTAAACAATGAATGGGTCAAGAATGAAATTAAGGAGGAAATCAAAAAGTTTCTGGAAACAAATGAAAATGAACTCACAACAACCCAAAACTTATGGGACACAATGAAGGCAGTGCTCAGTGGGAAGTTCATAGCAATACAGGCCTACCTGAAGAAGACAGAAACATTTCTTACAAACGACTTCACCCTACGCCTACAAGAACTCGAGGAACAACAACAAAGACAGCCCAGGGCAAGTAGAAGGAAGGAAATAACCAAGATCAGAGCAGAATTAAATGACATAGAGACTAAAAGCACAATCCTAAGGATCAATGAATCCAGGAGCTGGTTCTTTGAAAAGAGAAACAAAATCGACAAGCCTTTAAGCAGGCTCATCAAGAAAAAAAGAGAGAGGACTCAAATAAACACAATCAGAAATGAAAGAGGAGAGATTACGACTGACACCACAGAAATACAAAGGATTGTAAGAAATTACTACGAAGAACTGTATGCCAAGATATTTGAAAACCTAGGTGAAATGGACAAGTTTCTAGAAAAATATAACCTTCCAAAACTCAATGAAGAAGAAACAGAAAGCCTGAACAGACCAATAACAGCTGGTGAAATTGAATCAGTAATCAAAACACTCCCGGCACACAAAAGCCCTGGACCAGATGGTTTCACAGGAGAAATCTACAAAACATTTAAGGAAGTGCTAACCCCTATCCTTCACAGACTATTCCAAAAAATCCAAAAAGATGGAAGACTCCCAAACTCTTTTTATGAAGCCAGCATCATCCTAATCCCAAAACCAGATAAAGACATAACAAAGAAAGAAAACTTCAGGCCAATATCACTGATGAACATAGACGCTAAAATCCTCAACAAAATATTGGCAAACCGCATCCAACAATACATTAAAAAGATCATACACCATGACCAAGTGGGATTCATCCCAGGGATGCAAGGATGGTTCAACATTCGCAAATCCATAAATGTAATACATCACATAAACAAAAGCAAAGACAAAAATCACATGATCATATCAATACATGCAGAAAAAGCTTTTGATAAAGTACAACACCCATTTATGATAAAAACACTCAGCAAAGTGGGAATAGAGGGAGCATTGCTCAACATAATAAAAGCCATATATGAGAGACCTACAGCCAACATCATACTCAATGGGCAAAAACTGAAATCTTTCCCACTAAGATCAGGAACAAGACAAGGCTGTCCACTTTCACCACTTCTATTCAATATAGTATTGGAAGTCTTAGCCACAGCAATTAGACAAGAAAAGGAAATAAAGGGCATCCAAATTGGAAAGGAGGAAACAAAACTATCATTGTTTGCAGATGACATGATAGTGTACATAGAAAATCCTATAGACTCGGCCAAAAAGCTGCTCGACGTAATAAATGAATTTGGCCAAATAGCTGGATACAAAGTCAATATCCAAAAATCAAAGGCATTTTTGTATACCAACAGTGAAACAGCAGAAGGAGAAATCAAGAAAAAAATCCCATTCGATATAGCAAAAAGAAAAATAAAATACCTAGGAATAAACCTAACCAAGGAGGTAAAAGACCTGTATGCAGAAAACTACACAACACTGAAGAAAGAAATCACGGAAGACACAAACAAATGGAAGCATATACCATGTTCATGGATCGGAATCATTAATATCATCAAAATGTCCATATTACCCAAAGCAATTTACAGATACAATGCAATACCTATTAAAGTTCCAATGGCATATTTCACAGACATAGAACAAACACTTCAAAAATTTATATGGAATCATAAACGACCCCGGATAGTGGCAGCAATTTTGAGAAAGAAGAGCAAAGTAGGAGGGATCACAATACCTGATACCAAACTGTATTACAAAGCCACTGTAATCAAAACAGCCTGGTACTGCCATAAAAACGGGCAGATGGACCAGTGTAACAGACCAGAGAGCCCAGAAATAAACCCAAGTCTCTATGGTCAATTAATATTTGACAAAGTGGGCAGCAACATAAAATGGAATAAAAATATCCTCTTCAAAAAGTGGTGTTGGTAGAACTGGACAGCTACATGCAAAAAAATGAAACTTGAGCACAAACTTACACAATACACAAAAATAAATTCAAGGTGGATAAAATATTTAAATATAAGTCATGGCACCATTAAAGTCCTAGAGGAGAACATAGGCAGGGAAATCTCAGATATTTCACACAGCAACCTTTTTACTGATATGTCCCCTAGAGCAAGGGATGTAAAGGAAAGAATAAACAAATGGGTTCTCATCAAAATAAACAGCTTCTGCATGGCTAAAGAAAACAGCATTAAAAGAAAAAGAGAACCAACTGTATGGGAAAACATATTTGCCGATGATACCTCAGACAAGGGTTTAATCTCCAAAATATATAAAGAACTTACATGACTCCACTCTAAGAAGACAAGCAACCCAATTAAAAAATGGGCAAAGGACTTGAACTGACACTTCTCCAAGGAGGATGTACAGAGGATCCAGAGACACATGAAAAGATGTGCAATATCACTAGCTATCAAAGAGATGCAAATTAAAACCACAATGAGATACCACTTCACAGCAGTCAGAATGGCCATCATAAACAAAGCAAGAAACAACAAGTGTTGGAGAGGTTGTGGAGAAAAGGGGACCCTAGTGCACTAGGGCCCCTAGGACCCTAGTGTTGGTGGGATTGCAGACTGGTACAACCACTATGGAAAACACTATGGAATTTTCTCAAAAAACTAAAAATTAATCTTCCTTTTGCCCGAGCAATTCCACTGCTAGGATTATATCCTAAGAACTCTAAAACACCAATCCTAAAGAACCTATGCACCCCAATGTTCATAGCAGCACAATTTACAATAGCCAAGTTTTGTAAGCAACCCAGATGCCCATCAGTAAATGAATGGATCAAAAAACCATGGTACATTTACACAATGGAATTCTATGCTGCAGAAAGAAAGAAGGAGCTCCTACCCTTTGCAACAGCATGGATGGAACTGGAGAGCATTATGCTAAGCAAAATAAGCCAAGCGGTGAAAGACAAATACCATATGATCTCACCTTTAACAGGAACCTAATCGATGAAACAAACAAACGAGCAAAATATAACCAAAGACACTGAAATTGAGAACAGGCTGATAGTCACCGAAGGGGAGAGGAAGGAATTTCAGGGGAAAAGGGGAAGGGTTTACAGGAACAGGTATAACTGCCACATGGACAAAAACTAGGGTCGGTGGAAATGGGAGGGAGGTGGAGAGGGCTTGGATGGTGGGCTGGGATGGGAATAAAAGACAGAAAACTGTACAAAACAGTACAAGAACAACAATTAAAATAAATTTAAAAAATAAAATAAAATACCAAACCAAACTAAAATCCCACATCTACCAAACCACAGTGTTGTTATACTTTCCATTGACAGAGCTAAGCATCAATATCTTCACTTATCTGATAGCAGCAGTAAGATCCTCTTATAGAAAATCATTTCAAAAAGACAAATGTTTAGGAACACTTCCAAATCCTGCCAGTCACATCCAACTGCCAACAAAGCTAACCTCAGCACCAGTAGGCTCAGCGTGGGCCCAACATTGTCCCAAGCAGACCCTGGCATTGAAGTAAATGAAGAGCTCCCTCCGTACAAGTCAGTGGAGTAGCATCTGCTTGGACTTGATGCTGGAACTGCCCCCCAAATGCAAAACCATCTACAAGAATGGCCCTCTGTCCCACTCTTGTGTTCATTGCAGCACTCACTGGGATATAAGTCTTGACCTACAGTGGCAGCCTTGCTCTTTCCAGCTACTGCTACTGGAAAATGGGTTTCACATATAATACCAAATGCATAGACAGTTCTCTCTGGACTCATGTGACCACTCAACATTGAACAAGTGACTACTACTCTGGATCATACTTTTCATATATTAACCCCACTGAAACTAAACTTTATAAAATTTGGATTATCTTCTCTCTAACTTCCTATCAGTTTCATTTTCCCTCAGTCTCCACCAATCTATGCTCAGCTCACTACCTTGTGTTTTGAGGAGATTCTGTCTTGCAAGATGGTTGGATTAGTGCTGGTTACAAGCAGGACTATGCATCAGAACTTGAGTTGATTGGTAACCAAGAATTTCTTTACCTATTGTTACCTTGCTCATCAGAAATTTAAATGAATGTGAAAGAAACAAAAGGAAATGGGATATATCACATTATTGGCTCTGTGGAAAAGAGCACCAGTACATTTCATTAGTTTTTAAGTTTCATTATTATTTAAGCCTTCAGAAAACTACTGAGGATCAAACACTCATCCACAAATGACTAAATGTAAACCAGAAAATGACACTGTTTTCTCAAGGAACCTCCAACAGCTACCTGCTGCACTGAGAATAAAATCAAAACATTCCTCATGGCCCACAAGTACTACATGCCCTGGTCCTAATTTATCTCCTCCAGCTCAATTTGCCATGTCCTCCTCATGCTCTGTGATCTAGCACAATCACCTTTAGTTTTGACAGGCTATACACATTTTCTCACTTCTAGATTTTCATCCCCTTGAATCTCTGCCTAGATCACTCTTCTGACAGTTTCTTCTATCACTCAGGTCTTAACCTCACAGCAAGACATCTTTTGTGGACCCTGCTGAAGTAGCTCATGTTAATCTTGGTCATTGTACTCTATGAATTTCTCTCATAGTACTTGTCAAAATTGATAACTTCATGTTATTTGTAGATTATTTAGTGTATGCTTTCTCAACTAGACTATCCATGGAGATAAAGATCATGCTTTCTTTGTATACTAATACATCCTCACTTGTCATATAATAGAAGCTCAACACACATTTTTGGATATGTAAACAAAATAGTGAATGAATAAAAAATTACTAATACTAAATCAAATAACATTTTTAAAATTTAATTTTATAGTCATCATAAATCTATATATGATGTGTGAGGAATGCTGGAATGCTATGTTTCTATTCTCTCCTGTCACTTGCTAAAATTATTTTATCCTGAGCCTTGGGTTAGTCCCATTTAACTTATGTTGTTGCTTGCTTCACCTACAAAGGAACAATATCTGCAAAAGGTCCCAAGGCACTTTGTTTTTGCCCTTCAACTGTGTAGTCTTTCTTTTTTTAGAACTTTTAATAGTTTTATTTTAAATTAATACACACATTGGGCAAGACTAGAATGTATTTGTCTCAGTTAATTTATAAAGTGGCTTGTCTAAAACCTGGGTCTTCTTTTTAAAAATTATTTTATTGTTGTTCAATTACAGTTGTCTGCATTTACCCCCACCACTACTCCCACTCTCCAGCCAAACCCACCTCCCACCCTTGCTTCCATCCCCCCACCTAGGTTTTGCCCATGTGTCCCTTATAGTTGTTCCTGAAATCTCTTCCACCCATTTGCCCCTCCCACTTCTCCTCTGGTTACTTTCAGATTGTTCTTAATTTCAATATCCCTGGTTATATTTCCCTTGCTTTTTTCTTTTGTTGACTAGGTTCCAGTTAAAGGTGAGAACAAATGGTATTTGTCTCTCAACAACTGGCTTATTTCACTTAGCATAATGCTCTCCAGTTCCATCCATGCTGTCGCAAAGTGTAGGCATTCCTTCTTTCTCTCTGCTGCATAGTGTTCCACTGTGTAACTGTACCATAGTTTTTTGATCAACTCATTTACCGATGGGCACTTAGGTTGCTTCCAGCACTTGGCTATTGTAAACTGTGCTGCTATGAACATTGGGGTGCATAGGTTCTTTGGGATTGGTGTTTCAGAATTCTTAAGATATAATCCCAGCAGTGGAAGTGCTGGGCGAAGAGGCAGTTCCATTTTTAGTTTTATGATTAAATTCAATATTATTTTCCGCAGTGGTTGTACCAGTCTGCATTCCCACCAAAAGTGCATTAGGGTTGCCTTTTCTCTACAACCCCACAAGCACTTACTGTTTGTTGATTTGTTTATGATGGCCATTCTCACCAGTATGATATGGTGTCTCATTGTGGTTTTAATTTGCATCTGCTGATGAGTAGTGCTGCTGGGCATCTTCTCATATGTCTCTGGGCCCTCTGTATGGTTTCCTTGGGGAAGTGTCTGTTAAAGTCTTTTGTCTATTTTTTAATTGCGTTGTTTGTCTTCCTGGAGTGGAGTCGTGTGAGTTCTTTATATATTTCGGAGATCAAACCCTTGCATGAGGTATCACTGGAAAATATGTTTTTCCATATAGTTGGTTCTCTTTTCATTTTAATACTGTTTTCTTTAGCTATGCAGAAGCTCTTTAATTTGATGAGGTCCCATTTGCTTATTCTTTCCTTTATGTCCCTTGCTTTAGGAAACATATCAATGAAGATATTGCTGCAAGGAACATCTGAGATTTTCCTGTCAATGTTTTCCTCTAGAACTTTTATGGTATCATAACTTATATTTAAATCTTTTATCCACCTTGAATTTATTTTTGTGTATGGTGTAAATTGGTGATCGAGTTTCACTTTTTTGCATGTAGCTGTCCAGAACTCCCAACACCATTTGTTGAAGAGGCTATTATTACTCCATTTTATGCTTCTTTACCCTTTGTGAAATACAAATTGACCATGGAGACTTGGGTTTATTTCTGGGCTCTGTGTTCTGTTCCATTGGTCTATGTGTGTGCTCTTATGCCAGTTCCAGGCTGTTTTGATGACAGTGGCCTTGTAATACAGTTTGATACCACATATTGTGATCCCTCCTACTTTGTTCTTCTTTCTCAAAATTTCTGCAGCTACTTGGGGTGATTTATGGTTCCATAAAAATGTCTGAAATGTTAGTTCTATGTCTGTGAAATATGTCATTGGTATTTAATAGGATTGTGTTGAATCTATAAATTGTTTTGGATAGTATGGGCATTTTGATGATATTAATTCTTCTGATCTGTGAACATGATACATGCTTCCATTTATTTGTGTCTCCCTTAATTTCTTTCTTCAGTGTTGTATAATTTTCTGAGTACAAGTCTTTTACATCTTTGGTTAGATTTATTCTAAGTACTTTATTTTTCTTGTTGCTATATGAAATGGGATTTTTTTCCCTGATTTCCATTTCTGATATTTCATTGTTGCTGTATAAACTGCCTTTGATTTCTGAATATTGACTTTGTATCCTGCTGTTTTGACAAATTCAATTATTAGGCTGAACAGTTTTTTTGCAGTCTTGAGGATTTTTTATGTACACTATCATGTCAACTGCCAATAATGTTAATTTTGCCTCCTCCTTTCTGATTTGGATGTCTTTTATTTCTTTTTCTTGTCTGATTGCTGTGGTTAGGACTTCAAATGCTATGTTGAATAGGAGTGGTAAAGAGGACATCCTTGTCTTGTAGCTGATCTTAGTAGGGAAGCTTTTAGTTTTTGCCCATTGAGTATGATGTTGGCTGTAGGTCTCTCATATATGGCCTTTATTATGTTGAGGAATGCTCCCTCTACTCCCACTTTGCTAAGTGTTTTTTTTTTTAATCATAAATAGGTGCTGTACCTTATCAAATGCCTTTTCCACATCTTGCTATGATCATGTGATTTTTGTCTTTCATTTTCTTTATGTGATGTTATACATTTATTGATTTGTGAATATTGTACTATCCTTGCATCCCTGGGATTATCCCCACTTGATCATGGTGTATGATCTTTTTAAGGTATTGCTGGATGTGGTTTGCAAATATTTTATTGAGGATTTTAGCATCTATGTTCATCAGCAATACTGGCCTGAAGTTTTGTTTCTTTGTTATATCTTTATCTGGTTTGGAGATTAGGATGATGTTGGCCTCATAAAAAGTGTTTGGTAGTCTTGTCCCTTCTTGAATTTTTTGGAATATTCTGAGAAGTATAGGTGTTAGCTCTCCCTTAAATGTTTTATAAAATTCTGTGGAACAGTCCAGTCTAGGGCTTATGTGTGACAAGAGTTTTTTTGATTACTGCTCCAATGTCACCAGCTGTTATTGGGTTGTTTATTCTTTCTGCTTTCTCTTGGTTCAGTTTTGGAGGATTATATGTTTCTACAAATTTATCCATTTCACCCAGGTTCTCAAATTTCTTCGCATATAATTGATTGCAACGATTCCTTACAATCTCTTTTATTTGTGTTTTATCAGAAATAGAGAAATGTAATTTCTCCTTTCATTTCTGATTTTATTTATTTGGGTCCCCTCTCTTTTTTTCCTTGATGAATCTAGTTAAAAGCTTCTTTATTTTGTTTATCTTTTCAAAGAAGCAGCTTCTGGATTTATTGATCCTTAAAATTGTTTTTTTAGGCTCTATGTCATTTAATTCTGCTCTGATCTTGGTTACTTCCTTCTTTCTTCTCACTTTGGGCTTTGTTTGTTGATGTTCCCCCAGTTCTTATCGATGTAGAGCCAGGTTGTTTATTTGAAGTGTTTCTAACTTTTTTAGGTAGGCCTGTATCACTATTAACTTCCCTCTTAGGACTACCTTCTCTGTATCCCATAAGTTTTGGACTGTTGTGACTTCATTTTCATTTGTTTCCAGAAACTTCTTGATTTCTTCTTTAATCTCATTCTTATCCCATTCATTGTTTAATATTATGCTATCCAATATGCATGAGTTTGAGTGTTTTGAGTTTTTTCCTTGAGGTTTGTTTCTAGTTTAAGGCCTTTGTCATTGGAGAAAATGTTTGGTATGATTTCAATTTTCTTGAATTTCTTGAGGCTTGTTTTGCATCCTCTCATGTGTTCTATCTTTGAAAATGTTCCATGTACACTTGAAAAGAATGTGTATTTTGCTTTTTTTGCATGAAAGGCTCTATGTATATCAGTTAAGTCCTTTTGATCTAGGGCAATGCTGCAAAATCCTTGTTGATATTTTGTTTGGAAGATGTATCCATTTTTGACAGTGGGGTGTTAAAATCTCCTAGTATAAGTGTGTTGCTGTGTGTATCTTTCTTGAAGTCCACTAAGATTTCCCTTATATATTTGGGTGCTCCTATATTGGGTGTATATATGTTTATAATGTTTATGTCTTCTTGATGGATACTTCCCTTGAGTATTATGAAGTGTCCTTATGAGTGTCTTTTATGGCCTTTGTTTTGAAGTCTATTTTGTCAGATATAAGTATTGCTACCCCTGCTTTTTTACTTGTCTGTTTTCTTGGAATAAGCAACCCTTCCAACCCTTCACTTTCAGTCTATGTAGGTCTTTTGTTCTGAGGTACACCTCTTGTAGGGACCATATGTGCAGGTCTTGTTTTCCTATTTTTTTCAGCTACTCTGTCTTTTGATTGGAGCATATAATCCATTTACATTTATGGTTATTATTGAGAGGTACTTATTCATTGTCATTTTACTTTCTTTGTACCTTTGTTCCTTTCTCTTTCACTGTTTTTTTCCCTCTTCTTAAAGCAGTCCTTTTAGCATATCTTACAATGCTGGTTTGGTGGAGGTGTATCTTTTTAGCCATCTTTTGTCCAGGAAGATCCTTATTTCACTGTCCATTTCAACTGAGACACTTGCTGGATAGATTGTGTTGGTTGCAGGCTTTTGTTTTTCATTACATGGAATATTTCTTGCATTCCTTTCTGGATTTAATAGTTCTGTTGAGAAGTTAGCTGCTAGCCTTATTGGGGCTCCCTTGTATTTTACTTACTGTTTCTCCCTTGGTGACTTCAAGATTCTCTTTGTCTTTAAATTTTGCTATTTTGGGCTTCTTTGTGTTCCTCTTGATTGGGGCCCTCTCTGATTCCTGGACTTGTGTGGTGTTTTCTCTCATCAAATTAGGGTAGTTTTCCATCATTACTTTTTCAGACAGGTTTTCTACCCCTTACTCCTCTTCATCTCCTTCTGGTATCCCTAATATATAGATATTATTCCATTTCATGTTGTATTGCATTTCCCTTAGCTCCTCTTTTTTTTGGAGTCTTTTTTCCTTTTTTAGCTCTTTTTGGGTGTTCTTTTCTATCTTGTTCTCCAGCTCACTGATTCAATCCTCTGTTTCACCTAGCCTGCTTTTGATTCCTTACACTGAGTTCTTTAATTCAGAAATTGTATTCTTCATTTCCTCTTGGCCCTTGTTGATTATTTCTATGTCTTCTTTTTATGCTGATATAGTTTGCAGTAAGTTTCTGGTAGTTTCCCTGAAGTTTTTGGTAATTTTCCCTGAGCTCATTGAGTTTCCTTATAACCATTGTTTCCAACTCAGTATCCAATAGTTTACTTCTGTCTATTTCATTTAGCATTCTTTCTAAGGATTCCTCCTTTCCTTTTGATTGGGTATTGTTACTTTGTGTTCCCATTATTTGTGGGACTCTTCTTGTTTGCTTCTGCTTCTTAAATTTATCTATTTTGACTTTCTGACTTTGTGGTATGAACTTCTATATCATGGGGCCTGAGAGATGCAGTAGTGCATTGCCCTTGATCACCTGAAGTTGTTGCTATTGGGATGTCCTTTGTGCCTTTTATGCTGGTTCTCTTGATATAATTGGGATTTGATGGTTGTTGGAGTTTCTTTGGTATGGACTTCCCTCTAGCTGGTTGACTGAGGGTCACTCTGCCCACCATGTTTTGTGTGCTGTTGTGCAGGTCCTGCCTGAACAAAACCACAGAGCTCAGGAAATAAGCCCACACCCACAAATATAACTCTCCCTTACTACAATCCCACTATTAACAGTAAATGAACAAGTATTAATAAGGGTTTAGTGAGATTAACACTATTATAAAAAGGAGAGGGGATATGAGATGTCCTACTGAAAGAAAAAATGATTTTGAAAGTGTAGAGGGAGGAGCAGTAATAAGAGTTAGGTGTTGGAGCAATGGAAAGAGAGAAGATAAAATTTACTTCATGAATAAGAAAGGGAATAAAGAATGTAGAATGGAGTATAAGAAGTGAGGTATATAATATTACTTTAAAACAGAAATTAAAATAATATAAAATAAAATGAAGTGAGAGAGAGAAGGAAAAAGGAAGGAAAAATAGTAAGTAATTAATAAAAATACAGGAGCCAAATTGGAAAGATCCACCACTGATTTTCAACAACAAATGAGCTAAAATTAATATAGGTGGTATGGGAATAAGAGGGAAAAAGTAAGCAAAGAAAAGTCTAAGAGCTGTTTAGAGGAATGGGAAGTGATTTTAAGATGATAGAGGGAGAGGAAATACTAAGAGTGGGGAACAAAAACAAGGCTAATAGAGAGAAAAATTAAAATTTGGGAGGTAAGGAAATAGAAAAAAAGAACAAAAAGGAGAATAAAGAAAAATAAAAAGGCAAGATGAAAAAGAAATAGCAGAAGGCCAAAAGAAAAAAAAAAAACAGTCCAAGATAGAATAAATAAAAATTGAGACAAAAAAAGAGTAGTAGAGAGGACCAGTAAAATTTAATATTTAAAATACAGAATTAGTGAAACTCTAGAGATGAAATTGAAAAAACAATGCAACGACAACTGCCCTACCCACAACCAACTAGCAAAGATTGTTAAAGGTGGAGAGAGAACACGGGTATTTTAAGAACAGAGAAAAAGGATGTGAAATGACCCTTGAGAAGAAAATTGGTTTTGTGTGTCTGGACGGGGGAAAAATAGTAAGAGTGTGGAATGGAAACAAGCTGTAGCAAAAGAGAAAACAAAATTTGAAGTGAAAATAATTTGAGGAGAGAGGAAGGTAAAATGGGCTAAGTAGAGGGAGGGGCAAAATACATGAATTGAAACACACTACAGTATGAAATCTAGTGACTTAATATGTACAAACCTGCTGGATAAGAAATGAATGTTAAAAAGCTATGCAAGAAAGAAAATATCACAAATCATGAACAAGACCACAAAGGTTTAGTCTCGGTATTCTCTTGTATTTACCACTGTTTTTTTCTTTCTGAATCTGCCTTTGGTGATGTCAGATGTTGACCCCATCTGACCTTAGGCAGCCTGTTCAATACTTCCAGGGATATGCTGTCCCTGGTTGTCTCCCTCAATTATTAATCTGGTCACTCTGCACTCAGAAGTCAGGCTTAAGAACCACAGGGCCAGGGCATATATCCTCCAGTTGTCAGGCTATTGTTTCCCTTCAGGTTACTGCATTGGTCTGCTTGAGCAGGATGATTGCTGCCATATGGGGGATTACTCAGCACCAAGGATCCCAGCATCTACTCTCTTAGTTCTTTTCGTCGAGCTTCAGTCTTTGTTCTCTCCTCAGGTGTCACCAGCCCACTCTGTCCCTACCTTTACCAAAGTCCAGAGTAAGTGACAACAAATTAAACTTTTGTGTTGGACTTTTAAACGGCTCTTGCATCTCGAGCCGTTTGTCTCTGCAGCCCAGCTGCTTTTTGCTGCTGCTTGTTATCTGTGTACTCTTTGGGCTCTGGTGCGCAAGGTTGGTGATCCCAGCTTCGGGAGATCACCATTCTTCTCAGGGGATCCAACCAGCCACTTAATTATCCCTCCAGTGCTGCCACCTGTGGGCACCCAGCCGGCCTTCTCAAGGATCTACCACACCCCTTACCAGACAGGTTGTGCCAAAGCTGGTTCTTCTTTTTTTTTTGGGGGGGGGGCATTTTAATGAATGATTATAGAATTAATAAAAGCAAAAATTATATACAGTGTTTATTATCATTTTTAAATATATTTTATTGATTATGCTATTACAGTTGTCCCATTTTTCCCCCTTCACTCCCTTCTATCCTGCACACCCACATTTCCCCCCTTTAGTTCATGTCCATGGGTCATACCCATAAGTTCTTTGGCTTCTACATTTCCCACACTATTCTTAACCACCCCTTGTCTATTTTCTACCTAACATCTATGCTACTTATTCTCTGTACCTTCTCCCCCTCCCTCCCCCTCCCACTCCCCTGTTGATAACCCTCCATGTGATCTCCATTTCTGTGGTTCTATTCCTGTTCTAGTTTGTTTAGTTTGCTTTTGTTTTTGTTTTAGGTGTGGTTGTACAAAGCTGGTTCTTATGTCTTATGTATATATTCTTAATAATAGGAGTACAGCAAAACAGACACAGTTCTTACCCTCTGAACAAATGAGACAATAAGCTGTTTTCTTAAAATATGCTGAATCCAGTCATGCTGGCAGAATCCAGGTGTGTAAAACTCAAGAATTTATCTTTTAAAGGTGAGCTTATATTCATCTATCAAAAGAAAATAATGCAATTATCATTTCAAAATTGTTTTCAAGATAAAATGAGATAGTAGGACATCCAGAACAGTGTCTTACTCAAAAAGACATTATATTCTCTCCTGTGGTCTTTAAAACTTACTTTTTATCTCCAATTGTAGAAGGAGTAAAGGTCCCCTCAGGAAATTTTCACTCCAGCCTATGTAGTAACCTCATGAAGAAGATCTCTAAAGTGTTGCAAAATCACCCCCTCCCATACCAGAGAAACAGAATCTTAAGTAAGACAACCTCTGAAAGGAAAACACAAATAAAATCCTATATGTTGGGCAGTTTTGTTACAAGTTTTGTCTTTACCTCATCAGTGAGATTGACATGTCACTACCCACTTGATTCAGATAGGCACAATATTTGCTCTAGTTTGTAGGTACCAACTTCAATCAATGTTTCTTTATTAGTTAACTGGTCATAAAATAGTGCTTTTACACCTTTTTCTCAATACTTAAAGCCCTCTTGCTCAGAGTGACTGGAAGTGGGACACAAAGAAAACTTGTTGACCAGTTGTTGTCCATGTTCTTTGAAAGAAAAAACACCCACAAGGAAGTGTCAGCCAGCTTCCTAGTCCCCCTGTTTAGATTCCACTTTGTCTCTGTGTATGTTTCTTACAGGCTTAGCTGCCTTCTTCAGTTACACATTCAGCAGTGGCTTTCTGGCACCTCTTGGCCCACTGAACATTCCAATCTCATGTTTCCACATCCTCTTCTCTAACCTTACCCCTGCACCATTAAGAGGAAGAGTTTAGTTCCCCTTCCTGTGAATATGGGCTAAAATGTGACTCACATAGAACCAATACAATGTAGCAGGGTGATGCTATGTGATTTCTAAGGCTAAATCATAAAAGGTGATGAAGCCTCCATTTTCTGAGCTAGAACACTCGCTTTTGGAGCCCTGAGTCATTGTGTAAAATGTCCAACTACACTAAGACCTACATAATGGTAAAGCCATGTATATGGACTGCAGTTTAACAACCCAGATGAGTTCTCAGCTGAAAACTGACAATAACTACCAGTGTAACTTCCAGTTATTTTGCACATCTAGCCTGTCAAGCTTTCACAGTTTTGTAGCACTGGCCAATATTTCAGTGCATCTACATGAGGGAACCTAAGTAATATGAGCTCTTTCCAAATTTATGCGCCAAAAAATTGTGAACAAAATAAAGATGTGGCTTTAAGTTACTTTGTTTTAGGGTAATTGTTTATGCAGCAATAGTAACTAGAATAATGCTGGATGGGCCATAGTATACAGATTTTTCTTAGCCCATCTGTTTATCCGAATTATCTCTGTTTTTTCCTCTGCTCCAGGAAAAATTAAACTTAAATAGATTTTTCATCTGAAGCTTTCATCAATCTTTTGTATGCCTGGAATTACAAATTTGTATTTGAGCTGCCATTGAAGGTATGAAGCATGCATGGTCATGGTGAACTTTGTTGCCATGTAAATTAGGCAAACTAATAAAAAAAATTACTATCCATTTTTTATAGAAAATCCTTTTTCCTTTATTGGAAAGACTACCTGGCTTTCTCACTTCAAAATGAGTTGGGCTATAGCCCTTGGAGTTTGGATAAAGCAGTTTGAAGACAAATATTCCTGGGCATTGTTATCCACCTATATAGAATGTTACCAAAGAGGGGCTACTGGGATAAAAAAGGAGGAAATGAAGCTTTTCATCTCCTTATGACCATCTGTCAGTCAGGAAAAAGGGTCTGTGAGCCCTCTTCAAATCTAGTGCAGACTGCTGTTTGGCCCTGGGCGGCATTAAAAAAAAAAGACACAAAGAATGAAATATTTTGCATTTTTGATGTTTATCTAATTAAGTCACCATCCCATCTTAACTTTAAGGACCAAAGTAAAGAGACTAGGACTCTGAGGTAGAAAAATAAGAATTGTGTCTTACTGCTCCTTTTAATGTTAAGTACTCAATGGAGTCAGTGAGAATTTGGTCTAGAGCATGAATGGATCATAACAGCAAACCCGGATTACATTTCTAATTAACCCACAGAGAAAAAAAATAATTCTATAAAAATAAACAGAAATAGGCCAGAGTAGATGGATTTATGTTTTAAATTAAAGGTATTTAAAACACATTTCTTGGTAGGAAAGCTTAATACAACTGACACTTCCTAATTATAGAGAAGTGCAACAATACCATTCAGGAAAGCAACCAGAAGTCTGGATTTATTGCACATCATTAATATCTTCCCTTAAATCCAATTGAAATATGTATAAAATCTTCTGAAGCAAACGAAAACTTATTGAATCTAAAAGGATTATTATCTAAATATCTCTCCTGAATAATGTTTTAATATGACTTTTCCAAATACTGTTTATGTTGCTGATGAGTGGTTTTCAGATAGTGTCTTCATCTGAAAAGTTCTTGAATCACAGTCATATGACATTATCAACTAAGCAACTGGAACTCTATTTAAGCTATATAAAATTTTATAAACTCTATATATTAACTCCAAGAATATTTAGAAGACATAAAACAAGGGTTAAATCTACACAGTGACAAGCCAATTTCACTATAAAGTGACAAGTCAATTTGACTAAAAAATAATTTTGAGATATTTTTCATTTCTTTAAGTAATTCACTTTTCTTCCCCTGTCCAAACAAGCACAGAGAGTCTGTTGTTCATTGCCTTGGGAAAACAATGTGATGAGGTTATAAAGGGGGAATGCGTTAGGGTTAAAGTCTTGCTTTGGGTTTGCAGTAGCACTAGTCCCTAGATAGCAGAGTGGTGTCAGTACATAGCATTGTATATAGAAGAAACATGATGGGAGATAGTGGTCTCCCATCAAAAGCCTCATGGATGCAAGGTCTGTTAGAGGCTGAAGAGGGATGAAAAAATATAATGAGCTCATAATAGTTAGTGGATCTCAGAAGGAGAAATAGTAACTGGAAGAGCCCAGTTCTACTCCCTGGCAGCAGCTCCCCATTACAATATTGTCCTCATCATTTGTTTCTGACTGAAAGGTTTTCCTTTTTAATACACAATGGCCTCTATTTGAAATTAATAAGTTTTTAGCTTTTTTCTTACCTGTAGAAAGTTGAAGGCCCAGGGGTCTTTCTATAATTTGAGTAATTACAAACCCTTAGAGTTCAACGTATCAGTGATTTCCCTATTTTAACTATGTTAACAACTTCATGGATTTCCTGTGTCTAACTTGAAATCATTACATTCAATAACATCACAGGCTTCTCTCTTCTTTGGTATGTCAGAATTTTGTGGACAGTTCTGTAATGAGGTTTGGAAGATCTTTGGTATAACTAAGAGAACCACTTTATAATATCTAAGATCTTAATATAGGGCCTTATAATTTATATGACCTTTACATGGAGATATTTTTTCATCTTGAGATTATTTTGCTGCCTGAGAAATTGGAAATCAGAAACAGTTTTATTTTCAAGCTCAGTAAGATTTCCTCATGTGCTTTAAATTCTTAAAAACAGATTAATTCACTTTTTGGCTTACATCTCTCTTCCCATAGCTTATCTGCTACAGCTATTTTAACGTTTTGACTTACCACGAGCAAATCCTTAATTCTATTAAGTGTATTTTCTATCAAGTACATTTTCTATCTTGCAATTACCCAAAACGATAGTTTTGACAATTTTTAAGCTGCTACATAAAACATATCACCTTACTCTAATTTGCTACAGCCATCTCTCATTGTTTTTTCCCAATCTCCACTGACGATTTATTCACAATGGCTCCAGCTTTTCCTCCCTGGCTTCATATAATTTTCTTTAGCCTCCTCCTATCACCCAGTCTCAAAAGTAATGATAATTGTTTTAGTAATGCTATCTTTGTATTATCTTAGCCACTTCCTTCTAGGCACTGATTTCTGTTAAAGTTAGTTTTAGTTGAATAGTAGACTACCCTGAAACTTAGTGGCTTAAAACAACAAATAGGCTTTCCACCCCCCATGATTTTCTTAGGTAGTTGGGAATATATGGGCA
Organism: Glossophaga mutica; assembly: GCA_039655065.1. Classification (NCBI taxonomy): domain Eukaryota; kingdom Metazoa; phylum Chordata; class Mammalia; order Chiroptera; family Phyllostomidae; genus Glossophaga; species Glossophaga mutica. The sequence goes on from CM077307.1 coordinate 113,948,346, forward strand.
AAGTTGATCACACTCAAATATCTGATGACAGGCTCAACATTGTCTAGTATGATACATGTCGTGACCCCAATCATTCAGTAAAATATCTCAGACTAAATCACATGGTGAATAATAATGGTTACAAAAAAGAGAAAGTTACAATGCATCTCTTAATGTATTAACATTTCTTAATGTATTATTAGCCAAATAAATGGCCAAGGCCAGATTCAAGCACGTAAAAATATATTTCATCTCTGGGTGAAATGAGCTTCAAATGACAAAAAATTGTAAATACAGAAATAGAAAAATTTATGGCTATTTTTGCCATCTACCACACAAGCATATTATAAACTAATAATAATTGAAATAATGTTGGTTTTTGAAATAAAAAAATTTAAACTGTAAAATAAAAACAAATTGAAGAACCACATCCAATTTTTTAAAGTAGATCACCTTACTTATTTCAATTACAAGTAATGAGGAATTAACTGGATTTGCATCAATACTTCCATCCAGAACATCTAGAAAATCTTGAAAAAATATTTAAGAATCTGCTTGATGAAATGAGACAATTACCAAGACAATTAAGTTTTGTTATTTCAATAATACAGAGAGTAGAAAAGAATACAAGAAAAAGAACATGTCATCTAAATAATACTCACGATTATCTTTCCAAATTTCCATGTACAATGACTAATTCTATATATTCCTTGGCATCCAAAAAATATAATCAAAACTAAGAAATTAAAGACATTCAAAATATTCTGAGTGACATTAAAGTATTTTATTATAATCAGGGTTAACATAATCTAGAAATTAAAGAGCAAGATGAAGAATATTGATACATAATTTGTAATATCAGACAACAGCAAATAAAAATCAGAAGCAAAATATATGAACTAAAATTATGAACTCAAGAAATAAAATTGTTAGGAGATCTGGACAGGTACATGCAAAAAAAAAAAAATGATACTAGATCACCAGCTTATACCAAATACCAAAATAAATTCAAGATGGATAAAAGACTTAAATATAAGTTGTGGCACCATAAGGGTCCTAAAGGAAAACATAGGCATTAAATTTCAGATATCACATGCAGCAATGTTTTTGCCAATATATCTCCTAGGGCAAGGAAGATAAAGGAAAAAGATAAACAAATGGGACTACATCAAACTAAAAAGCTGTATAGCTAAAGAAAACATCATCAAAAATGAAAAGGGATCCAAATGTATGGGAAAACATTTTTGCCAATGATACCTTGGACAAGAGTTTGATATCCAAAATATATAAAGAACTCATATTACTCAATACCAGGAAGACAAACAACCCAATTAAAAAATAGGCAAAGGACCTGAACAGACACTTCTCCAAGGAGGATATAGAGAGGGCCGGCCCATAGATATATGAAAGGATACTCAATATCACTAGCCATCAGAGAGATGTAAATTAAAATCACAATGAAATACCACTTCACACTGGTCAGAATTAACAAATCAGTGAATAACAGGTGTTGGCCTGAATGCAGAGATAAGGGAATACTAGTGCACCTTTGGTGTGAATGCAGACTGCTGCAGCCACTGTGGGAAACAGTATGGAGTTTCCTCAAAAAACTCAAAATGGAACTGCCTTCTGACCCAGTGATTAACCAATACCAATTCAAAAGAACCTATTCACCCCTATGTTCATAGCAGTGCTATTTATAATAGCCAACTGCTGGAAACAGCTTAAGGGCCCTTCAGTAAATGAGTGGATCAAAAAAAACTGTCGTACATTTACACAGTGGAATACTACACAGTAGAAAGAAAGAAGGAACTCCTTTGCAACAACATGGATGGAACTGGAGGATATTATGCTAAGTGAAATAAGCCAGGCGGTGAAAGACAAATACCATATAATCTCACCTATAAGGGGAAATGAATAAACAAAACAACAAACAAGAAAAATAGAACCAGAGGCATGAAAACAGGAACAGACTGACAGTGACTGGAGGGGTGGGGGTAGGGGGACAATGGTGGAAAGAAGGGGAAAGTACTAGTCAAGGAACATGTGTCAATGACTCATGGATATGGATGACAGGGTGGGGATTGACTGTGGGAGTGGGGAGAGGACTGGGCAGAGAAGAGCAAGGGGGGGAAATTGGGACAACTGAAAAGAACATTAATAAAACATTTATTAAAAATTAAAAAAGAACAATATTTTGTTAAGGATTTTAGCATCTATGTTCATGAGTGATATTGGCCTGAAGTTTTCTTTATTTGTTGTGTCTTTATCTGGTTTTGGGATTAAGATGATGCTGGCTTCATAAAAAGAGTTTGGGAGTCTTCCATCATTTTGGATTTTTTCGAATAGTCTGTGAAGGATAGGGGTTAGCTCTTCCTTAAATGCTTTGTAGAATTCTCCTGTGAAATCATGTGGTCCAGGGCTTTTGTGTGTCTGGAGTTTTTTGATTACTGCTTCAATTTCAACTGCTGTTATTAGTCTGTTCAGGCTTTCTGCTTCTTCTTCATTGAGTTTTGGGAGATTATAATTGAGAACAGGCTGACAGTCACCAGAGGGGAGAGGGGAGGGGGGAGGGAACTTCAGGGAAAAAGGGGAACGGTTTAGAGCAACAATTATAAAGGACACATGGACAAAATCTAGGGGGGTGGAAATGGGAGGGAGGTGGGGAGGGCTGGAGTGGTGGGCTGGGAAGGGAGTAAAATACAGAAAACTGTACGAGAACAACAATTAAAATAAAAATTAAAAAACGAATGGAATTACTATCATATTAAATATAACTAAAGATTCAATTAGGGAAAAGAAAGGTACAAATAAATTATAGTAATTGGTTCACTAATTTTCAAAACGACAAAAAACAAAGAGAAAAAGCAACCTGATAAAAGTGAAAAGTTTTGACATATGTGTGATTGTCATCCTAGAAAGAGATGAAAGACAATGAGGCAGAAATTATAGGTGAATAGTGTTGATTAGTGTTGATATTGTATTGATTACTGAGAATTTTCTACAATATATGAAAGACATCAAGCATTAGATTTAAGAAGTGTTAAAAAATTCAACCAGAATAAACATAAAACCAAACCAGGACACCTGATAGCAAAACTGCTGAAAACAAAGAAAAATAGAAAAATTAAAATCACCCAGATGAAAAAGACTCATTACATCCAAGGAATGACAATAAGAATTACTGCTGACTTCAAATATACAGTAATACTCTTTTAAATATTCTTAAGGCAAAAGAAGAAATCACAGAAGAAAATTTTTTAAATATTTAAAACTAAATTATGATCAAAGTAGGCATATTAAGATTTTTTTAAAGATTTATGGTTTTAAAAAGTCATGATTATAAGACAATGTGTAGCCATAAATACAGTAAAAAGTTCTTTTTATTTATACTTTGAACTCGTGCATTTATGAATACACACATTTTCACATAATTGTGTATATTTTTGTTTTTCACACATGCATTTCAATGAATGATATGTACAATTTTTAATATTTGTATTAAAAATAAATCTTGACCCTTATTTCATGCCATTTATAATAATCAATTTCAGACAGATTATACATCAACATATAAAAGGAACAAATCTGTAAAATTTTAAAGAATAAGATAACATGAAAATATTTTTATAACTTTAGGTGAATATTCCTTAAGCAGGACACAAAAAGCAATAACACATAAGGAAATTATTGATAATTGAGCAAATTTTTAAAAATATTACATTTATTTATTTTTAGACACAGGGGAAGGGAGGGAGACAGAGAGGAAGAAAAACATCAATGTGTGGTTGCCTTTCACACACCCCCTATTGGGGACCTGGCCTGACTGGGAATTGAACCAGTGACACTGTGGTCAGAGGGCAGGGCTCAATCCACTGAGTCACACCAGCCAGGGTTTATTGAGTATATTTTGGATGATGTGAAAATAAAGAATTTCTATTCCTCCAAAGGTATCACTACAAGAGTCAAAAGTTAAGCAACAGAATAAGAAAGGGTAACAAATACGGATGGATTTATCATAAAACTTATTAAACTTATTTATACTTTCCAAGGTCTTTCCAAGGCTTTGGGAAAGGTCCTAGTAATATGTTCACATGAAAAATGTTTCTGTAAAATTCATAAGATCGAGTTGTATTTATTAACTAATTGGTTGTAGATTATCTTTATCTCAGTTGCTTTTGTTCTTAGATCAGATGTCTCTGGAGATATTCTATATTTTCTTGAGATTCCACCTAAAAACATTGAGTTAGGAACACATTTCATTTGAATTCAGTACCTTCTTTGTTAACTTGTTATTGATTATCACCATGTGTTGGAATGGTTTCCAGGAATATGCCTATTACCATCTCTGGTGATTCACCCAGAAACATAAAGGTAAGGAGTATGTCTGAAGTCACATCATGACTTCTCTTCACATTTATCTGTAACCTCCCACTCCTATGGTGAGGAACCTGGTTCTCAACATCTGCCATTCTTTTACTTAATTTTCTTTTCCAGTATGCATGAGGAGCACTTTCATACTAGTTAAATATACCCCTGTGTATGTGTTGGGCGTGAGGATCTTTATCAGCTAGAATATAGCACTTACACACATTTCTTTCGCCTTTAGTCTTACAGGTTACACTCATTTCCAAAGTTACTTATGTCAGGAACACTTCTCTCTGTTCCCCACAGTAAGGTTGTTAAATGTATATATATACACACAGTAAGATCATTTTCTCACAGTTTGAAGTCAGTTCTGAGAGCCTGTGACTACCTAAATATTTTAATGTGCCTACGAATACATTGAAATTCAATTTTTATGCTACAGTGTGTTTTGACAAATACTATAAACATTTGTATGAAGGCATTTTGTGTGGATGTAAGTTTTCAACTCATTTCGGTAAATACCTAGTAGTATGATTGCTGGACTGTATTGCCAGACTACATTTAGCTTCATAAGAACCTGTCAGTTTGTCTTCCAAAGTGGCTGTATCAGTTTGCATTCCCACCATCAATGAGTGAGAGTTCCTGTTACTCGATGTCCTCCCCAACATTTGATTTCATCATTTTTAAATATTAGCCATTTTAATGTATGTAGAGTGCATTTTTCTTTTAATTTGAAATTCCTTAATGATATAATATGGAGCATATTTTAATGTGCTAAGTTACCATTTATACACTTTCTTTGCTTAGGTGTCAGTTAAGATCTTTTGCTCATTTTAAATTGGGCTGTTTGTTTTCATATTCCTGAATTTAAGAGTTCTTTGTATATTTTGGACATAAGTTCTTTGTCAGATATGTTTTGCAAATATTTTCTTCCAGTCTGTGATGTGTCTTTTCATTCTCTTAACATGGATTTTCACAGAGCAGAAGTTTTGAATTTTAATCAAGTCCAACTTATCAATATTTTTTTTCTTTTAAGGATAGTGGTTTTGGAGTTGTATCTAAAAACTAACTGGCAAACCCAAGGTCACCTAGATTTTCTGAGCATTTTTTACTAAAGAGTTTTATTGGAATACAATATACAGCATTAAGACATACCAATTTTAAATTTCAACTTAATGAATTATTACAGAATAAGCATATCCACTTAACTAGAAGCTAGATTAAAAATAAATAAATAAATAAATAAATAAAACACACAGCATGCAGCCTGGGGTCAAATCTGGCCTGCCACCTGTTATTGTACAGCTTGCAATTAAAGAATGTTTTGTTACAGTTGCAAATGGTTGGGAACATCAAAAAGAATTATATTTCACAAAATTCACATGAAAACTATATGAAATTCAAAGTCTAGTGTTCATAAATATTCAGAGTTTCTTTTTATATATTGTTTATGACTGCTTTTACACTACAAGGACAGGGTTGAATTGTTGCAAGAGAGCCTATGTCTCACAAAGCCTAAAATATTTATTATCTGATCATTTACAAAAAATGCATCAACCTTGTTATAGAATATTATCAGCACCCCAGAAGTCCCATTCACAGCATTCATATCATTACACTCCAAAAATAACAACTATTCTGAGTTTTATCATTATAGTTTATTCTTGTGGGGTTTTTTTGCACTTTAGAAGAATACAAGCCTATAACACATACTGTGTCTGGTTTCTTTCACTCAGTGTTTTGTCTGTAAAATATATCCTGACTTCTTATAATTCATGCTATAAGCCATTATAAGCATCTGTTTTCAGTCTTCTTATTTTATAATATATAAACTTAAGCTATAAGTTTTCTCTAAGCATGGCTTTTCACCCCACAGGATTGATATGATTTATTTTTATCACTATTTGAGTCAAAATATTTTCTAATTGTGATTTATTCTTTGGTCCACAGTTTATTCAGATATGTTTTTGTTTAATATTGAAGTATTTGGAGATTTTATTTCTAGATGGATTACACTATGGCTGGATAATATACACTGTATGATTCAAATATTAGAAATTTTTGGAGGTGGGTTTAAGGCAGATCCTACAGACTACTTTGGTAAAACTTCAAAAAAATTAAAAGTAAAAAAATAAAAGATAATATATCCTGGAGGATTGGGTATATATATCTCAGATGATTTATATATCTGAGATGATTTTTGCTTATTGTATTGGGAAATTTTTCTATAGCTCCATTGATTTAGTATCTTATCAGTTACTCTAAAAGAAATGCTAAAATCTCCAGCTATGATTTTTGGATTCATTAATATTCTTTTACACATATCATTTTACCTTAGGTATGTATTTAAGTTTATGTCATTAATTTTATTAAAGGAAGACAAATTTATGTCTTTATAATTTGAATAAAATGTTTAATACTTATTATATGTCTTTCAATATTTTTATTCTTTATTTTAGTATGGGGCTACTGACAATAAATTATTTTTCGTGTTTGTCTGAAAAGTGTTTTTACCATAACTTTCGAAAGTACAGAACTCCAGCTTTGCAAATATTTCTTTCAGAACTTGGTCAGGTTTTACATTATGTTGTTTGTGTCAGTCTTATGGTTGCTCCTTAAAGTTAATGAGTCTTCCTTTCTTCCAGTTTCTTTTATGCTTTTCACTTTGACTTTGGTTATAGGAGTTTTACTATAATGCGTCTAAGTATAACTTTCTTTGTATTTGTGCTTCTTGTAATTTGTAGAACCTCTTGAATTCTGTCTTGAGGTTGGTCATTAGATTTTGTGAAATTATTAGCCTGTAATGCCCCAAGCATTTTTTCTGCCCCCTCCCTTTTTTTATTTATCTTTTTTTCCTTCTGAGACTTAAATTAAGCATATTTAGACTGTTTGGCATGGACTAATTTTTTTCGTTTACATTTTTTCTTTCTGAGTCAATCTGCATATTTTCACTGTATATTTTAGTTTATGATTTTAGTTCCTATTACTCAGTTCTGTTGCAACCAAACCTCTGTTGAACCCATCTATTGGAATTACTTCAGTTCTAGAATTTCTACTTTACTTTTTATAGATTCTAGCTCTCTATTGAAATTTTTATTAATTTTCATAAACATATGAACTATACTTTCTTAAAAGTGTATCTGATAACTATAAATTCTGAAGTTACATTGCATATCTAAAGTTTTATTACATTAATTCTGTGTTCCTTTTCTATTTCTCTTAATTTTTCAGTCACATGGTCATTTTTTCTGATACATTTACTTAGTTTTATTGTGTATTTTTTTAAATAAAGAGACTTTGAATGATTTATATTCTTCCACATAGAATTTAATATTCTTTTAACAGACTACATGGGAAAACTACCTAGATTTAATCAGGAATTAAGATAACTTGTTTATCTCTCATGCCTTGAGATTATGGAAATCTCTGTTTAGCTTTTTTAAAAAAATTATTATTGTTCAATTGGACATGGACAACAGTATGTGGGTTGACTGTGGGAGTGGGGGGTGGAATGCGTGGAGGAGGGCAAAGAGGGAAAATTGGTATGATTGTAATAGAAAAACAAAAAATCTTAAAATAGAAAACATAATTATTGGGAGTTCTAGCCAAGATGGAGGCATAGGTAGAGACCCTTCACTTCCTCATACAACCAAAAGGATGATAACAACCAATGTGAAATCAATAAACAACCAAAAGCACCAAAAAAAATCAAACTGCATGAAATTCCAACAACAAAGAAATTAAAGAAAAAATCAACCAGAACGACCAGACCGGTAAGGCAGTGGACCTAGCCAGCTGACTCAGAAAAACTGTGGTGATGCTGCTGGTCTTGGGGGCTGGCTGCCAAGCTTGGCAGCCTGCACAGGAGGCGCTGACTTAAGGGGACTCAGAGGTGGCCATGGGCTACCGCAGTTGCGGCAGTAGGAGAAGCTCCCAGTCTCACATGAGAGTCCCTTGAAAAGTGCCTTAGAGATAAGCACTGTTCCCTCTCTGGCCCCTCCTCCACAGGAAGTGCTGCAATAATTATTGGGTCCTTGTGAGATCCATTAATTATTCTTCATTTAATTTTATTTTTTAATTTAACTTATCCATTTTTTTTTTGGTAAATGGGTGATGTCAAATTGCTGTGTATTTAAATTACACTGAATATGTTTAAAAGAGTGAAATAATAGTTTTTGTTTTAAAATATCAATATTTACATGACAGCAGAAAGTACATACTTTGACAATTCTAACCTCCCATGAAAAATTTTAGATGTCAACCTAAAAGCGTGATAGAATACATCTTCTGGTTTTCCAGAAGACTTCTAGGAAGTCCTCTCTTTCACAACCCCATTGTCTGGGTGAGGCTGTGAACAGCCCCTAGTAGAGTCACCTGGGAGCATTGCTGCTTTCTAGGGAAGATGGAGATTCCTGAGCTCCACTCGGACTGAGTCTTTTAGGTTTGGGTTGGACCCAAGTCCATCAATTCTCAACAGGCACCCCAGATGGTTCAACATGTAAACCAACATTTAAGAACCACTACTTTAAAAAAAAAAAAAAAAAGCTAGTATTGTACAGTACGCCAGCCATGGCTGAAGAGGGAAACACCTCACCCACACTTTTGGATTGAGGGTCAAACTGAAACAAGCTAAAAATCAGAACTCACCAAGAAGCAGCACCCATGGGGAAGCCAGAACAAGGTGGAAGGAAGTCCAGGGGTTGGGGCACTGGGACAGACAGGGACGGAAGAGGGAGGCTAGGATCCTGCTTGCCCCGGTGGTTGCATTTGGGAGAGACAATGAGGCCTGGCCCTTCCCCCTCCGTTGAGTGTGAGAACATCCTTGAACTCGCTTGAGGAGGGAGCAACTGCCACACAGAAGTCAGTGCAGGCACTAATGGAAAGTAGGCACACTGTGGGAACAGGTGAAGCATCTGTTCCCTTTGGTCCCATGTTGGCCTTGAGCAGTCTCAGGGTGCATATCCTCTGGGCGCTCAATAAGCTGGGCGCGGCAGCAGTGGCTCTCTCTTTCTGGGGTCACAGAAGAACTGGTTTCTGGGACAGCCATTTCACCTCCACCGGCATCGCCTCATACTCCTCACTGTCTACGCCGAAGGAGCTCCCGCCTGCCCCCCACCCCCTGCCCTCGGGGAGGAGCAGGTGCAATATCTGGCTTGGAGATACTTGGTGTCCTTGGTGTGCAGCTTGGGGTCTAGCATCTTTTTACTTCCTATAGTGATGAAATGTCCTTTGCTGACGTTGTCGGATTCAGTGCAGATGTTCATAAAGTCTTCTGTGTTGGTCAGGTTGAACTAGCTGGTTCTGTGTCATGATGGACAGTTTGATTGTGAACACCTGCACATCTCTTCAGACCCTGGGGCTTGACTCCTCGGAAAGGGTGTCCTGCGGTCTCATCTGAGATGCTGGGAGGTCTCGCTTGAGGTTCTGTGTAGGATAGGGAGGCTTGATGAGTCTGAGGCCACTCCTGCAGAGTGTTGAAAAAGTGAGCTGTTTGGTTTTTAAAGGCCTGAGATACCAGTACTTCCTAATTTTGACGCCAGCATCTCAGAAGGATCCCCACCAAAGTCCAGACATTGCAAACACAGGCTGTTTTTTTTCACCCTTGATCTGCAAGACATCAAGTAGAATTATCTCTCCTTTCACAATGGCAAGTGTAGCATCAGTAATATGTTGGAATTTGTTTCCACTTTCGGCAAAGAGGGTCTAACTCAAATTGCTGGTCTGTCCCAGTGGTATGAAGCCGATGGGAATCTTACTGAAGGGAGCCTCATCTGCTCTTGGAAGAACTCCAGTAATAACCTCCTGCAACGTCCTGTCTCCTCCAACCACAATGGTCACATCTGTGTTCTCCATCAGCTCCAGCAGTTTCTTGGCCTGGCCCTCATAATCTGTCTTGATGACAGTCATATACAGGCCAGACAAGTGTAAGATCCAGGCAGCATTTTTTTTTTTTTTTTTTTCAAATAGAGTCCTTGCTTTGCCTTTGCAAGCTGCAGGGTTGAGGGAGATGGTTGCCTTCTCCATTTGTGCATTGAAAGGAATGAGTTGATTGCCAAACACCTGAGCTTCTTTATAGGCTGCTCTCCTCAGTAGGTTATCACAGTGTTTTCCATACAGCCAATGGCTTCCCCCATGTCAGCAGACAAACTCCAGCTGTGGTTTTCTTCCAATGATTTTGAAGTATTTTTTAAATATATTTTATTGATTATGCTATTACAGTTGTCCCATCATTCCCCTCCACCATGCACACCCTCTCCCACCCACATTCCCCCCTTTAGTTCATGCCCATGTGTCATAAGTTCTTTACCTTCTACATTACCCACACTATTCCTGCCCTCCCCCTATTTTCTACCCACCATCTATGCTACTTATTCTCTGTACCTTTTCCCCCCTCTCTTCACCTCCCACTCCCCTGTTACTAACCCTCCAGGTGATCTCCATTTCTGTGGTTCTGTTCCTGTTCTAGCTGTTGGCTTAGTTTGCTTTTGTTTTAGGTGTGGTTGTTAATAGCTGTGAGTTTGCTGTCTTTTCACTGTCATATTTTTTTTTAAATTTATTTATTTATCTTTAGAGGGGAAGGGTAGGAGAGAAGGAGAGGGAGAGAAATATCAATGTATGGTTGCCTCTTGTGTGTCCCATGCTGGGAACTGGCCTGCAACCCAGGCATGTGCCCTGACTGGGAATCGAACCACGATCCTTTGATTCGCAGGCCCGCACTCAATCCACTGAGCTACGCCAGCCAGGGCTCACTGTCATATTTTTACCTTCTTTTTCTTAGATAAGTCCCTTTAACATTTCATATAATAAGGGCTTGGTGATGATGAACTCCTTGAACTTGACGTTATCTGAGAAGCACTTTATCTTCCCTTTCATTCTAAATGACAGCTTTGCTGGATAGAGCAATTTTGGATGTAGGTCCCTGCCTTTCAAGACTTCAAATATTTCTTTCTAGCCCCTTCTTGCCTGGGAGGTCTGTTTTGACAAATCAGCTGACAGTCTGATGGGAACTGCTTTGTAGGTGACTGTCCCCTTATCCCTTGCTGCTTCTAGAATTCTCTCCTTCATTTGAATCTTGGCTAATGTAATTATGATGTGCCTTGGTGTGTTCCTCCTTGGGTCCAACTTCTTTGGGAGTCTCTGAGCTTCCTGGATGCCCTGGTAGTCTATTTCCTTTGCCAGATTGGGGAAGTTCTCCTTTATTATTTGTTCAAATAAGTTTTCCACTTGTTGCTCTTCTTCTTCCCCTTCTGGGACCCCTACAATTCAGATGTTGGGACGTTTAACGATGTCCCGGAGGTTCCTAGGCCTCTCCTCATTTTTTTGATTTCTCGTTTCTTCCTCGTTTTCTGTTTGGTTGTTAGTTTCTTCCTTCTGGTCCACTCCATTGATTTGAGTCCCAGTTTTCCTCCCATCTCTGTTGGTTCCCCATGCATCTTCCTTCATTTCACGTATGGTAGCCTCCATTTCTTCATCTAATTTGTGAGCAAAATCAACCAATTCTGTGAGAATCCTGATCACCAGGGCTTTGAACTGTGCATGGGATAGGTTGGCTATCTCTTCATGGCTTAGAGGAATTGGCTTTGGGGCTTTCATTTGTTCTCTGGTTTGAGCCATTGTTGGTGTTTTTTGGTTTTGTTTTGTTTTGGTTTTGGTCTGGTCGCAGCTGTTACACAGTGAGGGGTGGAGCCTTAGGTGTTCCCCTGTGTGGGGCAGCCCAGTGGCTGAGTTGTGACGCTGTTTGTGGAGGTGGGGTCTAAGAGGGAACACTGGCGACTGCTCAATCCTCTCCTGGATTCTAGTCCCCCTGGATTCTAGTCCCTTCTGCTGCCTCCCCTTCGCTTGGATTATCTGCGTGAGTGCACTGTTATGTAGTGAGAGGTGGAGCCTTAGGTGTTCCCCAGTGCAGGGCAGCCCGGTTGCTGAGTTGTGACACTGTTTGTGGGGGTGGGGTCTGAAAGGGAACAATGGCTCCTGCTCCGCTCTCTTCTGGATTCCAGTCCCTTCCACCGCTTCCCCTTCACCTGGATTGTCTGCGGGCAGAAATGTGGGACCACGTGGTCTGCCAGCTGCCTTGTGCGGCCTCACTGGGTCTGCACAGTTGCCACCCCGTGCCTGGGGTCTGCCAGCTGCTGCCTGTGTTCCCGGGTTGATACCTCCACTTTTTCCTGCCACGACTTCGCCCCTCTTACCGGTCTGGATGAATGGTTTTTGGACTTTAGTACAGTTCAATTTTCTATCAGTTCTGATGTTTTCTTGTTTCTAAATATTTGTTGTCCTGAATTTTGGTTGTGAGAGGAGGCACAGTGTGTCCACCTACTCCTCCATCTTGGCTGGAAGTCTGAAGTGTTTTAAATAAGTCATTTTCTGTCCTGGGCTGTACCTGAGTTCACCTGGGCAGGTGCACAGGATGTCTCCTGGATGCACTGTTGCTCTGCGAGGATGCCAGGCATGGAGATGGAGGCCAAAGAGTGTGAGGTGGGTAGGGATGACAGCTACAAGAAACCTCTCTGAGTCCTCAGAGGGGACTGAGGCATGGCACTGGCCATGGGGTCAGCCACAAAGGATAAAACCAGCCCCTCTTTCTGGTATCGGGCCAGGAACACTGGTTTACTTGGCAACAGTTTTCAGATTGGGGACAATTATTCATTAATTTTAAATTACTGTGGGAGTGGGGTGGGTGGTATGGAGAAGAGCAATGGAGGGAAAATTGGGACATCTGCTTAGCTTTTTAACATCTTACATACCTGTCTGGTTTCTCAGCCTCTTAATTCGTAAGTTCCTCAAGAGGAAACTTCATACAGAATGGTGAGCTTATTTTTTTCTATGATACTCTTCTCTCCAGAATTTTGATCCCACAAATTCACCCATTCCCAGAACTAAAGTTCAAGATATGGGTCAAATTAATAACATATATCAATGTAATGTGTCAGTCCAAAGAAAAGTGAATGCCAAATACTTCCATGGGAAGAATTTAGTATGAGAACTAGTTAACAAAGTCATTGGAAGTATCACAAAACCAAATAGGGGCTGAGAAAGCAATACAGAGATTTGGAACAACAAAAAGGCTGTTTTTACTCCTAGGACAAGAGAAAAATATAAGGAGGTGTTCACAGAGGCTAGGAGACTGGTGTCTTAGATAGACACCAGAATCAGGCTAATGCTAGTACTGATCACATAGCAGACACAGCCAGCAAGCACCAAGAAGAGAGGAAGAAATGTGATCTCCCCTCCCCTTTTGCCACTTATTTTCCAATGTCTTTTAGAAAACATAATGATAGTTGAAAAAAGAGGTGGAGAAATGTAGTCTAAGTCTTCTTTGTGCACACCAGAGAGCAGACACTAAATGTACCTCAATGTAAAAGACAAACCACTGGAAAAGTCCCTGTGGAGCCATGTGCAGGGAAACTAATAGAACTCACAAGACTCCCAGGACCCATTATCCTCACTCACTGATTGAAAATATTCTTTGATTAGATAAAAGATGACGTTAAAGAAAGGAATGACTTTGCCAATTCAAAGATTTTTCTAAACTAATATCAAGCAACTCTAGAAGGAAAAAATAATAATTTCAGCAGTAGCCAGTTTAGTGGGTCTTAACCAAGATATTTTAAAATAGAATAGAATGGGATAAAATAGAATAAACCACAACATATAGGGACTCTGAGAGAAACTGTTTGTTCAAAAAGTTTAAAAATTCAGCCATCTAGGTGAGTTATTTAAAGTTGGTTTCATTTCACTGAAGAGGAAACAGACAAGGATAATTTCATTTAAGAATAGCAAGTCGAGACCTTTTAAAGAGCAGGGAAAGAGGAAAGAAGATTAAATGCTGTTGGAAAAAATCGTAAAGTGGCAAGTGAAATGCAAATTTTAAATATTCCTCAGCTAGTCAATAAGCTCTTACAAATAGGTGGATTGTTCATCAGAATTGAAACAAGCCCTTGAACTTTGATTTTCATTAGTCTGGGTATATGCTGTTTCAAGACTCTTTAAATTTAGACCATTACCTCTGTTTTGAAACATCTGACAGAAGAAACAAATTACCTCCTCACAGACTCATCTTTTCCTTCATTTTTCTCAGATGTTCAAATTGAAGTTAACGACCCCCTCGTTGGGCTTTCAGCAAGTGATTTTTGGCTGGGATAAGTGTCTCTAGTCAAAAGAAGGGCTTAATTTCTGAAAGGCAATTTCAGTTGTTTTAATTAGGCAGTTCTGTGACAAAGGGGCTAGGTATTTAATTTGAATGGATCTGGCTGTGTTTCTCTTATTAGTTACTGAGGTGGTTAGGAATGGTTTGACCTGGCAGGTAGGAGATAGGTGGGCATGGAGGGCAGAGTGCTCTGCTTTCAGTCAAAATTGTGATCACTTGTATTACAAGAGAGTTTAGTTTGATATTTTACTGCTAATGAAAGATTTATCAGTTAGGGTCATTTTGGTTTCAAGAAAGGAAAAAAGGTCAAATCATATTCATGAAGAGGCTGAAATTAACCTTCAGTTTTGAAAAGCTCAGAGGTGGGGCTGCTGTCAAACACAGATTGATTGGAAAGTTTGACAGGTCCACCAGGATCTAGTTTCTTCCACTCTGTTTATTCACTCAGATTTGCTCCACACAGAATTTATGCTCAGATGGACTATAGACCCTCCTAGTCACAAAGAGCCTGAGGGCCATTTTGGAACTCACATTCTTTCTTGGTCTCGCTAGTGCAGAAACAAGGACAAAAGTCACTTTCCGATGACTCCCTACAGAATCTTTTCAATCCCGTTGACTTTTATTGGCCAATATAATCTTGAATCAATCACTAAAGCCTGGTGACTAGCTTTGACTTGGGTCACATCCTCTGCAGAGGTCTACTATACAAACACATGGTGGTGAATGGATGTGGAAGAGTCCTTCAGAGGGAAATTAAGATTTTAGAAAGGGAAGAAAGACTTTCGGCCAAGATGGAGGTGTAGGTGGACACGCTGTGCCTCCTCTCACAACCAAAATTAAGGACAACAAATATTTAGAAACAAGAAAACAACCAGAACTTACAGAAAATTGAACTGTACAGAAGTCCAACAACCATTCATCCAGACCGGTAAGAGGGGCAGAGTTGCGGCAGGAAAAAGTGGAGGTGCGGACCCAGGAACGCAAACAACAGAGGCTGGCAGTCCCCAAGCACAGGGGGGCAACTGTACAGACCCAGTGAGGCCGCACAAGGCGGCTGGCTGACCAGGTGGTCCCACATTCGCGTGCGCAGACAGTCCAGGCAAAGCGGAAGTGGCGGAAGGGACTGAATCCAGGAGAGAGCGAAGTAGGCGCCATTGTTCCCTCTCAGACCCCGCCCCCACATATTGCGTCATAACCCAGCGACTGGGCTGCCCTGCACTGGGGAGCGCCAGAGGCTCCACTCCTCAATACGTAACAGCACACGAGCATGCGCAGATAATCCAGGTGAAGGGGAAGCGGCGGAAAGGGCCGGAGTCCAGGAGAGAGTGGAACAGGCACCATTGTTCCCTCTCGGACCCCGCCCCCACCTACAGCGTCATAGCCCAGCGACTGGGCTGCCCCACCCTGAGGAACACCTAAGGCTCTCTCCATAACTACATAATAGCCAAGACCAGACTAAAACCAAAACAAAACAAAACAAAAACAAAAACAAAAAAAAACCACCAAAAATGGCTCAAACCGGAAAAACAAATAAAAGCCCCAGAGCTAATTCCTCTAAGCAGTGAAGAGCTAGCCAACCTATCAGATGCACAGTTCAAAGCACTGGTCATCAAAATGCTCACAGAATTGGTTGATTTTGCTCGCAAATTAGATGAAAAAAATGCAGGCTACAATACGTGAAATGAAGGAAGATGCATGGGGAACCAATAGAGATGAGAGGAAAACTGGGACTCAAATCAATGGAGTGGACCAGAAGGAAGAAACTAACAACCAAACAGAAAACGAGGAAGAAACGAGAAATCAAAAAAATGAAGAGAGGCCTAGGAACCTCCGGGACATCGTTAAACGTCCCAACATCTGAATTGTAGGGGTCCCAGAAGGGGAAGAAGAAGAGCAACAAGTGGAAAACTTATTTGAACAAATAATAAAGGAGAACTTCCCCAATCTGGCAAAGGAAATAGACTACCAGGGCGTCCAGGAAGCTCAGAGACTCCCAAAGAAGTTGGAGCCGAGGAGGAACACACCAAGGCACATCGTAATTACATTAGCCAAGATTCAAATGAAGGAGAGAATTCTAGAAGCAGCAAGGGATAAGGGGACAGTCACCTACAAAGCAGTTCCCATTAGACTGTCAGCTGATTTCTCAAAACAGATCTTCCAGGCAAGAAGGGGCTGGAAAGAAGTATTCCAAGTCATGAAAGGCAAGGACCTACTTTGAAGATTGCTTTATCCAGCAAAGCTGTCATTTAGAATGGAAGGACAGATAAAGCGATTCTCAGATAATGTCAAGTTCAAGGAGTTCATCATCACCAAGCCCTTATTATATGAAATGTTAAAGGGACTTATCTAAGAAAAAGAAGGTAAAAATATGACAGTGAAAAGACAGCAAACTCATAGCTATTAACAACCACACCTAAAACAAAAGCAAACTAAGCCAACAGCTAGAACAGGAACAGAACCACAGAAATGGAGATCATATGGAGGGTTAGCAACAGGGGCGTGGGAGGAGGAGAGGGGGGAAAAGGTACAGAGAATGAGTAGCATATATAGTGGATAGAAAATAGACGGGGGAGGGAAAGAATAGTATGGGAAATGTAGAAGCTAAAGAACTTATGACACATGAACATGAACTAAAGGGTGAATGTGGGTGGGAGAGGGTGTGCAGGGTGGAGGGGAATGATGGGGGAGAAATGGGACAATTGTGATAGCATAATCAATAAAATATATTTAAAAATAAAAAATAAAAAGGGAAGAAAGATGGAAAGTAGTTAAACACACACATGACAAAATCAAATGTCCTCTTTATATGGTGGGCAGGTCCACTTAGCCATGACGTAATGTCTTCCCAGTGTGCAATAATTTTTGTTGTTGTTTTTGTTTGTCTTACCAGTTCTTTTTTCTTGTTAATTCTTTAAATTGATTATATAGCTTCGAGAAAAGTGTGGAGAATGTTCTTGAGAGTGATCTTTTGCTTTGAAGAAAAGGGAATTACCAGATACCACAGGCTACCGTGACTTGTTTTTTTAAAGAAGGTAATTTACTCTACTTAAGACATACAAATATATATTAAAGCAATACATTGAATATTTGTGCATCCATACCTCTAATAAAGAATAAAACCTTGTCAGCAGAAATAAAACATGTCCAAAATACCTCTTTGGACCTCTCCCCAGTTCTTTTCCTTCCTTTCCCAGAAAAACACTATCCTGAATTTAGTAACTTTATTCCTGTACATGTATTAATATTTTAACCAAAATTTTAGTGAACTCCAAGCAATATTTTAAACTATAAATAGATATTTATTATATAAAATATGTATGTAGTTCTTACATATTTAGCTGTATGTTTATTACAACCTTTTCTCAATTGTTCGATATATGTAACTCTATGCTTTTATTTTACTATTGTGTTGTATTCTAGTTTTTTACTGTATCATACTTTAATAATGAATATATCAAAATTCAATTATAATATATTCAAACAGATGATAGACATTTACATTGGTTCCAGATCTTGCTAACAGAGGAATGTTGCTTTGAGTGTTTTTCTACATGTTTGCAGGCATACACATTCAAGAATACTTCAGTGGCACAAATGAAGAAGTGTAATTACCAGTTCAGGAACTTTGGAAGCTTTGATTTAATGGTCATTGTCAAATTGTGTTCTTTTTTAATCTTCACTCAAGGATAACTTTATTGATTTTTTAGAGAGAGGGAAGGAGAGAGAGAGGGAGAGAAACATCAATGTAAGAAACATCTGTCAGTTGACTCTTATACGAGCACTGACTGGGAATCAAATCCTCAACCTTTTCTGTACAGGATGGTGCTCCAACCAACTGAGCCACCCAGCCAGGGCTCAAACTGTTTTTCAGAGGAGCTGTACCAACACACACATTCACCAGCAAAGTATAGTATCCCTGTAACTCCACACATCCCTGCCAACACTATATCTTCAGACTTTTAAATTTTTTCCCACCTGATTATTGTGAAATTTGTGGTTTTAATTTGAATTTCTATGACTACTATAGACATAGAGCCTTTTGTTATGTCTACACTAGCTATTCAGATTTCTTCTGTGAATTTTCTGTTTATACTTTTGCTGATATCCTCTCTACCCCGCTTATTTGTTTTCTAAGTGATTTGTAGAATTTTATATTATCCTGTATATTATTTCTTTTTGGGGAAGTGGTTTATATGTGTTACAAATATATTTTATAGATCTTGAATTTTATTGTATATGTGTATATTTCTTAATAAATAAAAATTAATTATAAATTTATCAAAATTATAACTTTATTTTTATGAGTTGTGTTTTTTTGTGTGTCCTACTTAAGAAATCCTTCCTTACATCAAATTTAGAGGGTGTTTTCTTGCATGCATGCAAGACTTTCTTCCTCTTTCCTGGGATTGGGGGAACTCATGATAATGCTTTACAGAAGGAAACTCAGAGAGAAATGGTCGGAAACACCTGATAATTTAGTTGTGTCTAATCTCTACCAAGCAAGTCCCACCCACATGAAGGAGGAATGTCTTATGGAAAGATCTTGTATCCCCTGTAGGATGTGTGTGGATCTTGTATAACAGCCTGGAAAAAGTACCCTGTCCCAACTGCACAAAATGTGAACAGGGCACCTGGAGAAGGAGGCCTTGAGCTCAGGTACAAACACCCTCAGGCCTATGTCTGAAATTCTCAAGTATCTTTGTTCCATTAATCCAATCTCATCATAAGACACACATCCCATGTCCACATAGGCAGCATGGTCTGTGCAGTTGAGGAACCTACATCTGAGTGGCTGATAATTACCTCGCTATGGGATTCTAAGTTTGAAGCCAAAACCCTGGTGCCTGCTAACCCTGATTAAGATCAACAACTCCTTTCTTACTCACTCTGTCTCTCACCTATTCAAGTACAGATTCATTATTTCCGCATTTGATTTTCTTCTCTTTCTCAAGTTATGAGACTTGCAATATGAAGAAAATAGTGATAAAAATAGGAAAGAAGGTAATGAAAGATAAATCTTTCAAGACTGAGAACTATTTCTATCTGCTAACCAGAGAAGCATTCTCACCAGGGAATGGAGTGCTACATTAATCCTGACAGAATTTCTACAATCACTTTACCTTAAAGATTTTCTCCATCATAAGTTTGTAATCTAGTTGCCACAGCCATATGAGGGCATTGGTATAATGAAGTAAATAAAGAGAACATTTTGGCTATCAGAAACCAGGATACCTTGTCAACTAGTTTAAGGCTACCAACATATAAGAGCAAGCTCTGTGGTGAACTAATCTTAGATAAGAATGCAGGAATTGGGTTCTGTGTCAAATTGCAACAAAATCCCAATTCTCTTTCCAATTCTCTCTCCTCCTGCCATCATTATAACAACTCATATCTCATAATAAGCAATCAACTCTCCTGTTGTCTAAATCTTCTTACGGTACCACCAATCAGTCTGTGAATGGCCCTGGTGCCTCTAGAGATTTCCTAACACTTCAACATGTGCCCTATATTCCCAAAGACCAGAATAGGCACATTTTAAAAAGCCCCCTGAGCAGAAAGAGAATGAGGCTAAAATGTTTGGTGAGGAGTTAGGGGATGACCTGATCTGGTGCAACAGTAATAGGCTGCTACATGCAATGGCACTTGGTATTTCAGTTTCAAGAATTCAGTTTCTGTTTCTCCCATGATTATTATTTAAGAATTTTTCCCACTAAAATGAGTGATAAAACAGTGTCATTTCATGATTCAAAGACTGACTTCATGAACTGTCTTATATCAAGCAGTTACATATTTTTCCTTCATAAACATCAGAGTAAAGAAATTACGTTGGGCTGTTTTGGGGTGGATCATGCCTCTCTTTTCTTTTCTTCTTCCCCATGCTATATTTCTTCCCTTAAGTTAATGAATTCTGAAGGCCCCCATTGAAATAAGCAACAGGGGTATTGTCACTCCAAGCTCAAAGAAAAATCATGGGGTTTCTTAGACTTGGAAGAAAGTCTTGCTTATTTTAAAGGTTGTTATCTTTTTCAAAAAAGAAAGGCCTAAGAAATATTTCATAAATCCTTTACCTTTCATACTGATTATCCAAGGCATCTCACTTTAATCCTGCCTGCACTTTTCTTTGGTCTTCCTTAACATACTTTGGAAAGGTGAATGTTCCCCTCCCTAGGAGAGTCTTTGTCCATCCCTGTGGGGCTTTGACACTAGTAGACTGGCATACCACTTCTTATTAAAAGCAGCATGCATAGATCACTGGGAAGAGCTGAGTACAGGCTGAAAGGGCACATGGGTTGCCCTTCTAACCAGAGAGAAAGTCCATGTGAGTATTCATCCCTAGAAAGTATGAAAATTCTCCCAAGGAGATAAACCATAAGCAGTCTTATACCTGATAAGGAAACACTGTTCACACTCATTTTCATCTCTGCCATTGGACAAGACTATGATTGTGTCCATGGATATAAATCTGGAGTCAATCAGTACAATGGAATCATACAGCATTATGTGGGGTAGGGAAGAGGCAAGAGACTGAAGAACAGTGAGCACTGAGGTGGTGGGGGTGAGGCCAAGCTGATTCTTGCTGTGTCTGCTGTTTCAGCTAAGAACACCCTTCAGATGATGTTCTGTGTGAAATTGAAAGAAAAGTATTTGAGGTTTAACAGCGAATATTTGGGATCTCAGATAGAGTCTAGGTGACCAAGTCCAGTATCTGTCCTTGTGCCTGTAATGGGAGCTTCTGTGACATGTGCACTTTTCATGAGCCCATTCAATACATAGGTCACAACTTCATGAAAACAAACAAACAAAACACTTCTTTTTGGATGAGGTAGTTAAGTTAGATTTAAGGTAAATCTTATTCATTCTTTTAGGACGTGTTTTTCTAGCATTATTTATTGACTCCTAGAGAGCCAACCCTTTGCAAACTATAGTTTTAAAACTCAGAAAGCAGAATATTTTCTGGAGCCCTTGTGATCCAGTGCAGGGTCAGCAAGGTGAATAAGGGCTCCAAGTGCTGTTTTTCCTGAAGTGGTTTCCTTCTTCTTATACAGAACTTTCTGACTTGTCACCCTTTTATCAGCCTTAGATTCTGCCTAGAATCTGTTGGAAGATTCAACAATTTTCACTCAGCCTCTGACTTTTCACATAAACAAAGACAGCCTTGTAGAATGTCTTGTATATAAGGAAATCATCCAAATCATAGGGATGCCAGAAGGAGAAGAAGAAGAGCAAGAAATTGAAAACTTATTTGAAAAAATAATGAAAGAAAACTTCCATAATTTGGTGAAAGAAATAGACATTCAAGGCCAGGAAGCACAGACAGCCCCAAACAAATGGTACCCAAAGAGGACCACACCAAGACACAAAATCATTAAAATGCCAAAGGTTAAAGATAAAGAGAGAATCTTAAAAGCAGCAAGAGAAAGGCAGACAGTTACCTACAAAGGAATTCCCATAAGACTGTCAGATGATTTCTCAAAAAAAAAAAAAACTTTGCAGGCAAGAAGGGACTGGCAAGAAGTATTCAAAGTGATGAAAAGCAAGGACATATAATCAAGATTACTCTATCCCACAAAGTTATCATTTACAATTGAAGGGCAGATAAAGTGCTTCCCAGACAAGGTAAAGCAAAAAGAGTTCATCACCACCTTATTACATGAAATGTTAAAGAGACTTATCTAAGAAAAAAAAGATCAAAACTATGAACATTAAAATGACAATAAATTCACAACTATCAATAACCAACTCTCAAAAACAAAACAAACTAAACAAACAACTAAAACAGGAACAGAATCAGATATGGAGATTGTTGTATCCTGATCTCGAGACAAATGACCAAGTCGGAGACAGGTGAAAATGAGGATGGGTTTTATTAACCTGCGCAGGGGTGAACTCCCGACTGCCTAAGCAGGAGATACAAATGGGAGTCGCCCCCTGCACTTGTAGTGAGCTCCTTTTATGCATGATTAGCAAGCAAGCAGTTTATAGAAGCGGAGGTTGCGGTTATTGCTAGGGTACACAAGGGTCCTGGCTTGTGTCCTAATTTTACCTTGGAAATGTCTAGTTCCTTAGTATTGTTGTGTCAACATTTTTCATTTCTTAGGGTTACTGAGGCCATATCCTTGAGGTTCTGTTAGTTCTCCTTTGTTTCAAACCTAGGAGACCTTACCAAACTTCCTCCTCTGTGGTCCTATGACTTCTATGAATGGGTCTTTTGTTTGGAGGTCTGACAGTCTTAATTACTCATAAAACTGGCCTTCTACAGAGATCATTTGGAGGGTTATCAGCAGGGAGGAGGTAGGGGGAGAATGTGGGAAAATTTGAAGGGATTAAGAAGCATAATTGTTAGGTAAAAAATAGACAGGGGGATGTTAAAAATAGTATAGGAAATGGAGAAGCCACAGAATTTATATGCATGACCCATGGTCATGAACTAAGGTGGGTAGGGCTGCTGGAGGGAAGAGGTGTACTGGCTGGGGGAGGGCAAAGGGATAAATTGGGACAGCTGTAATAGCATAATCAATAAAATACATAAATACATAAATACATAAATAAATACATAAATAAATAAATAAATAAATAAATTTTTGAAAGAAATCAGCTTCTTATTTAAAACAAACATTAAAATTCTTCCATGGATGAACCTAGATTCTTGAATTTGACCTCATTATTGCCTTCTTAGCTTTCTTCCATTCACATTTCTGCTCGCTCTATCCCCTTAATGGCTCCAAGGTTATGTCACTTCCCATATGTTACTTTCAACTCCTGCATCCTATTGATGTAAGTTAAAACCTAAACCCTAAGCAAATGAAACAGCATTGAATTTCCAAAAAGACTTTGCAAAACTTAGAAAGAGGAACAAAAATAAACATGGAAAATATACAAAGCAAAGAAAGTCATTCAACTTTCATTCATTATTAAATTCTTTTTATTCAACAAGATTCATTGAGCAACCACTAAGTTCCAGGAGCTGAAGATACAATACTGAGCTTCATAGAAGCCCCTGCCTCCATGGAACTTATAGTCTAGTAGCAGTTTGAATTTATTTTGCAAAGTTTTGTACATCTATCCCAATGCCTGGCTTCCAGGAATCCAAATTTCTCATTACTTCCATGCCCTTTTCCAAGAAAACAAATAAGCAAAAAGCTCAGGAGGAAAATGCTACCCCATGACTTGGGTCTAATTTTAAATATCCAAGAGTATCTCACTCTGATTTTCTTCTATGCTCTATCCATTTAGTCCTCATCCTTTTATTATGAACTACTGAGTGGCCAAATGCTGGAGCTTTACATTTCTGAATGGTGGGAGGACTGTCCCACATGTCAGCTACAAATTTGGAAATTTATCATCAACCCAATGGACACTTAGAATCAAAACCACTAGTAGTGAATACAGGAAATGCTTAGGCCCCCTCTACCCGCCCCCACCGCCAAAGAATTTGTGGTTAGAAAGAACAGAAGATAATTCAACCTAGAGGGAAATAACAAAGCTATACCTCAGAATCAATGCTTTCTGTGCTTTTTATTTCTTTTTGTGTATATGCGTATGCATTAAGGAAGCTAAGACATTAATACAGACCATACATACTTTCCCATTGTATATTAGGCATTGATATTTTAAAGAATCCAGGGAAGACTGTAGAAACTGCATCTAGTGGATGGAATCTGAAGAACTATTTCTGGTTTTGGGAGTGCCCATCTTCCTACACCACAGTGGCTACAGAGCTTTATTTCTAAATGTCCAAGATATTCTGGGTACTTGAAACCATGAGAGAACTTGAAATTGGAAGCTAGAAAATGAATCAACTTAGAATTTTAAGCACTAGGACAAGTAAAAAAAGTCATGATTTCATTCACACTTCAACAAGACAATTCAAGAATAACAATAGAAAATTCTAGAGAGAAGATTGTCATGGGAAATGACAACTAGATAAACTAATTATCTGACTTTAGAGAATAGGTTTTTATTCCTATCACCCAAGATTTGGGGTATGGATGTTGTTCGTGGCCAGATTAAACAGGTCCCATTCAATTTCTTGAAGTGTCTGTGCAGGCAATTTCCCTTTGTACAAATATGATAAAATTGCAGTGAATTTATAATTTGAGATAATGGTAGCACCAAATGAGGCAGATTAATCTACTTCTTCTACAAGGTTTAGCCTGCTCTCTTCATCCATTTCTCAACTGTATCTAATGTGTAACTTAAGAAGATTTATATTTTGTCACCTAATATCAGGTCAGGACAGCTAGTCTATTGAGATAGCACCAGCAGCATGTCAGAGTAGACTGCAGATAATTCATGATAGCAAAGGCTTGAGAATCCCCAGGATGAATGTGAAAGCAAACGTTGCAGGATCACGGGATTGAGCAAAGAAGAAAAAAGACTCATGGACATGGAAATAGCATGGTGACTGCAGAGGGGAGAGGGGTATAAAGGGGCTGAACTGTAATGGAAATAATACAATTAATTTTTTTAAATGTTTCAAACACTTTAGTAAAGTGAAAAAAAGAAATCAATAGTTTTATTTTATTATGTCTGTATTTTTTTTCTTTCTACAGTGGACATTTGCTTCTTGGGAAATAAAAATAAAATTATAAAGAGAAATTAACAAACGTCACTATCAAAGAGATAAGAAGTGTGGTGATAGAATTCACAAGATTCTCACTTGAGAAAAGGTTGAAGTAACTGTAAGTGTTTATTTTAGAGAAGAAAAAACTAGGAATCCAGGAGCATTATCTTTATAATAGGAAAAAGCCAATAATGTGAAATAGGATTAGACATAGGATATGTCAACTCAGAGAACTGACTTTAGGAAAGCATCTTATAAAAGACTCTCTCTCTCTCTCTCTCACACACACACACACAATGTTGAACATTTTAAAAATATTTTATTTAATCTTTACTGTAATTTTTCACTACCATTTAGTCCTCCCCCCCACTATTGTTCATGAGTCTTTTTTTCCTTTTTGCCAATCCCTCCACCCTCTAACCTCCCCCTGCCACTAGCTATCATCTGTTCTCGATTTATGAGTCTGTCTCTGTTTTGCTTGTTAGTTCAGTTTGTTCAAGAGATACCACACATGAATTAAATCATATGTTATTTACCTTTCTCTGGCTTATTTCACTTAGCCTGATGTTCTCCAGCTTCATCCATACTGTTGAAAACGGTAAAATTTTCTTCTTCTTCTTCTTTTTTTTTTTTTTACAGCTGAGTAATATTCCATTATGTAAATGTCCCATAGTTGTTTTATCCACTAATCTACTGATGGACACTTGGGCTGCTTCCATATCTTGGCGATTGTAAATAATGCTGCAAAGAACATAGGGGTGCTTATGTTCTTTTGAATTAGTGTTTTGGGTTCCTTTGGATATATTCCCAGAAGTGGGATCACTGGGTCAAAAGGCAGATCCATTTTAAATTTTTTGAAATATCTCCATAATGCTTTCCACACTGAAAAAAGAGCTAGCTCTCTAATAATCAAGGTTGTTTGTAATGGATCAGGATAAGAGTCACAGGGAAGTAGCGAGGTCTGTATTACTAAATGTATCCAAGATGATGGATGACCTTTTGGAATGGAAAGTGATAAAAAAATAAAATTAAGAATGGTTATGAATTAGTCTTTCTATGCTAAGACTTTTCATATCATATTATTTACCACCTGTATCAAAGTGTTAGGCATTATTTTCCCAGTTTATAGATGAGAACATTGAGACCACAGAAATGAAGTAACTAGGGTAAAACAGCTAGGAAGCTATAAGCCAGGAGCAGAAATCCAGCTCCACTGGCCTTTCCAAAACATTTGTTTCTTTTTTTTAAATAATTTTATTTTTTAAAAGACTTTATTTATTTTTAGAGAGGGGGAAGGGAAGGACAAAGAGAGGGAAAGAAACATCAATGTGGTTTCTTCTAGTGTTTCCCCTACAGGTACCTGGCCCTCGACTCAGGCATGTGTCTTGACTAGGAATTGAACCAGTGACCCTTTGGTTTATAGGCCGGTGCTCAATACACAGAGCCACACCAGTCAGGGCTCATTTGTTTCCAAAACAGAAGCAAATACATAAGGAGTTGGTCTAATTGTCTGTAACTATACTGCATACAAAGTCATTCTCTGTACCTAAATGTTTAAGCCTTAAATTAAGGCTTATAATGAATAAGAGCTGATTCAGATTTAATTCTGACCTTGAAATTGACTTGCTAAGTAAAAATTAGCAATATACTTACCTTCTATGTACCTGTTTCTTCATCCCTAAACTGGAATAATACATACTTATCTTGAAAATAAGTAGTAAAAAAATAGCACAATGACTGGCACATAATATGCACCCAACACATTTCAGCTATCAGTTGAGAATAGAAAGAGAATATTATTTCCAACATATTTTAACATCTAATATCACATAGAAAATACCTGATTGTAGATTAATATCTGCCCTATTTGACTAATATGTTTGTGTCTTCTCTTGAAGGCTCTGGGACCATGAATTCTTATACTCTACTACTTCTCAGTGAAAAGTATATTAGAACTAGAAGAATTGGCCCAAATTTCTTGTCTTTCAACTTCATGCTCAGATCCCAGAACTATCCATGATGTCCCCTGCCATTAGCTCCAGAATAAATCCTGACCAGAGTGGGTAGCCATGCTTTAACCATATTATTACCATGACCATTACCCCTTGGCCCTGCTGAGGTGACCTGCCATCCTCAACTTCTTAATCCAGACAACTTTCTGGAACTTAGATATGTCTGGGTTCTAACCCCATTTGATGTCACTACTATTCAGCACAGCTCTTTCCGTGTCCTTTCTGAGTAGGCTGAATGCCAACCTTTATGCTCGCCAATATAGAAGGCTCCTAAGGCAGGTTTGCTACCCAGGACTATCAAGTGCCCCCTGCCTGATGCTAAGCTGCTTTGGTGGGAGGAGGATTGTGGCCAATATCTCTTCCAAAGCTTACTCTATGTAAGGAACTGAGCTGAGCATTCTGCAAAAGGAATCTTATTCATGTCTCATAACAACCCTTCGAGATAAATACTAAGAATATTTCCAGTTACAAATGAGAAAATTAATGTTTAGAGAGGTAAAATAACTTGGCTAAGGTTACACAACCAAGGTTACATGAAAGATAGTATTTTATTAGAGTATAACTCTATTGGCCTTAATCTCCAAGCTTTAGACCACTATGTGTTCACTGTTTTGATTGACACAACTTAGAATCAGGGTGGGTAAATTTTGGGACAAAAAGGGGAGTTCTTATGGACAACATCACACAATTCAAAATTTTAAAAAAGTGTTATTGAATCCCATGGAGAATATATATTTAGTATCACTGAAACATTTTTACATTAATATATTTGAGTAGTAGAGTCTTATTTCTAATCTGTTGTCCTAAAATGGATGGGTTCCAGAAAGACCTCTTACTCCCTTGGATCTGTCACAACCTACATGATGCTCAATTTCACCACACGTTTTTGGACACTATTATTTGAACTTCTATCGTACTCCAGTGGAGAACAGTTCCCTTAATCAAAGTGCTATAAGAAGATTGAACAAAATGTTATGAATTAGAGCAGATGCATACTTGTCCCTTTATTCAAATTTTTCTATGTCCACTTCAGAGAGAGTTGGTTTTCCTAAAGTGTGGGAGGGTTAATAAAACCAGTTTCTAACATGGCCAACTAAAGACCGAATGATGTATGAAGAGTTAGTGATACATTGTGTTATAGACTCACCCCTAAATTTATATGTTAAAGTCCTAAGCTGTATTTGGAGACAGAATGTTTATTAGGTAATTATGTTTGAGTGAGATCATAAATGTGTGACCCTAATCTGATAGGACTGGTGTCCTTATAAAAAGAGGAAGAAACATCAAAGATATCTCTCCCCTCCCCTCCCCTCCCCTCCCCTCCCCTCCCCTCCCCTCCCCTCCCCTCCCCTCCCTTCCCCTCCCCTCCCCTCCCTTCCCCTCCCCTCTCCTCTCCTCTCCTTTCCCCTTTCTCTCCATGAGAGCACAGAGGAAAGACCAGGTGAAGACACAGCTAGAAGGTGGCCAACTACAAGCTAGAAAGAGAGGCTTCACCAGATGGATTTCCAGCCTCTATAACTGTGAGAAAATAAATGTCTGTTGTTTACGCCACCCAGCCTGTGGTATTTGGTATGGCAGCCAAGAAGACTAACACACATGGCTTCTAAGATTTGTCACCAAACCTTCTGTCGGCCCTTGGCTTTTTTACCCAACTCAACACTGTAAGACTTTCTAAGTGCTTTACAGAGGTGATGTTTCAACCAAAACAATTCCTCCCTTGAACTAGAAAGTGATTTCAGCTCTGATTTTCACAGTCTTGCTTTTCTACCTTCATCCACAAACCAGAAAACTTAGAAGGCCATACCTCACAATCTTTGAGCACTATACTGTAATCAGCTAGCCAACCAGTTGACCATTAGAAAAACGATTTTTTTTGTCATGGTATAAGGCATTATAACATGCAACCTCTGGTTATCACCTTGATTATAACAATATGGTTGTTTTGCTTTTTCCCTTTGAAATTATTTGAATCTATAAACATACAGTAAGAGACTTCCGGCCAAGATGGAGGCGTAGGTGGACACACTGTGCCTCCTCTCACAACCAAAATTAAGGACAACAAATATTTAGAAACAAGAAAACAACCAGAACTTATAGAAAATTGAACTGTACGGAAGTCCAACAACCATTCATCCAGACCGGTAAGAGGGGCGGAGTCGCGGTAGGAAAAAGTGGAGGTGCGGACCCAGGAACGCAAGTGGCAGCGGCTTGAAGTTCCCAGGTGCACGGGCGGTGGCTGGCCGTCCTCAGGCCCACAGGCGGCAGCTGGCGGACCCCGGGCACAGGGGGGCAACTGTGCAGACCCAGTGAGGACGCACAAGGCAGCTGGCTGACCAGGGGGTCCCACATTCGCTCACGCAGACGGTCCAGGCAGAGGGGAAGTGGCAGAAGGGACTGAATCCAGGAGAGAGCGGAGCAGGTGCCATTGTTCCCTCTCAGGCCCCGCCCCCACATACAGTGTCACAACCCAGTGACTGGGCTGCCCACACTGGGGAGTGCCTGAGGCTCCACCCCTCACTATGTAACAGCACACATGCGTGCGCAGGTAATCCAGGTGAAGGGGAAGCGGCGGAAGGGACCGGAGTCCAGAAGAGAGTGGAACAGGCGCCATTCTTCCCTCTTGGACCCCGCCCCCACCTATAGCATCACAACCCAGCGACTGGGCTGCCCCGCCCTGAGGAACACCTAAGGATCCACTCCTCATACGTAATAGCCTCGACCAGACTAAAACCAAACCAAAACAAAACAAAAAAACCCACCAAAAATGGATCAAACCAGAGGAAAAATGAAAACCCCGGAGTCAATTCCTCTAAGCAATGAAGAGATAGCCAACCTATCAGATGCACAGTTCAAAGCACTGGTCATCAAAATGCTCACAGAATTGGTTGATTTTGCTCATAAATTAGATGAGAAAATGCAGGCTACAATACGTGAAATGAAGGAAGACGCATGGGGAACCGATAGAGATGGAAGGAAAACTGGGACTCAAATCAATGGAGTGGACCAGAAGGAAGAAATTAACAACCAAACAGAAGATGAGGAAGAAACAAGAATTCAAAAAAATGAGGAGAGGCTTAGGAACCTCCAGGACATTGTTAAACATCCCAACATCTGAATTATAGGGGTCCCAGAAGGGGAAGAAGAAGAGCAACAAGTGGGAAACTTATTTGAACAAATAATAAAGGAGAACTTCCCCAATCTGGCAAAGGAAATAGACTACCAGGACGTCCAGGAAGCTCAGAGAATCCCAAAGAAGTTGGGCCCAAGGAGGGACACACCAAAACACATCGTAATTACATTAGCCAAGATTAAAATGAAGCAGAGAATTCTAGAAGCAGCAAGGGATAAGGGGACAGTCACCTACAAAGGAGTTCCCATCAGACTGTCAGCTGATTTCTCAAAAGAGACCTTACAGGCAAGAAGGGGCTAGAAAGAAATACTTGAAATCTTGAAAAGCAGGGACCTACATCCAAAATTGCTCTATCCAGCAAAGCTGTCATTTAGAATGAATGGACAGATAAAGCGCTTCTCAGATAAGGTCAAGTTCAAGGAGTTCATCATCACCAAGCCCTTATTATATGAAATGTTAAAGGGACTTATCTAAGAAAAAGAAGATCAAAAATATGACAATGAAAAGACAGCAAAATCACAGCTATTAAGAACCACACCTAAAACAAAAGCAAACTAAGCCAACAGCTAGAACAGGAACAGAACCACAGAAATGGAGATCATATGGAGGGTTAGCAACAGGGGAGTGGGAGGAGGGGGGGGGAAGGTACAGAGAATGAGTAGCATAGATAGTGGGTAGAAAATAGACAGGGGCAGGGGAAGAATAGTATGGGAAATGTAGAAGCTAAAGAACTTATGACACATGGACATGAACTAAAGGGGGGAATGTGGGTGGGAGAGGGTGTGCAGGGCGGGGGGAATGATGGGGGAGAAACAGGACAACTGTACTAGCATAATCAATAAAATATATTAAAAAAAGAAAAAAAACATACAGTAAGAGTGTAATATCATTATAATCATAGCTTTGGACTTTCTAACATAACTTCATTGTCTTCTCTCCTTATCCTATATGAAATTATAAACAGGAAATTGACCTTCTGACACTTTGAATATAATAATATAATCTCGTGATCTCCTTTCTTGGACATTATAATGCAGCCTATAGGCCACTGTCTTAGGATATGATGTTATGGTTTTTCAGTCACTCTCTTGGGCATTTCAGTTCAATCTCCTGGCCAACATCCCTGGGAACTATTTTTAGTAAACAGATGAATACCTGGGGGTTAACTTTCTCCACTTCTGCCTTGCTTTTCTCCCTTTGTGCTCCCCTTCTTTTATTCCAGCAGACCTTGTGACAGAGCCTTGTGTGAATAATGACAAGTTGTAAAATCTAAGACTTGAGCATGCTGACAAGTTTACTTATTTTTTCTACAATTCCAACAAATGAGTAGAATAATGGAGTTATCTATCTGCAGGATACAATTAGAAAACACATTTCCTTTAAAAATCAAAATGTCAGTGCAAGATAATGCATTGAGAGTTTGTTCAATTAATCAAAATAATTATTATTTTAATTAGTGGAAGGAAATATCAGTTGTGACCAGCGCTTCTTGGATCAATATTACTCTTCAGTGCTCTATGAAGAGGCTTACAGAGAAAACTATGACACTCTATGGCATCCATTTCTGCCCATGGGTCTCTAGTGCTGCTGATTTCAAAAGGCTATGAGGAGAATCCCATGGTGTTTTCATAAGCACACTATTCTACCTGGATACCAAGGACTTTCCAGCCTTCAGGACTGCTAGGATATGGGGAGAAAGCAGGCACAGTTGATCATTACTGATCCATGCCCTTAGGTATAATTTCAGCTTGACTAAAAATTTTTAAAGCACAATTTCTCTAACCATGAAACTTAAATAAATGTCTTTAGGTTTTTAGTTTTTTATTTCCTTCTTAGAACATCAACGTAAGGCTCCTTATTGAGATGTGGCAGATGTCAGAGAAAAGAAGCAAATCTGCCTGCCCATAGCTCAAATTTAGGTATTGCCTGACATGTCATACGATATTCTTCTCAGTTCTTGTGACTAGTTCATACCATGGTATTTACCCTCTTATGAGGAAGAGGCAAATGGGAAATGAGCAATTGACACTGAGGACCTGCCCTGAGTCTGGAACTCTTTGACTAAGGGGATGAAAACAAAAACCTTTCTCTTAAGTCCAGACACCAAGGTTAACAAAAAACTGCCTCCGTTCCCCATTCTGCCCGGGGAATAAGTCTTAGAAAACCATTTTTGTTTATGATCAGTAATTTGGGACATTACTCAAGGCATTTTCTTTCATAGTGCCTTTAGTTATAAAGGAAGGTGTCTCAAGTAGACAGAGATAATATGAAAGACTAAATCAAATTTAATAGTATAATGCTTGGTTTTTCACTCTAGAAGTCTGAGTAATAAGCCTATCTTGTGGCTAAGTGACAGAGGTGTATAGTAATGAAGAAGAAAACAATGCTGATGGAGAGCAGGAGAGTTTGTGGAGTGGCTTCCAGGAGAGGAGCAATATAGCATCAGCATAGAGCAAGGGGAAGCCGACCCAGAGCAAGAGAGGGAGCCTTTTCTCCTTAGACTTTAACTCAATTAAAAATGTTGTATCAGCTCACATTGGTTTATTGGTGATATAGTATCTATCAAAGGCCCATATTAAATAATTCTGTATGTTAAGTGAGCTGGTAGTGGAACACTAAGGAATACCATTGGAGCAGAAAGATGTTAATTACTCCCAGTGAGGAAACATAACTATGTTAGATCATCTGTTGGAAATTCATCACCATTTGTTTTTTTTAGTGTTCTCTCCTATATTACAAGGGCTACAAGCTTAGGAGCACCATTTCCAGCCAGTCAGTTTCTGCTTTAGATTCTGTCAGTGAGAAGAATTCATATGAGTGATGGAAGATGAAAGAAAAGTTGAAGTCATATTGTGTTTGTGACAGATATGAGCAGATGTGTGGGTTTCAGCAGATGGTGAAAGTGTACTGGGAGTTGGAAGTATGTATTAGTGAATCACTCACTTTAGTGCTGCATACTATTGAGGTAATAGGTAGTGGTTTCTGTTTATTCTATCACATATTGATTTCCTAGAAACCATTATAAGCTTTTCCTATCATTCCTTAAGTTCATCTAATGTAATTTTATATATGAAATATCTCCCTGATTGGATTCCTATACTACTTTCTGTACTCCTGACCAAATCCCATCTGCAAAAAGGAGACTACTAGGATGAGGTGGATGGGAATGGATTAGAAAAAGAAGCTGTATGAAGAAAGAGAACACACATGTAAAAATTTCACAGCTCTTCTAGGGATGTAGCATCAGAGTATTGCTGTAGATACCCTACCTGTTCAACAATATAACTTTGGCCTATTTGTCTGGGAAATCTAAATATCATAGTACCCCTCTACACATGATTGTTTCAACTAGTTTACATCTCTTCTCTCCTGTCTCTTCATCTTGTTCATTCTTTTTATTTCACATTTTTATTGTTGTTCAAGTATGGTTCACTCCATTCCCCCTACCACCACTCCTGCCTCATCCCAGCCATCACCACTTCCCAGTCTTGATCTTACCCCTCTTTGTTTTTTCTTAAATATATTTTATTGATTATGCTATTACAGTTGTCCCATTTCTGCCCCATCATTCCCCTCCACCCTGCACACCCTCTCCCACCCACATTCCCCCCTTTAGTTCATGTCCATGTGTCATAAGTTCTTTAGCTTCTACATTTCCCACACTATTCTTGCCCCTACCCCTGTCTATATTCCACCCACTGTCTATGCTACTTATTCTCTGTACATTTTCCCCTCTCTCCTCCTCCCACTCCCCTGTTGCTAACCCTCCATATGATCTGCATTTCTGTAGTTCTGTTCCTGTTCTAGTTGTTGGCTTAGTTTGCTTTTGTTTTAATTGTGGCTTTTAATAGCTGTGAGTTTGCTGTCTTTTCACTGTCATATTTTTATCTTCTTTTTCTTAGATAAGCCCCTTTAACATTTCATATAATAAGGGCTTGGTGATGATGAACTCCTTGAACTTGATGTTATCTGAGAAGTGCTTTATCTGCCCTTCTATTCTAAGTGACAGCTTTGCTGGATAGAGCAATTTTGGATGTAGGTCCCTGCCTTTCAAGACTTCAGATATTTCTTTCTAGCCCCTTCTTGCCTGGAAAATCTCTTTTGAGAAATCAGCTGACAATTTGATGGGAACTCCTTTGTAGGTGACTGTCCCCTTATCCCTTGCTGCTTCTAGAATTCTCTCCTTCATTTGAATCTTGGCTAATGTAATTACGATGTGTTTTGGTGTGTTCCTCCTTGGATCCAACTTCTTTGGGACTCTCTGAGCTTCCAGGACTTCCTGGAAGTCTATTTCCTTTGCCAGATTGGGGAAGTTCTCCTTTATTATTTGTTCACATAAGTTTTCCACTTGTTGCACTTCCTCTTCCCCTTCAGGTACCCCTATAATTTGGATGTTGAGACACTTAAAGATGTCCCAGAGGTTCCTAAGCTCTCCTCATTTTTATGAGTTCTTGTTTCTTCCTTCTTTTCTGATTGGATATTTGTTTCTTCCTTCTGGTCCACTCCATTGATTTGAGTCCCAGTTTTCCTCCCATCACTATTGGTTCCCTGTACATTTTCCTTCATTTCACTTAGTGTAGCCTTCATTTGTTCATGTAATTTGTGAGCAAGATCAGCCAATTCTGTGAGCATCCTGATCAACAGTGCTTTGAAATGTGCATCTGATAGGTTGGCCATCTCTTGGTTGCTTAGATGAATTGGTTCTGGGGCTTTGATATGTTCTCCCATTTGAGCCATTTTGGGGGGTTTTTATTTTTGGGGGGGTTTGGTCTGGTTATGGCTGTTACATATGAGGAGCAGAGCCTTAGGCATTCCCCAGGGCAGGGAAGCCCAGTTGCTGGGTTGTGGCACTGTATGTGGGGGCAGGGTCCGAGAGAGAACAATGGTGCTTACTCTGCTCTCTCTCAGATAACAGTCCCTTCCAACACTTTCCCCAAGCAAATTGGGCCCTGCTGGTGCTGATTTCTGTGTGGGTGGGCTTGTGTACATTCTAGGACCCTGTGGGTCTCTCCAACGAACTCTCCTGGAAGGCTGAGAGTCTCTCCTGGCCCCTCAACCCCCACATGTGTTTTCAATCAGTGTTTTGGGGTTTTACTTCCTGGCACTGGGGCACTGGGTTTCGAGCTCTGTCTTGCTCCCCGTTTTTGCCTGGATTATCTGCATGCAAATGTGGGACCACCTGGTCAGCCAGCCTCCTTGCGCAGTCTCACTGGGTCTGCCCATTACCACTCCGTGCCTGGGGTCCGCTAGCCACCGCCTGTGGGCCTGGGATCTGCTAGCTACTGCCTGAGCCCTGGGTCTGCCAACTTCCACCTTTTCCTGCTGCGACTCCACCCCTCTTACTAGTCTGGATGAATGGTTGTTGGACTTCCATGCAGTTTAATTTTCTATCAATTCTGATTGTTTTCTTGTTTCTAAATCTTTGTTGTTCTTAATTTTGGTTGTGCAAGGAGGCACAGTATGTCCATCTACACCTCCATCTTGGCCGGACGTCCCTCTCTTTGGTTTTGCCCCTGTGTCTTTTATACATGTTCCTGAAACTGCTTCCCCACTTTACCCCCATTATCTCCTCCCACCTCCACTCTGGTTACTGTCAGTTTGTTGTTAATTTCAATGTCTCTGGTTATATTTCATTAACAAATAAAACAAAAGGGACTTCCGGCACCCCCTTTGTTTTTGTCCATGTGTCCTTTATAACTGTTCCTGTAAACCCTACCCTTTTCTCCCTGAAACTCGCTTCCCCCTCCCATCTAGTGACTATCAGCCTGTTCTCAATTTTATTGTCTTTGGTTATATTTTGCTTGTTTGTTTGTTTGTTGTTTAGGTTCTGGTTAAAAGGGAGATCATATGGTATTTGTCTTTCACCACCTGGCTTATTTTGCTTAGCATAATGGTTTGCAGTTCCATCCATGCTGTTGCAAAGGGTAGGAGCTCCTTCTTTCTACTGCTGCATAGAATTCCATTGTGTAAATGTACCACAGTTTTTTGATCCATTCATTTACTGATGGGCACCTGGGTTGCTTCCAAAACTTGGCTATTGTAAATTGTGCTGCTATGAACATAGGGGTGCATAGGTTCTTTAGGATTGGTGTTTCAGGGTTCTTAGGATCTAATCCGAGTAGTGGAATTGCTGGGTCAAAAGGAAGATCCATTTTTAGTTTTCTTAGAAAATTTCATAGTGTTTTCCACAGTGGTTGTACTAGTCTGCAATCCCACCAACAGTGCCCTAGGGTCCCCTTTTCTCTACAACTTCTCCAACACTTGTTGGTTGCTTTGTTTATGATGGCCATTCTGACTGGTGTGAAGTAGTATCTCATTGTGGTTTTAATTTGCATCTCTCTGATAGCTAGTGATATTGCGCATCTTTTCATGTGTCTCTGGATCTTCTGTATGTCCTCCTTGGAGAAGTGTCTGTTCAAGTCCTTTGCCCAATTTTTAATTGGGTTACTTGTCTTCCTGGAGTGGAGTCCTGTACGTTCTTTATATACTTTGGAGATTAAAGCCTTGTTTGAGGTATCATTGACAAATATGTTTTCCCATACAGTTGGTCCTCTTTTTATTTTAATGCTGTTTTCTTTAGCCCTGAAAAAGCTTTTTTATTTTGATAAGATCTGATGTGTTTATTGTTTCCGTTATGTCCCTTGCTCTAGGGGACATATCAGTAAAAATGTTGCTGCATGAAATATTTGAAATTTTCCTGCCTATGTTCTCCTCTAGGACTTTAATGGTATCATGGCTTATATTTAAATCTTTTATCCACCTTGAATTTATTTTTGTGTATGGTGTAAGTTGGTGCTCAAGTGTCATTTTTTTTGCAGATAACTGTCCAGTTCTCCCAACACTACTTATTGAAGAGGGTATTTTGATTCCATTTTATGTTGCTGCCCCCTTTGTGGAATATTAATTGACCGTAGAGACTTGGGTTTATTTCTGGGCTTTCTGTTCTGTTCTACTGGTTCATTTGCCTGTTTTTATACCAGTACCAGGCTGTTTTCATTACAAAGGCCTTGTAATACATTTTGGTAGCAGGTACTGTGATCCCTCCTACTTTGCTCTTCTTTCTCAAAGTTGCAGCAGCTATTCGGGGTCATTTATGGATCCATATAAATTTTTGGAGTGTTTGTTCTATGTCTGTGAAATATGCTATTGGTACTTTCATAGGTATTGCATTGAAAATATAAATTGCTTTGGGTAGTATGTACATTTTGATGATGTTGATTCTTCCAATCTATAAACATGGTATATATTTCCATTTGTTTGTGTCTTCCTCTTCAGTGTTGTGCAGTTTTCTGCGTACAGGTCTTTTACCTCTTTGGTTAGTTTTAGTCCTAGGTATTTTATTTTTCTTTTTGCTATATCAAATGGGATTTTTTTCTTGACTTCTGCTTCTGATGTTTCATTGTTGATGTACAAAAATGCCTTTGATTTCTGCATATTGACTTTGTATCCCACTGTTTGACCAAATTCATTTATTAGGTCAAGCAGTTTTTTGGCTGAGTCTAAGGGATTTTCTATGTACACTATCATGTCATCTGCAAACAATGATCGTTTTGTTTCCTCCTTTCTGAGTTGGATGCCTTTTATTTCCTTTTCTTGTGTGATCACTGTGACTAAGTCTTCTAATACTATATTGAATAAAAGTGTTGAACGTGAACAACCTTGTCTTGTTCCTGATCTTAGTGGCAAAGATTTTAGTTTTTGCCCATTGAGTATGATGTTGGTTATAGGTCTCTCATATATGGCCTTTATTATGTTAATGTATGTTCCCTCTACTCCCCACTTTGCTGAGTATTTTTATCATACATGGGTGCTGTACCTTATCAAATGCTTTGTCCACATCTATTGATATGATCACATAATTTTTGTTTACGCTTTGTTTATGTGATGTATTACATTTACTGATTTGTGAATATTGAACCAATTTTGCATCTCTGGGGTGAATCCCACTTGGTCATAGTGTATGATCTTTTTAATGTATTGCTGGATGCTCTTCGCCAAGATTTTGTTGAGGATTTTAGCATCTATGTTCATCAGCAACATTGGCCTGAAGTTTTCTTTTTTTGTTACGTCTTTATCTGGTTTTGGGATTAGGATGATGCTGGCTTTATAAAAAGAGTTTGGGAGTCTTCCATCATTTTGAATTTTTGGAAATAGTCTGTGAAGCATAGGGGTTAGCTCTTCCTTAAATGCTTTGTAAAATTCTCCTGTGAAACCATCCAGTCCAGGGCTTTTGTGTTTTGGGAGTTTTATTTATTACTGCTTCAATTTCGTCAGCTGTTATTGGTCTATTCAGGCTTTCTGCTTCTTCCTCATTGAGGTTTTGAAGATTATATTTTTCCAGAAATTTATCAATTTCACCTAGGTTTTCAAATTTCTTGGCATACAGTTCTTCATAATAATTTCTTACAATCCTTTGTATTTCTGTGGTGTCAATTGTAATCTCTCCTCTTTCATTTCTGATTGTGGTTTTTTTGGGTCCTCTCTCTTTGTTTCTTGAGGAGCCTGCTTAAAGGCTTGTCGATTTTGTTGATCTTTTCAAAGAACCAGCTCCCGGATTCACTGATCCTTAGAATTGTGCTTTTAGTCTCTATATCCTTGACTTCTGCTCTGATCTTGGTTACTTCCTTTCTTCTACTTGCAATGGGCCGTCTTCGTTGTTGTTCCTCGAGTTCTTGTAGGTGTAGGATTAGTTTGTTTGTTTGAAATGTTTCTATCTTTTTTAGGTAGGCCTGTATGGCTGTGAACTTCCCTCTGAGGACTGCCTTTGCTGTGTCCCATCAGTTTTGGGTTGTTGTGTGTTCATTTTCATTTGTTTCCAGAAACTTTTTGATTTCTTCTCTAATTTCATTCTTGACACATTCATTGTTTAATAGCATGCTATTCAATCTCCATGATTTTGAGGGTTTTGGGTTTTTCCCTTGGGGTTGGTTTCTAGTTTCAGTCCCTTATGGTTAGAGAAAATGCTTGGTATGATTTCAATTTTCTTGAATTTGATGAGGCTTGTTTTGTGTCCTATCATGTGGTCTATCTTTGAAAATGTTCCATGTGCATTTGAAAAGAATGAGTATTTAGCTTATTTGGGATGAGAAGCTCTCTATATATCAGTTAAGTCCATTTCATCTAGGGTATTGTTCAATACCACAATATCTTTGTTCATATTTTGTTTGGAATTTCTGTCCATTTTTGACAGTGGAGTGTTAAAATTCCCTAGTATAATTGTGTTGCTGTCAATATCTTTCTTGAAGTCCTCTAAGATTTTCTTTACATATTTGGGTGCTCCTATGTTGTGTGCATACATATTTACAATGTTCATGTCTTGTTTGTGGATTCTTCCCTTGAGTAATATGAAGTGACATTCTGGGTCTCTCTGTATGGACCTTCTTTTGGAGTCTATTTTGTCTGATATGAATATTGCTACATCAGCTTTTTATTTCCTGTCTGTCTCTTCACTTTGAGTTTGTGTAGGTCTTTTATCCTAAGGTGGGTCTCTTGTAGGCAGCATATGTGTGGGTTATGCTTTCTTATCTGTTCAGTTATTCTATGTCTTTTGAGTGGAGCATTTAATCCATTTAAATTTAAGGTTATTATTCATAGGTATTTATTCCTTGCCATTTCTGTACCTGTCTTCCTCTCTCTCTCTCTCCCTCCCTCTCTCTCCCTCCCTCCCTCCCTCCCTCCCTCCCTCCCCCCCTCTTTCCTTCCTTTCCTTAAAGCAGTCCCTTTAGCATGCCTTGCAGAGCTGCTTTGGTGGAGGTGTATTCTTTTAGACTTCCTTTATCTGGGAAGCTCCTTATTTGGCCTTCTATCTTGATTGAGAGCCTTGCTGAGTAATGTAGTCTTGGTTGCAGGCTTTTGTTTCTCATTGCTTGGAATATTTCTTGCCATTCTCTTCTGGCTTGGAGTGTTTCCATTGAGATGTCAGCTGCTAACCTTATCAGGGATCTGTTGTATGTTACTTCCTGTTTCTCCTCTGTTGCCTTTAAGATTCTCTCTTTGTCTTGGAATTTTGCCATTTTAATTCTGATGTGTCTTGAAGTAGGCCTCTTTGAGTTCTTCTTAATTGGGACTCTCTGTGTTTCCTGGATTTGTGTGACTTTTTTTCTAATCAAAATAGGGAAGTTTTTCATCATTACTTTTTCAAATAGGTGTTCTATCCCTTGCTCTTCTTCTCCTTCTGGTATCCCTATTATACAGATATTATTATGTTTCATATTTTCTTGCATTTCTCTTAATCTCTCTTCATTCTTTCTGAGCCTCTTTTCCTTTTCTTGATCTTCCTGGGTGTTGTTTTTCTACTTTGTTCTCCAACTCGCTGATCCAATCTTCTGCTTCATCGATTCTGCTTTTGATTCCTTCTACTGTGTTCTTCAATTCAGAAATTGTATTCTTCATCTCCTCTTGGCCCTTGTTGATAGTTTCTATTTCCTTTTTCATGTTGATATAGTTTGCAGTGAGTTCATTGTACCTTCCCTGTAGTTTCTGGTAGCTCATTGTGAGCTCATTGAGGTTACTGATAATCATTGCTTTGAACTCACTATCCAATAGTTGAGGTGCCTCTATATTTTTTAGCATTCTTTCTGAGGCTTCCTCCTTTTCTTTCATTTGGGGATTGTTTCTTTTTCTTCCCATTGCTTTTGAGACTCTTCTTGTTAGAAGAGCCTCAGCTTCTTAAATTGATCTCTTCTGGCTCCATGGTGTGAACTTTTGTTTTATGGTGTGAACTTTTCTTTTAGAATGCCTGTGATATTTAGTGGTGCAGTCTCCTTGATCTCCCGAGCTCACTGATCTTGATTTGTAGTTTAAGTTGCCTCTGTGTTTTTGTTTGGGTTTTGATTGTTGTTGGTTCTTTCTTTGGTGGGTCCTACCCACCTGTTTGCTAACTGAGGGTCACTCTGTCCATCACCTCTTGTAATTTGTTGTGCTGGTGAGGGCAGGTTGTGTTGAAGCTGTTTCTTCCTTGTGTACAAGGTTATGAGGAAACTTTCTTGCTCTCGTTCTGTTGTTTGTACTAGGTAGTTTCTCCTCTATTTAGTTGTATTTACAGATAGGTCTTGGATTGCGGTTAGTGTGGCTTCCACTCCCTCCTTCAACTTCTTCTGTTGTTATCTGTTGGTGGTTCCTTTGTTGTTGAGTTTCCTCTTCCAGTGGGCATTCTGGTGTTCACTGCTTCCACCTACTGTTTTTTGTCATCGCTTGGAGGGGGAAGGTAAAATGGTTTAAGGCATCAAGAGAGTATTCTATGATATTTACAGTAGCAGCTGGTAGAGAAGAGATAGAGATCCTTTGACTATGTATTGTGTTAACTGTGATGTTCCACCCAACTAGCCACTTTTTGGAAGGATGGAAAGATGATGAGACTCTTGTTGGGGAGGGAATGATTGAGTTGGATCTATAAAGCAGTGAGGTTGTGGAAGGTCAGATTCTGAGGTAAGGTGCGAGTAAAGGATAGTAAATGGGTGTAGTTTGTGAGAGAATAGAGTTAACTGCTACAGTATTAGAGTTCAGGAAACTGTGAAGTGGGCTAAGATCTGGCAGGGGTGTTGTGAAGTATTTACAGTTGTATGGAACAGTTATTATTTACAATAATATTAGAGCAACCATCATATGATGGAATCTATGAGATTTGGATAACAAGAATAGGGAATATAGGACCTTGAGTAGTGTTCTATTGGTACACAAGTGAGGTGAAGGACAGTATATTAGCAATACACTATGAAAGAGAGAACAGAGGAAACCTGTCAAATGATACAATATAACCAGCCAAGCAAAGAAGACTATACAGAAAGAAGAGAAATTCAAAAATATTATTATTATAAAAGATGTAAGAATAATGTAAGAAAAAATAATAATACAAATATGCAATAACTTGCAGGTTCTCTGTAATAACAAAGTGAAATTTGTCTCACTGTCACAGCTGTTGGGATGCCCCCTCTTCAGGTCCAAATCTGGTCTTTTCAAAGTTCCAGGTTTTTTGTCTCAGTTGTGGGTATTAAAAAAAAAAGAAAAACAGAAGAAGGAAGGAAGATGAGGTGAAT
The DNA here is from genome assembly GCA_039655065.1 of Glossophaga mutica. Classification (NCBI taxonomy): domain Eukaryota; kingdom Metazoa; phylum Chordata; class Mammalia; order Chiroptera; family Phyllostomidae; genus Glossophaga; species Glossophaga mutica. The sequence goes on from CM077307.1 coordinate 113,990,581, forward strand.
TTGGAAAGAAAGGGAGAGGAATAAAACAAGAAAACAGGAAAGACAAGAAATAGGAATTCAAAGATGAAAAATAATAAAAATTAAAAAATAAAAAATTACTTAAACAACAACAACAACAACAAAAAACCAATAGCCTCTTGTTGGTTTCAAACTAGCCAAACCAGTTTTTCTGATCTTGTTGGCTGCAGCAGGCTGAGGGGCCATTAATATGGCTTTTCTCCTTTTCGGATCTGGGCAGCCTGGCACTTCCTACCCTTGGCACCTTGGGTGTGGGATGGGGTTACTGCTGTGCACTGGGGTGCAGGCATATGTTCAGCCAGGCTGCCTCAGTCCCACAGGGCTCACCCTTCCCAGTGCTGTAGGGGTGCGCAGAGCCTTCCGCTCAACCTGGGGATCCCTGCCTGGCTGGGTGGGGAGCTAGCCAGAACAGCTGCTATAGGAAAATTCCCCAAACAGGGTCTCTCTTTTCACTTTTTCTTTTTGAGAAATTCTTCCCACTCAATCCTGCCGCTCCCTATAACAGCCTGGTCTTCAGCCAGACAGTGATTATGCCCATCACTACTCGACTCCCAACCCTCCCCAAGCAGTGTTCACAGACTCCGTGGGTGTTCACAGCCCCTGTGTGTTTGCCACTTAGCCTTTATTTTCCTCTCTTTGACTTCAAGCAGCCAGGTCTCTCCCAGGGCTGCATAAAACCTTGTTTGGCTTGGGAGGGAGCAGTTGACCCAGCTCTCTCCCAAGGACCCTGTGGCAGACCCAGTGGGTGCTGGGCCTGGAGCTGCAGCCTCCCTGGTCCCCCACCAGACCCTGGGACCTTATTGTCTTGAAGCGGTCTCCTTACCGTCTGGATTTTCAGTGTCTGCTACAATTTTTGGTCTCTTATTTTCATATATCCTGGGGTACTGTTGGCTGTTTGCTCTGTTCCTCCATAGATTGGCTAGGTTTTTCTCCCGTGTATAGGAGGAAGTGGAATCTACTTCCTCCTACCACGCTACCATCTTCCTCCTAACCTGGAACTATTTTAAGTTGTTGTAAGCAGACCTATATCATTGCAACATCCAAACACATGGCAGGTATTTAATCCAGAATTTGCTGAATCTAGATTTGACAGCAGAAGTTATTTTTATTCATCCCTTGAAAATATCCATTTTATTGTCCCTTATGGCTGAACCAGCATATCAAACTAATATCACCACAAGCACTCTATAGGTCTGAGTTCCATGTCTCACTCCTGATTATAGCTATGAGCTCACTGTTTAATCTGGATTTTTAGACACAATATCTTCAATTCATCCAGAGTGGCATTCATTATTTTTTTTCTCTCAACCAGAACAGTTTCCAGAGAAGACAAAATGTTTTGAAATATCTAGGATTTCCTCCAGAGCCTGTGCTGGAGTCCAATTAGCACATCTCATTGGAATCTCCTACACACTGAGATATACTTGCTGATCTGCTATCAGCAAGTTATGAATAAAGTCCTGTGCCAAACATAATATGATATACCAAAACATCATAATAATTCCATGTTTTCCATTCAGAGATTAATTTACTCAATTATGAAACTTTGCTTTTGTTATATTTTATGAATGAAGTGATTAAAATAATCTCCCTTATCATTTCATGATACAATGATAGGTGGATGGAGTGCTGGTCTACCAATAATTAAAGTTTATTAACATTGGGATGTTTTTCTTCTGATTTTCACAATTTTCTAGAATAATGTGTTGATAATGCTCCTCATCAGTAAAATTATTTGAGCATTTTTCCAACTCGTGTATGCCTGTACTTTAACTCCATAAATATGCATAGCATTTCTCTATTAATATGTTAATGACTATTATAAAATATAAACAGAAATGTAAATTTTAAAAGGCTAATTTAAGATGAAATAAACTATATTTTAAACATGTTGCTTATCATGTGGCCTTTGTGTTGTTATTAGCTAATGCCTAAAGGTGAAACATAGACTTAGGGCATAGCTTCCTCAGGTCATAGTGTTTTTAAAGATATTTCAAATAACCTAATGGATAATACTGATTTCTTGGATGATTCTTCTCAGATATTATTATATTGCCACTGCTTTTACCTCTCAATATTGATCACTTTTATTCTAAGAGTGGAAATGTCTGCACTGTCATTTTCTCACCATTCTCTTCCGCTTGCATTTGAAGTACTTTATACTGTACTCAATCTGCAGTTTCTCTGCAGAAATTTTTCAACCATTTGTCCTTTATAAAAAATCTAGTTTAGTTAAAACTTGATAAGTGATAAATACATTTAATCAGGCAGACAAAAACTATAAAATGTCACCATTTACAAAAAGTGAATGAAGTATAAGGTAGCACTATCCACTGCTCCCATTTTGGAACCCTGCTATTTCATCAGCTACACTTGAGGTTGGACCATCTAACATGTGGACTAAATAAAGATAACAGTGTTAATCCATGTATTAAAATTTAGTAAAACTTCATTATTTTTGATAAAAATATAAAAAATAGAAGCCCTAATATTTTCTATCCATATTGTCATGAATGATCTTGAACACCCCCTGAGTGTTTATTACTCATTTTGGAAACCACTGGTCAAGGACATTGTTTCCCACTAGGTGGTTCATGAACTGAGAAGAAAATGTTGTTTTATCTTCCACCAATTCCTGACTTGGTCCACTGCCCACTTCTGGCTTTTAAGAAATGGCTGTGCTTCCCTTACTTCTCCACAATATCCACTATGACATGTGTTTAAGGATGAAAAATGCTTGTAATATTTTCTACGACCCAGCACTCTGTTATTTCCTCTAAGTAATATCTTTGGAAAACAAGAACCCAAAGCATTGTTTTGATTTCTTTATTCAAAATTTATTTCCCTACAGTTGATCAGGGTATAAGAAAGAGGAGGTAATAATGTACCTTTGAAGTCAGCCAACCAGTACTTAGAAAATAGGAACCTGGACACAAGCTGGCTGGCCACCTTTGTTCTCAGGCATGAGAGAAGGAATACAAAAGTCTCAGTCCCAGTTCCTTGGATCACTAAGAACCTTACACTAATTGCTGCAGAATATTTGAAACTCTTCACAGGTCACTCTCATGAGACAACCACAAGGACATCACTCATGATGTCTTGAGAGCAATTGTCCTCTCCAAGATCTTTCTCTTAACATCACGAAGGGTTCTATTTCTACCTTCAGCCCTACATGGATATCTTCAAGACCCAGAGAAGTTTAGGGGAGTAAAAATTGGTAATTATCTCATATGCCTTAAGTTCTTAGAATTAAATATAAATGTATGAGTTTCACTAATCCATGAAAAGAGATTAGAAACTTTATATTGAAGTCAATGGGCAATTAAAGGTTTGTGCACGTAAACATAACATAGTCAGGCTTCTATTTTAGAAAAGCTCTGGCAGGAGCTTTCTGATGAAAATGCCAAGTGATTAGAGTTTATTTTTCTTGAAACCCCCATATTCTCTGAGTTCTTTGTATCCCCATTTTAATTAAGTGCCCCTTTGAAAGTGTAATCTATTTAGTCAGCAACTTCAGATCTTTGTATAACAACTGGTTCTATCTGTTGACCACTACTAGACCTGGGAGAATCACACAGTCCTATATCAGTGAGCCACACAGAGGCCCTCCAAAAATATAAGCTCAAGTCAAGACCCTGTGATTATATACTGAGTTACAGGTCTCTGAATACTTCACTATCTCCTCTTATACATGCCTCCTTTTATTTAAAAAAGAAAAAGTCCATGCTTATTTTTCTACAATATTGTCATCAGCCTTCTCAGTAACAGACTTAGGAACAATTTTTCACAGAAAACAAGGACCTCCATGTGTGACAAGGAGAGGAAATATGGAATATGGTTAGGAAACATGTCATAGTTCCAAGGGTTTACCATTGACAATCACAAGGGTGAAAATGAGCTGAAAAAATTGAAAGCACCTGTCACTATTATTTCTTTCAATACATGTGTTTTAGTAGATATAAATTTAACAACTTGCTTGTGAAAAACCCTAGCTAGACTTATTTCCCTTGCCATCAAAGTAATTAAGGAAAGGAGAATTGGAAAGGAAGAATGGAGGAAGGGAAAAGGGAAGAGTATTTTCTGATTCTATATTATGTGTCAGACCCTGTAATAACCATTTTGTTATGTAATTTACTTATTCCTTACAATAGCCTAGTGAAGGCAATGATGCGGATCCTGGTTCATGGTGTCCGCCACATTGTGAATGAGACAAGACAAATTCACATGGACTACCAAATTCTGTGGAGGAAAAAGGTTGGTGCAGCTTCTCTCTCAAGAGGAGTAAAGGCCTTGGCCCTTGCCTTGATTGGCCTTTATTTCTTTTCTGGGCACATTACATGATGGTCCTCATTTACTATGCACAGGTTCACTTTAGGTGGTTACCTTTTACAGAAAACAAAGGAAAGCATGCCACTAATCACATAACAGAAGAAGGATATTTGCAAATGCAAAGGGAAAAGTGGTTTAACTGAGGGAGTTTTAGCCAAAAGCAAGTTTCAAAGTGGCCTAGTTACAATGCAGGCCTGAGTCCCCACAGGATAATCTATCCTTGGGTGTGGGTCCTATGCATCTCTAAGTGGGAGCTGGGCCCATGCCACACAGAACAGTCTCCTATAAGGCAAAATTTATACATTACCACTTTTAGAAGATTATGATTGTATTAATCAAAAATGAAGAATATTTTTAGTCTTCATAGAAAAACTCTCTTTTACCTTATATTAGTCCAGATTACATACACTTTCTACTTAGAAGTTCTTTCTGGGGAAGATCCAAGATGGCAGCAAAGTAGGTGAAAGTTACACCCACCTCCTCCCAGGACCAAACTTGAATTACAACTAAAATATAGAACAATCAACTTAAATAACCAACTGAAGACTACCTGAATGATAGTCTTATAACAAAAACTTTACAGAAGAAGGTATGCCTAGACTGGTGGAAAGGGTGGAGATACACAAATGGCTGGCCACACTTTCATAGTCTGGACCTGAGAATCTGAAGGGATATTTCAGCTGCAAAGGTTCCCCATTAGGAGCTTAAATCTCAACCCCATGATAGGCTCTCAAGGCCAGAGCACCAAAGCCAGGAAGAGATGTTGATATAACATCTGGCTGTGCAAATTAGCAGGACTTCTGGCTGCCAGGGAGAGAAAAGACACTCCCTTAAACAGCCAGCACACAAAATCTCATTTGCAGCATGTCACCTTGGAGTCCAACAGAGGGAGGGTGGAGCGGACAAGAGTCGTATGAAAAGAGATTGGGGTTTGTGGCTCCTTGGAGGAAGCTGAAGTGATAGCTGCCAGCGTCCCTATGCTGAGTCCTCCTCCCACACCACAAAACCAACTGTCTTGGGCAAAGGGCTCTTCTCCATACAACATCAACCTGAGGAAATGCAATAGCCCCACCCTGAGACTCCTTGTACCCCAAAGCTCATCCCCTGTGGAGGAGTTAGCTGCCTGGACCCAGGGTGAAGAAGTCTAAGGAATACTCAAGATGGGGAGGTGGGGCAGTGGCTGAGCTGCCTGGCTCTGAGGCAGGGGCTAATTTCCCATCATATCCTGGTCATGACCAGTGCCTCCTGTGCATAGGAGATACACTGGCCCCACCCTGTGGATTCCTGGCAGCCTTATGCTTCCAACTACTGGCAGTCCTGCCCTGCCTATCCGGGGTTCTCCAAGAGGTCTGGGCAGAACTTAGGACATACTGAGTTGAATGATTCTAAGAGAGGGGCCATTGTTCTTTCGCATGCCCAACCATTACATCAAATCTTGGACTATTTGGGCTTCATAAACTCTTCTGGCCTCACACTGATTATTCTCTGAGATCCCACCATACCACAAAACTCTATAGGATTTTGGAGGGTGGCAGCCAGCCTTGGGGTACTCTGAAACTTTTGCTGAATGCCTTCAGACCCAGTTTGAACCTGTATTAATCTGATAAACAGCACTAACCTTTTTGTGGTGACGCAGTGAGAACCTATTCATATAACTTAAGTACCACTAGAGGCTCTTTCAGTCACAGAGTCTAACAGGCAGCTGGCAGGTGGAGGCAGGTGTAATCAGATCTCAGGATGTTTTGGGTCTTTTGCTGTCCTGCCACAAGGCTTGGAGCTGGTGGAATCAGGCCTTGTGTGCAGCCCGTTTTTTCTTAAGCACTCTCAGTCCCAGCAGAGGCAGACATGAACTATAGATTGCTTTGTACCCCCAAACAAGTTGCCAAGGGCCAGTCGCAGGCAACATTTGACATTGATCTGAACCAGTGTTTCCCAAGAGGTCCCAGAAACAACATAATCAGGGGAGCTTCAGACAACATCAGAGCAGGATCCAAATGCCTTCAGAAGTGGCACATCTGAAAGAAAATCTCAGCAGGCACCAGACCCTGCTAAGGTGAATTATACTTTGTGTGGTTAGCATCCTCATAATAGTTGTACTCTGTGGTCAGGGCCTACCCTCACAGCCAGCCTGAGGGTCAACCACACACATGAATGGGCCAATAACAACTAAGACTCAGTTACAACAGAAGGGCTAACAAAACCCACACAAGTGACATTCCTGAAGCACCCAGTTCAGGTATCAATGAGACAGCACCATTGATCCCACAAGTCACCTGATACATGAGACCAAACTACCAAGACTGGGAGGCGTAGAAGATCTACCTAATACATAGAAACAAAAACAAAGAGACAGCCACAATGGGGAGACTAAGAAGCATGCCCCTAATCAAAAGACAGGAGAAGTCTCCAGAAAAAGGGCTAGTGAATTGGATGCAAACAATCTACCAAATACAGAACTCAAAACAATGGTTATAAAAATGCACAAGAAACTTAGGGGGGAAAATGAATGAAATCAGTGAGGACTTAAATAAAGACCTAGTAAGCATGAAAAAGGACATAGAAACCATAAAAAAGAACTAGTCGGAAATGAAATATATCATACCTGAAATGAAAAAATGCACTAGAAAGAATAAACTCTAGGTTAGATGAAGTAGAGAATCAAATCAGTGATTTGGAAGGCCAAGTAGCAGGAAAAACCCAATCAGAGCAATGAAAAAATAATTAAAAAATGAGAATAGTTTAAGGAACCTTGGAAAAAACATGAGGTCTAATAATATACACATCATGGGGATATCAGAATGAGAAAAGAGAGAGCAAGGGGTTGAGAAAGTATTTGAAGAAATAATGACCAAACATTTCCCTAACCTGGTGAAGGAAAACGACACACTAGTTCAGGAATTGCAGAAATCCAAAACAAGATGAACCCAAAAGGCCTATACCATAACACATAGTAATTATAATGGCAAAAGTTAAAGACAAAGAGAGAATCTTAAAAGCAGCAAGTAAAATAGTTAGTTACTGACAGTCGACCTCCTATAAGATTACTCACCAGACATATTTTAGGTGAGAAGAGATTGAAAAAATATTCAAGGTGATGAAAAACAAAGAAATACAAGCAAGACTACTTTCCACTGAAAAGTTAGCATTTAAAATTGAAGGAGAAATAAAGAGTTTCCCAGACAGAAAAAAAGAAAAGCTAAGAAGTTCATTACCACCAAACCAGTATTACAAGATGTGTTAAAGGGTCTTCTTCAAGTAGAAGAAAAAGGGGGAAAAAAGCAGTGAAACATAGTTTTGAATAATACAATGACAATAAATACCTACCTATCACTAATCACATTAAATGTAAATGGCTTAAATATTTCAATCAAAAGACAAGGCAACTGAATGAATAAGAAAACAAGACTCATATATATGCTGTCTACAAGAGACCCACCTCAAAATGAAAGATACACACAGGCTAAAATAATGGATGGAAAAAAGATATTTCATGCATATGGAAATGAAAACAAAGCTATGGTAGCAATACATATATAGACAAAATAAACTTCAAAAAATGGCTGTAATAAAAGACAAAGTAGGATACTATATAATGATAAAGGAATCAATCCAAGAAGAGGATATAATCCTTGCAAACTTTTATTCATCTTACACAGGAGCACTTAAACATGTAAAGCAAATTTTGATGGACATAAAGGGAAAGATCAACAGAAATAGAATCATAATATGGGATTTTAACATCCCATTGACCTCAATGGATAATCTGCCACACGGAAAATCAACAAAGAAATAGCAGCCTTAAATGACACACTAGATCAAATGGATTTAATTGATGTCTTAGAGCATTTTGCCATGAAGCAGCAAACTGTACATTCTTTTTCAGTGCACAGGAAACATTTTCTAGGATGGACCAAATGTTAAAACACAAAAGAAGTCTCAATAAATTTAAGAAGATTGAAATCATATCAAGCATCTTCTCTGATCACAATGTTATAAAACTAGAAATTAAGTAGCATAAAAATTTGAAAAACACACAAATATATGGAGGCTAAATAACATGTTACTAAACAATGAATGGGTTTACAATGAGCTAAAGGAAGAAATCAAAACATACCTTAAGACATGTGAAAATAAAAACACAGCAACATAAAATCCATGGGACACAGAAAAGCAATCCTAAGGGAGAAATTCATAGCAATGCAAGCCTATGTCAATAAATAAAAAAACTCTAATAAACAATCTAACTTTACACTTAAAGGAACTAGAAAAATGGCATTGAAAAAAGCACATATTGAGTAGAAGAATTGAAATAATAAATATCAGAGTAAAAGAAATAAAATAAATTCTAAAAAATGAAAAAAAGATCAATGAAATCAAGAGCTGGTTCTTTGAAAATCTAAGTGAGATGCATCAACTTTTAACCAGACTCATCAGGAAAAGAAGTGGCAATCAACAAAACAAACAAGCAAGCAAAATATAACCAAAGACATAGAAATAAAGAACAAACTGACAGTAACTAGAGGGGAGGTGAGTAACAAGGGAAAGAAAAGGAAGAGTTGTCAAGGGACATATATAAAAGACCCATGGACAAAGCCAAAGGGGAGAAGGATGGAGGGTGGGAGGTGGGGGTGAGTTGTGGAGAGGAAAGTGGTGGTGGGAAAATGGAGACAACTGTACTTGAACAACAATTAAAAAATGGAATAAAAAAAATAAAAAAGCGACAGGATCCAAAATATTAAAATCAGAAATAAAAGACTAGCAGTAATAACTGATACCTCAGAAACACAAAGGATTATTAGAAGATCTCATGAACAACTAACTATATACCAACAAATTGGACAATCTGGAAGAGATAAATAAATTCTTAGAAACATATTATCTTTGAAAACTGAATGAAGACATGGGAAATATGAACAGACAAGTTACAACTAGTGATATCAAAGCACTAATTATAACTTTCAACAAAAGTCTTCAACCAAATGGCTTCACAGGTGAATTTTACTTCCAAAAATTCCAAAAAAATACTTCCAAAAATTCAAAGAAAATTATGATACTGAAGAAATAAATTCAAGAAGGTACAAGTAAGTGGAAGTATTTACTGTGTTTATGGATAGGAAGAATTAATATTGTTAAAATGTTCATACATTTTATGTATGATGGGATGAGGAAAATCTATTCAACAAATGGTGTTAGGAAAATTAAACAAATATATGCAAAAATGAAACTAGAACACCTTCTTACATCGTATATAAGAATGGGCTCAAAATAGACTAAAGACTTAAACATAACTCAATACCATAAAACTCCTAGAACAAAACATAGGCAGTAAAATCTTGGACTTTTCTCTTACTAAGATTTTCTTTGTTATATCTCTGAGGGCAAAGGAAACAAAAGAAAAATAAACAAACAGGACTACATCAAACTTAAAAGTTTTTTCACCACAGAGGAAACCACCATCAAACCAAAAAGGGAATCCACTGAATGGGACACTATATTTACCAATGATAAATCTAATAAGGGGTTAATACCCAAAATTTCTAAAGAACTCATACAAGTCAAAACACACACACACACACACACACACACACACACACACACACACCAATCCAATTAAAAAATAGGCAAAGGACCTGAACAGACACTTCTCCAAAGAAGACGTACAGATGGCCAATAGACATATAAAAAGATGTTCGATGTCACTAATCATCAGTGAAATGTAAATTAAAACCACAATGAGATACCACCTCATACCTGTCAGAATAACTATCATCAATAAATCAACAAAAATCAAGTGTTGGGAAGGAAGGATGTGGAGAAAAGGGAACCCTAGTTCACTGTTGGTAGGAATGCAGACTGGTGCAGCCACTAAGGAAAAGTTTGAAAGTTTCTCAAAAAAGTTAGAAATGGAACTGCTTCATGGCCCAGCAATTGCAGTTCTGGATATATATCTTAAGAAACACAAAACATGAATTCAAAAGAACATGTGCCCCTGTGTGTGTATTGCTGCATTGTGAAAGAAACCCAAGTGTCTATCAATAGATGAGCGGATGAAAAAGCAGTGGTTCATATACACAATGGAATACTATTTGGCCACAAAAAGAACAAACTTTTACCATTTGCGACTGCATGCTGAGTGAAATAAGTCAGTTACAGAAAGACAAATGCCATATAGTTTCACTTCTGTATGAAATCTAAAGAACAGTATAAACAAACAAACAAAACAGAAACAGACCCATAGATACAGAGGACAGAATGATGGTTGCCAAAGGGGTTGGGGACCGAGATACTGGGTGAAAAAGGTAAAGGGATTGAGAAGTACAGATTGGTACTTACTACATAGTCACAAGGATGTAAACCGGCATAAAAAATATAGTTTAAAATATTATAATAACTATATATCATGATAGATGGCTACTGAAAATATCAGAGGGAACACTTTTTAAAATATTAGTATATGATTTTCTAACCACTATGCTCCTAGTGTACTACTAAAACAAATGTAAAATATTATTGAATATAAACTGTAATTGAAAAAATTTAAAATATTTTTAAAAGTTTTATATATATGTATATGTATGTATATATATAACTTGATCTGTTTAATATTATTGTTCAGACATCTGTGACTTGGAGCTACCTGCTCTCAAACAATGCAAGACCTCACATTAGCATTCTCTTCGGTTACACCAGTCTCTCTGGTATATGTTTTTTTGTCTCACATATTTGTCCACCTTTCCTTCATGGTTACATGTATGTTCGGATCCGAGGAACAATAACAAAGTAACCAAAGCTGAAGAATAAAACACCAAGGACTTTTTGGTATGCTACCCTATGCAGTATTTAGGCACTACTATCTGATCTCCCTGCACATATACCCTGACTTCCAACTTCCCTGAGCTCCCAAACAGCCCTTATGTCTCCAGCCTGTTCTCACAATGCTTCTACCAATTGAAACCATTTAGCTCACTTTTTCCACAAAGAAAATCTCTCTCTGTTATCATGGCAGCTCAGATGTGGCCCTCTCTGGGAGCCCTCCCTAATTCCCCAGGGTATTCACACAATTCTTTCCCTGTATTTTTGTCACTTTGTACAGTAATTTTTATGCCCGTGCCTATGGATAATAAATAAACTACTATAGGACAGGGTGTTAATCATATTTGTCTCTAAAACTTAGATGTATAGTACTCAATTAATATTGTCTCACTGTTCAAAGGAGTGCATGAATAAAAGAAGCCATTGGTAACTCGGCAGAAACTATAGCATAGCGTGGACAAAATAGATGCCCGGAGTCCAGTGCTTTTGGACACTCTCAGAGGAAGGTTTGCATTTGGTGATCCGGATGTTGCTAAGGTAACTTCTAGCTCGCTGTTATTATTCTCTGGGTAGCAATGTAAAGTAGACACAAAATCCATTTTGTGGAATAGCAAACAGCAATAGGTACCTTGAAGCTCTGGTACCACAGACTCTTGACATAAATTTGACATTTCATATAACTATGTCATTGTCACAAACATCCAAACTGCCCACTTTCCTTTGAAACTCATTTTATATTTTAAATTGTTCTCCACAGTTAAGCTGATATGTAGGTTTGAATTCCAATAAATTTTCCTAAACAGAGAGAGATCTGTAAAGTCAAAAGCATGTAATTTAAGAGGAAATGATGGAGGATTACCCTTTAAATGAATGACTCTCTAACAACTATGGAAAAGCAGGGCTGGGCAATGCAAACTATAAACAGCAGGTAGTCAGTAAAGCTCATTTGTCTTCTCTTGTCCCCACGACTTGTTGGATAACAGAGCCCAAATCAGCTGTTCTCACAGGTGTAATGCAGTTACCTTCAATGGTGGAAAAAGAAATTAGCTGTTGGAATCCTAGGAACTTCAGGAATCTTCAGGGCATTCTCTGGAGGTGACTACTTTTCACTCCAAAATCATGCTAGTAGCCCAAAGTGATCCAATTGATTTAAGAAATGAGAAGACAATGTCATTCGCCTTACAGTTTCTGGCTGGTTCCACCATGAATACTTCCATAGACTGAAGCAAAACCTTACCAGAAAGACAAGAACCCTAAAAACCTGTTTTAATGGAAAGTTTTGATAAATGTACTTCAGGCTGGCATTGGGGGCCTTCCCTTACTCAGAAGACCTGGCACAGGGGCCCATGTGTGTTCTGACTGCCATCTGACAGGAACATTAGGGAAACGGAAGAGATCTAGCATTGACTGTTCAACAGCTTGTATTACTGCTAATTGGTCTGTATACTTTTTCTCACCCAATAACCCCCAGATACAGAAATACAAGCCCCAAAGCCACATGCAGTTTTGTTCTGGCCATTCCACTAGCTCAAGCACAAAGGTATTTTCCTTCTTTGTGATTGCTTTAAAGATCTTCCTGTGGTTCTTATTTTAAAGAAGAATTCACCCTCTGGTTTGGATTTCTTTGTGATGACCTACTGACCTGCTCCAGCCTACAGGTAAGGACAAAAGACTTCTCTAATTACTCCTACTTGTTTGTAGACCTGCTTGTATGACTGTGATGGTAATAAAGTCAACCATGGTGATAATAGTCCCATCCTGGAGGAATTGTGCAAGCCACCAACCAGAAGTATCCCATAGGCCACCATTCACATTAAAACCTATTTGACTGTTATCTCTGGATTAGTGACCCTTACTGTCTATAGTACTCCTTACTGCATCTCTGGGGACCCAGGGTGTTTACTGATACTTAATACCAACAGACCAATAGATGTACCATGTAAAATATATCGTCCACTGATTATAAACAAGAATCAGGAGCTAACACTTTGTAAAGATAACTGTCCCACAGCAAGGTCTCCCCCAAAATGCTCCTGCCTCCCTATACCCATGTACACTAGAGTTATATCTTCAAGCAAGTCAGTATTTTCTTGTTATCACAGAATACCATATCACATAACATCATGTCCTGTCATATAGATGAGGGAGAAGGTCATCACTGAGTGATAGAAGAGGAACATGGATAGATCTCAGGAATCCTTAACTTTATGAATGTTATACAAAATACTTCACCTGTATGAATATCTGCATTATTTTTCACATGAAAAATTTTCCTACTTTTTAGCAATTTCTCAAAGGATTTGAAACACATAATGCTTAGTGACCAGGAATCTAAAGGTAACTCCTCCAAAGCACATTTAGACATTTAAACCCATGTTTGTTTGGAAGGTTGTGGTTTGCTGGTTGTCTTTGTCTTCAGGTGTTAGGGAGCCCTGGCCACTTTTTGGCCTTTCTTTTGCTCAACTTGAGTATCTCTTTCCCTGTATCCTGAGTCTCTCTCCAGGATTTCTACTTAACTGTGTGCAAACACACCCACTGGCCCAAATTATCACTCAAAAGAAATGCTTAAGTTGTCATTCCAGGTTTATTAATGCCAATATAGTTTGTAAACTTATCTAGTCTGTATCCTAAACACGAAACATCTTCAACAAGGCAGGTTTTCAGAGGGGGAGGGGAGGGAATTTCAGGGGAAAAGGGGAACGGTTTAGAGCAACAAGTGTAAAGGACTCATGGACAAAAACTATGGGGGTTGGAAATGGGAGGAAGGTGGGGAGGGCTGGGGTGGTGGGCTGGGGGTGGGGTAAAAGACAGAAAACTGTACAATATCAACAATTAAAAAATACTGATTAAAAATAATAAATACACCTTTGGAAAAGCAAATAAAATAAAATAAAATAAAATAAAATAAAATAAAATAAAATAAAATAAAATAAAATAAAATAAAATAAAATAAAATAAAATAAAATAAAATAAATAGCAGTCTCATACTTGTCATATTTCTCCCTGACAGAACAGTTTGTCTTCCCCAGCTTTCATGTCCTTCATCTTCTGGAAGACATTTGCCACCAGAGAGATGTTTTGAGTCTGTGCTTCACACAGGTCCCTCTACCCCCCTGGGTAATTTATAGCAGTTCTCTGAGTACAATAAGTATCTAAATGGGAGGGCAGAACCTTTACCAAGTCTCCTCAGAAATGTGTTCATAACAGTCTCATGTAATAAACTTCCAAATCCAGGGCACAAAATTGTAGTAAACTTAGGTAGTTTTCTTTTTCCATTCTTCCTGTTGTCTCCTTTCTACACAGTGTCTAATAGAGGAGAGAGAAGCCGCACACTGCCAGGATATATCTTTCCCTATTAGGGCAGCAAATCTCACAAGTCACAGGGCACAGTCAGTCACATCATTTACATCATTTATATAGTTAATGATGTAAAAAACAAACTAGTCAAACACTCTGATATTGCTGTATAGTTTTCAGAATTGCATAAATATTTTCAATTGATCTTCACAGCAATCCTATCAGGTTTGCAGGGAGTGAGTATTTCATATCATGTTACATAGGCAAAGACATTGTCAAAGAGGTTAAACCCACACCATATGCTAATATCTAAGAAAGATCAGACCTTGGAGGATTTCTTTTTATTATAAATTAATCCAGCGTTTATTCCATAATATGAGACTATGTCTCAAATTTGAGAGTACACAAATTCAACCTGAACAGACTACAGTTACATTCTGATGAGAACTCTCAATTCATTCTCTAGATTTTCAGGGTAAGAAGGTAGAATTTTTAAGAGGTCCTGGGTGGTATGACTTCAGAATAGTATATAATCCTAATGAATGTCAGGTTCTTACTACACAGCAGAAAGAAATAAGGTGCTCCTACTCTTCACGACAGCATGGATGGAACTAGAGAGCATTATGCTAAGTGAAATAAGTCAGGTGGTGAAAAACAAATACCATATGATCTCACCTATAAGTGGAACCTAATTAACAAAACAAACACACAAGCAAAATAGAACCAAAGGCATGGAAATAAAGAACAAACTGACAGGAACCAGAGGGGAGGAAGGTGGGGGATAATGGTGGAAGAAGGAGAAGGGTCATCAGGGAACATGTATAAAGGACCCATGGGCCAAGCCAAAGTGGGTAGGATTGAGGGTGGGAGGTGGGGGTGAGTGTGGCGCAGGGAGAGTGGGGGTGGGAAAATGGAGACAACTGTACTTGAATAACAATAAAAAACAAATAATAAAGTTGCGAAAACTGATTTGCCCTTTTCTGAAGTCATAAATAATCAAAGTAATTACAAAAGTGATCCAATATTCTCCTTTGCATCTGTTAAAAGAACACAAATAAGAATCTAAGTGATGCTTCCCAGCATTACTCTGATGTACTCAGGGGTTTTCTGCTCCCAAAACCCCCTAGCCTAGAGCTAGGCCAGTGCAGCATCTCTCGCATGCTCCCGGCACCCCTACCTAAACTTACCAGATGTCTTTAATTTCCTCCTTTCTCCTTCATGTGTTTATTGACATAGATTTTTCTGGCTGTGTACTTCTGACTTCTCTCCCAAATATTAACCCTAAAGTAACATATAAATAAAGGTAGTGAAAAAATGAACAAAAGAATTGTGTTTTGTTTCGTTTTGTCTTTTTTTCTTTCTGATGACTTGTGCACTTATCCCATAGATATAGTTATACTGCAGGAATACTAAAACAAGAAGAAAACAACTTTTCTCACTGATTAAAAGTTTCACTTCTCTTCTTAGTTTCAAGTACTGTGTTACATGTTTTATGAAATCATCTGATTAAGACAACCTTATTAGATTGTTGTAGAAAGAATTGTTTATTGAAACATAAAGTCATTAATTATTTCATGTTTCATAGCCTTTTGCTGCTTCTTTGCTCTAATAAAAACAGCACTATTCAAGAGAGAGAAGATGGCGGCGTGGTAGGAGGGAGCAGACCCCATTTTTCCTCTACTCACAGGAGAAAAACCAGGCCAATCTACGGAAGATCAGAGCAGACAAGGAGCAGTAACACAGCATATCTGAAAACAAGAGGTTGGGAATTGTAGTGGACACTGAAAAACCAGCGGTAAGGAGAGCTTTTCGGAACAATAGGAGCCCAGGGTTCCAGCGCGCAGAGAGCGAGGCAGCTGAGGCCCCGGTCCGACGCTCCGCCAAGCCCACCCCAGGGCTCTGGGGAGGAAGCTGGGTCAGCTGCTGAACCGGCTGGGAGATCTCAGGGGCCGGGGCCACTGCTCGCGGCAGAGCGAAAGTGGGTGCCCCCGCGCCAGGTCACTGCGAGACTTTGAACCGAGTTTTCTTGGTCGCCGGGTGACTACGAAAGCACAGTCGCTCCAACCGCTGACAGAGGCGAGTGTGAAGTGAGACAGCTGCATGAAAATAGGCACCCTCAGGGGACCACACACGGTCGCGGGATAGTGGACACTCGTGAAAACATAGGCGCTGGCCACTGGAGACAGCTGTGGAGCACCCGTGCCAGATCACAGGCCCCGTGCTCGAACTCGAACAGCTCAGGTCCAAGGCACAGGTGCGAGAAAGCCGCTGGAGTGTAGGCCCCACTCAGGGGCAAAGACGGCTGCGCCCGAACACAGAAAGCCTCCCAGGGGCAAAGGCAGGCGACTGCGCATGACTGGAGAACCTAGCACACACCCATAACTCGGAGAAGTGCGCACACACCAGGAGGCTCAGAACACACGCTGGAAACCCTGTGGGGAGAGGTGCCCACTAACGCTGGGATACATAGCACAATGAGGACTGAGTTCTGAACACAGAGAAAAGCAATAAGATCACCCCTCGGCCATTGCAGCCAGCAAGACCGGAAAAGCCGGCTTGGCAAGTTTGAAAACAACAAGAGGTTTTTGTTTTTGTATTTAAATATATATTTTTATTTTATTTTTTTATTTTTAATATTTTGTTTTGCCTTGCTTGTTTTGTTTTTCTTCTTCTTTTTTTTTTTTTGGCTGTTTATATTTGTGTGGGTGTGTCTGTTTTTTGTTTTGCCACTTTGTTTGTGTCTTTTTGTTTGTATGCCTGTCTATTTATGAGTTTTTAACTATTCCTTCTTCTTTATTTTTATCTTCTTCTTTACTCTCCAACTCCTTTTGCCTCCCTTGAATTCCTTCTTGTCTTATTCCGTCTTCCTTTCTTTCCATTTTTATCTCTTATACTTTCCTCCTTTTTCTTCTTTTTTTCATTTTCCTCCCTCTTCTTTTTTTAAATACCCACGAGTGAGACAAAACAAACAAACAAACAAGCCTGCAACTGTGAAAAAAAACCAGAGTTGGCCCCCAAAAGAGAGTATTCCAGCTGATGAGACAGTGGAAGCTGTGAACAACAGGATATCCAAAGGAGAATCCACCACTGAAACTCACAGATATTCTACCACAGAAGGTCATACCACAAACCCAGGGAGCCAGAACAGATCAATTTAAGAAGTTGAGGCTAACAACAAGAGTCTTACAAACAATGGGAAGACAAAGAAACAACCCCCAAATGAAAGGAAAGGAGGAAGCTCCAGAAAGAATACTAAATGAAACGGAGGCAACTCAACTATCAGATACAGAGTTCAAAGCAATGGTTGTCAGGAAGCTCAATGACCTCTCAAGGAGCTACCACAAACTACAGGAAAGTTATGATGAACTCACCGCAAACTATATCAACATGAAAAATGAAATAGAAACTATCAACAAGGGCCAAGAGGAAATGAAGAACACAATCTCTGAACTGAAGAACACAGTAGAAGGAATGAAAAGCAGAATCGATGAAGCAGAAGATCGGATCAGCGAGTTGGAGGACAAAATAGAAAAAAACACTCAGAATGAGCAAGATAAGAAAAAGAGGCTTAGAAAGAATGAAGAGGGATGAAGAGAAATGCAAGACAATATGAAACGGAATGATATCCGTATAATAGGGATACCAGAAGGAGAAGAACAAGAACAAGGGATAGAAAACCTGTTTGAAAAAGTAATGATGGAAAACTTCCCTAATTTGGTGAGAGAAAAAGCCACACAAATCCAGGACACACGGAGAGTCCCAATCAAAAGGAACCCAAACAGGCCCACTTCAAGACACATCAGAATTAAAATGGCAAAATTCCAAGACAAAGAGAGAATCTTAAAGGCAGCAAGGGACAAAAAGGAAGTAACATACAAGGGGGCCCCAATCAGGTTAGCATCTGATTTCTCAATGGAAACGCTCCAGCCAGAAGACAATGGCAAGAAATATTCCAAGCAATGAGAACCAAAGGCCTGCAACCCAGACTACTTTACCCAGCAAGGCTTTCAATCAAGATAGAATGCCAAATAAGGAGCTTCCCAGACAAAAGAACTCTAAAAGAATACACCTCTACCAAACCAATTCTTCAAGGGATACTAAAGGGACTGCTTTAAGGGAAGAAAGGAAAAGACAGAGAAAGAGAGAGAGGAAGACAAGTACGAAAATGGCAATGAATAAATACCTATCAACAATAACCTTAAATGTAAATGGATTAAATGCTCCAATCAAAAGACATAGAGTAGCTGAATGGATAAGAAAGCACGACCCACACATATGCTGCCTACAAGAAACCCACCTCAGGACAAAAGACATACACAGGCTCAAAGTGAAGGGCTGGAAAAAAATTTTCCAAGCAAACGGTCAGGAAAAAAAGCTGGGGTAGCAATACTAATATCAGACAAAATAGACTTCAAAAGAAGAGCCATAAAGAGAGACCCAGAAGGTCACTTCATAATACTCAAGGGAAGAATCCACCAAGAAGACATAAATATTGTAAATATATATGCACCCAACATAGGAGCACCTAAATACATCAAGAAAATCTTAGAGGACTTCAAGAAAGATATAGACAGCAACACAATTATAGTAGGGGATTTTAACATCCCATTGTCAAAAATGGACAGATCTTCCAAACAAAATATCAACAAAGATATTGCAGCACTGAACAACACTCTAGAGGAAATGGACTTAACTGATATATATAGAGCCCTTCATCCCAAAGAAGCTAAATACACTTTCTTTTCAAATGCACATGGAATATTTTCAAAGATAGACCACATGATAGGACACAAATCAAGCCTCAACAAATTCAAGAAAATTGAAATCATACCAAGCATTTTTTTTGACCACAAGGGACTGAAACTAGAAACCAACCCCAAGGAGAAAAACCCAAAACCCTCAAAATCATGGAGATTGAATAGCATGCTATTAAACAATGAATGGGTCAAGAATGAAATTAGGGAGGAAATCAAAAAGTTTCTGGAAACAAACGATAATGAACTCACATTGACCCAAAACTTATGGGACACAGCAAAGGCAGTCCTCAGAGGGAAGCTTATAGCGATACAGGCCTATCTAAAAAAGACAGAAACATCTCAAACAAACAACCTAACCCTATGCCCACAAGAACCTGAGGAACAACAACAAAGACAGCCCAGAGCAAGTAGAAGGAAAGAAATAACCAAGATAAGAGCAGAATTAAATGACATAGAGACTAAAAGCACAATCCTAAAGATCAATGAATCCAGGAATTGGTTCTTTGAAAAGATCAACAAAATCAACAAACCTTTAAGCAGGCTCATCAAGAAAAAAAAGAGAGAGGACTCAAATAAACACAATCAGAAATGAAAGAGGAGATATTACAACCGACACCGCAGAAATACAAAGGATTGTAAGAAATTACTATGAAGAACTGTATGCCAAGAAAATTGAAATCCTAGGTGAAATGCACAGGTTTCTAGAAAAATATAACCTTCCAAAACTCAATGAAGAAGAAACAGAAAGCCTGAACAGACCAATAACAGCTGGTGAAATTGAATCAGTAATCAAAACACTCCCCGCACACAAAAGCCCTGGACCAGATGGTTTCACAGGAGAATTCTACAAAACATTTAAGGAAGTGCTAACCCCTATCCTTCACAGATTATTCCAAAAAATCCAAAAAGATGGAAGACTCCCAAACTCTTTTTATGAAGCCAGCATCATCGTAATCCCAAAACCAGATAAAGACATAACAAAGAAAGAAAACTTCAGGCCAATATCACTGATGAACATAGACGCTAAAATCCTCAACAAAATATTGGCAAACCGCATCCAACAATACATTAAAAAGATCATACACCATGACCAAGTGGGATTCATCCCAGGGATGCAAGGATGGTTCAACATTCGCAAATCCATAAATGTAATTCATCACATAAACAAAAGCAAAGACAAAAATCACATGATCATATCAATAGATGCGGAAAAAGCATTTGATAAGGTACAGCACCCATTGGTGATAAAAACGCTCAGCAAAGTGGAAATAGAGGGAGCATTCCTCAACATAATAAAGGCTATATATAAGAAACCTACAGCCAGCATCATACTCAATGGGCAAAAACTAAATTCTTTTCCACTAAAATCAGGAACAAGGCAAGGCTGTCCACTTTCACCACTTCTATTCAATATAGTATTGAAAGTATTAGCCACAGCGATTAGACAAGGAAAGGAAATAAAAGGCATCCAACTTGGAAAGGAGGAAACAAAACTATCATTGTTTGCAGATGACATGTTAGTATACATAAAAAATCCTATAGTCTCGGCCAAAAAACTGCTCGACCTAATAAATGAATTTGGCCAAACAGCCGGATACAAAGTCAATATCCAGAAATCAAAGGCATTTTTGTATACCAACAATGAAACAACAGAAGCAGAAATCAAGAAAAAAGTCCCCTTCGATATAGCAAAAAGAAAAATAAAGTACCTAGGAATAAACCTAACCAAGGAGGTAAAAGACCTGTATGTAGAAAACTACACAACACTGAAGAAAGAAATCAAGGAAGACACAAATAAATGGAAACACATACCGTGTTCATGGATCGGAAGAATTAACATCATCAAAATGTCCATACTTCCCAAAGCAATCTACAGATTCAATGAAATACCTATTAAAGTACCAATGGCATATTTCACAGATATAGAACAAACTCTTCAAAAATTTATATGGAACAATAAACGACCCAGAATAGCGGCAGCAATCTTGAGAAAGAAGAGCAAAGCAGGAGGGATCACAATACCTGATACCAAAATGTATTACAAGGCCACTGTAATCAAAACAGCCTGGTACTGGCATAAAAACAGGCACATGGACCAGTGGAATAGAACAGAGAGCCCAGAAATAAACCCTAGTCTCTACAGTCAAGTAATATTCGACAAAGGGGGCAGCAACATAACATGGAGTAAAAATAGCCTCTTCAACAAGTGGTGTTGGGAGAACTGGACAGCTTCGTGCAAGAAAATGAAACTCGAGCACCAACTTACACCATACACAAAAATAAACTCAAGATGGATAAAAGATTTAAACATAAGCCGTAACACCATTAAAGTCCTAGAGGAGAACATAGGCAGGAAAATCTCAGATATTACACGCAGCAACAGTTTTACTGATATGTCCCCTAAAGCAAGGGACATAAAGGATAGAATAAACAAATGGGATATCATCAAAATAAAAAGCTTCTGCATGGCCAAGGATAACAATATAAAATAAAAAGAGAACCGACTGTGTGGGAAAACATATTTGCCAATGATATCTCAGATAAGGATTTAATCTCCAAAATATACAAAGAACTTACACGACTCCACTCTAAGAAGACAAGCAACCCAATTAAAAAATGGACAGAGGACTTGGGCAGACACTTCTCCAAGGAGGACATCCAGAGGATCCAGAGACACATGAAAAGATGCTCGATATCTGTAGCTATCAGAGAGATGCAAATTAAAACCACAATGAGATACCACTTGACACCAGTCAGAATGGCCCTCATAAACAAAGCAACAAACAGCAAGTGTTGGAGAGGTTGTGGAGAAAAGGGGACACTAGTGCACTGCTGGTGGGAGTGCAGGCTGGTACAACCACTATGGAAAACAGTATGGAATTTTCTAAGAAAACTAAAAATGGATATACCTTTTGACCCAGCAATTCCACTGCTAGGACTATATCCTAAGAACCCTGAAACACCAATCCAAAAGAACCTATGCACCCCTGTGTTTATAGCAGCACAATTTACAATAGCCAAGTGTTGGAAGCAACCTAGATGCCCATAAGTAAATGAATGGATCACAAAACTGTGCTACATTTACACAATGGAATTCTATGCAGCAGAAAAAAGAAGGAGCTCATACCCTTTGCAACTGCATGGATGGAACTTGAGAGCATCATGTTAAGCGAAGTAAGCCAGGCAGTGAAAGACAAATACCGTATGATCTCACCTTTAACAGGAACCTAATCAACAAAACTAACAAACAAGCATAATATAACCAAAGACACAGAAATTGAGAACAGGCTGAAAGTCACCAGAGGGGAGAGAGGAGGGAATTTCAGAGGAAAATGGGAAGGAATTACAGGAACAAGTATAAAGGACACATGGACAAAAACTATGGGGGGGTGGAAATGGGAGGAAGGAGGGGAGGGTTGGGGTGGTGGGTTCGGGTAAGAATAAAAGACAGAAAACTGTACAAGATCAACAATTAAAATAAAAATTAAATAAATAAATAAATAATAAAAATAAAAAAAAAAAAACAGCACTATTCAGTCCTTCACACACCAGAGACCTTGGTACCCCAACCCTTCTTATCCTTTCAATATCTGTGCTTATAATTATATGAGAAACTTCAGCTGCTGGAACAAAGACCCTACTGCCCTTTCAGAGAGACAGAATGAAGCAAATTTATGGGTATTTATAGAATTTAGGCTCCTGTTCAAATGCAAATGAGCAGAAGAACTTGAGGGGAGAGAGAGACACAAAAAATACTATCCTTAGGTATTTGCAGAAAAATAAATGGAAATGATCTAGAAACATGCAACAGATGCTCAGTCTCACTGGTAATTAGAGAAGTTAAAATCTGAACCACGTACAATATTATCCCACACCAGCAAATTGGGAAAAATTGAAAACTATGACAATTCCAAGTAATGAAGAGGCTGTATAGATGTGGAGACATGCATCACACTATTGATGGGAAGATGAACTGGTACAACCACTTTAGAAACTATTTGTAAATATCTAATAAAGATGAATATTTAGAAACCCTACTACCCAGCAGTTTTATGCCAGCATATATATTCTGTAGACCATCTTAAAATTGTGTCATAGGAGTTATATATAAAAATGTTCATAGTAAAATAGTAAGTAAATTGCAATATATTCACATAATAAAATGTATAGAAATATATTCAGATACAGTACTGAAAAGAAGTGAACAGAGCTGGAAAATCAACATAAATAAGTAAATAAATCTTCCAAATAGTGTGTTGAGGAAAAAACCCCACAAAACATTGCAGAAGAATATTTCCAGTATAACACAATTTACATAAAGTTGAAAAACATGCAAATAAATGCCACATATTCTTTAGGAATGCTTAGATGGGTAGTAGCAGCACAAAGAAATGTATGGGTGAGATATAGCAGATCAGTGTCCTGGGCACATTTTAGTGGAGGACCTCCAAATGATGCACTTGATGAGGCATATATAGGGGCTTCAACTAATTTTCTACTTCTTGGGTATACTGTGCATAGGTGTTTATTATATTTAAAAGTTTTTAAATGTAAAGTCTTTCATGATTTATTATTTTAAAAATCTCAGTGAGTTGGCTGTATGTTGAACCTCACTACATTAACCACAGATCTACCATCACTCAGCTGGGTTCTGGAACTTGAATGGTAGCCCTGCCACTGGTGGTAGGATGATGGACATGGTCAATGCCATTGGAAGCCAGGTGAGAAGTCTAAGAGTTAAAATGGATATGTTCCACTGGCCTTTCAAATAGAAGGTCAGCTATTCCTCTTAACAGAGTAAGGTCATGAATGTAAAAGGAAAAAAAAACACAGGACACTCAAGAGTGTGATTTAATGTTGTTTCTGAAAGCTTAATTGAACTCTCTATTAAAAGGAAATTTATTCTCATCACTGATGCTTCTGGGTTAGGGACCCAAACCAAGGTACTTCTACGCAGCATAGCTTGCACCAAGAAAAGGAAACTGAATTTGGTAAAGCAGGGTACAGACTTTTTTTCTTTGGTCAAGGAATAGAAAAGGGTGAGTTCATGCTCTAAGGGTCCTTTCTCCCCACCTGGGGAGGAACTTTCTGTATTTATAGGCTATGGTGTAGAGTAATTAAATTCTTTTAGGTATGTGTGGTTATTTTTCTGTTGCATTCAGCCCTTTTGCACATTGTTTTTCTGCACATGATACCCCATTGGCATCTTGGTCTCTGTGTTTGGCACCTTGGTCTTTGGTACTGGCAATACTTTTCAGTTCCTGTAAACAAGCATAGCTCATGGCAGTTTAGGTATTAAGACATGTTACGGTCTTTGGGGTGGCATTCTGACATTAAAACAAGTTTTCTATGCAGATGTTTGTATTCAATGTGCAACTTGGGCTCCAACAAGAAAGGCTGCACCTGGAAAACACCGCTGCGTCCTCCTGGCTGATGGATACTGCTCTCCATGCTAGGGGGCCACAGAGTAGGAAGGCAGTGGCACCAGTTTTCAAATTAACAATTTAAAATTACTTATTTTTCCACCAACACACTTACTAAAGAGAACTGCTAGTTTCATTTTGGGGACTTTAGTGGCCTTGAAACACAGTTATATGTGGGCCCAGGATAGGATGCACAGAGGATCATGTCAGGATGATAGGGTGAAGGCAGAGAGATAGAGTAGGTAGGGAAATGCAGAGAGAAAAAAGACACCTATCTCACAGGTGAAACACTTATAGAGAAAAGTGTGATCATCCAGAGGTACAAATGAAAAGGATGGCAGTAGATCATGAAAAACCATGTGTGGCCAAGGAAGGTCATGACAAAGAATCAAAATCTTGACTCATGAGCAGTGGCAGGTTTGGGGTATTGATCTATGGTTAGTAATAGGCAGTACGATAATACGGAATTTAGAAAGGTCTCTCTATGCTACATCTTTTGTTGTATTTTCCTATTCAACTTGTTTCTCTTTGCTTTGCCTTTACATACCTCATTAAACATAAACATGAAACAAATGAGCAGGGCCTAGGAATCTGAAGAGACAGCAATTACTTAATACCCAGTGAGCAAGTCAAGGAACCAGCCATTAGGATGGAAAGCAAATCCACTTCCTTGTGGAGAGACATCCATCTCTTCAGCCAATGAGTCAGATAAGCTTGGGGAAGTGATTTCCAAACATAGCGAGGTGTTGATCTGAAATGAAATGAGCCACCAAATCATTGAGGGTTTTAGAATCCAGACTAATTGGCTAAACTCTCTCTAAAGGCTTTGAAAGGTGCTAAGTGAAGAAGCAAACTAGTCTTCCGTTTTGTCATGCTTTCAAAGAAGCAAGCACTTCCAGCTGTTGAGATTTGTCTTTGCTCTGCCCATCCATGCCACAGAATGCCAGAAAGGTGGTACATTTCCTTTTCCAGGATAAAGGGGAACCCAACAGGAAAAGAAAACACAAAAGCCCTCTAAATATTTTGACCAAAGTCTATTACAAATATTTTCTTCCTTGTCATCTGATCTTTGGTTTAAAACAAGAATAGGACTCCTGGTTGTTAGTGGTCTAAGAGGATAGAGTAGAAACATCTTCAAATTTTTAATTATTAGCTGGTTTCCCATAGGAAGTTTCTGATTTTGAACCTCTCAAATCACAGACTATTTGACACAGTAGAGTGCAGTTTGGCAAAAACTTAACAGGTTTTCATGATGGTTCTGCCACTCCAATTCTACAATCCTGGACACATCACTTATCCTCTCTGTAATTCAGTTTCCTCATCTATGAAACCGGAAAAGTAATAATCCCTACCTTATTTGGGCTGAAGTGAAGTTTAAATGAATACTGAGTGCTCAGCAAGTAAGTATCTCCAAACAAACCCATTACCCAAATTATTAGTGATTTATGGGTCTGCATGTGTGTATTCAGGGTGAAGAAAAGTGAGTTGCATTTCACACCGCAAAATAAATAATTTAGTAACACCTAACAGCACATATATCTGGGAGGCCAGATACATCCCACAAATCCTTTTTGGCTGTTGGGGTTCAGAAATCCAGCTGCTGGAACTCCTCATCTTGCAACTCTAATTATCATGCAGTTTGGGGCCTCATGCCATAATCTTTACTGTTTTTCCTTGCCCCTTCCTTACTGCAAGAGACTGAACTCTGCCCTAGGCCCCCTATCCCTAGAGTCCATGCCCATGGCTTTTGTTAAAAAGGGAAATTAAAATACTACTTTGTTTGTCTTGTTATTTTCCTACTAGGAAGCTGTTAGGATTTGGACATTGCCCAGTCCCTCATTTAATGTTTTCCTTTCAGTCACCTGTCACCTATTTATTTTTAAGCACTTATCATTTACCATTATTTTATTTTATAATATTTAGCTACTTTTCATACTATTGTCATTATCTCCTTTGTGAGTTAATATTTTTACATTTCACGATACTTCCTCATATTATTGACTTTTAAAATACTGTTTTATTTATTTTGCATATTTCTTTTTTGTCCTCTGCTGAGAGTATTAATTATAACCTGAATCAGGACTGCCAGAATTATCATAGAAGCAATCTTTGATTTTTGTTGTTTCAGTTTTGCTTAAAAATTTTTCTCCCTTATATGTATGTCCTGTTTGTTTGTTTGTTTGTATTTTGTAATAACTATGACACGGAAGTAACTATCCAGGTGGAATCTGTCCTAATTTATTATCAGTATGAAAAACAAATAGCTAGCATGTTACCAGCCAAAACTACAAACCTAGGACATTTTGGGATCCTGTTCACTTTTACAATCAATAGAAAATGTGATGTTGGACTATTTTGTTTTATATTTTTATTTAAAAATCTTATCTAATTATTCTCTTATATCATTTCATAGTTTTAGTACTTTTCATCATATTCTTTTTATTTTAATTGTTGTTCGAGTACAATTTTCTGCCTTTTACTCCTATCCCATCATATTTTTCATTGACATATTCTATGTTGATATAATTTTTACATTTATTATTAAAATGTTTCAATTTTATTTTAAATAAAGTTAATTTTCTCTTTGTATCAATATGTAATATACTATTTATTTTTTGTTTTAGCTTATCTTAACTCTTCATTCTTTTATATATCTTAATCCCTTAGACTTTTTGTCTTGTTTTATTTGTCTTATCCTATTTTGAATTTAATATTAATTTTGGTACACTTTATTATATATCAGCCTTTACATGTTATTTTTACATTATATATTTATGCACTTGAGTAATTTTGTTTATTTATTAGTAACTTAAAGGAGATTTAAAATTCTTACATACAAAAAATATATCAAAAGCTCAAAGATGGCATTTCTCACCCTGGCTGGTGTAGCTCAGTGTATTGAGCATAGACCTGCAAACCAAAGGATTGCTGGTTCAATTCCCAGTCAAGGCACATGCCTGCATTGTGGGCCAAGTCTCCACTAGAAGGGTGTGAGAGGCAACCTCACTTTGATGTTTCATCCCTCTCTTTCTCCTTCCATTCTTCTCTCTCTAAAAATAAATAAATAAAATATTTTTTAAAATGTCAGTTCTTCACTCATTTTCTTTAACCATATAAGATTTATGTTACTGTTTCTACTTTTTAATTTAAAACTTTGGCTACTTATTACTTTTAGTTTTATTATAATCTAATTTACATTTATTTATTTATTTTTAATGTATTTTATTGATTATGCTATTACAGTTGTCCCATTTCTCCCCCATCATGCCCCTCCACCCTGCATACCCCCTCCCACCCACATTCCCCCTTTAGTTCATGTCCATGTGTCATAAGTTCTTTAGCTTCTACATTACCCACACTAATCTTGCCCTCCCGCTGTCTATTTTCTACCCACCATTTATGCTACTTACTCTCTGTACCTTTTCCCCTCTCTCCTCCTCCCACTCCCCTGATGCTAACCCTCCATATGATCTCCATTTCTGTGGCTCTGTTCCTGTTCTAGTTGTTTGCTTTTGTTTTAGGTGTGGTTGTTAATATCTGTGAGTTTGCTCACTTTTCACTGCCCTATTTTTTTATCTTCTTTTTCTTAGTTAAGCCCTTTAACATTTCATATAATAAGGGCTTGGTGATGATGAACTCCTTGAACTTGATGTTATCTGAGAAGCGCTTTATCTGCCCTTCCATTCTAAGTGACAGCTTTGCTGGATAGAGCAATTTTGGATGTAGGTCCCTGCCTTTCAAGACTTTAAATACTTCTTTCCAGCCCCTTCTTGCCTGTAAGTTCTCTTTTGAGAAATCAGCTGACAGTCTGATGGGAACTCCTTTGTAGGTGACTGTCCCCTTATCCTTTGCTGCTTCTAGAATTCTCTCCTCCATTTTAATCTTGGCTAATGTAATTATGCTGTGCCTTGGTGTGTTCCTCCTTGGGTTCAACTTCTTTGGGACTCTCGGACTTCCTGGTAGTCTATTTCCTTTGCCAGATTGGGGAAGTTCTCCTTTATTATTTGTTCAAATAAGTTTTCCACTTCTTACTCTTCCTCTTCCCCTTCTGGTACCCCTATAATTCGGATGTTGGGACATTTAAAGATGTCCCGGAGGTTCCTAAGCCTCTCCTCATTTTTTTGAATTCTTGTTTCTTCCTTCTTTTTTGTTTGGTTGTTAGTTTCTTCCATCTGGTCTACTCCATTGATTTGAGTCCCAGTTTTCCCCCAATCTCTATTGGTTCCCCATGCATCTTCCTTCATTTCACGTATTGTAGCCTGCATTTTTTCATCAAATTTCAGAGCAAAATCAACCAATTCTGTGAGCATTCTGATGACCAGTGCTTTGAACTGTGCATCTGATAGCTTGGCTATCTCTTCGTCACTTAGAGGAATTGTCTCTGGGGGAATTGTCTCTGGGGGAATTGTCTCTGGGGCTCTGTTTTGTTCTCCGGTTTGAGCCATTTTTGGCGTTTTGTTTTGTTTTGTTTTGGTTTGGTTTGGTCTGTTCAAGGCTGTTACGTAGTGAGGGGTGGCGCCTTAGGCGTTCCTCAGTGTAGGGCAGCCCAGTCACTGGGTTGTGACGCTGTATGTGGGGGCGGGGTATGAGAGGGAACAATGGCGCCTGCTCCGCTCTCTCTTGAGTTCCAGTTCCTTCTGCTGCTTCCCCTTCGCCTGGGTTATCTGCGCACGTGAATGTGGGACCACCTGGTCCGCCAGCCACCTTGTGCAGCCTCACAGGTCTGCAGAGTTGCTACCCCGTGCGACAGCCGCCACCTGTGGGCCTGCCAGCTGTCTGCAAACTTGGGAACTGCCAGTCACTGCCGCCTGTGTTCCCGGGTCCGCACCTCCACTTTTTCCTGCTGGTACTCTGCCCCTCTTACCGGTCTGGATGAATGGTTGTTGGTCTTCCTTACAGTTCAATTTTCCATTAGATCTGGTTGTTTTCTTGTTTCTAAATATTTGTTGTCCTTAATTTTGGTTGTGAGAGGAGGCACAGTTTGTCCACCTACGCCTCCATCTTGGCCAGAAGTCTATTTATTTTAAAAGTATTCAAATCTGAATATGACCTATTGGTATATGCAAATATGACAATTGTAAAAATATAAAAATTAAAAATGGGCTACGAGCTCTTTTCAGATAACCCCTGTTGACAAATATTCATGCACTATGAATATTAAAACATTGAAACAGTATTAAAATCTAGAGAATGGAAAGTAAAAGCTCTTCTCTTTCCATTTTGACCCATCTTGCCAGAGCTCACCACAATTATAGCCCCTAAAGCCTTTAATATGTTTTCTGTCACCCCAGATGTCTGTTTGCACAAATACAGATATGAGGCCAAAAGATAATTTCTTTTTAGCTTCAGCATAATAGGGAAAAATATGCTAATTGGAAAGTAAAGGGTGTGCCAAGCTTCATATAGCTATTTATTTCTAAAATATTATGTTAGAACCAAGATGGTGGAGGAGTAAATGGAAGCTACACTAACTTCCCAGAACCAACCTTGAATTACAATTAAATTGTAGATAAATCATCCTAAATACCAAATAAACACTAGTTGGACAGAACCTTATAACCAAGGACAGAGATAAGAAAGCACTTCACCACAATGTGACTGGTAGGGAGTACAGAGGAGGTGCAAGAGGGCTGGCTGCACTCCCATAGGTAGCAGCTAAAGTTCCAGAGGGATATTTCAACAGCTGGGGGTTCCTCCTTAGAAGTGTGGGCTCTAAGCTCTAAGCTGCGCTCCCCAGCCTGCAGCACCAGAGCTGGAAAGGAACCCAGATTAATATCCAGCTGTGAAAATCATCAGGGTTCTGTCTGTCAAGGAAAGATGGCTAGAAATGCAGAGAGCCACAACACAGAATTTCATTTGTAGCCAGTTATCTTGGGTTCCAGCAGAAGGAGAGAAAAGTGGACTAGAGATACATGAGGGTAGTATGAAGGCTCTGGGGAGAGAACGGAAGGAACAGCCAACAGGATCCCTGTGCTTAGTCATTCCCCATATTTCAGAGACCATCTTTCTTAGGCAGAGCATTTTCCTCCAAGTAGCATTATCCTGACAAGTAATAGCCCTGCCTGCAGGAATTACTGAGATTAAGCCAGGCTGATGAATACAGCTTGAAGAATATCACTGATTAAGTTTAATGAGTAAGGTGGATCTTTGGAAAATCTGAGACTTTAGCTGACCCTTCCCTGGGCATAATGCTGGCAAAAACCAGCTTTGGTATGTAGCCTTGTTCTTTCTGCACACATTCAAGCCTAGCAGAGGGAGCCACAATCTGTGGACTGCTGACAGCTATGAATAAGTAGCCCAGGGCCAGTATCAAGCAGCATCTGACAAAGGTTTGCACCAGAGTCCTTGCAGATCTACCTAATATGTAGAAACAAATAAAAAAGAAGCAGCCAAAATGGGGAGACAAAGTAGACCCCAAATGAAAGAGCAAAAAAATTCTCCAGAAGAAGAACAAGATGAAATGGAAACAAACAATTTATCAGATAGAGAGTTTAGAGTAATGATTATCAGGATACTCTACAACATGAAAAAGGCATAGAAAATATAAAAAAAGGTCTAGTCAGAAATAAAGAATTAAATATCTGAAATAAATAATACTCTAGAAAGAATAAATAGTAGGTTAGATGAAGGAGTTAATCAAATGAGTAATTTGAAACACAACATAGAAAAAAAACACCCAGGCAGAGCAGTAAAAAGAAAAAATAATTTTAAAAAAATGGGGAAAGCTGAAGAAACATTTTGGACAACATGAAGTGTAAGAACAGCCACATTGTGGGAAAGCCAGAAGAAGAAAGTTACTAAGGGAGTGAGAGCCTATTTAAAGAAATACTGACTGAAAACTTCCCTAATGTGATGAAGAAAAAAGACACACATTTCAGGAAGCTCAGGGCCCCAGACAAGTTGGACCCAAAGAAGCCAACACTGATACACATTAGAACTGAAATGACAAGGCTTCAAGACAAGCAGAGAATCCTAAAAGCCAAGAGAGAAAAGCAGGTAATTACCTACAAGGGAGCACCTATTAGACTGTCATCTTATTTCTCAACAGAAACATTCCAGTCCTGAAGGGAATAGTATAAAATATTCAAGGAAATGAAAGGCAAAGACCTACAACCAAAACTACTTTATCCAACAAGGTTATCATGTAAAATCAAAAGAGAAATTAAGAGCTTCTGAGACAAGAAAAAACTATGTTAGTTTGTTAATACCAAACCAGTACTGCAACAAATGTTAAAGGGCTTGCATTAAGAAGAAGAAAAACTGAAAGAAAACAAAGCAGGAAAATAGTATAACAATAAAATGGCACTAAATACTTATGTATCAATAATCGACTTAATGTAAATGGATTAAATTGTCCAACCAAAGACATAGGGTAGCTGAATAGATAAGAACACATTACCCATATATGTATGCTGCCTCCAAGGGGCCCCCTTCAGGTTGAAAAATACACACAGTCTAAAAGTAGAGGCGTAAAAAAGACATTTCATGCAAATGGAAAGAAAAGAGAAATGAGTGGATCAAAAAACAATGGTACATTTACACAATGGAATGTTACATAGCAGAAAGAAAGAAGAATTCCTTTCTCTGCTTGACAAATAATGTACGGTGTCACATATGTGTGGAATCTTAAGAAAAAAATACTCAAACTCATACAGAGAGTAGAATGGCTGTTGCCAGGGGCTGGAAGTGTGAGAAATGGGTAGATGTTGGTCAAATGGTACAAACTTCACTTACAGGAGGAATAAGTTCTAAGGATATAGCATGCGACTCTAGTTAATAATACTGTATTATATACTTGAAATCTGCTAAGAGAATAGGTCTTAAGAAGTCTCACCAAAAAGAAAAACACGAACTATATCAAGTGACACATTTGTTAATTAAATTGATTGTGAAAATAATTTCATAATGTATATATATAATTAATCATTGTACACTTAAAAAAGAAAGAAAGAAAGAAGGTGCTCCTACCCTTCACCAGAGCATGGATGGAACTGGAGAGCATTATACTAAGTGAAATAAGCCAGGTGGTGAAAGACAAATACCATACGATCTCACCTATAAGTGGAACCTAATTAACGAAACAAACAAGCAAGCAAAATATAACGAGAGATATGCAAATACAAAACAAACTGACAGGGACCAGAGAGAAGGAGGGAGAGATAATAGAGGATAATAGGGGAAGCTTCATCAAGAAACATGTATAAAGGGCCTATGGACAAAGCCAAATGGGGTAGGTTTGAAGGTAGGAGCTGGGAATGGGTTGGGGGCAGGGGGCTGGGTTCAGTGAGGTGAAAATGGAGACAAGTGTACTTGAACAACAATAAAAGTAAATAAATAGATGAGATAGATAGATAGATGATAGATAAATGTGACTTGGAATGATGCTAATGAGATAAATCTCAAATACTGTGGGCCTATTGTATTATAATATCAGTACCAGGAATATAATGAAAGGCCTTTAAGTGTGAGGGTGATCTGATCAATAATAATGTACCTATGTCTCAGATTTAGAGACTGGAATGGAGGGGCAAGACCAGACGCAAAAACTGTGTAAGGTACTGAAGCAAAACCAGAGATAATGTGAATGCTCCAGAGTACTGATCTACACAGTATAAATATAGAGAAATGGAAGACAAGAGTGTGGAGATGAAAAATGTCCTGGCCTTAGAATCAAGACATCCAAATTCCTTGCTAACTTCAACAGAGTAATGATATTTCTGGTCTTAAGTTTCTTTACCTGCAAAGTAAAGAATTAAGCTATATGACTTCTAGGACCCACTCCAGATTTAATGTCTATGGTTACTTTTCTGACAGGACCAAAGTAAATAAAAATAAACTTTACTTTTAAAAAAGAGAGAGATAATGGGAATTTACAGTTAGGTTGTCAAGTATAGATGGGAACAGCAGACAGATTTCAGAACTGTTTAAAATATGAAATAAAAAATATTTGAGGACTGGCCAGGTGACTCAGTTGGTTGGAGCATCATCCCATGCTCCAAAAGGCTGTTGGTTCCATCCCCATCCCTGGTCAGGGCACATTTCTAGGTTGTTGGTTCAGTCCCTGGTTAGGACATGTACAGGAGGTGATTGATCCATGTTTCTGTCTTACATCAATGTTTCTCTTTCCCCTTTACTTTCTCTCTAAAATTAATAAACTATTCTCTGGTGAAGATTTACACACACACACACACACACACACATTTGGAGATTTATTTCTGTGACAACTGAGATTTTAAGACTGGTAAATTTCTTGTTTGAATAACTAGATAAACTAGATGAAAATTAAGTAGATAATTCATTGATATTAGAAACTCAGATGAAGAGAAATCAGCACTAGGGAGAACACTATAATGAGCCTAAATGCTAGTTAGCCACAGATTAATGTTGATCATTACCTAAATGCCCAACTGGTCTCATCTGGTAGCCCCCTGGGATTACTCACATAATTTGAATCTTCCCAGTTAACACCTCTTTAATTCACTCATTTCATGATCCAGGGTATTTCTTGGATATGATTAAAACTAAAAATGTAGATTTAAAAATAATTACTATGGCTTAAGTTAAAGATTCGTAATAGTTCTAGAGAGGTATATTTACCTCGGATATATAGCCCTAGGAAAAATAAAACCTTCAGGTTATAAATTACCAACCAAAAATGATTCAATCAAACATTTTAAATCAAATAAACTTTTGGATCACAGTTTTCCTTCACTGGCACTTTATTTATTTATTTATTTATTTATTTATTTATTTATTTATTTATTTATTTATTTTTTACAAATCTTATTTTTTATTTATAAGTTGTAGCTTAACCAGAAACCCAAAACAACTCAGTGAATATTTCTCTTTATCATTTGTGACTACTTTATTTATTTAATTATTTGTTTATATTTAGGCTTAGTGAAGTGTAATCAACTAAAATGTAGGATATTTAGAGCATGTATCATGGTGGTTCATACATGCATACCCTGTGAAAGGATTCCCCCTATCTAGTTAATTTATACATCTATCACCTCACATATTTACTTTTTTGTGTGTGTATGAAGGCATTTAAGTTATACTGTCTTAGAAAATTTCAATTACGCAATATAGTGTAATCAACAATATTTACCATATTGCACATTAGAACTTCACACCTTATTCATCTTATAGTTGAAGTCTTTGTACCCATTTACCATCATTTCCTGATACACCCCCTCCCAGTCCCTGACAGCCAATTTTCTATTCTGTTTCTGAATTTAACTCTTTGTTCTTGTTTGTTTGTTTTAGGCTTTACATATATATGATACCATGTAGCATTTGTCCTTCTCTGTCTCCCTTCTTTCACTTAACATAATAGACTCAAGGTCCAACGTGTTGTTGCAAATGGCAGGATTCCTTCTTTCTCACAGCTGAATAATATTCATATATCTACATCTTCTTTATTCATTCACTCACTGATGGACACTTAGCTTGAGCTATTGTGAATAATGCTGTAATTATATGGAATCACAGATATTTTTTTGATATCCTCTTTTCTTTCTTTTGGACATATAACAAGAAGTGAAATTGCTTGATCATATGGTAGTTTTATCTGTAATTTTTTGAGGACACCTGATTCTATTTTCCATAAAGGCTGAATCAATTTACATTCACACAACAGTGACAATGGTCCCCTTTCTCCACATCCTTGCCAACAATTGTTATCTCTGTCTTTTTGATGATAGCAGGTGGAAGGTGATATCTCATTGTGATTTTGATTTGCATTTCCCTGGTGACTAGTGATGTTGAGCACATTTTTGTGTACTTGTTAGGTATTTATGTTTCTTAGAAAAAGTGTCTACTCAGTTCCTCTGCCCATTTATTAATCAGATTGTTCATCTTCTGCTTTTGAAGTTGCATGAATCCTTTACATATTTTGAATATTAACCCTTTACTATATACACACACATATATATATATATATACACATATATATCTATACATACACATACATACATACAGTATGATGTTAGAATAAAAACAGGCACATGAATAAATGGAACAGAATAAAGAGCCCAGAAATAAACCCATGTATATATAAGGCCAATTAATTTATGCCAAAGTAGCCAAAAATATACAATGGGGAAAGAATAGTCTTTTAATGAATGGTGTTGTTAAAACTAGATAGCCACATGCAGAAGAGTAAAAGTATATCCCTACTTTATATTATACACAAAAATCAAGTCAAAATGGATTAAAGACTTAAACATAAGACTTGAAACCATAAAACCTGCTGAAAAAAAACATAGGGAATATGCTCCTCGAAACTGGTGTTGGCAATTATTTGGTATTGGCAAAAAATAAATTAAGTGGGACTACATCAAACTAAAAAGTTTCTCAATAGCAAAGGAAACTGTCAACAAAATGAAAAGGCACACTACAGAAGGGGAAAAATATTTGCAATTTATATATCTGGTAAGGGGTTATACTGACATTTTAGTCTCTCATGGTTTAGTTCTAATTTTTGCAAAAGTATTTACTTCTACTTTTAATATATGCTATATTGTAAAAAGATTCAAAGTGATATATTTTTCCAAATGAAGCCTTATAATCTCTCAAACCACCTATTTTCTGGTTTGCAGGATACGTTCTCACAACCTGATTCCAACTATTTTTTAGAAAATGAGGTTTATGCATCCAATGTTATATGGGAAACTGCCAAATATCAACCAAGTATACTTTGCTCTTGCTCACTTTTGCATCATTTATCAATTAACTGACATTTGTAAAGAGCACATAAGACTCTCTGAACCCTTTTTTGATCTCTTAATGGTTTTTCATGGACAGGGAATAGTCAGGGACAAAAGTCATGAGCTCTTACCAAGTCAATGAAGGATGAAAAAAATCTTCCAGAGTTACTGCAGGGTTGCAGAGGTATGTTGCTTTAAGAAAGCCAATATACACCATTAAATTGGATCAGAAATTGCTCAAATCATCAAAATCCAGGTATGCGTGTATTTCCTCAGAAAGGATTTGCATTTCCTAAGACAAAGTATGATTGTAAGCTCAGGCTGCCATAACAAAATATATTAGATTAAG
The DNA here is from genome assembly GCA_039655065.1 of Glossophaga mutica. NCBI lineage: Eukaryota > Metazoa > Chordata > Mammalia > Chiroptera > Phyllostomidae > Glossophaga > Glossophaga mutica. The sequence goes on from CM077307.1 coordinate 114,027,278, forward strand.
TGGCTTAACCAACATGAATATATTTTCTTACAATTCTGAAGGCTGGAAGTTCAAGATCAGGGTGCCACAATTGTCAGATTCTGGTGAGGTATCTCTTCCTGACCTGCAGACAGCAAACTTCTTGCTTTGTGTTCACATGACCTTTACTCTTGTGCGTGCACATAGCGAGGGAGAGAGATTTCTCTCTTACTTTCCTTATAAGACCACCAAATGTATTGGATCAGGATCACACACTTATAACCTCACTTCACTATGATTACCTCCTAAAAACCTTTCTCCAAATACAGTCACATTGGGGTTAAGGCCTCAACATAATAATTTGAGGGACACACAGTTAAGCCTATATCACAAAGTAATATAATAAAAAGGATTTCCATGGTGATTTGAACACCTGTGATTATTCAGTATCTCCAGGTCCTTAAATGAGCACAACAGATTTGGGTACTATGCAATGAAGGTGCTTAATTTGACTATTGACAGCTAAATATTGGTTCTCATGACCACATTATTTCTTTAATACAACTAAATGCATTGCTCTGGATTCTTACTAAATCTTGAAATGTTCTCAATGGCAGTAAAAATACAAATGAGATATTCAAACAGTCAGAAAATCATCGGTTTCTTGTCTCCCTCATCTTTTTCTACCTGTTTAATGTTGAAGGCAACATAAAAAAATGAGATTAGTTTCCATCAGCATTTTAAAGCTATTTTTCCTGGTTTATCTTCAAAAAAAGAGAGGGGAGAGATTTGAATTTTTCAAAAATTTTGGGTGGGAAATTTCATATAATTACATAATTGTGGTTCACTCATCTATCCTGAATCAAAACTTACATGCAACTAAAGCTTCTTCAAAAGCATTTCCACCTCATGCCTATCAGAATGGCTGTCACTAATAAATCGAAAAACAACAAGTGTTGGTGAGGGTGTGGAGAAGAGGGAACTATTGTGCACTGTTGGTAGGAATGCAGATTAGTGCAGACACTGTGGAAAACTGTATGGAGTTTCCTCAAAAATTAAAAATGAAACTGCCTTAGATATATCCAAAGAAACCTAAAATACTAATTTTAGAGAGTATATGGACCCCTACATTAATCAGCAGTGTTATTTATAGTAGCTAGTATGAAAATAGCACAAGTGTCCATCAATTGATGAGTGGACAAAAAAGCTGTGGTACATGTATGTACACAATGGAATACTACTTGGCCATAAAAAAGAAGGAAATCTTACCTTTTGCAACTGCATGGATATATGTGGAGGCTATTATGCTAAGTGAAATAAGCAAGTCAGGAAGAGACAAATACCATATAATCTCATTTATTTGCGGAACCTAATGAATAAAATAAACTGAGGAACAAAATAGGAACAGAGACATAGGTACTTGGAACAGACTAACAACTATCAGAAGTGAGGGGATTAGGGTGAAGGGATTAAGCAAAAAAATATGTTTTCACTTTGGGCGATGAGCGCATGATGCAGTGTACAAATGATGTGCTGTTGAGTTGTACACTTGAAACTTGTATGGTTTTGTGAAAAAATGTCACCCAAATAAATTCAATAATATATAAAAGAATTAAAGAACAACTCAAAACTTAAAAAATTGCTGTATCTACATATGAATATAGTATAAGTTACATTCTCTTATCATTTACATTGTATTTGATAAGATTTATAGCATAAATCAAGAACTGATAAATTCTAGCATGGAGTGTTGTAACTCTCCATAATAGCAGCTATCCTTGATTGCTGTTATTTTAGGTATAAATATGAGAAAATAAATAACTTAATTCAAATAATTTAGTCATCAGAATCTAAAGAATTAAAACTATGTGCTAGAGATTCTGTGTAACATACGATAAGGATTGAGTGGTAGTGGTGATAAAAGGGTACATTTTTGTTGTTGCTAAACAACCCATTCTCAGGAAGTCATAGATGGGATCCACGTCAAAAGGTGGTATCCACTATGGAATCACTTTTCAGGTGGAAACCTAACACCTTGACAGGAACATCTTCATCCCTCATTTAACTCAATCACAAGTTTACACATCTTTGGAAGTGGGGATTGGACAGGGCAGGGGAGAGCAAGAAGGGGTGTGGAATGGTGACAACTGCAACTGAACAACAATAAAAAAAGTGACAAACTGTATACTTGTCAAAATATCTAAGGTTGTGTTTCCTTCTTTTCACACCAGAAAAAACAAATCTTCCCTCTGAGGTCACAAAATATTATATGCCTAACCCCACCCAGGTGCCTCTATTTATTTGTTTAACTGTCTGATACAATCTGTCAGATAATAATATTATTAATGATAAGCACTGTATCTTATTGCTCTTTGCTATGGTTAAAGGAGTCAGACTATAAAGACAGGTCCTAGGTTAATCCAACCATACGTATTTGAAGTTATATCATGCAGTTAAAAATTGGCATAATTGTATGCAATGAGCACAAGGTGAAAGGAGATAGTGGTAGGGTGGGGAGTCAGGCCCCAAGGTAAGGGATTCTTTATTTTAATCATTTTTATTGTTATTCTATTACAGCTGTCCCAATTCCCCCTCCCCTTTGCCCTCCTCCACTCATCTTGCCCCCCGCTCTCCTGACTTCTCAATTGAGAATAGGGTTTAGGGTTTAACACTGCTGATTCAACATCCTGGATAGCACCATGGGGTGGATCTAATAATATTTGAGAGGAGCTTTTATCTGTAAAGAACTCAGAATGATGTCCTGATGTTTTATGGTTGGTAAAATTATCTCATATATTTATAAAAAGCTTTGTTCTTATGAATCTTGAGATATATCCTTACCACCTTCCCCCACCCCACATTACCAACTTTAAGTAAAATCATCAGAAGCTTAGTACAGGTCTTACTGACCACTACATTAGGATATTTACACCCTTGAGAAGATATAGCTAATTGATAGGATGGTCTTTGAACTTCAAGAGACCTTTGTGCACCCTTTATGTGCATTTTATTTTGCTAAGTTAGGAATAAGGACATTGATCTTTAATGGGTATGAAATGGAAGACAAAGACTCTGGCTGCCTTTCCAGAATTCAGCAGGTCCAGCAATGATGTATTCTACATGTTTCACAGTGAAGATAGTATTTGTTATCTCAAGCCTATGTGCTCTCACACCATTTGGGGTTTCTGGTCTTGTTAAAATAACTAACCTCAATTTTTTTCTTGCTTCAAAACTTCCATTGTCTTTACAGGTGCTCCTTGTTCTTTTCTGCTTAATAAAACAGCTTTATCTCTGATCAATCTTAACTGAGACATAGTAAATACATCATTAAGTAAGCAACCTGAGCTGAAAATTGGCTATATTTTTAAAATGCTGATGTATGAGAATTGAAAGTCTTACCTTACCTGACATATGGCAAAAGAAAATTAAAGAAAATAGTCACAGCATATCCTTTTCTACACACTTCAGTGCTTTGTTAAATAAGAATAAGCCTTTTTAATTAATATCGATTTAACACTGGCTGTCCTTGAGGCAAATATGCTTTGACACATTTTCACCTTCAAGACTGCCAAAATTGCAAAATGTATAATAACGAAATTCAAATTTATTTCTAAGCTTAGTGTTATTGTGGTTCATTATCACCCATTCCCAGCTACTTCAGGAAGGTACTACATGTCATAGAAAGTGGCAATGTCTTTATTTATTAATCCCCATGACTACTTACCTTTGCCAAACATTTCTTACAGCATGGTCCAGGTCACCCAGAAATGGGACATTAAGGGAGGATAAAAGATTCTGATCATATTTGGCTTAAGATCCTGGCATAATTAAAGTTGTCCCCATTTTCTCCCCATTACTCTCCCCTGCCCTATCCACCCCCCACATTCAATCCTCCCTGCCACACCATTGCTTAACTTGACCCTTCCCCTTCTTTCATCCATTATCCCCCTCTCCTTTCCCCTCCTGTTACTGTCAGTTGTTTATTTCCATGTCTCTGGTTCTATTTTGCTACCTTCTTTGTTTTGATGATTAGGTTCCACTTATAGGTGAGGGCATATGGTATTGGTCTTTCACCGCCTGGCTTATTTCATTTAGCATAATGCTCTCCAGTTCCATCCATGCTGTTGCAAAGGGCAAGAGTTCTTTGTTTCTTTCTGCTGAATTGTAATCCATTGGGTAAATGTACCACTGTATTTTGATCCACTCATTTACTGATGAGCATTTACGCTGTTTCCAGCACTTGCTATTGTAAGTAGTACTGCTATGAACTTTGGGGTACACAGGTTCTTTTGAATTGGTGTTTGAGAATTCTTAGGGTATAATTTCAGGAGTGCAATTGCCTGGTCAAAAAGTAGTTCTGTTTGTAGTTGTTTTTTTTTTTTTTGAGGAAATTCCATACTGTTTTCCACAGTGGCTGCACCAGTCTGCATTCCCACCAACAATGTGCAAGGGTTCCCATTTTTCCACATCCTTGCCAGCACTTGTTGTTTGTTGACTTGTTTATGATGGCCATTTTGACCAATGTGAAGTAATATCTCATTGAGGTTTTAATTTGCAACTCTGATGACTAGAGATGCTGAGCGTTCTTTCCTATGTCTCTGGACTTGCAGTAAGTTCCCCTCAGAGAAGTGTCTGTTCAGATCATTTGCCCACGTTTTAGTTGGATTGTTTGTCTTCTTAGTGTGGAGTCATGTGGGTTCTTTATATATTTTGGAATCAAACCCATGTGCAAGTTATCAAAGCAAACATATTTTTCCATATTGTTGGTTCCCTTTTCATTTTGCTGATGTTTTCCTTAGCCATGAAGAAGCTTTTCAATTTGATGAGGCCCCATTTGTTTATTCATTCCTTTATATTCCTTTCTGTAGGGGACATATGGGTGAAAATACTGCTTCATGGACTATCTGAGATTTTCCTGAATATGTTCTCCTCTAGAACTTTTATGGTGTCAGTTTATATTTATGTCTTTTATCCGTTTTGAGTTTATTTTTGTGTATGGTATAAGTTAGTGATCGAGTTTAATTTTTTATGCTTAACTGTGCAGATCTCCCAACACCTTTTGTTGAAGAGGTTATTTTTATTCCATTTTATGCTCCTGTCCATTTTGCCAAATGTTAATTGACCATAGAGACTTGAGTTTATTTCTGGGTTCTCGATTCTGCTCCCTTGATCTATGTGTCTGTTCTTATTCTAGTACCAGACTGTTCTGATTACAGTGGCCTTGTAACAAAGTTTGAATCTGGTATTGTGATCCTTCCTACTTTGTTTTTCTTTCTCAAGATTGCTGGGGCTATTCCAGGTTGTTTAAGTTACCATATAAAATTTTGAAATGTTTATTCTATATCTGTGAAGTATTTCATTGGTATTTTGATAGGGATTGCATTGAGTCTATAAACTGCTTTGAGTAGTATGTATATTTAGATGATGTTAATTATTTCAATCCACGAAAATGGTATATGCTTCCATTTATTTGTGTCTTCCTTAATTTCTTTGTCCAGTGTTCTGTGCTTTTCTGAGTACAAGTCTTTTATCTCCTTGGTTAGGTTTATTCCAAGGTACTTTATTTTTCTTATTGCTATAGCAAATGAGATTTCTTTCCTAATTTGTTTCTAATATTCCATTGCTGGTGTACAAAATGCCTTCAATTTCTGAATATTGACTTTGTATCTTGCTATTTTGCAAAATTCATTTATTAGTTCTAGCAGCTTTTTTTGGTGGAGTCTATAGGATTTCCTATGTACACTATTATGTCATCTGAAAACAATGGTAGTTTTGTCTCCTCCTTTCCGAGTTGGTTGCCTGCTATTTCTTTTTCTTGTATGATTACTGTGGATACAACTTCTAATACTATGTTGAATAGAAGTAATGAAAGTGGACATCCTTGTCTTGTTCCTGATCTTAGAGGGAAATCTTTTAGTTTTTGCCCATTGAGTATGATGTTGGCTGTAGATTTCTCATATATGGCCTTTACTATGTTGAGGTATGCTCCTCTATTCCCACTTTGCTGAGTGTTTTTTATCACAAATAAATATTGTACCTTATCAAATGCTTCTTCCACATCTATTGATATGATCATGTGATATTTTTCTTTCCTTTTTGTTTATGTGAGGTATTATGTTTATTGCTTTGCAAATATTGTACCATCCTTGCATCTGTGGAATGAATCCAACTGGAACATGGTGAATGATCTTTTTAATGTATTGATAGATGAGGTTTGCCAAAATTTTGTTGACAATTTTATCATTTATGTTGATCAGTGATATTGGCCTGAAGTTTTCTTTCTTTTTTGTGCTTTTATCTGGTTTTGGGATTAGGATGATGCTGGTTTCATAAAAAGAGTTTGGGAGTCTTCCATCTTCTTGGATTCTTTGGAATAATCTGAAAAGGATAGGCGTTAGCTATTCCTTAAATGTAATTGCTCCTCTGTAATTTCTGATTTTATTTATTTGGATCCTTTCTCATTTTTCCTTGATGAATCTCATTAAGAGCTTGTTGATTTTGTTTATCTTTTCAAAGAACCAGCTCCTACATTTATTGATTCTTTGAATTGTTTGAATCATAGTCTCTATGTTTTTAATTGTGCTGTGATCTTATTTCCTTCCTTCTACTCACTCTGGGCTTTGTTTGCATTGTTCCTCTAGTTCTAGTAGATGTAGGATTAGGTTGTTTATTTGAAATGTTTCTATGTTTTTTAGGTTGGCCTGTATCACTATGAATTTCCTTCTTAGGACTGCTTTTTCTGTGTCCCATAAGTTTTGAACTAGTGTGTGTTCATTTTCATTTCTTTCAGAAACTTTTTGATTTCTTCTCTGATCTCATTCTAAAGCCATTCATTATGTAATACCATGCTCTTCAATATCCATGAATCTGAGGGTGTTTGAGCTTTTTCCTTGAGGTTGGTTTCTATATTCAAGCCATTGTAATCTGAGAAAATGCTTGCTATGTTTTCAATTTTCTTGAATTTGTTGAGGCTTGTTTTGTGTTCTCTCATGTGGTCTGTCTTTGAAAATGTTCCACATGCATTCTTAAAGAATATATATTTTGCTTCTTTGGGATAAAAGTTTCTATATATATATATCAGTTAAGTCCATGTGATCTAGGACATTGTTCATTGCCACAATGTTCTTGTTGATATTTTGTTTGAAAGATCTACTCACTGTTGACAGCGGAGTGTTAAGTTCTCTTGTATAAGCGTGTTGCCATCTATATCTTTCCTGAAGTTATCTAAGATTTTTCTTATATATGGGTGCTCTGATGTTGGATGCATATATGTTTACAATGTTTTTATCTTCTTGGTGGATTCTTCCCTTGGAGTATTATGAAGTGTTCTTCTGTGTCTCTGTTTATGCATTTTGTTTTGTAGTGTATTTTGTCGAGTATAAGTATTTCTTCCCCAACTTCTTTTTCCTGTCCTTTATCTTGGGATGTTTTATTCCAACCCTTCACTTTCAGTCTGTGTAGGTCTTTTGTTCTGAGGTGGGTCTCTTGTAGGCAACATATATGCGGGTCATGTTTTCCTATCCATTCAACTACCCTATGTCTTTTGATTGGAGCGTTTAATCATTTACATTTAAGGTTATTATTGATACGTGCTTATTCATTGCCATTTTACCCCTTTTGTACCTGTGTTCCTCTCTCTCAATCCTTTTCTTCTTCTTCTTAAAGCGGTTGCTTTACACACCTTGCAGTGCTGGTTTGCTGGAGGTGTATTCTTCCAGCCTTCTTTTGTCTGGGAAACTCCTTATTTCACCCTCCATTCTAATTGAGAGCCTTGATGGGTAGAGTAGTCTTGGTCACAGACCTTTGCCTTTCATTACTTGGAATATTTCTTGCCATTCCCTTCTGGCTTGTAGTGTTTCTGTTGAAAAGTCAGCTGCTAGCCTTATCAGGGCTCCCTTGTATGTTACTTCTTGGTTCTCCCTTGCTGCCTTTAAGATTCTCTCTTTGTCTTTAAAATTTGGCATTTTAATTATTATGTGTCTCGGAGTAGTCCTCTTTGGGTTGATCTTGATTGAAACCCTCTGTGCTTCCCAAACTTGAATGCTTTTTCAAGGTTACAGGAGTTTTCTTTCTTTATTTTTTGAAACAGGTTTTCTATCCCTAGCTCCTTTTCTTGTCCTTTTGGTATTCCTGTGATTGGGATGTTGTTCCATTTCATATTGTCTTTTATTTCCCTTAAGCTATCTTCACATTTTTTTAGTCTTTTTTGGTGCATCTGCTCTGCGTGGGTACTTCTTTCTACCTTGTCTTCCAGCTCACCTATTTGGTCCTCTGCTTCATCTAGCCTACTTCTATCCTTCTAGTATATTTTTTATTCCAGATATTGTATTCTTCATTTCTTCTTGTTTATAGTTTCTATTTCCTTTTTCATGCTGTCATAGTTCCTACTCAGTTTCTTGTAGTTGTCACTGAGTTCCCTGTGCATTCTTATAACCATTTTTTAAAAATTCTATTTCTAATCATTTTCTTGCCTCCATTTCATTTAGTTCCTTTATTGGGGATTGTTCCTTTCCTTTTGATTATGGGTTCTGTCTTTGTCTTCCCATTTTCAGTGACTCTTTTTTTTGTTTGTTTCTGCATCTCAGGATGTTATGCTTTGCCAGCTGTCTTTGTGGGTGGAACTCTGTAGTAGGAGTTCTGTGGCCTCAGTGGTGCTGTCTCTTTGACCTCCTTGTCTGGAAGTTAGGGTTGCCCTTTCTTCTGTTTGCGTGGGCTCTCTTGTTGTACTTGAGCTTTTCATGTCAGTGGCTTCTTTGTTGGTGGATTCTACCCTCCAGTGAGCTTACTGGTAGTCACAACTCCCACCTCGTCTTGTATGCTGTTGTATAGATGTTGGTTAACAAAGCAACCAAACCTACATCAAGCAAACCTATGCAGCAAAAAGAACCCCACTACCACATCAACAATCTCAACCAAAATTGAGCAATATTAGCAAAGGTGACAAAAGATTTTAGATATTATACTATTTGACAAAGGGAATATGAGATAAATAAGAGAGGGGAAAATGTTATTGAGTGGTAACAGGGATAAGAATTGATAAGAGTAGGGATAGAACTGAGAGGCAAAGGAAGGGAGAGAACAAAGTTTAAAATGTAAATAAAGCATGAAAGGGCATTGGGAACAATGGTATAAGAAGAAGTAAGAGTATACTATGTGGTTTGAAGTAAAATTGAAAAGGTATTGGACAAATGAGAGTAAAATTACAGAAAAAAACACAGCAGGTTCAATAGCAGAGATGGCTTAATGAAGTTTAGTAAATGCGGAACAGGAATAAGAATATAGTACAAAAGCAAAAAGTGAATATGAGACATCTACCATTAAAAAATGATTTTGAGAGGGTAGAGGCAGCAAACTAATAAGAATAAGCAGTAATGCCCAGGTTGAGGGTTGGCGGGGGGAGAACAAAATGAAATGAAATTTCTCACTCAACTGATCAGGGGTAGGTGGAAGATGAAATGGAGTATGGCAGGATGAGAGTATTCTTTGGGATTTAAAGTACAAGCAAACAGTTGACAAATAGGAGTTCCAGTGCATAATACAGTAATGACTGTGGTATTTCACCCAACTAGCCATTGTTTATAAAAGGTAGAAAAGAAATAAGACTCTTTTAATAAAGGGGAAATAATGTGAGCTGACTTAAGAAAGAAGTGTGCTTATGTGAGCTTATATGGAGGAGAAATAGTGAGAGTAAGGGATAGCAACAGGGCATAATATTACAGAAAATAATGTTTACCACAACAGTAATAACACTCAGGAAGATGGCAAAATGGATTAACACCAGGGAAGGGAGCTGTGTGGGATTTGGAATAACAACAATATGATAAAAATATATATAATCTTAATAAAAAGTAAAAGACCTAGAATAGTGAATTATGTGGAATATAAGTGAAGTGAAAGAAGAAAAATTAAAATGCAACAGGAAAGGTAGAAATACAAAACAAAACAAAACAAAACAAAAAAACCCCGAAATAAACAAAAAGAAGAAAGAGAAATTTTTAAAAAACATGCAAGTTCTGATGAAGAGCAAAGTGAAATTTATCCCAGCTCTTGGTGTTTGTCTTTTTACTTTTCTGTGGATCTGTCTCTGGTTTTCTCTCAGCTCTAGGTCTTACTTTCTTACTCTTGGAAAAAGAGAAAAAAGGCCCTTGTGGTTGTTAAGCCTACCTAGCTGGTTTTGCAGATCTTCCAGGCTCCTGAAAGCAGTGCGGTGCTGGGCTCTGCTTTTTCCTTTCTGGTGGTTTGGCAAGGAAATGGGCTTAGTCTGGGCTATAACAATCACAGGTGCCCAGTTTCCAGCCCATACCCTCAGAGCACTGCATGGCCCACACTCTCCACTCTGCATAGCTGCCAGTCTGGAGCCATAAACCACCTCACTTTTCACCATTTTGATCAATCCATGAGGTGCACTGAGTGGGAGCAAATCATGCCCACAATCCTCCTTCCTTGATGACCAGGCAACTGCATGTGACTTGTTCCTGTCCAGTGGACTTCAGTTCCCCCTTTGAAAAAAGTATTTTTGGGCAGCATTGCCACTCTGAGCCACTGCTGGGCTTTCCACATATTCCAACTCTCTGACACCTCCAGAGTCTATCTCAGACAAAGCCAGACACAGCCCACCTCTTCTCTCAGCTCCAGGTACCACCAGGATCTGCCCCCAATCCCTGGCACTGTCCCGGCCAGCAACTGCCACCTGCCACCCAAGTTTGGGTGTGCCACCAGCTGTGTGTGCCTGTGTGCCTCCCTCCTCCCTCAACCCCCAACAGTGACTTTACACATTCAAGTTTCTTCTGGTTTGGGTCTGTGAGCTGCTAGGCTGCTATCACTGACCCATCTCTCCTCTGATATTCTCCCTGCAGCAGCCTGCACTTCTGATGCCATGTCCTGGGACTTTCCCCAACCCAGGACTTTCATCATCCTCCTATGAAACCTCCTCCTGCCCATTTTGAAGCATCCTCTGCACACTTTGGCTTCCAAGCTTCATATCAGCTAAGATTCTGTTGGCTGTTCACTTTGTCCTTTGGAAAATCAGCTAAGTATCCCAGTTGGGTGCACAAGCAAGTGGGCTCAGCTCCCACCTACTTTGCCACCATCTTCTCTCCCCTGATCCTGTCATGTGTTAAAACATGACAACTTCACTTTGAAAGAAATATTAGGTAGTTATTTCTTTCTAAGTAAATACCATAAATGAGGCATTTGTTTATCAATTAAAGAAGGGGTAGAGTTTATTTTTCCTGACACCTTCTATCTAGTCATTTGAATAATGAGTCAATAACCAGAAACCCTTATTTACCTAAGGTAAGACTTTTCATTTGAGAATTTGCTTATTCAGCTCTCACTGTTTGATTTCATTCACGTTTTAGAGAAGTCCTTGAGTAATTAATTACAACTTCTAGTAAAACCACATCCCTCTGTGAGGGAAGATGTACACATCATCAGATCCATGAAGCACCTTTGAGATCTGCAATCTATTCCTCAGGATACTAGACCAACCATTCCACATATGAGTTTTACTCAAATAATAAGTAATAATAATAAGTGGCAAGTACCCTTCTTTGAGTCATGTCATAATATGTTTCCTAACTCCAACCCCCTCAATGAGTGAATGACAAGCAAGGATACCAAATATCAGTTGAACTTTTCAAGTAGACACTGACTGGAGAAGAGATAGGAAGCACTCATTTGGCCCTCACCATCCTGGAAGTCATTTACCCTTGGAACTTCTCTGCCCAGATCTTGGCAAAAGTATCTGCAGTATGACTCCATAATAGTGTGACCAGAAGCTCTCTTCCTAGAGTAATGTAGACTCTAAAATCAGAAGCCTAGTAGTGAAAAATATCAGCTACATTCCCTTTGAATTTTTATTTATTTTTATCTTTGGTAATAACAGGGTAGATTTATAAGTAATAAGACAGAAAACCAAAAGAAGCCCAGGACTAGGATGAGCCATTGCCTCATCTAACTTAAAGGAAGATGTGTGGTCACTAGGAATGGTATAATATTCTTGGTATGGTTTAGGCTAAATGCTTAGGCAAGAAAATGGGCTAAGACAAAACCAGTTGACAGAACAAAAGGATTCTGAGTTCAAGTGCAGAAGTTAGGGCTAGCAAAAATGAAAAGGCCATCTCTGGAGCAATCTTTGCCAGAAGTACCAGGGTCAGTCCCCCTACCCATTATTGCTGTGAGAGAGTGATTTTGTAGAAACTGCTGCCTAATTGTTCTTTTTAGAATAAGTTTGCTCTTCTTTTCTACTTTGTTTGTAAAATAAGCCAAGGCCCTTTTCTCTGAGTCATGACCCTGCTATATCTCTAGTATTAACATCCACAATTACAAGTCATTTCCGCACTCCCTTAAAGTAAACTGTAGCAGAGATTGTGTGTTTTGGTACTTTGAGGACAGAGAACTATTGTCCAATATGCCTCTGTCTGAAAACCAGTAGATTACTATAGCAACTGGAAGAGTTATGTAATTATCCCCAGAAGTCCCTTCTTGCCATTCTAAGCTCTGTGGCAGTTTGTTCGGTAGGTCACTTCTTCTAGGGACACATAGAGCCACATCTCAGAAAAGAGTTCTACCTAGGCAGAGAGCACAAAGAAAGCTTTAGTGGAGTCTCTCATACACAGCTCAGCATCATACCTTTTCAACTATAAAAAGGTAGTTGTTATAATTTCATATGTTAACATCTCTCAGGTGTCCCTTGGGAAATATCTCATTATAGTCCTGAAGCCTCTGACTGTCACCATATACTTCCAAAAAAGCATTTTGTTTTGGAAAAATTGGAAATAATAAGCCATGACTGTGAACCATTTTTCTCAAATAAATTGCCTCAAGATGTGTGCTTCTTTTTTCCAGAATGTTTTATATTATTTCTACAAACATAACATGTCATGCTTACAAAGTTCATGTTAGAAATGTCTACTTACTGGTCAAGCTAACTCATTGTTTAATGTTTCTATGAAAGAACAGATAGAAAGGGCTGTACCTGAATCTGCCTCAAGTGACTCATGGAGTTTTCACTGTACATCATTGTTGCCAATCATTTCTGCTCCAGAGGAAACTATTAAAAGGGTTGAAGAAATTTTCAGCTTTGAAGTGTTCTGTGCTTATATTCAAACTGTCTATTTTGATTCTTCCTAAAAGGTAAAGATTTGAAAGAAAAGCATTTTGCAAGTACAGGGAGGACTAAAACCATTATTATGACATTGGAATTATTAGTAATATTGATTGAACTAGAAAATGCAACAGCAATTGTCTGAACATTTGAGTAAACTCTAGTCTCTTTTTATCTTAAATATTGTGCCTCATTGTTCATTGCATATAGGAAATAGATCAAGGCTAGAATTTTGTCAAATACCTAAAATAGAGAATAAGCCCCAGACCTAGCAAGAATTATCTTGAAGCTCTGGAACCTATATATTTTCATATTTTGCCTTATTCTTTTCCTATTTGCCAACCTGCAAATATCCTAGCCTCCTGAAACAAATGGCCGTACTACCCCCTCAGTAACAAAATATAATAATTTGTAAGAGACACACACCCATGAATAATGCTCAGAAGAGCTCAAGCATTTCCTGTGTTCTGATTGATTTATGGTCCTCAGGCCTATCATTTCCTCACCATTAGCAATCATTACATCTTTATGACTGATTCCCTGTTGTCCCTCACCTTACTGCTTCTGGTGAGGAGGTGCAATCATGCCCAGCTGTGCTGAGCTAGTTTTCACCACCACTAATTTTCTGCCAGAATCTATGAGTACTGTCACTTTTCATACTGGTCCAAAAAAAAACATTTCTCCTTGGCAGGGCAAGTGAAGAGGTTGATGGAGAAACTATAGAAAGTTTCCAAGGGGGCAAAAGGTGACTGAGGGACTTTGTCATAAGAAAAATTGAGTACCTGCTTAGGCTGATGTAGCAGATCAAAACAAAGACAAAAGAATGAGGTAATCAGGTCATGACCCAAAGACTTCTAGACATTTATTCATTTACTCTACAATATGAGCATCTGCAATGTTCCAGACACTGTGAAAATAGAATTGTCATGTCTGTTGGACACAATCCCTTGGAGCCAGAAGGTCTGGGACCAGCTCCATGTTTCCACTTTACTGAGCTGTGCAACCTAATAAAAACTGCTAAAATTTATGAAGCTCCTGGATTCTAATCTTATAATCTATTTCATAATATGTCTGTATAATACTATATAAGATATATATCTATATAATTTATATAATAATCTTCCAAGCCTTAATTTATTGATAGAAACCCAAATAGAATGATATTATAATAGGAGGAATTTAGAGAAATATTATAGATAGATAGATTATAGAAAAAATAGAGAAAGGACTCTTAAGAGGGGGACATTTTCTTACATAAGCATTCATCTATCCACTATAGCAGAAAGGCAGATTCTCAAAGTATCCAGGTAACAAATAAGTGTCATCTCCACAATGCCACCTACTCATGGACCAAACACAAAAGCCAGTCAAATGCTATAGAAAGTTATGGGAATATATAGTTCTGTAGGCTATGATCTTTGTCATGATGGTCAGGTGATATTGAGACATCAGAAAACATGTCTGAAGCATAGAGTCTAGGATAAGATACTGTCAATCAACAGAAGTCTCTCAGATTGTGAGTTTTTCTCTATTTACAGTCTCTGAGAAATTTTGAACATGTTCACAGGAATACACTTTCTCCTGTCCTAGTGCTTTTCTGAAGTAACATTGCATCTTCTGAAATGTATTATCACTGCTGTTTGAGGTAGCTGACTCAGTTTACATAAAAGCTACAAGAATATCAGGTAAAATAATCATAGGGCTTACTTATTATACTCTATACAGGTTGTCCCATACCTCCTCACAAACCCCATTAGTTGTATCTCAAGATAAAAATGGGATGCCTAGGACCCTAATGCCTTCAATCTTTAAATGGCCACATGAGGTAATGTACCCTTACGTCCCAGTGTATACACTGAACAATTTGTTTTTTAGCCATTGACCAGTACTCAGTTTTCAAGAGCCAGTCTGTTCTCCCAAATGGTCCCAGAACTATATGACATTCATGGCCTATCTAGTTCATGGCGTGTCATGATCAAGAAGCTATCCAAGCAGTTTGCCTTATAATCCTTTCTCTTGAACTTCACTCTGGCTACTCCTTGATGCTGGGTTGTGGGTTCTTTTTGAAAAGAAGGCATCCAAAGGCCCGTTTCTTAGAGAAACAAGAATATCCCTGATAATGAGTAAATTAAAAAAAATTGCAGAATGAGTAGATCCAAAAATTAAAAGAAGAGTAGTAGAGTCTCCCCAGCCCAGTTCCCTCAGTCATCTTCCACCAAAGCCCTTCTGTCGTTCAGAAATTTCATTCTGTTCCTGAGAATATGTAGAACTCTCTTGTTAAGAATAAAGGATAAATGAAGGATGAAATAAAATAAAGATGAAGAATGAAAAAGGTAAAGGTGGTCAAAAGATGCAAAATTCCAATTATAAGATAAATAAGTCCTGGGGATGTACTGTACAGCATGGTGACTATAGTTAACAACATCGTATTGCATATTTGAAAATTGTTAACCACCAGAGGGGAGGGGGAAAGGGGATAACATGGGAAATAAGGGGAACAGGCAAGCAAAAGAACATGAATAGAGGACTCATGGGCATGCACAGTGGGGGGACTGACTGTGGGAGTGGGGGACAGGGTAGAGGTGAGCAATGGGGGAAAGGTGGGACAATTATAACAACAATAAACAAAAATTTTTGAAAAATTGTTGAGAGTAAAACTTAAAAGTTCTCATTGCAAGAAACAAATCATAATTATGTATGGTGATAGATGTAAATTAAACTTACTGAGTTAATCACTTTACAACACATACATATATCAAATAATTATGTTATATAGCTAAAACTAATGCCATGTTATATGACAATTACACTTCAATAAAAAGAAAAGGGAATGAGGTCCAGAAGTGATGAGATTTTAAGTTTCTCCTTAAGATTTGTTACTAATACTGCCTATCCACTTCCATCTCACTTTATCCCAAGCCTCACAGTTCTGCCAAGGAGAGGACCGATGATCATTTCTTTCTAGGGAGTAATTAGACTTCAGAATGGAGAAAATTCAAATTGCTTTGGAACATTCCATGTGGAGCAGTGTGGGGTTTTTTGGTAATAGGGCCACCTGCGAAGCCATCTCAGCTAGTGAGGGGAAAGGGAGCCAAAGTAAAATTACTTAGATATTATCTTGTTCTGCCCAATATTCTTACCACCCTGCTCTGTACTTCCAATAAACATACACACACAACATTCACATGCTTCTTCTTCCTTGACGAGACCACTCATTTTTCAAAAATATACTGATAAATGGCCCAAATTTGCAGAGGCCCTCCTTGAAAATGGTTTACAATTATTATCTCCTTCCTGTAGCAAAGTACAGTATCCTCATTCCTCACTCTCTCCACTCTTCCCACCAACACCTTCACCCCCAGTTCTGACATTTACTTCCACTACTTCAGGCCTACAATTACACGCTGGATGTGCGAATCTTTCCAGTAATGACATAGGTTCTCATTTCGTCTCAGCCTTCATGACTCCTTGACCTCATAATATCAGTGTGGTGTTTTGAATGGCCATAGTATTGACAAAGAGAGGGTGTTTATAAAAGAAGTGACCATTTTTAACCTCCATTTTATGCTCATCTCCCTAGAGATGAGGACCAAGGAATAAGCTAATTATTATCTAGTCAGGAAAGAAATCCCACAGACAAAGAACAAAGTTTTATGTAGGCAATAGATTGCCATTTGGCTATACTGATTTATGGCAATGCTCCAACTTTTAGTTTTCATGAAAGTATCTGGGGAATTTGTTATAAATGAAGAATCCTAGTCTCTACCCTGAGGATCTCTGAAGACTTGAGTGGTTCCCAAAATATGGGCATACAAGAAATTTCTGACAGAGATGGTCGGTGGACCACACTTTGAATAATACTGGATTATGATTAAGAGAAGAATTTGAGTTCATGATTTTTCTCCTTAACTGAGATCACTTCTCTTAAATTCATGTCTCCAGTGATTATATGACCCAGAGATTTCATTGAACAAAATTTAAAAGAATAAAGAAAAATATATGTGCCTTAAATGATGTGACTATATTTCCAAAGGCCATTTGTATCCCTTTTATAAAGATTCAGATTTCAGTTGGCAATTGAATTTGATGACAGTCCTCATGAGATTAAAAATAATCCCAGTTGACACCCTGATTTCTCTGCTACTTTTAAGAACTTTATTATCTATATTCCAGGATACTGATTTAAAAGTACACTAACTTAAAAAGAAAGTTTTGTGTATAAAACTCCATCTAGGTGTCTCCCAAGAGAGGAGTATTTATCATTGTGAGGGAAGCATCAAAATTCTGAGAAGATATTAAGAAATATAGGATGCTTCAAAATTCTTAGAAGATATTAAAAAATATTAAGAAATATATACAAATACCGGCCAAGATGGAGGTGTAGGTGGACACCCTGTGCCTCCTCACACAACCAAAATTAAGGACAACAAGGACTTAGAAACAAGATAACAACCAGAACTGAGAGACAATTGAACTGTATTGGGGCCCAACAACCATTCATCTAGACCGGTAAGAGGGGCAGAGTCACGGCAGGAGGAAGCAGAGGTTGGCAGATCCAGGTACCCAAGCAGCTTCTGGCGAACCCCAGGCACAAGTCAGCTGGCTGACCAGGTGGTTCCACATTTGTGCTTAGATAATACAGGCAAAAACGGGAAACAAGACAGAGTTCGCAACCCAGAATCCCAGCGCCGGGAAATAAAACCAAAAAACACCAAGACCCCACCCTTACATACAGCGTCACAACCCAGCAACTGGGCTGCCCTGCCCTGGGGAACACCTAAGGCTCCACCCCTCACTACGTAACAGGTGTGACCAGACAAAAAACAAACAAACAAAAAAAAAAAAAAAAAAACACCAAAAACAGCTCAAACAGGAGAATAGATCAAAGCCCCCGAACCAATTCATCTAAGCAACCAAGAGATAGCCAACCAATCAGATGTACAGTTCAAAGCACTGGTGATCAGAATGCTCACAGAATTGGTTGATCTTGCTCACAAATCAGATGAACAAATGAAGGCTACACTAAATGAAATGAAGGAAAACTCACAGGGAACCAACAGTGATGGAAGAAAAACTGGGACTCAAATCAATGGAGTGGACCAGAAGGAAGAAACAAATATCCAATCAGAAAAGAAGGAAGAAACAAGAATTCAAAAAAATAAGGAGAGGCTTAGGAACATCCAGGACATCTTTAACTGTCCCAACATCCAAATTATAGGGATACCCGAAGGGGAAGAGGAAGAGCAACAAATAGAAAACTTATTTGAACAAATAATAAAGGAGAACTTTTCCAATCTGGCAAAGGAAATAGACTTCCAGGAAGTCCAGGAAGCTGAGAGAGTCCAAAGAAGTTGGATCCAAGGAGGAACACACTAAGGCACATCATAATTATATTAGCCGAGATTAAAATGAAGGAGAGAATTCTAGAAGCAGCAAGGGGTAAGGGGACAGTCACCTACAAAGGAGTTCCCATCAGACTGTCAGCTGATTTCTCAAAAGAGACCTTCCAGGTAAAAAGGGGCTGGAAAGAAATGCAAGGACCTACATCCAAGATTGCTCTATCCAGTGAAGCTGTCGTTTAGAATGGAAGGGCAGATAAAGTGCTTCTCAGATAAGGTCAAGTTCAAGGAGTTCATCATCACCAAGCCTTTATTATATGAAATGTTAAAGGGACTTATCTAAGAAAAAGAAGATAAAAAATATGACAGTAAAAAGACAGCAAACTCACAGATATTAACAACTACACCTAAAACAAAAGCAAACTAAGCCAAGAAGTACAACAGGAACAAAAACACAGAAATGGAGATCACATGGAGGGTTAGCAACAGGGGAGTGGGAAGAGGAGAGAGGGGGAAAAGGTACAGAGAATGAGTAGCATAGATAGTGGGTAGCAAATAGACAGGGGGAAGGCAAGAATAGGTTGGGAAATGTAGAAGCTAAAGAGCTTATGACACGTGGACATGAACTAAAGGGGGGAACATGGGTGGGAGGGGGTGTGCAGGGTGGAGGGGAATGATGGGGGAGAAATGGGACAACTGTAATAGCATAATCAATAAAATATAATAAAAAAGAAATATATACCAATATTCATTTAAAACAATATAAGGCATGATTGCAGGTACAATTTCCTAAGTATGCTACTCAGTAAGTATTTTTCAACATATAAAACACATGTGCATATGTAACATTAAAAATACAAATATAAACTTGGCAAAATATTTACAATATTGATGAAAAAGGTGCAATGGCATTATTACATAAAGTCTAGAATATTTACCAAATAGAAAGAGTGGCAAAATCCACAAAGTCTACATCCATAAAACAGAACACAAAAATGAGCATTAAACATTTGAAAAAGTACTCCATCCAATTTGTAAAAAAAGTATTGATTTTAAGAATGAGATGTTTTGCCTCAATGAGCTAGGACTTTTTAAATTTAAGTATAGTTGGTATACAGTATTGTCTTTACCCCACTAATGCTAGTAATTTTCTGTCACCCTGTAAACTGATCACAGTATTATTGACTACGGTCCCCTTCACCTTTTTTACCCATCCTCCCAAACCCCCACTTCTGGTAGCTATCCCTTTGGTCTCCATTTCTATGAGGTTGTTTAATTTCATTTGTTCATTTGTTATTTTTTTCATTTTTTATTATTGTTCAATTATAGTTGTCCCACATTTTTCCCCATGGCTCTCCCTGGCCCTGCCTCCCCAGTCAATCCTAACCCCATTTGTACATGTCCATGGGTCCTCTATACATGTTCCTTGACTTGCCCCTTTGCCTATCTTCCCATTATATCCCTCTCCTCTGGTCACTGTCAGTTTGTTCTTTATTTCAATGCCTCTGGTTATATTTTGTTCATTTGTTTGTTTTGTTGATTATGTTCCATTTCTAGGTGAGATCATATAGTATTTATCTTTCACTACCTGGTTTATTTCACTTAGCATAATACTCTCTGGTTCCATCCATGCTGTTTCAAAGGGTAGGTGCTCCTTCTTTCTTTCTGCTGCATAGTGTAAACATTCCATTGTGTAAACATACCACAGTTTTTGATCTATTCATTTACTGATGGGCACTTAGGCTATTTCCAGCACTTGGCTATTGTTTTGTTTTTAGATTCCATGTATAAGGGAGACCATACAGAATTTGTCTTTCTCTGTTTGACTTATTTTACTTATTCTTTGGGCCCATCCATGTTGTCACAATGGCAAGATTTCACTTTGGTTCAATTTCTAGTCAGGGCATATTCCTGGGTTGTGGGTTTGGTTGCCCATTGGGGTGCATATGAGAGACAACCAACTGATGTTTCTTTCTCACATCAATGTTTTTCTCCTTCTCTTTCTCTCTCCCTTCCCCTCTCTAAAAATAGATAAATAAAATCTTTGAAAAACAGAGAATTGTTTAAAAAATAAAATGATAATGCTCAAATTGAGGGAAGTAGGAATTTTACTTTTTTAATTTTTTGAAATACCACTACCCCAGCCCACCTTCACCTCCCTCCCATTTCCACCCCCCCCCCCATAGATTTGTCCATGTGTCCTTTATACTTGTTCCTGTAAACCCTTCCCCTTTTCCCCTGAAATTCCCTCCCCTCTCCCCTCTGGTGACTGTCAGCCTGTTCCCAATTTCAGTGTCTTTGGTTATATTATGCTTGTTTGTTTGTTTTGTTGATTAGATTCCTGTTAAAGGTGAGATCATATGGTATTTGTCTTTCGCTGCCTGGCTTATTTCACTTAGCATGATGCTCTCCAGTTCCATCTATGCTGTTGTGAAGGGTAGGAGCTCCTTCTTTTTTTCCACTGCATAGAATTCCATTGTGTAAATGTACCACAATTTTTTGATCCATTCATTTACTGACGGGCATCTAGGTTGCTTCCAACACTTGGCTATTGTAAATTGTGCTGCTATGAACATAGGGGTGCATAGGTTCTTTTGGATTGGTGTTTCAGGGTTCTTAGAATATAATCCAAGCAGTGGAATTGCTGGGTCAAAAGGTATGTCCATTTTTAGTTTTCTTAGAAAATTCCATACTGTTTTCTATAGTGGTTGTACCAATCTGCAATCCCACCAGCAGTGCACTAGTGTCCCCTTTTCTCCACAACCTCTCCAACACTTGCTGTTTGTTGTTTTGCTTCTGACAGCCATTCTGACTGGTGTCAAGTGGTATCTCATTGTGGTTTTAATTTGCATCTCTCTGATAGCTACAGATATCGAGCATCTTTTCATGTGTCTCTGGATCCTCTGTATGTCCTCCTTGGAGAAGTGTCTGCCCAAGTCCTTTGCCCATTCTTTAATTGGGTTGCTTGTCTTCTTAGAGTGGAGTCGTGTAAGTTCTTTATGTATTTTGGAGATTAAACCCTTGTCTGAGGTATCATTGGCAAATACGTTTTCCCACACAGTCGGTTCTCTTTTTATTTTAATACTGTTTTCTTTAGATGTGCAGAAGCTTTTTATTTTGATGAGATCCCATTTGTTTATTGTTTCCTTTATGTCCCATGCTTTGGGGGACATATCAGTAAAAATGTTGCTGCGTGAAATATCTGAGATTTTCCTGCCTATGTTCTCCTCTAGGATTTTAATGGCGTCATGAAATTTTAAATTGATATCATTTTGGAGAATAATTTGGCAATATCCTTTTTATTTATTCACTAAAAATATAATTATTAAATAATAAGCTTGACCTTAGGCCCTGGAGATACAGAAGTAAACAAAACTCTTAAACATGATTCCCCTTTCTCTAAAAACAAATAAATAAAGTCTGTTTTGCCATAGCTGGTATGGCTCAGTGGATTGAGTTCCAGCCTGTGAACCAAAGGGCCACTGGTTTGATAACTTGTCTAGGCACAAGCCTGTGTTGCAGACCAGGTGCCCACTTGGGGACAGGTGAGAGGCAGCCAATCAATGTATCTCTTGCACATGGATGTTTCTCTCCCTCTTTTCTCTCTCTCTACAAATAAATAAATAAAATCTTAAACATGAAATATGTATAGTTATCACATACATTCAGTTGAAAATCCAGATTACAAAAGACTATATACATGGTACAATCCCATTTTTACAAGAATACTTGTTTTTATTTATATGTATATAGAAAAAAGTTCAGAAAGTCACACATTAAAGTTTAACAGTATATAATTTTGGTTTTAATTTTATTTATTTGTTTTAAAAGCTGATTTTAAAAAATACTTTTCATCTGTGTTTTAATATCCTCTAAATGCAAATTGCGTTTTTTAAATAAAAAAGCCCTTTGTTTCTTCATGGGTTTTTTAATTAAACTTTTTTATTTTGAGACTATTATAGATTCACATGCTATTATAAGAAATAATACAAAACAAGCCTCTGTACCCTTTACCCAGGTTCCTCTAATGGTAACATCTTCTAAAACTAGAGTGCTTTATCACAACCATGACCTTGATGTACTCAAGTTACAGGACTTTTCCATTACCCCAAAGCTTCTGCATTGTCCTTTTATAACCAAACCTACTTTTCCCCTAGTATAAGCCCCTCAAGAACTTTAGCAGACACTAAACTCTTTCCAATTGTATATTGTTTTCCCTTTAAGAATGTTATAAAAATTGATCCATACAGTCAGAAATTTGCGGGGATTGGCCTTTTGCACTCATTGTATTTCCCTGAAAATTCATCTAGGTTATTGTCTGATATCACTAGTTCATTGCTTTCTATTAATCAGAATTTTCCTTGGTATGACTGCACCACACTTTAACCATTCACCCATTACTTGTTTCCAGTTTTTAGCTATTTATATAAAATTTGTGTATACTTTTGTATAAATACAGGTTTTCATTTCTTTAGAAGAAATATCCAGGAGTGTGATTTCTGGGCCATATGGTAAGTCATATGTTTAGTTTTAACAAAACTTCCAAATTGTCCAAAGTATCCGTACCATTTTGTATTCCTGTGAGTAAGAGTAGGAGTGATATAATTTCTTTGCATCCTCATCAGCACTTTGTGTTGTCACTATATTTAAAAATTATTTTAGCCATTCTAATAGGTACATAACAATATTTCACAGTTTTAATTTTCAGTTTCTTAATGACTAATAATGTTGAACATATTTCCAATTGGATGGGTTTTTTTACTGTTGAAATTTGAGCATTCTTTATATAATCCAAATATAAGTCCTTTGATGAATATATGGTTTCTAAATATTTTCTTCCGGAGTGCAGTTTGTCTTTTCATCTTCACAGGGTCTTTTGCAGAATAAAATTATTTAATTTTGATGAAATCCAATTTACAATTTTTTTTGTTTTATTAATTATGCTTTTGGTGTCAACTCTAAGAATTCCTTGACTAACTCTACATCCTGAACACATTCTGTCTTTTTAACTTTCATACTTTGATTTTTTATATTTAATCTCATTGAAGTCTATGATATTTTTGAATTAATTTTTGTATACAGTGAGAGACATGGATTGGGGTTGTTTTTTTTTTTTTTTGGTCTATGAATGTCCAAATATTCTAGCACCATTTGTTAGAAAAGTTCTTTTGATCTATTGATTTGATTTTTGTATCTTTGTCAGAAAATCTTTTGGTGTATTTATGTGGATATATTTCTTGGTTCTCATTCTGTTCCATTAAGTTATGTGTTCATCTCTCTGTTACTTCACTTTGTCGTTATTATTGTAGTTATATAATAAGGCTTGAGCTTAAGTAGAGTGATTTCTCTCACTTTGCCTTCTTTTTTTAAATTGTTTTTGAAAAACAAGCAAGCAAAATATAACCAGAGACACTGAAAGAAAGAAAAATTGGCAGTAACCACAAGGGAGTGGGGAGGGGTAATGGGGGAAAGAGGGGAAGGGTCATGAAGGACCATGTATAAAGTACCCATGTACAAAGCCAAAGGCAGTAGGATTGAGGGTGGGAGGTAGGGGTGGGGTGGGGGAGTGGTGGCAGGAAAATGGAGACAACTGCACTTGAACAACAATAAAAATAAAGAAAAAAGGGAAAAAATAACATTTAGCTAAGACCCTAGATTCCACCTAGATGCAAATAAAATAAAATAATAAAATAAAATAAAATGAAATTGTTTTAGCTAGTCTAATTCCTTTGCCTTTACATGTAAATTTTAGAATAATCTGTATGCTGATGTAGTAGATTACATTGTTTAATTTTTTAAATGTTGACCAACCTTTACATTTAGAAATAAATCCCATTAGGTCATAGTATTCATTTCCTTTTACATATTGCTGAATTGTTTTTTGATATGTTGCCAAAGTTGTCTGCTTGTCTATTCATGAGGAATGTTGGTTTTTAGTTTTCTTCTTCTGTGCTTTCTTTATCAGGTATTGGTACCAGGGTAATATTAGCTTCATAAAATATATTGAAATTTTTTCTCTCTTTTCCTTTTTAACAAAAGAAATGTAGAATTGGCATTAATTACTTTTTAAATATTTGTTAGAGTTACTCAGTGTAACCATTTGGCCCTAGAGATTTCTGTTTTAATATTTTAATATTTTAATAGTTATAGGATTAACCAAGTTACTGATTTCATATGGGATGAAGTGAGGACATCTGTGTTTTTCTAGAAGCTGGTCCATTTCATTTAAGTTATCACATTTGTGTGTGTGAGTTGTTCATAGTATGGCCACATGTGTTAGTTTTCTATGGCTGCAATGACAAATTACCACAAACTCTGATGACTTTAAACAACACAACATTATTTTTTTTTCACCTCTAGAGAACATTATTTGTTCAGTATCAGTAACACTTGACCAAGATTAGCTGTCAGCAGAGCCATGCTATCTTTGACAGCTCTAGGCAAGCATTCTGTGCCTTTTCCAGCCTCTGGTGACAATACCTGACTTGGGGGCATGTTGTCCACTCTATCTCTGTGGTCACAATGTCTAGTCCCCATCTGTGTGTATCACACCTCCTTTTGCTTCCCTCTTTTAAAAATACATGTGATGGCATTTAGAGCACATCTGGATGATCCAAGGTAATCTCTCCACCTCAAGATCATTAATTTAATCACATATGCAAAGGCTTTTATTCAAATAAGTAATTTTTACATGTCCTAGGGATAAAGACCTGATTTCTCTGAGGCTACCATTTAACTCACCACATGTCATTTTGATGTCTTCAGGGTCTATCATAATGTCTTTTTTTTTTAATCCTTAATGTTGGCAATTTTTGCCCTTTCTCTTTTTTGTCAGTCTTATGTTTGTCACTTCTATTCATTTTTTTTTTCAAAAAACTAGCTATGTTTTATTTGTTTTGTCTATTATTTAAAATTCCATTGCAGTGTCCATTATTATTTTTTGTTTGCTTAACTGATTTTATTTTTTATTGTTGTTCAATTACAGTTGTCCCCATCCCCCCATAACTCCCCCCACTCTACCTACTCCCCACCTTCTACTTTCAATCCTCCAACCTCCCATTGTCTTTGTCCATGAGTCCTTTAACACGTGTTCCTTGACTTGACCCTTTTCCTCCCCCCTCATTATTCTCTTTATTATTTTTCCTTTCTGTTATTGGCATTAGTTTTTAGGTTTTTAGAAGAGCCACAGCTCTTTTTTCCCCTAGGTGTTTAAGGTAGAGGCTTTGATTATTGCTTTGAAATATTTCCTCTTTTCTAATATGTGCATTGCCCCCTCATTACTGCTTTATTTGTGTTATACAAATTTGTCATATTGTATTTTTATATTTATAGTTCAGTGTCCTTTTTTATATTGCTTGAGGCTTCCTCCATAATCCATAGATGATTTAGAAGTATGTTGTTTAGTTTCCAAGTATTTAAAAATATTCATTTTATCTTTTAGTTACTGATTTATAGTTGATTTGATTGGGAGTGGGGAACACACTCTGTGTGATTTAAATTTTTTCCAATTTGTTGATGTTGATTTTATGGCATATGATATATATATTCTACCTTGATATGTGTTCTGGGGACACTTGAAAATGATGCGTATTCTGTTGTTGGGTATAGCAGTCAAAGACTGTCATTTAAATTCTACTGGTAAAAATGCTGTTGAGTTCTTCTTCTAAGCCCTTGCTGCTTTTGTGTCTAGGTATTTTATCAATTGTTGAGACATGGGTATTAAAGTTTCCACCTATAATCATGGATTTGTCTGTTTATCCTTAAAGTTCTATCTATGTTGCCTCACAAATTTCCAACTTTTTTCCTTGGCGTATACACATTTAAGACTGCACCATTCTACAATATCCCTCACTGTGTCCTTAGTGTCCCTAGCAATTTGCTTTGGATTCTGCTTTATCTGATATAATATAATAACTTATACTTTCTTTTATGTTTCTATGATATATACTTTTCCATCCTCCTATTTTTGATATGCACATATTGTTTTTTAAAATATATTGTATTGATTATACTATTACAATTGTCCCATTTTTTCTCCCCTTTATTCCCCTCTGCCCTGCACCTGCCTCCCACCAGCATTCACCCAGCTTAGTTCATATCCATGGGTCATACATACAAGTTCTTTGGCTTCTCCATTTCCCATACTATACTTAACCTCCTCTTGTCTATTTTCTACATGCCATTTATGCTACATATTCCCTATAACTATTCTCCCATTCTCCCCTCTCTTCCTCCCCACTGATAACCCCCCATCTGATCTCTATTTCTGTGAATCTGTTCCTGTTCTAGTTGTTTGCTTAGTTGATTTTTGATTTTTTTTTTTAGGTTTGGTTGTTGATAGTTGTGAGTTTGTTGTCATTTTACTGTGCATATTTTTATCTTCTTTTTCTTGGATAAATCCCTTTAACATTTCATATAATAAGGGCTTGGTGAGGAACTGCTTTAACTTGACCTTATCTGGGAAGCACTTTATCTGCCCTTCCATTCTAAATGATAGCTTTGTTGAGTAGAATAATCTTGGCTGTAGGTCCTCACCTTTCATGACTTGAAATACTTCTTTCCAGCCCCCTCTTGCCTGCAATGTTTCATTGAGAAATCAAGTGATAGTCTTATGAGAACTCCTTTGTAGGTAACTGTCTCCTTTTTTCTTGCTGCTTTTAAGATTCTCCCCTTATCTTTTGTCTTGGGTAAAGTAATTTTGATGTGCCTTGGTGTGTGCTTCCTTGGGTCTAACATTTTTGGAACTCTCTGAGCTTCCTGGACTTTCTGGAAGTCTATTTCCTTTGCCAGATTAAGGAAGTCTTCCTTCATTATATTTTCAAATGTTTTCAATTCCTTGCTATTCCTCTTCTCCTTCTGGCATCCCTATGATTTGGATGTTGGAATTTGTAAAGTTGTCCTGGAGGTTCCTATGCCTCTCACTTTTTTGAATTCTTGTTTCTTCATTCTGTTCTGATTGAATGTTTATTTCTTCCTTCTGCTCCAAACCATTGATTTAAGTCCTGGGTTCCTTCCCTTCACTGTTGGTTCCCTGTACATTTTTCTTTATTTCACTTTGTATAGCCTTCACTTTTTCCTCTATTTTCTGATGATATTCAACCAATTCTGTGAGCATCCTGATTACCAGTGTTTTGAACTCTGTCTGATAGGTTGGCTAACTCTTTATGACTTAGTTCTGTTTTTGGAGCTTTGATCTGTTCTTTCATATGCACCATTTTTTTTCCTTGTCTCTATGCTCCTGTTACATAATAAGGGGCGGAGCCTTAGGTATAGCAACCTACATCACTGCATTGTGGTGCTGTATGTGAGGGAGGGGTCCGAGAGGGAACAGTGGTGCTCGTTTAGCTCTCTGCTGGCTTTCAGTTACTTCCTCTGCTACTCAAAAGCAAATTGGGCCCTTCTGGTGCTGATTCCTGGGTGGGTGGTTTTGTGTACGTTCTAGGACCCTGTGTGTCTCTCCAGTGAATTCTCCTGTGAGGCTGGGAGTTTCTCCTGCCAACTCAACACCCCCTGCAGTTCTTTTCAGTCAGAGATTTTGAGGCTTTATTTCCCTGCACTGGAGCCCTGGGTTGTGTGGTGTGTCTTGCTCTTCAGTTGTTCCTCCCAGTTTATCTATATGCAAATGTGGGACCTCCCGCTCTGCCAGCCACAGTCTTGCCTGCCTCAATCCTCCAACCACTGCCTTGCCATGAGTCCTCTCCACCCCAGATGCCTGTCTCTGTCCCTCCTACCAGTCTGGATGAATGTTTCTTCTTTCACTCCTTCGTTGTTGGACTTCCGTACAGTTTGATTTTTCTGGGGGTTCTGATTATTTTTTGTTTTTAAATTTGTTGTTGTCCTTCTTTTGGTTGTGTGAGGAGGCAAGGTGTATCTACCTATGCCTCCATCTTGGTCAGAAGCAATATGTGTATATTGTTGTAGTTGAAATGAGTTTCATATAGACTGCATAAAGTTGGGTCATGATTTTACTTTTATTTTTCATTTTTTAATTATTATTTTATTTTTCCATTACCCTTTCTTTCCCTTCTACCCTGTTTACCACCAGCAATCACCACACTGTTGTTCATGTCCATGAGTCCTTTTTCCTTTTTGCTCAGTCTGTTCAACCCCTAACCTCCCCACCACCCCAACTAGAGTTAGGTCTTATTAGTACTCAGATGGGTCACATTTTTAATCCACTGTAACAAATTATGTATTTTAATTGGTGTATTTAAGTCACATGCATTTAATATAATTATCGATTTGTTGGGACTTAAGTCCACCATTTTATTTTTTGTTTTGTTTGTTCTCTCTGCATTTTATTTGCTTTCTTTTCATAACTTTCTATGAGTCACTTGCACATTTTCATAATTCTATTTTGACTTATCTGCAGTGTGTTTGAGTATATTCCTTGTTTAGTTTTTATAGCATCACTAAAAAAACTAAACTATATGTGTATATATATACATATATACATCTTGTGTGTGTATATATAGATAGATATAGATACATACATATAGATATACAAGATACCTATATATAATCATAGTTACTAGTGCTATAATTTTATTAGTTTGAATAAATAGAAAACTTACCTCACTTTATGTCCTCTTGATATTTCCTGTTTGTAATATAATTGACTTAAATAATTTATCTACAGACATTAGAACTACAACAGACCATGTTATAATTTTGCTTCAACTATCAATCATTATTTAGAAAACACAAGTGAATTATAGTCTATTGTATTTACAAATGTTTTTGTTTGGTATGTTCTTTATTCTTCCTTTATGTTCTAAGGTCTTTCTTTCTTCTTTCTTTTCTTTTCCTTCCTTCCTTCCTTCCTTCCTTCCTTCCTTCCTTCCTTCCTTCCTTCCTTCCTTCCTTCCTTTCTCTCTCTCTCTCTCTTTTTCTCTTTAGAGAATTTTCTTTAGCCTTTCTTTTAAATCAGGTCTTTTAATGGAAAATTCTTAGTTTTCTCATGGGCACAGACAATGGGGGAGTTGATTGATGGAGTGTCAGAGATGGGGCAGGGAAGAACAATGGGGAAAATGTGAGACAACTCTAACTGCACAACAGTAAAAAAAAAGAAAAAAATGTCTTTATTTGATTTTAATTCTTGAAAAATATTTTTTCTAGACATAGAATTCTGAGATGACAGTTCTTTACTCTCAACACATTAAAAATAGTTTTCCTTTTCATTCTAGCCTCCATAGTTTTTTATGAGAAATCATTTGTCATTTGAAGTGCTTTTCCCTATTGTTTTTCTCTGATTGCTTTTAAGATTTTTTTCTCTTTAATCTTCAAAAGTTTAATTATGATGTATGTGGCATGGATTGGGGGGAGAGATTTTCCTATTTGAGGCTTACAGTGCTTCTTGAATCAGTTGATTTTTATGTCTTGACAAATTTTAGAAGTTATCAGTCATTGTTTCTGCTCTATTTCTTCAGCTCTAACTCCTACTCCTCTCCTTCTGAGACTTAAATTGACACAAATATTAGCAACTTTTTGTTACAGTTCCACGAGTTAATTTTCTTCAGGCCATTTTCACTCTCATGTTCACATTGAGTACTTTCTATTGTATATTTAAGCTTGTTGATTCCTTCTCTCGCTTCACCATTCCATTGTGATGTAGAGTCCATCCATTGAAGGTATTTTTTTTTTAATTTCAGTAATTGTAATGTTCAATGCCAAAATTTCCACTTGGTTTATTTCTTTGACTTTATTATTTTATTGTTGTTCAAGTACAGTTGTCTCCATTTCCCCCACCCCCCACAATGCCCTCCCGCCCCAATCACCTCCACTTCCCACCCTTGATCCTAATTCTCTTTGGCTTTGTCCATGTGTCCTTTATACATATTCCTTTCAGACCCTTTCCTTTTTCCCCCCAATGACTCCCTCCCACAGTTCCTCTGGTTACTGTCAGTTACTTCATTAATTCCATGTCTCTGGTTATATTTTGCTTGCTTGTTTGGTTTGTTGATTAGAATCAACTTATAGGTAGGATCGTTTGGTATTTGTCTTTTCCATTGTGTAAATATACCACAGTATTTTGATCCACTCATTTGCTGATGGGCACTTAGGTTGCTTCCAGCACTTGGTTATTGTAAATAGCATTGCTATAAACATTAGCATGCATAGGTTCTTTTGAACTGGTGTTTTAGGATTCTTAGGGTATAATCCCAGCAGTGGAATTGCTGGTTCCAAAGGTAATTTCATTTTTGGTTTTCTGAGGAAATTCCATACTGTTTTCCACAGTAGTTGAATCAGTCTGGATTCCCAAGAAGAGTGTACTAGGGTTCTCTTTTCTCCACAACCTTACCAATACTTGCTGTTGATTTGTTAATAATGGTCATTCTGACAAAGTGTGAAGTCGTATGTTAGTGTGATTTTAATTTGCATCTCTCTGATGGCTAGTGATCTTTTCATATGTCTTTGGGCCCTCTGTATGTCCTCCTCAGAGAAATGTCTGTTCAGGTCCTTTGCCTATTTTTTAATTGCATCGTTTGTCTTTCTGGAGTAGAGGCATGTGAGTTCTTTGTATACTTTGGAAATCAAACCCTTTTCTGAGTTATCATTGGCAAATATATTTCCCCTACAGTTAGTTCCCTTTTCATTTTGTTGATGTCTTATTTAGCCATGCAGAAACTTTTTATCGATGAAGTCCCATTTGTTTATTCTTTCCTTTGTGTCCCTTGCTCTAGGAGACATACTGGTGAAGATGCTGCATGGAATCTTAGATTTCCCTGCTTATGTTCTCCTCTAGGACTTTTATGATGTCATAACTTATATTTAAGTCTTTCATCCACCTTGAATTTATTTTCGTGTATGGTGTAAGTTGGTGGTAGAGTTTCATTTTTCCACATGCAGTTGATCAGATCTCCAACCAACACCATTTGTTGAAGAAGCTATTTTTACTCCATTGTATACTTCAGCACACTGTCAGATACTAATTGACCATAGAGACTTGGGTTTATTTCTGGGCTCCCTGTTCTGCTCCATTGATCTATGTATCTGTTCTTATTCCAGTACCAGACTATTTTGATTACCGTGTCCTTATAACATAGTTTGAAATCAGGTATTGTGATTCCTTCAACTTAGTTCTTCTTTTTCAAAATTGCTGCATCTATTCAGGGTCATCTATAGTTCCATATAAATTTTTGAAATGCTTTTCTATATTTGTGATATAGCCATAGGCGTTTTAATAGAGATGGCATTGAATCTATAAATTCTTTGGGCACTATGGCCATTTTGATGATGTTAATTCTTCCAATCCATGAACATGGTATATGCTTCTACTTATTTGTGTCTTCTTCCATTTCTTTTTTCAGTGTTGTGTAGTGTTCTGAGTACAAGTCTTTTACCTCCTTGGTTAGGTTTGTTCCTAGGTACTTTATTTTTCTTGTTGCTATAGCAAATGAGATTTCACTCCTGATTTCTTTTTCTGATATTTCATTGCGGGTGTACAAAAATGTCCCATATTTCTGAATATTGACTTTGTATCCTGCTGTTTTGCAAAATTCACTTCTTAGGTCGAGTAGTTTTTTTTTTTTTTTTTTTCGTGGAGTCTATAGGGCTTTCACTTTACACTATCATGTCATCTGCAAACAATGACAGTTTTGCTTCTTCCTTTCTAATTTCGATGCTTGTTATATCTTTTTCTTGCCTGATGGCTGTGGCTAGGACTTCCAACATTATGTTGAAGAGAAGTGGTAAAAGCAAACATCCTTGTCTTATTCCTAATCTTAGTGGGAAAGCTTTTAGTTTTTACCCATAGATTATGAGGTTGGATATAGGTTTCTCGTATATGATCTTTATTATGTTGAGGTATTTCCCTCTACTCCCACTCTGCTATTTTTATCATAAATGGATATTGGACTTTATCAGATGCTTTTTCCAGATATATTAATGTGATCAAGTGATTTTTGTCTTTCATTTTGTTTATGTGATGTATTACATTTATTAATTTGGGAATATTTACCATTCTAGCATCCCTGGGATGAATACCCCTTAATCATGGTATATGATTTTTTATTATATTACTGGATGCAGTTTGGCAATATTTTGTTGAGTATTTTAGTGTGTATATTCATCAGCAATATTGACCTGAAGTTCTTTCTTTGTTGTGTCTTTATCTGTTTTTGGGATTAGGATGATGCTGGCTTCATAAAAAAAAGAGCTTGAGAGTCTTCCATTTTCTTGGATTTTTTGGAATAGTCTGAGAAGGATAGGGATTAGTTCTTCCTTAAACATTTTGTAAAATTCTCCTGTGAATATGTCTAGCAAGGCTTCTGTGTTCTGGGAGGTATTTGATTACTGCTTTAATTTCACCAGCTGTTATCAGCCTGTACAGGCTTTCTGATCCTCTTGGCTCAGTTTTGGAAGATTATATGTTTGTAGAAATTTGTCCATTTCACTCAGGCTTTCACATTTCTTGGCATATATTTGTTTGTAGTAATTTCTTTTAATCCTCTGTATTTCTGATGCATCAGTTGTAATTGCTCCTCTATCATTTCTGATTTTATGTATTTGGGTCCTCTCTCTTTTTACCTTGATGAGTCACATAAAAGCTTGTTGATTTTATATTTTCAAAGAACTATCTCCTAGATTTATTGATCCTTTGAATTGTTCTTTTAGTCTCTATGTCATTTAATTCTGCCCTGATCTTGGTTATTTGTTTCTTTTTCCTTGCTCAGGGCTTTGGTTTTGTTGTTTCTGCGGTTCCTGTAGGTATAGGATTGTTTATTTGAAATGTTTCTATGTTTTTTAGGGAGGCCTGTATCACTATGAATTTCCTTCTTAGGACTGCTTTTTCTGTGTCCCATAAGTTTTGAACTAGTGTGTGTTCATTTTCATTTCTTTCAGAAACTTTTTGATTTCTTCTCTGATCTCATTCTAAAGCCATTCATTATGTAATACCATGCTCTTCAATATCCATGAATCTGAGGGTGTTTGAGCTTTTTCCTTGAGGTTGGTTTCTATATTCAAGCCATTGTAATCTGAGAAAATGCTTGCTATGTTTTCAATTTTCTTGAATTTGTTGAGGCTTGTTTTGTGTTCTCTCATGTGGTCTGTCTTTGAAAATGTTCCACATGCATTCTTAAAGAATATATATTTTGCTTCTTTGGGATAAAAGTTTCTATATATATATATCAGTTAAGTCCATGTGATCTAGGACATTGTTCATTGCCACAATGTTCTTGTTGATATTTTGTTTGAAAGATCTACTCACTGTTGACAGCGGAGTGTTAAGTTCTCTTGTATAAGCGTGTTGCCATCTATATCTTTCCTGAAGTTATCTAAGATTTTTCTTATATATGGGTGCTCTGATGTTGGATGCATATATGTTTACAATGTTTTTATCTTCTTGGTGGATTCTTCCCTTGGAGTATTATGAAGTGTTCTTCTGTGTCTCTGTTTATGCATTTTGTTTTGTAGTGTATTTTGTCGAGTATAAGTATTTCTTCCCCAACTTCTTTTTCCTGTCCTTTATCTTGGGATGTTTTATTCCAACCCTTCACTTTCAGTCTGTGTAGGTCTTTTGTTCTGAGGTGGGTCTCTTGTAGGCAACATATATGCGGGTCATGTTTTCCTATCCATTCAACTACCCTATGTCTTTTGATTGGAGCGTTTAGTCATTTACATTTAAGGTTATTATTGATACATGCTTATTCATTGCCATTTTACCCCTTTTGTACCTGTGTTCCTCTCTCTCAATCCTTTTCTTCTTCTTCTTAAAGCGGTTGCTTTACACACCTTGCAGTGCTGGTTTGCTGGAGGTGTATTCTTCCAGCCTTCTTTTGTCTGGGAAACTCCTTATTTCACCCTCCATTCTAATTGAGAGCCTTGATGGGTAGAGTAGTCTTGGTCACAGACCTTTGCCTTTCATTACTTGGAATATTTCTTGCCATTCCCTTCTGGCTTGTAGTGTTTCTGTTGAAAAGTCAGCTGCTAGCCTTATCAGGGCTCCCTTGTATGTTACTTCTTGGTTCTCCCTTGCTGCCTTTAAGATTCTCTCTTTGTCTTTAAAATTTGGCATTTTAATTATTATGTGTCTCGGAGTAGTCCTCTTTGGGTTGATCTTGATTGAAACCCTCTGTGCTTCCCAAACTTGAATGCTTTTTCAAGGTTACAGGAGTTTTCTTTCTTTATTTTTTGAAACAGGTTTTCTATCCCTAGCTCCTTTTCTTGTCCTTTTGGTATTCCTGTGATTGGGATGTTGTTCCATTTCATATTGTCTTTTATTTCCCTTAAGCTATCTTCACATTTTTTTAGTCTTTTTTGGTGCATCTGCTCTGCGTGGGTACTTCTTTCTACCTTGTCTTCCAGCTCACCTATTTGGTCCTCTGCTTCATCTAGCCTACTTCTATCCTTCTAGTATATTTTTTATTCCAGATATTGTATTCTTCATTTCTTCTTGTTTATAGTTTCTATTTCCTTTTTCATGCTGTCATAGTTCCTACTCAGTTTCTTGTAGTTGTCACTGAGTTCCCTGTGCATCCTTATAACCATTCCTTTGATTCCTATGTACGATAGATTGCTCACCTCCATTTCATTTTGCTTTTTTAGTGGGGACTCTTCCATTCCTTTTGATTTTAGGCTCTTTCTTTGCCCCCCATTTTAGGTGACTGTTTTTGTTTGTTTGTGAGATTCCTAATGCTTTGCTTTGCCAGCTGTCTTCATAGGGTGATCTTCTGTGGTAGGAGTTGTGTGGGACTCTGTCGTTTGGTCTCCTTGATCTCCTTCTCTGGATGCTTTAGCAATGCTCTTTCTTCTGTGTGGGTTTTTGTTTCGCTTGGGGTTTTTCTGTTGGTGGCTCTTTTGTTGGTGGGATCCTCCCTCCGGTGAGTTTACTGTTTCCCTACCCCCACCTTTACTTGTATGCTGTTGTATAGTTGTTGGTTAACAAAGTAGTATTACCACACATCCAAGTCCATGTCAGGAAAAGAACACCCCAACCACACCAGCAGCCTCAACCACAATAGAACTAAGATTATAAATATGAAGAGGGATAGTGGATATTATATGATATTACAAAAGGAATATTAGATGACTAAAAGAGGGGAAAATTTTTTTGTGTGGTAAGAGGGATGAGAATTGATAAGAGTTGGGATAGAACCAAGGTGAAGAAAATTTACAGTGTAAATAAAAGAGTGTGAAAGGGTGTGAAAGGGTGTGAAAGGGTTCCCTTTCACACAAAAGGGTGGTGGGAACAATGGTGTAAGAAGTAAGAGTATACTATGAGGTTTGAAGTAAAACTGAAAAGGTGCTGAATCAGCAGAAGCAAAATTGCAGGAAACCTACAACAGTGTCTATACCAATGACTGCTAATGAAGTTTAATAAAGGTGGAACCAGAATAAGAATATTGTAGAAAAACAAAAAGTGAATAGGATATGTCTATGGTAAAGAAAAATGATTTTGAGATGATGGGGAAGGCAAACTAGTAAAAGTAAGGAGTAAAGCCCACATTGATAGAGTAGAAAAAAGAAAGAGAAAAAAGAAGTAGTTAAAAAAAGGGAGAGAGAAAACAATGAGATAAAATTCCTCACTCAATTGATCAGGGATAGGATAAAGGCAAAATGAGTAAGACAGAGGGAGAGTATTCTATGAGATTTACAATACTAACAAGTAGTGAACAGAAAGGAGATCATTTGGTGAAGTACAGCAATAACTGTGATATTTCACCAACTAACCACTTTTTCTAAAAGGTGAAAAAGAGATGCCTCTAATTAGAGGGGAGAAAGAGTGTGAGATGACTTTAGAAAGCAGAGCACTTATGTGAGGTTAGATGGAGGGGAAATAGAGCAAGGTATATATCCTTGGCTTAGTGTGTAAGAATATAAAGTTTACCACAACAGTCATAAAACTCAGCAAGATGATGACTTGAATTAAGACCAGGGAAGTGTGCTGTTTGAAATTTGTAATAACAATAGTATGATAATAAATATATAATCTATAAAAATAATGAAAAGTAAAATACCAAGAGTAGTGTGTTGTTGGAATATGAGTGAAGTGAAAGAAGAAAAATTAAAATGCAACATGAAGGGGAGAAGGAATTAAGCAAATAATGAAATCAAACAAAACAAAAAATAATTAAATGAAAAGAAGAGAAATATAAAAACTGCAAGTTCTGAAGGACAGCAAAGTGATATTTGTCTCAGCTGTTGGTGCTTGCCTTCTGACTTCTTTTTCTAGATCTGTCTCTGGTTTTTCTCACAGCTGCAGCTCTTACAGTCTTACTCTGGGGAGAAAAACAAAAACCTCCTGCTGACTTTAAACCAGCCAAGTCAGTTTTGCAGGTCTTCCCAGATCCTGCAGGCCGAAGGGGGGTTGGGCTGTGTTTTTTATTTTTACTGTGGTTCCTAGAGTTTGGAAGCTCAGTCTGGGCTATAATAATCACAGGTGTCCACTTTCCAGCCCACACCCTCAGAGCACTATGCTGCTGGCACTGTCCACTCTGCACATATGCTCCAGGCCAGAACTGATAATCCCTCTGAAACCCTGTTACTCCCCTTTGGCCAATCTGTGAGGCACCCTAAGTGGGAGCAAATCGTGTCCCCACTCCTCCCTCTTCACTAGCCTGGCTGCTGTGCACACAAGGACTCTGCGTGTGAGGTCTCTATGCGGGCAAGGTCCTTGCACAGTGGCTGAGATCCTCTTTTGAGAGAAGTCCCCTTGAGTATAGTCTGCAATTCCTAACAAGTGCCTGGCTTTCCACACAGACCAACTCTCTGACCATTCTAGACACTATCTGGGTCATAGCCACTCGTATCCCCTCTCTTGTCCCAGCTCCAGGTACACCCGGCTCTCCAATTTCTCTGGTACTGCCCCAGCTGGTGACTGCCATCCCAGGAGTTGTGTGTCTCTTGATCACCCCATAAACTTTAAGTGTCTAGGTCTCTCCTGGCACAGGTCTGCTCTGGGAAGGATGGGAGCTGTTAAATTGCAATCACTGACCTGGCTCTCTTCCAATGCACCTGCTGGCAATGCAGTCTCTGCTGCAGGGCCCAGGGACCTTCCAATAGGCCTACAAAACCTCCTTACTGTCCATTTTTAAGTGTTCTCTGCAACCTTTGTCTTCCAAATTTCATATAAGCTGGGATTCTGTTGGCTGTTCACTCTGTTCTTTGGAATATAGGCTAGGTGTCCCAGTTGGATGCACAAGCAAATGGGTTCAGCTTCCACCTATCTGACTGCCATCTTCCTGATCTCTTGATTCTTTTATTTCTTTACAGAGATTTTCTTTTTTATTCATTTTCTATCAAGCATGTTCATAATTGCCAGTTAAGGAATTTTTATTATTGCCATTTTAAAATGTTGTTCAGGTAATTCAAATGCTTCCATCATCTTCCATTCGTATCTGTTTTTGATTATGTTCTTGTATTCAGTTTGAAGTC
Organism: Glossophaga mutica; assembly: GCA_039655065.1. Taxonomy (NCBI): domain Eukaryota; kingdom Metazoa; phylum Chordata; class Mammalia; order Chiroptera; family Phyllostomidae; genus Glossophaga; species Glossophaga mutica. The sequence continues at coordinate 114,065,060 of CM077307.1, forward strand.
TTCCTGGTTCTTGGTATGACTGATATTTCATTAGACTTAGACATTTTTATTTATCTTTTTGAAACTCTTGTTACATTATCCTATTGTCTTAACTGTCAAGGAAAAAGAGGGTAAATGTTCAGGTTTCTCATTGGCTTCAGAGGCAAAGATTCTTCTCATTATTGGTGGCCTGGCTCCTCACATGATATTAATTGACAATGTAATGAGGGTGGTATCAGTGAATGAATGTCCCAATGCTCTACTATGTCTCCTCTGACAGTACCTTAGTGAATTGGAATAGGGGTGCCTTATTATAGAAATGAATTGCCATGGTTATATTTGTACATTCAGGAACCCAATGTGGACATCATGGGGAACCCATTTAAAGGTTAGTGGAGAAGAAGGTCCCAGTCCCTACTTAGCTTTCTCTGCTACTGCCCTGATAGGAGGGTTGTGGTGCCTCATTATAATAGCATATCATGGGTGGAAGTCTAGGTTCCCTACCTGGCTTTTGTTAGTGTGATTGAGGAAGCAGCTACAGTTTTTCTGGGTGTTTGGTTGGAAAAGAATAGTTATTGCCTAAAAGATTTTTCTTGTTGGGCTGATCTTTCTTGGTCCATTAGATAGAACAGGCTTCTGTTATGACTTATTTTGTCGGTACTTGGCACTTCTGAGCTGTTGACTTCTTCTGTTCCTCTCTAAGCAACAGATGTACATGCTGTAGCTACTGATAGAGTTATAGCAGCTCCCCAGTATGTATGTAACCTCTAAAGATAATTTGTTTTCCAGAGACTACCTGCTCTACTGAGAAGGTTGGGCTGTTTTATTTCAACTTTTTTAAAAGGGTAAAGCTGAGTTTTTGGGTTTTTTTTTTAAGAATATTTGGATCAGTAATCATTAAACCCAAGTTCTAACCATCAATCTTCTTGGGTCACGTTCTGATGTGTTCACTCAACAGAACTTAGGCTATGATATACACAGGCTATGATAGTTCTCCCACTGATTCATTCACACACACAATTGAGCAACCCTTCCTCATCCAGGATTGCACTCAGCTTTCCCCTTGGTATTCAATTTATTTTAAAGTATAATATGAAGCATTGTTACCTTAACTCCTTCATGCATCTTATACCTTGAAACTTGACATTTTCACAGGAAACTTGTCCCAGTTATGAGATTACAAGAACTTTGCTGTCTTGTTAGGAGGCTCCTGTCTCCTTTGCTTCTGCATTTGCCTCTGACTTATCAAACTCCAAAGAAGTTCACACATTCCACACTTACATACATATTAACTTGGGTAACCATGGAATAGAAATAGCACCAAAATGTGTTACTAATTCTAGTGAGCTAATACATAGAAAGCCAGGTGGGAAACAGAGTGGGTGAATGTGAGGGCAAGTGGTTTAAAGATAAGAGGTTTTAGGTGATGTGGAGAATTTTAGAAAGGAGGATCAATGTACAGAGGGATTGGTACAATGTGTTGTAGAGGCCATTTCATTTTAAACCAGTACATTTTCACTACTTTACTTTTCATCTTGACTTGAGCATAGATAATATTTTGAAAGATGAATTTCAGGGGAATGTGATTTAATTGTTCATCAGATTAGGCCAGTCTCCAAAATGTCATTTGCTGCTGTATCCTGCTAACTAGACCAAGTTTCACACTCAGAAGGCTTTAATATCAGGTCCCAGGAAGATTGGCACCTCCCAAAATCTGAAGTGGCTCAAAGAGAATTTTCTTCTTGACCCATGAACTTCATCATTTAACCTGCCTCTCTATCCTCAAGTACAGACACTATATAGGGTATTTGCCTTTCTGCTTCTTCTAGCCTCAACCTCAGTGCAAATCAAGCAATATATATATTGCTTGATATATATAGTCTACTGACTATATATATATCAATATATATAGTCAGTAGACTCAAGAAAATCTTGCAGAGTATGCAAAGTAAGAGACCATATTAATAAATAGAGAAGTCTTAAGCCGAATTGGTAGACATAAAAACCAGGGTAAGTGTTAATGCTTATCTTGCCCAGGTCAGCAAGAATTCATGGAAGAGTTATTATTCCAGGATTTTCTTGAAAGCATTGTAATAGTGTGGAAGGCATGTTTAGGATAAGTTGCCAAGTAAAAGAAGCATTTCATAAATTTATTTATGAGCTTTCAAATGATTTGGATGAATTGTGGTTTAAGAGATATAGGGAATTAAATGAAGATCTGACTGGAAATCATAAGTGTACAAGATTCAGTAGATATTCAGACAATATGGTTAAAAATTTGGGGAATAAAAGGTTTACTTTATCTTATAAAAAACTTCTGAGACTAGCTCATATCATTCACAGTCTCCAAGTTCAACTATTTCAGAACCTATCATTCATGAAATGAAGGCATAGAAAGCTGAATCTCTGGTTTATTGTTCAATTATTCATGACCTAACAAGCCCAGCTGGACTTGTTTTGAAGACCAAGTTGAGCGCCTGGGGCTCTCAAAACCCAGGGAGTAAATATTGAAGTATTTTTCAAGTCATTCACAGTCATTTGAGAACCCTTTGAAAGCACAAAGGTGAAAGAAAAGACTTGGAGTCCATGGTTTAGATGCTAATCTCATCTCTGTTGGTTACTAGATATGTGTCCTTGGGCAAATCACTCCATACATGAGTCTGTGTCCTAACCTAGAAAATGTGGAGTTTGATCTACATTCACATTTCCTAAACAGTCTTCCAAATACTCTTCAGTGGCTTGTGGTACATCACATTTGCAGATGGCCACAATAATTCCTTTTCCGTTCCATTTGCCCCTTTTCAATGTGACTGTTTTTCCATCAACAGTGGACATTAGTTTATAACACCTTGAATCTAGCTTGGCCTTGTGACCTGCTTGGTTTCATGTTATACAGCAAAAATGATGTTGTTTGACTTTCAAGTATAGGCATTTAGTAGCCTTGTATTTTCTGTTGTTCATCTTATTGAAACATTGCCCTGAGCCATTTTTCAAGGATGCCATTAGAAGATTGAGAAACTGTATGGTGGAGAAATTAGGTGATAACACCAACTGCCCAATCATTTTGCACTTTCCAGGACAAGAAATCCACAAGTTGTAAAAAATAATTCATCACTGTTGTTTTAAACTACAAAATTTGGGGATGATTCATTATACAGCAATAGATAACACAAATGGATTTTAATAAATATGACTTTATTGTCAAATAAGTTTTGGTGAAGATTAGCTGAGCAATGAAACTAGATTTCTTAAATTGTGGAATGTCCAAGCTTTTAATTTGCTAACATTGATTTAAAACTCCAAAATGTGAGAGATTCGTAGGCTAGACTTACATAATCACGGACTCATTTTTCCTAAAAAAAAAAAACAAAAACTGTTTAATCACTTGTGAGTCACAGTTTGAGAAATGCTGATGTAGTTGAATCCCAAAGGTCCTGCCAGTTCTAGCATTCTAAAACCCTGCAAACAGAGCAACATGTGTTTTGGTCACTATTTCTTCTTGATTACCTTGATGAAAAGGAAATTCATTCCATAGTTGGTTGCTACCAAATTTCATTATAAACTTCCACCAAAACTGTCTTTAATAAATTCAAAGAAGATGGCAGTATTGAAATTATTAATGAGCAATTAAATAGAGATTAAAGAGCTATTAACTTGCAGTTTGGTGGTGGAGACTTGGCAGTCAGATGGTGTGAGAGCTTGATGAATGTAGACCCATGAGAAGCTGTCACAATGATGAAACGAGCAAAGAGCAGGCTAATAGATTTATCTATTTCTTTTTGGAAGATTGTAATAGAATATGGAATTATCTTGCTGATCTAAGGATCTCTAGTAAGCTCGTCATAAAAAGAATGTGATGAAAACAAGAACTTCACCCTATACACTCCCAACTCTCACAGACTAGTCACATGATATGGTTAAAGTTCATTCATGTGCTGCTTACATGCAAATATGTGTGAGGGTAGGTATGGGCAAGTGGTTTGCAAGAATTGTTTTTTCTTATTGCTTAAATGTGGCCTCCCAACATGCATTTATGTAAACCAGAGTGTTTCTGACTTAGTCAATGTATGTTTGTGTGGATGTCTGTTATATGCATTTTCTTCATGTATTCATGTGGGTGTGTATCTGGAGGCAAACATTCATGAACATGGCTGGAACAGCCATGGTTTCTGTACATCTGGAGGACATAATACAAGGTGGCAAGAATGAACCATAGCCAGAGGGAAGGGCAAGGGGCCATTATAGCACAGCAGTTTTATGAGTTCAGTGCACTACTTAAGTGGATCCACTGAAGGGAAACTCTACCTTGTCTGGGGATAAGTGAACTGGTTCCTTTCCTTGGTGAGTTCATCCAACATTGTGTTGAGGAAGATCATGGAGACAACAAAGGGAAAAGAATTGGTAAGGAAATTAAGGCTTGGAAATCAGATCAGCAAATTCAATTCACTCTGGCTAAGACCAGCCCAATGTTTCATTTGAAATAAAAAGTTGAGAACTATAATAGATAAAGCTTTTTAAAAGTTTAAATTGGAATAAAAATTCCTCAGTCTTCTCCCTAATAATTAAGATTTGCCCCAAGCAAACTATTACTGTTTTGTTTTTTGATAAATCAATCTAACCCAAACCCATTTGGATTCCTGTCATTCAGTAGTTTCTTTCTCTTTTTTTGTAAATATCCATTTTTATTGTTTAGTTACACTTGTCCCTGTTTTTACCCTATTATTCTCTCCTGCGTTACTTATCCCCACCACCCACCTTCAATCCTCCCCTCCACTGTTGACTTTGTCAATGGGTCCTTTATACCTTTATGTTCCTTGATGAACCTTCTCTTTCTATCCCCCATTATCCTCCTCCCCAACCATATGTGTACTGTCAGTTTGTTCTTTATTTCCATGTCTCTGGTTCTATTTTGCTGATTTGTTGATTAGGTTCCACTTATAGGTGAGATCATAGGGTATTTGTCTTTTACCACCTGGCCTATTTCACTTACCATAAGGTTCTCCACTTCCATCCATGCTGTCATGAAGAGTAGGAGTTCCTTCTTTCTTTCTGCTGCATAGTATTCCATTGTGTAAATGTACCGTAGTCTCTTGATCAACTCATTTACTGACGGGCACTTAGGCTATTTCTAGCACTTGGCTATTATAAACTATGCTGCTATGAACATTGGGGTACATAAATTCTTTTGCATTGGTGATTCAGGATCCTTAAAGTATAATCCCAGCAGTGGAACTGCTGGTTCCAAAGGCAATTCCATTTTTAGTTTTTTTGAGGAAATTCCATACTGTTTTCCACAGTGGCTACACCAATCTGAATTCTCACCAACAGTGCACTAGGGTTCCCTTTTCTCTACAACCTCACCAGCACTTTGTTGATTTGTTAATGATGGCCATTCTGACCAGTGTGAAGTGGTATCTCATTGTGGTTTTAATTTGCATCTCTCTGTTGGCTAGTCATGCTGAACATCCTTTCATATGCCTCCTGGTCCTCAGTATGTCCTTCTTAGAGAAGTGTCTGTTCAAGTCCTTTGCCCATTTTTTAATTGGATTGTATGTCTTCCTGGAGTGGAGTCATGTGAGTTCTTTATATACTTTGGAGATTAAACCCTTTTCTGAGGTACCATTGACAAATATATTTTGCCTTACAGTTGATTCCCTTTTCATTTTGCTGAAGCTTTCTTTAGCCATGCAGAAGCTTTTTAATTTGATGAGGTCCCATTTGTTTATTCTTTCCTTTATGTCCCTTACTCTAGGAGACTTACTGGTGAAAATATTGCTGTGTGGAATATCTGAAATTTTTCTACCTATGTTCTTCTCTAGGACTTTTATGGTATCATGACTTATATTTAAACCATACAAAAATGAACTCATTGAGTAGTTTCTAAACTCTGGAAGTTACAGTGTGGTATGGAGTTCCTCACTGTTAAGTAGATTTTGTTGCTTTTTTTTTTTAATATTTATTTATTTATTTATTTATCTTTAGAGGGGAAGGGTAGGAGAGAGGGAGAAGGAGAGAAATATCAATGTATGGTTGCCTCTTTATGTGTTCCATGCTGGGAACTGGCCTGCAACCCAGGCATGTGCCCTGACTGGGAATCGAACCGCGATCCTTTGGTTCACAGGCCCGCGCTCAATCCACTGAGCTACACCAGCCAGGGCGATTTTGTTGCTTTTATTGAACAGTGTCAAACACTTCATTCACATTTTACATGCATTATTTTATTTAATTTTTATATCAGCTGAACTAGGTTGCATTATTATGTCCATTGCACAGAGGAAGCAAGTGAAGCATGGAGAAATTTATAACCTAGGCCATTATCACCCATCTGTGCAGATTTCAGACTCACAACTACAAAGAATTGACCAGAAAGCCAATACCTTCAATAACTGCACTATACTGGTTCTCTTAAGAGGAGAAATTCACAGACTTGCTCATTTCTGTCTGCTTGGGGTTAGAATATGGTCCTAGAAGGACTTTAGTTTGCTTCCCTAAAGCTCTTGAAACATCTTATGACTTCACCATTATCATTCTTGTTTCTCAAGAGTATTTTTGAAAAAGCTCTGGACACCCAATAAACACACACCTAGAGCTAGTCTCCTTGGTCTGAATGGTCCCCTAAACTCTACTTCAGGCCTAACTATCAGACAAAGAGGAGAGCCCTTGCTACTACAATTTGAGGGGGGTCTGAGAAAGAAAAACTGGGACCAGATTACTGGGCTCTGTGACCCCAAGTAATGGTGTGTTGTGTCCTCTGACAGCTAGGTCAATCATGTTAATTAATCACAATGTGTCCATTTTAACTAAAAAAATCCAAGAAGCTTCTTCCTTCTGGGTCAACAATGTACATGAGTTCCCATGGGGTGAAATCAGCTGCTATGATCTGGCAACTTGGAACAGATACTACTGGGTTTGAGTTTGTCAATTAAGCAGGTACTGGGTAGGCTAGGAAGACTCCAAGAGCATCATGGTGTTATAAATATTTCACTTCTGCAGAAAGTTTGGAATTAGGTCTTGAGAGTATGCTTCCTTTTGATTATAGAAAGTGATGAGCTCAGCCTTTCGTCCGGAGTTCATAGGCTTCTCTTGTAATAAACTTACTTGTAGCCAAATAGGAAAATTATTGGGTTACATTTCAAGAGAGAGAAAAGAAAGTTTCAATGTGTATGCCATGCAAATTACTGTCATAGCATCTCCACACACATTACCTTATTGGATGCTCTTAACAGCCCAAGGTGGTAGATATAATCATTTCTGTTTTACAGTTGAGTCTTTTAGATGTTAAAAAACTTCCCAATGTGTTACAATTGGTAAGAGGCAAAACCTGACACAAAAATCAACATTTTCCTTTGTTTTGTTTTCTACTCTAGACCCAGTCTTGGCCATAATGTTTTTGTTCAAATAATTGATTATTAAGAGAGATTTCCCCCAAACACATATATGCCTAGTACCTCACTACCAAGGAGGGACTTTAAAATAGTCACACTAAGAAACATAGAGTTACTTAAAAAATCTGGTCCAATAAGGTAGGAATTTTTGTGGGAAAAGTAAAAAGATTCCAAACAGACCCAGACTGCAGAAAATTATTCTTTTTTTGTGGGCACCAAGGTGGGGGTGTTGTCTTCTGCATCCAGTAAGTTAGACAGGACCCATAACTGCCTTCTTCCCTTGTCTTGGTATAGATAATGGGGAGCCAGGAAGAAGCTTTAGAGAAAGACTGTATGCACCAAGCCTCTGAAACATGCCTTCATGAAACATGCCTTCGGAAAGGACTAAGAGAACAGCAACTCTGTCTAGTCCACATGAGGGGCATCCAAGTCATGAAACTGGGATCCATATGGGCCTTTGGAACTAGAGCTCCTGCTGGTAGTCAAGACTGTGTTTCTGGCATTCCCCTGTGCATACTTGTACATCTTTTCCTCATGTGGTGAGAAGTATCACAACAGGAATCCAGTACGCAGACATCTAGATTCTCATTGTATATTTGTAATCCTGCTTTACACAGGAGGGAATTGAGGGTTCTGAGAGATAAATAACATAAAATCAGTAAGTGATTATACCAGGAAGCACCAAGTCTGTCTGCATCTAAAGTCTATTATCTTTCCTGCCACCCCTTCAGCTTTAGTCCAGTAAGGTGTTTGAGAACGGCTTCACAATAGGTTATCATTACAACACTAAGACATGAACTGAATCATTCTGTTCAAACCTGACACTGCTTTGCATTGCAGGATACAAAATTAAGTGTTGTGGCTGCCCTCCATAAGCTCCTGATCTAGTGGGAAAGACTCACTAAAGTAAAAAGCCAACCATGAGGAGAGGTAAAATAAGGCCTTATGGCAGAGATTTATGAGCATGAAAGCATTGTTTATATTCTACTGGGAGGTATAAAAGAAAGTTTCACCATAAACACTGGTCTCTAGAGGAAAGGTAGCTTTGAAAAATGGCAGTATGTATGACCTTTCAGGCAGGGAGAAGAATATGAATAAAAACAGAGGCTGGATCACAGGCATGCAAGTATTTGGGGGTCACTGCAGCAGAGGAAAAAGAAAGAGATTGGAGGGGAGCTGAGCTAAAAAATAGCTTTGAATATGAAAACGGTATTTGCTATAATAAAGAGGCTTACATTGCAAGTAATCTTATAGTGCATTCTTTACTTAAGGCTATATTATTTGCATAATAGAAAGTCCCAGAAGTTCCCTGAAGGAAAAAAAGGAACTTTAGGAACCTTTGCTGGTGTCCACATAGAGGTGAACAGAGTAGATTGAGAAGGCAGGAGTGTTTATTCATATAATAGAATGATGGGTCTATTCCTCACTGTCTTATTCTGATCTTTGTGTCTGCCTGCAACTATATGAGGCATAGACCTAAATCCCTAATGCTTTTTACCAGCAACGGTCCATAGCTGGGAGGTGGTGCTTTTGCAATGCACCCAAATCAAAGATTTAAGGAAGGATTGTTGGGAAATGTGTCAGAATTTAAAATATCTAGTTGTGCAAAGGAATTTCTATAACTCCTAGGTTACAGTGAGGAACCCACAGAGGGCCCCAAAGGCAGTGACTCTAGTATAGCAGAAGGAGATATTTCTTTCCTCCCTCAGAATCCTAAAGAGAGAATCCTGAGAAAATGGATTCATATTGCAGAAAGGGAATCCAATCATTGGGGCAGTGGCCAACCAGGGGCATAACCTACAAGGAGAAACTGCATTCTGCCTGAGTTCTCAGTGTTCAGGTACAGGTGCTTACAGTCTACAATATGTTCCAATGCCAGGAGGAGAAATTCAAGCTGAGTTTCAGATCTAACTGGTTATAATACAGTTGTAGGAAGGCTATTTTCTGTTCAGAGACTCCTCACCACTAGTGAGTGGGCCAGGGTCTTCAGTGGACTGAAACACACCAACAGGCATTCTTCAGATCAGAGGTATGTCCCAGCCTGGTTTATGTCCAGGTATTGGTTGATCCTGGATCCCTGCCAAGACCATTTGCCCAAGCATATGTGCTTTCATTCCCTATCCCTCCAATTCACATGAAGGGCAGCTCTGGGTTGATTTGCCCCTGATAGAAGCAGATTTACTGGAGCCATGTCACTGTGCCTTTCTGCCTATTACCTCCATACTCCAGGGATCCTGATATTTTGCCCATACCTACTAGGTCAGACCCCTTTCTCACAACACCAACCCATGTTAGCCCAACGTTTGCTAAGATTTTTAAAGGGTGTATTTGGGACTATAATCTTTCCCATTAGTTCTTGGTGTATCTTAGTGTTTCAGCCTACTCTTGAACCTATTAGACCTTGCATAGTCCCACACCCCACACAAAAAGTTAAAGTCATTTGGAGGCAGTGTGAGCTTGGGTAAGTTAACAAACTGTTCTTTGCCTCAGTTCCTTTATCTGTGGAGTGAGTAAATTATAATCCCTTCAGAGCACTGTTGGGAGGGTTAAATAATATCAAGTCTATGAAACTGTTGAACAGAATGGCTGGCAATAACCCTGGGTATCCTCAAATAAAGAGAGATAGAAAATGGAAAATGGCACTTCTGGGGGAGGGGATCAGAATGTATGGGTGAACCCTGACCAGAATGGCTCAGTTGGTTGAGCATTGTCCAGCAAAACAGGTCACCTGTCTGATTCCTGGTCAAGGCACATGCCTGGGTTGCAGATTTGGTCCCTGGTCGAGGCACATACAAGAAGCAACTAATTGATGTTTTTCTATCATATCAAGATTTCTCTCCCTCTCTTTCTCCCTTTCTTCCTCTCTGTCTAAAAATGAATAAATAAAATATTTTTAAAAAGAGTGTATGGGTAATAGTAGAAAATACAAGGGCTTTTTTTTTTCTCTTTTGAGCATTGAGATCCCTGCAAAATATTTGTTTTAAAGACTCTGGGAAGTGACCCACTTTAGAGACTGTTGTCCTAGGTGATCCATACCAGCTCAGCAATTTACCCAACTCCCGCTGGAGGGTGATGTTCTCTTTTCCAATAGTCTTTTACCCTTCTCCATTCCACCAATTTCTGGAGTGAAAAATTGCTAAAGGTAAAAATAGGACATATACTCCCAAACATAGGTATTTTAATAATTTAGGCTGCAGCAGGTGCCCCTCCTATCTGCTTCCACAAACCCTGCACTTGCCTCATCATAGGATTTGTTTTGCGGCCATATACTCTTACGACCCACATCCTGCAAGACTGCAAACTCCATGAGGGCAGGGGCATGTTGTTTTCCCTGTTGCACGACCTGGGAAAAAGCCTTGAACTAGTAGGAGCTCAACAAACCCTTGCAGAAATAAATGCATGATTCAGTTAATGCAAAGGGTCCAATAGAGTCCACAGGCCAGAAACTAAAATGTCTAATATCTTTCCTCCAAGTTTCCAGCTTAGAGATTGGAGCAGACACATTTTCACAATCTTTCTGCACAAGAAAATTCTGAGGCCTTATTCTTGACCCTCTGTGGTACCTGGAGAAACTCACTGGTCTTACCCAAATAATCAGCTCTAGGTCTGATAAAATTCCTTTACTCCATGAGGGTATGAGCAAGGTACTTTAACCTCAGCCTCATTTCTGTGAAAGGCATCTAAGAGCACCCCTGTGCATGGCCTAACAGCCCATTTGTAGTAAGATGGTCTGAAACCCAGTAGGCAGATAAAGGTAGAAGCAGATAACAAGTGAGACTAAGACAAGAGCATACATTATATTCTTCTCCATCTGCCTGAGTTAATATTTAATAAGACAAACAATGAATGTTCAAGCTTCTATCCTAAAATATTTTGACTAGCAATTCCTTGAGTGGGAAGGTTTTAACCAGGCTGTCTCCAAAATAATGAGTAATGAAAACAAAGTGAAACACATTCATTTTGAAGAAAATTAAATTATGACACTGGTGATATAAAGCAATTTGGGAAAATATTAAGGTGTGAGAAAGAAAGAGAAAATAGTTACCTAATCTCATTCTATTGAGATCCTACCTTACCACCTAGGATTTGGCCCCATTTAACAATCTTGGGTGTTAGATTGTATCCTGTAGAATAAACATGATTTTATCAACATCTTCACATAGCAAAAACAAGCAGCTCCAAAGCCAAAGAGCTCTGATTAGACTGGGTCTCAATCCTACTTCCTCCCTCACCCAACTGATCTGCACTGAACTTCTTCATTCCAAAATGTCTTCAAGTCTATCAACAGTACTGTTTCTCCTCCCATGTTCATTTCTCTCCTTTCTTTTTGCTTCAGTGCACAAAACAAACCAAGCCGGTAACTTAGAGAATCTTCAGACCCTTTTGGGTTCTGACTACTGAAGGGAGCACATTGATTTTGGTGTTCATGCTCCCTGTCCTCAAGCAGGAAGGGTCATGCTTATGGTCCATGTGGATCAGTGCATTCCAAGGTCCTCTAAAGCAAAGCAGGACATTGTTCGTTAAAGCTCTTTTGTTCTGTATTTGAAGGTTTCAGCTAATATATCTGCATAGATGCAAAGTTGGTGACCTTAAAATTATGGTTTTTGTCCCCAACTTGTTATGAAAATCAGAATATTCAAATGCAAACTCTTAAAGCAATATATGTGATAACACTATACAATTGTGAACTTGCCTTGCCCCCAACAAACTGAATGTGTTTCCATGCACTCTCCGGGAAACCTGGCACCCTCATATGGCAATCTCAAGCCAGCATGCTGAAAAACAAGTATATGATCAAATCACATACATACTAGTTCCACAACTAGTTATACACCAAAAATGAGAGTGAGCACATCCTAGACCAGACAAATCCTCTCTGCCTGTCCACCTCATGGATCAAGGTACCTAAATAAACCCAGCAAACACTGAAGGGAGCTCAGCCCAGATCAACAGAACTGCTCATTCACAGCTCTGTGATTAATAAATACATTGTTTTAACTCACTAAGTGCTGAGGTAGTTTGTTATGCAACAAGAGATAACCTATATACTAAAATCTACAGATATTTTATTTCTTCCCTTGCATCTTTGTCTCAATTATTCAGAGAATTCATGGGTGTGTTAACTCCAGTCTGGTAGACTCTGGGAAAGTGCTTCAGCAAGTTCAGACAGAATGGCTTTACAGCACAGATGGTACTGTAACACAGATTTTTTTTTTCCAGTCACTTTGCCTCTAATTTCTTGAGATTGTCAAGAAGACCACACAATCTCAATTTTCTGGATAAATGTGATCATTTCTTTTTTTTTTTTTTTTCATTTGCAATTTTTGCTTCAGAAAATGTGGTAGTCAGGCTGGACAATAATAAAAGAAAGGCTTCTTGGAGGATGTGGAAAATACTTAAGCTCTGAAAGTGGGTAAGACTTAGTCACATATTAAGAGGAAATGTCCTGTCCAGGGAAGGGAGAATCAGGAAAGAAAAAGGATCGATTGATTCATCCAAATTATGATTGAGTAGATACTCAAAGTCAAGTCCTATTCTAGAAAATGTAGATAAACCAGTGAACAAAACAAATACATTTTCTTCTGTGGTGGAAAGATTAGGTAATGAGTGAATAAGTAAAATATTGGCAGATGGTAATAAGAGCTGGAGAAAAATAAGAATAGGAATTTCTAGAAGTTAGAGAGTGAATAACAATTTTTTAAAAATATATTTATTGGTTGATTCCAGAAGGTGAGGGAAGGGGAGAGAGAGAGAGAGAACATCCATGTGAGAGAAACATCAATTGGTTGCCCCCCAGTATGCTCACAGATTGGGGACCAAACCTGCAACCTAAGCATGTGCCCTGACCAGGAATTGAACCTGCAAACTTTCAGTCCACAGGATGATGCTCCAACAAACTGAGCCACACTGGCCAGGGCATGAGTTACAATTTTTAAGAGTGGTGAGAGAAGACATCATGCAGATGACATTGGATCTGTGTCCTAAAGTAAATGAGACTGTATATTTTGTAGGTGACAGGGAAATAGCTTCCCAGGCAGAAGGAAGCAGCAAGTGCACAGGTCCCCAGGAATGAGCATGTCTAGGTTTTTCAGGGAAAAACAAGGAAGTGAGTATAGCTGAAACAGGTTGATGGAGGTAGGGGGTAGAAGGCATTAAGAAGATGAGATCAGAGAGAACATGGGAGAGGGGCTTTGAGCAAAGGATGGCATAATCTGACCTAGCTTTCAGAAGAATCACACTGCCTGCTGTGTTGGGCATAGACTGCTAGGGAACAATGGCAGAAGCAGATAATCCTATTAAGAGACCATTAGCATAACCTAAAAGAGAAGAGATGATGGCCTGTGCTGTAATGGTAGCTTTGGGGGTAATATGGAATATAGCAGTTGGAACTGTTATATTTTGAACTTAACAATGAAAAAATTTGCTGATGAATTGGATGTGCTCTGTGACATAAAGAGAGGAGTAAGAATAAATCTCTTGTTTCTCAAGTTGCCACTTGTAAGGAAGAACAATCAGTTTTAGGTGAGAAGGTGAGTAGTTTGGTTTGGGACAGGAAAATATAGCTGTTATGATGCAGTCTGGATATCATAATTTGCTCAATTTGCCTGTATTATAGATGGGTTATAAATTGAGGGAATTTGAGTCAAAATAAAGGAAGTTTCTTGAATATCTTAACAGAGTCAAGAATTAGAACACTTTTCTGACTGTGGGTATGGAGTCATAGAGGACCAAAAAAAAAAAAAAAAAAATCTGAGAAACCAGTTATCCACTAGACTCACATAGAGTGTAGTTGTAAAGGGGGATTATAAAAATTAGAAGATACTCACTCATAGCTTACAGAAGCCAGGTAGGGAATATAAATGAGTAAAATAGGATATAAGAAAAGCAAAAGCACAATCTCTCTGATATATGCAATTAACTCCTAGTCTCCATGGTTGGAGGACAGTTTGGACAGTAATGGTGATTAATATTGTGACCAAAGGAAGTCCACACCTATTTAAGAAGTGAAGTTGGTATTTACCTTCCAGAAACTGTGGCCAGATAAAAAAGCAGTCCCAGCATTGCCAGATCCTACCAGGTGTTTTTGTTTTTGTTTTCACTGAAAGCTAGAGATCAGATTTTTTATGTGAACCCTCTAGATTAGCATATATTGGCAAAAACTTTATTTAAACACACATACTATTGGCAAAATAAAATGCATCCTGAGAAAGATTAAATCCATGGGCTGCTAGCTCCAGCCTCTGATGTTGTTTCAGGGAGATTTGATTCAGTTGTCCAGGCCTGGACCCAGATTCTCAGGCTCTCAGTACATCCTGCTTTTCCTTGCCTTTACCATCAGTCACCTTCAAAAGATAAACTGTTGGCCCATTCCTGGGTAATGGTCCTTGTACTACTGACAAGATGATATGCCTCAGGGTCTGGTGAAATCATTAGATCTTTGTTCTTCCCTTCCTATCAGGATTAATGCTAAGGTGGGGTTGTCTAGTATATCCTCTGCATACCTACTTCATACTGCAAGCCCTGTACTTTTCTATCGCAAAGCTGTCTCTGCTACCATAGAGTACTCAGCTAGAAGACTCTGGAATCTGAACCCCTCTGCCAATGACAAAAGCTGTTGGTGCATATATACTGTATCTTCACTTTTTGTGTAGGACAACTCTCAGGTATGTTCCACCCCATCTTCTAGAGATTCCAGCCAGATGAGCCCCAGTTGCCCACAGTTGTAACCTAGACATTAATATATCTTCTATCAACTTCCATCCCTTCCTTCTCTCATTTCCTCACTCTTTTACTAACGTATCCCAGCATAAATACTTGCATTCAAGTCCTCATTCCAGGGTTTCCTGTGACAAAGCATAGCCAGAGCAGGAGTGTTATTAGGATGAGTACAGGCATTTGCCAGCCTCCCTGCTGGGGCTGGATTCTTAAGCATGTGGAGACCCTGTGACAAACAGGCTGATATTTGCCCTTTCCAGTACTGGCTTTATTGACGAATGCATAAAACTCTGCTTGAAACAAAATGTTTTTAGCTCTGTCATAAACAAGCTAATCCACGAACAAAGCACTCCTTCTGCTTCCACTCTCCTCTCCCCTGCACAATTTGTTCAAGATCCATTGCTGACCTTTTAATTGTATTTCAGTGGAGGATGGAGAAAAAATAAAGGAACTCACATCTGCATTTATAGAAGCAAATGACTATGACTTAGCACAAAGTGTATGATCAAAAAAAGGAACAGGAGGCTCCACCAGCTGCCTGGATAAGCCAGTGACCTTTAGAGTCCGGCAAAAGCTCAACCTCAGCTCTCCGCAACTCTGAGCTTTTAAGGATCCTCTTTGGCTAAGCTAATTGGGGGCTACTTGCATCTGTTTGTTGGCTTAAGGAGAAAGAAAAAGAAACAGGAAAGAAAACTGCTTAGACAAGCACTGGACTCAGCACAGCCCCTGTCCTTACTTCTGGTGGCTCCCCCAGGATTGCATTTCTCCTTCACCCTTGCCTTTCTTATACTTTTCCTAGTGTTTCAATGAGGAATTTTGTCCTAATACTATAGCAGGTGCAGACAAAATAAAGCTAAAATGTAAAAATTGTGAGGGCAAAGTATGTGTCTTGTTTTCTGAAGTATCCTCAGTGCCTAACACAAAATCTGCAAATAGCAGATATTTAATCAACATATGCTGAATCACTAAGTAAGAAAATGAATAAATAAATATATCCTAGGGGACAAACTTAGTTTCAATATAAGACAAAAATATATATTTATAATAGCAAAACAAACTAGCTATTATAATGTTAATTATCTAATAGATTTAAACAAACAACACAGACATGCACACCCCAGTTCCAGGTACAGGAAATACATAGCAACACTCCAGGTGCTGAAGAAAGTTTTAGGTAATACATTTTCAGTCTGACAGGGATATTGCTCCTCATTTTTCTTTTCAGTTCTTTCTCAACAGTTGTAAATAAGTTCCCAACATTTAAGAAGTGTTAAAACTGTTTTCCTCTTTGCTAAATTACTAAACCATATTTGCCTCTGATTTGCTGGCTCAGTGAAGCTCAAACCCTCTCTAGCTTAGTATTCTTACCTACAAAAGTAGCTATAATAATAATCCCCACCTTAAGATGTATTTATGAGGATTAAATGAATTATTTCAGGAAAAATTCAGAGAGCAGGATCTGGCCCTTGGTGAACCCTTAAAACCTGTTAGCTATTATGGTTATCTGACTTCTGAACAATGGTAGAGTGAACAAGATGACATGAACCTTTCTCCATTCTAAAACCCCATCATATTCTTCTTTACACCTTACAAAAAAAATGTCATTTCTCAGCAGTAGGTGTGACTAAAACTGGTGACAATAACTTTACACATTTCATATCTAGAATTCTCCACTTTAGAGAAACCAAGTTAATAAGCATCTCTTCTTCACTCACTAACCCACTTCCACTCCACCCATCATCAACTCAAAGGCTCTTGTTTCAAAAATAAACTCTCTAGGAGTAAGACTGAAAGAGAACCCAGCCCTTGCAGCAGCCTCTGGTGCACAACTGATCCCACTGTGGACCCAGGAGTACTTGCTCCTGCCTGTCAGCCTCTGGTCCCACTGTGGAGCTGACAGGCAGGAGCAAGTACTCCTGGGACCTAACTTCACTCCACAAAGCACCAGGACAAAGCTCTGGGACAAAGCTGTTCTGAGCTGCTCTGAGCTGCTCTGAGCACTGTCTTCTGGGACCCTACCCTCAGGTCTCAGAAGTTCCTTAGGTGGCAGCCTCCAAACCTGAGGCTGGGAGTGCTGCCCTCTGATAAGAGAGAGGGATGTGAACAGACAGATCAAGTAAAGATGCACAACCCCCAGAACTCCCTAATATCAGTCCTCAAGGATGTGCCTCCATCACCCCTCTGGAACCAGGTGTATTCAAGACCTTGGGAAATCTTCCATTTGTGTTTTCTCTTTTCCTTCACAGAGAGAGAATTACAACTCAGCAAGCCAGCAGACCAACCCAAACCCAAAATTTATAGAGGACACAAACACTTCATCAGTTATGGCTTTTGGAACATATACATGGATGGAAAATAAAGAGACAATGAAGAGCTTTGTAACTCTGTAACTAAACTGTGATCTTCTCATTACCTAATGGGTTCTGCTCTCATTGGATTTTGTGAAAAAGTTTCACCAAGAGCTCATACCAATGGATTTTAGTTAAAAAAAATCTTGTCTAGTTTATGGTCCATAAAATCTGGACTTTATTTTTATAGCTCTCTGAGAGAGAGAAAGAGAGAGAGAGAGAAAATGACAAAAGTAAAGACAGATGAACAGAGACAGAGAAGCAGAGCTATAGAGAGAGACAGACAGAAACTTGGTTTAAATGTGTTAGCAAGGAAGCTTGCCAAATTAAACAGAGAACTAGCTACTTAGGAATTCATGCATTTAAAATTTAAATATAAACAAAAATCAAAATAAAACAAAACTTAATTAAAACTAATTCCAGAGGGAAGTCTTGGCATTAGCCTTTAGGAATAATAATTGAGAGGACTTGCAGATACAGTTGGCCATGATGTGGTTTGGTAAAAAAAAAAAAAAGCTTGATGTAGAAATTCTCATCAGTATCTGTGCATTCATTTTCTACAGCCGCTCAAACAAAGCCACAACTGGGTGGCTTAAATCCAGTTGTTAATTTATGTTGCTAAAGCCACCCAGTTGTGGCTTTAACAACATAAATGCATTGTGTCAAAGTTCTGGAGACTAGAAGTCTGAGAACAAAGTGTTGCAGAGTTGTTCCTTCCAAGGGCTGTGAAGAAGAATCTGCTTCATGACTTCCTGAGAGCTATTGGTAGTTGGCTGGTGATTTTTTGGGTTCTTTGGTTTCTGTGGCACAACCCCAACCTCTCTTCCATCTTTACATGCACTCTCTTCATGTGCACATCTGTCATGTGTCCAAATTTCCTCCTCTGATAAGGGCTAGGGCCATACTGGATTGGGACACACCTTAATAACCTCATCTTAACTTGATCATCTGAAATGATCCTATTACCAAATAAGGTCACATTCATAGGTATTGGGGATTAGGACTGAAACATCTTTTTGTTGGACATAAGCCGACCCACAGTAAGACGAAGACCTCCATTCCTAGTTTTTAACAAAACTACTTCCTCAGATGAGTAGAGTCTAAAACACACTTAGTTCCTACAGAAACTCATTTAATCAAATATTGCACATTGAACAAACTTTTGTGTTTTTTTTTTTGCACAGTCTTCCAATCTGTATGTCGATTTAAAAACTTTGTGAACTTTCTCAGGTATGATCTGCATTTGTTTCCTCTGTTTGCTGTACAAAATAACCACACTTGGTGGCTTAAAACAATATAAATATATTTTCTTACTGTTCTAGAAACCATACAACTGAAATGGGTTTCACTGGGCTAAAATCAGGTTATTGACAGGGCCACATTCCCACTAGAGCCTCTAGGAGAGAATCTCTTTCCTTGGTTTATACAGCTTCTAGTGGTCCTCTTATTCCCTGGCTACTGACCCCTTCCTCTATCTTTAAAGTTCATCACTCCAATTTCAGCTTCCATCATTACACTGCCTTTGTTTCTTCTGTAGTAAGGAATTACATATCTCCTTCTGCCTCACTTTTATAAAGACACTTGGGATTACATTCAGGACACACCTAGATAATTTAGAACAATCCTTTCATCTTAAAATTCTTAATTTGATAACATTTGTGAAGTCATTTATGCCACATAAAATGAAATTCACAGGTTCCAGGAAGATGAAATTCACAGATTCCAGGAATTAAGACGTGAATATGCTTGGAGAATATTATTCAGCTCACCATACCATCTCATTTTCACAAAAGAAAAGTTTTCATTCAAAAGAGCACTAGTTTGCTAGATATTTTCTCAAACTTGCAGTTTTCTTCTCAGATATAGGTTCCCTCTATTTAACGTTTTGTCAAAGAAGAGTCTGATTACAAGCAATTCCCCATGGAGACGTCTGAACCATTAGAATATTTGTGACTATTATCAACCTTCAGTTCTGTAGACACATGAGCTCTTATGTATTACCATTTTTACGAAGTCTGCACTACATGTTTTCTGCAAGATTCTGGGAATGCTACAAAGTCCTCTTGGCCAATCAAATAATTTCAAGTATTATAAATCAAGGGTGTTTATCACCTGTTCTTCTTAACTTTTTTCAATTGTTGTTCCAGTACAGTAGCCTCCATTTTCCCCCCACTATTCTCCCCTACCTCAGCCATCCCTACCCCTCCCCACCCTTAATCCTACCCGCCTTTGGTATTGTCCATGTGTCTTTTATACATGTTCCTGAAAACCCCTCCTCCTTCTCCCGCCCCCCACCTTTATCCTCTCCTACCTCCTCTCTGGTTACTGTCAGTTTGTTCTTTTTTTTTTTTAAATTTTTATTTTAATTGTTGATCTTTTACAGTTTTCTGTCTTTTATTCTCACCCCAACCCACCACCCCAGCCCTCCCCTCCTCCCTCCCATTTCCATCCCTCCATAGTTTTTGTCCATGTGTCCTTTATACTTATTCCTGTAAACCCTTCCCCTCTTCCCCTGAAATTCCCTCCCCTCTCCCCTCTGGTGACTGTCAGCCTGTTCTCAATTTCCATGTCTTTGGTTATATTATGCTTGTTTGTTTGTTTTGTTGATTAGCTTCCTGTTAAAGGTGAGATCATATGGTATTTGTTCTTAATTTCATTGTCTCTGGTTATATTTTGCTTGCTTGTTTTGTTGATTAGGTTCTACTCATAGGTGAGATCATATAGTATATATCACCTGTTCTTTCAAATATATTCCCTAATAATTTTTAAGCCAGTTTCACATGATCTGAGAACATATTCCTGACATAATGAATAAAAGGATAAGTTTACCATACTTGCCACTGGGAAGAAAAGATTACTGTTCAGAAAACATTTTTTCTTACTCTTCCATCCTAACCTCTGTAAAGAAAGTACTTTCTACACATTGACATTGAACTGAACCATGTGGTCTGTTTTCAGTACAGATATGGGTAGAAGTGACAGTGCACCAGTTTTGGGTTAAGCATTTTAAATGCTTGTTGTTTCAAGCTACTGACACAGCATTTTAAAGCAATAGTAAACAAACATGGTCACTAATTACTTTTTAATGTTATAAACTAAGATTAGCTTCAAAAAGCAATTGACCCTGATATTTGGTTTTAAATTAATATATGGATAAGAACTAAAACATGAAAACTATTCACTTGAACTTCAATTAAAGTGATGTTAATATTCTTTAAATGATTATTATAAAAATTTTATGAGTGTGAGTTATTCTTAAGCTATCAAATAGCAGAATGTGAATTATACATACTACATGATCTCAACTATGTAAAAAATTCATAGAAAAAGATAATAATGAATTATTTGGAATAAGGTTTATTTATTATTTGAATACTTTGTTGTTCACTAAATATAATCTACATATTTAGATATTTACTACATATTATTCTATGTTATATTTATGATATAACTAAAATACATAATAATGATTTATGTTTTTGAGGAAAAGAAGTTCACTTAAGAAATTGAACCATGGCCGGCCAAGATGGAGGCGTAGGCGGACACACTGTGCCTCCTCTCACAACCAAAATTAAGGACAACAAATATTTAGAAACAAGAAAACAACCAGAACTTATAGAAAACTGAACTGTACGAAAGTCCAACAACCATTCATCCAGACCGGTAAGAGGGGCGGAGTCGCGGCAGGAGAAAGTGGAGGTGCGGCCCCAGGAACGCAAGCAGCAGCGGCTGGCAGTTCCCAGGTGCACAGGCGGCGGCTGGCGGTCTCCGGGCCCACAGGCAGCAGCTGGCGGACCCCGGGCACAGGGGGGCAACTGTGCAGACCCAGTGAAACCGCACAGGGCGGTTGGCTGACTGACCAGGTGGTCTCACATTCGAGCGCGCAGACGGTCCAGGCGGAGGGGAAGTGGTGGAGGGGACTGAATCCAGGAGAGAGTGGAGCAGGGGCCATTGCTCCCTCTCAGGCCCCACCCCCACATACAGCGTTGCGGCCCAGCGACTGGGCTGCCCCGCACTGGGGAGCGCCAGAGGCTCCACTCTTAACTATGTAACAGCACGCGCACGTGCGCAGATAATCCAGGTGAAGGGGAAGCAGCGGAAAGGGCCGGAGTCCAGGAGAGAGCGGAGCAGGCGCCATTGCTCCTTCTCAGACCCCGCCCCCACCTATAACGTCACAACCCAGCGACTGGGCTGCCCCGCCCTGAGGAACACCTAAGGCTCCACCCCTCATACGTAATAGCCTCGACCAGACTAAAACCAAAACAACAACAACAAAAAAAACCCCTCCAAAAATGGCTCAAACCAGAGAACAAATGAAAGCTCCAGAGCCAATTCCTCTAAGCCCTGAAGAGATAGCCAACCTATCAGATGCACAGTTCAAAGCACTGGTCATCAAAATGCTCACGGAACTGGTTGATTTTGCTCACAAACTAGATGAAAAAATGCAGGCTACAATCCGTGAAATGAAGGAAGATGCATGGGGAACTGATAGAGATGGAAGGAAAACTGGGACTCAAATCAATGGAGTGGACCAGAAGGAAGAAACTAACAACCAAACAGAAGACGAGGAAGAAACAAGAATTCAAAACAATGAGGAGAGGCTTAGGAACCTCCAGGACATCGTTAAATGTTCCAACATCCGAATTATAGGGGTCCCAGAAGGGGAAGAAGAACAGCAATGAGTGGAAAACGTATTTGAACAAATAATAAAGGAGAACTTCCCCAATCTGGGAAAGGAAATAGACTACCAGGACGTCCAGGAAGCTCAGAGAGTCCCAAAGAAGTTGGACCCAAGGAGGAACACACCAAGGCACATTGTAATTACATTAGCCAAGATTAAAATGAAGCAGAGAATTCTAGAAGAAGCAAGGGATAAGGGGACAGTCACCTACAAGGGAGTTCCCATCGGACTGTCAGCTGATTTCTCAAAAGAGACCTTCCAGGCAAGAAGGGGCTGGAAAGAAATATTTGAAATCTTGAAAAGCAGGGACCTACATCCAAAATTGCTCTATCCAGCAAAGCTGTCATTTAGAATGGAAGGGCAGATAAAGTGCTTCTCAGATAAGGTCAAGTTCAAGGAGTTCATCATCACCAAGCCCTTATTATATGAAATGTTAAAGGGACTTATCCAAGAAAAAGAAGATAAAACTATGACAGTGAAAAGACAACAAACTCATAGCTATCAAGAACCACACCTAAAACAAAAGCAAACTAAGCAAACAGCTAGAACAGGAACAGAACCACAGAAATGGAGATCATATGGAGGGTTAGCAACAGGGGTGTGGGAGGAGGAGAGAGGGGGAAAAGGTACAGAGAATGAGTAGCATAGATAATGGGAAAAAAATAGACAGGGGGAGGGCAAGAATAGTATGGGAAATGTAGAAGCTAGAAAACTTATGACCCATGGACATGAACTAAAGTGGGGAATGTGGGTGGGAGAAGGTGGGTAGGGTGGAGTGGAATGATGGGGGAGAAATGGGACAACTGTAATAGCATAATCAATAAAATCTATTTAAAAAATAAATAAATAAATAAATAAATAAATAAAAATTAAAAAAAAGAAATAAAAAATAAAAAAAAAAGAAATTGAACCATGGATTAAATTGCAAAGTTATGATAAAGATTATGACAGAGTGCAGATAGGCATGTACCCAACATGAATATTAACTTTGCATGGGTAGGTGAGGTTTAAGTTTTTAATTTCTTTCTCTGAAATATGCTAGATAATTGAGAATACTCTGTTATTATTTTTAAACCAAATGTTTTATTTTTCCTTTTTAAACTAAAAGATGATGATATATAATAACTTCTCAAATAATAGAAAAAAGAGCTTCCCAGATAGTGTCATCACAAATTGTACTGTGACTTGGTTTTTATTTTCAAGTAACTGATTTTTAGCATTTATTATAATACATGTACACAAAATAAAAGAGCTGATATGAGTTTTACCCTTTCTTTTAGAAGCACAGAGTGAAAAAATCCCACTTATTTTTATGGAGGAGATCAAGGATCTGAAGTTGTCATACCATATGTTTTTCAAATTCAGAGAAGGGCTATGTTTTCTGAATATCCAGGAGTAGGGGATCATTAAGGGAGAAAAGAGATGAATAATTGTAGACCATCCTTTCAAAGTTATGTCATAAAACAATTTTTATTTATTAATGTATATTGAATTCATTCAGGAAGAGCTGAGCTGTACAATACGTTGTTCTAAACAGGCAATACCAGAGGTAAACAAAACATTAGGATTTCTACTCTTGTAAAACTTAAATTTTTGGTGATTTAAAAGGTGGTTGTCTTTTTGAAGCATGAAAAGGAGAGAGAAATTCTGATTCTAATGCTGTCGAGGTGTGTTTCCATTTGAAAGAAAAAAGAACCAACTAAAACATTTAGAAAGCACTTAAAAGCTAAGTTTTCCTAGGTGTGGGCAATCATCTACTTTAAATCAAAATTTTATTAAAACTACATTTCTAGACCTCACACAAGTAAACTAAATCATTAGACAAGCACCAGGGCTGAAGGAGCAAACCCCATCTAGGGTGTCTCCATCTTGAGGAAGAGGGCAAGAGAAGATGGTGGGCCATATTAGGGGTGGTAAAGCCCTGGTTCAGAAGTGACACAGGTCAATTCTATTCACATTTCACTACCCAAATCCTATCAAATATCCAAGCCCAATCACATCGGGGTAAAGTATAACCTAACTGCAGGAAATATAGTCTAAATGGACCTCACAGAGAGAATAGTGGAAATATTTGGCAAGATAGCAATATAGCACATTAGACTTGCAGTTCTCTAATTCATGTTTTTGTTCATTTTGTTTTACTATGCAATACCCACTACCTCTGATGAAATTTTAGTGTAGTTTAATGAACTTTTTAAAATCTGATAATTTTTCTTGTTCTCGGGTTCATTTTAATGCTCTGATCTTTAAAACTTACTGGTAATACCTTTTTACAAAATTCCTGTTTCCTTGGGGGGCCATTTTTCTGGTCATTTAAATTATTTGTTGTGAAAATGTACAGTTGATGTCTTCTATTGATAGTTAAAATAGACTTATTCAGAGGATATTTCTGTCATGGTTTAATTAATTCACTCTGTGGCTCATATTAGTGCAGATGTGGTGGGACAAGGTGGAATCCTCTTCCTTGCTACCCTAGTAGGCTTTTCTTCCTACATTTCCCTACCTCTGATATCTCTACTTTGTATGTATGTGTACAGTAAATGTAAAAAATATATAAATTGGGTTTTTATTGCAGAATTTCTTATACATTTTGGTGTACTGTCACCCTTTTTGTGTTTTTGGACTGTATAGGATTTTTCCCTATTACACTGATAGGGTGATTTCAGTGGAACACTGGAAAGGGGAGGAAGAAAAAGTGTAAACCGTGTTCAAAATATTGACCATCATCTTAGAGAATAAATAAAATGAACATTCAATTCAAGAAGAAAAAAAATATCCTCAAAGTGAAACAAGCAAACAAAAAGTGTAGAAAGAAAACATTACAAGTGGTATACAAAATTAGGTTTTTACTTTGATAAGACCAACAAAATGTGTAAGTCTGATAAAGGAATTTTGACAAAGGAAAAATGAAAACAAACAAATACATACCTTTTGGAATATAAAATAGATATATTCTCAGATATGGGTAAAAATTTAATTCTATTTTATTTAAAATATGTAATACCATTTGAAAAGATAAAAAGCATTCCTGGTTAGTCTAACCCCGATAATAAAATTTGCCAGAGAGCACTAAGAAATAATCTACAGACAAATGTTTCCACTAACTACAGAGACACATGAAATGATTAAAAATGTAGTCTTGGAAGTTAAATAGGTATATATTTAAATACTTGCTCTACAGAATACAGTATCCAAGTCACAAAAAGAGAAAAATTTTGTGATTTGCATACTTAACTATTCTAAATCTCTAAAGTGAGATTATAATACCTACCTTAAGAATAACTATAAGGGTTAAATATCTTACAATTTTATTTGTCAATTGTACCTCAATAAAGCCAGACAATATTTGGCTTTATTGAGCCAAATAATTGAAAATAATTTTAAAAAGAGTAACTGCGATCATTTAAAAGTGATGTAAATAAGTTCTAAGGCATACTATGCATTCAGTTTAGGGCTGATAATCATCATTATATGATGATGGTGGTGATGGTGGTAGAATTGCTACAATATCACAAACAAAATTCTAGAAAACTGAATCCTGGAGTATACTATAAAACAGATTCAAAGATATAGAGAATATTCTGAAAATGCAAAGGAAGTTCAACATGAGAAATATACATATTTAATTTACCACATTATAGCTAATGCAAAAAAAAATGAATGTACATACCAATAACTGCTGGAAAACATTTGAGAAATTCCATCATTCACTTCTAATTTAAAAAACTGAAAGTTCAGAATACAAACCTTTTTATTTTTGTATGATTATCAAATAGCCATCTGAAATCAATAGAAAATATTGTTTATATCTTGAAACATTCTCACTGAAGTCAGGGGGAAAAAAAGAAGAGACCCAGCATCACTGTAATTATTTTTCATTTTTCTAGAACTTCTAGGTAACACCACTAAGGGAAAAAAGTAATGAAATGGAAGGCCAAAATCATTATAGTTTTTAAGTAGTATGATTGGTTATCTAGAAGACACTAAAAATATCAGATTGAGATGTATTAGAATAAAGGTATTATATTAAGAACACATGCAGCAAACTCACAAAAATACATATTCAAGAGACTAGTAAAATTAGCAAATAACAAAATAATACATCCAACCTAAAAGCCTATTAATAAAGGACTGGCTAAATAAAATACTTTCTTATCAGGGAATACTTGCTTGTCTTAAAAATAATGGTGCAGAACTAACCTTGTCAAAAGCATACTCGTTTTTTCAGAATTCCCAAATGTTTTTGCAATAAGCATGTATATGGTACTTTCAGCATTAGAAAACCAAAAGTTAACTACTTATTTATATTAATTTTTGTGAAAACATGGAAAAGCATATACTCTCATTAAAGGGTAAATTTATTATGTTATTCTGAGGGCAAGATTTTCTACATATTTTTTCTATTTTATTTTATTTTATTTATTTTATTTTATTTTTTATTTTTATTTTTATTTTATTTTATTTTATTGTTGTTCAGTTAAAGTTGTCCTGCCTTTCTCCCTGTTGCTCCTCCCTGCCCTGTTCTCTCCCAATCTCACAGTCAACCCCCCACATTGTGCAAGTACATGAGTCCTCTATTCATGTTCCTTGACTTGCCCCTTCCCCTACTTTCCCTCATTATCCTCCTCCCCTCTCCCTGTTGCTCCTTGTCAGTTTGTCCTTTATTTCCATGTCTCTGGTAGTATTTTGCTCATTTGTTTGTTTTGTTGATTAGGTTACACTTATAGGTGAAATCATATGGTATTTGTCTTTTACCATCTGACTTATTTCACTTAGCATAATATTCTCCAGTTCCATCCATGCTGTTGCAAAGGGTAAAACTTCCTTCTTTCTTTCTGTTCTGTAGTATTCCTTTGTGTAAATATGCCACAGTTTTTTTTTTTATTTTTATTTTAATTGTTGATCTTGTACAGTTTTCTGTCTTTTATTCTTACCCGCACCCACCACCCCAGCCCTCCCCTCCTCCCTCTCATTTCCACCCCCCCATAGTTTTTGTCCATGTGTCCTTTATACTTGTTCCTGTAATTCCTTCCCCCTTTTTTGATTCATTCATTTACTGATGGGCATTTCCAGCCTAAGTGGGCACTAGGCTATTTTAAATAGCACTGCTGTGAACATTGGGAGCATGAGTTCTTCTGAATTGGTAATTCAATATTCTTAGGGGATAATCCCAGCAGTGGGATCACTGGATTAAAGGGCAGTTCCATCTTTAGTTTGTTGAGGAAATTCCATACTGCTTTCCAAAGTGGCTGCACCAGTCTGCATTCCCACCAACAGTGCACTAGGGTTCTCTTTCTCCACAACCTCACTGGCACTTATTGTTGATTTGTTAATGATGGCCATTCTGACCAGTGTGAAGTGGTATCTCACTGTGGTTTTAATTTGCATATCTCTAATGGCTAGTGATGTTGAGCATTTTTTCATGTGTCTGGGCCCTCAGTATGTCCTCCTTGGACAAATGTCTGTTTAGGTCCTTTGCCCACTTTATTTGGATTGTGTGTCTTCTTGGTATGGAGTCATGTGAGTTCTTCATATATTTTGGCGATCAAACCCTTGTTCATGTATCATTGACAAATATGTTTTCCCATACAGTTGGTAACCTGTTGCGGACCATTCAGCCTGGTTTCAGGAGTTGTAACCCTCACCCCATGGTGGGCTGCGTAAGAGCCTAGGGACCTGCTTCGTCTGGGTCTGTTCTATCAAGAGGACGTGACCTACTAAAGAGACAAAGCTTATCTCCTTGGCAGGAGCGCTGCTTCTGCCTCATCCATCTCTGGCCCCAATGCTTGGTTGGTAGTCAATGACAGGTAAGACTCCTCATGGGAGGGGCAAACTAAGCCAGACACGACCACTTGGGGGGCCCTCATGGAAGGACTCGGGGGGGCTGCAGCAAAGAGGGGGTGATGGACCTTCGCCCCCCCGGCTATTCTGACATAGCCTGAGTCCTCATTTCCATTTGGGAGATGTCTTCTGCTTCCTAATCGGCTTAAAGCCTAAAACTATGAGGGCATGAGTCCTTTATACTTGTTGCTCTAAACCGTTCCCCTTTTCCCCTGAAATTCCCTCCCCTCCCACTCTGGACACTGTCAGACTGTTCTCAAATTCAGTGTCTTTGTTTATATTATGCTTGTTTGTTTTGTTGATTAGCTTCCTGTTAAAGGTGAGATATATGGGGGGGTGGAAATGGGAGGAAGGTGGGGAGGGCTGGGGTGGTGGGCTAGGGCGGGGTAAAAGACAGAAAACTGTACAATATCAACAATTAAAAAATACTGATAAAAAAAGAATGAAAACATAAAAAAAAGAAGTTTTAATGTAACTTAGTTAATAAAAATTCAAATTTCATGTAGCTGTTCATGGAAAAATAGGTTTAGTAAAATAAAATGAATTTATAGTAAAAAAAAAAAAAAAAAAAAACTATGAGGGCAAGTGGTGCAGCCCTGTGCCGGCCAGGATGGTTCCCTGGGTGATTCGGTATAAGAAAGAATTCCTAAAGTCCTGTGAAACCTGTTTTGCTAAGAGTGCACTCATTTAAATGATAAGGGTCCGAGGAGGAAATGAGTATGTCTCCCAAAGTTTTGCAACCCCCTTTCTGGACAGACACTGACTCAGATTAAGCCCTCAGATTTCTTTGACATGTTAAACCTGTATTCCTGTGTATTGGAACCCAATAAAAGCCTAGTGAGGAAGGGGCTCTGGGTCATTCTCCTCTGAGAGTTTGTCCACCTCTCCTCCCCAAGCAGATTTTGTCTTGGTAGTTTTATTTTCATCCATGATGGAGGGATGGGACTCCTAGGGCAGAGCCACCCCCCCACATCTGGCACCCAGGATATGGGCCCCCACAGTAACCTTTTCATTTTGTTGGTTTTTTTAGCTGTGCAGAAGCATTTTAGTTTGATTTAGTCTCCCATTTGTTCATTCTTTCCTTTATATCCCTTGTCCTAGGGGATGTATCATTGAAAATATTGCTGCATTGGATAACTGAAATTTTCCTGCCTATGTTTTCCTCTAGGACTTTTATGGTGTCACAACTTATATTTAAGTCTTTTATCCAACTTGAGTTTATTTTGGTGTATGGTGTAAGCTGGTACTCTAGTTTCAGTTTTTTGCGTGTACTTGTCCAAATCTCCTAACACCATTTATTGAAAAGACTATTCTCACTCCATTTTATGCTCCTGCCCCCTTTGTCAAATATTAATTGGTCATATTGACATGGGTTTATTTCTGGACTCTCCACTGTGTTCCATTGGTCTATATGTCTGTTCTCATGCCAGTATGGGACTGTTTTGATTACAGTGGCTTTGTAATAAAATACTTAGGAATAAATTTAACCAAGGAGGAATAAACATTGTGAAGGTGATAAAATATCAGAAAACTACAGAACACTGAAGAAAAAAATTAAGGAAAATACAAATAAATGGAAGCATATACTGTTTTCACGTATTGGAAGAATTAATATCATCAAAATGTCCATACTACCAAAAGCAATCTATAGATGCAATGTAATCCTTATCAAAATACCAATGATGTATTTCAGATATAGAACAATAATTAAAAAATTAATATGGAGCCATAAATAACCCCAAATAGCCTCAGCAATTTTGAGAAAGAAGAACAAAGTAGAAGGGATTGCAATACCTGATATCAAACTATATTACAAAGCCACTGTAATCAGAGGACTTTTGTATTTATTGAGAGCTTTTTAAATGTCCATACTTAAAGGGATATTGCCCCTAAAATTTGTCTTAAGAAAACAATAAAAAATATGAAAAAAATTTACCTACAAGGATGCTCAATATGTACTGAGTGAAAAACCGGAACTACTAAGAATAGTTCATATGCCTTGAGTTCCTATTATGAGGTGCTGTGTTATAGCCTATATTATGTTTTACTCAGTTTGGAGGCAGAAACAATTACTATGTATACTGATTTATCTTTCTTTTACTCAGACTCAGATTATTGGGACTTTAATTTTCAATTTGCAACCTTTGTTTTCTGGTCCACAGTGAATGAGGTATATCAATTACTCTGAAGGGGAAGAGGCCACTGTGAAATGAAAGTGAAGACACTCAGGATGGAGGGTAAGCACATGACTTATGACTTGAAATATTACACTGCTGCACAAGTCTTATTGTATTGCATCTTCACAGGAAACCCTACATAGACAGTATATAGTATTATATACTTATAAATATTATATATACAGTATGGACTCCATTTCCATTTTGTACACCAGGAAAATGAAGTTTAAGTAAGTCAAGACCCTTGTCTAGCATCACAATCTATAAGCAATAGACCCAGGATTTCAGACTCACGCTGTCAAATCTCAAAGCTCATGATTCCTAACCAATATTGAAAGAACATAATGATCAAAAAATAGGTTATTAAAGTAGGGTTTATATATTTTTAAGTTATTAAATGTCACCTAGCCATTATAGATAATTGCTTAGAAGGTAATTTAATTGCACAGGGATCTATCACAATAGATAAAATTAAAAAATAATATAATTAAAAAAATTATATATGCACTGAAAACACACTGTGAAAGGGTAACTTGTGGCATTGTAGATGATTTTTATTTGTTTTTATTATATTTGGAAATTTCTACAATACACATTAATATTTGCACAACTGGAAAACAGTAATGAACTGCCACATGTGCTTCTGAGCTAGCTACTGCAAAAACGTCAGAGTAAGATAAGGTAAAGAATTAAGACTTTCACCGCTGAGCATCTTTTTTTAAAAATTATTTATTCATTTTTAGACAGAGGGAAAGAGAAGAAAGAGAGGGAAAGAAATATCAGTGTGTGGTTGACTCTCAAGAGCCCCATGTTGGGAACCTGGTCTGCAATCCAGGCATGTGCCCTGACTGGGAATCGAACTGGCGACCATTTGGTTCGCAGCCTGTGCTCAATCCACTGAGCTACACCAGTCAGGGCCTGAGCATCATTTTTAAATGATAAATAACTGAGCTTCAGTTAGACTATTAGCATTACCATAAGTGAAGTCTTCACGGCACCTTCAAGATCATCATGTTCAAGCTCCTCAATTTGCAGATGAGGAAACTAAGGGAGAAGAATCAAAGAAAGTCAGCATCTTTGACCCAATAAATCATCTTCCTCTTAACACAATTGATAATGGACATTAATTCTTATTCTACAAAAAAAAAAAAAAAAATCAGTGCCTTATAAAAGTGTGATCTTTAGCCTCTGCCTTGAGTGTACAATTTAAATAGCATAGAAGAAATTACTGTTTTTGTAACATTCACTTTCCCTTTAATAGTTAGAGATTTTTAAAAAATGCTCTCTTCCTCTCCATCAATGCTATGCTGTTCTTCCTTCCATTAGCTGAGAAGAAAAAGTTACCTTAGAGAACACTTTATTTGTGTTTGTGCATGTTATTTTTGATTATGAAAACATTAGATATACATTGTAGAAAATGCTGAGGAATTCCTAATCATATATTATATTGTCACTCTAAACAATGATGGTTAAGAGTTAGCATATAGTTCCAGATTTCTCCCTTTTCTTTTTCCCTCTCTCTTTTCTTTCAACAATTTTCTAAACTTGTCCCCCGCTTTTTTTTTTTTTTTTTTTTTGGTTCACTGAAAAGGGAGGGAAACACAACTACTCAGTTCTAACTTCTGACTATACCTCGACACACTTAGGTAGCATCTTGTGGGGACTGAGGTGGTTTCCAATTGTAACTAAAAAAAAATTCACACTCTGGCCAGGACCACAACCTCCATAGGAGTAGGAATGTCCAGCCCTTTGATATCAGGCTCAGCACATGATTGGCTTTGATCAATGAGCTGTTAGCAGATGTGTTGCAAACAGAAGCTGGAAATGTGTTTGCATGGAGAAGCTTGTCCTCTCCCACTTATGCCAGTTCCAGGAGAAAAGTTTCCTTGAGTAGCTGCTGTCCCTTCTACAGGGGCCTAGAGTGGGAAAAGGTGTACCCAGGAAACCTATGTACTTGAAGCGAGGAACAGTTACCCCAGCAGATCCATACCTAAGAAGAAGAATAAATGATTGTTGCTTTAAGCCACTAAGCATTATTCAGAGACCACACATAGAAAGATACCTCAAGGCAGAGCACCCCCCTACAGATGCTAAACAGGGTCCTTAACAGGTAGGTCTCTCCATGTCAAGAAGTAAATTTTCCTCTCTTAGAGTCTTCTTGACTTATTTTGAATGGATGGTACTCATCTCAATAAATGACTGCCCCTATCAGAGTGGACTAGTTAGGAATATTTTCTTCCAGCAGTCATATATCACTCTATTGTCACTAGGGAACCATGGTGGTACAATGAAAACTGATTTTTTCATGGTAGTAACTTCTTTTAACCCGATTTTCTTCAGGTCATTTATTCCTTCTACTAAGACAGTTTATAATATACCTTTCAATTTTTTACTTTGTTTTGATTTATTGATGTATCATTGTGTCCATTCAAAGCAAT
Source organism: Glossophaga mutica (assembly GCA_039655065.1). Taxonomy (NCBI): domain Eukaryota; kingdom Metazoa; phylum Chordata; class Mammalia; order Chiroptera; family Phyllostomidae; genus Glossophaga; species Glossophaga mutica. The sequence goes on from CM077307.1 coordinate 114,097,625, forward strand.
GAGCCTGAACTCCAACAGGCAAGTCTGATGTGAAGGGCAAATAGTAGTGGAGTATATAAAACCTGAAGGAAAAGAAGTCCCTTGAATATACTTAGCGGAGAGGAAAGCAGGCTGAATCCCTGTTGTTCATGGGAACCAAGAAAAACTCAGATGGATGTGGACTAAACAGTGGGTATCCTATTAGAGCATCCGAACTCTGGCAGACCCTCAGCCTCTAGGAGCCAATGCATGATTATCTGGTATTTGTTCTTTTACCTTTTACAGGCTGGCTGTTCCTTTCTTTGGGTTAATGCACCCTAATTCCTTTTAGCAAATCATTCTTTTTCCCTATCACCTGTAATCTTGGCAGGACTAAACCAACAAAATCCTGCCTCCTCTGGCCAAATGTCGAACATGTGAGCCAAATTGGATTTACTACTTAAGACTTGGAATCTTGTCCACAGTGACCCCAAGGGTGGAAAAAACCTGTCAGAAACAATCTATCCCGAGGCACTGAGAACTAGTTACTTCCTGTTTTCTAGACTTCTGGAGCTGTGCACACTATTATGCTTCCAAAAGACTACTGCAAAGTTTTCCCTTCAAGCCAGGACATTATCTGGTTTTGTTAGTCTTCTAGTTTCTTATGTTTTCCATCAGTTGCTTAACCAATACAGAACAGATTGCAAAAGAACTGAATTGGTACTTGAGCTAGAATTGCCCTTACTGCATTTTGCTTTTTTGTTTATTAATTTTTGCCATGAAAAAATTATCTTGGGTTTTATGATCATATAATGAATTTATATAGTAAGCATTTTGAATAATTCATTAACAGTAAAAGTGAAATCTCTTGAAATCTAACCTGAGGTTGTGAACACCACTAGTATTGCTTTGAGCATCTCTTCATGTGTCTTTTTTACACAGCTCTATGTAATTTAACATGAATGGGGTTATATTTGTAGGTGCTGTTTCTTGTAAATAACAACTTAATGCAGACTCTTTTGTTTATTTTTGCTTACCTCTTCTTTTCTTCTCATCTACCAATGCCAGCATGACATACATTACAGTAAGTGGTGTCTTTCATAGTATATACAACTTCATAAAGATACTTTTTCTGTTATTTTATTTTATTTTGTATCCTCATCCAAGAACATTTTTTCATTGTTTTTTAGGGAGTGAGGAAGGGAGAGAGAGAGAAAAACATTGATTTGAGAGAGAAATATAGATTGGTTGCCTACCATAGGCACCCTGAACAGAGACCAAGCTGGTAAATTAGGTATGTGTCATGACCAGGAATCAAAACTGCAACCCTTTGGTTTACTGGAAAATGTTCCAACCACCTGAGCCACACTGGTCAGGGCACTTTTTTTGTTATTTTAGAAAAATGGGGGGACTTCCGGCCAAGGTGGAGGTGTAGGTGGACACACTGTGCCTCCTCTCACAACCAAAATTAAGGACAACACATATTTAGAAAAAAGAAAACAACCAGAACTGAAAGAAAATTGAACTGTATGGAAGTCCAACAACCATTCATCCAGACCAGTAAGAGGGGCGAAGTCATGGCAGGAAAAAGTGGAGGTGACCCAGGAATGCAGGCAGCAGCAGCTGGTAGTTCCCAGGTGCACAGGTGGCAGCTGGCAGACTCTGGACCCACAGGTGGCGGCTGGCAGACCTCAGGCACAGGGTGGCAACTGTGCAGACCCAGTGGGGCCGCGCAGGGCAGCTGGCTGACCAGATGGTCCCACATTCCCACGCACAGACGATCCGGGTGAAGGGGAAGCAGCAGAAGGGACTGGAATCCAGAAGAGAGTGGAGCAGGTGCCATTGTTCCCTCTTGGATGCACCCCCACAAACAGCGTCACAACTCAGCGACCGGGCTGCCCTGCCCTGAGGAACACCTAAGGCCCCACCCCTCACTACATAACAACCACGACCAGACCAAAATCAAAACAAAACAAAACAAACAAACAAACAAAAAACACCAAAAATGGCTCAAACCGGAGAACCAATCAAAGCCCCAGAGCCAATTCCTCTAAGCCGTGAAGAGATAGCCAATCTATCAGATGCATAGTTCAAAGCCCTGGTGATCAGGATGCTCACAGAATTGGTTGATTTTGCTCACAAATTAGATGAAAAAAATGTAGGCTACAATACATGAAATGAAGGAAGATGCATGGGGAACCAATAGAGATGGGAGGAAAACTGGGACTCAAATCAATAGAGTGGACCAGAAGGAAGAAACTAACAACCAAACAGAAAACAAGGAAGAAACGAGAATTCAAAGAAATGAGGAAAGGCTTAGGAACCTCCAGGACATCATTAAACATCCCAACATCCGAATTATAGGGGACCAGAAAGGGAAGAGGAAGAAGAGCAACAAGTGAAAAACATATTTGAAGAAATAATAAAGGAGAACTTCCCCAATTTGGCAAAGGAAATAAACTACCAGGACATCCAGGAAGCTCAGAGAGTCCCAAAGAAGTTGGACCCAAGGAGGAACACACCAAGGCACATCATAATTACATTAGCCAAGATTCAAATGAAGGAGAGAATTCTAGAAGCAGCAAGGGATAAGGGGACAGTCACCTACAAAGGAGTTCCCATCAGACTGCCAGCTGATTTCTCAAAAGAGACCTTCCAGGCAAGAAGGGGCTGGAAAGAAGTATTTGAAGTCTTGAAAGGCAAGGACCTACATCCAAGATTGCTCTATCCAGCAAAGCTTTCATTTAGAATGGAAGGGCAGATAAAGTGCTTCTCAGATAAGGTCAAGTTCAAGGAGTTCATCATCACCAAGCCCTTATTATATGAAATGTTAAAGGGACTTATCTAAGAAAAGGAAGATAAAAACATGACAGTGAAAAGACAGCAAACTCACAGCTATTAACAACCACACCTAAAGCAAAAGCAAACTAAGCCAAGAACTAGAACAGGAACGGAGATCATGTGGAGTGTTAGCAACAGGGAAGTGGGAGGAGGAGAGAGGGGGAAAAGGTACAGAGAATAAGTAGCATAGACTGTGGGTAGAAAATAGGGAGAGTGCAAGAATAATGTGGGAAATGTAGAAGCTAAAGAACTTATGACACATGGACATGAACTAAAGGGGGGAATGTGGGTGGGAGGGGGTATGCAGGGTAGAGGGGAATGATGGGGGAGAAATGGGACAACTGTAATAGCACAATCAATAAAATATATTTTAAAAAATGATATTATATCATTGCATTTTGTTTTTCTCACTTCACCTTTCATAGTTGAAATCTATGGAAGTTAACTTATTTCCAAAGTCAGTAAGCATTCAATTTTGTGGATAAGTCAACGTTTATTCAATCATTTTTATATTGATAGACATTTTTGTTGTTGTCTAATCACTAAATTAATGAAGCAATAAACATTTCTTTGAGAATTAAGAGAACATGCTGAAATTATTCTTATCATTTATAAAACTATTTTAATATTAAAAGAAAATGACAAAAAATTCATTTTGCTGATTATAAAATTGTATACCCAGCCAACCCAAGAGATTTTAGTAAAAAAAAAAAAATAAGAGAGAGAGAAACTAAGGAAATGAATAACAGTACTTGATAAGGTGATTGGGAACAAGACAGACATACAAAATCAATAGTGCTTTTTATTGCTAAGCATAAATAAAAGAAAAATAATCAATTTTTCTTCAACAGTATCAACTAAATGAAATAAATTTCTTAAGCATACATACCTTTCATAGCAGCATGAATGGAACTGGAAAATATTATGCTAAGTGAACTAAGCCAGTCGGTGAAAGACAAATAATACCATTATGATCTCACTTATAAGAGGAATCTAATGAACCAAATAAACTAATGAGCAAAATAGAACCAGAGGCATGGAAAAATGGAACACACTGACAGCGACCAGGGGGATGGGGGGAGGTAGAAAGAAGGGGAAGAGACCAGTCAAAGAACATGTCTGAATGACCCATGAACATGGACAACAGTGTGAGGACTGACTGTAGGAACAGGGTTGGGATGGGTGGAAGAGGGCAAAGGGGGAAAAACTGGAACAACTATAATAGAAAAGCAATTAAAAAAATTTTAAAAGAAGCAAAATGTGGAGTAGATCCAGGGGAAGAACTGAAAACAAATTTTTGACAATAAAAAGTATTATTGCTATAATATGAAAACTATTAGATCTTAGAGGGCATAAATAATTATTTCCCATAATTAATATAAAATGCCTAAGTATATTAATTAAATTTTCATTAACATTCCAATTTTTTGTTTGTTGCTCTTAATAATATAAATGACATTTGAGAAAATATTTTAAAATTATTCTGATAGTATTGAAGAAATATATGAAGCAGACTAATGAGAAGAACTCTGCTTAGAAGACATCAAAAGGCATTATAAAGCCACTGTACAGGAAGCAAGATGATACTGACATAATACTTTTCCTTAATCTTGTTGCTAAGTACAGCTAAAAATTGTGGACATTTTATGTAAGAAAAATATAAGACTCTAAAAGCTGGAGAAAAATAAAAGTCAGATGGATTAGAGACCCCAGGATCCAAAGAATAAAAGTAGAGTCTCATTTTTTTTTCTTATGTACCCAAGACTTGTAGCTGAAAGAGCCAGCTACCAGAAATTCCAATGATCACAGATTGTTTTAAAAGCCCCAACAAAAACCTGCTAAAGCTAGCCAAAGGGTCAGGATGTCAAAAAAATGTACTAGACAATAATGACTCTATTCTCACCACAGAAAAATGTCTGTTGTCTCATGCCAACCTCTGCCAAAGAGGTAGAGAGCCTAGATCTCCACACTTGCCAGACTTGTGAAGTAGATGCTCTAAGTCCTCACCATCACCACCATTATCATGGTTATCAGAAAAGGCTAAGAAGTAAACCAAGAATTTCAAGACTGCTGGTGGCAATGATCTCCCACATCTGACCTTCTGGGGTAGACTTTGTGGGAAGCCTGGACTTCTGGCCCCAACTGGCAGTAAAGAGGCATCCATCATACTAACTAAAGGGAGGCCTAGTGTAGAGTTAGGACCTTTGTCCCTGCTGATGGTAATGAGGCCACCATCTGGTGGTGTCAGTGGAAAACATACAGGGAGCATTAAAGAGGGACTCCTAACTCCCAGACAGGGATGATATGATACATGATATGATACATGATATAACCCTGACATGATATGATACAAGGCCTAGTAGAGAAGCTGGAACACCCATCCTCACACCACAGTAATGCAGAGCCCCACCCTACCCCACCCTGGATGCTAACAGAGGCTGAGTGGAGCCCTTGGATTCTACCCCAGCCTGAAAACAACTAGACTACACAACAACTAGATTGTGCACACCCTTCCCCTGCTATAGCAGTGTCAAACAAACATTACTAAAAAGATAAGTTTTAACTAAGATGGAGAGTCTCATAAAAAAATACCCAAGATGTCCAACATCCTTAGTCATTAGAGAAATGCAAATTGTAATCATAATGAGATGTCAATGAACGATATCAGAATGCCTAAAATAAAGAGCATTCGCCAAATACTGGCGAATGTGTAGAGAAACTGGGAAACTCATGGTGGGAATGTAAAATGGTACAGCCACTATGGAATAGTGTTTGGCAGATTTGTTCATTTTTTTAATTAAAGACTATAATACAATAGCTTAACAACCATACTTCTCAGCATTCATCCCAAAGAAATGAAAACATGTTCACATGAAAGACTCCACATGAATGTTTATGGCACATTTATTCATCACAAGCCTCAAACTGGAAACAACTCTATTCCTTGAAAATAGGATTGTTAAACTGTGGTACAGCCACAACGTGTACTACTACACAGCAAGAAAAAGGAGTGAACAATTGAAAAGAACCTGGATGACTCGCCAGGAAATTATACTGAATGAAAAAAATCCCCATATGTAATATATCATATGATTCCACTTATATAGAAAGAACAAAATTATGGAAACGGAGAACAGATTAGTGGAGTGTTAAGGAGGAGGTGGGAAAGGGAGAGCAGTGGTTGTGGCTATAAAAGGACAACATGAGGGATCCCTGTGGTGAAGAAAATGTTCTGTATCTTGATTATATCAATAGTGTTTTCTTGGCTGTGATATGTTGCATTCACCGATGCAAGAAACAGATGCTCTTAGTCTAAAAAGAGCTTGTTCCTTAATGAACAAAAGAATTTTTTTCTAAAATTCCTCCTGCCGTGATGCGGGGCTTACAAAACCAGTTTCAGCGCCCCTCCCCCGGCAGACCACTGGGGTCTCTTGGCCTGCGCAGGGGAGAGGGATGGAGCGATGAGTGTGGCGAGCCCTGCTTCTCGCCCAAACAAAAGAATTTTTTTCCTTAACTTCCTTAGTGCAGGGGAGAGAAATGAAAAGAAAACCACTCAAGAGGTGGCAACAGAACCTTTCCTCTGATCTGTAACATGCCTGAGAGCCTTACGGAAAGGTGCTCCTTAGTCCCTATGGGGATGAAGCGCTGATTTCCATACCACTTAGACATGCTGTCCAATGAGGATGGCTCGTAGCCTCTGGTCAAGCAGGTTTCAGGTCCCTGTCCTGGGCGCCAGGTGTGGGGGGACTCCGTCCGCAGAGCCCCATCCCTCTGTCACGGATGAAAATAAAAACTACCAAGACATGACTGCTTGGAGAGGAAAGGTGGTCAAACTCTCAGAGGAGAATGACCCAGAGCCCCTTCCTCACTAGGCTTTTCTTGGGTTCCAATACACGGGAATACAGGTTTAACATGTCAAAGAAATCTGAGAGCTTAATCTGACTCAGTGTCTGTCAGGAAAGGGGGTTGCCAAACTTTGGGAGACATACTCATTTCCTCCTGGGACACACCACTTAAGTGAGAGCACTCTTAGCAAAGCAGGTTTCACAGGACTTTAGGAATTCTTTCTTACTTTGCAGTAGGCACATTGATCGTTTTCTATTCGCTGCCCCTTGAAGTTCTTGCCCTTCTGTTGTCCCCCTTTTCCTTTTTCAGGAGTTTTCTGGGCGGCAAGCAAGATCTTAGCAACTTCCTTTGCTCTGCCTACCTCCGGATCATCCCTATTGACATAGACCTTCTGTGCTATTTCTAATAGTTTGCTCCTATTTTCTCCTTCAAATCCTTCTATTTTCTGGAGCTTCTTCCTAATATCTGAAGCAGCCTGAGTTACAAAGGCTATATTAACTAGCCTCCTATTCTCTTCTGCCTCTGGATCTAGAGGGGTATATACTCTATATGCCTCTATCAGCTTCTCGAGGAAGGCTGCTGGGGACTCTTCCCTTCCCTGAATGACTTCACTAACTTTACTAAAATTAGTTGGCTTTCTAGCCGCCCTTAGCCCTCTAAGCAGAGCCCGGCAGTACTGGAGGAGCGCATCCCTTCCCCCTGTAGTATTGGGGTCCCAGGCTGGGGGTTGAGAGGGGAGAATTTCCTCTATCTCCCTTCTCCCTGCAGCAGTATCTCTCTCCTCCCCTAGGACTGCCTTAGCAGCTTCTCTGTTAATCCTTTCCCTTTCTTCTGACGTGAAGAGGGTCTGTAAAATCCGCTGGCAATCATCCCAGGTGGGTTGATGGGTCCTAAATATGGTCTCAAGGAGGGAGATTAAACCCTGATGTTTCCAATTATATAGGTTGCTGGTGGAGAAGGGGACATATATGAGCTGGGGCGGTGCACGGGGTAGTGCATCGGGTCCAGGCTGCACTTCCCAGAGGGGTAAGATGGCGGCGTCACCCTCAGGAGGTGAGATGGAGGTTGCTCCCGCCGGCGCCATCTGCCCTCCTCTAGAATGAGCCCCACCCCGAGTGTGTGGCAGGCTGATAGGCCCACCACTATCCTGCCTCGATGAGTCGGGCTCTTCCCTGCGATGGTATGGGGGAGGAGCATTAACTGTGTCTAAGGGGTCCTCAGGTTGCCCAGGCAGAACTAGATAGATAGAGTCTGGGCCTGGCCTGCGGCTGTTTTGGGGCCGGATCCCGACAGGGTTCTCGGTTTCCTCCCAGCTGACCGTTCCCTGCAGCTAGGCAAATTGCCCTCCTCCCTCTTCGGTTTCCCTGTATACACTTCCTGATGTAACCTGGGCACTCAGTGGCAATGTCTACCCAGACATCGATATATACAAACTGGTCAGGGTGAGGATCCCTGTAGACAGTGGCCCAAACGGTAAACAGAATAGGTAAGTCAAAAGTGCCCTCAGTGGGCCATCCCACATCAAAAGTTGGCCATTCAAGCTGGAGCAGGGTCCAGAGGAATTCGGGGTCTGGTGGCGGTCCCCCGTAACCCCTTGCTCGCCTCTGGAAGTCTGAGAAATTATTCAGCAGGCAGTCCAGTGGAGAGCCAGGTAGAGATGTTTGCTGACCCATTTGGGTGAACTGGATAATTTCAGAAACGAGAAGAATAATAAGAGGGACAGGAACAGAAGTAAAAAGTAGCAGAAACAATATACAATCCCTAGACATTAACTTTTGATTCGCAGCACAGCGCAGCCCGAAGAGGGAAATTATAACCTGATGTGACCGGTCACACTTTCACAGAACTGAAACCAGATCCGGAGGGTGGCTTCTCGACCCTGGGATTCCTGGGTGGGCTACCGGCGGCATCCCACCTACCACCTCAGGGTTGTCTGATCCGGAGCTCGGATACCGGAAGAGGATCCTTGCAATTACTTACTCAGCTCGAGCTGTCCTTCCAGTTTCCGAACCAAAACTCTGCTGAGGGAAATCTCGCTGGGGCCTCCAAATGTTGCATTCACCGACGTGAGAAACAGATGCTCGGAAACTTTCAGGATTCAAAGGTGTTACTTTATTGGCCAAAAGTTTTAACCTGCGCAGGGGCGAACTCTCAGAGTGTCCAGAGACACGATGCTCAGAAGAGCTGCAGATGAGAGTCTCACCTCACGCCTACAGCTAGGCCTTTTTATAAGCGCAGGCAAGCAAGCATTTCACAGAAGCAAATGTGGCTGTTAGCTATTGGCTATCTTTTGGTGCTCCAGGGATCTATACATTGCAGGGTTTGGGGAATGGGAAATTTAAACCTAAACATCTCCTTAAATGGTAATCTGCCTCCAGTTCTTTGTTCTCTGTTCCTGGACAGCCAAATCTCACAAGGACAGTCCTATAGCTATTTTCCTGGTTCCAACATGATATAGTACAAAATGTACTATAATTTTGTAAGATATCGCCATTGAAAGAAACAGAGGAAAGGGTACAGGGAATGCCCCTGTATTATTTCTTACAACTGAATGTGAATCTACCATTACCTCAAAATAAAATATTTAATTAAAAAATATAAAAAGACATGGTCTTCCCCTATGAGTTTTCCTGCCTTCTAGGGCTGGGAAGTTGCTGTGAAAACATGACCACCCCAGGGGCTTGAATACAGAGGAGAGTAGTTCCCAAACAGAGGAGGTACTGGATAGACAATAAAGTGTATCTCTCTTCTTGTGCCCTTTCCTCGAACTCTCACCATCACGGGGTACAGTCACGTCTTTTTGGTTTTACTTTTAATATTGGCCTTGTGATAGTAAAACCATGGTATCACATTATTTTAATTTAATTAATCCTGATTACTATCTTTTTAAAAAATGTGTATTAGCCATTGGTATTTTTTTTTTTTTTTTTGCTTGAATATCCTGTTTGTTAGAATGTACTGGGACATGGGAGGCCTAAGCGCCTGCCTAGGCTGTAATAAAGAAGGTATGCATCACTGGCTAAATACCTGACCACAAGATTCCCCATTATCAGAAGCAACTGAGGCATAGCCACCAGCATCCTGCTGGCAACCTTTGAATCCCCACTGCCTGTTCCCTCTCCCTCGAGCTTTTCTCAGAAATGAGGCCCATAAATCCCCTGGATTTTCTGTTGCCAAATCAGCCATCCCTGATCAGAGGACACTGTCTTGCAAACACCTGTACCCAGGACACCTGGGGCAGATCAGCAGTGTGATCCACCCTCTTCACGGTTCTGCTCCACACCCTTAAAAACTCTTTTCCCTTGCCTCTGTAGTCTGCTCAGACTCAGCCTGCTGTATCACAGTGTCCCACCTGGAATAAAAGCCCTTAGCAGGACCTTTTTGACTCCTTTCTTAGTTACCTCAGCTACCCAACACTGTTCATCTTTTAACTTCTATTTCATCAATGTATACTTTTTACTGATTTATAAGAAATCATATATTAGAACTATTAATCCTATTGTTGCAGAATTAACCCATCGGGGACCCTGATACTGTTACTAGAACAAGCCCCCTTCCCCAGGGTCCTTCTGTACTATGGTTCTTCTTACCTGCCACCAAGTGTTAGGAATCATGGCTCTCAATGCCAGAGTTTGGTGAAAAAGGAAAGGAACCATTTATTCAAGTTATACAGGTTTAGGGTAATGGCGAATGTAGCCATTAAATTTCAAAGTCCCTTTAAAACACCCACAAACACACACACACACAAACCTGCCTCTTTTTGCCCAACCAGGCCAGTCAGGGGTACCACATCTCAGGAAAAGAAATAGAAGTCCGTAGCTCATCTAAACTCCTGGTTCCTCCCAGTAATATGTGCTCAGCTGGGTGGATCTCCGTCAGTCCCCAGCACCATCAGCTGCATTGCCAGCTCTTAGTCTAAAAGAACTGGATTTCCAGTTCTTAATCTAAAACCACATGGCACTTCCTCATGGCCCCCCAGCCAGAGTTCTTTTACCCCTTTTCTTCCCTCATGGTCTCACATTGTCTCTTACCCTTCATTATCTCCATCTCACATGGTGATCAGCCTTTAGTTTAAATCCCAACCTGGAACCTCCTCCATAACCCCATTCCCCACTTATCCCACAGTTGGCTACACCTGCCAGCACTTCCATATTCTCTGCCTTTCTCGGCTGAGGAGACATAGCCCCATAGCATGGAGCAAACCACCTCCAAGTTCTCTCAAAGAAGCAGTAAGTAACTAGGGGAGCTGCCACCCAGTTACATCATGAGTTAGAGTCATGCATACCTCCCCACCCCCCCATTCAGGCTGGAAGACTAGTCTGCTGTTATTGATATGCAAAATAACCATTTTTGCAGATAGGTGTGAAGCTAGTGCTGTTATTGATATGCAAAATAACTCTTAATGTTCATGTTGGGGGCTTTTCCCAGCCCCCAAGCTAGACTTGTGGTGGGGGCTCTGTGGCCTTTTAGCCTACCCTCCATTACATTATTAATAATATTGGTGTGGCAAAATTTTATTTAAAATAATTAACTTTGTTTTAAATATTTGGTGATCAAATGGTTTAATTATATATAATCAAATCAGTAAATGTTCTTCCTTGTAGTTTTTGAGTTCTGTGTTGACAGCAAGAAAACCTTGCCCACCAACAACTTGTTAAAATGTTTTTATAGATTTTTAAATTCTTTATAGATTTTTATTTGGTCCTTTTTAATTTATACACAAATACAATTACATAATCTGTGAGGCTCAGGTGCAACTTTATTTGACCTTCAAAAATGGCCTAAATCCAATTATTTTAGAATAATCCATCATTTCTTCATGAATAAAATGCCATGATTTTCTAAAACCAATATCCCATGTATCTGAGTCTCTTTCATTCCATCAGTTTACCTTTTGATCTAAGGCCAGTATTACCTGTTCATGTCTAGTAACTTCAGAGGTTATTATGATTTCTGGTAGGGCAACAATTGCATGGCACATGATAAATACTCAGTAAATACTGATTCTATTAATATTACTGCTACTATTACTCCTAGCTGTATTGTTTCCTTAGTTATGACTTACTTCTGTTCCCATAGTATTTAGTGCTTCTATCTGCACACTAATCGTACTCTATGTCGAGCTATTTGCTTTTTGAAATTGTTTTGTCTCATACTAGACTTTAAGCCTTATCTTTGTCTAAAGGCAATACATATTAAATTCTTTAGCACCTAGCACAGGTCTTAGTATCAACAGTAGCTTAATAAATGATAAAGTAAACTAAATTGAGGGTCTGGTTAAGTAATGACTAACTTTATCCACCTTGGGAAAATATGCTTAGCAATTATAATAAATATAATTTATTTCCTCTCTAGATCACTGCTCTGAAAACAACATTGTCTTCTAGGTGCTTGAGATCAAGGTCATACTTCAATTCAGGGGGGAGGGTCAAGAGCGGGAGGCTCAGGGAGATGGTACCAAAATTCTGTCCTCTGAGGGAAGTGCAAGCTCTTCATAGAAGGTATGCCTTCCTCACAGGAAAAGGATGTGAGTGGCATCCAATATTCTTGTTATCTCCAAAATTTTCAACAGAAAGAGGCAATACTTTCAGCAGAAGGGGCCTAGGCCTTTGAGGGACAAAACAGGGGCTGGGCTGCATTCTGGGTCAGTCACATGGCGGGCCTGATTCTCAGATAATCCTTGAATCTAGTGTTCGTGAGACCTTAACTCAAGAAAGGAAACTGAAGAAGTAGCAAGAAAGACAGAAGATGAGATAAGGAGGAAGAAGAAAGTAGAAAGAAGAGTGAGATCAAATGACAGACGAAGGAGGAAGGACAATGATTGAGAGGAGAAAGAAAATAAAGTCAAACACTGGGATACTCAACTGAAGCCTTTCCCACTAGTCCAAAGTACTCACCATCTGTATTTTTCCAAGCTAAGCTGTAGTTACAGAATGACACAATGACAACTGCTATCCCCCTCTGTGTCATGCCTACCTTTTGGGATTCTTGCTTTGATGCTGCCACAAAAAGTCTAGGCATAAGTGACATGAAATAATAATAATAATAATAATAGTAATAATAATAATAATAAAATAATTGTATCCCAGTTACAACACTGCTCAAACCAACATCCTTTGTCTTTGTTTTATTTTCCATTATTTTCATTATCATTAACTGAGCACCCACTTTGGACTAGATGTGGAACTGGGATCTGAGAATTTGGAGCTGATGAAAATTCCTTTAGGATCTTCCTGTCTGAGAGTCACTGGGAGGTATTACAGATACCTTTAATACAAAGGTAAGAATCCAAAAGTTATTAAAATATAGATCCATTAAATTATTATATACTTAAATAAAAATTATATAATTATTAAAGTAATTTTTACTTAAAAGTTAAAGTAATTTTTAATTAGTTTTTCTATGGAAAAATTACTTCCCACCTCCAGATTCCATTCTATCACTTCATCTAGAATAATTTCACTTCTTCCCTGTCTCTGTATAGATAGATATTCTCCACCCATACTTTTTTCTGACTGAAGGTATAAAGCTCAGACTGGTTCCTTCTGTTTCATCAGGGGCCATATGGGGCAAGAAGTAACATCCTGACCTCTGTGGAGGTGTGGGAAGCCTGAGTGATTCTTGCCCTCCTAGGGCCCTCTTTCTGGGTAATGCCAGGAACATCTGGGAAGCAGATGAAGATGTAACATTACAATCCTCAGAACAGCCCTGGATGATAAAGAATGACCAGATGATCCTAATTGGTAAATAACAGCCCAGAGAATCCTTTATTTTCTTTTTTTTTAAAAGAGAAATGGACTCTTTGCCTTTACTACCTCCCTAAGCAGAGAAGCATTTCAATTATCAATAATCACAGATCACATAAATCACAAAAACTGTATTTCTACCACATGAAAGTGCAAGCAAAAGAAAAGCATGAGTGAGAAAAAAATTAGCCAGGTGGCTTAAAATAAAGAAAAATGATAAAGAGCCTTAAGTATTTTTGGCTTCAAATGCCCACTGGTAGCAGCTCCCAGTGCGGCCTCTTCCAACTGCTCACTAAATGCAAATGAGAGCACAGGGAAAATGTGAAAGTCCAGAATGGAAAATGAATTCATGCAGACCAATGCTGCCCTGAGAACAATGCACTCTCACGCTGATGGAGATAGAGCTGACTTGTGAAAATCCTTTTCATCAAAGGAAAACCCACTTGAATGTTATAAAAGAGAGACCGCCTTCAAATCAGTAGAAAGAAAAAGAGTGCCTTCTCCACCATTTGTTGCTTGATTCAGAGACTTGAGCACAACCAGAAAACTGGGAAACACACCAACTGTTTCACAGAAAATAGTGCTCTAAAAAATAGGCTGACACTAATCCAATTTCCCTGCACCCAGACAGATATTTATAACAGAGGTAAAAAAAAAAATGAAAATTCCAACAAAATATTGAAGGAAAACTGTAGTTATTGGAAACTAATATCGCCAGTACATTTTGAGAAATGTAGTACCTATCAGTGAAGTGTTGTAAATAAAGACATGGATTCAAAAGGCACTATAGTCAAAACTTGCTGGAATCATAGTCCTTATTGCCTCATTGTGGAAGGCACTGTGGGTTGGAAAAAGGAATCCATTTAGTAGAAAAAAGAACTATCAGATGAAAATACTGACATGAACACCTCAACCTCTTTCTAGCTGAAGATCTAAGTAAAGGATTCAGAGACCAACTCACCATTCAAAAGCAATCCACTCACCCAGCCAGTTTGTCTTCTCTATTCTACAGAGCTTGCTACTGTTAAATATCACTTGACAGATACTTTGAAGATGATAAAGTACATGAAAATGTTATAACTCCCAGGATTCGCTATCACCTATCTGCTGTCATACCCTGCACTTGGATATAGAACAGTCATTACCTATGATGGCCACACCCCACACAACATGATGCACCTTCAGTCAACCACCTCCTTACTCCTTGCATAGTGAAAATTGTCTCTAATCTGTCATAGCTATAGGATGTGGGTTGTTGAGCACACTAAGGGGAATGACACTACTGCTGTCTCAAAGATTATTTCCTACTGTGTGACCTACAGAAGAGAAAAGGTATAAACATTGAAATGTCCCACTTAGCCTAGGTATGGTGACTGAACACGTATATTGGATTTAGGATCATATGTCTGCTCCGGTCTTAACAACAACAGAACTTGTGCCAAGTTCTATAGCAATGAGAAAAAGGGTTAAAAAACCTGAAATAAGAAAATAAACAAGAGGGTTATAATATAAGGCCCATTCTTTTTAAAACAGGACTTACTATTGAGATCCTTCTTAAAGTCTGTATCACTGACCCAGCAGCAGCCCCAGGGGATACCATGTGCAACACTGAGATGATTACATTAGTAAGCCATGATACAGAAACCAAATTCTCTCCAAATCAAGGGACAAAGGTTAGACCTGAAAATCAAGACAAGAAGAAATGGCACCAGTGGAATGATTATGTGCCAAGCAGCACAGATGAAAAGGCCTCAGACCTAGAAGACACCACATGGCTCTTGAGTAGAATGACTTCTCACTGGAAAGCCAAACTGGATCCTGAGAGGAAAAAAAGAAGGGAGCTTTGGACATTATCTTTACCCTGGTATTTAGAAATAGCCTACTTACTCCCATAATGGTGTATCCACAGGAGTCCAAATTACAGTGAGAAGTGGAATTATCTCTTCTGAAAATGAATGAAAGGAGCTCCTGTAATCAGGTTTCTTGGGAGGAGAAATCAATTTTGATCCTTTGGCAGGGCATGAAACCCTGTCTCCATTTCATTAGACAGATAAGAAAGTAGGGATATAGGAATACAAAAGGGCCTAGCCTAGGGACAGCTGCACCATGAAGCCCCAGCCTCAGTTATGTATGCTACTGTAGCACCTGAGATTCTAACTGCTACTTAACCTCTAGCTCCATATTATTCTCTTTCATTTTCATTCAGTGACGCTGTCCCACTTTGTGACTTCATATTATTTATTTTAGGTTAGCATAATCCATTTCATCTTTCTGTGCTTTTATGAATTTAGCCAAAAAGCAAACATAAATTAAAATACACACACAAGCATGCATGCACACATAAAAAAACCCTCCATCATTCTCTCTGTTTAACCTCAATTTTCCTGGGAGAGCAACCAACCCTGGAGCCACTAGTAGAATGTGAGGGGAGGGGGAAAAGAAACTTGAGAAATCTGAGAGAATTGGAGATATGACAAAACTAATTAGGGCTGTGTAAATTGTAATTTACCAATCTGTCAAAAATTCCTTAAACAGCAATTTAAACTGTAGTTATCAGGACCTGTAACTATGTACTGGAAAGCCTTTTTTTCCCCTGTCTTTTAAATATCTTAATCTGTTACATGCTCCAGTTTCATTTGCTGTTTTTTTTTTTTTTTTTTTCCTCCAGGAATATTCAAGTCACTTGCAGTGAAATCAATAAATCTCAGATTTATTTTCACTTTGCTTTCCATTCCCCTAGATCTGTCCAGAGATGTGGTTGGCAGAATCATGGTTCCCCAAAGACATTCAAGTCCTATCCCTGAACCTGAGAATATGTCACCTTACATGGCAAAAGGCACTTTGTAAATGTGATTATGGTAAGGATCTGGGATGGAAAAATTATCCTGGTTTATCTAGGTGGGCCAAATGTAATCTCGTGTCCTTTAAAGTGAAAAACGAAGGAGGGGAGTCAGAAAATTGCAATGTGTAGACTTGCTGACTTTTCAGAAGCTGAGGATGGCTCACACTTTATAGGCAATAGGAAAATGGGGCTGAATCCTACAACAGCAAAGTACTGAATTCTGGCAACAATCTGAAGAAACAAGGAAATGTTCCTTCCCTAGAGCCTCCAGAAACTAACTCAACCTTGTCCACAGCTTGTTTTTAGCCCAGTGAGACCTAGTGAGGCTCTGACCTACAGAACTGGAAGATACTAAGTTTGTGTTATATAAGTTGCTGAATTGTGGCAGTTTGTTAAAGCAGCAATTCAAAACAAACACCACAGAAAGCTGCTAGTTTGCAAATCTGTAGCACTGACTGTAATGCCAGCGGTTAATACACCAAAGTTGATGTTGAATTCTACTTTTCTTTTCCCATCTCCTCCATTTCTGACTCTTAAGAATATAGAATGTTTTCATTAATTAACAGAACAGAAATTTTAGACCCTCATCAAAACCAAGTCAATGAAGTTATCATCAATTAATAATGCCAACTTTACTTTCAGTCTTGTTTCTCTTCCCTGAAGCATACTAATAAGGGCAAATGGGCAGGCCTGTGTAAGGATGGTGACTGGGCCACTTTGGAGAGACAGTGTGCACCTACTCCTGTGGGACCTGCATAGGGGCTTCCTCAGAGTCTGGAGCAAATATTAATAAAGCTCATCCTTATAATTGAAAGAAGAGAGGGGGCTCCAATATTTGTTTAGTTATTAATTATCACACTTATTCTACAAAGGTCCAGGTACTATGCCAAGTATCTTATACATGCCATTTCATTTAATCTTCACAGCAATAATAGGAAATCAGAAGTATTGTGTCCATTCTACTGCAGAGGAACTCAGGAAGATCCATTAATTTTTTCAAAGGCCACACAGAGAATGCACCTGTTTCCAAAGTGATCAAGGGTGGAAGTAATTGTGTCTCAGATAAAAAACAAAGACAAACACCTCTCCCTGAAGAGTATCCATAAAACGTTTTTCTGAATTCTTGAATTTATGGACACAAAACACCTTCCTTTCTTTCTGGGGTGTAATTTTACCTCCTTGATCAGATAACTAACCACTGCTGTCCCTTCAAGTTGAGCTACTGTTAGTGAATAACCCTACCTAGTGGCACCTACTGTATGCCAACCAGGAGGCTGGGTTATTTATATCTAGTATTCCTTATTTTCACAATAGTTTTATCAGGTAGACAATCTCTCCATTTTCCAAAAGAGGAAACTGAAATTCGGAAAGGATAAGAGATATTCCTAAAGTCAACAAACTAACAAACAACAAGGCCAGAGTTTTGATACCTGTTATTCTGATTAAAGCACATAACTCCCACGAGATCAAATCTGGCTAGTGTGAACTTCCTTCTCTGAACCTCTGAACTCTGGGAGAACTAATAGATTCAATAGCATTTGCCTACAGATGCCCTGAGGATACCATAAAGCTTCAGTCATCCCGTGAAGTCTCATTTGAAATTATCAGAGAATAAAAATTTCTTATCACCTCCCTTTCCACATGATGGAAACAAGTTGTGTCCTTGAAATTTCTACAGAGAGCTGTGGAGAGAAAAGCAAACAGACTGATCCATTAGACGATTATAGCAGTCATTGTGTTAATCAAGCTTAATTGATGAAAACTAGAAATTGATTTGATGCAAACTCTAACACCATCATCTGAGCTTTTCCAATGCACGCTGCAGGTGTTTGTCTTCTTTGAACACAAAGGAAATATTATATGACTTCATAAAACATGTAGCACTCAGTTTTTAGAACTAAGAGTTCTCTCTGCCAAATACAAATATCCCACTAATTGATACACTGTGGTTTTTGGCCAGCTAGTATTTTATTTCTATAGTGTCAGTTGGTGGTTTCATGCATTTTACACTTTTATGGTTTGCTGGCACTGCTCACTCTGGGTATGGAGCCAATTCATCCATCAGAGCATCAGTGTGGATTGCTGGCCACTGAGCAGTGACATTACAGCTTGTATGCAGGTTTCAGAGAGAGGGGCCAATTATTTTGTGATATTAATTTGCACTGTATTTGCCTGTTACTGTTAAAAGAGAGATAGAGAAGCAATCTATAGGAATACAGCTGGATTCAACCTGTGAGCTAATTTCTAAGCAATAACCCTTGAGCGGAGGAGCAGGGGAAGAAGACACCATGTAAGGAAGAGAATGGAAACCTTTAGAAAGTCAAGTGTCTCAGTGGTTAGTTACCAGCAAGGCTAACAGGTTGGGGAAGATTCTAGAAAATTGGGAATTTTTCTAGCAAATTCACTTGTTCATCCTAGTGTGATATCACTTAGTTATATTTCTTTACTCAGAAATTCATTGTCAGGGATGAATTGGACCTAAGCTTAGTCAGTGTGTATCGATGATTTTGTAAATATGGGTGTATATTTTTTAGGTTGCCTAAGTGAAGTACCCAGATCACTGCTTCCTGAAGAACAAAGGATAATCAAACAACCAGAACCATTACACAGTCTGAGTTAACATTTTAAAAATGTTCTCCTGCATATAAGGTTTATGGAATTAAGAAAGTTCTGGCCTTCTCAAAAATTAGTGTCTATCGGCAAGGTAATCAACATGATGATACAAGATCTGCATGCAAGTATATCTATATTATCAAGATGATTCAGAGGGAAAAATCATATCCAATAAAACTGTCATTTTTGGTTGGACTGAGTGCAATTTGCAGTGTTAGTTTTTTTGTGTGTAATAACCTTGGTGTGTCCTAACAGTTTAGAAAATAAATTTTCATTATATCTTCTGAAGATCAAACACCCATCTGTCAGTTCATTACAGTGGCTGTAGAGAAAACATTTGGAAGGGACAATTTAACAAAAAGTAATTCTTGGCCAGAGAAAACTCCTCAAGTGCAGAGAAATAGAAGGGATTTCATATTAGAAAATACAGAAGTTGGAAGGAACTCAGAACTTTTCTGATAGGAAACAAACTTGGAAAAGCCTCCTTACAGTTAGAATGGAATGGCTAAGACAGTACATACTGGAGAAGAGTGGAGAGCAGCAACGTTTGGAGGAACAATAGCAAAGTAGGCCCAACATTCAGAGATGTGTTGACAATTACCCTCAATAAGTATATGGCAGCTGTAAAAGGATGCACAATCCTTTTTCTGGGTGTTGGAAAAGAAGAGCCAGAGTTAGAGAGGATATAAGGGGCGGTCCTTTCCTGGAACCCAAGCTGTTGAAAACAGGCAGGGACTTATGCTCAGGGTCTCCGGTACCAAGAATAAGGACAAATCATTCTAGTAGACATACTGTTTTTGCCTTCTTAGCACAGTCTTTTTCTGAAAAGAGCAACAGTATCTTTTGTAAATAACCCTTCCTTTTGCCTTTGAATATATATGTATATGATATAGATATAGATACAGATATAGATGATAGATATAGATATAGAGAAATAGAGGTAGATATAGATACAGGTAGATGATATAGATAGATAGATAGATAGATATAGATAATATAGATATAGATGGAGAGATAGAGAGATAGAGATAGAGATGATAGATGGAGATAGAGATAGAGATAGAGATAGAGATAGAGAGAGATAGATAGAGATAGAGATAGAGATGATAGAGATGATAGAGATGATAGAGATAGATAGAGAGTTGCGCTGACCTTACTTTAAGTCTAAGGGTGGGCACATGGCCCTAATTCATACAATTAGGATATCAGAGACAGAGTTAGAGGTGGTATGGTAAGCCATGGTCAGGTACGACCATGAAAAGACCCTGAGTAGGTATCATAGAAATTCCTTAGGCCTTGTCACTAAGTACAAGAAAGAAGAGACTGCTAAAGTGCCATCAGAGCAACAATTTGAAGGTCTAGATATTATGCTTGGATCATTGCTTTCTGAAAAACATAATTATTTCCTTGGAAAATAGTAGAAGTTATTTCTGAGTGTTGAAGTGGCTGGGAGAGCAAGAGCCATGTGCTTCTCTGACCTAGTGAATATCTCCATATGGGTTGCTAAGACTTTGGACCTGACTATAAGCAAAACAAGAAAGTCACTGGGGAGCCTCATCCACATACTTGCATTTTCATCATATCTAGATGTGTGATTTTTGACCCTCTTACTTGATGCTTTGGCAGTAAAGCAAAGTAAAGCACATTTGAACTGAGTCCAAGTTGGTATTACTGCTATTGCTTGAACCCAAGCCAGATTTTGTGGTTATACCTAGTGGTATGACCATAACATGTTAGAGACAATCAGAGCCAACTCAGGGATGTTGAGTGAAGTAAAAGGAAGAGAAAGAATCCCTACCTCTATTATTTTTATAGCTGTAATTTTATTACACTGAAATTGCTGGAAGAAATCTTGCTACCATATTAGGAGATCCTACCTAAGAATGGAAAAGCAGAAGCAGAGTGGGGGATGGAGAGAGATCAGATCCTGATGACATTTAATCCCATGCTTAAACCTAGCTATTTTTCTGAGGTATCATTGGCAAATATGTTTTCCCATACAGTTGGTTCTCTTTTTATTTTAATACTGTTTTCTTTAGCTGTGCAGAAGCTTTTTATTTTGATGAGATCCCATTTGTTTATTCTTTCCTTTATGTCCCTTGCTTTAGGGGATATATCAGTAAAAATGTTGCTGCATGAAGTATTTGAGATTTTCCTGCCTATGTTCTCCTCTAAGATTTTAATGGTGTCCTGGCTTATATTTAAATCTTTT
This sequence comes from Glossophaga mutica, assembly GCA_039655065.1. Taxonomy (NCBI): domain Eukaryota; kingdom Metazoa; phylum Chordata; class Mammalia; order Chiroptera; family Phyllostomidae; genus Glossophaga; species Glossophaga mutica. Next base: position 114,118,683 of record CM077307.1, read on the forward strand.
ATCCACCTTGAATTTATTTTTGTGTATGGTGTAAGTTGGTGATCGAGTTTCCCCTTTAACAGGAACCTAATCAACAAAACAAACAAACAAGCATAATATAACCAAAGACACTTAATTTGAGAACAGTCTGACAGTGACCAGAGGGAAGAGGGGAGGGAATTTCAGAGGAAAAGGGTAAGGGTTTAGAGCAGCAAGTATAAAAGACACATGGACAAAAACTACGGAGGGTGGAAATGGGAGGAAGGTGGGGAAGGCTGGGGTGGTGGGCTGGGAGGGCTAAAAGACAGAAAACTGTAAAAGATCAATAATTAAAAAAATACTGATTTAAAAAAACTAGCTATTTTTGAACTCTTTACTTATGGGTAACAAAAAGTTACATTCGATTAAGTTAGTGGTAATAGATGAGGAGAGAGTAAGATAGGAAATACATAAAATGAAATATTTTAACCTACCTGCTGAAATTATTAACATTGTGAATGCTGAGGCATCAGAAAGAACTCCATTCTTGTTTTTTAATATATTTTATTGATTATGTTATTACAGTTGTCCCATTTTTTTTCTCCACTTTATTCCCTCTACCCTGTATGGCCCTCCCCCACCAGCATTCCCCCACCTTAGTTCATGTCCATGGGTCATACATGTAAGTTCTTTGGCTTCTCCATTTCCCATACTATTCTTAACCTCCCCCTTTCTATTTTGTACCTATCATTTATACTTCTTATTCTCTGTACCTTTTCACCCATTCTCTCCCCACCCCCTCCCTGCTGATAACCCTCCCTGTGATTTCTATTTCTGTGAATCTGTTCCTGTTCTAGTTGTTTCCATTGTTCGTTTTTGTTTTTGTTTTTCTAGGTTCGGTTATTGATAGTTGTGAGTTTATTGTCATTTTACTGTTCATATTTTTTATCTTCTTTGGATAAGTCCCTTTAACATTTCATATAATAAGGGCTTGGTGATGATGAACTCCTTTAACTTGACCTTACTGAGAAGGTCAAGTTCATCAGGAGTTCATCATCACCCTGAACTCCTTTAACTTGATCTTATCTGAGAAGCACTTTATCTGCCCTTCCATGCTAAATGATAGTTTTGCTGAGTAGAATAATCTCTGCTGTAGGTCCTTGCCTTTAATGACTTGAAGTACTTCTTTCCAGCCCCTTCTTGCCTGCAAGGTTTTTTGTTTTTTGTTGTTTTTGTTGTTGTTGTTGTTGTTGTTTTGAGAAATCAGCTGATAATCTTATGGAAACTCCTTTGTTGGCAACTGTCTCCTTTTCTCTTGCTGCTTTTAAGATTCTTTCCTTATCTTTCATCTTGGGTAATGTAATTATGGGATGTCTGGGTGTGTGCTTCCTTAGGTCCAACATTTTGGGGACTCTCTGAGCTTCCTGGACTTCCTGGAAGTCTATTTCCTTTGCCAGGTTGGGGAAATTCTCCTTCATTATTTTTTCAAATAACTTTTCAATTTCTTGCTCTTCCTCTTCTCCTTCTGGCACCCCTTTGATATGGATGTTGGAACATTTGAATTTGTCCTGGAGGTTCCTAAGCCTCTCCTCATTTTTCCAAATTCTTATTTCTTCATTCTGTTCCAGTTGAATGGTTATTTCTTCTTTCTGCTCCAAACCATTTTATCTGAGTCCCGGTTTTCTTCCCTTCACTGATGGTTTCCTGTACATTTTTCTTTATTTCACTTTTCATGTCCTTTACTTTTTCCTCTATTTTCTGACCATATTCAACCAATTCTGTGAGCATCCTGATTACCAGTGTTTTGAACTCTGTAACTGATAGGTTGGCTATCTCTTCATCCCTTAGTTGTATATTTTCTGGAGCTTTAATCTGTTCTTTCATTTGGGCCATATTTTTTGTCTCATGCCATTTATGTAGTAAGGGGTGAAGCCTTAGGTATTCACCAGGCCAAGGCAACCCAGGTGGCTGTGTTGTGGCACTGTATGTGGGGCAGGGGTCTGAGAGGGAATAATGCCACTTGCTCGGCTCTCAGCCAGCTTTTAGTTATTTCCTCTGCTACCCACAAGCAAATCAGGATTTTCTGATGCTGATTCCTGGGTGGGTGGGTTTGTGTACATTCTAGGACCATGTGATTCTCTCCAATGGACTCTCCTGTGAGGCTGGGAGTTTCTCTTCCTGGCTCAACTCCCACAGGGTTTTCATTAAGAAGTTTTGAGGTTTTATTTCCCCACATTGGTACCTTGGGTTGCATGATGTGTCTTGCTCCCCAGTTGTTCTTCCCAGTTTATCCGCATACAAATGTGGGACTGCCTGCTCCACCAACCACTGCTTCTCCCACCCTGGTTCCTCCAGCCACTGCCTTGCTTGAGTTCTCTCCAATCTGGCTGCCCATCTCTGACCCTCCTACCAGTCTAGATGAATATTTCTTCTTTAACTCCTTGGTTGTTGGACTTCCATACAGTTCAATTTTCTGTCAGTTCTTGATGTCTTTTGTTTTTAAATTTGTTCTTGCCCTTCTTTTGGTTGTGCAAGGAGGTGAAGTGTATCTAGCTACACCTCCATTTTAGCTGAAAGTCATCCATTCTTGTTTTAATTAGCCTGGGAACTTAACTTTTTTTAACTTCCCAGTCCTGTGCCAATGCCTGACTATACATCTGGACCTCCAGATAACCTTCTGATTACATTCTGAAGGACTCATATATCCATCCACTTGATATCCATTTTCCAGACTACTGGAAGTGACCAAACACTCCTGGTACCCATCCTCTAGATCACCTGACATCCATCATCCAGACTGTTAATGATTCTGGACCAATTAGGGCTAAGAATGCAGTACTGATAATTATTAAGAATGTACTTTTTACTATAAGAACACTGAACTCTTCTTTCTTTTTTGGAATACTTCTGGGGTTTTGCCTAGATGTGTTCCCAGTTTCTAAACCCTAAGACCCTTGAATAAATCTTTATCACTTACTTTGCACCAAAGCCTCCAGACTCTCTTTGAGGGCTGTTCAACATAGTTAATTATAACAACCTACATGAGCAATTTAAACCACTTTTATAAAATTTGGTGTTGTATTTTTCCATAATAAACACTGACTAATACACCAACAATCCCTGCCTACGAAGCCATAAATGTTAATTGGCACATGGTTCATTTTACTGAACTGACTAGTACCCACCTGGTAATTCCCTCAGTATACTCCCCTTAAATATCTCTCTATGAAGGCATGATTACCCATGATTAAAATATTTACATACTTAACCTCAACTCTAAGTAACTAGAAATACCTTGCTTTGCCTTACACTTTCAAATGCAGAACAAGAATTGTATAGTGTATAACTATTAATGTGCAAATTCAAGCTTAACCTACTGGCTGATCATCTACTGCTGCACAACAGCGTGCTCTAAAATTTTATGACATAAGACAACAATGACTTAATTATGCTTTCAGATTCTGTGCATCAGATATTTTGATGTGGTAGAGCAGGGATGTCTTGCTCGTCTCTGATCCACAGTGTCTGAGACCCCAGCTGGGTATACTTGAATAAGTGAAGTTAATTCAATTATATTATCATCTGGAAACCTCTTCACTCATGAGTCTGAAAGGTTGGATAAAGCAAAGCACCTACATGTGATCTGTCTATCATAGCAGCTTGTAGGGAGGTGGGATTATTGAGATCACTCTTGTTTTTGTATAAAGGTTAACTTATACTTAGGGAAATCTAGAAACAAGAAGACCATTGAAGAGACTGTGAACTAGTGCCAAGGAAAAACAGCATTGACTTGACACAAGGTTTTAGCAAAGAAGAGAAGTGGCCATGGAAAGAATAGATACTGGATGTAGCACCATCTTTTTGAATGTTCTAAGAAGTAAGAGCAGTCAAAAATGTATCCTATAAAGGACTCATGGACAAAAACTATGGGGGGGTGGAAATGGGAGGAAGGTGGGGAGGGCTGGGGTGGTGGGCTGGGGCGGGGTAAAAGACAGAAAACTGTACAATATCAACAATTAAAAAATACTGATTAAGATTTTTAAAAAAAAATAAATAAAATAAATAAATAAATAAAATATTCTAAAAGCTGGAAAAAAAATGTATCCTAGATTTTAGTTTTGAGTAATTGGATATTAATTGGGAAAAATTATTGAGAGGAACAGATTTTGGGGATTTACCAAGAGTTTTCAGTTAGACTTGTTATATTTGAGTTGTTCATTAGACATCAAGAGGAAACATAAAATAGGCAATTGAATATCGGAGTTTGGTTACAGGACTCCAAGAGTCAATGTTGCAGAAATGAGGCAGAAGCTGCTTCATAAGTCACATAGAATGCTTTCCACAATTCCCTATAGATTGAATCAGTCACAAGCCTACCCAGATTCCAGGGCATGGGACATATACCCAGTTCTATGGGAAAATGGTCAAAGAACATGTGGGTCTGTTTTAAAATCACCACAGTCACTATTATCTTGGAAAGTGGTGTGCAAATAAGGTTAGCCTTCTTTCCCAAGTGTTATATTTTTATTGTGTCATAAATATTGTACAGCCTCTGGACTAGCTGTGAATCCAGTTGTTATTATGGTAACCTAGAGAGGACAAAGAAGTATTCGGTTCCTATTTTCTTGTGTAGTTTAATTGATCATGTGGTATCCTTTGGAAACAGAGCTGTAAACAATGTGACATCTCAAGCTTAGATGCAAAACACCATTTCACAAATTAGTTCACCATTTTCACAGCTTAACTGTGTCTCCAATATTATCATCTTTTGAAATCTCTTTTTCAGCTTACATCCTCACATTCCAAAAATGATACACACTTCACAAGATGGAAGATGGGCACCAACAGAGGAAATGGATGGAGAGAGTAAAAGAAAACAAATCAAGACAACAAAGCAAAAGAAAACAAAAAAATGCTCACCACTGATTTCAAGATACAGGACATTGTTTAACATCTTGTTTAATAATGATAACCTATTGAGGTCCCTTGTAACCTACAAAAGTCACTCATCAGTTCTAAGGGGAAAAAATCCACAGATAGATTCCTGATTTAGCTGGGTATTCCTGACAAGGGTAGTACTCAGATCCAGATATGATTTTTATAACATCCAGCAGCCACACATTAGAGATTTAAATGAACAATAAATTTACATAAATTCTACACACTAAATTAAAAAAATGGAAATGAATCTAAGCACTATCTAGCTCCACTTGTATCACAAATGGAAACTAGAAGCATATCTAAAATAAAAGAGGCTGTGAATTTTCACCACATGGCACGATCTATGGATAACAAATTGTGAGCTGTTCAAAGACTGTCCACAGGGACAAAGGGTTTGAACATAAAAACCAAAATAACCTAAAGTATCTGCTGACTTCATACTTGTTCCTATTAACTGTATGTTCACAATACTATTACAGATCCCAATTCTAATCTGCTATCTCCTCCCTAAACCCTTCTGACATGAGCATTAAGGAATTTTGATTGATTATTTTTTGATCTTCTCTTAGCTTCTAAAACTCAGTTATTTTTCAAATCACAATCATGAACACTGTCTAAATATTTTGATTAAGATTCGAACTTCCTCAATGTTTTGTAGCATACATAGCATTACAACTTTGACCTCAAACTACCAAAACTTTCAAAATCATAATCAACAGCCTTATCTGGGCCCATGGTGCCACAGTCATGATTTGTTGCAATGAATGCCCTCGATGAGGCCCTTTTCTTCCCATTTTCTTACTTTTAATTCATATAAACCTTCTGGACTGTGTCTGGAGGAGGCTAGAGGGCACCAGAATTTGATGGAGAGAGCTGGGGTCCAACAGATCTCAGCTCAAGTTGCTCAGAAGCATTTGGATATGAGTTGGCAGGACTAGGCATGGGAGAGAAGAAAAAACAAACACAAAACAAAACAGAAAAATAAAATGAAATAGCTCAGTTCTAGGATAATATTTTGTTTATTTCGCTTTTCTCTCCAAAGAGTGCAGATATCTTGCCCAAAAGAACATACTGCCATTCCTTTTAAATTTCCAGAAATAGTCTCTGAAAGTCTCAGAAAGCAAGCTTTCTATTTGTTTCTACAGAAACCTCAGCTTGATATGAGGTACCTTGTAACACAGCAATCAAACAACACTAAAAAGACCTGACCCATGAATCAGAAAGAGAGGGAAAAAGCAAAAGGCACATAGAACTACGAAAGAAATTAGAAATATAATTCTTGATACCTAGGCCATGGGAAGGCATGTTGCCTTCCCAGTGTGGAATTCCTGTTTATGGAATGAATAATTTCTCTTCTTCACCAGTAGAATCCTGGTCCTATCCTCCATCCACCCATATAGAGACATTCCACCTGCTGACCTACTCATGCCACTCCCACCCATAACAGCACACTAAACAAGAAAGAAGATGCCTGGTGAATGCTCCTTGATACTGCCTTTAGCAGAGTCAGCAGAACAAAACTTGCCCTACCTGCTCATAGGTGCCACAGCTCTCTGTGCGCACACACCCCTACCATCACTTTCACCTCTGCATCTACTTCTTCCTTCTCACTGTGACAGCCACCTCTGTGCAAACTCCTTGTTGTCCTCCCTAAGGTTCTGTTGTTAGGAATGGTCCTCACAATGCCCCTCTGTGATGGCCCACTGCTCCAGGAACCCAGATGTTTCCAACACTGACTGCATTACTTCTCTCCATCCTATGTGGGTATAGCCCTCTGTTTCAGAACCCACTTCACACACACCCTGGATGTGCATTCACCTACTGTATCAAAGATAGGGCATTAGTTCCAGTTCAAGCCACACCACTTTCCCTTCTCACCACTCTGTGGCTAATTTAAGTCTTATCCCCATGCCAACTAATTCCCCACATCCTGTATCAAAGACTAGTTCCCTGCCCTGGCTGGTGTGGCTCAGTGGATTGAGCGCGGGCTGTGAACCAAAGGGTCACAGTTCGATTCCCAGTCAGGGCACATGCCTGGGTTGCGGGCCAGGTCCCCAGTCGGGGCCATGTGAGAGGCAACCACACATTGACGTTTCTCTTCCTCTCTTTCTCCCTCCCTTCCCCTCTCTCTAAAAATAAAGAAATAAGATTTTTTTTTAAAAAAAAGACTAGTTCCCTTTATATTCTATTGAGAATCTGTCAATATACTGAAGAGACATCAGAGTTTATCTACAATGCTAAGAATATATTTTTCAAAGAAACATAAATATGATGGGCATGATGAGCAAAGGCTCAGTCTGAAAATTTTGGAGAGCTGAAGGAAGTTTGAACACTGGATTTGACCATGCCTGGTGGTGAGATTTTGATGCAAAAATCAAATGCCAGCTTCCCTCTTTGTTGTGAAGTCTTCTATACATTAAAACTTTTTTCAGGGCTTAAAACAGTGATTCTCAAACCTTAATATGCATCAGAATTTTTTGGAGGGCTCATTAAAACAGAGATTACTGAGCCCTAACCCTGGGACCTCTGATTCAGTAGATCTGGGGATGGGTGGCTAAAATTTTTCATGTCTAACAAGTTTCCACATGATGCTGAAGCTGTCAGTCTAGGGACCCCATGTTGAGTACCACCAATATAGAGGCTTAGCTTTTGGAGAGAGAATTCTTACTCTTTGGATAAAGGAGAATTTGTGGATTAAAAGGAGAAAATGTAGTAGAGCTCTCCAGGAAAGAAAGTGAGGTACCCTCAAACTCTCTGGGTGAGAAAGAGGTACCCAGCTCCCATAGCTCTTGTCATGGGTGAATAGAAATAGGGTGGGAGAGTTGGCATACAGCCAACCCCTTAATCTTGACCATACCTGAGAACATCCTAGAGATTCTGGAAAGCTAGGCATTGACACAAAGTCCTTGGCTGTCTTCAGCACCCAAAGCAGAAGTCATGGCACAACAGCTTTTCACAGAGGGCACAGTGCAAGGGTCTTCACATTTTCCCCAGGCCAGTGAAATGCAGTTTATGTTGATTGCATTCACCATTAAGTTGAGGCTCAGACACCGTGTTTTGTGTGGATCACTTGTGTGTTATTTTATAACACAAAGCATTTTCTTTTATTCTGGAATTCTATTAAGCTGCTCCTTTTTCTCTAAGATGGTGAAGGGTGCTTTGCAGATGATCATGACCATTAAAATGCAAACATAGGCTCTGCCACCAATGAGCTCTGTTTCATGTAACAAAAAATGGAGCTTCCCCACATCTAACCATGGCCTGTACCCAAGTTCTCCTGTGCCTTTAAGGACACAGAGCCTGGCAGCAGGGGTATGTTTCTGTGATGTAGTCACCATGACAATGGACTCTGATGCTCAAAGTGATATTAGTTATCATGAAAACAAGGCTGGTGATTTTCCAAGAACAGGAAGTAAGCTTGTTTATTTGAATTGCATTGCTAAGGACCTGATGATGAGATGTATAAAGTTTAAGTTGCAAGATAATAATAGAAATCTGGGTCCAATGAAGGAAAAATTAACTGATAAAAATGAACACCCAAACCTCTACTACCCATTCTCAAAGTATTAGAAGTTCATATTACTCTCAGTGTGTTTCTTTAATTATTTAAAAGATGGCATAAACTCAGTCCAGTTTAGTTTGGTGCATTTCCCAAAGGTACTGTGCCAGATGCTAATGACACCCAGAAGAAAGCAGCCAGTCCCTGCCCTCAAGCTCCCTCTGTGTGATTACTTAGATACAGATTTCTCCTCTGGCCTCAGGACTTGTGGTTGAAAATGCAGTGCTATCTTTAAGAGCGTGGTCCATGGAATCAGAAACACAAGGTGTAAACCAAAAATATACAGCCCACTGGCTGTGTAGCTGAATGAGTTGATTGATGTCACTGACTCTCAATGCCCCACCTTTAATATAGGGATTATAATTCCTCACTAACAGGCTGTTAAAGAACTGATGAGAAAATGCTTGTGCAGCACTAAATACCACACCTGACACAAAGCAAGAGAATAAGAACAATTTTCTTTCTTGACTCCTGTCCTCGAGGCTGCCTGCCTGAGGATGATATCTAAAACAGGGAAGCTGGCAGCTGCAAGTACTAGTTCCTATCTACCTGTATTCTGAAAACTTAATTGGGTGGAACATTGAGGGGTTTAAAGGTTTCACTATTAAGCCACTCTGGATGTTGTTACCATTCTGGTCTGTAACTGGGCTATTACTTTAATATTCATGTCCCTATTTCTTCCTAGTTCAGTTGGGTTCCTGTCATATCTCTCCCTTCATCCTACATCTGAGATACAATCTCAGTTTTCTACTTGGTCACCAATGTCCTAGGAAGTACTGACATGCCTGTTCTTTTTCTTTTCCCTTCCTCTTATTTTTAAATGAGTCCTGCTAGTGTGGCCCCTGTAATGAGTTCTGATTCACTGACTCATGTGTGACTTCTCATCTGTCTCTTAATCTAATTGGACATATCTGCAGACACTGGGGACCACTGTTCTGTCTTACCCTCAGAGGAAAACTAGACTCCATAATGCTCTTGCCTGTGGATCAAATAAAGTTCAGGTGATAGGGCATATGGATGAGTTCAATATAAACTGGAAACCTCTGGGCTAGGATTAGATGACTTTGAGTCTTGGCACCAACCACCACTCCAGAGAACCTAACACCTTCACTCGAAACCTGCACTACCAGGCATGATTGATCTATCCTGCCAAGGGTATCCTGAAGTTCAAAATAGGAATTATCCTATATACTGTATATTTTAAGTTTTGATGATAGACTTTGATAGTGCCAAGTGCCCAGGTTCCTTCAAGCTGTGTAACATCCCTAGAATGTGGCCTTGATACAAAAGATTTGGTTTAGTTGAGATCATCTGCTTGAAGAAGTAAGGGAGACCAGCCCACTTGGGTTTGAAGGCTCAATGTAAATCTCTTCCACACAGACTCTGGAAGTTCAGGCCCTCAATGGAAAGTGCATGTGGTTAGGAAAAAGTTTTGAAAATGGGGATTTTTTTCCAGAAAATTCTATAGAGAGACCTATTAGCTACCTGACAACTCAGATGTCAAGGGACAAATGTAAAAGCAAGGAAACTCATCACTAAATCTTTGCAAAAGTCCAGACAAAAGACATGATTGAAACAGAGGTGTGCCACACACAGTTGGACACAACATTCAAATCTGAATTCAGAAGAGGGGTCAGAATTGAAGACAAAAACGTATAATGTCAGACTGCTGATAGTGTTTAAAGCCATAGGATTAGATGAGGTGAATAGTGCATGTGTACTGACAGAGTGGCAAAGGTGTCTAAAAGAAAACTACTTTTCTGTTCACAACATGTCTGATACAGCAAGCAATTCTACAATTTTCTGCAGACACCAACTAGGTGTCTTATAATTTAATTCACTTTTGACAGTGACAAGACTGGCCGCCAATTCAATTGCTAGTCAAAGTATAGAGTGCCCAGAATACCCACACTTCTATCCAACTTGGCTAGAAATCAAGGGTTCCCACATCTCCCTCCTCAGATTCAATAATTTGCTATAATGGCTCATAGAACTCAGAGAAACATTTTACTAATACTTATTGTAAATATTTACTAGTTTATTATAAAGGATATGATTAAGAATACAAATGAACATCTAGATTATGAGGTAGATAGGGGGGCGTCTGGGAGGGTCCTGAGCACAGGAGCTCCCATCCCTGTGGAGCTAGGATGTGCTACCTCTGGCACATGGATGTGTTTGCCAATCCAGAATCTCTCTAACCCTCAGAATTTAGGGATTTTTATGGAGGCCTTTTCATTTATAAATGATCAATCATTAACTCAGTCTCCAGTCTTTCTCCCTATTACAGAGGATGGGAGGTGAAGTAGAAAGTTCCAAACTTCCAAGCATAGATATGTCTTTCTGATGATCAGCCCCGCCCCTGCAGCTATCCAGAATCCCACCAAGAATCACCCCAATAGAACAAAAATGCTCCTATCACCCAGGAAATTCCAAGGGATTTAGAGCTCTGTGTTAGAGGCTCCTATTATCTCTATCACTTAGGCAATTACAAAGGTTTCAGAAGTTCTGTATCCCTTGGGCAGAGATTTATATATTTTCTATTATGTCACTGAGTCCGAGGCCCTCCAACATTTAGAGGCCTAAAAGATGAAGACCTGATATTCCAAAATTGGTATAAGAGGCTGAGGTTCAAGAAGAGAGTTGTTACTGAACTCCAGGAATCAGTGCAGACAATCCTCTGGATAATCAGAAAGTGAAATTCTACTGATGAAGTGGAAATCTATATAATCTAGCAGTAGTGGCTGTTTAGAGATGCCCAAGGACACACAATTATGTCTAGTTATTCATAGTGGTAATGAAAATACAGAATCATGAAGGCTTAAACCAAGGATTAAGTTCTGTGGTCCCAGAACCCCATTGCTCTCTTAAAACTTGATATTTTGTTTAAGAGGGTCACATCTATCAATGTTTAACACATTAGAAATTAAAACTGAAAAGATAAAGCTTTAGAACAGTTGGTGTCATCACTCATCGTTTAACCTCTGGGAAACTTGACTGTATATCTGTGCAAGAATGAAAGTAAAAAAGGAAAGTAACATCTTAGTGTTTCTGTGAAAGCTTCTGGGATTCCCTAGACCCCATCTCACAAACCCCTTACTTAAACAATGGTAACTGAAAATTGAGTGATGGGTATTTAAAAATAGACCATAAATAAAGTGACTAATGAGCTGTGGAGTATGTAAGGGTGACTAAGGTGTCTCATATGACACTCAGATTTGAGCTGAGACACTGGCTATAGAAGGGTGTCTTTCAGTGAGATAGGGAAGTGGTTTTCAAAATGTGGTTGTGACCTAGAGGGTAGATAATTTGGCTAAATGAGTGAAAACCACCACTTGTTTAAATGATATAAACTAGAATATAAAATATTTGAATTGGTTTATATAAGTATGTACATAAGTATGTGTAAATACCGAGTCAAGTTGTAAAATATAGGCCCCAGTATGAATCAAGTTTGAGTATCCCTGAGTTAGGGAACAATAGAAGAATAGCTTCCTATCTGGTGTCCTTGCCTCTAGTCATAGCCCCCATTTCAAGAAGACTTTTCAAAGTTTCACTCTAAGCATGATAGTCTTTTATTTAAAGTCTTTCAATGTCCTTTCCCCCTTTACTATAGGAAAAAGTCCAAATATCCTAGCATGGCACAAACAGCCCCAGATGGGGTGAACTCCGCCTCCTCTCAAGTGTTAATTCTTGATATTTTCCCACAAGTATGCTGTTCTTAACTAAAAAAGAAGACCTTTTGAACCTCCAAATATGTCTTGATTTCTCTGGTGTCTATATGAATTGTGTCCTCTTATGTCATTTTTTTTTCTGCCTAGAATTCTCAACCTTTAGATTCAACTCATGTTCCAAGATTCAGCTCTCCCAGATGTAGTGGAACATGACCAGATTCTCACCAAACCTTTCTGTTCCTGGGCACACAGGTAAACAACTTTTTCATGCATGCTTCTGTGTATGTGGAGCATGTGACCAGCTCTGGCCAGTGGAATGTAGATAGAAAGTGATGTGTGCCATATTCAGACCAAGTCTCCAAAATATTCTCTGCCTCCCTTCATGTTTTCCCTTCTCCTTCTTTGGACCACAGAGAGAAACTCTGGGCCTTAGCCTACATCAGGACTAGTATAATAAACATATTCATAACCCCTGGATTTTACCTGAGTACAAAATAAACTTTTATTGTTTCGGCTATCCTGACTAATACACAAGGTTTGACCCTTTGACATTTACCAAATTTTCTCATAATTTCCCGGGAGGAGACTGAAAGACTGGCATCCATCTTGGTCCTACACTCTTCTTACCTTCCCCACTGTTTCCAGCCTCCTCAAATCTGTCCAGTCAAAACCAGGCCTAAACTAGAAATGGAGCAAGGGAAGCCTCTTCTCCTCCAGTGTTTAGGAAATAAGGGGGGAGTACTCATTTCCATTCTCATGCTAGGTACTAATCCTTGTTCACAGATTCACAGGAAAAAAATACAGCTCAGGGCAGGCCCTGCAGGTCATGATAAGAACAGGGAGTTTGACACTGAATGAAACTGGGAGCCATTCAGGATTTTCAGCACTAAAATTACATTATGTAGCCTAGAGTTTTAAAGATGTACCCAGGCAGCTGTATTGAGATGAGACTTTTTTGTGTGGGGAATGTAAAGAAGGTGGACCACTATGGAGGTAACTCACAATATTAATGGTGACTTGGTCCAGAGGGTTAGCAGTGGAGGTGGTAAGAAATGTCTAGATTCTGGATATATTTGAAATACAGAGCCAACTTAATATCCTGCTGTGATTCACCTAGATCTCATAACTCACTTTCTTTCTTCATTTAGCCCTCTGCCTAAATAAAAACTCTCAAGAGTACCCCAAATCATCCATCTGAAATAACCCTTCATGTCCTGTCACTCTCCATTTTATCCTGCTTTCTCTTCCCCTATAGTTTTATGAATTTGATATTACATTATGTTTGTGTGTTTTTTGATTTGTTAATTGTCTGTTCCTCCAAATAAAATGTTCTTTTTTTTTTTTTTATGAGAACATGGACTGATCTTTGTCCTCACTGTATCTCCAGAACCCTGACCCATAGTTGATACTCAGATATGTATTAAGTAAGTGACCTGATTCAATCAATCTTGATGGGGCCACAAATTCTGATCTTAACACATTAAGCACTACATACAAGGCCCTCTTCTGTAGCATGTTTGCTGTGATGCAGGTCCATCCCAGGGGTGGACTGGCCTAAAGCCTAACCCCAATTTCATCTATGTGCCTACAGCCAATCTCACAAAAGGGGTCTGGCTCTGCATACTTTTCATACATTTTCTTTTCTCATCCATCTTGCTCAACAACATTCAATAGTTTTCCAGTTTCAATCTATGTGTGGCCTAAGAATTCCACAGTACTTGTGTGTAGGTGGTCAGCTAATCATTTTAGAAAGTACTTACTTCTGTTATTAACTTTGTGGAAAATTAACAAAAGTCACTTAGTCTGGCCAAAGGGACCCCAGTATTCTGTTTACTGTGACATTCATGAAAAAAAAACTTTCCAATTTTTGAAAGATATGCTCTGATACCCAGCAGGACCAAGGTTATTGGCCTCACCAGCAACAGCTTATCTGTAGCTGCAAGAGATAGCCTGAGAAGTACAAAACACATGGATCTTCTCATGACTGAGAAGCCAACAGCTGAGTCTCCTATATCTGTCAGTTGTGTTCACTCATTAGCCTTAGTGGAAAAATTCTTCTCTGAAAGTTAGTGATACTGCATGGACTGATGAGCTGTGGGACTCAGGAATGCTATCAAAAGAGTAAGGAAGAAATGACTGCTTTTGTAAGGCTAATTTTACTGTGAATTATAGTCAGACAGTTTGATCCATTAAGACTTCTGAAATTAACAATCTGGCTATTAATAATCAACATGTCCTTGAACAGCTGCCTGCCCCACCTGTTTCCTGCTTTATGTCCTGTTCTTGCATATCTAAGTTCCTTTCAGACTACTTACATCAGAAACAGGAATTTTTATTGAGTGCTTACTAGATGCCAGGGCTACCATAATTTCCATTGTGTTTTTTTATTTCTATGAAACTCATAGACTAAGGTACCTTTGTTACCACAAGTCAACTCATAAGAAAAGAAACTTGTCCAGGCACACAAGTAACAGACCAGTAACTGAGCCATTATTATTTAAAAGATCAACATTTTGACAAACTATTCTAGACTATCTTTGCTTTAGTTATTCTTATAAAGTAGTCCTCTAATTTTAGTCATCATTCTGGGACAAATTCACCTCTCCTAGGACAAAGCCAGAACAAATTACCAGAATTTCAGTCATTTCATTGCCTTCCTCTTTCTCAGGAAGGAACATTTAGATTTTTCACTCTAAACTTCCATTAATAGTAGGTTCCCAAGGTTTTTAAGACCCTTTCAATGAAAAACAAAGAATCCTCTCTGTAACAGTTTTGGAGTATGTAATCTAGTATTGCTAACTATAAGTACTATGTTTACAGATTTATAAAACTTATTCATCTCATATTACTGAAACTTTTTACCCGTTGATCAATGATTCTCCTCTCTCCCTTTCCATTATTACCACTAAATTTTCAAAAAGGGTGGCACAAGGAAACGTTTGGAGGTGATAGATATATTTATTGCCTTGATTGTGGTGATAGTTTCACCAGTATTTGCATTTATCTAAACACATACTATATACATTAAATATAGGGAGTTTTTTTGTATATAAACTACACTTCAATAAAACTATTTTAAAAAAATGTTACAACCATAATTAAAAAAAAAAAAAAAAAAAAAAAACAGAAAGAGGTCTTGAGCTACATACCCAGAGGCTGTGTGGCCAAGTGGAACCACTCGCCTGAGTTTGTCTAATGCTGCATGCCCAGAGACTGATTGCAGCCTTGCCCCCGAGACTAAGTGGCTGAGTGAAACAGTGTGCCTCAGATTGACTCATGCTGTGCACTGAGAGACCGAGTGGCTGATTTGAGCCTGGCAGCTCATGGAGGGCCTGGGCCAGAGGTCAGGAAACTGTGAATATTGCAGCCCACACCTGGTACCCATCCTTTCAAAACCATAGGAAGGGAGAAAAGCAAAGCCCAGCCCCTCTCTTCCTGTGGCATCCAGGAAGACCAGCAGAACTCATCAAACAGGTTTAAAGTCAGCAGGAGGCTTATTATTTTTTCTTTCTTTTTTGTTCCTCTCTCTTTTTTTCCTTTTTTTTTTCTTACCCCAAGTAAGACAGTAAGACATGGAGTTATGAAGGGTCCAGAGACAGATCAAAAGGGGGAGCACAAGGTTAACCCCAAAAACTGAGAAACTGAGACAAATGTCACTTTGCTATCCCATAGAGCTGGCATTTTATTACGTATATTACTATTATTATTTCATTATTTTTCCAACTTTTATTTTATTAGTATTTTTTATTTCTCTTCCTTATGTTTACTTTTCCTCATTTTATTTCTCTGTTTAATTGCATTATTTCACTGGTTTTTCTTATTCTCTCTTTATTGTATTTTAATTTTCATTCTTTCACTTCACCCATGTTCCAATAACACACAACTCTTGATTGGGTACTTTCTATTCTGGTTATCCAAATCATATATTTCTTGTCATATTATTGTTGTTCCAGTACTGTTGTAAATATTATATTTTTCGGACTGTAAGACACACTTCCCCCCCACAAAAATTGGGAAGGATAATGGTCATTAATGCTGCTGTTGAATTCTGTTTACATTTACATTGGTGAAATATTATTTTATTTATGCTATTAAATATTTTGCCACATTTTTTGCTCCAAAATTTTTTCCTATTTTCTTCATCTAAAACATAGCTGTGTCTTATGGTCTGAAAAATATAGGTAATTGTTGTTCCATACAATTGTACATAATACACAGGAACAATCCCTGATCTTAGCCCTGAGCATTATTATTGTTGTGGTTAACTCTATTCTCTCTCACACTATGCCTACTTTCTATCCTTCGCTCTCACTATATCTCAACATCTAACCTTGCACAAGTGCTCTGTTTTCTGGATTCGGCTCATAATCCTCCTCCCCTCTAACAAGAGTCTTATCTCTCTTTCACTTTTTATAAAAAGTGGCTAGTTGGGTGAAATATCACAGTTAACACTATACTTATCCAAAGACTCTCCTATCTCTTCTCTACTTGCTGGTACTTTAAATCCCATAAAATACTCCCCCACTGTCTTAATCCATTTTGCCTACCCCCTGCCTCTGATCACATACAAGAATATGTGGGAGCTGTGAACATCAGTATACTTGTTGGAGGAGAAAAACCACCAACAAAGGAACCACCAATAGCTAAAAACCCAAGTAAATAAGAAAGCCCACACAAACAGAAGAAAGGGCAAACCTAGAGCATTCAGATAAGGAGATCAAAGAGATCACACCACTGACCCCTATAGAATTCCTATAATAGAAGTTCACCCTACAGAGACAGCTAGAAAAGCAGAACATCAGGAAGCACAGAAACAAACAAAGAGTCACCTAAAATGGGGAGACAAATAAAGAACATGCAGTCAGAAGGAATGGAAGACTCCCCACTAAAAGAACTAAATGAAATGGAGGTAATCAAACTATCAGCTATAGAATTCGAAACAATGGTTATAAAGATGCTCAAGGAACTTGCAGATAACTACAAGGAACTGAGTGAGAAATACATCAGCATGAAAAAGGAAATAGAAACTATAAACAAAAGCCAGGGAGAAATGAAAAATAAAATCTTGGAATTAAAAAACACACTAGAAGGAGTTACAAGCTGGCTGGATGAAGAAAAGGATTGAATCAGTGAGATGGAGGACAAGGTAGGAAAAAAAAACGGACAGAGCAAGAAAAGGAAAGGAGACTCAAAAAGAATGAAGAGGTGGGAAAGGAGCTGCAAGACAATATGAAACATAATAATATCCATATAATAGGGATACCAGAAAGAGAAGAATAAGAGCAAGGGATAGAAAAACTGTTTGAAAAAGTAATGATGGAAAACTTCCCTAATTTGATGAGAGAAAAAGTCACACAAATCCAGGAAACACAGAGAGTTCCAATCAAGAGGAACCCAAAGAGGCCCACTTCAAGATACATCAGAATTAAAATGGCAAAATTCTAAGACACAGAGAGAATCTTAAAGGCAGCAAGGGAGAAACAAGAAGTAATATACAAGGGAGCCCTGATAAGACAAACAGCAGACTTCTCAATGGAAACACTCCAAGCCAGAAGGTAATAATGAGCAAGCGGCCTACAACCAAAACTACTTTACCCAGCAATGCTCTCAATTAAAATGGAAGGCCAAATAAGGAGCTTCCAAGAAGAAGAAGAAGAAGAAGAAGAAGAAGAAGAAGAAGAAGAAGAAGAAGAAGAAGAAGAAGAAGAAGGGAATACACCTACAACAAACCAGCTCTGAAGGAGATGTTAAAGGGACTGCTTTAAGAAAAGGAAGAAAAAGAGTGAAAGAGAGAGTACACAGGTATGAATAAATGGCAATGGATAAGTACCTATAAATAATTACCTTAAACCTAAATGGACTAAATACTACAATCAAAACACATAGAATAGGTGAATGAAGAAGAAAGCATGACCTACACATATGTTGCCTACAAGAGGCCAACCTCAGAACAAAAGACCTAAGCAGACTGAAAGTGAAGGGCTAGAAACAAATATTCCAAGCAAATGGTCAGAAAAAAAAACCCAGGGTAGCAATACCAACATCAGACAAAATAGACTTCAAAAAAAGGGGCCATAAAAAGAGACCCAGAAGGACACTTCATAATACTCAAAAGAAGAATCCACAAGAAGACATAAACATTGTAAATATATATGCACCCAATGTAGGTGTATACACACACACACACATACATACATAAAGAAATACATAAAGAAAATCTTGGAGAACTTCAATAAAGACATTGACAGCAACACAGTTATCAAAGGGAATTTCAACACCTTACTGTCAAAAATGGATGCATTTTCCAAACAAAATATCAACAAAAATATTGCGGCATTGAACAATGTCCTAAATCAAATGAACTTAACCGATATATATAGAGAGAGCCATTCATTCCAAAGAAACTAAAAAACACATTCTTTTCAAATGCACATGGAAGATTTTCAAAGGTAGACTACGTGATAGGACACAAAGCAAGCTGCAACAAATTCAAGAAAATTGAAATCATATCAAACATTTTCTCAGGCCACAAGGGAGTGAAGCTAGAAACCAACCTCAAGGAAAAAAACACTCAAGCTCATGGAGGTTGAATGCATGCTATAAAACAATGAATGGGTTGGTTGTTTGAGTCAATGAATGAGATCAAGGAAGAAATGATAAATTTTCTGGAAACAAATAAAAATGAACTCACATCAATCCAAAAGTTATGGGACACGGCAAAGGTAGTCCTGAGAGAGAAGTTTATAGTGATACAGACCTACCTAAAAAAGATAGTAACATTTCAAACAAACAACATAACCCTACTTCTGCAAGAACTGGAAGAAAAACAAGGAACACTGCCCAGAGCAAGTAGAAGGAAAGAAATAACCAAGATCAGAGCAGAATTAAATGACATAGAGATTAAAAGAACAATCCAAAGGATTAATAAATCCAGGAGCTGGTTCGTTAAAAAGGCACGCAATATCAACAACCCTTTAAGCAGACTCATCAAGAAAAAAAGAGAGAGGACACAAACACAATCAGAAATGAAAGAGGAGATCCTACAACTGATGCCACGGAAATACAAAGGACTGTAAGAAATTACGATGAAGAACTATATGCCAAGAAATGTGAAAACCTAGGTGAAATGGACAAGTTTCTAGAAAAATATAATCTTCCAAAAATGAATGAAGAAGCAGAAAGCCTGAACAGACTAATAACAGCAGATGAAACTGAAGCAGCAATAAAAAAACTCACAACATACAAAAGCCCTAGACCAGACGGTTTCACAGGAGAATTCTACAAAACATTTCAGGGAGAGCTAACACCTATCCTTCACAAACTACTAAAAAAAAACCCAAGAAGATAGAAGACTCCCAAACTCTTTTTATGAAGCCAGCATCATCCTAATCCCAAAACCAGATAAAGACACAACAAAGAAAGAAAACTCAGGCCAATATCACTGATGAACATAGACACTAAAATCCTTTAAAAAATATTGGCAAACCACACCCAGCAACACGTTAAAATGATCATACACCATGATCAAGTGGTATTCATCCCAGGGATGCAAGGATGGTACAATATTCACAAATCAATAAACGCAATACCTCACATAAACAAAACAGAAGACAAAAATCAGATGAACATAGCAGTAGATGGAGAAAAAGCATCTGATAAGGTATAGCAACCATTTATGATAAAAACACTCAGCAAAGTGGGAATAGAAGGAGCATTCCTCAACATAATAGAGGCCCTTTATGAGAGACCTACAGCCAACATCATACTCAATGGGCAAAAACTAAAATCTTTCCCACTAAGATCAGGAACAAGACAAGGTTGCCCACTTTCACCACTTCCATTCAATATAGTATTGCAAGTTTTAGCCACAGCAATCAGACAAGAAAAGGAAAAGGCATCCAAATCAGAAAGGAGGAAACAAAACTGTCATTGTTTGCAGATGACATGATAGTGTTCATAGAAAATCCTATAGACTCCTCCAAAAAACTACTCAACCTAATAAGTGAACTTGGCAAAACAGCGGGATACAAAGTCAATATCCAGAAATCAAAGGCATTTTTGAATATCAACAATGAAATATCAGAAAGAGAAATCAGGAAAAAATCCCATTTGATATAGCAAAAAGAAAAAATAAAATACCTAGGAATAAACCTAACCAAGGAGGTAAAAGATCTATATTCAGAAAACTACACAACACTGAAAAAAGAAATTAAGAAAGACACAAACAAATGGAAAGACACACCATGTTCATGGATCAGAAGAATTAACATCATCAAAATGTCCATATTACCCAAAGCAATATATGGACTCAATGCAATACCTATGAAAGTACCAATGGCAGATTTCACAGATATAGAACAAACACTTTAAAATTTTATATAGAACCATAAATGACCCCAAATAGCTGCAGAAGTTTTGTGAAAGAAGAGAAAAGTAGGAAGGATCAAAATACCTGACATTAAACTTACTCTGTAAGTGATTACAGTGATTACACTGTAATCAAAACAGTCTGGTACTGGCATAAGAACAGACCCATAGATGAATGGAACAGAACAGAGAGTCCAGAAATAAACCCAAGTCTCTATGGTCAATTAATATTTGACAAAGTGGGCAGCAGCATTAAATGGAGAAAAAATATCTTCTTCAACAAATGGTGTTGGGAGAGCTCGACAGCTACATGAAAAAAATGAAAATGGAGCAGCAACTTGCACCATACAAAAAAATAAATTCAAGGTGAATAAAATACTTAAATGTAAGTCATGACACCATTATAGTCCCAGAGCAGAACACAGGCAGGAAAATCTCAGATAATCCATGGAGCAATATTTTCACTGATATGTCTCCTAGAACAAGGAACATAAAGGAAAGAATAAACAAATGGGACCTCATCAAATTAAAAAACTTCTGCATGGCTAAAGGAAACAGCATTAGAATGAAAAGAGAACCAACTATATGAGAAAATCTATTTGCCAATGATACCTCAGAGAAAGATTTGATCATCAAAATATATAAAGAACTCTCCTGATTCCACTCTAAGAAAACAAGCAACCCAATTAAAGAATGGGCAAAGGACTTGAACAGACACTTCTCCAAGGAGGACATACAGAGGGCCCAGAGACATGAAAAGATGCTCAATATCGCTGGTCATCAAATTAAAGCCACAGATGCAAATTAAAACCACAATGACATACCACTTCACATTGGCCATCATAAACAAAGCAACAAACACCAAGTGTTGGAGAGGTTGTGGAGAATAGGGGACCCTGGTGCACTGTTGGTGGGATTGCACACTGGTGCAATCACTATGGAAAACAGTATGAATTTCCTCAGAAAGCTAAAAATGGATCTTCCTTTTCACCCAGCAATTCCACTGCTGGGATTATATTCTAAGAACCCTGAAGCACCAATCGAAGATAACCTATGCACCCCAATGTTCATAGCAACACAATTTACAATAGCCAAGTGTTGGAAGTAACCTAAGTGAGTAAATGAGTAGATCAAAAACATATTGTATATTTCCACAATGGAATTCTATGCAGCAGAGAGAAAGAAGGAGCCTCTACCCTTTTTGACATTATGGGTGGAACTGGAGAGCATTATGTGAAGTGAAATGAGCCAGGTGTTGAAGGACAAATACCATATGATCTCACCTTTAAGTGGACTTAATCAACAAAACAAACAAGTGAGCAATGTATAACCAATGACACTGAAATTTAGAACAGGCTGACAGTGACCAGAGGGGAGAGGGGAGGGAATAATGGGGGAAAAGGGTGAAGTGTTTACAAGAACGATTATAAAGGACATATGGACAATAACAAGGGGGGAGGGTAGAAACAGGGGAAGGAGGTTAGGAGGGCAGGGTAATGGGGAGGGGTGAGGGGCAAAGGCAGAAAACTGTACTTGAACAGTAATAAAAAATAATGAAATATAATGGACTTGACTCAAAAAAAAATAGAAAGAAAAACAAAGAATCTCATTTGATTGACAGGGAGGTGAATCAGCATTAGGGATCATGTGACTCCTCACTGTAGGTAATGCAGAGTAGAGGTGAGCATGTAGCAGCTGCCAGCACCCAGTTTGTCATCGGCACCTCCTGTGGTTTCCCGTTGGCCTCATTCCAGGTGTGTCCGATTTTGCACACCAGAGCAGTCAAATCCAAATGCAATGTTTAAAAGGCATTCGTTTGGTTATGGTATTGCTTTTGTAAAAAATAATTTTTAACTCTTGTTTAAAAATATTTATTTATTTATTGTTCAAGAGGGGAAGAGGAGAAAAAGAGAGAAACATCAATGTGTGGTTGGCTCTCATGTGCCCCCTACTGGGGACCTGGTGTGCAATCCAGGCATGTGCCCTAGACTGGGAATTGAACCAATGACACTTTGATTCACAAATCCACTGAGCCACACAAGTCAGGGTGCACTGCTTTTTTTTTTTTAATTAAAAAAGCAATATAATATTAAAAAATAATAATCTGCAAACCACTCATAATTCAGCCACTTTAATACAACAATTTTTCTCTTCCCTCCTTCAGACATATTTTGCATGGTTGGGATTGCTGTGAATTCAGAATTTTTAGTCTTTATTTACTGAATATTTCATCATAAAACTATTTTTCAGAGTTCTCAAAATACCATTTTCATGGGTTTATAAAATGACACATCAGGACAATATAATTTTAAAACAATCCTCCTAATGTGGGGTAGTTAAGGTGATTCCTGTTTTAAATTTTTTGGTATAATTATAGTTTATACAACAGAGTGCTTGCAACATGCCAGGCATTTTCTCAGTACTTCACATTTGTTAACTCAATGGATCCTCACAACCCACAATTCAGGCTGCAACACTATTATCCGCATGAAGAATTTGAAGCACAGGGAAGTTACATTACTTGCCCAAGGTTATCAGGTAGTTGAGTGGGAAAGCCCACTCATGAGTCCAAGGGCATCTGATTCCTCAGTGTATGCACTGACTGAACTACCACACCACTTTCTCTGCAGGGAAAAAAACAAACAATGTGACCTATCTGTGCAAATGTGGAAGGTTTTTTTCTAGCAATTATTTCTTTAGAATAAATTCCTAAGGTCTGAGGTTATCAGGTCAATAAAAGTGAATTTAGCATTCTTACTAAATATTTCCACAACACTGTTCAAGATTTCTTTGTACTTCAAACTCCACCAACAATAAATAATCATGCCAGTAGGAACATAACACTGCTCAACTTCAAGCTCTATTATGAAATTTTATTTTCATTTTTATATTGCTGCAAAATGATTTCTATAGGTCTTTTACACAGCTATTCTTTGAACAGTAAGAATGATGGGCACTTCATAATCATTTCTTTACTAATTGTATATGTACTTTTTAATACTCTTTCTACATCAAGCTATTGTGTTTTTGAGAGTGCCTACACACTTGAAAAATAAGCTCTTTAAGCCCTTTATGTTTTTTTTCCTTAACCTGTCAGATTTGATATACACATTTTCTAAGTAGGTAGTCGTTTTTCTCTCAATTTTATTATATTCCATTGTACATAGGTTGTGGGGTTTTTGTGTTTTTTTTTTTTTTTTTGGACTGTATACATGTATTAGATTCTATTGCTCTATGATTCTAAGAGGAGGTAGCATAGTAAATCAACAGCAAAATTGCTTTTTTTATGCTCAAAGTTATTATTAGAAAGATAGCAATTGAGATAATATTGCATGCCCCATATGATAGTTAAGAGGGAAAAGTGAAATGAAGTCCTGATACCACCAGTGTGTATCCATCTTATTTTTTATTACTGTGAATAGAATTTTTATTGACAATGGTTAGAGTAAAAAATCTGTTTACTTTTGTCTATTTTTATTATGCCACTCTTCTACAATTTGATGTATAATAATAGTTCTTAAATTGATTGCTTTATATTTTCTAGGTAATCACATCACCAGAAAAATCAGTCGTTTATTTTGTTTCAGTATTTATGTCTCTTTTCTTATTCATGTCTTATTACAAGACTTTTCAAGACAATAGCAACCACTGTTAGGGACTGTGGGCATCCAAGCATCTACAAGTTTACTCTACATCATGTAAGGGCTGTGGGAGGGTATTTTGAAATATAGTCTCCCATAGTTATTTGTACCCCTTCCTTTTGTTTTCCACCCCCTTCAGCCAGCAATCACATTTCTTTATTGGAAAACTTGGCACACCATGAAAGCAAGAGGTTTCTGGATTTAAGAAGCCAGAGTTTTGAAGATCTCAGGTTCCAATTATTATCCCATAAACAAAATATTTGAGTCACTGGTAGAGAGATCCTTACTCTCAAACTAGATTAAAATTCTCCAATAGGGAAGTCTGGCCCTACAGAAGTGGCTGACCATTGGAGAGGGATGGACAGAAACTCAATTTTGGATGGCAAATTCAAAGAGCAAATTACTAAATGGAGATGAGGGGACTCACAAACACCTTAAATTTCTCTGATCTGCACAGTCAGATTCCTGATTGGTATAGGTCTTCATGCTTTAAGGTATGATTATGCAGCCTCAGACACTATGGAGAGACACCTTTCTTCAACATCAAGACCTTGGCATGGGGCAAATTTCAAGGGACATATAAGGAACACAAGCATTAGGCCTCCAATCCTTTGAGTCAGAAGGGTAAGGAGCTAAGTTCTGATGACTCAGGGTTAGTGACAGAAGTCATCAAACCAAGGATGAAGGACTTTAGTCATCTCCATCTATGTGCTCTTTTCCCCAGGTCCTTGACCTACCTCCATCATCTGGGAGAAAAATATATATATTCCTCAAAGATATTTCCAAAGAGGATTTTACAGAATGTTTTTAGAACTTTTGGAATTTGCCAGCTCTCCTCACGTAATTTTGTAAAACAAAATTCAGTACAATTATAAAGTCTTGAGTATTTCTTTTTCTAAATATTCTAACCACAAGCTTAAACAGGATAAATTCTAGGAGGAAGTGAAGAAAAACATGCTCTCTGAATGGTCAATCACATGCAGGTGGTATCTGGCTGTGACCCACTGTATCAACAGCCAAACCATTAGGTTCACATACCCTACACTTGTGTATATGCAGGGACATTGGCTGTGAGAGGACAGGGGGCCTCACTGTGCAGATCAGGCACACAGCTTCATAGGAATTCCTCCCACAACAAGCCCAATCTTTCCTTACTGCCTGAGGTTTTAAGAGATGCAGGTGGTAAGGATTAAAGAGTGAATAGCAATTTATTATTCCTAACCCGTGGCCCTCTGCAGAGAACTGGAATGGCTCCCTGCTTCCCTGGGCCTCAGAGAAGCCTGTGGGTCCAGGCTGTGGGTATGCCTGTGGTTTGGGATTTGTTCTGCTTTCATTGTGAGCCAAACCTCCAATAATCCCTGTGCCCCAGGTGGTTACTATTGATTTATACTGGCTGCGAAACAACTGACTAAGGCAGCAGAGTGAATGCAAGATCAGTCAGGACAGTTTTGTCATAAGGAACACAACTCTAAGAGCAGATCTGGCAAGGTGCCAACTGAGATTTGCTGAACATTAGATGATTCATTTGTAATATTTTGAATGTTTATGGATGCTATCACTAGATTTTCTTTTGTACAAGTGAAGTGGTGATTACAAAGCTCTGTTTAGATGTTTCCAAGGGCAGTACTCCCTCCACCCACCCAACCTTCTGACTTTCAGGGTCCTTCTTCCATTCTTCAACAACAAAAATTGTGTATTTTCTTCACTGTCTCTATAACTTTTACCCAAATATGCACTAGGGAAGAGAAAAAAGTCTCAGTGTCCTCTTTCTTTTCCAACACCACAATCTCTCATTTCTCTAAGTGTCTTGCTGAGCCTCCTTCTCAGTATGTATGCCTTCCACATTTCATCTACCTGAGTACTCCTCGATGGTCCCCAAGATTCAGATCAGTAGTTATTCCTGTGCTTGTTAGACTACCACTGATTCCATTCATATGGCTGCTTTGTGCAACAGCCGTAACACCTGTAAATCCCTCCATCATAACCATAAAAATAACAAAAGCCATTGTTCTTTTATTTTTAGATATTATTTTATTGTTGTTCAATTACAGTTATCTGTATTCACCCCTCACCACTTCCCCCCAACCCCAGCCATCCCCTCCTCCCTCCCATGCTTCCACCTCCCCCTTGCTTTTGTCCATGTGACCTTTATAGTTGTTCCTAAAAATCCTTCCTCTCTTCCCCCCATGATTCCCTCCCACCTCCTCTCTGGTTACTGTAAGATTGCTCTTAATTTTAACATCTCCGGTTATATTTTGCTTGCTTGTTTGTTTTATTGATTAGGTTCCACTTAAAGGTGAGATCATATGGTATTTGTCCCTCACCACCTGGCTTATTTCACTTAGCATAATGCTCTCCAGTTCCATCCATGATGTTGAAAAGGGCAGGAGCGCCTTCTTTCTTTCTGCTGCATAGTATTCTATTGTGTAAATGTACCATAGTTTTTTGATCCATTCATTTATTGATGGGCATTTAGATTGCTTCCAGCACTTGGCTGTTGTAAACTGTGCTGCTATGAACATTGGGGTGTATAGGTTCTTTTGGATTGGTGTTTCAGGTTTCTTAGAATATAATCCCAGCAGTGGAATTGCTGGGTCAAAAGGCAGATCCATCTTTAGTTTTCTGAGGAAATTCCATACTGTTTTTCCACAATGACTGCCCCATTCTGCATTATCACCAACAGTGCACTAGGGTTCCCTTTTCTCCACAACCCCGCCAGCACTTATTTTTTGTTGCTTTGTTTATGATGGCCATTCTCACCAATGTGAAGTGGTATGTCATTGTGGTTTTAATTTGCATCTGTCTGATGCCTTGTGATGCTGAGCATCTTTTCATATGTCTCTGGGCCCTCTGTATGTCCTCCTTGGAGAAGTGTCTGTTCAAGTCCTTTGCCCATTCTTTAATTGGGTTGCTTGTCTTCTTAGAGTGGAGTCATGTGAGTTCTTTATATATTTTGGAGATCAAAACCTTGTCCAAGGTATCATTGGCAAATATATTTTCCCATATAGTTCGTTCTCTTTTCATTTTAATGCTGTTTCCTTTAGCCATGCAGAAGCTTTTTAATTTGATGAGGTCCCATTTGTTTATTCTTTCCTTTATGTCCCTTGCTCTAGAGGACATATGGGTGAAAATATTGTCCCATGGAATGTCTGATATTTTCTTGCCTATGTTTTTCAGAAACAGAAATCAGGAAAAAAATCCCATTTGATACAGCAACAAGGAAAATAAAGTACTAGGAATGAATCTAACCAATGAGGTAAAAGACCTGTACAAAGAAAACTACACAACACTGAAGAAAGAAATTAAAGAAGATACAAATGAATGGAAACACATACCATGTTCATGGATCAGAAGAATTAACATCATCAAAATGTCCATATTACCCAAAGCAATTTATGATTCAATGCAATACCTATTAAAGTACCAATGGCATATTTCACAAACATAGAACAAACACTTCAAAAATTTATATAGAACCCCAAATGACCCCAAATAACTGCAGAAATTTTAAGAAAGCAGAACAAAGTAGGAGGGATCATAATACCTGATATCAAACTGTATTACAAGGCCACTGTAATCAAAATAGTCTGATATTGTCATAAGAACAGACCCATAGACCAATGGAATAGAATAGAGAGCCCAAAAATAAACCCAAGTCTCTACAGTCAATTTATATTTGACAAAGGGGACAGAAGCATAAAATGAAGTAAAAATATCCTCTTCAACAAATGTTGTTGGGAGATCTGGACAGCTACATGGGAAAAAATGAAACTTGATCAACTTACGCCATTCACAAAAATAAATTCAAGGTGGATAAAAGACTTAAATATAAGTTGTCACACCATAAATGTCCTAGAGACACATTGTTTTAAATGTACAAATACCTTTCCTATTGGGAGCCACCACGGAAACAAATTAAGGATTTTTTCCCTTGATTTTTCACATTCTATTACCAGAGAAACTATGTATTCAATCTAAATCTTGTTATGAATTTCATATTCAGGAACACCTGACATGGACAGGTTACCTTACTCTCTCCTTCCAAGTTGTCTCACAGATACTCCAAGTCTGAAATTAACCTATTCTGAAACAATTATCCTAATTTCCCAGTGCAAAAAACATGGAACTTAAAATAGGTTGAAACCAATAACATGAGTAACTAAATTATGGAAGAACTACAAAAATAACCAAAAAAATTAACAAAATGGCGTAATAACATATATATTTATTTAAATGCAAATGAACTCAGTGCTCTAATTAAAAGACATTGGGTGGCTGAATGGATAAAAAAAAAAGAAGAAAACCCATCAATACACTGCCTATAAGAGACTCACTTCATTTTGAAGGACACAGAATGACCAAAAGTGAAGGAATGAAAAAGATATTTTATGCAAATAAAAACAAACAAGGAAACAAACAAAAAATAACAACCCTGAGTTTGCAATACTTGTATCAGACAAAATAGATTTTAATTTTTCCTTTGAAAATTTGTTTAATTTTCTTCAAATTAGAAATGCTCTGTATCTCTCTCCAAAAACAGCTCCAAACAAAACTGTCCTCTTAAAAACTAAACAATTTTTCAAGGGAAAATTTTTGAAGATGGTAAAAGAAAATTTCACATTTCATTAGTGTTCATCGAAAAGTATATAATCAAAGTTTCAACATTTTACCTGTTAGCAAGGTGTCTGGATCATTCATTCAGAAGGGAAGTGGGAGGGAGAGAATTGCAATCACTCCTGAGATTTGAAATGTGCAAAAGTTCTTATATACCCATGTCAGCTAACACTGGGGTAATATGCAAAGACAAACCCTCCAGGGAAAGGTTTCACTGAGCCAGTAGCAGAGGAAAAAAAGAGGACTGGAGACCCCCTCTAAGACTTATTTGTGTTCGGCTAAACATTAACAGACTAAGAGTAAAAAGTCAACATTGTGTAATCAGCAAGTTCAAAAACTAGCTCAGTTCTTTCTGGCACTACGAACATTCCCACCATTCTAGCTCCCAAATTCTAGAAAATGATAAAAAATATTATTTATTTTATTTTTTATTGTTGTTCAAGTACAACCATACTTGAACATTTTCACCCCACCACACCCCTGCCCCACCCATCCCCACCTCCCATTAAATAAATAAATAAGTAAATAAATAATAAACAAATAAAAATAAAACAATACAAATTTAAGAAAAAAAAGAAAGAATATATTTGTACAGGCTGGTGTTGGTCTTAACAACAGCTAACAAATGGGTGTGAGACTTATCAATGTGATCGTTTTGTAAGTTATATAAATGTATAATCACTGAGTTGTACACCTAAAATCAATATAATATTTCATGTGAACTGTAACTAAAAATTTTTATAAAATATTAAGCAAAAAAATAAAAATTTTCTATGTGACCCATTTAAGAATACACCTGTGTATTAAAAAAAGATTAACACAAAGAGAGTGTAGAAAGTGCTGATTTTGTGCCCAGGGGAAAGGCACCAGAATACCAGTGTCAACAATGCCTTCTCTGCAAGGCATTAGCCTGCATGGGGGCAAGAGATCCTTCTGTACCAGGGGCTCAGTGGGCTGGTGACACTGCACATGCTCCTTAGGTGCAGCTCCAAGAGTAGGTCTCCTAAGAAAAGAGGATTGACTTGGCCATCTTGCAGATCATGTAGTTGAGGATGCCCCCATTGTGGATGCTTCATTGTGGACTGTCTGCAGTCACCCCAGGGAGATAGTCAAAGGTGATCACCCCCATTTGGACCAAGTCACTTCCATGAATGCACTGGTAACTCCCAGCCAGGATAGCTTTGAATCACAGGAAGAAAGGGCCCTTGGCTGCCCAGTCCTGTGAGATGACTAAGCCATACATACTCTTTGCCAGCCAGAAGAATCAGGGGAAGGCCTGCTGGTACCTCTCAATAGCATTGGACATATCAAGAATTTCTCCAAAAGACAGATGTATATCCTGTGGTGCTTGCTTGTTCAAAAATTTGTTTAAACTTCCAGCCAAGATGGAGACGTAAGTAGACACACTGTGCCTCCTTGAACAACCAAAAGAAGGACAACAACAATTAAAAAAATCAGAACTTACAGAAAAATCAAACTGTATGGAAGTCCATCAACCAAGGAGTTAAAGAAGACACATTCATCCAGACTGGTAGGAGGGGTGGAGATAGACAGCCAGGTTGAGAGGACTTTTGGCAAGGTGGTGACTGACAGACCCACTGAGGCTGCGGATTGTGGACTGGGCAGTCCCACATTCATGCACACAGAAACTGGGAGAAACAACTGGGGAGCAGGACGGACTGCTCAACCCAGGGCGCCAGTAGTGGAAATAAAGCCTCAAATCACCAATTGAAAACAACTGTGGGGGTTGAGGCAGCAGCAGGAGAAATTCCCAGCCTCACAGGAGAGTTCACTGGAGAGACCCACAGGGTCCTGGAACATGCACAAACCCACCCACCTGGGAATCAGCACCAGAAGGGCCCAATTTACTTGTGGGAAGCAGAGGAAGTGACTGAAATCCAGCAGACAACAGAACAAGGGCCATTGTTCCCTCTTGGACCCCTCCCCCACATACAGCATCACAACCCAACAACGTGGGTAGCCCCACCCTGGTGAACACCTAAGGCACCACCCCTCACCACAGGTGCGTCAAGACAAAAAAAGAAATGGCCCAAATGAAAGACCAGATCAAAGCTCCAGAAAAATACAACTAAGCAATGAAGAGATAGCCAACCTATCAGATGCACAGTTCAAAGCACTGGTCATCAAGATGCTCACAGAATTGGTTGAATTTGGTTGTAAATTAGATGAAAAAAGGAAGGCTATGCTAAGTGAAATAAAGGAAAATGTACAGGGAACCAACAGTGATGGGAAGGAAACTGGGACTCAAATCAATGGTTTGGACCAGAAGGAAGAAAGAAACATTCAACCAGAAAAGAATGAAGAAACAAGAATTTTAAAAAATGAGGAGAGGCTTAGGAACCTCCAGGACATCTTTAAACATCCCAGCATCCAAATTTAGGGGTACCAGAAGGAGAAGAGGAGGAGCAACAAGTGGAAAAGTTATTTGAACAAATAATAAAGGAGAACTTCCCCAATCTGGCAAAGGAAATAGACTACCAGGAAGTCCAGGAAGCTCAGAGAGTCCTAAAGAAGTTGGACCCAAGAAGGAACACGCCAAGGCACATCATAATTACATTAGTCAAGATTCAAATGAAGGAGAGAATTCTAGAAGCAGCAAGGGATAAGGGGACAGTCATCTACAAAGGAGTTCCCATCAGACTGTCAGCTGATTTTTCAAAAGAGACCTTCCAGGCAAGAAGGGGCTGGAAAGAAATATTTGAAGTCTTGAAAGGCAGGGACCTACATCCAAAATTGCTCTATCCAGCAAAGCTGTCATTTAGAATGGAGAGAAGATAAAGTGCTTCTCAGATAAGATCAAGTTCAAGGAGTTCATCATCACCAAGCCCTTATTATATGAAATGTTAAAGGGACTTATCTAAGAAAAAGATAAAAAATATGAACAGTAAAATGACAGCAAACTCACAATTATTAACAACCACACCTAAAACAAAAGCAAAAGCAAACTAAGCAAACAGCTAGAACAAGAACAGAACCACAGAAATGGAGATCATATGGAAGGTTAGCAACAGGAGAGTAGGAAGGGGAGAGAGGGGGAAAAGGTACAGAGAATAAGTAGCATAGACAGTAGGTAGAAAATAGAAAGGGGGAGGGTAAGAATAGTACAGGAAATGTAAAAGCCAAAGAACTTGTATGTATGACCCATGGACATGAACTAAAGGGGAGGGGAATGTGGGTGGGAGGGGGTGTACAGGGCAGAGGGGAGTGAAGCAGGGGAAATGGGACAACTATAATAGCATAATCAATGAAATATATATTTTAAAAATTTGTTTAACAAGCAAATGTCAGTGAATGTCCCCATGCCGTGATAGAATTGTTACCTGGGTATTGAGTCAGGCCACTGATAGGTAAGTAGTGGGAAAGAAGGCTCTTTCTAGCAATATTTCCAGCTGGAAAGATATGGTCAGTTGTTATGGAATCTCTCAAATTTAATAGCACACAGGCAAGCATTAACTAAAGATTTAGGAGGCTAAAGATCCAATGTCAGGTTTCAAAGAATAGTGGTGACTCAATGTATGTAGATTAGAGATTACAGTAATGCTGTTTATCTATTGGGGCAACTAAGGCATTTCAGATTTCATTTGGTCTCTATTTTCTGATAGACTTTTGTAAACATCCCAGGAATGACATACTGACTGCACTGCCTGGATCTCCTCTCTAGTTGGCCAGATATCTTTCAATATTACCTGTTGTCCCTTTGCATTTACCAATGGCTCTTTCTCAAAGTCAATCTTTGATGGTACCAGCAATTGCATATGTTATTACTAAAGGTGAAGAGGATAATAATTCTCCTTGGTATTGGTGTGGACTCAACCTCCAAAGTCCCTTTCCCAGGTGGTACTACAACAGCTACAAGGTCTTCCTGTGTGATGGTTTTTACCACAGGTTCAGGCAAGGGTCCACTGTTGCCAATTCAGGTCATGCAATCATAATGTACCACATCAAACTTAAGCTGAGACACATAGGCATGACTCAATTTTTTTGCAGGAAGTAGGTAACCACACCACTCCCAGGAGACAGGCTAGTTTTAATGTAAGGCCTCATATTCAGGCCAGCATCCACACCCCACGTTTTCCCCCCTAACAATCCTGCTCCTAACATCAGACAGATTACTGGTGTTTTTGCAGCTAGTAATAGCAGCAATTACCACAGAATCATGAGCAAGGGTGAATTGCTATTATTATAGATAAATGTCTTAAGGTGTATGATCGTCTGGAGCAATCTGTAGTCCTTTAAACCCTTGTTTGGCTCTAAGGAAGCTCTTAAAGTTCTTTTCCATGTTGGACACAGTGACTTTGTGCTGAGACCCTTTGGGTCCATTAAGCAAGGCCCACTGTTTTCAAACCTAATCCCACAGTCTGGGCAAAGTCTGGGTCTTGAGAGGGGTCACTGAAACCCTGAAACATCCATACAGCCTGAAGATAATTTTTTTTTTAATTTTTATTTTAATTGTTGATCTTGTACAGTTTTCTGTCTTTTATTCTCACCCAAACCCGCCACCCCAGCCCTCCCCACCTCCCTCCCATTTCCACCCCCCCCCCATAGTTTTTGTCCATGTGTCCTTTATACTTGTTCCTGTAAATCCTTCCCCTCTTCCCCTGAAGTTCCTTCCCCTCTCCCCTCTGGTGACTTTCAGCGTGTTCCCAATTTCCATGTCTTTGGTTATATTATGCTTGTTTGTTTGTTTTGTTGATTATAATTTTTAATGTTCTTTACTTGTTTCATCATGACTTGCCTGCACCAGGTACCTAATACTAACTTTGTCTACCAGTAAAAAAAGGCAGCAGTTGCTCCATACTCTGTATGTTGGCAACTGTAGCTTGGTCAGCAATGGAAAACTGGGCTGCACTTGATCTGAAAAATAAACAAATTTGCCCACTAATCCAACCTGGAAGAGGTGTTGGGTAATGGTTAAGATGATGTCAGTGGATGTTACCAAAGTGTACTGATTTCCCATCAACCTGTAGCCAGCTGCCTAGTGAAGCACCATGGGCCCATCATGACAGCTTCTTCTTCGAAATCTCCCACACCCCAACCAAGAATGCTCAACCATCAATCATGGTAGTATGTCAATCTACCCCTACAATGCTGTCTGGGTGATGATATCTATCCTGATCAAATACTATTCTTGCCATATTCACCTAGTAGATGATTTCTGAGCCTGGGGTAATAATCCACATGTTGAAGAAAGCCTAAGAACCCCACTTTAAAAATTCATATTGTTCTCTATTTCTTTCAAATTCCAGGTCTTGAATCTTCTGTAACTGTCTGTCTTCTTGTTAAAATTCACCTAGATGAAATGATCATTTACAGGATCGGCAGACCAGACAGTATTTCTTTTCACTGGGTCTCCTCCTAACTTTTTCACAGCATCACATATTGCAACAAAGACAGCCACTGCTGGCACCCCTGTAAAGTCCTGCAGGATAAGGTAGAAAGGCTTAAATGGCACTTCTATGTTCCTATGCTACATGATATTCTAATGTAGGATATTTTCACTGTCATTTTTCATCACCAACAATTGATCACAGTTCTGAATAGCTGTCTCCAGGAGAACTCTGATAAGAAATTGTAAGTATCCACATCTTAAATTGTTCAATATAGTCAATTTGAAAATTTTCTTTCTTTGTTGTTCAGAATTCAAAGGCTTAATGAGGTGTGCAAATGACTTAATCATGGTTTCTGATAGCCACGTGTCTCACAGACTGCAAGGCAAAGCTCCATGGAGTAGGTGGACACCGAGCCTATGGGGTGCACTACTGTGAGCTATGAGCCATGCTTCCGTGAGTTGTACAGTTCCAGCCAGAAAAAAAATAGACTTTAAACCAAATACTGTAAAAAGAGACAGTTTGGTATTACACAATAATGAGGTGGTTAATTCAAGAGGAAGATATAACATTTGTAAATATTTCCATACCCAACATAGGAGAACATTAACAGCTATAAAGGGAAAAACTGACAGCACTACTAGACTAGAAGGTAACTTTAATAACCTACTAACATCAATGGATAGATCATCCAAGCAGAAAATCAGTAAGAAAACATTGCCCTTAAATGACACATTAGATGACATATATTAAATAGGCATAGACAGAATATAATTTGTATTCTCTATACAGTATATACAGGATATATTTATCCAAAAAATGTAGAGTACACATTATTTTCAAGTGCACGTGGAATATTCTCCAGGACAGATCACATATTAGGCCACAAACCAAGCCTCAATAAATATAAGAAAATTGAAATTATATCAACCATCTTTTCCAACCACAATGATATGAATCTAGAAGTCAATTACAAAAAGAAAACTAAAAAAAAAAAAAAAAAAAAACCAAATGGAGACTAAAAAAGATGTTACTAAGCAACCAATGAACAGGTGAGTCAGCAAAGAAATCAAAAAAGAAATAAAAATACATTAAGAAAAAATGAAAAACAACTTCTCAAAATCTATGGGATGCAGCAAGATCAGTTCTAAGAGGGAAGTTCATAGTAATATATGTTTACCTCAAGAAACAAAAAAGGTTCAACATGAAGATAAGGTCCAAGATGGTAAATATGGTAAGGTAGATAAAAGCTTCACTCACCTGCTCAAAAAATTACAACTAAATTATAAAATATTATTCCAACTGGATAACCAGTTGAAGAGTAGCTGAACATAAATCATATAATCAATGATATACAGAAGAAGCCATGTTGAGACTGGAAGGAAGGGAGGAGATGCCTAACAGTCTCATACCCATATGTTGGGTATCTGGAGGGATATCTCAGCTGCAGAGGCCCCCACAGAGAAGCAGGGGGTCTCGGCCCCAAGCTGGACTTCCCAGCCAGAGCACCACATATTCTGTTGGAAAGAGGAGACCACATAACATCTAACTGTGAAAGTCAGGGGAATTCCTTCCACACTGGTGAAACAAAAGGCTGCTGGAAACCCAGACACTGTCTTCAAGGCACTGCACACAAACTCTCATTAATAGGCACTTACCCTGGGCTCTGGTGAAGAAAGGCTGCTGGTGAGGAGAGGGAGCAGTTCCAGAGTAATAGGGAGAGAGACTGAATTTTGTGGCTTCAGGTTGAGGGTTGGAGGGACAGCCTCCAATGATTTTGTGTTGAGTCCTCCTACTGCATCACCTACAGGTGCCACTTTTCCTGGGGTAAGCACACCCTCCTGACATAGCATTAGCCTGGTGAGCTACATTAACTCTGCCCTGATGACTCCATGGGGCACCAGCCTGGCCAACTCATTCAGGGCCAGGGCTCTATCAGTGGCAGCCATCCTGGGACCATGTTGCTGTTTTTCTTGAAAAAACTCTCAAGGAATTTTGGTCAAGAATTTGGGGTGGGGCAGAGAAACACAGAGAAAAAGTGAACTGTGTGGTTTCAGGGTGAGGGCCATCTTTCTGCACTAAAGCTGACAGATGCCACCTTTCCTGATTTAAGCCCTCCTCCAAACATAGACAAATCTTAATCTGCTTTAGCCTGGTGAAATCAACTATCTCCACCAGATTTCTCCTTGAAATCTGATCCTACTTTAAAGGCCCAGGCTGATAGAAGCTGCCCTTAGTATATCCTGAGACATTTGCTGAGTTGTCTCAGATCCACACCGACACAAGGTTTGAACTTGTATTAACCTGGTGACCACCACTCACCCCAACACAGTGACTCCCTGAAAACCTACCTCATGCTACTCATGTACTGTCTAAGGCTTTTCCAGTGGCTGAAACTAAATGTCAACTGGCAGGTAGTGGCAGGTCTTGGGGTTCCTTGGGCCTTTTGCTGACCTGAATCAGGCCCAGTACTCTGAAAATTGTCCTAGATTCACAGATTGGCAGCTCCCATGTGCACCCAAGCCCAGCAGAGGCAGCTACTGACCATGGATTGCTTTGTAACTCCTAACAGGTAGTCCCAGGCTGGTCACAGGCAGTGTCTAACACTGAACTGCATCACAGTACATTCCAGAACCAACATACCCAGGGGCTAGATTCAGATGACAGCAGAACACCCCCTTCCCCAATAAGCTCTACAAGTGGCACATTCAAAAGGAAGTCCTGGTAGGGACCAGTCTCTGCCAAAGCAAATTTTCATTTGTGGAGTCAGCTCCTGAACCGCAGCTTGTACACTGTGGTGGCCAATCCTTACAGCCAGCCAGCATCAGGGTTAATGTCACCTATAAATGTGCAAACAAATATCAAGGCTCAACTACGATGGGAGTTCACACATAAACCACACAAGAGACACTCCTAGAGCTCCTAGTGCAGGTGATTTGGGAGATAGTACCACTGTGACCCACATGACACATACTACATAAGGTCACCCTGCAAAGACTAGGAAATATAACAGAGCTATCTAATATAGAGAATAAAAAAATGAGGAGCTTAAATGAGGAGACAATGAAACATGCCCAAAATGAGGATATATCTTCAGAAAAAGAATAAATGAAATGGAGATAAGCAATCTACCAGACAGAGAGTTCAAAACATGGTTATAAGTATGCTCAAGAAACTTAGGAAAAGAATAGAAGAACTCAGTGAGAACTAAAAGAGATAATAAGCATTAAAAAAGGTCATAGAAACCATAAAAAAGAAACAGTCAGAAAAGAAGTATATGATATCTGAAATGAAGAATACACTAGAAAGAATCAATAGCAGCTTAGATGAAGCAGTGATCGAATCAGTGATTTTGATTGCTTGATTGCTTGACATCCAATCTGACAAGCAAAAATCAATTCTGAAAATGAGGATTCTTTAAGGGATATCTGAAACAACATCAAGCATAACAGCATCTGCCTCATAGAGGTACCAGAAAAAGAAGAGAGAGATCAAGGAATTGAGAACCTATTTGAAGAAATAATAACTGAAAACATCCCCAACTTGGTGAAGAAAATAGACATATAAGTCCAGGAAACACAGAGAGTTCCAAACAAGATGAACTCTAAAAGCCCACACCAAGACACATCATAGTTAAAATGGCAAAGCTTAAACATAAAAAGAGAATCTCAAATGAAGCAAAAGAAAAAGTTAGTTACCTACAAAGGGGCTCCTATAAGACTATAAGTTGATTTCTTAACAGACACTTTTTAGTCCAGAAGGGACTGGAACAAAATATTCAAAGTGGGGAAAAGTAAGGCTCTACAAATAAGCTACTCTATGCAGCAAAGTTATAACTAAAATTGGAGGAGAGAGAGGGGGGTTGAGGATGGCTGAAAATGTGAAGTGAATAAGTAGTTATATCCTAAGAATACTGAAACACCAATTCAAAAGAACCTATGTACACCAATGTTCATAGCTGTACAATTGTCAATAGCCAAGTACTGGAAGCAACCTAAATGCCCATCAGTAAATTAGTGGACTGAAACACTATGGTACATTTATACAATGGAATACTATGTAGCAGAAGAAAGAAGGAGCTCCTACCCTTTTCAACATCATGAATGGAACTGGAGAGCATTATGCTAAGTGAAATAAGTCAAGCAGTGAAAGACAAATACCATATGATCTTACCTACAAGTGGAACCTAATCAATAAAACAAGCAAGCAAAATAGAGCCAGAGACATTGAAATAAAGAACAAACTGAAAGTAATAAGAGCAAAGGTGGGAGTGGGTAATAGGGATGGGAGAGGGGAAGGGTCATCAAGGAACATGTCTGAAGGACACATGGACAAAGTTAAAGGGTATAGGATCAAGGGTGAGAGGTGGGGATGGCTGGGGTGGGTGAGAATGGTGGAGGGGAAATAGAGACAACTGTTCTTGAACAGCAAGAAGGAAGGAAGGAAGGAAGGAAGGAAGGAAGGAAGGAAGGAAGGAAGGAAGGAAGGAAGGAAGGGAGAAAGAGAGAGAGAAAGAAAGAGAAAGAAAGAAAAGAAACTCTCAAAAAAGGTCCAGAACCAGATGGCTTCACAAGTAAATTCTACTAAAGAGTTAAAGAAGAATTAATACTTACATTTCTCAAAATATCCCAAAATTCAAGAGGAAGGAATGCTTCCAAAGTTATTAGATAAGGCCAGAATTATCCTGATACCAAAACCAGACAAAAACATTACAAAAAAATTACAAGCCAATATCAAGGTATATTGTATAATACAAGTATATTATAATAAGTATAAATGCAAATGCTCTCAACCAAACATTAGCAAACTTAATTCAACCATACACAAAAAACATCATACATCATGATCAAGTGAGATTTATTCGAAGGGTGCAAGGATGAATGAATATCCATAAATCAATCAACATATTATACCACATTAACAAAATAAAGGATAAAATCACATGATTTTATCAATAGATGCAGAAAAATGTTTGATGAAATTTAACATATATTTATGATCAAAACATTCAGTGAGGTGGGTATTGAAGAAACATACCTCAATATAATAAAGATTATATATGGTACAATCACAGATCCATTATATACAAAAGTGAAAAGCTGAAACATTTTCTTTTAAGATCAGGAACAAGACAAGAATGCACATGACAATCATTTTTTTAAATTTATTTTAATTGTTGTTTTTGTACAGTTCTTTGTCTTTTAATCCCATCCCAGACCACCAACCCAGCCCTCCCCACCTCCCTTCCATTTCCATCCCCCCATAGTTTTTGTCCATGTGTCCTTTCCTTTATACTTGTTGCTCTAAACCCCTTCCGTTTTCCCCTGAGATTCCCTCCCTTCTCCCCTCTGGTGACTGTCAGACTGTTCTCAATTTCAGTGTCTTTGGTTATATTATGCTTGTTTGTTTGTTTTGTTGATTAGGTTCCTGTTAAAGGTGACATCATATGGTATTTCTCTTTCACTGCCTGGATTATTTCACTTAGCATGATGCTCTCCAGTTCCATCCATGATGTTGCAAAGGATAGGAGCTTAAATGTACCATAGTTTTTTGATCCATTCATTTACTAATGGGTACCTAGGTTGCTTCCAACACTTGGCTATTGTAAATTGTGCTGCTATGAACATAGGGGTGCATAGGTTCTTTAGGATTGGTATTTTAGGGTTCTTAGGATATAATCCAAGCAGTGGAATTGCTGGGCCAAAAGGCAGATCCATTTTTAATTTTCTTAGAAAATTCCACACTACTTTCCACAGTGGTTGTACCAGTCTGCAATTCCACCAACAGTGCACTAGGGTCCCCTTTTCTCCACAACCTCTCCAACACTTGCTGTTTGTTGCTTTGTTTGTGAAGGCCATTCTGACTGGTGTCAAGTGGTATCTCATTGTAGTTTTAATTTGCATCTCTCTGATAGCTAGCGATATCGAGCATCTTTTCATGTGTCTCTGGATCCTCTGTATGTCCTCCTTGGAGAAGTGTCTGTTCAAGTCCTTTGCCCATTTTTTAATTGGGTTACTTGTCTTCTTAGAGTGGAGTCATGTAAATTCTTTATATATTTTGGAGATTAGACCCTTGTCTGAGGTATCATTAGCAAATATGTTTTCCCATATGGTTGGTCCTCTTTTATTTTAATACTGTTTACTTTAGCTGTGCAGAAGCTTTTTATTTTGATGAGATCCCATTTGTTTATTCTTTCCTTTATGTCCCTTGCTTCAGAGGACATATCAGTAAAAATGTTGCTGCTTGAAATATCTGAGATTTTCCTCCCTATGTTCTCCTCTAGGAGTTTAATGGTGTCACAGCTTATATTTAAATCTTTTGTCCACCTTCAATTTATTTTTGTGTATGGTGTAAGTTAGTGCTTAAGTTTCTTTTCTTTTCTTTTTTCTTTTCTTTTCT
Organism: Glossophaga mutica; assembly: GCA_039655065.1. Taxonomy (NCBI): domain Eukaryota; kingdom Metazoa; phylum Chordata; class Mammalia; order Chiroptera; family Phyllostomidae; genus Glossophaga; species Glossophaga mutica. The sequence continues at coordinate 114,159,184 of CM077307.1, forward strand.
TTTCTTTTCTTTTCTTTTCTTTTCTTTTCTTTTCTTTTCTTTTCTTTTGCACATAACTGTCCAGTTCTCCCAACACCACTTGTTGAAGAGGCTATTTTTACTCCATTTTATGTTGCTGCCCCCTTTGTCGAATATTAATTGACTATACAGACTTGGCTTTATTTCTGAGCTCTCTGTTCTATTTCACTGGTCCATGTGCCTGTTTTTATGGTAGTACCAGGCTGTTTTGATTACAGTGGCCTTGTAATACAGTTTGGTATCAGGAATTATGGTCCCTCCTACTTTGCTCTTCTTCCTCAAAATTGCTGTAGCTTTTGGGGGTTGTTTATGGTTCCATATACATTTTTGAAGTGTTCTATGTCTGTGAAATATGCCATTGTTACTTTAATAGGTATTGCACTGAATTTGTAAATTGCTTTGGGTTGTATGGACATTTTGATGATGTTGATTCTTCCAATCAATAAACACAGTACATGTTTCCATTTGTTTGTGTCTTCCTTGATTTTGTTCTTCAGTGTTGTGTAGTTTTCTGAGTACAGGTCTTTTACCTCCTTGGTTAGGTTTATTCCTAGGTGTTTTATTTTTCTTTTTGCTATATCCAGTGGGATCTTTTTCTTGATTTCTGCTTCTGATGTTTCATTGTTGGTAAACAAAAATGCCGTTGATTTCTAGATATTGACTTTGTATCCAGCTGTTTGGCCAAATTCATTTATTAGGTCGAGCAGCTTTTTGGCTGAGTCTATAGGATTTTCTGTGTACACTATCATGTCATCTGCAAACAATTACAGTTTTGTTTCCTCCTTTTTGATTTGGATGTTTTTTATTTCCTTTTCTTGCCTAATTGCTGTGGCTAAGACTTCCATACTATGTTGAATAGAAGTGGTGAAAGTGGGCAACCTTGTCTTGTTCCTGATCTTATGAGTGGCAAAGATTTTAGTTTTTGCCTGTTGAGTATGATGTTGGCTGTAGGCCTCTCATATATTGCCTTTATTATGTTGAGGAATGCTCCCTCTATTCCCACTTGGCTGAGTGTTTTTATCATAAATGGGTGCTGTACCTTATCAAATGCTTTTTCTGCATCTATTGACATGATCTTGTGATTTTGTCTTTGCTTTTGTCTATGTGATGTTTTACATTTACTGATTGCCAAATATTGAACCATCCTTGCATCTCTGGGATGAATCCCACTTGGTCAGGGTGTATGATCTTTTTAATGTATTCTTGGATGCAGTTTGCCAATATTTTGTTGAGGATGTTAGCATCTACGTTCATCAGCGATATTGCCCTAAAGTTTTCTTTCTTTTTTGTGTCTTTATCTGGTTTTGGGATTAGCATGATGCTGGCTTCATAAAAAGAGTTTGGGAGTCTTCCATCATTTTGGATTTTTTGGAATAGTCTGTGAAGGATAGGGTTTAGCTCTTTCTTAAGTGCTTTGTAGAATTCTCCTGTGAAACCATCCAGTCCAGGGCTTTTGTATGTTGGGAGTTTTTTGATTACTGCTTCAAATTCATCTGCTGTTATTAGTCTGTTCAGGCTTTCTGCTTCTTCTTCATTGAGTTTTGGAAGACTATATTTTTAGAAACTTGTCCATTTCAGCTAGGTTTTCAAATTTCTTGGCATATAGTTCTTCATAGTAATTTCTTACAACACTGTATTTCTGTGATGTCAGTTGTAACCTCTTCTCTTTCATTTATGATTGTGTTTGTTTGGGCCTTCTCTCTTTTTTTCTTAATGAGCCTGGTTAAAGGCTTGATGATTTTGTTTATCTTTTCAAAGAACTTGCTCCTGGATTCATTGATCCTTAGAATTGTGCTTTTAGTCTCTAGGTCATTTAATTCTGCTCTGATCTTGGTTATTTCCTTCCTTCTACTTGCAATGGGCCATCCTTGTTGTTGTTCCTCGACTTCTTGTACGTTTAGGTTGTTTGTTTGAAATGTTTCTATCTTTTTTAGGTAGGCCTGTATTGCTATGAACTTCCCTCTCAGGACTGCTTTCACTGTGTCCCATAAGTTTTGGGGTGCTGTGAGATCTTTTTTATTTTTTCCAGAAACTTTTTGATTTCTTTCCTAATTTCATTCTTGACTCACTCCTTGTATAATAGAATGCTATTCAATCTCCACGATTTTGAGTGTTTTGGGGTTTTCCCCTTGGGGTTGGTTTCTAGTTTCTCTCCCTTGTAGTTGGAGAAAATGCTTGGTATTATTTCAATTTTCTTGAATTTTTTTGAGGCTGGTTTTGTTTCCATTGTCTGGAAGACCTGTCCATTTTTGACAGTGGAGTACTAAAACCCCCTACTATAATTGTGTGGCTGTCAATATCTTTCTTGAAGTTCTCTAAGATTTTTTTAATATATTTTATTGATTATGCTATTACAGTTGTCCCGTTTCTCCCCCATCATTCCCCCCCGCCCTGCACACCCTCTCCCACCCACATTCCCCCCTTTAGTTCATGTCCTTGTGTCATAAGTTCTTTAGCTTCTACATTTCCCATACTATTCTTACCCTGCCCCTGTCTATTTTCTACCCAATATCTATGCTACTCATTCTCTGTACCTTCCCCCCGCTCCTCCCACGCCCCTGTTGCTAACCCTCCATATGATCTCCATTTCTGTGGTTCTGTTCCTGTTCTAGCTGCTTGCTTAGTTTGCTTTTGTTTTAGGTGTGGTTCTTAATAGCTGTGAGTTTGCTGTCTTTTCACTGTCATATTTTTGATCTTCTTTTTCTTAGATAAGTCCCTTTAACATTTCATATAATAAGAGCTTGGTGATGATGAACTCCTTGAACTTGACCTTATCTGAGAAGCGCTTTATCTGTCCTTCCATTCTAAATGAGAGCTTCGCTGGATAGAGCAATTTTGGATGTAGGTCCCTGCTTTTAAAGATTTCAAATATTTCTTTCCAGCCCCTTCTTGCCTGGAAGGTCTCTTTTGAGAAATCAGCTGACAGTCTGATGGGAACTCCTTTGTAGGTGACTGTCCCCTTATCCCTTGCTGTTTCTAGAATTCTCTGCTTCATTTTAATCTTGGCTAATGTAATTATGATGTGCCTTGATGTGTTCCTCCTTGGGCCCAACTTCTTTGGGACTCTCTGAGCTTCCTGGACGTCCTGGTAGTCTATTTCCTGGGCCAGATTGGGGAAGTTCTCCTTTATTATTTGTTCAAATAAGTTTTCTACTTGTTGCTCTTCTTCCCCTTCTGGGACCCCTATAATTCGGATGTTGGGACGTTTAACGATGTCCCAGAGGTTCCTAAGCCTCTCCTCATTTTTTTGAATTCTCGTTTCTTCCTCGTTTTCTGTTTGGTTGTTAATTTCTTCCTTCTGGTCCACTCCATTGATTTGAGTCCCAGTTTTCCTTCCATCTCTATCGGTTCCCCATGCGTCTTCCTTCATTTCACGTATTGTAGCCTGCATTTTCTCATCTAATTTATGAGCAAAATCAACCAATTCTGTGAGCATTTTGATGACGAGTGCTTTGAACTGTGCGTCTGATAGGTTGGCTATCTCTTCGTTGCTTAGGGGAATTGACTCCGGGGTTTTCATTTTTTTCTCCGGTTTGAGCCATTTTTTGTGGGGTTTTTTGTTTTGTTTTGTTTTGGTTTTAGTCTGGTCGCAGCTATTACGTATGAGGGGTGGAGTCTTAGGTGTTCCTCAGGGCGGGGCAGCCCAGTCGCTGGGTTGTGACGCTGTATGTGGGGGCGGGATCTGAGAGGGAACAATGGCACCTGCTCCTCTCTCTCCTGGATTCAGTCCCTTCCGCCACTTCCCCTCTGCCTGGACCGTCTGCACGCGCGAATGTGGAACCCCTGGTCAGCCAGCCACCTTGTGCGCCCTCACTGGGTCTGCACAGTTGCCCCCCTGTGCCCCAGGACTGCCAGCCACCGCCCGTGCACCTGGGAGCTGCGAGCCGCTGCTACTTGCGTTCCTGGGTCCGCACCTCCACTTTTTCCTACCGCGACTCCGCCCCTCTTACCGGTCTGGATGAATGGTTGTTGGACTTCTGTACAGTTCAATTTTCTATAAGTTCTGGTTGTTTTCTTGTTTCTAAATATTTGTTGTCCTTAATTTTGGTTGTGAGAGGAGGCACAGTGTGTCCGCCTACGCCTCCATCTTGGCCGGAAGTCTCTTCTCTAAGATTTTTTTGATGTATTTAGGTGCTCCTATGTTGGATGCATATATATTTACAATTTTTATGTCTTCTTGGTGGATTCTTTTCTTGAGTATTATGAAGTGACCTTATGGGTCTCTCTTTATGGCCCTTCTTTTGAACTTTATTTTGTCTGATATGAGTATTGCTACCCCAGCTTTTTATTCCTGTCCATTTGCTTGGAAAATTTGTTTTCAGCCCTTCCCTTTCAGGCTGTGTAGGTCTTTTGTCCTAGGGTGTGTGTTTTGTAGGCAGCATATGTGTGGGTCATACTTTCTTATCCATTCCCCTATTCTATGTCTTTTGATTGGAGCATTTAATACATTTATGTTTAAAGTTATTATTGATAGGTACTTATTCATTGCTATTTTCGTACCTGTGTTGCTCTCCCTCTCTCTCTCTTTCTTCCTTTCCTTAAAGCAGTCTCTTTAGCATCTCTTGCAGAACTGGTTTGTTAGAGGTGTATTCTTTTAGACTTATTTTGTCTGGGAAGCTTCTTATTTGGCCTTTTATCTTGACTGAAAGCCTTGCTTGGTAAAGTTGTCTTGGTTGCCGGCCTTTGGTTCTCATTACTTCGAATATTTCTTGCCATTCTCTTCTGGCTTGGAGTATTTCCATTGAGAAGTCAGATCCTAACCTTATCGGGGCTCCCTTGTATGTTACTTCCTTTTTTTCCCTACTACCTTTAAGATTCTCTCTGTGTCTTGGAATTTTCCATTTTAATTCTGATTTGTCTTGAAGGGGGCCTCTTTGGGTTCCTCTTGATTGAGACTCTTTGTGTTTCCTGAATTTGTGGATTTGTGTGACTTTTTCTCTCATCAAATTAGGGAAGTTTTTCATCACTACTTTCTCAAATAGGTTTTCTATCCCTTGCTCTTCTTCTTCTCCTTCTGGTATCCCTATTATACGAATATTATTACATTTCATATTGTCTTGCATTTCTCTTAATCCCTCTTCATTCTTTCTGAGCCTCTTTTCCTTTTCTTGCTCTTTCTGGGTGTTTTTTTCTACTTTGTCCTCCAACTCACTGATCTGATCTTCTGCTTCATGGATCCTTCTTTTGATTCCTTCTACTGTGTTCTTCAGTTCAGAAATTGCATTCTTTGTTTCCTCTTGGCCCTTTTTGATAGTTTCTATTTCCTTTTTCATGTTGATATAGTTTGCAGTGAGTTCATTGTAGCTTCCCTGTACTTTCTGGTAGCTCACTGAGAACTCATTGAGCTTCCTGACCAGCATTGCTTTGAACTCAATATCTGATAGTTGAGTTGCCTCTGTTTCATTTAGCATTCTTTCTGAGGCTTCCTCCTTTCCTTTCATTTGAGGATTGTTTCTCTGTCTTCCCATTGTTTGTGAGACTCTTCTTGTTAGCCTCAGTTTCTTAAATTGATCTATTCTGGCTGCCTGGGTTTATGGTGTGAACTTCTGTGGTAGAATACCTGTGAGATTCAGTGGTGCAGTCTCCTTCGGGTATCCTGGCCTTCCATATTTCCACTGTCTCAGCTGTTGGGATGCTCCCTCTTTGGGTCCAACTCTGTTTTTTTCACAGTTCCAGGTTCTTTTGTCTCACTTGTGGGTATTTAAAAAGAGAAAAAAAAAAAGAAAAAGAGAGGAAGAAGATATAAAATTGGAAAGAAAGGAAGAAGGCATAATACAACAAAGAAGTAAAGAGAATCAAAGGGAATTCAGAGATAAAAAGGATAAAAATTATTGAATAATAGTAAAAATATTATTAAAAAACAAACAGACAAACAAACCAAAAAAACCTCTTGCTGATTTCAAACTGGCCAAACTGGTTTTTCTGGTCTTGCTGGCTGCAAGGGGCCGAGGGGCTACTGGTATCGTTTTTTTCCCTGTTCAGCACTCAGTCAGCTTTGGGCTACTCTCCCCAGAGCTAGCTTGCGCCTCTCTGTGTAGGACCTTGGGGGTGGTTTCTGAGCCTCCTGCTGGGTGCGCACTTTTCCAGGTCTATGGGTGTGAGCTTGTATCACCTACAGATTGAGCATTCCCCGGTTTTATGGGTGTGAGCTCCAGGTTTCCTACAGGGCACGTGTACTGACCAGAGTTTATGGTTGTGGGCTCCGTGGGTTTCCTACGTTGTGTACACCCATCCTAGATTCATGAGTGTGAGCTCCTGGTCTTCCACAATGCCCCCTCCTCAAGTTGCAGGTGCCTCTGGTCACTCCGGGGCCTCTGGTCACATGGGCTTGTTTGTACACTCCTCCCAGGGCTATGTGTGGGTGCTCACAGCCCCTGTGTCTTTGCCACTCAGACCTTAACTCCTCTCTGTGAAACTTCAAGCAACCAGGTCTCTTCTGGTGCTGCTCAAACCTTGTTTGGTTGGGGAGGCAATGATTGACTCAGTTCCTTTCCTAGAGCCCTGTGGCAGACCTGCTGAGCACCAGCCTGGGACTTCTGCCACCGTGGTCTCCGTGCTGATCCCTGGGCCCTTATTATACTGAAGTACTCTCCTTACCATCTGGTTTTTCAATGTCCACTACAATTTTTGATCTCCTATTTTCATATATGCTGTGGTACTGTTTTTGCTCTGTTCCTCCGTAGATTGGCTAGGTTTTTCCTCCTGTATGCAGGGGGAAGTGGAATCTGCTCCCTTCTACCGTGTCACCATCTTTAGAATCCCCATTTTTTAAATATATAATATTTATTATATTTTCCTATTACTATTTAGTCCCTGTATAATCCCCTTCCCACAACAATCACCACACAATTGTCCATGTCCATGAGTCCTTTTTCCTTTTTGCTCAATCCATCCTCCCTCTAACCTTCCCCCCTACAAGCTGTCATCTGTTCTCCATCTATGAGTGTCTCTGTTTTGCTTTTTAGTTCAGTTTGTTTGCTGGATTCCATATGTGAGTGAAATCACATGGTATTTGTTTTTCTCTGACTGGCTTATTTCACTTAGCATAATGTTCTCCAGCTTGATCCATACTGTTGCAAAGGGAAAACTTTTCTTCTTTTTATGGACAAGTAGAATTCCATTGTATAAATATCCCAGAGTTGTTTTATCCATTCATCTACTGATGGACACTTGGGCAACCACCATATCTTGGTAATTGTAAATAACACTGCAATGAACATAGGGTTTCTTATGTTCTTTTGAATTAGCATTTTGGGGTCCATCAGATATATTCCCAGAAGTGGGATTGATGGGTCAAAGGTAGATCCATTTTTAATTTTTTGAAGTATCTCCATACTGCTTTCCACAAAGGCTGCACCAATCTGCATTCCCACCAAAAATGCAAATGGTTTCCCTTTCTCCATATCCTGGTCAGCTCTTGTTTTTGATTTATTCATTGATGGTACTCATTCTGACAGGTGTGAAAGGGTATCTCACTGTGGTTTTTATTTGCATTTCTCTGATTATTAGTGATGTTGAACATCTTTTTGTATGTCTATTGGCCATCTTTTAGTCCTCTTTGGAGAAGTGTCTATTTGGGTCCTTTGCCCATTTTTTAGTTGGGTTATTTGATTTTTGGTGTTGAGTTTTGTAAGTAGTTTACAAATTTTGGATATTAACCCCTAATCAGATAGCCAATATGTTTTTCCATTGTGTGGGTTATCTTTTTATTTTGTTGACAGTTTCCTTTGCTGTACAAAAACTTTTTATTTTGATGAAGTCCCACTTGTTTATTTTTTCTTTTGTTTTCCTTGCCTGGGAGGTGATATATCAGATAAAAAATTTCTACCAGCAATGTCTGAGATTTTGCTACCTATGTTTTTTCTATGATTTTCATGGTTGCAAGTCTAACATTTAAGTATTTGATCCATTTTAAATTTATGCTTGTGTGTTGTGTAAGAAGGTGGTCTAGTTTCATTTTTCTGCACATATCTGTCCAATTTTCCCAACTCCGTTAGCACATTGTATGTGCTTGCTTCTTCTGTTGAATATTAATTGAGTATAAAGGTGTGGGTATTATTTCTGGGCTCTCTATTCTACTGCATTGATCTATGTGTCTGTTTTTATGCCAGTATCAAGCTGTTTTGATTACTATGGCCTTATAGTATCATTTGATATTAGGTAGCAAGATCCCTCCAGCTTTGTTCTTCTTTTTCAGGATTGTTATTGCTATGCAGGGCCTTTTATGGTTCCATATAAGTTTTTGAAATATTTTTTCTAGTTATGTAAAATATACCATTGGAATCTTGATAGGAATTGTGTTGAAGCTATAGGTTGCTTTGGATAGTATGGACATTTTAATGATGTTTATTCTTTGATCCATGAGCACAGTGTGTGCTTTCACTTATTTGTATCTTCTTCAAATTCTTTTCTCAGTGCCTTATAATTTTCTGAGTACAGGTTTTTACATCCTTGGTTAGGTTTATTCCTAGGTATTTTATTATTTTTGAAGCAATTGTGACTGGGATTGTTTTCTTAATTTCCCTTTCTGTTAGTTTGTTACTGATATATAGAAATGCAACTTATTTCTTTATTTTAATTTTGTATCCTGCTACTTTGGTGAATTCATTTATCAGTTCTAGTAGTCTCTTGGTGGAATCTTTGTGATTCTCGATGTACAATATCATGTCATCCGCAAATAAAGACAGGTTACTTCTTCCTTTCCAGTTTGGATTACTTTTGTTTCTTCTTCTTGTTTCTGATAGCTGTGGCTAGGATTTCAAATACTATGTTGAATAAGAGAGGTAAAAGCAGACATCCCTGTCTTGTTCCCAATCTTGAGGTGAATACTTATATTTTTGCCAATTGAATATGATGCTGGCAGTGGGTTTGTCATATATGGCCCTTATTATACTTAGATATGTTCCCTCTATTGCCACTGTGCTGAGTGTTCTTACTGTAAATAGGTGTTGGATTTTATCAAAAGCTTTTTTCTGTATCTATTGATATAATCATATGGTTTTTATCCTTCATTTTGTTTATGTGGTAAATCACACTTATTGATTTGTGAATGTTGTACCAACCTTGCTATTCCCACTTGATCATAGTGTATGATCTTTTTGATGCATTGCTGTATTTGGTTTGCTAATATTTTGTTGAGAATTTTAGTATCTATGTTCATTAGTGATATTGGTATATAATTTTTTGTAACATATTTTTCTGGTTTGGAATTAGGATAATACTGGCCTCATAAAAAGAGTTTGAAAGCCTACCCCACTCTTGAATTTTATGAAATAATTTGAGAAGGAGAGGTGTTAGTTCTTCTCAGAATGTTTGGTTAATCACCTGTGAAGCCATCTAGCCTAAGGTTGTTTTTGTTTGTTTGTTTGTTTCTTTGTTGGGGGGGGCGTTGATTACTGCTTCAATTTCATTAGGTGTAATCTGTCTATTTGGATTCTCCGATTCTTCCTGATTTATTTTGGAAGACTGTATGTTTCTAGAAATTTATCTATATTGTCCAGGATATCCAGTTTGTTGGCATTTAATTGTTTAGAACATTTTCTTACAATCCTTTATATTTCTTTGGTGTCAGTTGTTATTTCTCCTCTTTCATTTCCAATTTTATTTATTTGGGTCCTTTCTTTCTTTCTTGATGAGTCTGGTTAAAGGTTTGTAAATCTTGTGTATCTTTTCAAAGAACCAGCTCTTGGATTCATTGATCTTTTGTATCATATTTTTAGAGCCTATTTCATTTATTTCTGCTCTGATCTTAATTATTTCCTTCCTTCTATTCACATTAGGCTTTGCCTGTTGTTCTTTTTCAAGTTCCTTTAAGTGTGAAATTAGATTGTTTATTCGAACTTTTTCGTTTTTTCTTTTCTTTTCTTTTTCTTTTTGGATATGCCTGTAGTGCTATGAATTTCCCTCTTACGATTTCTTTCCCAGTGTCACACAGGTTTTGGATGGTTGTAAACATTTTCATTTGTTTCAAGGTATCTTTTGATTTCTTCCTTGATCTTGTTGTTCACAAATTCATTGTTTAATGACATGAACGTAGCTCCCATGTCTTTGTGTGAGTGTCAATGTTCTTGTGATTGATCTCTAGTTTCATAGCACTGTGGTCTGAGAAGATGCTTGATATGATTTCAATCTTCTTAAATGTATTGAGACTTGTTTTGTGTCCTAGCATGTAGTTTATCCTAGTAAATGTTCCATGTGCACTTGAAAAGTATGTGTATTCTGCTGCTTTAGAGTGAAATGCTCTGATGATATCAATTAAATCCACTTGGTCTAGTGTGTCATTTAAGACTGTAGTCTTCTTTTTGATCTTCTGCATGGATTTTTGCTCCATTGAAGTCAATAGGGTGTTAAAATCCCCAACTATGATTGTATTTCTGTGATCTCTCCTTTTATTTCCATCAAGATTTGCTTTACATATTTATGTGCTCATATGTTGTGTGTGTAAATGTTTACTAGGGTTATATCTTCTTGTTGTATTGTTCTCTTTGTCATTATGTTGTGTCCTTCTTTGTCACTTACTGTACCTTTGGTTTTAAGTCTATCTTGTCAGATATAAGTAGCAAATATAACTATTATGCTAGCTTTTTTTCTTTTCTATTTGCAATAAATATCTTTTTCCAACCCTTTACTTTTAGTCTCTGTGTATCTTTCAATGTGAGATGGGTCTTTAGGAGGCATCTCCAAGAGATGGGCCTTGTCTTATCCATTTTGCTACCCTATGTCTTTTGATTGGAGCATTTAAGTCATTTACATTTAAGGTGATTATTGATAGATATGTATGTGGTTCCATTTTATTATTAGATTGCTTTCTTCTGTTTTTCCTTTCTTTCTCTTTTTCTTTTTCTTAAAGCAAGCCCTTTAATATTTGTTGCAATATTGGTTTGGTGTTAACAAACTCTTTTAGCTTTTTATTGTCTTGGAAGCTCTTTATTTCTCTTTTGATTTTAAATGATAGCTTTGCTGGGTAAAGGAGCTTTGATTGTAGACCCCTGCTTTTCATCACCTTGAATATTTCATACCACTCCCTTCTGGTTGAAATGTTTCTGATGAGTAGTCAGAAAACAGTCTAATTGGTGCTCCCTCATAAGTAACTACCTGCTTTTCTCTTGTGGCTATTTGTATTCTCTCTTTGTATTTGAGCCTTATCATTTTAATTATGATGTGTCTTGGTGTAGGCCTCTTTGAGTTCAACTTGTTTGGGACTCTCTGAGTTTTCTGGATTTGTGTGAATTTTTTCTTCACCAGATTAGGGATATTTTCAGTTATTATTTCTTCAAATAGGTTCTCAATCCCTTGTTCACTGTCTTCTCTTTCTGGTATTCCCATGATGTGGATGTTGTTACACTTCATGTTGTCCAAGATGTTTCTTAAGCTCTCCTCATTTTAAATTCCTTTTTCTTTTTGCTACTCTGCCTGATTTTTCTTCCTACCTTGTCTTCCAAAACACTGATTCAGTCCTCTGCTTCATGTAACCTAGTGCTTTTCCTTCCATTGTATTATTTACCTAAGATATTAAATTATTCATTTTGACTGATCCTTTTTTATGGTTTCTATGAATTTTTTCATGCTGTTGAGTATCCTTATAATCATTACTGTAAACTTTCTATCTTATAAATTGCTTACTTCCACTTCAAATTCTTCTGGAGAATTCTCTTGTTTCTTCATTGGGGTCTGTTTCTTTATCTTCTCATCTTGACTGCTTCTTTGTATATTCCACCTTAGAAGTTAAACTAATCAATGGCAAAAAAATCAGTTGTTAATATAATCAATCTGTAATCAGCAGTCAGATTTAAGTATCACAGGGTGGTTCAGAGTAATTCCTACAGGCAAGGTTATTGCTTCCCCTCAGTCTGATACCATTCGGAGAGGAGTGCTGTTCCTGAGAGAAATAGTCTCTGAAGGATGGGAAATAACTCAGCATATGGATCTTGGCAAATGTTCCCTCATTTCTCTTGCTATAGCTACCAACCCTACTCTCCTCAAGTGTGTCTAGTCCACTCTTCCTTGCCTTTGCTGGAACCCAGGATAAGTGGCTGCAAACAAAATTTTGTGCTTCTGCCCTTTAAAAGGCTCTCTTATCTCTAGCTGTCTCTCCCTCATTGACAGAACCCCTGCTGCTTTTCACATCTGGATGTTATATAGGTTCCTTTCTGGCTCTGGTTCTGTAGGCTGGGAAACCCAGCTTGGGATTTAGACACCACATTTCTTAGGGGGAGTCCCCTCCCTGGCCACTGACACATCCCTCTGGCACTTTAGCTGTTGCCTGTTGGAGCCTAGCCAGCCCTCTCACATCACCTCCACACTCCCTACCAGTCATGTTGTGCTGAAGTGTTTTTAGTCTGTCCATGATTGTAGGGCTACTCTCCAGCTAGTGTTCAGTTGATTCCCAACCATTTTTAATCAATGTAGTATTAAGTCTAATACTACATTGTCTAGTTTTAGAATTGTCAGTGCCAAGTCTAACACATGGCACTAAGACATAAACAAACAAACAAACAAACAAATAAATTTTATCCAACTTGGAAAGAAAGAAGTAAAATATATATTTATCTATTATGTATAAAATCATTAAGAAACCACAAAAAAGTAATAGAACTAATAAATGAATTTAGTGAAATTTCAGGATACAAAATTATTATTCAAAAATTACCTGTTTTTTTTCCTCAACAAAATATTGACAAACCACATCCAACAATACATAAAAAAGATCATACACCATGACCAAGTAGGATTCATCCCAGGGATGCAAGGATGGTTCAACATTCGCAAATCAGTAAATGTAATACATCACATAAACAAAAACAAAGTGGAGAAGTGCCTGTTCAAGATCTTTGCACATTTTTTAATTGGGTTGCTTGTCTTCTTAGAGTGGAGTCGTGTAAGTTCTTTATATATTTTGGAGATTAATCCCTTGTCTGAGGTATCATTGGCAAATATGTTTTCCCATACAGTCGGTTCTCTTTTTATTTTAATACTGTTTTCTTTAGCTGTGCAGAAACTTTTTATTTTGATGAGATCCCATTTGTTTATTCTTTCCTTTATGTCCCTTACTTTAGGGGATATATCAGTAAAAATGTTGCTGTGTAAAATATCTGAGATTTTTCTGCCTATGTTATCATCTAGAATTTTAATGGTGTCATGGCTTATATTGAAGTCTTTTATCCACCTTGAATTTGTCTTTGTGTATAGTGTAAGTTGGTGCTCAGGTTTCATTTTTTTGCATGTAGCTGTCCAGTTCTCCCAGCACCACTTGTTGAAGAGGCTATTTTTGCTCCATTTTATGTTGCTGCCCTTTTTGTCGAATATTAATTGACTGTAGAGACTTGTGTTTATTTCTGGGCTCTCTGCTAAGTGAAATAAGCCAGGCAGTGAAAGACAAATACCATATTATCTCACCTTTAACAGGAACCTAATCAACAAAACAAACAAACGAGCATAATATAACCAAAGACACTGAAATCAAGAACAGTCTGACAGTGACCAGTGGGGAGAGGGGAGGGAATTTCAGGGGAAAAGGGGAACAGTTTAGAGCAACAAGTATAAAGGACACATGGACAAAAACTATGGAGGGTGAAAATGGGAGGAAGATGGGGAGGGCTAGGGTGGTGGGCTTGGGGGGAGTAAAAGACAGAAAACTGTACAAGATCAATAATTCAAAAAAATACTGAAAAAAGAATAAAGTATATTGTAAATACATAGTAAGGAAAAATATTATTTCATAAATCTTTTGTTTTAGTTTTATGTGTATGACTTCTGGAGCAAATGTAAAATGTAGTTCTTATTTGGGTCATATTTAAAGGTGTAGGAAGGTGCTATTGTATAAGGAATGTCCAAAAAGTCTAGCTGTTTCTTTCTAAAATCCTGGTTGTACAACAGTTTTTTTGCATGAAGGTAAGAAGGGGCAGTTAATTAAACTTGTTTTGCTTTTTTCTGAACCAAAGTAACCTTAGATAATATACTGGAAGCCAGATTCTATTTGGCTGAGCTCCAGTTCAGGGTGAACCATGATCCAATCATCCCTGGCAGTTTAATGAAATCATATAATCTGTAAGGTTGCCCTTCCTAGTCTTGAGTCAGACAAATCCTCCAAGGAGGATATTTGGATGCACAGGAAGTGATAGGTTTCATTAAACTCTTCTGATCAAAAGGAATAATTATTTGATGATGTGAAAGTGACCAAAAGAGGATTAGGGACCTTTCATGTGTGAGGCAAATGTGATAAACACTATACTATGGAAACAAGATGAGGTAAAGGAAGTAGCACAAATCAGTAGTTACAAAATAGTCATGGGGGAGTAAGTAAAGCATAGAAATTAGTCAATAATATTGCAGTAACTGTATGGTGCCAGGTGGGTACTGGAAACATTAATATTAGTATTAATAATACCATGTAAAGTACATGATTATCAAGTCATTAAGCTATACACAAAAAAATACAAAATATTTTGTTAAAGAAGAAAAAAGAACCAGGTCCTCCTAGAACATGTAAGCCTTAA